>OZ020196.1:43547411-44857078 GCA_963971165.1 Philopedon plagiatum | reverse complement strand
AATCTTTGACAAATTAGCGCATGCATATCTATTACGTTTATGAAGATATTTGAGATGTTACTTTTGACCCCTGTTACTTTCGTCCCCGGTCTACCCTACGGATTCGTTGGTGGTTGGAGAAAGACAAAACGGTTCAGTGACCATAGCTATGCCAGCAAAGTAGTAGATAAGATAAGTGACGCGGATTTCGAGTTATTTAAAAATTATACAAGTAAAAACAAATAAAAAATCTTAAATGGGAACATGTCACACTTTTAAATTTTTGTTTATAATTTGATTAATTTAATTTTTCCATACAAGGACACAGGATGACACTTTTGGGGGAGTCACCCAGCCTTGACTTGATTGTCCGATAATGCCAGTAATATCCAACAGGAGGATTTCTGGAAAATAACATATCCAGAAGTTTTTTTCCTTTTTTTTAAACCCATTTTTCAAAGGTCATTGCACAACATCATAAAAATACATGCCTGTTGGATATAATTATTTACATTCACTGCCAACAAAGCGTTTGCGGCACTTTTGTTTTATAATAAATTCCGGACTTTATATGAATAAAACATATAAAACATAGCAATTTACGTCTAAAAATAAATATAAATATCCATTTCCCTTGAACGAGATTACTCAAAACAAAACAATTTTATGTAAGTTCAAACGGATATATTGTGTCGTGTGTCTTTTTTACATTTTTAATTAATGTTTTCCATCAAGATAAAAGCGACAATAAATTAAAGTTGGTCAGGTCGAGACCTTACGATGATTCCTTTCAATTAAAATAGTTTATTTATGAATCTAATGATTTATATCTTGTTTAAGTATCTTAAGTTTTAATTATTTTTTAGTGAAAATAAATTATTTGATTATATTAAAATACTTTAATGAAATTTTTAAAAATAATGCTATATTCTTCATACATTGTTGCTTATTTTTTACTAGATCTGCCGACTTACTTATAAAGCCTGGGAAAAATATTTTTACACAGTTAAACCGTGTAAAATGTTTTCAGACATCGTGCGGAACTAGTGTTGTAAATATCCGTATTCTTTAGATATCCGGGTAATACGGAATCGGAATCAACTAATATCCGTATCCATCATCCGAGTACGTATCCATTTATTGAGCCGCGCGAAAGCGGTTATGAAACATGTATGTATATACAGAATTATTACGGATACGGGTAGATAGGTGGATGCGGTATCATATGATTCGAAGTCGAAGATCGGTAGGGCACCGTCGTTCGTTCTCGTTTGAATTCGGTTCGGGTGAGGCAGGTTGCGTTTAACCAATGGATATTATCCCATATGATACCCGTTATCGTTGCCACCCTATAAGTATGCTATCGTATTTTAGGAAATGTCATTAGAAAGAAAAAGCATGCCAACTCGCAGATCGTGTTGTTCGCTTACACTCGATCCCGATTCCGTATTCTCCGAATACGTATTTATTTTGATTCCGTATCCGTATTCAAGTTCTCGACCGGTTACGGATAATAATGATTCGTTTAATATTCGTATCCAAACATTACTCTGAACTGAAAGGGTCTTACATTTAAAGGTTCGCTTTATCATTAATATTTATGTATCGCTTTTATTCATCTCTATTTATTACTTTATCTAAATTTTTCAGCGATTTGTGACGTTGCTCGGTGGTCTGCCTCTTACTTTCCATTGTTTTCTTTTACAGTTTTCGTCATTTTGCCCTTGTTGCATTATACTATCAAGCAAATATCTCTAGCCTTAAGTTAAGCGCTTAAGTTAGTTTATTGGCGACCCAAATTAAGGACGTGGCGTCCTCTTCGGCCGATTTGCCAACTATTAGGACGGGGAACGTTTTCGTTTCGTCTTTGTCTTCAATATCGTGGTATTTGGCATCTTTGTCAAATTGATCGTCAAGTGAGTCCTTCTTTCCCGTTAATAAGCAGCTGATTTCAGCTGGCTTCCCTAATTTTAGTCGCCAATATGCACCATTTGGACTTATCTTTAGGATACATTGTAATAAATAAATAAAGGGAAATTTGGCAACATAAAAATTACAATTACTTTCGGACTTATGCAGTGGCGTATTTAAGAGGGGCGCTAGGCGATTTGAATCGTTGTTCAGGTATTTTTCTTAGTGTATAGTGAAATTAAGACCCCAAAATGTTCTCTTTTTAGAACGATAATCTGGGAGACGACCTCTTTTTTAGTTGACACTGTCGATTCTATTCTGCGAATTTAAGTTGCTATGGACCCCTCCTCCTCCCAAACGAAATTCTTAATAATCCCACTGACTACTTTCGCTGTTTCATAAACTAAATTTGCGATAGAGCGATGACAGTTAAATAGCTGAAGTCATTGAAATTTGAAGCATTCCTTATTTGTCACAACTTTCTCGCCAATTTGTCCTTTTATGCTTAAGTGTATTTCTGAAGAGCCCACCCCACGTATGGTCCGAACTAAGCAAGCGCCTTCTTCCTTACGGTGGTGTATGTGTATGTTCCATGCATTTCACATTTTTGGATCAAGATAGGAGCAGTAGTTAGTGCTGGTTAATAAAAATTTTTTCAGTTATTTGCTATAAAAACAATTTGTAGGCACATAAAAAACGTATTAAAAAAATTAAAATTTTATTTTGTATTTTTAAAACCACGTGCCGCAAAATTTCGATGGACATTAAATTTTTGCAGGCGCAGTTTTAAAGGAACTACAAAATAAAATTGAAATGATGCCTTCCTATGTATGTGTCTTCACTAAAAAGTCTTTGTTTTTTTATAGCAAATAACTGGGCACCGACAATGTTGAAAAACGAACAACAAAATAATAGTAACGTGTTTTTAATGAACGAAGTGATAAATATAAATGCTATTATAAAACTTTTGGACTATTATTTTTATGTATTGCTCCAAATTACTTCCAATGTATATTCTAAATTAAAAAACTAATTATACCTCTCAAAATAACAAGGGAATTACTAGCAGAACAGCTAATAACACAAGTCAATAATAAATTTAACTGTTTTTAAATTACAACCGGGTAATTTTTAACACCTCTCGTATATTTATAGCTCCGTTTTATTAATTATTTTAGGCCATAATTCTACAAAGTATACCCATTAGTCTAATATTTTAATTATACTTCCAGGCTATAATTTTCTTTGAGAGACCGATACCAAATTAACATATTTTAGTTGCTCTTCTTTTTTTAACCCAAAAGAAGTTTTGGGGCAGGTTCTACTCTTTTTTAGACTGTCGCTAAAATCTAAAAAGCTATAATTATGGTTGAAGATTCGACAAGTTTAGCGTGTAATTTTGCTGACTTAATAAGCTTAGGGTGGAGCTAATTTAAGATGTTTCTGTTAAGGTAACATAATATGTAAAATTGGTGATTATTATTTCAAGACCACCTTTGAGATCTTTGTTAGTTGTTATTTAGGTGTGTGTTTTTGAATGTATTCTTACAAAAACATAATTATTTTGGTTAGGCTTAGAAGGGTACTTTAGTGGTCCAAGTTGTTTGGCTGTCGCTTGAGCAATTTTACCAATGGGCATTTACAGCTGTTAAGCATATATTTTCAAAATTATGAGATGGAACTTCCAGAAAATGATTAATTAAATCTAGTTTTAACAGCATAAATATTTATTTGTTCTAAATTTAACTTTTTTGTTTGAATTATTTCATGAATGAAACAAGAGACATGTAATTCACTACTAGTTTCAAGTCGTTTAATAACTAGTATGCGTAGACCGCCTAATCGCCCCCAAGGGGGCTCTATACTGTCGGAAATATCATCATTGTCGTGCATTGAAAATTTCGTTTTTCTAGGCCATGTATTAAGGAAGATATCACACTCCTTCGGACTGATGATGCAGAAAAGACCGCCCTTCGTAACCGTATCGCTACATACATACAAACACCTACACATAGAAACATTTTTGCAAGGTCGTCCGCTTCCCAGACACGTATTTTCCCCAAGGTCGTTCTCTCCCCAGACACGTAAGTTTTTCAAAGTCAAGAAAATCCCGAAAAAAATTAAAAACCGTCAAAAATTTTCAAAGAAAAATCGTAATTTTCAGTTTTTCCCAAATTTTTCCAATTTCCAGTCGTTTTAGGTATAGGTAAATGTATTGCAAAAGGAAAGTATTTGAGATTCCAAAGTTTGAGGTGTCAAACCGTTTTTCTGTACGACGCGACGTTTCGTTTTCGAGATTTTCGAGCAATGTAGAACTCAATATGGGTCTGCAAGTGACTTTTTCGACATAAAGAAATTCAAAAGAATTACTTTATATTTTCCGACTATCGCCAATTTCAATAGGGCTCGGAATCCCCCGGTCCTCTACAACCTCCGAAAATTAAAATCGATTTAATTAACTCTTGCGACCTGTATCGTGTATCATACGAAATCGCGGAAATTTCGACTTTGACGTTTAATAACTCCGAAACGCGACACGCTGTGTAACTGAATTTTTTATCGAAGCTAGACGCACTATCCCTCTATTAACCCAGAAAACTTGATCGCTCCCGCACTAACCGTTTTCGAGAAAAAAGATCGAGACATTATAGAGACAGTCCCGGAACGGGCGGTCGCGATAATATACTTTTCAAAAAATGATCATACTTTTTTACACCAGTTGCGATTTTCAGACAGACATATTGAATCTTTACAGGGCGCTATTTAAAGGAAAAGTACAAAATAAAATTCTGATTTCTTTGATGAAAACAATGTCCTTTATAGCAAGTAACAGAGCAACAACAATAATAATAAAAGCAAAATAGTAATGGTAACCGATTACTCCTCTTAAATTGCTACATGTTAGATTACATTAAACTGGAACTATAATTTAATATTTATCGAAAAAAAAAACATTTAATCAGCATAGCAACAATTATATTAGGGATTTGACTGAAGCCGAATGATTATTCCGTATTCAGCCTATTCAGCAATATTTTCAGTATTCGATGTTCTGCCGAATATTCGATTTCATTTATATTTGATTTATGGGTGAGATAAAATGAGCAATTTACTAGGTAAATACAATTAATTACAACTATCTCGACGGGTTTCTTTTATTCGCTTCACTTTATCATCATTACTGAATATACCATGGATTTATTAGGACTGGATACGGGATGAGTTCACATTCTTTGAAGCCAAAACAAACCATTCTAAACGACACTGTAAACACAATTTGTAAACATTGGCCACATCTTATTTTACCTTGTATTTTTGTACAAAAATACGTTAGAAGCATCACAAGATTTACTAAAAGTAATAAAAGCCCCAAAATATTTTATTTTTCTGCTAAATAGTAATAAATTTAAGTTAAAAAGGTTTTATTATTTATAGGTTAGGTTATTTCTAAAGGCCATTATTTAAAGTCGCTCTGAGTCATTTATAAATCTATATAAATCTATACGTCGCACTTTTTCTTTTCTAGTTCATTAGACAAAGACGTACGTGTAACCGAGCGTTCCCAGACGTTTTTCCTAAGCACCCAGCAGACAACAACACTTCTGAGCTCCAACACTCCAATGCTATTTTATCTCTTTCTACTACCATTCTTGATTCAATTACGTAGTAATTCGTAGTCTTGTCTATGTTCGTAGTTCGTAAACTGCTCTCTCAAGAGAATAACAAACAACAAAATATTTATATTATATAAGGCTTCACGTTCGATACGCTCACAGTATACGGATATCGAATCCATATTATAATAGATCCATGGAATATACGCTTGAGACATAAACCCTGACCTGAATTGAATTTTTTTTGTAACAGTTAAAACAATCCTGCAAATATTATTTTAAAAACTGATTTTGAAGTTTTTATTTATTTATTTAAAAAACGTTTTCATCTCTAACGGGTGAGTTTTTTTAAAGTGTTACAAGCCGATATCTTGAAAACGGTTTAAAATATTTTCTTGAAATTTTGTTAATAGGGAGATGGGGGACATATTTACACATATTTGTGGCATTTACCCCCTCTATCTATTTTGAGGGGTGGGGGTAACTTCAAAATTTTTAATGGGATGATGTACTTTTGTTTATAAAATTCGAATCTACATAAAAAACTATGTATGTGTACAATTCTTTTTTCGGTCGCGGAATTATGATTTATTAGGTTATAAAATAAAAAAATAGTATTTACCATTTAATTTCAACTTATTTATCATCTGTCATGCTATAGAAGTTGTTCGCAATGTCCCCCTTCAACTTTCAAATACTTTCTTACTCTTTTTCTAAATGAATTTCGTACCCGCTGTAACATTTCAGGTGTCACTAAAAAGTAGGCAAAGCGGATTCGGTCTTTCATATCATCTAAAGTTGTAGGTGCAGTCGCGATCACTTTTTTATTTATAAAACCACACAAGAAAATGTCAAATGGGTTCAAATCCGGGGACCCAGCAGGCCAGTTTCGTGAAAACGTCAAAATTTTCAACTGACTTAAGTAAAAACGCATTTCCATGGAAACGAATAATAATTCTGAAATAAGTGACCTTGATTTATTGGTAACATTTATTTATTTTTGAAATTTAATCAAAATTTAGTTGACCATAATTCCGTAACCAGCGTAGTTTTTTACGCGAATTCGAATTTTATAAACAAAAGTATACGTACATCGTCCCATTTAAAATGCCAAAGTTACTCCGCACCCCTCAAAATAGAGATAGGCTGGTAAATGTCAAAAATATGTTTAAATATGTCCCCCTATTAATTAATTAATTATGTCTCCCTATTAACTCACCAAAATGCCATGTAAAAACAGGCGCGGCCCGTGAGTTTCTTTACAGGTGGGTCAAAATTTTGTGGGCAACTAGTGATATTAACGCAACAAGCAAAATAAAATACACTTTTTTAATCAAAAAAGAATTTTTAATAATGTGCCTACTATTGCCAAGATATCATTTACCTACAAATAAACACCACAAAAACATAAAATAGGTACTGTAGTTACCACAGTACCTATGAAACAGCAAGCTGCAACCTTAGATTACCAAAACTTACAAAGGATTTACTACATTCTCTACATGAAAAATAATTAGGTACCAGAACCAAATGGATTTCTAGTTATTGGTGTATCCAGTGTGGTATCCAGTTTATCTCAAACAAAAATTATTTACGATAGAAATACTAGTTATTGCATAATAGAAACGTAGGTACCTGGATGTTTCCTTTTAACGTGAGCTCTAAAGTTATAGGGTTTACAGAAATTCAATTAACATTCCCCACAATGTGCCATTTTAGATTCTCATCCTCAACACTTCTTCTAAGAGAACAGTACTACCACTTACACAAATGGAAGTATTTTACAAATAATCCAGAACACCCAAGCAAAACTAAACAGTATTTTTGGTACCTCTTTACTAAACAATTTAAAATAAAAGTTCCGTTGTTATGTAGGCAATTAATTTTGACAAATCGACAAGAAAAACGGGAATTTTTTCGCGAGACCCCATTGACCAACCGTGAACGGCCGGCAAATAGAAGTCACGTGATATCTGCATTAATATATTAAGTGACATACACGTGACAGGCTGTTCAAGGTAAATCAACGGGATCTCACGAAAATACACTCAAGGAAAACACAACCTGGAGCGCATGCCCGCAGTTTTAAATCGATAGACGGGTTGGATGCTGTAGTATAATTAGTAGCTTTTAGTGTTGGATAGGTACAGTTACAATTATTAATATTATTAGTAATTACCTAAATATCTTAAAATAAAATTAGGTAAGCTTATATTAAATGTATCGGGAATATTGTTTTAATAATAAATTGGTCAGATTTAAATTAGTGAGCCAGAATTTGCGACAACCCGACATCCGGTGCGGCGGCGTTGACAACCACGCGCGCCCCAAAAGAGATATTATTGGTGGGCCGTCGACAAATTGTGTCCCTTTTTAACTTCCTCAAGCGCGTATGTTTGTTTATCTCTTAGCTTTAATGCATTTGATGTAGTCCATATGTAATTTTAATATAATAATTTTCCGATGTATTTAAATAATAAATAAAAGAAAACATCGGTATGGCCGAATAATCGGCTGAAAAATGGCCGAATATACGATATTCGTCTTTTCAGCTGACCTACTATTTTTGCTTGAAATTTAGTTTTAAAAATAGGCTCCGGCGAGGTATTGTTAACTATATTGTAGTGCTTGTTTAATGATTATAAACAAAAAAAAATCCTAGCGAATGCAAACGACATTTTTCTCTTTTTTCTCATTTTCTCTCGTTTTAAATCGCTATTCCTGATTCCTTGGCGTTGCACAAACTTTGGGAATTTTTATTAAATCTGGTGCCTGCTATATTAAAAAGTTCCTCCAGATTTTATTTTAAACGGGCCCGTCTGATGTATGAAAGTTTAATTTTCTGACTCCGAACGCGATTTTGAATACTAAATTTTTTGGGGGGATTTGTTTTGGAATTTTGTCAAGATTTATGCGTCACTAAAAATTCTACGGTGGAATTTTTAAGTGTCATGATTTTAAATATTTTTGTTATTACGTTTTATTTAAAAAGAACCTTCTTATTTTTATACTCATGGTTGATATTTAGGAGATGTCTAAATCTTGAAATAAATTTTTCGCAAAATTTTTTTAAAGAGAAATATGTATACACAGTTTTTAAAAGTGTTACAAGGCGATATCTCGAAAACGGTTTCAAATATTTTCATGAAATTTTGGTTAGTTAATAGGGAGATGCGGGGACATATTTAAACATTTTCTATTTTGATGGGTGGGGGGGTAACTTTGCAATTTTAAATGGGAAGCTGATGTACTTTTGTTGATAAAATTCGGATTTACGAAAAAACTACGTATGTGTACAACATTTTTTTAACTAGCTCTTTTGGTTACGGAATTATGGTTAACTAAATTTTGATTGAATTTAAAAAATAAATAAATTTTACCAGTAAATGAAGTTCACTTATTTCAGAATGATTATTCGTTATGTTTTACTTAAGTCAGTTGACGTTTTAATGATTACTTCTCAGCTTATTGCTCAACTAAACATGTGATTTCAACAGGGCAGAGCTCCACCCCATTATGCAATACCGGCCCGTAATCATTGAATAACATATTATTTCAAAACAGGTGGATTGGACGAGGTGGTCCGGTCAAGTGGCCTGCTACGTCTCCGGATTTCACCCCCCTTGATTTTTTCTTTTGGGGGTTTATAGATGGACAAAGTGATGGCGACTACACCTCCAACTTTAGATGATATGAAAAACCGAATCCTCTTTGCGTGCTTATTAGTGACACCTGAAATGTTTCAGCGGGTACGAAATGCATTTAGAAAAGAGCGAAAAAGTGTTTGGAAGTTAAAAGGGAGGCATTTCGAACATGACAGACGATAAATAAGTGAAAATGAATTGGTGAATATTTTTTTTTATTTTATAACCTAATAAATCATAATTCCGTAACCAAAAGAGCAAATAAAAAAAATTGTACACGTACGTAGTTTTTACGTAGATTCAAGTTTTATAAACAAACCCCATCTAAAATTCCAAAGTTACCCCCACCCCTCAAAATAGAGAAAGGGGGTAAATATCAAAAAAATGTTTAAATATGTCCCACATCTCCCTAATAACAGTAATAACTCACCAAAATTTCATGAAAATATTTTAAACCATTTTCGAGATATGATTAATAATGCTTGTTTCTTAAACATAATTTACAAATATGAGATTGACTTCACAGGATGATAAAAAACTTTTTTCCGCCTATACTAAAACTTTTCAGTAACTTTTTGTCTGCAAAGTGTTTTAAATACTACAAAAGACTTTAATGAATAGTTTTATACTTATTTGGAATGCAGATATAAAGTTTTTAAACATTAGCTGGTTACTAACATAGTTCATGGACAAAAATCATAGTGTGTTAATATAAATCCCTATTAAAACATTATGCTTGTATCAAAACTGCAAAACATCTAAGAACATTTCAGATTTTTTACTAATTAACCAATAAATGTAAGGCAAGGAATATGAAGCTTGTGGCGATTACATTAAAACATGCAAAAATATCTTCTGTTCATTTAGTAAAAAATAACTTCGTTTTAGCTAATGTTGATGGTAACGTCATTTATTTTTATTTTTCTCTTGTTATACGTCTAGGGATCAGATCTGATTGTTTTACGGTTTTTTATTTTATTTTTGTTTTTCATGATCTACTTAAGATCTTTTGCTCCCCCCCCCCCCCTTTTTAAATAGGCATAACGGAATTAACGAAATAACGTGGGAACCGAACCATACAGTTAGAAAAAAATTAATGATTTTTTGCTACCTTTTAAGCGTAGTTTATAATTATGGTTCATGCTATTCCTGTAAATAAAACAGAGTTTTAAATACAACCGTTTTGTTTACTTAAATACGAATAAATGTGTATCAAGGCGTCGCGTCGCGTCAGCGAGAACTAACACGGAGATGAGATTTTAAAACCCAGAAAATAAAAAAATGGAGCTTTAAAGATTGTTTTAAGATGTACTTTAAACATAGTTAAAATGTTGCCTTTACTGACAAATGGTTACTAATAAATTTCTCAAGTTTTCTCGTGGTTTCCTGATTAACCAAATATTAAACCGTCATACAGTTTTCTAGTATTAATTTTATATTTCAATTTTTACGCTTTCCTATTGTATGTTCATGTAATTTTGGTATGTCCTGTAAAATAACAGATTTATTTTATTTTGTACGCAGAATGCTTTAAAATATTTTTAATTAGTCAGTAAAATTTATTTTTAGGAGCCTCTGGCTTAATTGGAAAATATACTTTCTCTACACCATAAAAATGGAAATTTAAAAAAAAATGGGTAAAACATATTCATACAGCATACACCTAACTGTAAAACAATTCTGTTTTAAATTTAACTTCATACAGCCAGGGTAATTTCATTTATATTCTTTGGGTGTACTCTGTATTACAAAAATAATGTCACATAATGCGTGGCGGCTTACCTACGCTTTATAAATAAATGTATCATTTTTAAATTTTAACATTAGTATTCATTCCACATAAAATGGCGCTATAGTTTGTTTTTGTAAATCGCTCAGAAAATATTAATAATATACATTACAACCTATAATATTAAGTTTTACATGTATTAATTATTTGGGCACAAGCACAAATGTCAACTACTTATTAAATGATTATTCGTTTTGTTACCTCGTCTGCAACCATGCATCTATTTCAGTTTTCAATGTATGACAGATAAGGACAAAGAAACTTTCAGATATGGCAAAGGATAACTGTTATGTAGGCCTTGCATTTCTTATCAAATGTTTGACATAAAAATATTGCCAACATAATTAATATACAAAGAAAAGGTAACATTGACAACTTAATTTGCCAAGTTTGTTAATAATAGGATAACAATAGGCAGTGGCGGCGCTAAGGGTAGGCATGATAAAATTCTGCTCGCCCAACCAAAATTTTAAATAAAAACATTCGACTTACGAACACCAAACATAAAAGTATCCAGGTACTGCCCAATCTTTAGATGCTACCTTCGGGATTCGCCCAACCAAGAAATGAGGAGTAGCGCCGCCACTGACAATAGGATTAAATTAATTTTGGCAACAAGTTCCAATATATAAATGACTTGGAAAGCTAGCAAATCGCTGAAATCTTAGAAGAACTCATTAGTTTTTAATTACGACCTATAACAGGGAAGAACACAAACTTGTCAGAACCTAGCTGATCAACTATACTTAAAGCTCGTTTCAAGCTCTTTTGTTGACCTATTACCTGCAATAAACTATTATCGAAACCAGCTGTATACATAGCGAAATTTCGGAATGTATGATGTAATTTAACGTGATCAAACGTAATATTTTTTATATTTTATAATAAAATAACATAATCTTCTTACGCATACGTCCTGTCTATTGACTCATTTTAGCCCAATCCGGATGGTTGAATCGAACAACAGTACATGTCCATGATTTATTTTTTTGTATAGAGCAAAATCGCATGTTAAAACTTTGGTAAAGGAAAAAAATAGTTCACAATAAGATCTATAATAATTGTCCTGTACATTTACATGTCAAAACTGTGTCTAAAGTAAAACAGTTTTTATTAATTTATTCAAAATGAAGTTTTTGGACTTTTGTTGGACTACTGTTTTTCATCTCACCGATTCAAGTGTTTTCACGAAAGCGACAAAGACTTAATTCGCAGAAAAAATTATGCTCTGTACGAAGAGCAAATTGTGCCTACGTTGGTTTCATTAAAGCAGCGACTAATGAAAGATGAAACCAACATTTCAGCAGGCAGCAGGACAAGCCTCTGGAGAGTATTATCTCAAATGGGTTTTACATATCGGACCATTAATAAAAGACAAATATTAATGGAATCACAACTATTACGACGGTGGCGCTTTGATTATTTAAAATCTTTAGGAAAGTACAGATTAGAAAATAGCTCCATTAACGGCCTCGATGAAACCTGGTTTGACACATATGACACCCCAGCAAAAGGTTGGGTAGATCCATCTGGAAAATGAGCAACCAAAGCCCCATCGAACAAGGGAAAAATAATTAGCATTTTACATTCTGGTTACGTAGATGGTTGGGTTCCAAATTGTTCGTGAATGCCCTCTAAAAATATTTAAGATTCATCTTTGGACTACCATGACGACACCACAGCAGATCTTTTTGAAGATTGGTTTAAAAATCACCTTTTGCCCAATGTGCCTAAGAACAGTGTACCTAATTCTAATGGACAATTCTAGTTATCATAGCCGTCAAATAAATAAAGTTCCTAATTCAAATAACACAAAATTAGAAATTCATAACTATATGTTAAACATGATATATATTTTGAAAATATAAATAAAGTATGTGATCTAGAAATATTAAAAACATTTAATATTAAGAAGAAATATGTATGTGATACCACTCCTGCCGATATGGGGCATACGGTTTTCCCCCTTCCCCCTGTTACTGTATTTTTAACCCAATCGAGCATATTATGTGGCATCAGGTAAAATAAAATGTTAGAGCTGAAAACACTTCTCTGACTTTAATTGCCAGTGTCTTGGCATTAACTAGAAAAGTTGTAGATAGCATTCCCATAGAAAATTGTCAAAATTCGATTAACCATGTTATTAAAGTCGAAGATCCCTATGTGTCATTTACTAATAACCACGATACACTTACAACGGTATGGTACGCTGTGACGCCACTTCGAGGGAAAATCTTAAATTGACTAGGTGCTTGCACTCCTTGTACATAAGTACAGGTCAGTTTATTGTCGGGTAGTGTGTTGAGTTGACGTTTATTCAAATATTATTGTCATATTTCATTTGCTCAGGTGCCAGCACCTAGTCAATTTAAAATTTTCCCTCGAAGTGACGTCATACATAGCATGCCGTTGTAAGTTTATCGTTCTAATAACATCACTTGTCACTTGTTTTTAATGTAAATTAAAATGACAGTGACAACGAAACTGAATTAAATCTATAATTAAATTTAAGAATTATTTTTATTGTACAAATAAATCGAATGACATAAATCAATAAACAATGCTTTAATCATTCATAATTTAAGAAGATTTTATTTATTCAAAATTATTCCGAATTTAAACCACTTCGCCTCTAGCGCCTTTTAAGAATCTTGAAATATTTATATTTACGTGTATTTATGTACTTACTATTTTGTCCCAAGACAACGAAAGAGCTTCAAGCGAGCTTTACCAAACGAATAAAACTTAAGCATTTTTCTGTACAAAAAAAAAACACGCGGTAGAATATCTTAATTTTAACCAGTACTAAATTTTAAACCTTTTTAGTGAATCCCTGTGAGAATAAATTAAATAATTAAGTATATAATATAATTAAAATATGCCTTGTTTTTTCACATTATCTAAAAGCAATCTGACTACTTTAAATAGTCTTCTGTCAAAATTAATTTAGTTTTAAAGCCATTTAAGAGTTGCCATTTTGTAGAAATTAAAAAAAAAAAATGTAAAGCATAGCAACTGGTTAACAAAAAAAAGTTTGCTCTACGTACACCCTAAATTCAAAGTCATTTTAATTTGCACAAACATTAACGCAATCGCCACAAATCAAAATAAATTATAAATTATGCTATTCTTAGCTTACAAACTCTACTCGAAGAGTTAATGGCAATCCTTTTATGTGTTGTTAGCGCTTATGTAAGCATTAACTATAATTAACAGCCATTTACCCTAAAATTAACTTTCTCACAATATTTCTCTTGTTTGCTTTGGCTTCTGAACGGTAAAAGGCCACCGTTATTATGACCATCGGAGTCAGCACATTTTCTTTGTAAACTCGATTTAAAAAAAGCCAAACCAAATATTTAAGGAACAAGCGGTCACGTGACTATGATAAACAAAAGAAAACGGAGACATTTCGGAGCACCCTAAAATTAAAATCATTGACGTATAAAATGGAGGTTATGAACACTGCCGAATGTTGTTTCTATACCTACATCAGAGTGTTTTATAAGTAATTGATTCATTTTAGAAAATATGGTGAATAACCCTTAGTTCTTTGAATTATGGTAACCTGATTTATTTTTTTTTATCTTATTTATTTCCACAAATAAATTAATTCAGAAATAGGCATAACGATCTTCGTAATGCCCAGAAAATAAAATAATTACAATGCGTCTGTTGCTCACTTTTCTTATGGCCAAAAACTTTTTTTATGGTTTTTGGAATTTTCTGGGAAGCGGAAAATGCCCTAAAAATCGAGTTAAACTTTCGCGAGTTTTGTCACATCACATAGGCGAGTGATGTCATCATTTCCCTGCATTGTGTTTTGTTAGACTTTTGCAATGTTGCCAAATAGTTCGTCGCTCGAGCTGGCATTCAACCAAAGATACAAAATCATTTTAATATAAAAACTTCTTTGCCTCAACATAACTTTGCTTATTACGATAAAAGTATTCCTAGGAAATATAGATAATTATAGAAAACAATGTGAGAAGCATAGTTTTTTTGTACTTGCCGTTTTAACTTCACATTCCGTATTTCAGCGCTAAAATATTCTGCATTTGAAAGTAAATATTCATATAACATATCCATAGTAACCTTGGGAAAATTGCCGAATCAGCTTTTTCAAAGCATTGATCCCTTTTCCACTGAAGAAGCTATCACTAATAGTAAAAACACTTATACAAACGAATACATTTTCTTTCAAAACCAACGAAAACATAAAACAAACATAGATTTGTTAGGTTATATGTTTCACAACTGTCACCTTACCTGACTGATCGATTACATTCATTGCGGACTTCTCGATTCAAAGCCAATAACGGTGTTAAGCTGTTCTTTTCTAATGAGTAATATTGAAGGAGTCGGACATAAATATTTGATTACCTTGGAACTTTATTTTGATTATGAGTTATGAAGCAGTTTTATATCGAAACCTTTGTACCTGCTATCACTAATATCGATTTTGTATTATATTATGTTAAGACATTATGATAACACCGCAAATCGATATACTATTTTATTGGTGTGACATATGACGGGTTTTTAAAATTTTTTTCAAATTTTCACGTTCAATATATTGCCGTAGACTTGTTTTAAGAAAAATTTGATTTGAAAATATATCTAGTAGATTCGATAAGTACTCCCATTTTCTCGAAGAACTAAGATGACAGTTTATTGATATTTAAGTATAATTCTAATAAAAATAGAAAGTGAGAAGTAAATAGATGCAAGACAATATTATAAAGTTAAATGACAACCATTAGCACAGCTCTTAGATTATGCAGCGAAGAAGAGATGCATTTATTTAAATCTGTTTTGATGCCAATAATACGTCGCAGTCGCTGCAAGGAGTCTAGACTTCTTGTCTTAAATGGATACTCAATGGCACCATTGCCAAAATTGGCAAAATTTAATCAGCATGTTTTCATTTAATCAATACAATGATCCGCTTTTCTTAAGATCGAAATTTGGTAACCCCGCATGACAATGTACGAAGTTTGCGCCATGTGAATGATAGTAACACTTGTCATCATAACCCTGTCTTTCTTTTTCTTATTCGTATAATCTTCTTAGATGTTGGTTCGTGTCGAAATAGTGATTTATAAATGAATAGTTTTCTCTGATTTACGACTTTTGACATTCAACGGTTATGTTATGCTAAAACTAAAACTTATACGCAATAAGTGTTAAACGACAAAATATCACAAGTAAACTTATTTTCAATCGTATATTGGTCGAAGTACATCTGAACAATTTGTAACTTGAACTTGGAAATAACAGTAGTGTGTTGACAAAGCTTGATGGATTCTCGGTAATCACGGAAAAGACAAGCAAAACGAGCTTATTATCTTTACAATTCAAGGAGACCTGCACACCTGCTACCAGGAGATGATATCTCATAAAATTTTATAAATTAAGACATATTTTAATATACTTTATTATTATGTTTTATATATGAAGTACTTGAATTATAATAATGTTAATTTTAGTGCAGCCTTATTGATAAAGCCCCTATGCATAGTACAATGGTTGGTGCAAATTTTAGTTAGATAGTGCTATTATATGAGTAGTTATCATTTGAAGCCGTAGTGGAAGCAGTTAGGTACATTTTCTTGCAGCACGAACAGCTGGGTTTAAATTAAGAGAAATTTATAAAATCTTTACCAAGTCAATTAGATAATCCTCATCCGTGGGAAGAGTTATAAATGTAAATATCTCCTTTTCAACAGTAAAAAATGTATTTATTTTCTTAGATTCGTAGGTCACCAGGAAGAATCAGTAATAAAATTAACATGTAAAATGTTGATACAACTATTTTTACACATAAATAAGATTAGATCGACCAAACTTCATGACCTTTAATGTCGTTACATGGTTTCGTTTTGTAAAATCTTTAGTGGTTATTAAGTATCAAGTTACAACTGTTTTACATGGAGTCATGATTTCATAAAACCATAAAAGAACAGGCATAATTTATGCAGAATTAAATCTAAACATATTATGTGGCTCAACTTACTTGTAACGTAAAAACAAAATTATTTTCATTCAACAATCATAACAGGGACAAGAAAATATATTTATTTATATAACGAATTACTGATATTTAATGGTATTTCATAACCGAGAAATGTGATGTCCCCTCACTTTTACATTTCCATGATTCTGGGTTTTATGGCACCCTAAAACTAAAACAAATGAATGTTGACTCGTGTTTAAGTTACAGAACTTTCTCCTTTAATTGACTATATGTATTTTTAGAAAAGGTACGTTACAAAACAAATAGAAAGGTAGGGAAAATGAGTTATTGGTAAATAGGTTGTTTGCAGGAGGAAAATGGGTCAACAAAAAATTATTGATATATTTTGTCTTTTTTCTTGTACAGGGCGATTTGCTATCAAATGCGTTTGGAAACAAGAAATATATGTTCTAGACGTCGATGTAGAATGATGACAATATTGTCCCTTAATAATAAGTTAGCCGCCACTTTCGGTGTAGCATCTGGCAGATGTTGACAAGCTAATAGCCAGCACCACGAAGTTTTTTTACAAAATCTTCACAGCGGATTAAAAAATTTCATCAGTTGTGCCCCGGAATCACCAAACCCCCACAGCCCAACGTGGCTGAATGCTGCACTTTATTACAATCAACATTTCCACACTGTTAAATCTGTAGTTTCCCAGTTCGACCCAAAAATTACAATGTTCAGTAAAGAAAGTCAACAGCACTTTAATAGCCCTAAAATCGAAGCAGATTTGTTTACCATAAACGCAAATTATCGTGTATAATAGATGCTATTGATAGCCTTCAACACAGTTATCTGTCACTTCCTGACCCGTTGCATATAGTTGATAATGTAAATGCATCTCTACAAACTTTAAAAGATGGCCGTGGTGTTGAAGCTGCGATCAAGATTGTCTTTGTTACACAAAAATCCGGATTTCGCGCAACTACGTGATATTGGGCAGTGCGTAAGTGCTGACAATTGCGGCAGTATTTTGCAGTTTTTAAGATACGCAAACATTACATCTTTGGATGTAGAGCGTTTATTTTCAAAATACAGTGCAATCTTTATTTCAAAGAGAAAAAGATTAAAAGAGTCTGTAGCAGGTATTTCAATCAAAACTAGATTACACGCGTTTGGCCTCAGGGTATGTTGATAATCCATACATTGGGTGAGCAAAATATTTTTCTTTTACTTTAACCGTTGTTTGAGGAAATGTTTACTTTAACCGAAGCCTGTTCGTATTTCGCATTTTAAAATAACACAATGTAGGTAAATAAATATTTGCATTTTATTTTCAAATCGAATCCTAATTTTATAATCAAATACTGTAGAGATGCCCCTGGACTGACCTATGGTTACAACTCTTTAGTTATAATGAAGGTTGTTGTTTTTAGCTGATATGCAGCGTTGCCACATTGAAAATAAAACAAATGTGCTTCCCATATTTTGTACAAATCCTGTTTTTCCAATTTTTATCAATGAAAAGTTGATTTTTACCATAATCTTCAGACAAGATATTCCTACAATTTAACTGTGGAGGACTGTACATAGAGATTTTTGGGAAGATCTTTCTCGATCATAATAATAGATTTTGCTTTAAGCGGTAGTTCCTACATCAAAAAAAAAGTTTTAAAAATCGAGCTTCGAACCTACAGTCGCTACTGTTTGGACTAACAATAATCTGACACAATATTTTTTTAAGATTATTTAATTAAAAGTGGCAAATTCGATTAAACTTTTCTTTACATTTTCCGACTTTTCCAGAAAACTTTTCCATTTAGGGGAAAAGCTTCTTAAGGGTACAAATAACTATCTGTCTTATTTTAGGAAAATTAATATATTAGCAGCACAATAGGCCTTAATATCATCACGTATAATAATCGCAATCATACTCTTAAGAATGTTGTTTTTTTACTTTCATTTATTATATTTAAAATTGATTTGCATCCAGTATCTTCCGAATGAATTAAATTATGATTTTTGTAATAAATATTGTCCAACAGGCACATATTTTTGTATTACACATTAATAAACGAAGTCATTTGTTGTACCGGTACAAAATAAAAATATTGGCAAAAAATGGAATGATTAACAGTGCCAAAATGATCTAGTTTTGATATAGTGTGTTTACATTTTACTAAACGCTTTGAGAGAATACCGTTTACAATGACTCTTTCTCGATCATAATAATAGATTTTGCTTTAAGCGGTAATTCCTTCATTAAGTTTTAAAATTCGAGTTTCGTACAGTTCCTACTGTTTGGACTAACAATAATCTGACACAATATTTTTTTAAAAATTATTTAATTAAAAGGGACAAATCCGTTTAAACTTTTCTTTACATTTTCCGGCTTTTCCAGAAATCTTTCCCATTTAGGGGAAAAGCTTCTTAAGGGTACAAATAACTATCTGCCCCATTTTAGGAAAATAAATATGTTAGCAACACAACAGGCCTTAATATCATCACATATAATAATCGTGATCACTGCTCTTAAGAGTGTTGTTTTACTTTCATTTATTATATTTAAAATTGATTTGCATCCAGTATCTTCCGAATGAATTAAATTATGATTTTTGTAATAATTTTTGTCCAACAGGCACATATTTTTGTTGTACACATTAATAAACGAAATCATTTGTTTTACCGGTACAAAACAAAACTATTGGCAAAAAATGGAATGATTAACAATGCCAAAATATGCTAGTTTTGATGTAGTGTGTTTACATTTTACTAAACGCTTTGAGAGAATACCGTTTACAATGACTCTTTCTCGATCATAATAATAGATTTTGCTTTAAGCGGTAATTCCTTCATCAAATGTAAGTTTTAAAAATCGAGTTTCGTACAGTCCCTACTGTTTGGACTAACAATAATCTGACACAATATTTTTTTAAAAATTATTTAATTAAAAGGGACAAATTCGTTTAAACTTTTCTTTAAATTTTCCGGCTTTTCCAGAAAACTTTCCCATTTAGGGGAAAAGCTTCTTAAGGGTATAAATAACTATCTGTCCCATTTTAGGAAAATAAATATATTAGCAGCACAACAGGCACATCACGTATAATAATCGTGATCACTGTTCTTAAGAGTGTTGTTTTTTTACTTTCATTTATTATATTTAAAACTGATTTGCATCCAGAATCTTCCGAATGAATTAAATTATGATTTTTGTAATAAATATTGTCCAACAGGCACATATTTTTGTTTTACACATTAATAAACGAAATCATTTGTTATACCGGTACAAAACAAAACTATTGGCAAAAAATGGAATGATTAACAATGCCAAAATATGCTAGTTTTGATATAGCTTGTCTACATTTTGCTAAACGCTTTGAGAGAATACCGTTTACAATGACTCAGTTCTCCTGAGCCACTTACAACAAAACTATTTCCCGTAAACGTCCTTTAAAATGTTTATATAACCCATTATTTTACAATACACTCGTATTTTATAAAACATGATAGTTGATAATGCAATCATTACAATAAATGTAGAATATAAATGTTCAACTTCAGATACAAGAATAATAACACCATTTTCATTTTACGTAGGCGTACTAAGTACCTGCATTGGAAATGCATCATATGACAAAAAATAACAAGCACAATTACACTTTGCATGAGAAATTATGGTGTAAGACTGCAATCACCAAGTACCCAAAAAACACACTTAAAATTAAACAAAACATTTCAAGTGCCTTTAAATGGTCACTTGAAACATTTTTTGTGCCCGCAATTACGTATGTAAAATAATGTTAATTTATCCATAAATAATTTTATTCATGCAAATTTATTTATTGACAAGAGTCTTAATATAGAAGTATTTCAACTCGAAAGTTGGTTACCACTTAATTTAAATAATTAAATTGTTTTTTTATTGTTTAGATGACAGGAATTCTTTGTTTGATTTATTGAGATTGAATTGTATAATTTATAGTGTCTGACCAAGTGTTGAATATGTAAGATACACATTCTATAAAATTTTTATTGAGGTCAAATTGTAATTGAAATATTGGTTCTTAATTTGGAGAATAGAGCTAGTTTTATGTGAGACATACAGTGTGTCTACTTAAGTTGGAACCATATGGAAAACCTTTTTATTATTAGTTTTATTAAAAAAGCTATTCTTTATAAAAAGTTCTGCATGGTCTAAAACCTAAAATACAACCATTATATATGAAAATTTTTCAGTCATATACGAAGATTGTCAGAAAATATGAATTTTGCCAAACAGTAAAGTACCTTTATTCTTGACAATATCGGTAATTATTGTTATAAAGGAAAGTTTATAAAAATTAAAAATTATGTTTCAATATGCAATTACATCCATCTACCATAAAAAATATTTTATTTTTACAAATTTTTGGCAAATTCATTCTATTTGACAAAAATTATAAATTAAATTTAATTGTGTAAATGTTCGGTATTGGGATGTCTATTTTTCTATATATTCAGGTCTCTTTTTAATAAAATGGACTACATTTTTAAAGTTGAAAACTCATACTTAATTTTTCGCGTATTATACAATGTTTTACCACTCCCAGATAGTTTTCAGTTTTTGACTTCGAAATAACTTAACTATAAACCCATCTTCCCCATTAATGAAAAAGAACCTACTTTTCTCTAGGGTGTGAAAAGTGACGTTACCCATATAGTATAATAAATTGCAACACTCAACTTGTACTTGAATGTAAAACGGTTAACGTGCAGGTTCTCTTTGGACACTGGTAGATAAATTACTTTTCCAAAACTCGGAAAAAACTAAGAAAACTTAATTTTCTAATGCAGTTAATTTGGCATGGAATTTTTGAGTACTTGGTAATGAAAAACCTGGAAAAGTTATTTGAAGTGAATACTCTGGTGGTGGCTGAGGATGACTCAAATCGTTTTATGCAAAACTGCTTTTATTAAATTTATAAAATACATATTTACGGCCACAATCACTGTTGCTAATACCGATCTATATAGACAGCGGCGGGCTTAAATTGATACGTGTAACTCGATCGTAATGGCGACTTATTAACAATGAGAAGAACTGGTCAGAACTTAACTGATCAAATGGAAGATTGAAATTTAAACTAGTAACTAAGTTTTAAGGCTTTTTATAGAATCCCCCTGGGATAAAAATATACTTAACTTTCTTAGGAAGCTACTATGCTAGTTATAATGAACTTACTGCTATAGAAATGTGCATAAAATTATCTGTTTAAACCTTCTCAAACAAGTTATTCTCTTCATGTATACAGAGAACATATTTTATACAACGAAGTTTCATTTAAAGACAGAGGGATCATTTAGGTTAATATCTTTACTAATATGAAAACCATATTCACATATTTCTCTCTATTCATAAAGTATTCAAAGCGAACTCCCGTTCCGTATATGTTTACAAAATGATGACATTTTCATGGTATTGAAAACAGCTATTACTTAGTGTAATTACTTGTGCGAATGACTTGAATAGTGTATACAAATATACCAGGGAAATTTCGAAATGTCATCAATGGAGCTCGTAATAAAGATGACAATATACAGTGCTGTCTAAGAATTTTTCAACAAATGAAAAACTGATTTATTAGTGACTTTATTAAAATGCAGGTATTACGAAAAGTTGATGCATACCTAAAAACACAATTATCCGTTATCAGAACTGGGAAAAGTCTTGTATGACGTGAATTTCATAACATATCTATTTTGGTTGTTAAGATTTTAACGATTTGAAAAAAAAACAATGGTGATCAGCAAATAACACAAGATTAAAATACTAAAAATGAGTAATGTGTAAAATAAACTTTTTATTATTTTATTCAACATAGAGTACAAGACTACATATCTATGTAAACATCTTTCGTTGTTATCCACCGTTTTTAAATTTGTAGAATTTAAACCAAGGGTATTGCCCTTTATTACATGGTTCATATACCGTATTTTTACAAAGTTAATAAAGTACTATAAAGACGTGACATTTTCACACTCTAATCCTCTACAAACATCAGATGTCAACTTTCCTACGTGTTTTTCTCTGCTTCAAAAAAGTAATGTCTTTTTTTACCTTATCTTCTTACATTTATACGGGCATTACGGTAGTAAAAAGATTAAGATTAAGATATGATTTAGAACTAACAGTAGCTGTACCTACTAACAAACGGAAAAACTAGTTGTTTTATTTTAATTGGACCCGTGGTTTCACATCAAAAAACTTTGAGAAAGGTATTTTAAATATTTAAATACAAATATGTATTTCATAATATAAAGTTGGTCTGTATTATCTCATCGCTACTTCAAGTAAACTTTGCTTAATGCTGTTCGTCCGTCTATCTGTTTCAGTTGATCAACTTTCATTTTTGCAATAGGCTTATTAAAAAAAGTAATATGGATATCAAACTTGCCGCACAAAGTTTTGAATAATATTAACGCCAGCAAAATTGAGTAACAACTTAGCGATCCACAATAAAATATTTTTTTTAAGTTCCGTATAAAAATATAATAATAATAAATAGAAATTAGTAATCAAGAAAAGAAAAAGATAATATTAAAACAAATATAAATAAAAGAAACGGAATAAAGTAATCAGAACATACAAACTTAGAGAAGAAGAGACTGCTAGATTATATAATGAAAAAAATGGGAGAGAAATGGATAAAATTAAAGATAATATAAAAAATATGCAAATAGAAGACCTATAAAAACTGTCAGAGATGCATTTTTTTTTATCTTCTGACAGCCCATGAAGACCGAAGTCTAAGTACTATGTACCGTGGGTGTACTGGGGAATCGACTCACATATCCAGAGCTGGAAACATCCATAGGGATTTCACCATCCCTTTAAGAGGATGTGTGGGGTGGTACCGCCTCGGTCGAGGAAGAATTCCTCTACCACTTTCCATAGTGGTTTAGTAGTAACAAAAAAATGCTGTGGAACTAGTAAAATAAACAAATATAAAAAATAAACGACGTGGCGGAATGAGGAAATAAAAATGAAAAAACAAAAATGGAAAATATACCTTAGCAATAAGGAGAACGAAAATTATTGCAGATACAAAGAATAAAAGTCAAAAAACTGGTAAAAACAACAGAGCAAAAATCATGGCAAGACTTCGGAGAAACAACGGAAAGAGATAGTAAGGAAAATCAGAAACTGTTTTATGAAGTATTGAAAAAGTTAAAGGAAAACAAACAAACTAGAAACATAAGTCAAAAGAAGGAAAAATAATAGATGAGAAAGCAATAAGGACGACACCGTGGAAGCAATATTTTGAAGATTTACTCAATACAGAACTAAAATAAATCAACGCCTAAGGGTATGAAAGGGGTGTTTAAAGTTTGTAATGGAGTAAAATTGATATACCGAGGCGAAAGCTAGTAAATTATATGCCGTTTTTATAATGTCCGCACCGGAAAGTCATTTTTTTAAGGTCTTGAGTTTCCTTCAATTTAATTTTTAATATTTATATAAAACTGCAATTTTTGTCAGTCAAAACCAAGTAATCATTTTGCAGTAAATTTTAGCAACATGTTCCTAAATGTAGCCCTCCTGCTGAGATCAGCTCAAACATCTGGCTCCGTTTTTAGCGGACCAGCAATGCAGTGATCTTTAAAAACATATTAGGGTAACTATGCGGAACATGGAAATGTCATTACGTTCAATTACATTATGGAAATCTGGGACAGCAGGGCACTCGTCACCGGAGCATAAAGTATGAAGAAGGCGACTTTATCTAGGGAAAGTCGTCGCATAATAATTAGAATAATGTTTAATGGAAGAAATGTTGCTGTGACATACATTGTATAAACTTACAGAAAATACGGGGCAGAAACAAGTACACTAGTCTATCAGCTTTTGTAAAAAAGCTCTAAAATTGAACTTATAGCTAATACAAGCTCATGAGAGTTGAAATTAACGCATTATAATACAATATACTAAAATCGTTAGCTACTGTGTTCTAATTAGCCCGGTGCATATAAAATTGATGCTGCTCTATAATGTTGAATAAACCACTAAACATTTATATTTTTCTGAGGATCCTGGTTTTAAAATTTTATCCTATAGCTGCTGTTTTACGCTCCTATTTACACAAAACCTCAGCCACTATATTCCCTTCAAGATATAAAAATATTGATTTTCCCTATACACTGCATGCTAGGTACACAGTTTTATAGATATCGTCGAGCTTCAAACCCAAAAGTGATACGCGTGCTTCCCATACAGTGGGTTTTGAATTTTCAAGGGGAAAGTAAACAAAATCTTTTACCGGAATCCTTTGAAAAGGGGAAAAATCAGATACAAAGAATTTTCTTTGAGCAAAAAGACGGACGTTTTTTAATTTAATTAATGCAACAGACGACGAAATGTGACGGTGAAAAGACAGAAGCCATGTCGGAATGGCTTCTTGAATTTTTTCATGTTTTCTTTTTATTGGGGATTTTCATGGATTTTAAGTTTAGTAGATAAATATTTCCTTTTTTAATTACATTTCATTCATCTGCTTGGGATATTAAAGGGATTTTTCATAATTTTTTAAACGTATTAACAGATGCACTACAGGGGACATCCAGACGATCGAGTACGCTTGCCAGCAAGTTGGAAAGCAAGCTTGGCAGCTTGTGAGTTGACAAAATAAAATTATATTTGTTGGGCTTTACAAACGTTCCACGGACTCCAGAGATTTTTTTGCGGACACGCATTTGTGGCATACAAAATGTTGCACAATTAATTATTGGCCAATATTAATGCGCGATATACAGTGTGATCCACTAAGTGTTCAACAAATGAGATTGTTTTTTACTAGTGACACCACCTAAATATAAATACCATCATGTGCATGCCTAAAAAATATATTTGTCGTACTTGGAGTCGTTTAAACTCAAACAGCTTACAGGGTAATTCACAAAAATATGAATTCTATTTAAGAGTAAAGTACCCTTATTTCGAATAACAGTGCAAAGTGATATAAAGAAAAGTTGTTTGAAATTAAAAGTTATATCCAGATTTAAAGTCATAGCCTCTTATCTGACCCCCGTATTTTGGTTTTTTATTAGTCAACAATGTTTTTGAATGTAGACGTAAATTTTAGTTTCAAACAACTTTTCTTTATACCATTTTGCGCTATTTTTTAAAATTAGGGTACTTTACTCTTGAATGACATTCATTTTTCTTTTGCTTGCCCTGTATGCTGTTTAAGTTTAAGTGACTCCCAGTGTGTTTTTTAGGCATGCACCAACTTTTGTTGGTATTTATATTTAGGTAGTGTCACTAATAAAAAAATCCCATTTGTTGCACTCTTAGTGGACCACACTGTAAATTATGTTTAAAGGTTTGTTGACAAGCTGGTTGTCAAATTTGACAAGTGTGTTGCACATGCTCTAACGTAGCAATATTTCAAATTTCTGTAAATTATAAAAGTAAATATTTTTTAGTTTGTTCGCGGCGATCTTACAAACTACTTAATCGATTTGAAAAATTATTTCACTGATAGATAGCTAAAACTACACATTAATTGTTATTCGTGGATTCTTTCGCGTGGAACACAGAACAAATCAGGGAGATACCACTGATGCAACTCCTATTGAAAAATATTTTATTTATCTAGTCGCGAGCTTGCCTTCCAGCTTGCTTGCAATCATGCTGGACCGTCAGTGTGGCCCTATAGAGTTGTATCTTTAAAGCCGGTCTTATTTTACAATTATATATTAAAACTGACAAGTAGAAGAATAAAACAACTAAGCTTTGTACTATAAATGAACTTGGTTCCCTACTTCTTCTCATATTAAACCTTTTTCTCTTAGATCATTCTTAATTTCATCCACTCATTTCTCCTCTGGTCTTCCTCTACCTCTTCTTTCAGACACTTCCATTTCTATTATTTTTCTGCAGATATATTCATTGCCTCTTCTTACTAGATGTCCTTATCACTGCACTCTTCTTTTCTTATCTTTATGGACTCAACCTTAGTTAGTCCCTTTTTTTACGTACCGACTTTATGGGTGTACTATTAGAGACTTTCTTCCAATTTTTTCAACCGCCAGCATATAGTCTGTGAATCCAGATACTTAAAATTCTTTATTTAACTTATCTACTTGCATGCTTACTCCTGGCCTTCTTTCTTCTCCTCCAACATAGTATGTTTACTTACTATTGATTTTTATGAATCTATCAACATTTCTTCTACTTCTACTACATGTGACATCGTTATCCGCAAATATCAGGTAACAGGGGACTATTTCCTGAGTTATAAGGTTGAGTCCATTGCTCAAGGCCTAACCCTGGCACAGGACCTTGTCAATCCTATACTACTTCTTACTTGTATCCTAGCTCCTGTATGCATATATTTTTCTTCTGTTTATTCTTCTTTTTGTACCATTGTCATTTCCCCTTGACTTCGGTAGTTACATTGGCGAGTTAATCTTTGTCTTAGGCCAGTCTCTAATTTCTTTTCTGGAAGTCTTCTTCCCCTCATACCGAGTAGAAAGATACTTTCTTCCATGGAACTCTGCAGGTCGTAGACGTTTTCTAGGCCAATGAAAATCATACACAGTCCTCTCTGCTACTCCTAATGCTTATTTTAATATAATATTTGCATCAGTAGAAACCTGGAATATAATTACTTTACATCGCGGAGCCTCTGTTGGTTCCCTTAATCTAGAATAAATAAACCTTATGGACCAAACTTAACTTCATGATGTAGGGATAGCAACGCTGAATTAAACTAAAAATGCACTAAAAATGTATTTTGTCTTATTATATTGTATTTATCGTCTTTCTTCACCAGCGGATCCTTCAATTCATATTTTAATTTCCTAAAATCAAATAGGGAAAGAGATATGTACTTTCTTTTTTAATTTTAAAGGGACCGAAAATCGTGAAACTTATTAACAATATTCTTTCTCTAAATAGCAGAACAGCAGTGAATTCAGGTGTGATACTTATATTTAGAATTAGGTTGAAAAAATTAAATACAACACATGAAAAGGTTATGGTCATGCTCAAGATTAACAGCTGTTGAACTGTTAATTTATTGTCAATTGAATCTCTTATTCAAATTCCGCCTCTATCGCGGAAAATAACTTTTCTATCTACTTCAGTCAATTAAAATCATACATTTTATGCAATTAACTTGAACTAGCACATCCGGCGATCGGAAATCCAATTCTAACTCTTTATAACACAATTTTTAAGTGGATGCAGTTCCATCAAATACGTTCGATGGCATCAAAATATCCCGTTAGAAACGTGTGGTCATAGTTCTTGAGAATTGACCATGTCAAAATGGAATAAATCTTCGACGTTTCACGTTCGATTGCACGAGGCATCTTCAGCGATCTTCTGTCTGTGAGATGAAAACACCGAATGGAAGGAATTTATTCCGTTAAGTGGATAACAAAACAATGCCGTCCGTTATAGTATATAACATTTTCCTTCTAATTTAAAAAATTGCGTTTTTTACTCAAAATATAAAAGTGTTAACGATACGACGCTATGACAATAATACATTGAAACCCTTTATTTTTTTTTAAACAATCAGAATTAACTGCCCAACCAGTGTGGTCCCAGCAATTAAAAATGCTAATAAACCCATATAGATTCAACACCTTGTAATGGTGTGTTTTGTTTTACTTGTTTAGACATTTAATATACGATTAACATTCACGGTTGGTGTTATTCCCTAAATTATAGTTACGTAGAAATTGTTGTTTATATGTGTACGATTTCCTTTATATGCAGGTAAATTTTGTGGGATAGTGCACTTTATGCATAATAACACTTCCATCAAATGTGGTGAAATTTTATAGTTTGTTTTGGTAATTGGATTTGATAAATTTATACTGCCAAGTCTAATTTTGATAATATCATACGAGTATAAAGTTTAAGATTTTATTCAGAAGTGGATACTGTTCTTTTACTGGTTAAAGCAATAAACAAAATTTTTAAAATGTACATTTCTGAAAATAAATACCGACCTACAGTTCTTCTTAGAAAACTAAAACTTCTGTTTTTGGGACTAGGCATGCATAACTAGATTTTTCCTTTTAAGAATTTCGATATTCGTATGTAAAAACATTATTATATTGTTGTCGATACTAGAGACTATTTCCTTTATTTTAATTCCGACCAATCATCAGTGGACAGCCTTGTTGGCAGCTCCTATTGGAAATTTATACGATTTTTTACCCGCGGTAAAATTTGACAAGCAGATGTCAACAAAAGTCGCAGAAAAGTTACTTGATTGGATGTATGCTGTATTAGCTGAGTATGTTTTACTTAGGAAATAGTCCAAAAAATACTTTGCCACGCGATAATTTTAGCAAGTGGCATTCGTGCAAGCAGTAAAAGTATATTGGCCAGCATTTGTTTAAAAGAATTACCTGTCAACTTATTTTTTTGAAAAAATTAAATTCTCTTGTGATATTACCTACGAAAAATGTTTCGATACGTAAATGTTGTTACTGGTATGCTGACCTCTGTCACCAAAATAGTAGTTCCTATATTATTCGCCAGAAATAGTAAAAACTGTAAGCCTTCAAACTGAAACAAAGGGAATCTGTCCCTCCTCTTTAAATACTTAATTAAATGGGCAAACAGAATTGGAGGGGGAAGATTTAGCAAAATTTTTATATAACCATAAGTAAAGTAAAATTAAAAAGAGTAAAATTTTAGTATTACTTATAGTCCGTTTGATAAAAGTTTCCAACTTATTTTATTTTAGGGGTCAAATATTATTCAGGTTAATCACATTTTCTCAAACCTCCTTTCTCGAATTCTCAGTGTTTGGCTGTTTAACGAATAATGTGAAAACCCACAAAATACTATTTAAAGTGGCGAATATGGCTTAATATACATATACAGTAGACGATTACAATTTTTAAAATTATTTATGGAATTTTACGGAAGTACGAATATCCACAGTTTATAAATGACAAAACCGTTTCAAGTTGTCACCCTAAACTTTTTTAGTCTCTTAGCCTTTTAAAACCAGCTTTACGACATACATATACCTAAGAGTTTTCTAAAAATATACCAACAAGATTCAGATATTTAAATTACATCACCCCATTCTTAGTATATATAATTTATTAACAGGAAATAGCCTATAACCATCTGTCCCTCATAACTTAACACCGAATAAAAACTAAACCTTAACTAGCACGTGCAAAAACACAATTTTACATCTGAATTCACAGACGGGGTGTTGTAACAATTTTGTGCAACATTTACTTTTGATGTTCGACGTGGGCACACCCCTAAAAAGGGATGACAGAAGCATTTAGGCACGTTATATTATAGCTTATAAAATTAATTTGGGCAGTCAGGGTGATTCGGTGATCGCTGCTTCCGGGGTGGTGCACGAGACTAGTCGGCCAGGTGGTTTTAAAAGATTTTTTTTTCGAGGTCGATGGCTTTTATTAGACTTAGTGGATTTTGGTTTAATTAATGGTCTCATATAAGAATAAAATAACATAAAATGAGTTTCATTTATAATATAGATGACAATTTCATTCATCTGCCAAAATGTATATTCTAAAACTAAAAGTTTTAATCGTTGATTTAAGCCCGTCAGAATAGGATTACACCATGTACTAGTACGATTATCCGATAATCGCTCTAGAGCATGATTATCAGCATTTTTTTGTAAAAAATAGTATTGGTGGAAATTAACTTTGGGTAACTTCTGTTTTATATTTTGCTTTTTTTAGTTGCAAAATGTGCAAATAAACATCTATTTTTTATTTTCAATATTTTTAATAAGCTTAACAAATTGACAGGCATTTATATGTAATTAATAAAATTGTTACAATTAAACACAAGTTATTATAATTGATGATTGGTCTGCCCCTGCTTGGTCCAGATACTATGCTGTTGTTACTGGTTGCACAAAATGTAGAAGCGACTACTTTTTTGTTTTCAACATTCTCCCTTAATGTTGTGACACGGTTTTGATGAAACTGCTGATTCAGTTGTAAATACGATTAATAGAATTAACTATTCTTATACCATTTGCCAGAATATTCCCTGTCAGGATTTGGAGTGAGGAAAAGGCGGTTGGTTGTGATGTTGGAGTTTCTCTTTGAGACCAGTCTCTTGTACAATCTGTAACAGAAAAGAAAACATTAAAATGCATGTATTTCAAAAACCTTAGTTTAAATAATTTTACAAAAAGTAAAGCTGGCGAAAGGACCTAGCTTACTGGACATATTATTATTATGTCCTCATTTGTAGTGTTCCTAATCAACTATTTGTTTCCCGTCAGTTTGCTATCTCCGCCCAATAGTGCAATCCGGTGGATTATTTCAATTAGTAGTGCACTTTTTAATTTTGGTGTGTCTAGGATGTTGGTCTGGGGGGGGGGGGGGGGGTGGGGGCTGCAGCTGTCTTCAAACAGAAGCTTTGGACCTTTTGCTGTTTTTGGGGTAATAATTTCAATGTTTTGATTAATTTCTATTAGCGTTGCTGCTCCAAATCGCGACATTTTTCGCAAAATTTCAAAAAAAGACGCGGGCGTTCAAAATTGTTGAAAAAGGCACTCGTATCGTGTTCTTTTTTAACTTAAAATGCATTATGGCAAATTTCCCAAAAAATTTTCGATAATTTTCATTGCCCTTGTTATATTACTTAGTATTACCATCAAAATAGAAAACTAAAAGTTATTTCGTAAAATCAAGGTGTTGTTTTAATATCTACCCTATAAATTTTATTTACAATCAGGAAAAACTCAAAAACCCAATTATAAAATTACACTTTCTGGAGTCATATTTCATTAAGGAGCAGGCGGGACGATTCATCTTAAAACAGATTCTTTAAAACTCTAGATTACCGCAATTTTCATTCTTAATTATTCTGAATTTAAGAGATAACAGTTTTTTCTTCCGTTTTCAGCGGATTTACTAATTATTTTAGGATTTTTACTTATTAATCTTGACAACATAATTAATCTTAGGATTTGATCAGAACGTAAATAATTTGGTAAAAATTTATTTTGCTTTTTAATAATAAATAAGAATTTACATTTATATACCTATTTATCTATTCATCAATTTTTAAAGAAAAAAATTAGTACTCGGCGAATAATGATTTTTTAGGGTTTTTGTTAAAACAAGAGTGTCTTTTAAAACTAACCCCGGAATTTACAGAAAATATTTGATACTAAGCATGGGCTTAAATGTAGATCTTCTAGTTGATCATGGTTGGTTGGTTGAGTGAAAGCGGGGGTCAGGTGTTTGTCCTGATCTTCTTCGCACTTCAGCCTCATGACTTATTGTGCAGCCCTGTCTTGTCAAAAAAGCCTAGTTTTTTTGATCATATTTGTATCAGTAGGTACCGCATTGGATTCCTTCAATGTGTATTTTGAGTCTTCTACGGGTCACTGATTCGCAGCTCTATATAATGTGTGAGGCGTTTTCTTCCTCTTTACTACATAGTTTGCAATCTATGGGACCATTTCTTAAGGTACAGTGGTACCTTAAAAAAATTGTAAAATATTCTGTTCTATCGATATAGATGTTGTTGTGGTGCCCATCTATTCGTTGTTGCTTTTGCCACTTGTTTCGATATTCCATAGACGGGTTCTGGGCCCCAGAATTTTTTTAGCAGCTCTGACTAGTTCGTCTGCTTTTTCATTGCCCGCTTGATCGTGATTTATTTTAATATATCTGCGATTTGTTTGGTTTCCTGATTCTTGTCTGGGAATTTGTTGCTAAAAGGAATTTATCTCTAATATAAATAAATAAAAATACATACTTAAATTACCATTTTCTTCATAAATTTGCTAGGAAACTCAGAAATAATTTTATAGTATAAATTTTAGTCGGCTGGTTGTTACACATGACTTTAAATTATCAAATTAGACAGCTGTTACAATAGGGAATCTGGTCGCAAACTTTTCTCACGGAACGACATAAAAGCGGTATCATTATTATTTGTTTGTATGTTTTTATTACTTTTTTTCACTGTAATTTAAATGATTATGTAAGTTTAATTAAAAAGAAATTCATTGTTTAATTTTCAACCTAAAATACGTTAAAATAATAAACATTGTTTTACTTAGTTTGAAACGTTATAATCTGATTAGGATAAAATAATTTTAAGACATAATCAGCCATGGACATTTATTTTACGAAAAACAAATATTAGCAATCAATGATACAGTTCCTTATTTAAAACAATATCCGATGATGGGGAGCCGAAACATGGAACGTAGGACCAAAGAGTTGAGATTTTGACCTTGTAGAGGAAAAAAATGGCAATGCAAATAAAAAATGTTCTTACATTATTTTTTCAAATGAAGTAAAACAAATAAAAACCAAAATGCCGATTTTCGTTTTCTTACGAATATCTTTGGAGGCATTCGGAATATTTTTAATTTCTCGAAAGCATATTAGTCGGCACTAAATTGTGCAACTTTGCCCCTTTGCTGTTTCTCTTACCGATTCTAATGGTGGATATCAAATTTGTAATTGCCTGTATATTGTATATGCTATGCAAAATAAGCATTTATTTTCGAACGCACGGTATTTAAGTATGAGCCAAAATTTAGTTTCTTTAATTTCAATTCACTGTAACAATGTTTTGTTCTGAACAAATATGTAAAAATACAACTAAAGAAAATGTTGTGCCTTGTTTAAATAGCTGAGCCCACTAAAAAGCAACTACATACTTTATATTAAAAGTGTGCTAGACGTTTAACACATAATGTATGAGCCATAAATCAAAAAAGTGATTTATATGCTATTATTTTTAACGATATCGTTTTATGTTCTCAACAACTTTAAAATATGAAAAGTTTCGAAAATGTGTTAGAGGTTTATTAGAAAAGTTCTATAACTTTAAAAATCTTACAGGTTTAGATTAAAATAAAACTGAAATAGATTTTTGGTGTTTGGATTGTCAAGTTTCCTCAAGAATTTTTATATAACTTTGGTAAAACACACTAAAGAAATTTACTTTTAATATATATTGTTATGTTATTTTAAAGTTGCTGCATTATTTTTGGTTAGTAAGAAAGGGATTAGAGCATAGTGCTGTCATATGACTATTTTACATTATTATAAATATATTCTTATGAATATGTACAGGGTGTCTTAGTATGGGAAAATATCTTTGCTATTAGTAAATATAGAGACACCAAATTTTGAGTGTATCTTATTGGTTAATAAATCCACTTTTTCATGTAATTTAACTTTTTTAACCCCCTTGAGGGGGGCGCTAGGGTGTTGAGGTCAAAAATTTTAAATACAACCCTATGCCGTTTGGTACCATATTTAAAAGGTCTTCAAAAAAGAAACATTTTACCGCAAACTCGAGGTCCGCAACTTAATTCGTTTTTAAATGGCAAACCTTTAAAAATTAAAAGTCGTGACAAAAAGTAAAAATTTAAATACCTTTATTTCTCTTATTACTTTAAAAGTTGTTAAAAATGACCACTATGAACTTCTTGGCTGTAATAAAGTCGATTTCGGAACTCAATTCTTATATTTTCTCACGTTTCCTCGCAAATATGAGAAGTGAGTTTCAAAATCGGCTTAATCACTGCCAAGAAGTTCGTGGTTGTCATTTTGCACAACTTTTAAAGTAATAAGCGAAATAAAGGTATTTAAATTTTTACTTTTTTTCACGATTTTTAATTTTTAAAGGCTTGGCGTTTAAAAACGAATTAAGCTACGGAACTCGCATTTTCGTTAAAATCTTTCTTTTTTGAAAACCTTTAAATTGCGGTACCAGACGGCATAGGGTTGCAATTAAAATTTTTGACCTCAACTCCCGTCAAGGGGGTTAAAAAGATTTGTATATTTTGTGAGGAAAAATATTTTGTAGAAACAATATCATGTCCACCACATATTCTTAATGTGTTTCTACACAGCACTCATATGATTGTAAAACTCACTGTAAAAAAACTATTGACATTTGATTTACACGTTACGCAACTACATTTTATTGATTTAATGTTATTTGAAATGACATTGATTTTTAAAGAAAATACAACTAGACACATAAAAATTCCTCAGATTTGGAGTTTCTCTAATGTCACGAATTTTATGGAAAACCAATTTTATTAAAATAGCTTTAATAATTGTAAAGATACATAATTTGACTACAAAATTTTGATCTTTACATACTTATTGCTTCATTTAATAAAGACTGACAAACATGTCCATAGGTGTCATTATTGTTTAATATGTAGAAACTAGTACTCTGGTTAAAGGCGTGAGAGATAATAGTTGGGATTTTTAAAAGATAATGTGATAAAACTCTTTACTCTAAATTTTTTCTTTAATTTAAAACATATTTCATATTTGTTCTCTTACGCAAAATAACATTTTCGTATTTTTTATGATCCCTGTTTAAAAAATTAAATTTTTCATAAAGTGAATCTTATTTATTTTACAAGCACAAACTTTTTTTAGGAGTGACATTTTTACGTATCTTGCAAAATGTTGTACATTTGTCCTCTTCTAAACCCCATCCGTAAACATACTCTATAGTTTAGCCTGTGGTATTTACGATTGAAAATATTAACCTATACTGATTTTTTATTTTAATATAAAATTTATCAAACTGCAAATAGGTCGCATAACTAAAAGCCAGCAGCCATTCTCAAAAAGTAGGCGGGGGACCATGTAGTTGACCAAGTAGAGTATGCCAGAAATCTCCGATTGCTTTAAAATGTAAGCAATAGTATTTTCTCCCTATATCCAAATCAGTGTTTTGAACTGACAAGTGTACGAATGAAAATTAAATTTTGTACTGTGACTTTATTTCTGAGTTTGTTTTTATAAAGAAAAAGGAAATTTAAGTATGCTATTCTCTACAACAATATAACAAAATTTATCTTAGTAATCAAAAATTAAAAAAAAAAAAAGCATTTGGAAACTAAGCAAATCGCACAAATACGGAACAAGAATAAAAAAGAAGAATAGAATAGGAAAAATAAAAAGAAGATTTTATTCACGACCTATTAACAATTACAAATCAGAAAATTAATTTTTACTAAATGAAATTTTGCCGTGCAACTAGAACTAGAAGATCTAAATTCAAGCCAGTATTAAATCTTAGTCAGATTATTTAAATTAACCGTTTTCAGGCCTTTTGAATAAATTTTAATTACTAAATAGAGAAATTTAATAAATAATTGAACCACAATAACATAATAGGTATGGTTAATTAATTTATTCTTTAGTTTTATGCAATTACTAGAAAAACCAGGCCTCACTATGCCAAAACGCGGTATTTCACGTTAATTAAAAACGACCTAAGCCATCAGTTCTATTCCACATTCGTACATTCACCACTGAATAAAATTTTATTTAAATTACCATTTACCATTTTCGGACTAAATCCAAAATAAAGCAATTTACAAATTGAATCAGCTCGGCCGGCCAGACAGGCGATCAATAGAAAATAAATCAGGATAATAATAAGGGTCAATAGTGAATTTGAATCGCTGGATCCACTGTTGTGTGAAAATCCTGGCTTTTCACTGAGTCGAATGCAAATTCACCAATATACACTGGCGGATGTGCATATAAAGTAACATTAGAGTTGAAGGTAAATAAAATGAATTTTCACCTTCAGAAAATAAATTCTGAAGCACCTTTAAAAAGAGAAGTTAAAATTTTATTGATGTCGGGAATATAGGTTCTCCTATGGTAGAAAGCCACAAAAATACTGGTTATTGAAATTAATGTCCATTTTTGCTCTGACATAAGTACTATTACGTGCGGATTCACTATATCTAAGACCAGTATAATTTGATAATCAGGGGTTTTTATTGACAGGTGTATGAATAAGACAACCAAATTTTGCACTATGAATTTATTTTTGAGTTTGTAATTCTAACAAAATGGTAATTTAGGTTCAAAGCAAACCCAAGACATGTTAGGTACAACCTTCTACGCTTGACAGCTACACGGCCGCTTCCGAATGTACAGTAAGAATTAAGCAAGGAAAAGCCACGAGCGTCATAGGCATGAAGACATCACGCGTGTTCTCTCTCGTTTTAGAATGTTCCTGGCTTAGTTGCTGGAAATTGATATACAGTGGCGTAGTCCCTTTAAACAAGGCCTTTTTAATTAAACAATTATTGGATCAAAAAATAATTGCAAAACTTAAAACTAATGATTCAATGATTATGTGGATTTATTATTTATTACTTTATATGTACAGCAGCATCCATAAATTTCGCGTCATATGGAAAAAAACCATTTCCTATTTTTAAGAAAATTTTGGGTATTCTTAATAAAAGTTCTTGCGCGCATAAAAATCGTATAAAAAGAATGTGATTCGTCTAATCTAAACCAAATATCTATATTTAAAATTAATATTTTTGAAACAAAAACTTTCTTTGTAGGATGCTTAGTTTGGATAAGATTAAAGTACAACATTGAAGAAACCCGGATTTGATCGGTTTTTGCGATATTTACATCTAATTTTGTCATAAACTATTCACATCATGCTTATTTTCTATAGCTTGTGATTTAGGTTGTTCCAGAACTTTTCATTTTAATTGTTGTTGCTATAATTAACTTTAAATTTTGATAACGCCTAAAACGTATTTTATGGTGGTTCTCCACCAGCATGTACTATACTGACCATATTCTACATTCGGCAACATCGGAGAGGCACTCGCAATGCACCTCTTAGCATGTTGATGGGACGGATTTTATTTTGACTCGGATTTGGCCAAAGCGAAAATCGTTGTCAGTTCATTCAGCACCACTATTTTTATCATAAGAATAATCCATAACACGCCTCTGATGCCCAATTTGCAAAAGATGAGAGAGAAGGAAATAATTGTGATCTCTGTCAGTTATGACGCTCGTGGTTTTTTCTGCCGTGATTCTTACTTTACGCGCCCACGTTAAACGATTTCTTTTTAAGGCAGGCCTTAACCAGCAAACTGACAAAAACTAGACAAATCTTGGGCAATTTGACAAACATTTAATAGTATATTAAAATTAAGCACTTTAGCTAATCATGAATTAAATTTTCTTTCTGCAAATCGCTGTTAATATTGTTTTAAAGTACATCAAAATCAGTCACCAAAAAACGTGGTTTAAAAGGGTAAGGTTTCTTTCTGTATTTGCCACTATTACGACAAGCAATGATCAGGTTTAGCTAGATACCCAGAGTCTATTGACATTTATTTGTCACACGATGGTACATTACATGTATATTATTATAACTTTCTTTAGCAAGACAAGTTTCATGCAAAACCCTGTGCAGATATTTATCAAATGTCAAATTCAGAATATAATGAATTTAAAAGCTTAAATCTTAATTTATAATGAAAACATTGCGTGCGAAAACAATAATATCGTAACCTTACACCTTTACGTGTGTTAAACTTTACAATTAATGAGTTTAAAATTAGAATGCATTTATAATTCGCTTTAAAAATAGAAAAGTAAAACGAAAATCCTTGTAGGTGTAAAGTTATTTTTACGTAAATGCAATTAATTTTCTTTGTTATGGTGCATGAGGTAAAAAATTTATAAGCTTAGAAGTAAATTTAAAATGTCGTATTTAAGCTAATTTTATAGTATGGTTGGGTTTTTTGGAGACAAAGTTGATTTTTAAGAGACAAAATTACTGCAATACACATAAATGTAGACGAATTATTTTATCTAAAGAACTATACAAATATTTTTTGAAATTTTGGTCAAAAGCATAGGATATTATAATCTAGAAGTTAATAGTTATTTATGCAACTAGTGCTTGAAACGCATCTTTAAAGCACGAGATATCAGCTTAGATATTGATCGAGGCGACGACAGCCGATATCAATAAACGATCGAGATTTTGTAAAGATACTTCACGCACGAGTTTTATACAATATTTTTTCTACAACTCCTAAAAAATAAGTCAAAAGTACGAAAAGAAAATATATAAAATTAAAAAAAAAACGCTTCTTTGTTTCTTAAATCTTAGGAGTTGTTGTTTATAAATATTAACCCCGTTCGCAGAAGAGTCACAAACCAGTCAGAGCCAATGAAATTACTGGAAACCAGTCGGCAAACTGTCACGTTACCAAATAACTAAAATTTGATTGGCGCTGATCGGTTTGTGATTTCTCTACGAACAGAGCTATTGTTACTATGGAAATCACTCATACCCGTTCATTATTATTTTTTGTTTCTGTCCAATTCGCAAAGCATTGTCAAAGTTGTGCACAAATGCACAAATTAAAGACCTCTTTTAGTTTTCAGTGCGTGAAATAGATATTTCACGCACAGCGATAAAATGGCCTACTTCACACATCATAATCAATGTCAAAAAGTAAACTTTTTTGACAGTTGTAGAGAAAAATATTTTCAAAGATACCCCTTAGTGACAGCCAAATTTTAAGTAGAACACCCTGTATATTATTGAATTCTTGAATTCGACTTCAAATTTCGAACGTATTTGGTATGAGGCAGTGCATGTTTAAACTTTATCATCCAGGTTCTCCAACGCTAGTCCGGTCTAATTTGACAACCAAAAGTTTTAAACTGACAAGTGTAAGAATAAGACATTTAAGTTGGATACTATGAATTCATTTCTGAGCTTTTTCGCAAATTTATAAAGAAAAGGGCAATTTTAGTACATATACTTTCGACAATAATAGAACTAATTTGATTATATACAGCAACTCGTTCCAAGATGAAAATCATTTGGAAACCCAGCAAATGGCTGAAATATCAGAATACTTCATAAGTTTTTAATGACGACTTATTAACAATGACACGACAAAAACCTGTCAAACATAACTGTTCAACTATAAGATCTTAATTTAAACCAGTACTAAATATTATAAACTTTCTTAGTGAATCTGAACGTAAGTTTTAGAGATATAAATTTCAAAAATGTCATTTTTTATGATGTGACAGCCTGAACCTTAGTGTCTCATGGCACATGGTGGAGAAAAGCGACTTATACGTCCCAATCGTGGATTTAATGTATTATTCAAAAATGTTTACTTCTGGTTTATCAGTGGGTAAAAAGTTAATTTGCTGCAATTTCCAGTTAAACTGTGAAATAGGGATGTAAGCCGTTTTTGTCCAAGATGCGCCGTTAGTAACATGCTGACAAATTACAAAAATACTAATTTTGAAATGACAGTATCTCGAAAACCATTCAATTTAGACACACGACACACAGAGCTTATACAAAATTCGGAATTTTAAGTATTATCAAGAATTTAATAATATATTGGATGTTCTCTTTAAAACTTCTAACTAAATTACGATCTCTTACGACTCTGATCAAATGTTAAAAAAAGTATGTTAAATCTTTTAATATTCCGTGTATATAGTACAAAGAGTAACTGAAAATTATAGAGATGAAATTAGGACTGATCAACAAGCCTTAGTATGGTACATTGTTGATGGTTAATGAGACATAAAGTCTTGAAGCTAGAAATTTCCTTTTGAAATTTAGTAGGCCAAATATTTGAAAATCATTCAAAGTACCTGCCTACTAAATTTTAAATTTTCAGAACTATTGCAAATCAGTAAAACAAGCCTTGATACAGTAAAATCTTGCTGGTACATAAATTTAGTGAGACAGATGTTAAATCTGAAAATTTTTTAGATTTAGTAGTAGTTTGAAAACCTGTAAATATTTTTAAAATTCCTCCTCCCAAAGAAATTAAGTACTTTGCTAAGTAATAAAACTTGTTTAATTACATATTTTATTTACTCAATGTTTTTGTTTCAGGTGAGTGTAATCAATGTAACGAAAAAAAAAGCACGAAGTATATTTTATGTAAGTAAGAAAATTTAGTATGTTCCAATGCGGTATTATATTTTCTAGTTAATAAGTACTAAGTACTCGGGGATGAATTTTGATAAACCCGTCCTTAGTAGATGCCTACGTTATGTAAGAAACCTCAAAATGCAAAATTTCAAGTTTCTAAATCAAGCGGTGTAGGCTGTGCGTTGATGTTAATCAACCAGTCAGTTAGTCAGTTTCTTCTTGAATAGAATATAAAGATAATGAATGCATAACGTTAAATTGCAAACGTTAGTACTCACAAAACGATCAGCATCGGTGGAACAACAACAAAATAAAACAATAATAATAGTTATTTGCGGGAGCTACCTATAATCCGAACAATCCGACCAGTGCTAATAATTTGTTATCCTTGTCTGTAAGTTATACCTATATAAAAAAAGAACATCCGATATCAGCAGCGGCTTGGGTTAACCCTATCACTGTTTTCGTAAAGCTCTTTTGAAATGCACTTTAACAAATAAACATACAGTGTTGCCGTATAGGAGTTCAATTAATTACAGTACATACAGCAGTTTTGACCGTTTTCCAAAATCATGTTTATGTAACATAAGAAAAATAAACCTTTTTTAGTTACTAAGAATAAAGATTTTCTAAAGATTTTGATTCTTAGAGCTTGAAACGGCTGAGCAACCGTTCAGAAATTTTAGAATCAAATTTCTAAAATCAGGCGCTCTCTCGTTAAAAACTAAAATAATCAGCTTTAAAAATAAACAGTAATATAAAAGTCATAATACCAAAAAAAGTTTATGTTTTGTTTTATCTTCTTTTGATTTTCATCAGTTTCATGAAAACCTGTGACGAAATACTCAAAATAACTAAGGAACAATGTAAACGCCACATAAAACCTACAGAGTCTACGGTTTATTTTTTTTATAATGTCTCCATAAAAGTTTAAAGTTCCAAAAGAAAGAACACGGCAAATTATGTTCTTCCTTGCTCTATACAAAGATTCCAAAATTAAAAGTTCGTGGAAGAGCCCATTTTTACAAAATTGAATTTTGTCAGCTCTATGCTGATTTTACTCTCCAGTTCCCAAAATTTAGAGAGCAGTCGAATATGTATTTTAAGTATTTTCGATAAATTCCAATTTTTCTAATACAATTGCAAGCTGAAACTGCAATAAGCAAGTCGTTCCAAGAAATTTTATCTCGGATTTCACATTTTATTGTTATAGCTTATGTATGCAACAATATTTGATTGGGTTCGGTAATATGTAATATCTAATAATATTTTTGTAACGTTTTGAAGGGACACTTTTTGATTGGCATCAAAATTTCAAATAGAAATTCTTTTAGGCACTAAAAAAGTTATACTTTTAAGCACTAGTGTCTAAAAGCAAAAATAAAATATCAAAAACGATAACCATTTTTATTTGTCATATCTATTTGTCACAAATAATAAATTAATTACCTAAATTACTAAAATAGCCCTTCGAGAACTCGAGCTCATCTTATTTTACAGCAACACAGAAACTGGTCGGAATTGGCAGGGAGTTGCTTGTGCTGGCTGTCGATTGAAATTCTATGATTTTTTTATTTGGCGACTCTTCGTGTCACATTATTAAAACAGCGCCTTCGAAACTGATAATTCGCCATTAGTTGCCTGCCTACTTTTAATTGAGGTGACGTGAAAATGACAAATAATAAAGTACCTGCATGATGAAATGATATTTGGTGGCATTCCTAAACAAATTGCTGACTTATCAAAACTACAGAACTACTATGAATTTCTTTCTGAGTTGTTTTGCGAATTTATAAGGAAAATGAAAATTTAAATATGTATTTTTCACAATAAGAAAACCAGACTCATTTTAGCGAAAAGTTCCAAGAGAAACATCATTCGAAAACCTAGCATTATAGAATATTAGAATAACTTATAAATTTTTAATGAAAACTACAACAAGCAGCAAACTACAAACAAACCCTAACTGATCAACTTAAACTGACCTTTTAAACCAATATTACGTATTAAACCTTTTTAATGGATCGCGGGGCATTTTGTTAAACCAATTTACTGTTTTAGAAAAAAATATTTTGTGCTACTTGCATGGAGTATTGTGCTGAAACGAAAAGACTGTGAATATCACTTTTAATGCATATTTTTCTACTGTTCTTGTAAAGTCTAGATTAAACCAAATCATTAGTCCCTTTAAATACCCTGTATCGTGGAAACAAAATTTCCATTTATTTTTGTGTGTGAATTTGTTATTCAATTTAGATTGTAAAATTAACCCGTAAATTTTTAATAATTTCTAAAATACCCTGTATAAATCACCTCTCTGTTTCTGTACCTAGATAAGATAATCTCACGTTATTTGTTTAATAAACATAATGAAGATAAATGTATATTTCCTTGGAAACTTTGGGAAAGCAAGCAACCCATACACTGCCCGAGGCCAAAAACTGGAACGTCGCTTCTCTCTTATAATTACGTAAACTTCCCTCAAGGGGATATAATCACTTAGGGTCTAATTGTCAGTCTGGGTGTTAACGAGTGTTCTTGGGTTAAGTGACGCTAGTTGCTTATCTTCATTACAAAAATGTGGTTTCTTGCGTTGCATAGTGTAGCTGTTTCATCACCTACTTATTAAAATTGGTATACGCTCACGTGCATTAACTGTTTTACTTCATCCGCAGTTAATAGGAGACTTCCATCCCTACTATTCTGTTTTTTTATTGTTATTTGCCATAAGGATATTTTCCTTTCTATAATAAAAAAAATATATTAAATAAAAAAAAATATAAAAAATAAAAATAAAATTTATAAAATCAACTAAAAACTTTATGTTGTAATTTTCCTTTTAAACCGTGTCCTGCAAAAATTCGATACGTTTTTCGACAGCCGTTTTAAAGGAAAAATATAAAATGATATAATGGACAGAATCGCATTATTTTAAAAAATCAAATTGTTATTCAAATTATACAGGCTGAATTTTTTAATGTGTTACAAAGCGATATCTCGAATACGCTCTAAAATATCTTTATGAAATTTTGATTATTTAATAGGGACATGGGGGGACATATTTAAACATATTTTTGACATTTACCCCTCTCTATATTTTAAGGGTTGGGATTAACTTTGGAATTTTAAATGGGATGATGTACTTTTGTTCATAAATGTCGAATATACGTAAAAAACTACGCATGTGTATAACTTTTTTTTGATTTGCTCTTTCGGTTACGGAATTATGATTTATTAGGTTATGAAATAAAAAATTTACCATTTAATTACAACATATTTATGTCTGTCATGCTTGAGAAGTTGTTCCAAATGTCCCCCTTCAGCTTCCAAATACTTTCTCGCTCTTTTTCTAAATGAATTTCGTACCAGCTGTAACATTTCAGGCGTCACTAATAAGCAGGCAAAGCGGATTCGGTCTTTTATAATATCATTTAAAGTAGTAGGTTCAGTCGCCATCACTTTGTCCTTTATAAAACCCCACAAGACAATGTCAAGGGGGTCAAATCCGGAGACCCAGCAGACCAGATGACCGGACCAGCTCGTTAAAATCCACTTGTTTTCAAATATTTCATTCAAATGATTACGGACCTGTATTGCATAATGGGGTGGAGCTCCGTACTGTTGACACCACACGTCAGGATTTATGTTTTAATTTATAAATTGGGGTAATTGGTTTCTTAAATTATCCGTGTACATTTCTCCATTTAAATGCCCTTCAAAAAAATGCGGACCAATAACTATATCCCTGATTATACCACACCGGACACTAATTCACCAGGAATGTTGGTTTGGCAGGGTTCTCATCCAGTGGGGATATTCCGGCGCGTAGTGCATATTGTGTCTATTTACTTAAAGAAAACAACCAAACAAAAAAAAAAGAAATTAAATTTCTTCTGATAAGGGATAACTTAAAATTCTACCCGCCCGCAATTATGAAAAATAGCTTCGTCAAAAAAAAAAACATTCATTAGGAACCTGATATTTCCTTGTATTTGTACTCGTGACCCAATTGAAAAATGTTACGCGATTTTCAAAGTCTTGCCCGTATTGGTGGAGTGTAATTTGGTATTGATGAAAATTGTACAAGTGCAGTATGGTCACAACTGATTTTTGACTCATTCCAGCATATCTAGAAATGCGGGTCAATAGCTACCGCTCCTAAAACGCCAACTACCCTATTTTCGTCCGTTTTAGTTCGCTTCCGAATTCGTGGTTTCGTCTTCAGACTGCCAGTAGTAAGACTTTTGGTTTCCAGCCTTTTAAATGTCATGTAAGATTTAGGGTTATTAGGAAACCCATCCGCTCACGCTAGTGCAGCTTCTCTGTAGTTTTTGTGCACTACCCCAAAATTAACAACATTTGAACTTGCACATTAAAATTCGCTTCCATGCTCAATTGAGCATGGAAAACCATGCAAAACTGAGAAATAATCGTGTAAACGTCAAAATTCTCAACTCAGCTAAGTAAAAATAATGCATTTCCATGGAAACGGGTAATAATTCTAAAATAGGTGGATTTGATTTATTGGTAAAATATAGTTATTTTTTAAATTCAATTTTTTCCGTAACCCAAAGAGCAAATCGAAATAAAATTTGTACACATACGTAGTTTTTTACGTTTAGATTCGAATTTTATAAACAAAAGTCTATCATCCTATTTTAAATTTCAAAGTTACCCCCACCCCTCAAAATAGGGAGAGGGGATAAATGTCAAAAATATGTTTAAATATCTCCCTATTATCTCACTAAAATTTCATAAAAATATGTTAAACCGTTTTTCGAGATATGTTATTGGGCATAATAAGATTATGATACTTAATTGATAACCGTTGTTTCCTCATCGGTCTCATCACTATTCGGTTCTGTTGCTGAGAAGAACAAATTGCGTTGTTGCCGATTTTTGCAGTTTTTACTTTTACTTCAATAGGTTTACTTTTAATTGTCTTTTTTTGTTTTCATACACATAACTGTTATTTTCTTATTACATGTCTTAGTTATTTTAGTATATTAGTAAGATCCAGGAAATTAAATAATCTAGTCTTTCATACAATCCATCCAGAAAGGGAGATATTAAATAAAAATCCCTTACAAGACCAACATATGGGACTCTCTTTCAACTGCTTCGAAACTAAGAAAGTTTTAAATTTATATCGATTAACTTATATCTACTGATGTAACAGAGCTGTTGCAATGGATACAGAAACGGACGCGGATCTTACAAATGATTTATCACAAAGGTGAAAACGGAAGTTGAACTGACTATTAAAACATTACCTATAGTTTATTGATTTTTTTACAAAAAAAGTAGTGCATGTTTATGCTTTAACTTTAAACAAATATGAGATTAATAATTAAAATTTCATAGAGGCATGTTGTATTTCAACAACAGAAACTTAGCAGCCTTTTCGCCATGTAGTCTATTTCATTTCTTATCATATTATTATGTTAAGGCTGTTTCACTATATAGTTACTACTGCTAAACACCGCTAAAATTTAAAAAGTACTACCAAACTTGCGTTGTAAAAATGCAGAAACAGAAGTATAAAATATTACAGAACTTCCACATTTGCGAAAACAGAAGCGGTGGTCCGTTACCTCCATGGATTTATTAAGAATGGATACGGGATGATTTAACATTCTTTGAAGCCAAAACAAACCATTCTAAACGACACTGTAAACACAATTTGTAAATATTGGCCACATCTTATTTTACCTTGTATTTTTGTACAAAAAATACGTTAGAAGCATCACAAGATTTACTAAAAGTAATAAAAGCCCTAAAATATTTTATTTTTCTGCTAAATCATAATAATTTTAAGTTAAAAAGGTTTTATTATTTATAGGTTATGTTATTTCTAAAGGTGTTTATTTAAAGTCGCTCCGAGTCATTCATAAATCTACGCACTTTTTCTTTCCTAGTTCATTAGACAAAGACGTACTTGTAACCGAATGTTCAGACCTAGGATCAGCCGTTTTCCTAAGCAATCAGCACATACAGCAACACTTCTGAGCTCTAACACTCCAATGCTATTTTATCTCTTTCTACTACCATTCTTGATTCAATTACGTAGTTCGTAAACTAATCTCCTGGGGGAATGTTTTCATAACAAACAACAAATATAAGGCTTCACGTTCGATACGCTCACAGTATACGGACATCGAATCCTTTCTGAATAAATCCATGGTTACCTCACTAATTAGTATAACTATTTAAATTGCTATGAAAACACATTTATAAAATTTAAAATTTTTCTCCAACTCTATAATAAACTCAGTAAAAAGACTACATTTGTGGAAAATGGCCTATTTCATATTTTCAGGTTCTTTACTAAAGATGACTGGGTGATGCAAAAATGTATTTATTTTTAATGCAATTTTATATCTGTGTCTGCTGTCTACACCACACAATTTAGATAACAAACAATTTATTATTTTCTTGTTTATCGGTCCAAACTAACCTAGATCGCTAACCACCCAACAAAGAATAAAACCACAAAAACATTTAGCCATTAATATTTACACAATATATCACAAAGAAAAATCTTTCTCAACCAGCAACACCTTAATATATTATTCCACACTTAACCCCAGCTAAAATCCTCGTAATCTTTTGCTAAAATCATAATGTGTATTTCCGTAAATATGTCTGACAAAATAAGCAGCTTTGTTTGTCACAGAATGAGTGTTGTCGCCTTAAAAAATAGAATTAGGTTAAATGTTGATATGATCGAGTTTACTCAACTTACTAATGCACGACTAACGCCTATTGTTTATTGTTAAAGAGTTTGTTAGAGATTGATTTATTTAAACTAAAATCTCTATATTAACAAAAACGTTAGTGTAAAAAGAGCCAAGTTATCGCGACTATATTGAGTTCTTAGAAGTAGTGAGATCTGATGTAAGTTCATCGTTATTTGTTACTTGCTGTGTCTGAATTGTTTTATTTTACAAGTTGCTTTTAAAAAACATAAATTCAGCCAAAACCGACCTTATATGACTTGGCCGTTACGGATTACAGAAAAATGACATATCTATTAAAATGCGTACCGACCAAATCGCATGAAGTCAGGTTTGGGTAACAATATACAGTATGTCCGTGGATGGGGTTTAGAAGAGGACAATTGACAAAATTTTACGTAAAAATGTTACCCCTAATAAAAGTTTTTGCTTGTAAAATAAATAAGAGTCACGCTATGAAAAATTTAGTTTTTTTATAAAGGGAGCTAAAAAATACGAAAACTTATCTTATTTTCTATGCTCCCTATTAAAAAATTAAATTTTTCATAGCGCGACTCTTTTTTATTTTACCAGCAAAAACTTTTATTGGGAGTTACGTTTTTACGTGTATCTTGTAAAATTTGGTCCATTTGTCCTCTTCTAAACCCCACTCGCGGACATACTATAGATTGGTTAAGCTTTAGAGAAATTTGTAAAATAAAACATTTCAGATCGAGTTAAGGTGCGCGCACACTTAGGCGAAGTGTCGCGAAGAGAAGAGAATTTTATCCATCCAAGAACTTTCCATGCAATCAAATGGGAGCCCGCACACTGAAGCGTCGAGAAGCGTTGTGCGGGCTTCCATTTGATTGCACGTAAGTTTCTTGGACGTATAAAATTCTCTTCTCTTCGCTTCGCGACGCTTCGCCTAAGTGTGCGCGCACCTTAAAAGGTGCACGCACACTTAGGCGAAGCGTCGCGAAGCGAAGAGAAGAGAATTTTTTCCATCCAAGAACTTTCCATGCAATCAAATGGGAGCCCGCACACTGAAGCGTCGAGAAGCGTTGTGCGGGCTTCCATTTGATTGCACGTAAGTTTCTTGGACGTATAAAATTCTCTTCTCTTCGCCTAAGTGTGCGCGCACCTTAAAAGGTGCACGCACACTTAGGCGAAGCGTCGCGAAGCGAAGAGAAGAGAATTTTTTCCATCCAAGAACTTTCCATGCAATCAAATGGGAGCCCGCACACTGAAGCGTCGAGAAGCGTTGTGCGGGCTTCCATTTGATTGCATGTAAGTTTCTTGGACGGATAAAATTCTCTTCGCTTCGCCTAAGTGTGCGCGCACCTTAAAAGGTGCACGCACACTTAGGCGAAGCGTCGCAAAGCGAAGAGAAGAGAATTTTATCCATCCAAGAACTTTACATGCAATCAAATGGGAGCCCGCACACTGAAGCGTTGTGAGCGGGCTTCCATTTGATTGCACGTAAGTTTCTTGGACGGATAAAATTCTCTTGTCTTCGCTTCGCGACGCTTCACCTAACTGTGCGCGCACCTTTAGTAGTAATAATATTGAACTTGGCTCTGCATTAGATCTTATTTCGGCTGCTTCTTCCAGCAATGTTTTCGTTTTGTTGTAATTATACTTCTTTTTTAATGTTCCGTGCAACGGAACACTTATGGAATCACTTCGGTGTCCGTCCGTCCGTCCATCCGCCTGTCACATGCGATTTTCTCTGAAACTATTCGACGGAAAAATTTGAAATTTAGCACAGAGATAGAGTGTGGTGGCCCAATTATAGACGTGAAGTATAAAAAGTTGAACTTTGATTCTGGGGGTTAATTTCAGGGGGTAAAGTGGGACATGGAAAATAAACTTCAGGGGTATGAAATTAAAACTTATTGAAGCACGAATGTACTTTTTATGCATTTTTTTTTAAAGATTTTTTGGAGAAAATGCTTAAAAATTGCTGTCCCCCGTCACCCTTATCACCAGAAGGATCGCTCAGAAAAATCTGAAAAAATCATGAACATTAAGAATTAGGCGTAGATTGAACGAAAATTATCAGCATTGAAAAATTCTAGCGCGATCAATTGTTATAAACAATTTAATTGTTTATTTCCTTCTAACGGCTGAACTGCATAACTGCAGGGTCGTAGAGAAAAAGTTTTTTAACAAAAAATATTTCTCACGATGTAAGGAACAACTTTTGTCCATACACGTTTTTAAAATTTTTTCATTTGGCTCAGTCGAAACCCTCCCCACTCAGTTTCGCGCACACGCGATGTGATACGGCGTTGATGCCGTCGCCGTCGGTCGGCGGCGGGTAGCGCGTCGCATGGGCGGGGATCGGGCGGCTGAGGTTTGCTCAGATTAAGTTTAACTGATGGTACGGAACAGTAATTTTCCAAGTATAGCTTGCACTTGACCGATTTTTTTTGTAATATGTATTTATTTTACTATAATTATGTGTCTTTTTTTTTATTGTTAAATTCTAGTTATTTACATGCTGAGATCGACAAACACAATTATAATGACCATTAATCTGAATATATAAGGTTATGATCCATCCGTCACCTTTTTCTGTATCACCCCCACTTTTGGCGTTCCTTTCAAAGGAAGAAAATCCGTTTTTGAATTGTCTCCTTTGTGTGCCAAACTGTGCCGAATTTCGGTATTTTCATAAATTCCCTAAAAATTTACAGTGAATATTTGCTGTTTATGTTTAGGTTTTAACAACATAGTCAAATGGCTGTACTTTATAAAAATGTCAATAAACTATCAATTCTTTTATGACACATTGTACTAAAATATTTGCATTTACAGAACCCCTTGCAATTTAAACAGTGGTAACCAATAAATTACAAATAATATTATTTTTGCTGGGAATTCACTAAATCATAAAATGCTTATTTTAAGAGATCCACATCTGCAAAAACATACATTTCTCTTAAAATGTTGGAACTAGCATTAAATTAGATCTTGGTTTACGTTTAGCACATAAATAAGGAGTTACATGCTTTAAATATTTTCGTTATTAGAAAAAAGGTGCATAAAATTGTTTACTAGCAACTATAATTTTTTCACAAAAAATCATTTTTCTGAAAATGTGTCCGGTATGATATTTTCACTAATAAAATTGACCCCGAAACAGCCCGACAGCTTCAACTCGAGCGACGAAATTATTAAGGATTCGATGACTTCCTCACTAGGCAAGTCAATGGCAATTGGAACGTTTCTATTTGACTGAAATCCTTATACTGTTAGCCACACGTAATGGTAAAATGGATTAGATACATGAAAAACGCAGAAAGTAATATTTGGATATATTTAATTTTGACGAAATCGTTCAATTTTTTGTTTTGAAAAACGTTTCTGCGCCCCGCTGGATCGTCCACTGTCACGCGACAAAAACCCAAAAAGCACGTGGTCAGTGCACAAAAGAATACAACTTACACGCGAGCGAAGCCGCCAATAAAAAATATACTTAATTTTATCTTACTATCTCTCGGGCCCCATTCCGTATAAATTTGAGAAATGCATGTTTATTGCACTATCAAGGAAATACGATACTTAATTCGCTGCAAGAGATGATACAAAATTTGCGATGTAAGCGACTTGCAGATTAGGTGCAAACTTGCCAAGTGGAGGAGCAACTTAAATTAACAGGTAAACAAGTTGGCCAAGAGGCTACAGTAATGTTTTGAAGTGAAATTTGAGTACCCACGTATCTTAATAATTTGAGAATTCTTAACGCCGAAAGCTGTATACAACATGTAATTAATATAAAATGGCAGACAAAAAAGTCATGCTGTGTGTTTTTTAGTTTCGCAAGCATTTACATTTTAGTTCACAAATATGATTTTAAATTAATTCAAAAATTATTTTCAATATACCTATAACTATTGTAATAAATATCAGTATAATTTATTGCACAAGAAAACTAAATGATTTAATTATTCTGAATTTATTTGTTACTTTTTCCAGGTGAAGCGGATTGTAATCTAGCCTTTAAAAATATCTTTAAAGATACAACATTTTAAACTCTACCACTAACTGACAGTAGACATAGTTTTCGAGATATTGATATTTTCAAAATAACATGCTTTGATAGCCTGGAACTTAGTAGTGGCGCATGTTAAACACAAGGGCTTACTTACCAAATCTCAGAGCCGGATTAAGGTTGCCGAAGGCCCTAGGCACTGCTGTTGTTGGCCCTTTCTTAAATGAAATTAAGTTGACCAACATGGACGCCACGTGGAAAATGCCGCCTTAATAAAAATGATTGTGTGTTTACCAAACAAATTTTTTACATTTTAAATCAATATTACTAATAAAAAGTCTAATATTTGATTATTTTTAATTATTTATATTCCAATGTTAACTGTATGATTAAGTTAATTAATTTACAGAAAAAAATTGCTTTTCGAATTCATCTTTCAATATTAAGGAACAAACGCGCAAGATCGTTTTCAAAACTTAAACTAATCAAAAATTTCATGCGCTCAACATGGGCCAAGACAAAACTTGATCACTAGGTCTGCTCTGTATAGAAAGCGGTATGACATATGTATTTTAAAGAACTTCTGTTTTTCGTGATTTTGCTCAAGCAAAATCACGAAAAAAGAACTTTGAAACAATATTTTTCGCGATGAAAAATACTAGTTTGTTTATAATTCGTAAACTCTTACAGATTTTCCAGTTTTATCCAACATATGTTCGGAATTTTGAGTAGAACTCAAGAATTGCTACTATACAGGGTGTTCTATTAATAAATCCAAAAGTTGTTGTCAGTTAGTGGTAGAGCTGGCAAAGCTACATATTTAAAAATGTCTTTAATGTTGGCTTATATTCGTATATTATAGTCTATGGGCCCAAAATTTTACAGGAAAAACTATATTATTTTTAAAGATTTTCTAATTGGCGATTCTTCTTGAATTCTGTATATTGTATATGTTCACAAGGCAGATGAAATAACTTTGTGGAGAAGGCACAGCTTACCATAATGGTAAGCTGTGGAAGAAGGTATTTGTGGTCATGGTTTTGTTTTTTCTTTCCGTGTTTTTATATTTTAATTTTAATTAAAAAGTTCATTTTACTTACCCTTTCTTTCTTCCGCTAAATTAACTATATTATCTTTAAAAACCTCGAAAATTTATAATTGAAACAAGCCTCGGGATATTAAAAACTTGCAGCGCTATACTTTCAAGAACATTTTAGCCTGTGATATTCTAACTTTTCTATCTTACAAGAAATTCTAAATGTTTATACTCTGGTAAAGTTTCTGTTGTTATATCACTAGGAAAATTAACATACAAACTACTTTAAGAAGGTTTATTATAATAGGGTAAAGTTATGTTCGAGAAGAGCAGTGGTGTGTGGTTGGATTTTGCCCATGGGGGCTGTTAAGGAAATTACCTCTCAAGTTTATACTCATATAGATTATGCGTAAGGTTATTATATGGAGGCGAAAACCGAGAACTTGCTTTTAATTTAATAAAAACGCCGTAAAAGGAATAACTTTTGAAAAAATGAAAACTGGCTTTTATAAAAAGATTGGGAAACTAAAACTGATCTGTTAAAATTTCCTCATTCTACAATTAATGGAATAGGAAGATTTTTTTATGATTTATCACAGTAGAATGTACAATTTTTTATGGCCATATTTATCATTGCAAAAATTGGTCGAATTTGACAATATGCAATATGAATATAATCGAAATAAATACGAAATATTTATTTTTGTATTTTCTACATAAACACAACAGTCTTAGTATGGGCAAATATCCTTGCTATTAGTAGAGATAGAGACACCAAATTTATGGTTAATAAATCTACTTTTTTATGTAATTTAAGTTTTTCATCCCCCTTGAGGGGTGACGCTGAGGACTTGAGGTCAAAAATTTTAAATACAACTCTATGCCGTGTGGTTCGTCATTTTAAAGGTCTCCAAAAAAGAAACATTTTACCGCAAACCCAAGGCCCGTGTCTTAATTCGTTTTTAAATGGCAAACCTTTTAAAATTAAAAATCTTAAAAGAAAATTAAAAATTTAAGTACCTTTATTTCTCTTCTTACTTTAAAAGTTATTCAGAATGACTACCATGAACTTATTGGCAGTAATAAAGTCGATTTTGGAAGTCTGCCAAGAAGTAACACCTGCAATTCTCGAAAATGGGAGCAGTGGTTCCCAATTCGATTTTATTACTGCCAAGAAGTTTATGGTGGTCATTTTGAACAACTCTTAAAGTAATAAGAGAAATAAGTATTTAAATTTTTAATTGTGTGTTCACGATTTGTAATTTTTAAAGGTTTGTCATTTAAAAACGAATTAAAATACGGACCTCGAGTTTGCGGTAAAATGTTTCTTTTTTAAAGACCTTCCAGATGAGGTAATGTAATACCCTTTTCTAAATTCAGTACTAAATATATCATTGGTTTCAGTAAACGTTTATTTGTAAGAATATACTTATTTAATCGAAATACTTAGAGTAAAGTGACCAAATATGGAATACCATTACGTTATTTATGTCTAAATTTTTTTGTGCAAAAATAGTTTGTTATATAAAATCTTTTATTAGGGATCATCAGAAAATATTTTTGGGGTTATAAGGGCTTAAATTTCTCAAAACAGAAATTATGAGCAAATAAATAAAAAGTTGCATATTTCTGGTTGTTATATTTTTGAGCATTATATGAAATAAATAAAATGTGTTAAATAAACGTTTATTTAATTTTAGAAAATAATAGTATCTACAAACACATCAACCTGAAAACTATCTGCTTTCAAAGAAAATACAAAAACTAAGCCAATTAAAAAAAAAGTTAGTTAACCGCACAAACACAAGTTATTTGCAAAAGTTGCAAACTAAATGCTCGCTGAGTGCACCTGAGCATTCTTTGTGTACCCAGTGACTGCACACTATACACTGGATACAGATTCCTCAGGTTTGCTCCGGTGTATTCCATATTAGGTACTAACCTCACATTAAACTGAACCTTTTTTTTTGTTAAAAACACGGTTCAACAAATTAACGATAAACAGTGTCAACAATAAAAACAATGACATTAGAGGATAAGCATGCATTCAAAGGACTTCAATTAAACTGAAACGTTTTACCAAAAAAACAAAAAAAAATACTTGCCAGCAAATACACTTTCAATATCAGCATAAGTGTTTACCGGTGGGATGATCCATACTAATGCAAATATGGCTACCAAGACTTCGTAGCAATGTAAAAATGCGCGTTAGATGGTGTGTTAGTCTTCAGTTAGTAGATATGGCCAATAGTTTTTGAAATAAATTGGTATTCCATATTAAGCACCTATTCCATATTTGGTCACTTTACTCTATTATTATTGCAAATCTTTTTAGATTTGTCTGACTTACGCATAAAACACTGAAATGAGTTGTTCCAGCCCTCAGAATTGCAAAAGATCTATTATTTTTGGCGTACCTTTTAACGAAATAAACAAACAAGCTGAAAGCTTAAATGACTATTCAACGAAGAAATACCAACAGCGCAATTTTAACCTCTTCAAAGGGTGTCCGCGAGCAATAGAAGTGATATTTCAGCCAGCAATACAACCCATTGAATTAATAATTTTTATTATTTCTTTAATACCTTATGTTTTATTGGAGTGTTTATTTTAATTAACATGATATTATAAGGATTATTGACTTAATTTTTAGATTTTCTATTTAAACTGTAGTTCTTGTTCGTTCGGAATATATTTTCATTTCAATCATACCGCCTACAAATATTCAATCATTCTCATCATATAGTTTAATATTTAGGCTCTGACAATTCTACACTCTAAGGAATAATAGGAATTTATTGATTTCCAATTTTTTTTTCATTGAAAAAATGGTAATATAGTTTTCAATGAAGTAGGAATACTTTTGAACTTCAATAGTAAGTCTATATTTAAAGAATTTTTTTTTTGATTTGAAACAATGTTTTGTTGAGACAATATTAACTTTAAAATAACTAATGTGACAGTGGTTAAAAATAATACTATTACTGAAAATAACATGGCAGTTTTTTCTATATAATAAGCTCCAAATTAGTTTTTTTTTGTTTTTATTCATTGTACTCTCCACTTTGAACCTTGTAAATCATAACCTCAACATTTGCCTTAAAACTTTTTTCAGGATTTATTATAGCATATTAAAGAATTACCAAAATATGCTTACTTGACTTCCGCGATACTTAAATTTAATAATATTTATGTAAAATGCTTAATTAACTTTAAACTACTTTCTTCTGATTTCGATTGTTCTGGCACATGAAAAAATACCTCGCAGTGATATTTTTGCATATTGGCAATATACAATACTTATAGGGTTGTTTTTAAAAAAAATTCACTGCCTAATCAAAGGAATTACATACAAATTACACTATAATCATAAAACAAACTCTACGCAAACAAACAGAAAACTGTTTTGTATCACAGATTAACGATTCGGGCTAGGTCTGGTAAGTATAGGCAACTGAATATACACTTAAGGCCGTGTTCCTTATTTGTTGACAGCCTTGTGGCTAATTGTTGTAAACAATACGATCGATGGCTGTTAAAAATTCCGATCAACAAGATAAAAAGGATTGAATTTAAGAACGTAACACGAAATAGCGACGCGTGCTTTAGACAGTATCTAACGTCATTTGTCATTGCTCAAATGGCTGCTTTTTAAATTGTAATAAATTATACCGAAAAGTGAAAAAAAAATAGTTGAATTATCCGAGTAATTTTCTGCAAAGTACCATTTTTTGGTTTGTAATGAAATGACTTGCTTGAACAATTTATGCAATGAAAAAATACATGCCTATTCTGTATTAACGATTTGAACAGGTCTAAGAATAAGATAATTAAGTTTTATATTATTAATTTATTTATGATTTTCTTTTGCAAATTTTAATGAAAGGGTTCTTGTATTTATTTGGATTTAATATAAAATGAGCTTCTGGTTAGAAGAAAACTAAATATCGCTCAAAACCGAAAACACATTACTTCATTTAACTACACTCTTATCGAAGTACACAATCGGAACAGCGAGTGTAAGCTTAATCGAATGTTCTTTGTCACCCAATCGTGTTTCTAAGCTCGATCCTTCTACTTAATTAGAAAATTAAGAGATAAACGGCTTCTAATAACTTATAACTTGTTATCAGAAGCCAAAATCTACCGGGTTAATGTTCATTTCTTGAAGATAAGATCGAAAAAATTAATTAAGACTTGTTATTTGACACTGGGACTGGTTTTTATTGATTTCTAGTGGTTTAATAGCGACTTGGAGTGATCAATTCTGGGCTTCCCATATAAATTATACTTTAATATTAGATATCAGCTTTGTAATTTATTACTACGTGTCTTCATTCTATCTGTATAACGTATGTGATGCGTCTTCTCTATTAATCTAATGGTGAGTAAGTAGGTTTTTTTTTCGAATTTTATCATGAAAATTTAAAAGAAAAGAACAGAAATATTTTACACAACGCGACGTCACCTGATTTAACCATCTTGTCAGTTCTGCCTAATCAAAGAGAGAAAGCATAATAAAAATACGAATATACTAGGTATACATTCAGAAAAATTTTGCATTGTTTTGTTTAATTCTGCATGATAAATAAACTGGAATAGCAATTTTGCGCAATTTTTTATGTTTGTTATGGGTTCGTTTTGTTCAGTTTTTTACAAATTTTTAAAAAATTGACTTCTGTGAAGTACATGAATAATTTTGTTTTAAATATAAGTTTCTCATAGCGTAACCAAAAAGAAGAAATTGTTAACATAACCCAACTTTTTGTTGATTTTTGCCCCAGTTATCATTTAAGTTATTTTTCCATTTCCATATTTAACAAAAGAATTCTGCCCTAACTTAAATATTAAATTCTATAAAGGTTGTGGTTTTATGAAAAGAGACAAATACTTTTTGGTATTGAATATAATTTAAAAAATACAGTTCCGGTCAATAAAAACTTCTTACATTCTAAAAGTTAATATGCAAAGCAATAAAATTCCAATAAACGTACTGGTTGTTAAGATATATTAAAACATGGTCTAACAGTTAGTACCAAATTATGTCCACTACATTTGGACCACATATTAGAGATATCTTAGCAAATATTACGTTTTATGATGCTTTGTGTATATGATTCTTTGTATATTAATTTTTAGAATTAACAGAAGTTTATTTGCATCAAGAAAATTAATAAAAGTTTATATCGAAAAAAACTGTATTTTTCATGTAGAATATTCTTCTTTTTTGTTCAGGTTGATTGGGTTTGATTGGGTTCAATTTAATAATATTTGTGTAAAATGTTTATTAACTTTAAACTGCTTTCTTCTGATTTCGATTGTTCTGGCACATGAAAAAATACCTCGCAGTGATATTTTTGCATATTGGCAATATACAATACGTATAGGGTTGTTTTTTTAAAAAAAATGCACTGCCTAATAAAAGTAATTACGTACAAATTATACTATAATCATAAAACAAACTCTACGCAAACAAACAGAAAACTGTTTGTATCACAGATTAACGATTCGGGCTAGGTGTGGTAAGTATAGGCAACTGAATATACACTTAAGGCCGTGTTCCTTATTTGTTGACAGGCATGTGGCTAATTGTTGTAAACAATACGATCGATGGCTGTTAAAAATTCCGATCAACAAGATAAAAAGGATTGAATTTAAGAACGCAACACGAAGTAGCGACGCATGCTATTTGTCATTGCTCAAATGGCTGCTTTTTAAATTGTAATAAATTATACCGAAAAGTGAAAAAAAATTAGTTTATATCGAAAAAAACTGTATTTTTCATGTAAAATATCCTTTTTTGTTCAGGTTGGGTTGGGGGGACTTCGTCCTTGAAACGACTTTGTTGTCACCCTCAGAAAGTCGTTACATGTTTATCTAATTGTTTTTGTTTCTCCATAATTATACGGGTGTCTGAAAAGTCTTAGTATGGGGAAATATCTTTGCTATTAGTAAATATTTTAGGTGTATCTTATTGGCTAATAAATCTACTTTTTCATGTAATGTAACTTTTTCAACCCCCTTGAGGGATAACTCTAGGAAGTTAAGGTCAAAAAGTTTAAATAAAACCCTATGCCGTGTGGTACCTCATTTTAGAGGTATTTAAAAAAGAAACATTTTACCCAAGCAAACCCAAGCAACTCCGAGGTCCTTAATTCGTTTTTCAAAAATTGAAAATTATGAAAAAAAATTAAGTATAGGTACCTTTATTTCTCTTATTACTTTAAAAGTTGTTCAAAATGACCACCATGAACTTCTTGGCAGGAATGAAGTCTATTTTGGAACTCACTTTTCACATTTTCGAGATTGGCAGGTGTAACTTCTTGGCAGAGTTCCAAAATCGATTTTATTACTGCCAAGAAGTTCATAATGGTCATTTTGAACAACTTTGAAAGTAATAAGAGGAATAAAGGTAATTAAATTTTTATTTTTTTTCAGGATTTTTAATTTTAATAGGCTTGCCATTTAGAAAAAATAAGATACGTACCTCGGGTTTACGGTAAAATGTTTCTTTTTTGAAGACCTTCCAAATGAGGTACCACACGGCATAGGGTTGCATTTAAAATTTTTGACCTCAACTCCCTAGCGTTACCTACCCCTTAACGGGGCTGAAAAAGCTAAATTACATAAAAAGTAGATTTATTAACCAATCAGATACACCTAAAATTTGGTGTCTCTATCTTTACTAATAGCAACGATATTTGCCCATATTTAGACTTTGCGGAGACCCGTATATTTAGTCACTGGCTGCCGCGTCAGCTTTAGTTTCATTTTAAAGAACAGTCGGTTAGCGCGTGAACCACGACAGAACTGTGCAGAAATGCCTCCCCAACATACACAAAGACATACCTGATGGACCGCACACTGTGTACGGCTCTCCCCTATTGAATGATTTGTGTGCATTCTGCAACTCGCAGCGGCATTGAACTTGGAAATCCCCCTTAATTAATGAATTATCTGAGCCCTTCGTGATCTATGTGTTAATTCTCGTTTGTTTCGGATACCACAGACACGTAGCAGGCAATTACCTAATGTGAGTTAGCGAAATTTTCGGAAGGAGCATACGCATATTACATATTATTTGCTTGGGGCTGGGGACGGGTACATTTTATACTTCAAAGGTTTTTCGAAAAGAGAAATACTATTTTTGTGATTTTTTTAAATCCAGCTTCTTTGGTATAAACTAAGACAGAACACAATAAAATTAATATCTCCATCTCGGAAAAAAGCGTTGCGGGACCTACGTTTTTAGGAATTTTTAAAACAGAATCGCCTATAAAATTTTGTTCGGAAAGTTTTGCAACACCCTGTATAAATCTGCATAATCCCCAAAAAGTTTACTTATCATTCTGATATTACTGGATTTGTGAACCATTTTCGAAAATATTCTTTTGGAATCAGTTTTCCAAAAAATGAATTTTTGCTAGTACATTTTCTTGAAAATCTTTTTCTAAAAACCGTTTTTTTTTGAAAATTGAATTTTGAAGACAAAAAATGATTCTGAGCACACTGAAATAAACTAGAGCAAACCTGCACTTTTTCACCTTTTTTAGGTTTGTTCAGGTTTGCGCAGGCCTTTTCTGTTCTTGTCAACATTTCATGATGCATACTAACACAGACTACTAAGAAAAATAGTCAAGATTATGACCCAATAATATATTATGTACGAACACATTAAACTTGGCGGCCAGTAAAACACCTACGTCATTATACAGGGTGAGTTTTTTAAAGTGTAACAAGACGATATCTCGAGAACGGTTTGAAATAATTTTATAAAATTTTGATGAGTTAATAGGGAGATGGGAGGACATAATATTTAAACATATTTTTGACATTTACCCCTCTCTCTAGTTTGAGGGGTGGGGGTAACGTTGGAATTTGTGATGGGATCATGTATTTTGGTTTACAAAATTTGAATCTACTTAAAAACTACGTATGTGTAATTTTTTTTTTATTTGATCTTTCGGTTACGGAATTATGATTTAGCTTATAAAATAAAAAAAATATTTGCCATTTAGTTTCAACTTATCTATCGTCTGTCATGCTTGAGAAGTAGTTCGAAATGCCCCCCTTCAACTTCCAAACACTTTCTCACTCTTTTTTTTTAATAATTTTCGTACCCGCTGTAACATTTCAGGTGTAACTAATAAGCATGAAAAGCGGATTCGACCTTTCATATCTAAAGTTATAGGTGCAGTCGTCATCACGTTGTCCTTTATAAAATTTCACAAGAAAAAATCAAGTGGGGTTAAATCCGGGGAACTAGCAATAAACTAAGAAATAATCGTTAAAACGTCCAAATTCTTAACTGACTTAAATAAAGATAAATAAGTTTCCATGGAAACAAATAATAATTCTGAAATAAGTGAACTTGATTTATTGGTAAAATTTATTTATTTTTTGTATTCAATCAAAATTTAACCATAATTCCGTAACCGAAAAACGATCGAGACAAAATTTTGTACACATTCGTAGTTTTTTAAGTATGTAGATTCGAAGTTTATATAAGTAAAAGTACATCATCCCATTTAAAATTCTAAAGTTACCCCCACCCCTCAAAATATAGGAGGTAAATGTCAAAAATATTTATAAATATGTTCCCCAATCTCCCCATTAAGTCATCAAAATTTCTTGAACGTATTTTAAACCGTTTTCAAGATATCGCCTTGTGATGCTTTAAAAATCTCACCCTGTAGATGTGTTATATTTTCAAACAAGCGTTGTGTTTCTCTAGTTTTCATACGAGTATTTTTAAATATATAAATCGTTATATAAATAAGTAAATATTTTACTGAACGCAAATGTGATCCAAAATTTCTTTAGTAGGTAACATTTCTGCAAAACAATAGAAATAAGCATGTATCAACAGCAATTTTCACATTTTATCATAAACACAAACGTCAGAATGCATGGAAACTAGTAATTTTCATGGACAAAACAGCATTTAGCACTCAAAAACATTGTTTTCCATTGAAGCTCATCCAAAACTAATTATTACAAATGCCAAATGGTCCATAAAACCGTTTTAGTTCACGAGAGAGGAAATCACAGGTATATACATATAGAGCTGGCGAAGCTCTAGTAGAGAATTGATAATTTATATTTCGCCATCACTTTGAAATGTGAAATATTTCTAGTTTTTGTACACAATTCGCTTAACCTGTTTTTTTATCTGACAAAAACAGTATATGGTTTTTGTTGTTAAATTTGATGGGTATTTAAAATGCTTTTAATGTAAAATTATTAAGGGATAAAACCTAAAAAAAATATGTTTCACACTATTGTATACAAAGCGGGTATTTAAAAATTACAATTTTCAACCGATTTACTTCTTTATTTTCTATTAAAGTCAATTTTGTAAAATATGCAGTGCAAATGAGGCCTGCTTTCACGTGTATTGGATTTTATTGGTTCTCTTGAGCCATACCCTGGCTCAGTTTTTAGTTTAAAACAATCGCTACTACTATACTCAATATCAGCTTAGAATTTAATGGCGGCCATTGATACCATTGATAATATGTCAAAATATTTGCCAACCTATCGCTGAATTGATGAGAGACAGATATGTAAATTGACATGCACGCAGCCGAAAAAGCGTCAACAGGTGGAATATGTGCAGCACCTCACATCTAATGCCGTGTAGATGGGCATCCTTTCCTTACGGCTTTGCTTCGGCATATCTCTTTCCGGCAGTCTTCAACCCATGGATCTATTAGGACTGGATACGGGATGAGTTCACATTCTTTGAAGCCAAAACAAACCATTCTAAACGACACTGTAAACACAATTTGTAAACATTGGCCACATCTTATTTTACCTTGTATTTTTGTACAAAAATACGTTAGAAGCATCACAAGATTTACTAAAAGTAATAAACGCCCCAAAATATTTAATTTTTCTGCTAAATAATAATAAATTTAAGTTAAAAAGGTTTTATTATTTATAGGTTATGTTATTTCTAAAGGTGTTTATTTAAAGTCGCTCCGAGTCATTTATCAATCTATATAAATCTATACGTCGCACTTTTTCTTTTCTAGTTCATTAGACAAAGACGTACGTGTAACCGAGCGTTCGCAGACGTTTTTGCTAAGCACCCAGCAGACAGCAACACTTCTGAGCTCCAACACTCCAATGCTATTTTATCTCTTTCTACTACCATTCTTGATTCAATTACGTAGTAATTCGTAGTCTTGTCTATGTTCGTAGTTCGTAAACTGCTCTCCCAAGAGAATAACAAACAACAAAATATTTATATTATATAAGGCTTCACGTTCGATACTCTCACAGTATAGGGATATCGAATCCATATTATAATAGATCCATGCTTCAACCAGTCTGTCTATTCCGCGTTAGTTCTCTATTTACAGAGTGTGAAATCAAAGTTTGTTTTTAGGAATATTGTTGCTAGTTTTTCCGTGTTTTCAGAAAGCATTTTACCATTATTTTAATTATTTTGTGCTTATCAGACAGTTTGGTAGTATATTGTTGGACTTTGTGTATCTGTAAAGTGTTTCTTTTTATTGAAAAGTAAGTAGGCAAATATATTTAATTTATTTAGACTAATTATCTAGACAAACATTACCCCCAAAATTAATTAATGTTATAGGAAAGTTATGTTTTGCGGCGTAAATTACGAATCTAAACGAGTAGTTTAGTGGAAAAGCGATTGTTATTAAAGAAGTAACAAGTAAGCACATGTCTTATTTAATCTAAATTTTACCTCAGCTTAGGTTCTGAGTTTACTAGGCGGTAAATTTACTTCATTATAAAGACTCAGTAGCGCCTTGGAAAATCTAAGCAAAGAGAAGGAAAATTAAAACTAATGACCTAAATGCCACTGACAAAAAGCTACCGTGCACGTGTAGTGGTAGTTAAATATATTAATTTAACTCCAGAACGCTGCAATTATATTTCAAATCATAGTTCTAGTACAATTATTGTTTTTTTTTTCATATACGTTTTTTTTTTTTTTTTTTACACGTACGTTTAGAAATATGAATTAATTTCAGGAAGATTCTGTTCCACTATTTAAATAGTCATAAATTTTGATAAAAACTGTGAAGTCCGGCCCTGACCAAAGTTTAAGTTGTGAATACAGAACGTTACTAGAAATGACATGTGTGAAGCGTCGCCATAAAACTCTAAGATTGAGTATATTATGGGTATTTGTTTTTAATACTAATATCGGTGATTATTGGCAAGTTTAGATTCGGATTGGTTTTTTGTTTTATATTTCATGATCAACGTTCAGTGGTCAAAAGCTAGAAAATCGTTTTATATAGAGTGATCCAAAAGTATGAGACATAAAGCAGCGGTGGATGCCTGGCATCAAAATACTACGATTTAGCCAAATTTAATAAGTCCGAAAATTATTAATACTAACAGAGATAAAGGGTGTTGAATTAGGACTTTTAATTTTGATTTTCTTTAATATAATCTAATAAGCTTATGGCATATTGCCATAAAAATTGGTATAGAGCAGATTTTGAGGGCAACAAACTTGAACAGACTCGTTCTCAATAATTTTGTAGTAGCCAATAGAGGGCGCTACGTGCATTAAAAATGCTAAAATGTTGTGAGTAATATTCAATGAAATACTTAATATTCCTTCAGATTCGCTAAAAAGGTTTAAGATTTATTACTGGTTTAAATTAAGATCTTCTAGCGGATGAGTTAAGTTTTGACAGGTTCTTGTCCTGTCATTGTTAATAAATCGTCTTTAAAAACGTTACTCTAATATTTTAACGATTTGCTTGGTTTCTAAAATGATTTGCATCTTGGAACGTGTTGCTAGAATTCTTTTATTGTGGAAAGTGCGTACTAAAATTGTCCTTTCCTTCATAAATTTGCCAAAAAAAAAACTCAAAAAGAAATTCATAGAATAAAAATTAGTCGCCTAAGGGTACGGCCAAATCAGCGACTTTGTCGCTGCGACGAAAACGCTGCGACAAATATTTATGTCGCAGGAATATTTAAGTCTGGCCAAATCAAACGACTTTCAGTTAGTTTTACAATGGACGCGGAAGAAGAGGCATTGTTAGCGACTGCAGTTTCTAGATATCTCAGGCGAAAGAAATTGAAAAATAAAAGATTTGCAGTTCATCCTATAAATATGAAGAGAAAGAAACCAAATCCAAATTCAGGAAGTACTTTATTGGCTACTTCTAGCCATAACTTCATTTTTACATCTGTGTTTGAATAGTCATTGACTTGTAAATCATATAATGCAGGCCGTGATTCGATTTCGGAAATAAACTGTTCTGTGTCAAACATCTTACTGCTTGAAATTCAATCCATTACTTGACTATCTGAGCAGGTCGCAATGTGTAGCCCGACGCTAATCTGGCCACTTGCATTAAAAACAACGGAGAGCGTTTTTGTCGCCGCCGCAGAAAGTCGCTCTCGTTCGCGACAGTGCTGCTGTCGGTGCATATGAAACGCTAGATTTGGCCAGGCCTGTTTAGTTACATTTGTTGTCCAGCTGCGACTGAGTCGCAGCGTTTTCGTCGCAGCGACAAAGTCGCTGATTTGGCCGTACCCTAAGGGTACGGCCAAATCAGCGACTTTGTCGCTGCGACAAATATTTATGTCGCAGGAATATTTAAGTCTGGCCAAATCAAACGACTTTCAGTTAGTTTTACAATGGACGCGGAAGAAGAGGCATTGTTAGCGACTGCAGTTTCTAGATATCTCAGGCGAAAGAAATTGAAAAATAAAAGATTTGCAGTTCATCCTATAAATATGAAGAGAAAGAAACCAAATCCAAATTCAGGAAGTACTTTATTGGCTACTTCTAGCCATAACTTCATTTTTACATCTGTGTTTGAATAGTCACTGACTTGTAAATCATATAATGCAGGCCGTGATTCGATTTCGGAAATAAACTGTTCTGTGTCAAACATCTTACTGCTTGAAATTCAATCCATTACTTGACTATCTGAGCAGGTCGCAATGTGTAGCCCGACGCTAATCTGGCCACTTGCATTAAAAACAACGGAGAGCGTTTTTGTCGCCGCCGCAGAAAGTCGCTCTCGTTCGCGACAGTGCTGCTGTCGGTGCATATGAAACGCTAGATTTGGCCAGGCCTGTTTAGTTACATTTGTTGTCCAGCTGCGACTGAGTCGCAGCGTTTTCGTCGCAGCGACAAAGTCGCTGATTTGGCCGTACCCTTATTCTTTCATTTGTCAGTTTAAAACTTTTAGTAGTCAAATTAGACCGATCCAGCGTTGGAAAATCTGGGCGAATTTGCGTTTTTATGACAAAAGGATATTCCAGTTAAATAACGCTGAAGTAAACCCTTGTCGAAATATTTGTCATATTAATATCGGATGCAGCATTAGCTGCAAATTAATTTGTGTTATTAAACAGGGTGGTCGGAATTCAGCTTCAAAACTGCGTGAAATTCACAATAATGTTCCCAGAAGTGGTATTTTGCAAAATGTTTCCCGAAATATGCTTATTGTGGTAAAATAGGCCCAAATCAATTTAAAAAATATGCCACATCTAATGCTAATATGACAAAAATTTCAGAAACGGTTAACTTTAACGTCATCCAGCATGTTTGGCTTTTTTGTCTTAAAAATATTAGGCAGTACAATTATTGTTTTGTTAAAAATGTAATGCATATACTCACAAAAAAATTGTGGGTTTTTGCGGCATGAAGGGTGCCGTTCGTCGCGCCCTCTTTCAGCTACAGTAAAATTGGGCCAGGATTTTATTTATCACCCTTAAAAACCCCCTATGTTAATTTTTTGATAAATTTTTTATAAAATATTCAATGAAAATCGAATTTAAGATTCTCCTTTCCACCCTGTATCTCTATTAATATGAAGTTTCGGATTTAACAAGTTGCACGCGGTAGCAGGAAAAAATAGAACCAACAAACAAAAATAATTCAGATTACCAGTTCTCACTTGTTTGCTCCTCTAAAAGCTCTATATATCCTATTTTGCTATAACTTCGTGTGCCAACTCTAAAAATGACAAACGTCTCCCTATTCGTAGTCCACGAACAAAGTTGTTTCCAGAAAACACTATTTTCTTAGAATTTTCTGTACTTTCAGCCGTACTTTTCGTTTTGTTTATAGAACGCAAGCTTGTCCAGGCCATTTTTCTTTCCGACGAAATAAATGTTCGCCATTTTTCAGGCGAAGCGCTGGAGGGTTTCTCCGATTTGTCTTTTCCGAGCTTCGGATTTATCGCAAAAAGCGACGGTCATTGCTGGTTAAAAGAGCTATTGCGATATGTCATTTTTAATATTTATAAATTATTAAAGCAATAATTTTCTTGAAGTTAAGAATATTACGGAACTGATTTTACGTCAAGCAACAATAAAATACATTTTAAATTTCCCAAGGAACAGATTATTAGAATTTGGCAAAAATGAATTTAATTTATAAAGAGCATGTAGATTCGTCAGAAAAATATATTTGTATAAATATTTTGGGCCTCAAATTCCTTTATCAAGATTTATTGAAAACTGTGTGCTATCCGATGAAGAAACAAACCTAAATTATAAGAAAAAGAATATACTGCCTATTTCACTATGGCTGTCCAATCCAAGTTTTATATTTTTTTAAGCTTTTTCGCAAATTTTTGAGGGAAAGAGCAATTTAAATAGGGACATAATATACTTTCTACAGTAATAGAACTGCTTTAGCAACAGGTTCCAAAATAATAAAAATCATTTGGAAACCAAGCAAACTGCAGAAATAATAGAATAACTACGTTTTTAGACGACTTAGGTATGAGTAACCGGACGTTATAAAACCTATTTAATCAACAAGACGATTTATTTAGACTAGTATACTAAGTATTTAACCTTTTTAGTGGATCCCTAAGCGAAATTTAACTTTTTATTTGTTAAGTTGTTTTCTTAGTACACTTGACACAAACATCCAGCTCATGTTTTACTGGAAATATACCAATACAAAGGTCAAACAAGTGGTTCCTAGTGCAAAAACATCGTAAGGCTATTTTGCTCTTGTAAAATGTTCAAGGGTAGTCCCTGAGTGTTTTGGCAAGCTGGCGGGATGGTAGGAAGGGGGTGCGTTAGCCACCATATGCATGAACAATTTAAACGTAAATCTCTCGGGAACCGTTGATGAAACGATAAAAATGATGCCAACTTAGTAGAGCACTCGGAGAGCACACCTGAACACTTTAAAATAGCGTAACGCTATTTTTGCAAAAAGAGTACCTATTGACTGATTTAAAAGGGATAGTAAATAATTACTTCTCATAATGCCATTCGGTAGATGTTAATTCTTCAAATATTATAAACTTATAGTTTCCTATTGTTTATTGTATCTTCTCTAAGAAGACAGACACTGACTGGTTTGAACCAAAGGAAATAATGATAAGAGTAGGTTCGTAGTAAAAATCATTTTATCTAATAATATAGGCTTCTTCAATTGACAACTTAAAAGTACACAATATTTTTGTAATTTCGCGTACTTTAGGTACACGAAACTCTAAACGCGAGATTCACTAAAAAGGCTTAAAACTTAGTACTGAGTTAAAAGATCTACAAAAATTATTTCTTCAATATTTGCAATTAAAATTATACCCTGCTGTACTGCAGGTGGTCATTCAATTTATCATTATTAAATAAGTAGTTAGGTACCTAACTTTGTATCGAAGTATGCACACTATAAAAATAAAGATAATTTACACATGACACATGACATAATATGGACTATTTGAATACTATACCACCTTGTTTTTCTTGAAAAACTTTTTAAATAAAACCATTTTTTGCTACTCTTTTTTAAAATTATAAATATTCTATACGGTTAAATGTGAAAAAAGTAATTAAGTGACAGGGAATAATTAGAAAAGTTTAATACTGAAAAATCTTGTATAAAATCAAGCTTTAATTACCGATTTTACGGGATATTTATGCGGAACATCAGGAATATATTAATTGAGAGTAAGCAACTATGTAAAGCTTAAAATATAAAGGATGTGTATTTATTTACATAAAAATCTGATTTCTTTTCAGTGTAATTATAAGATCTGTCCCTTTGTTTCTTTTCCATAATTTTCAATATTAGGATAGGTTAGATACAGCTTTTCACTCTTGGCAGCTACACGACCGCTTCCGATTGCCCGAATGTAACCGTCGATGTTAACACTGTGTTAGCTAATCCCGAATTAAATTTTCTTTTTGCAACCCGCTGCGATAAATATTTTATATTTATGTAAATATATTATTGCTACTATAAAATTGAACTTACATTGGTGTCCATGCATGCATATTATATATAAAACTTCCAGGAACAATTAATTTAGAACATTCTTGAAAACATCATAAATCCCGAATGTAAATACTCTCCAAATAGTCGAGATATGCTAGCAAAACAATGAAGCGCTTCTTAAAGAGAAAAGACTTTGGCTGCCGTCCAGCCATCTAATTTGTCTGTCCGAAATCGACTTAGCTCTCCAGTATATCGATTTCTATTTTAAATGGCAATAAAAAGATGCCTTCTCTATTTAGATATCTATTTAGATACATCATGCATTTGTTTGCTTTGGATTTCATTGCAGTGAATTTACTTCATGACTTGCGACATTTGAGAAGTATGCTTGTTCTTTGATGATTCTTGCAAGTAATATCTTCTTAAGTAGTTGACCTTTTAGTGGACGATTGTCTAAGCAAAATGCTATTTATACTGTTGGTAAAAATATATAAAAAGGTGTTTTTACCATCGACAAGGTCAAAAATATTCTTCTTATTGCAAAAAAGGTCGAACCAAAAAATTTATATTGATCTCTTCCTGTGGAAGTTAATGGATAATTTAAATTGGAACCAAAATACTTTTTTCTTATCAAGCCAAAGCTACTAAATACGAGTAATTTACGAATGATATTTTAATTAATATGTAAATATTGTAGCATTTTTTTTATTTTTATGCCTCCTGCTCATTTGGGGGATATACGAGTACTTACGAAAGAACAATTTTTCTATTTTTCAATGTTTCTTAAAGCGCTTTTCAGAAATACATTTTTTCAGATAACATATTTTTCGAAATTTAGTTTTTTCGGATAATAATTTTTTCAAGCAAAAGCTTTCTGAGAAAGTAATTTAGGAGAAAGTAACGTACCAAACCGAAGAAAAGTTTTCGTCAAATTAGAACGGTCTAGCGTTGGAGAATCTGGCCGCTATTCATTATTGGTTTTAGTTTAGATAGTATGACACTAAATCGTTTGTTTTTCTTATCCAGTTAGATCATGGTGTGCTTAGCAATATGGCGCAGGTGTAACAAGAGTTTAAGTTTAAGTAGGCACTCACTACGTATATCGTTTAATAAAAAAAAACGTGATAACTTCATTCGGTATTTTATCTCATAAATCTTATACAAAAAATAAAATAAATCACCTAATTCAATCCTTGCTCGTGATGCTGACGTAAGTATTCTCTGAAAGTGGGTAAAATTGGCTGTAAAATTCTACAACATTCTTCTTTGGTATACGCTAACTTATGTGCACTTTCCTGAATCTTGCCTAAAGGACCTTCATTAAAACCATCAACCTCCTCAATTAGTTGCGACATTGTGTCGTCATTCCAAGAAGTTGAACGATTAGCTTCCTCCCAAAGTTTAAGTGCGCTAATCATATTAGGGTGTCTTACAAGAAATTCTTGAAATATACCACGAACTTTGTCGTGATCGATGAAGTTTTCTATTCGAATAGTCCATTCTTGTATATGATGTCGAGTGAATCTTACAGGTTCTGCCATTGATTATCCTGTGAAAAATTAAACTTTCTATTGACAAGAGGTTTAGTTACGTATCGTCGATTTACAAGTAAAACACACTAAGTCAAAAAATACAGTTGCAAGAAAATTGAGTTTTAATTTTTACCTTTAATTATTCTGAAAAAAAAAACAGTTTTAATAGTAACTTGTAATTCCCAAATATCACACTGTAGAATATTGTATTAACGATCCACTTTATTTATTTCAAAAGAATGTTAATAAACCAAAATAAAAGAAAAATTAACAATGTGTTGCTGTGTGTGCTGTAAAACCGACGATATTCGCACCTATAATGGAAAACGCGATTTAAAGATTTTGGAACTAAAAATCTCACTTTTTAGTGATGATTCCAGGCTTTAATATGGTTACTGAGTATAAACCGCTTTCTTACTTTAAAATTACTAATGATATTCCTAATAAATTGGAAATGAGTAAATTAAAAAATGCAATTGTGGTATTTTTCTTTAAGAATGAAAGTGAATGCTTCTAATTAGGTTTAAAAAAAAAAAAGTTTGAAAGTTTTGATTTGGCTCAAATACTAGTAATGTTAGCACCACACAATGATAAAAATAATTCATTTTAAAGTACTGAAAGAGTGATTTCGAATTCCTTAAATTTGACGAACTTATTCAATTTTTTGTAAATTAGACCGAAAACGACCCTACACGACGCTGGATCGGGTATTATGTCGTTCCGTGGCACGAGCACCTCTACCTTACGCATTTTTACAGTTTTGTCAAAGTCTATGCATTTTACATTTTTTACTAACTTAAGATGAATAAAAGTGCCACCTGGTAATTATCACCTAATAAATTTCTTTGGTTTAAGCACCAGTGTTGGAGGCCACATTTTTGCTATTTCAACTCCCTACAAAAATAATCGACTCAAAAACGTAAAATATCCGGCTATGATCTGCCGGCTTATTGCTGTTTACTGCCCATTATCAAAGAAAGGCAATAAAGTGTTTATGCTATTTGTCTTCAGAACAGCGTTGCCAGAACTACCGCTAAAGCGGTATTTCTACCGCTTTAGAGAGTCATCTACCGTTCTCCAGTTTTAGCTCTGTAAAATACCGCTTTTTCGTTTATACGCAAATTTGCTAGCGCCATCTCTTGGAGCTAATGTTGAGACAGTTTTTCCAACTATAAATTTGTTTAAAACTAATCAAGGAAACCGTTTAAGTACTGATACTATAATGGGAATACTACTCAGCAAGCGGCTTAGTACAAGTTCTTGTTTTAATTTTAAGGGAAGAAATGAATTAAGACGGCCAATGACCAATGATATTTACAAAAGTTAAAATATTTTAATGTACCTAAGATAAAACTATTAAATAAATTTGGTGGTTACCAAATTTATTAGATATATGACTTTTTTAAAAATAAGATATGAATATTATAATATAAAATAATAGTATTTGTGTTAAAAATCTTGTTTATGTTTGTTTGACATAATATATTAAAATAAGTGGAGTATTATTTCACAATTACATCTAAGCAAGAAATCGTTTAAGTATACCTTCCATATCAATATATATATTTTTTTAAAGTATGATTATTAAAAATATATTTTAATTAATTAGAAAATCCAATGTGCAGTGAATATATTTATACATTCGCATTCTCTATTTCTATAAAAAGGAACAAGATAGAAGGATAGGAATATACTATTTAGTTCACACTATCACACTAGACTTGCTACCGCTTCTTGAAAAATTCAGCTTCAGAATTGCAAAAAATGTAAAAATTTAAAATGCATAGACTTTACCTCAGTGATCGTAGCACAAATTGTACTGCGTGACGTCAGTCGCATGGGGGCGAAATGGTGTCAAATTTACAGGCGGCATAATTCAGTTGTTTTTAAAGGTATTTCAAAAATTATTTTACCGCTTTGAAATTTTTAAATCTATAATTTGGGGTATACTAAGAAATATGGAAACTTCCTAATTCAGAAATTCAAGTTTTTTGTTATACTTATACAGTGAGAACGTAAAGGTTGGAATAAATTCGTTTAAAAGTGAAGCATTTTTTTCTTAGCAAAACGCTCGGACACGTCAAGTTTTTATTTTACGTAGTCGTGCCATAAGTTCTGTCACTAACATTTTTTCAAATATTTCCAAAAGAACAACAAGTAGTTTGAAACATATTATTTATTTTTATACTTAAGACACTAAACTATACAACTATTTACAAAATTATTCGAAATGTCCTCCCTGCACCTTGACACACTTCCTCAATCTATCCGGCCACGTATCTATCACAGGACGCACGACTTCCAAAGATATGGCCATGGCTGCTTTGATTAAATCAACCTTTAGCGACTCGATATTTCGGTGAGGGGTAGAGCACGCCCTCTCTTCTAAAATATTCCAAAGGCGGTAGTCTAACGGATTTAAGTCCGGGCTTCCGGAAGGCCAATCTTCTGCAGCGATAAACTCGGGTATATTCGCTCGAAGCCAGTCCTGTGTGGTTTTTGCTTTGTGGGCTGGTGCCCAATCCTGTTGGAAGATCCAGTGTTGCCTCTCAAACATGGTCGTGTTTAACGGTTTCACAATCTTTTCCAAGATGTCTGTTTGATAATTCTTGGCTTTGGCTTTCACTCCTTGTTCACAGAAATGCAGCTCTGTGGTCCCGTTATAGGCAACACCCCACCAAACCATGACTGAAGCGGGGTGGTGACCTCTCTCAACCTTGGCAATTTTTGCAGCGGCTTCTCTAGAGCTGTGTGCGTATAAGTCGTTTTGCCGATTGAATTTCTCCTCTATGGTAAAAATTTTCTCGTCTGTAAACAGAATTAGGCGGTGCTCGTTGTTTGCGTACTTTGCTAACAGCCGTTTGGATCGAGTGGCCCTAATTTGACGAAGCTTGTTTGTAAGTTTTTTTCCAGTAGATCTCCTAAAAGCTCCAAGCTTGAGGTCTTCTTTGATTATTCTCGACATGGTCCTTTTCGGTATATGTGTTACCGGCAAAGTCCGTTTCACCGTCATACTTAAGTTTGCCTAGGTAAACCGCACATTGCCGGGACGTTTTCGGCAAAGTCCGAAATTGTTGTCTATTTCGGTGTTTGTCTAGAATGTAACCCGGCAAACTTAGGTTTGCCAAACACGATTTAGGAAAAGCCCGAAATAATAAATTTGTGACCGTTACGTCGCTGTTCATAGTCTAGTCGTAAGTAGTTATAGTCTGTTTGTAATATGTCGCAAGTACACACGCACTACATTGATTGTTTAAGGTGGCATTTTCCGATCGTGTCCATGGTGGCCAACTTAATTTCATTTTGTCATGGTTTTTCGGCTTTAAAATTTTTAGCAATAAAAATTATTAGTATAAATATAGATTAATATCCTGCAAGCAATTTTTAGTTAATTATTGAAAGTTTCAACGTGTATAATGATTTTATTCAAAATATTAGTACTTTAAAAGATCTATGGTGACTTTTTCTGACTCTAGGACCTCAATATTCTTTTGAAATATTATTTTCCTAAAATAAATCATAAAATATCTTGAAACTTTTATTAATACTTTAAAAAATACCTATATAATATGAATCTACGGTTAATATTGTGACAATATTCATAAAAAAGAAAAATAAAGAAAAACGTACTAAAATAAAATTAAGTTGGCAATAAATGGGTGTGGTCGGTAAATGCAGCCTTAAGCAGGGCGCGCATTGAATCGACTCGCCTCGGCTCGGCCCGGCACGGCACAGTCAAAAGGTTTGGTATACATGCCAGTATATGAAGAGGAGCGTATTGAATCGGTTTCGCCCGCTCGGAACGACAAATCGGAATCAGAGCAAAAATTGCCGAAATGTCCGACTGCCTGCGACTACTTCTCGTATTGAGACGCAAGCGGAAGTGATAGGTGTCAAATGGCGGATGAAGTTTTGATAGTAAACCTTCGTTTTTATGTTTTTTTGTACGACCCGAAGAATCACGACAATGTGCGGAAGGAGAATGCTTAGGAGGAAATAGCGAAAAAACGTCTGATACAATACTACGTCTATACATCACAATAGTTGCAGCTGTTTTAAATAACCGATAGCCGAATCAATGCGCTTCGACTGTCGGCATTCCGAACGAAACTTACCGAGCTGAGTCAATTCAATGCGCGCCCTGCTTTGAGTGTTTGTCTATTCGTCTCACTGGACCGGGTTTGCTCAGGTTTGTTATTATCATTTAATAAAAATTTTAATAAGTATATTATGAAGGTATATTTAACTTAATGAAATACGATGAAATCATGTTATTTACAGGCTTAGCATTACTAGTATACCAATTATCATGATACAACACAAAGGTAAGAACATATTTCGGACTTTTCCTAAAACGTGTTTGGCAAACCTAAGTTTGCCGGGTTACATTCTAGGCAAACTCCGAAATAGCGAACAATTTCGGACTTTGCCGAAATCGTCCCGGCAATGTGCGGTTTACCTAGGCAAACTTAAGTATGACGATGAAACGGACTTTGCCGGTAACATATGCATCTCTCTGGCCATTATTTTTGCTTACGGAGAGGTTTTCGTCGAATTCTCGCTCGTACAGCTTCAACGGCTGCTGGTGTTCTTGAAGTGCGTGGTCGGCCGCTCCTGGGTAGATCACTTACAGAGGAAGCCTCAGTGTACCTTTTGATGGTACGGTACACAAATTTCTGCGTAACGTGCAGTGGCCGTGAACACTTATGGTGTGTTCTTCGGTGTCCGTCCGTTTGAAATTTAGCACAGTGTGGTGGTCCAACTATAGACGTGAAATATAAAAAGTTGAATTTTGATTCTAGGGCTAATTTCAGGGGAAAATTGGCAAATGAACAAAAAATTTTTTAAAGGGCATCGAGTAGGGTGTCAAATGAAAGCTTATTGAAGCACCAATTGAACAATATTTCCCGAAAGTGCCCAGGATATGGGAAAAAATTTTATCTTTGAATTTAACAAATTTATTTTATTTCGAAAAAGTTCTGCACACCTTCAAACCAAAATAATACCCAACAAATCCGGTGAAAGTCTTATGGTATAAGTGGAAGAGTAAAAAATTCGAAATTGCGTTAAGAGTAAAGTACCCCATATTTTACTTTAGAATTTTTTTTATTAAGCAATCTTGTTTTAATTTCAAAGTTATACCCAAATATTAATTTTCGCTTACTTTGGACTAAAAATAGGATTTACTCGTTTTCTGTGAATTACTCTGTACAAAAAGTAGATCGCAATGAACAGTACGCAAATTATATATTCTGTAGACTTTAGAAGAGATAACCGTAAATGTTACATCAGGGTACTCAGTTTCAAAAATATTATGGCCATTATAAATAAAAACATACAAATTTTAAATATTTTTGTTGCACACCGTATTTTATTTTTTGGGGAATTAAAATAATTTCATCTAATTAAAATTTTGTGATACACTTTAACTCAAGCTATCTTCCAAATGGTATATTTATTCCTAAAACTACAAAGTTTTTTCTTTATTTAGGTTTTAATCGTAGTCCTCACAAGAAAGAACTGAAAAACCCTAAATATTTTATGAAATTCGGGTATAAAAGTGTATAACAGTATATTAAGCCAAATTTCTTGTTGCAAATAAAGTACGTTTATAAAATATTTTAGGTTATTCAGTTTTTTCTTGAGGACCACGATTAAATCCTAAATAAAGACAAAACTTTGTAGTTTTAGGAATAAATATACCATTTGGAAGATAGTTTAAATTAAAGTGTATCACAAAATTTCAGTTAGATGAAACTCTTTTAATTCCCCAAAAAATAAAATACGGTGTGCAACAAAAATATTTAAAATTTTTATCTTTTTATTTTTAATGGCCATAATATTCTTGAAACTGACTACTCTGATATAAAATTTACGGTTATCTCTAATAAAGTCTACAGAAAATAGTATTTGCGTACTATAACAATCTACTTTTTGTACAGGGTAATTCACAAAAACCGATTAAATCCTATTTTTGTTCAAAGTAAGCAAAAATTGATATTTGGGTATAACTTTAAAATCTAAACAACATTTCCTAATAAAAAAAAATTCTAAAGTGAAAAATGGGGGTACTTTACGCCTAACGCAATTTCGAATTTTTGACTCTTCCTCGTACACCATAAAACTTTCACCGGATGTGTTGGTTATTATTTTATTTTATTTTGAAGGTATGCAGAACTTTTTAGAAATAAAATAAATTTGTTAAATTCAAAGATATTCCCATATAATATATAATAATAATAATAATAATAATATATTTATTTATTTGTGCCAGTAAACAATAAACAGTGTAAAAAGTAACAATATAATATCATGCATAAATATTTTACAAAAATGAATAACAATAGTAACACACTAGTTGGCACAAAAAGGTAGAATTTTGATTATATATAATCATTCTTCCAACTCCACCCCGATTAAATAATTTTATGAAATATATATATATGCTGCGCACTTTCTGGCGGTCACTGTATATGATGTATTTTTTATTAATTTTTTTAACATTTTTCGGGAAAACGCTTCAAAATTGCTGTCCCCCACCCTTACCACCAAAAGAATCACTCAGAGAAATCTGAAAAAAAAATCATGAACATTGAGAATTAGGTGTAGAGGAGCGAAAATTATCAAAAAGTTGTTTGGGTGGTTAATTTAATTTCAGTGGGTAAATTAGGAAATGAAAAGAAAATTTCAAGGGCACTGTGTAGGGTGTCAAATTAAAGCTTATTGAAGCACGACTTCAAGAATATATATATATATATATATATATATATATATATATATATATATATATATATATATATATATATATATATATATATATATATATACATACACACATATATACGTATATATATATATATATATATATATATATATATATATATATATATATATATATATATATATGTATATATATATATATATATATATATATATATATATATATATAAACATATTTTTTTACGCATTCTTTAAAACATTTTTTGGGAAAAAGGCTTAAAAATTGCTGTTGCCCTTATCACCAAAAGAATCGCTCAGAAAAATCTGAAAAACATCATGGACATTAAGAATTAGGTCTAGATTAAGCCAAAATTGTTATAAACAATTTAATTGTTTATTTCCTTATAACTGCTGAACCATTGGTTTTAGAAAAAAAGTTTTTCAACAAAAAATATTTCTAACGATGCGATGTAAGGAACAACTTTTATGCTTACACATTTTTCAAAATTTTTAATTTGGCTCAGTCGAAACGCGAGTGCCCCCACCCTTATCAATAAAAGGATCGCTCAAAAAAATCTGAAAAAATCACGAACATTGAGAATTTTATGTAGATTGAGCCAAAATTATTAGGATTGAAAAATTTCAGCGTGATCAATTGCTATAAACACTTTAATTGTTTATTTCCTTATAACTGCTGAACCATTAGTTTTAGAGAAAAAGTTTCTCAACAAAAAATATTTTTCACGATGTAAGGAACAAATTTTGTCCTTACATGTTTTTCAAAATTTTTTAAAAACGTTTAGAGTGCATTACTATTAATAATTTAAGTGGACGGCTGATGGCACGGAACACTAATTGTGCAAATACAGCTTGCACTTGATCGATTTTTTTTAAATAGAAACCTGTATTTTTTATTTAATTTTTGAATTCTGAGTAAAATTTTAATCATATTTCATGTAACATACCCTATATTTAAATTGAACCGTTTTTGAAAAAAAGATAGTTTACCTTTAAAAATAATAAATAGCAAACTTGTGCAAAAATTATTTCAAAAAATTTTGTAATTTTACCTCCACCAATGTCCTGGCCCCGAGACGATCTTCAAATTCTTGCAGAACATTTTGAACTACCTCAGGTTTCATTAATCTAATTTCTTGCCTAGGTATTCGGTTTTTCACGTGATCAATATTATTTGGTCTATTGACGTACCCTTTGGATTTGAGGTAGCCCCACAGAAAATAATCTAGCGGTGTTAAATCGGGGGATCTGGCCGTCCATTGTATTGGACCTCGTCGACCAATCCATCGCCATGTAAAAACTGGATTTAGATATTCACGCAATGGGCGAGTATAAAAATCTATTTTGTTTTAAAACGATTCAATTTAGATATAGGGTATGATACATTAAATATAATTACAATTTTACGCAGAACTCAAAAATGATATAAAAAAGTGGTTGCTATTTTAAAAAATTAAGTGTGCCATGATATTATCTTCATTAACAATAACATTAAATTGACTTTAAACAATGCGCACACAGAATCAAAACTTGAGGTGTCGAGCGTTTTTCTAAGATGAAGATGCCTGGATTTCAAACGAATTTAAACCAACCTTCACGTTCTCACTGTATAAAAGAAACAGCATACACGATGTAATAAAAGTAATTAAAAATATTAAATTTGTCAACGGCAAGGAATAAATCAAATAAAAAGGGACACAATATACAGATAATTACATGAAGAATAAAAATGTTGTATCATTTTTTCCCAAAAAAAGTGGGCATGCAACTGGTAATGAAATTCTTCTACTGACAAAATGCCCAATGAAAAAGTGACCTTTCTGTCATCTCAGATTATAATAAGCGCAGCTACCGTTGTGATGTTTTTTCTCGTGAAAGGACATCATCTTGGGACATTAAAAACACAATTAACTAAAAATTTAATATTTTGAAGTTATGACGGCTTTCAACTGGAGGTGGATTATATCATTTAGCGATATTAGCCCTGTTAAAAAAATGTCTACTAAATAGTGAAAAAATTACTGTTTCATTAAATTGTTAGAGATTTTAGAAATTACATGTAATGCTAAACTATTTCTAGCCTAACTCTTACTAGTGAAACCGTACGTGGCTAACTATTTTAGACGTTTCATGTAATACCAGATGTAAAATTTGCAGTACGAATTTACTAATTATGGCATTACATGCAATGTCCAAAACTTATTTTAATTTAATTTCATGAAATAATTTCTGGTGGCACTTGGTCTGTCTGGCATTTCTGCAGTCTAGACATTTCATGAAACAGCTAATAAAGCTACGATAAATATAAGGTTGTTTAAAAAAAACATAAAATTTATATGATGATCAACATCTTGTAGAATGCTTTTTGATTTCCATAAATTTTTAATAAAATATTAAATTTATGACAAAGACTTACCTTAATATACGTAAATTTAATAAGTACCACCCGAATACTGCGAAATGAACTAGCGAAATTCGTCTTACTTGAATGTGTTATTTTCATTAAAAATCCCCCTTATATGCATTTTGCGTATCAAAATCTTTGTACACGTAGTATATTAAAACTAGAATCCTATCTTTATTTGTGGTATTATTTTTAGAAATACTACGTACTTAGCTTACAATAAGGTCTTTTTATCGATAATAAAGTATTTATCGATATCGATCGATATTTATCGACCCAAGCAAACAATGGACTTGTTCAGTCGCGTTTTCAATAAATATGATAATATCATTGCACAATCAGTCAGTCAAACACGCACACAAAAAATTACGTCGGTTGAACATGTAATAACTAGTTTAAAATTCGACAAAACTGAAAACATTCAGTTTCCCGCTTGACGTCATCCCACGAAAAACAGCTGAATGTAACTGGCGATGTTAAAGCATGAATACGGGATGAGTTAACATTCTTTAAAGCAATATCAAGCCAGTTTAACATCCACTGTAAACACAATTTGTAAACATTGGCCACATCTTATTTCACCTTGAATTTTTTTGTATAAACAATACTAAAGCATCGCAAGACTTACTAAAACTAAGAGAAGGCGTAAAATAGTTTATTTTCTGCTAAATAATAATAAATTTAAGTGAATCAGCTCTTAAATACGATATTTCTAAAAGTTTGTTTAAAGTTGCTCCAAGCCATTTATAAATCTATAAGTCGTACTTTTTCCTTTCTAGTTCATTAGACAAAGACTATGTTTTTCTTTTATCCAAGTGTTCAGGCGTATCTCCTAAGCAACCGTCTTCGAACGTCCGAAGATCGGGCCTACTGTCATTCCCCCGACAAATGACTTTTGACATTTGTCATTTCGCTTCTCATTTTCTCAACCTTCAGAGACGTGCTAGCTAATGGGTTTGTTGCACTCAATCGAATTTAAATATTGTTTATAATCATAACGGTAGCAGGCTGGCTGTAATTAATAAAAACGAAGTCCATTTTTTCAAACATCGCTTCCACGGAAATATATTCAACGAGAAAAAAAACTGGGAATTAGAAACCAGCCACATTAAATTTTTCACCAATTAAATGGTGCTTCGATTCGTGCTGTTGTCATCAATTGCACAAAATACAAAGTCGATATCAGGACATACTAAGAAGCATGCCCTCGGTTTTCATAAACCGATAAAAATTTCTGAAGCAAGCTAAGATATTATACACTTCGAATGTGGTCGGTAAAAAAGTATAACATCACACACGTATTGGCGTCGGTCGAAAAAATCACGACACTCCGAAAGGAAAAGGGGGTGCGAACCCTTCGAGCAGTCCAATAACCATTTTTTAACGCGGTGTGACAGAATATAACCTAAAAAATCTGATGTTTGATGTTGGTCTTTTCTTCAGCATTCTTCAAGGGTTTATTTGATTTAGGTGATTGAAAAGTTTAATTTGTTAACTGTAAATGCAACAAAAGCAAACATAATTTTACTGGTTTATTTAGTAACTAATATAAATTTAATCCAGTAATGGCTTGTGCCTAAGAATAATAATGCTAGTGTACATTGTTGGGTAATAATACAAGTTAAACCGCTTATGAGCTGAGCAAATTTCATGGATTTATTAAGTATCGATACGGGATGATTTAACATTCTTTGAAGCCAAAACAAACCATTCTAAGCGACACTGTAAACACAATTTGTAAACATTGGCCACATCTTATTTTACCTTGTATTTAAGGCCTAAAATATTTTATTTAAAAAGTTAAAAAGGTTTTATTATTTATAGGTTATATTATTTCTAAAGGTTTATTTAAAGTCGCTCCGAGTCATTTATAAATCTATAAGTCGCACTTTTTCTTTTCTAGTTGATTAGACAAAGACGTACGTGTAACCGAGTGTTCTGATGTCTTTCCTAAGTAACCAGCAGAGAAGCAACACTTCTGAGCTCCAACACTCCAATGCTATTTTATCTCTTTCTACTACCATTCTTGATTCAATTACGTATTTCCTTAAAGTTCGTAAACTGTACCTCTAGAGGAAGATGTTTTCATAACAAACAACAAATATAAGGCTTCACGTTCGATACACTCACAGTATACGGAACGTCGAATCCATTCTTAGTAAATCCATGGCAAATTTACTTATTTTCTCTTGATTGTTCACAGCAAAAACAATATGCTTCCTAGGTTAGTTTATTTGTTACTTTATAGCAGCTAAGGAATTCGATCTCGACTTGTAGAATGATCGGTCGGACAATGAACACGTTGGCAACACTGTAAATATCTGACAAATCAAAATGCAGAGAAATGTGATTTCACTTGCGAAAAGTGACCAAAGAGACCAAAATTTAATTCGATTCTATAGGGCATTTCCCCCATCCAAAAAAATTTTTCTTTGTACTTTTGATAAAGGTTTTTAACTAGTACGGGTAGACCGCCTAATCGCCCCCCGAGGGGGCTCTATAAGGTCGGTAATATCATCATTGTAATGCCCTGAAAATTTCGTGTTTCTATGCCATGTATTAAGGAAGATATCACACTCCTTCGGACTGATGATGGAGAATAGACCGCCCTTCGTGACCCCATCGCTACATACATACAAACACCTACACGTAGAGACTATTTTTGCCAACAAAAATACTTTTCGGACACCCTGTATACATACATACAAACATAAACACATATTAATACAAATATATTTGATTTGCTTGAAATTCGACCTAATAAAGTTTATCTAAGTACTAATAGGAGTATTTGCCCATTCCAAGAATTTTTGGACACCCTGTATACATTCAATCTAACACTCACACGTTTAAATAGGAATATAGACGATTTTCTTGAAATCCGCCTTAATTACGTTTATTTTGGTCGTATTAAAATGAGTTGCAAATACTAAGACTTTTCGGACACACTGTATACACACGTACAAGCATAAACACATAGTAATACAAATATAGACGATTTTCTTGAAATCCGCCTTAATTAAGTTTATTTAGGTCCTAATAAAAGGAGTTGCACCCTGTATACACACGTACAATCATAAACACATAGTAATACAAATATAGACGATTTTCTTGAAATCCGCCTTAATTAAGTTTATTTTGGTCCTAATAAAAGGAGTTGCAAATAATAAGACTTTTCGGACACCCTGTATACACACGCACAAGCATAAACACATAGTAATACAAATATAGACAATTTTCTTGAAATCCGCCTTAATTAAGTTTATTTTGGTCCTAATAAAAGGAGTTGCAAATAATAAGACTTTTCGGACACCCTGTATACACACGTACAAGCATAAACACATATTAATACAAATATATTCGATTTACTTGAAATTCGACCTAATAATGCTAAGTACTAATAGGAGTATTTGCCCATTCCAAGAATTTTTGGACACCCTGTATACATTCAATCTAACACTCACACGTTTAAATAGGAATATAGACGATTTTCTTGAAATCCGCCTTAATTACGTTTATTTTGGTCGTATTAAAATGAGTTGCAAATACTAAGACTTTTCGGACACCCTGTATACACACGTACAAGCATAAACACATAGTAATACAAATATAGACGAATTTCTTGAAATCCGCCTTAATTAAGTTTATTTAGGTCCTAATAAAAGGAGTTGCACCCTGTATACACACGTACAATCATAAACACATAGTAATACAAATATAGACGATTTTCTTGAAATCCGCCTTAATTAAGTTTATTTAGGTCCTAATAAAAGGACTTGCACCCTGTATACACACGTACAATCATAAACACATAGTAATACAAATATAGACGATTTTCTTGAAATCCGCCTTAATTAAGTTTATTTAGGTCCTAATAAAAGGAGTTGCACCCTGTATACACACGTACAATCATAAACACATAGTAATACAAATATAGACGATTTTCTTGAAATCCGCCTTAATTAAGTTTATTTTGGTCCTAATAAAAGGAGTTGCAAATAATAAGACTTTTCGGACACCCTGTATACACACGCACAAGCATAAACACATAGTAATACAAATATAGACAATTTTCTTGAAATCCGCCTTAATTAAGTTTATTTTGGTCCTAATAAAAGGAGTTGCAAATATTAAGACTTTTCGGACACCCTGTATACACACGTACAAGCATAAACACATATTAATACAAATATATTCGATTTACTTGAAATTCGACCTAATAATGCTAAGTACTAATAGGAGTATTTGCCCATTCCAAACTAAGACTTTTCCAACACCCTGTATACAAACATATAAATCCGTACACATAGAAATGCAAATATATACCTACGATTTGCTTTAAATCCGACCATCGAGTTACTATTTGTACGAAAGGCAAAGGTATTTGCCCATTCAAAGACTTTTCGGACACCCTGTATACATACATAAAAGCACAACACAACACGACACATGGTAATTTAAATATTTTCGATTTTCTTGAAAACCGACCCTATTAATTTTATCTTCGTACTTATGACAAAGTTATTTGCGCATATAAAGACTTTTCGGACACCCTGTAGGCATATACAGAATCACCCACATGCCGAAAGGTATAAAATGTACTTTCGAATCGTTCAGGTTACTTTAAAAGGGAGTCAATTCATTTCCCTAAAATTAAATTTGGCAAAGATATTTCCCCATACAAAGACTTTTTCGACATTCTGTTGTGTGTACCAACATATAAACAACCACACAAAGGAATGAAAAATTTACGATTTCCTTGAAATAAGACTCATTTAAGTTTTTCTTCGCTCTAATGACAAAGATATTTGCGCATACAAAGACTTTTCGGACACCCTGTAGACATATATACAATCATGCACATGTCGGAAGGTATAAAATGTATTTTAGAATCGTTCTGGTTACTTTAAAACGATCCGAATCAAGTCATTTCCCTAAAATTAAATTAAAATTATTCAATAATAATTAATATATTGCCCCAAAAGTATACACGCTCATGGTTAGAAAATAAAATGCATATTTTGGGATTTTTTCGATGCCACTGAGCTTCATATTAGAATCTTCAATGATGCTTTGTAGCGTCATAGGAAAATCGATTAAAATGGTATTTAATCGGTATAATATGAAATGAAATGTCTTTCTACCGAAAGTATAAGGTCCCTAAATGCATTGCCCGGTAAATTCGAGGCCGAAGTTGGTCCGGACTCCTTCCAATCTCGCATCAAAATGCTGACATTTTAGCCAAATTGTGACATTTCATACATTATAATTAAATGAATAAATTTCCCCGTATAGAAATTGATTTTGACATGCATTTGCGTGGTCTGAGAAAAATTAAAAAAATTCGTATTTAATGCTTAAATCGTCCAATGAAACGTATTTTAACTAAAAATATAAAGTCCGTTTTACCTTTGCCATGTATATTTCAAGCCGAAATCGGTTCAGGAAGCTTCCAATATCGCTACGAAAACTGTTATTTTCATGACATTTTGACAGGTCATATTTTAATTTCGATGTAAAGAGGGTCCGTTCAATTGTTTTGTCAAGGCACGGCTTTTATATATGCACTTTTTAAAATTTTTCCAGCAGCGATGCAAAAAAAGGTATTTATTTATAACTTTAACGAAAAAATATGGAGTTTTAATTAGTTAGGAGTGTTCTTAGATGATCAGGGAAGAAAATAAACCAAAAAAGAATCGTTAAATAAGAGAAATAATATATAATAATGCCTTTTAAATATGAATTTTGATGGAAAAAAACAGAAAAAATGAGTTTTTATCCCCTAAATCAGGCCCTGGATCACCCATTCGGGATTCATTTTAAAGCCTGATTATATCCCCAACGGATAGCGTTGAAAAAGTTAGAAGAAATTAGATAGGAAAAGATACAGAGTGATTCAAATGTAGAGATGTCATGAAAAAAAATCGTAAAAAATCGAAATTTAATTATCGATTTCTCCTTTCCTATTAGAAATAAAAGAACTAAAAAATACGTTTCTAACGTATTTCGGCGAGCTCTTTCCGATAGGGCACATGGAATTTCGATTTGGATCCATTTTGACCCCCCAAAAAATTCAAAACCGTCAAAAATTTGCATGAAAATTCGTAATTTCCACTTTTTCCCAAATTTTTCCAATTTCCAGTCGTTTTAGGTATAGGTAAATGTATTGCAAAAAGAAAGTATTTGAGATTCTTTAGTTTTAAGTTCAAATACGTTTTTCTGTCCGATGTTCCGGTTTCGACTTATTCGGTGCCAAATTGGGGTCTACAAAGGGCATTTTTCGACATAAAAAAATTCAAAAAAATTACTTCCCATTTTCCGAATACCGCCAGTTTCAATAGGGTTCGGAACACCCCGGTCCTCCACAACCTCCGAAAATTTAAATCGATTTAATTCACTTTTGCGACCTGTAATCGATCCCATAGGAAATCGCTGAAATTTCGACTTTAACGTTTTATATCTCCGAAACGGAACACCCGGTATAACTGAATTTTTTACCGAAGCTAGCCGCACTATCCCTCTATTAACCCAGAAAATTTGGTTGCCCTCATTCTAACAGTTTTCGAGAAAAAAAATTGAAAAGGTGAAAATGTCAAAACGGACAACATACGGCCATACATACATACATACACACATTTTTCTGACCAAGGGCTCGGTATATAGACCGAGCCTGAAAGGCGGTCTATAATAAACCAATAAAAAAGTGTGTAGCAGTGTACAGTATATTTTACAAGTACTATAAAAACAGTAAGGGAAATTTGCTTGTAGTAATTTAAGCTTCCTTATATATCCAACCATACTAATTAATTATATGAAAATGTAGTAACTATATTTTCTATGCCAAAAACACGTTATTTTTATACCCTAAAGGTGAGTCTGTACTCCGCCCATGGAATTTTGTTTCGCGTCCATCGACTGATAATTTGACGTCAACCGCTCAGCTGTTGAGAGGAGAACAGAGACAGAAACACCCGCGAGTTACAATGTTTTCACACAGTGCAGGGGAAACCGTATCCTTTTTTTATTCATCCAAGGATATAACAGTCTTTGTATCAGAACCATTTACCAATCGTTCCTTGTTATTTGATATTATTTTTAGAAAGGCCACTTACTTAGCTTACGATCTAATTATCGATACTGAAAACAATTGTATTTTATTATTTCACATTTTTGCGACGTGTAACCCCTATAACCTTGATAATTCAGAATTTAGACTCAGTAATCACACTTACTGTGCATGCACTTTGCATGTAGCAAATTTAACCTCTATAACATTGATAATTCAGAATTTAGACCCAGTAGTCACACTTATTTTGCGTGCACTTTGCATGTTAACACAAAACTATCCCTTTGACATCCCAGCAAAATAAGTCAATATTTCCGACATTCCACGGTCGTCCCGCAATATGCCATACAAATAACACGACGTCCCTGGGACGTACTTCTGGAACAGGTCGGGCTTTATCTGGGACACTGGGCTATTTCTGATTTGTTACTGCAAATAAAAGCGTTTGTTTAACTTTCTTTTCTTTATGTTTTATTATTCTTATCCAATTATATTAATAAAATACAATCATTTAGAATGAAAATATAATAACATGTAAAAAATTACTTTATGTAGAACTCCCAACATAAACACTAATCCAAATAAAATTGTAGTTTCCTTAAAAAAAGATGGCATTAATTTCTACTTAAATAGCAACGAGATGAGAGTCTTAGCATTTATTTGGATTCTTATCGAGACACAAATGCAGGGGCATATTGAAGCCACTATGGGGGGGGGGGGGTTTCTGGAAAAATATCCAACTATCAGAAAATAAAAATTCAAAATTGTCGACCTTTTTTTGCAAATTTCCTCCGAGCAAAACTGTCGACTTTTTTCTTATAACTGGTCCAACTTTTTTACGTTTGCTGGAATTAAACTGTCGACCTTTTTGCAAATTTTCCCAAAACTCAACTCTCGACGTTTTTTCTTTGGTACGAGGTTTTAATGGCCAACTCGTTCTCTAATTAGCTAATTCGGGCATACAAGGGGGGACGCCACATATAAAACCCTATTACCATGTGTAATGGGGTAGGATATTATGGTATATTTTATTCCTATATTCTATTCTATATACAGTTCTGATTTTGTATTGTCCGCACAGATTTTGCCCACGCCTTCCGATCTTCTGCGAGAGCTCCTGCTTCATCCCAAGTTTTGCCCTTCCTACTCATTTCCCCTATTGTCTTAGTCTTATTCCATGTCTGCCTCGGTCTAGCCCTTTCTTTCTGTTTCTGTGCTTTTGCTTTCCGTTTCTTTTTGACTGGTCTTGTATTGTTCATTATTTGTAAGTGCCCCATCAACTAAGTTGTCTGTTTTCTATGTTGCTTGTACGTCTAAGTCTTCTCTTATTTTTTGATTTCTTACTTTATCAATTTCTGTGACTCCTTTAACCCGTCTGAGGTACTTCATTTCTGTGGCATGTATTTTACTTTTCTGTGGTTTCGCTAATACTCACGATTCACAGCCAAAGGTTAATACGAGTCTATAGATGGTTTTAAAAACATTCGTCTTAGTTGTCCTGGAGGTTTCCTTTCTGTTAATACAATTTTTATTCATAAGATGGCAAATTTTTAGCGCTTTCTCTATCCTACTGCTGATTTCTGTTTCTTGTCTCCCATTTTCCTTTATATTTATTCCCAGATATTTAAAGTGTTTTACTTGTTCAATGTTCACATTATCGATTTATACGTTTATTTCTATTCTTTCTTTGCTCATGACATGACCATTACTTTTATTTTATTTTTGTTCAGTCTCATAGTCTCATTCCATATTCCTGTCAAACTGTATTCCAAATTTCCAAGTGTTTTCTTAGGTCCCCTTCTTTTTCAGTCATTATTATTATTATATCGTCAGCAAATGCTCTTTCTGAGATGTCTACTCTACTTAGGCATCTAAATTCTACACTTAATTTTTCCACTCTTAATGTACATTTCTTTATTATTCCATCCATAAAAATTATGAAAAGAGCCTGGCTTAATCCCCCTCCCTATCTTAGTCCTTCGTTTGTTGTGAAAGCTTCTGAAATTGTCGTCCGTTTAATTACACAGTTTGCATTGTATTTGTATACATTTTTAGTGACTCTGACAAGTTTTTGGTTTCTTTCTCTTTCGGTTAGTATTTCTCATAATTTGTCTCTAGGTACCCTATCGAAGGCCTTCTCTAGATCAATGAATTCGCATTAACATCTCTGCCTTTTACTACCCTTTCTGTTATTTGTTTAACAGTAAAAATATGATCCTGTATGCTTCGTCCTTTTCTAAAGCTACTTTGCGATTCCTTTGGTGTATTTTCAATTATTGGTTTGAACTTCTTATCAACGGTTTTTTCGTAAATTTTCATAGTCCTTCTGTTGTATATCTCTTGGAGAATCTGTATACCAGTTTCTCCTATGTGCTTAAACATTTCTGTAGTAAGTTTATCACACCCTGGTGCCTTTCCGTTCTTGAGCTTACTAATGGCTTCTACCAACTCCCTTTTATTTATAAATTCGTCATTTTGTTCTTCTAGCCCGTTATTATCTTGTTCTGTAGTTTCCTTCATAGTTTGTTCTTGTTTTTTTATTTTCCTTGTTGTCTAGCAATTCCTGTCAATATTCTTTCCATGTATTCATTATCTTAGTGTCTTCCGTTAGTATATCTCCGTTTTTGCTTTTTATCCGGTTCATATTTTCTGTTTTTCTTTTACGTAGTGATTTTAATGTTCTATAAAACAGCTTTTGGTTTTCTTTATTATCTTTCTCCATCTTTTCACCAAATTCGGTACACTGTTTTTTCTTACTGTTGTTATCGACTATTTTACTTTCTTTCTTTCTTCCTTATATGATTCGTAATTTTCTGTTGTTCTGTTATTTAGGTACATTTTCAACCTTTTCTTCTTGGTTCTTATTTGTCTTTCTGCTTCCTCTGTCCACCAAGCGGTTTGTTTCTATTTTTTTTTACTAATTCCGCATGTTTGCCTGGCTGGATCTAGTAATCTGCTTCTAAAATATTTCCATACTGTTTCTATACTGCAATTTTTCATTATCTCCTTATTTTCGAACTTTCTTGTCAGTATTTCTTTATGTTTCTCCCCTATTTCTTCTTTCATTAGTTTACACGTTTTTATAGATTTGTATTCTACTACGTTTTCTTTGACTATTTTTCCGATTTTATTATCTATTACTTCTTTCATTTTTGTTCCGACGAGATGATGGTCGCTTCCTATCTCTGGTCCCCTCCTTACTTTTGTTCTGTTTTATTTTTCTAACAGTAAGTAGAATGCCATCACAGCATTACAGAAGTCTTCGTTATCGTTAGTAGAATCATTACAAATAGCGGATATCGTGAACACTTGAATGGGTTTATTTTCATTAAAAATTCCCCTAATAAATAATATGCGTCTCGGATATAACAATCTTTGTATATCAGAATCATTTACTTATCTTTATTTGTTATTTCGTATTATTTTTAGAAATACCACTCCTACAGTAAAGTCTTATTATATGTAATAATAAATTGTCTATTGATATTGAAAACAATTGTATTGTTTTCCGTTAATCTTCATTAATACAATTCAATTTTATATATTTCACAATTGTACGAAATTTAACCTCTAATTCAGAATTTTGACCCAGTAATCACACTTAATTTGCATGCACTTTGCATGATAACACAAAACTGTCCATTGGACATCCCAGCAAAGAAATTCTGGAATATTTCCGACATTCCATGGACGTCCCGCAATATGCCATACAAGTAACACAACGCCCCTAGGACGTACTTCTGTAACAGATCGGGGTTTATCTGGGACTCCGGGATATTTCTCTTTTGTTACTGCAAATAAAAGCGTTGTTTAACTTTCGTTTGTTTATGTTTTGTTATTCTTATCCAATTATATTAATAAAATACAATCATTTAAAAAGGAAATATAATAAAATGTAAATAATAGGGAATATACATATAACCCAAATAAATCTGAAATATATTTTTTTATATTCTATACAAAAATTAAATGTTTATGGCGGTTGCTGTTATTCTTTTATTTTGGTCTTTATTAACAAAAAAAAAGGATTTAAAACTGCAAATTGTCGCGCGAATTTCGTAACTTGTAAAACGTGATCCTATTGGCTGGGTCGTCAAAACTGAACTTATGACTCATTATGAGTATATGGCGAATTCCAGTGTTGTAGAGTCATCGACAACTCAATAAAAATGGTATTTAATGCGTAACTCATTCAGTGAAATATCCCTGCACTTAAAGCTGAAGGTTCCTAAAATCTTTCATGTATACTTCAAGCCGAAATCGGCCCAGGAACCTTTCAATTTTGCAACAAAAACTGTCATTTCTGCGAAATTTTGACATATCATCTTAATAATTTCGAGTAAATAAACTGCAATTCTTTATTTTCATGGCAATCTTGGAAAATTTTCAAGTTTTAGTTGTCCGCGATGCGAATAAACCTATTTATTTAAAACTACCGAAAAAATAAGCGATTTAAATTAGTGCGAGGTATTCCTAGATAATTAACGGATAAAATAAACCCAAAAAGAATCACTAAATAGGGTAAATAGTGTGGAATAATGCCGGTTAAAAATAGGATTTGTCGGAAAAAATCAAGAAAATCCTAATTTAACCCCTTAAATACGCTCCTGGATGACCCATTTTGTATTCATTTTAAAGTGTGATTATCCCTTTATAAGATAGTGCTGAAAAATTTGGAAATAATTAGAAACGAAAAAATACAGAGTGATTCAAATGTTCCAATGTCGAGGGCAAAAACAGTTAAAAAATCGAAATTTAATCATCGATTGCTCCCTTCCTATAGAGAATGAAGAAACTAAAAAATATTTATATCATATACTTCGACGAGCTCTTTCCGATGACGTATATGAGATTTTAATTTGAACCATTTTGACCCCACAAAAAATTAAAAACCGTGAAATACCTATGTGGGTAAAAAATCTAAATTTCCAGTTTTTTTCCAAATATTTCCATTTTCCAGTGATTTTAGGTTTAGGTAAATATATTGCAAAAAAAGTATTTGAGATTTTAAAGTTTCACTTATGAGTCCGTTTTTCGATCTGTCGTGTTGTTTTCGAGTTATTAGGTATTAAAGAGGGGTATGGAAATGGCATTATTCGACTTAAAAAAAGAATTACTAGCTATTTTCTGATCCTCACCAGTTTCAGTGGAGCTCTGAAGTTCCGGGTCCCCTACAATCTCCGAAAATTTACATCGATTTAATTCATATTTGCGACCTGTACCCGATTTCAACGGAAATCGCGGAAATTTCGACTTTAACGTTTAATAGCTCCGAAACGAAACATCCTTTATAACTGAATTTTTTACCGAAGCTAGTTGAGCTATTCCTCTATCAACCCAAAAAAATCGATTTCTCTCCCTCTGACTGTTTCCGAGAAAATCATACCTGTTCGACTTTTAGTTAAGCTTTACGTTGACCTGTAGATTTTTGCTGATCTCCTGACGTCACGTTTCACTAAGGACAAATGGCTGCTTTTTAAATTGTAATAAATTATACCGAAAAGTAAATATTTTTTTTTGCTAAATTATCCTAGTAATTTTCTTCAAAATATTTTTTTTTTTGAGTTTGTAATGACTTCCTTATACCTACGATTTACGTATAAAAAAATGTGCATTCCTTATTCCTTATTACGATATTTAGAACTCATACTCCCAACATAAAAACTAATCCAACTAAAATTGTGGTTTCTTAAAAAAAAAGGTGTCATTTATTTCTGTTTAAATTGCAACAAGATGAAGGTCTTAGCATTTATTTGGATTCTTATAGAGACACAGTAGCGCACCCAAGATTTTGTTTTGAGGGGGGCTGAATAGTGCAATTCGGTTGATTTTTTCAATTAGTTGTGTACTTTTTGAATTTTTGAGTGTCTAGGCCCAGACCCACCGCAACCCTCCCCCCCCCCCCCCCCCCCCGGAGCCCGCCACTGGAGACACAAAACTCAAATCCTCCATAACCCAAATTAAAAAATTGGGCTTACACAACTCGTAAAATTAGCGGCGCAAATAAAACCATCATATAGGTACTACTCAAAATACACCATAATTTTAACATACTTTAAAATTCATGACGTTATAGTCCTAGTCAACTATTGTTACCATTTAAAAAAAAATATATAAAATAACTCGCATACCCGAGCAAAAAATCGCCTGCCGAAATAAGAATTTTAGTCCGGGCGCATATATTAATTCAATTATACTTATTCGACTATTGCATTGTTCGAGTTTTCCTTGCAAGTTCAAAAGGCCTCAAAAACTTGTAAGCTAATTTAAATCCACTGTTTGCAATAAATTTAAACAATAATTTTGTATAAATAACGAATTTATTTTATTATTTATTTAACCGGTTGAATACGCCTGAATACATTAAATTTCACTGGCAGCATCTAACTGACCAGTAACGTTAACCAATGCAAATATTATTTGAGAGTATTTGAATTCTAATAGGTTTTTCTTTTTAAATACTTCAGAAATTACCTATTTCGTCTTAGGTTTCTTAGGTAATTATTGTTTTTCACATGACCATTATCAAATTCTACCTCCATATATAGGTATATTAACAATGTAAATATTTAAATTTCTTGTAAATACTCTATGCATTATTTGGTAACTAAAAATGGCCCACCTCGGTTTGCTTGGTTAATTCATACCAGCTATTTTATTACATCACATAGGTTTGAAACTAATTATTACGAGTCTCATTCGAAACTGATTTTAATTTTTCTAGTCTTATTCGCCTTATGATTTATTAAATGTTTAAACACTTGCTCAGATATCAGTGCTCAATCTTGTAGTAGTTACACAGATAATCAATTAACTAGAAGTCATTCATCGGAGGCACTTAAGTAAAAAGATCAAATAAAAAAACAATCTATAATAAATTAAACGAGGTCTCCCAGAAAGATTAAAGGGAATAAATCGGGACGAAACAAATAAAAAGACAAGAAAAATATGTTCTTGTGTTGGTTGTTCGATCAATCATCGAGGCGAGTTTGCTTTGTCCATGTCAAATTTCTTTTGGTGCACGTTTTTAGGCAATTATCGAAAGCATAGGAAGTTTCATGTAAAAAATGGCAAAAATATATTAGAGGTTTGGAGACATTCTGTAAAAAGACAATGAGTGAACATAAGATAAATGTTTAAATAACAAAATCTTTTAGTTTTAAAGTTTTAGAAATGTTAAAGTTCTGGATGGCCATTTAACACTATTAAATTACAACCCAAGAGAGCCTGAGTAATCCATTCGGATTCATATTTTGGTATGATACGGGTTATACATTTTTGATTTATTGAGGAAAATCTTAATATAATTCTTCTATAATGCAAGAACACCAAGCTTGTTGACATTAGAGTTGGTCATTTTTCTTTTGTTTTTAGGACTTATGCATAAAATATTGTAAATATGTTGTTTTCAATAAAGCTTTACATTTTAAGACCTTCCGGAGCCATTTTGACTATTGTCGGAGTGAAGTATGTGTATGTGGTCGAGACTGCATACTGCATCGAGACAACAGCTGATCAAGTGCAAAGGAACTTTTAACTAAAGAAGAATTTGCCCACAATCGATTGCTCTTTGTTGCTTTCATGCAAACTGAGAGTAGGAAGAGCGTCATATCGATTTTTTTATAATGAAAAGAGGTCTTCAGTTTCTTGTTTATTTCCAGTTTCCGAAAAAGTACTTGATTTAAAGTGACTGTCGCATAATGTTGCAATTACTCTTGGTTATATGCCACAGGTATTGTATCGTTTAAGATATTCAATGGCCTTCTTTCACTCTAACAGTTTGGCTAAGTATTCGAAAAGTCCTGTTCTGACATCAGATTGTTTTAGATATACCTAAGCGATAAGGGTATAGATATTTGAATAAATAATACCCAATCCCGGAAATCATTGATACTAAGACAAAATTAAGTTTGTATTTTAATCGGGGTTTTAAAAAACCTAAAGTTTCCCCAAAAACAGTTAAAGGTCTATTTGCAAGAAAATATGGATGAAATCGATCCACTTAAAGAAATAAATGAAGCGGCCAATCGTGCTACACTGGATTTATTACTCAGAAAATCGAGAATGCAATATGAAAATATTACATTTCTCTTTTAACACTAGTGCTATAAAGTACTTTTAACACTAGTGCCATAACGTAACATTTTTAACGCCTCTGCGGGGTATTATAAAATGCATTTTTAACACGTTTGTAGAAAAAAAATATTTATGGTTAGTTCGTAATATTCTTGGGATGTTAAAAATTTTCATTTTTAAAGAAATTTATTTTGTTCAGTACATATTTATAGCTTACTTGGCTTAAGAATAAGAATTACTGAAGTGAGCTCTATGAAATATATTGATTTAAGCAAAAAGATTATATTCTTGGGCCAAATCGAAAATTTTTAAGGAAAAGAAGATTCAGCACATTAGGACCGTATTTGAAAGAAGTAGTTTTACTAACACACTGTAAGGATAGATGTTAAAGTCAAAATATCGGAAATTAGGTTTTTTGTACATTAATAATTATGTTGGAAACATGTTATTACCTAATATTTGCCAAGAAATGCAGTATTACAATACTGTCACTCTTGCCACATCTGAAATTTTCTCCGTCCTTTTTTATCATATATTAAAAATATAAGATAGCAGCATTGCTGCAGACCAAAATTAAAACCACTGATACTAAATTTTGTTTATAAAAAATGACTTTAGGTACTTATATCAATATTACTAATCAATTAAATCAATATAATAATATCCAAGAAAAAGAGATACTTGGTATGGGGTACTGTAGAAAGCTTTGATTATTGAACTTATTAGCTACGCATCTATAGGGTTAAAAATCTACAAGATGTACGAACGGACAAACAGGGATAAAAAATTTAGAAATTAAATTAATTTTCAGTATAGTAAGTAGTGATTTAAAAACTTATGATAAAAAATAGTCTTTCGTACTTTTTTGTTTTAAATAAACTTACGGTCCAAAAAATTTCATCAATTAATCATATCCTATGGGGACGACCGAAAAATAAATACGAAAAATCGTTCTTTGCTTTTTTACCAGCCTTCAGCTAATTTACTAAGTTTTTAAAGAATATTAAGCAGTAAATTTATCCTTTGAAAACAAGGGGTCGCAATAAAATCAATGTTGTTCGACAATTTAGTATTCCGAAAACGTTTTCGTGCTTCCCTAACTTATGCATCCCGTTTTTTTTTTAATTTGTTTTCGTTGGAGATTTATGTTTACTTTTTTCCTTAAAAAATCAAATCTGGTCTAAAAATGTATGAACGTTTATTTGGAAGGCAAAAATCATTACTTTTAGAGCCGTTTGCACTATGTCGGACCCACAAAGAGACATAAATGTCATACGTAGTGGCTGAACAATTAATGTGGCAATGTTTACATGTAATCCGACCGGATAAAAAGTCGTCGTCGACACTTTTATTGGACGTTTTGCACTTTTTATTTGGGAGTATCATGCTGGTGTTGGCAGAGTTACCACTGACCTTCAGCACGAGGAGACGACACCATTTATTCTAAATAAAGATGAAAGAGAGAGACTTCGCGCGCCGTCGTAATTGCTTTCTGAGCCGTCTGTATTCCACTGACCAAATCTATGACAAGACGGTTGCGGTGAAAAGAATCCCCCTTTCCAGACACTTGGCACAGACACACCATTTTTCAGCGTTTATGCATAAAGTTCTTTTAAGAAATACCAAAAATCACTTAAATATGCTACAACACGTATATTTCGACCTATCAAAAATGTTACATACAAAATACTATGCTTTGAGAGCCATGATTAAACGGAACCATGTCACGTGCCACGGAGAAGAAGCGACATTGCCACTCTCACTCTAAATTTCATCACCATGCAATGTAAATTAATTACTAAAAATTTATAATGACGAAAAATAATGGTATTTTGGTATATTTTATTAATCTTTAGCCATTAGCTTAAGCCTGTTACGGTAATTGCGTTATTTTAGTATAGTTTATCAATCTGAAAATATGCCACATAACTGAAACCCTGGCAACATCCATTCTCAAAAAGCAGATTGTCAAATTAGACTATTTTTAGCAAAAGTGAATTTGGTCGTAGATAATTTAACTTTCCTTGTTTTTCCTAAATATTTCTTAATACCTAGTGTTCACCTTTACATAATTACTCATGCTTTATTTTTCCCAATTCCATTTTTAACTGAATGATTTAAAAGGTTTAAATTAAACACAACCCCTCTTAGCTTTAAAAGCTGCTCCATTGTGATTTTAATGAATTCGTTTAAGGTAAATACGTAAATTTCGAAACCTGCATTGCCCGGTTAGTGGGGTAATAAATAAGTGGCACACATTAAAGTGGTTTAATTTATTTCGCTTAACCAACAGTGCTCGATTAGAAAAAGTTTATTACCTTTTTAATTCAAGAATATATGGTATAAATTTTTAGTTGTCGATATTCGGATCTCTATCAACAAAATGACAAGTATTCTGGATTTTAGTGGCAGACATAATTATTATACATTGAAGTACATAGGTTACGGCAAAAGTTTTGTCGTACGCTACAGCATACCAACCCAACCTTGAAATATCAAAAATTTAATTCTTTTCTGGCGGTTTATTTATAAACATTGTAGTATGAAAAACTTTCCGCATGTATCGCATTATTTATTATTCTTTATAATTTTCGTCAAAATTTATCAAACTGTGAATGCGATTAAGAGACGGGAGCAGATTTTGTCGAAAATTGTTCATCCTTACGGACCATCGAGAAGTGGTATTTAAAGTTCAAACGTGGGAATTTTTAGTCTGGATGATGATCTAAACCCTAGGCATCCGTTGAACATAATTACTTCGGGAAACTTTCTTCTGTAGAAAGGGCAATAAGATAAAATGCCCACATACTCGTATAACCACAGTTGGCGTAGAATCTCGACATCTCAAAACGGTCAGTTGTTTGAATTTTGTAAAACCGTAGAATTTGGATAAATTAAGTACCCTTTTGCTGACCTATTGTTACTGGTGATGAAATTTGGCAATACCATGACGATATGCCAAGCAAATTACAAAACAAGATATGTCTTCGAAGACGAGGAACAACCTATACAAGCTCGAGAACCTCGTTCCATCAATAAACGACGCAGTCACATTTTTTAGAAAATGCAGTCTATTGTCTAATGTGCTAGAACATCAAAACACTGTGTGTTACACCGAAGTATGTCCACATCCAGTTATTAGATCGTTAAAAAATCTGCATCCGAATTCACCTTTCTCCTCTTGACGTTTTCACCCCATCTATGCCAAATCATCAAATTTTTTGCACGACTCGGGATTTAAATTAGTGAATTGTCCAGATTTGACATCCTGTGATCTTGAATTCTTCCCCTATGCAAAATCAAGGATACAAGAGCAAACGTTCGTGGCTGAGCTAGAGTTGCTCAAGATATGCAATTTTATAGACAAGGAATAATGGCAGTATAATAATTAATAATATATCGGTTTGATGAGCGGTTTGAGTGTATGAATACTGCCTGTACTTTGACATAACAATTCATACGGTAAACCTACGTAGTTACGATTGTTGAGCACGTTGGGTTTTAATTTCATTTATTTAAAGTATAAGGCTACCGACTTTCTTAGTAGCTACGTATTTCTTGTTATTAAGTTTTGTTCCACAACCCACTGGAAGACCAAAGGAAACATAAAAAGCTAGAAACAAAAAGTTGAGACCACTAATGATTGCCCACTAAATCTTTTATATTGCTGCTCCCTAAATTAAAAGATGCAACCATATCGCACCCCTCCAAAACGTGAGGGAGCAAGAAGGCCGTTAATGATTTCTGTTAAAACAAATCAAAGTTTGAACTTCGACAGCGCTGTTGTCAGATTGGACTAGTTAGAAAAGCTGTTGTGTCCTCATAATCGTAATATGATAACCCAAAATAACTTTATTAAATAAAATATTAAGTACCGTGTAAATTCCAGGTATATTTTTTACAATACTATTGCTTTACTCACGGTTCGATTATGCTTCGGTTTTTTTCCGATCAACTGTCTCTTTCAATATCAAAATATCACTAAATCTATGTTGGCACTAATGTCCGTTCCCACCTTAGTTTCTTAAGTCGGTTTAGACTTGAGCTGCTATTAGACTATGACATACTGAGGCACAAACTTCCACCGACTAGCAAGGCTCGGTGCGAGCGGCCATAAGGAAATCTGAATACACTCTTCACTTTGGATAGTTGAACTATTGTTAAAATTATACGGCCAGGTTCACTATTTCTAAGACCGGTCCAATTTGACAAATAATGTGTGAATTTATTTATCTAGACTTATAAATATGCGACATAGCGAATTACCGTGGAATTTCAATCCTTTCCGCTATTCCAAAGTTGTTCGAGTCAATTCTAACGGACGAAATTTTCTCAGCTTTTAAGCATTACATCATCACGGATCAACACGGCTTTTACAAGGGTCGCTCAACTGCAACTAATCTTGCGGTGTATCAGGACCTTGATTTCTTCTTTGGAGGCTGAACACCAAGTTGACAGCATATATACTGACCTATCTAAAGCATTTGACAGCGTCTGTCATTCTCGTCTTTTGAAAAAAACTCTCTGAAATCGGCATTGTGGGAATTATCTATTGTGGATCGAGTCCTATCTCCGTAATCGTCGACAGCGCATTGAGATATGTGGTTCTTCTTCGCATGTAACTTCAGGCGTCTCCCAGGGTTCACACATTGGACCAGTGCCATTTCTTTTATTTATCAACGGCGTTATGTCCTCCTTTGGGTCTTCCCATGTTCTATGCGGACGACCTGAAATTCTCCTGTGTTGTTAATGCCAGCACGAACAGCTTTTAATCCGACTTAGAAAATTTTGTTTCCTGATGCTCCTCAAACTGTCTGAATATTAACGTATCCAAATGCAAATCGGCCAGCTACTACAGTTGTAAAAATTTACAATGAAACCGTTGGAACTGAGGACTCATTCAATAAACTTGAAGTTATCTTTGACGGACAATTGTCCTTCAATCAATACATTGATAGTATATTTCTCAAGGGCTTCAGAATGCTTGGTTTCACAAAGCGCAACACCAAATATAAATCCACGACATGAAAACACTTATGTGTCTCTATCCTCGAATACTGTTCGGTTATCTGGACTCCAGGTTACACCATTCATAAGAATAGGCCCGAGAGGGTTTAGAACAAATTTACAAAGTACTTATTGTACAGGCATCGTTTTCCCTCGTCGGATCTCACTCACGAGATCAGACTGATGTTGTGTGGGATGAAGAGGCTTGCGCGCAGACGAAGGGACGGACTTCTGCTTTTTTTGTACAAGCTTCTGAATGGTCGGATTGATTGTGACACTCTTGGGGCTAGTTTCACTATTGGTCCCTGCAAGGCGCACAAGGCAGCAGCAACTTTTTATGAAGTCTACCACCACCGGACCAACTACGGCTAAACCGCCTTTGTCAACAGAGTAGCGTGGAACTACAATTCTGTATACTCAGACCGCGAAATTTTTAACAGTACTTTGTCAAAAGTGAAAGGATTAATATTATTCAAATAATCTTAATTGTTTTATACCCTTCCCTACCTACTTAGGTTACTCATCACGTTCATGCTTTTCTTTCTTATTTTTAGGTGTTTTTTTGTGTTTTGGTGTACCATTTGGAACTTACATTTCGTAGTGTGTGTGTATGTAGTATATGAAATAAATAAAAAAAATGTAAATTTAAGCACGTATTTTACACGGAAACTACATTCGTTTTAGCAACAAGTCCCCAGATTAAACCTATTTGCAAAACAAGCAAATCTCTGAAGTAATGGAATAAGAGTATTTAATCACGACTTTTAACAATGACATAACATTTCAAAAACTTTTGAATACCTAACTGGTCAAGTAGAATATCTAAATTTAAACCAGTATGTACTAAGTCTTATACATTTTTAGCCAATTCCGAGAATAAAGTTTATCAATATACTTTGAATCCTTCGAGTTGACTTATATTTTTAAAATTTGCAATTTGACAACAACGTCGGATTATCCAGTTCCAAAATTAAGGTAGCCAAGAAAAACAATAGCAAAGCTCTCTTATTGTCTTCCGTTGTGAACCTCGACTATTTTACCTTCCCTCTCTTTTAAGAGAAGTGCAGTGCCGTATGAGTGGAGTAGTTTTCGTTAGAGCTTTAGACCATTATGAACTGAAATTTGAAAGTTGGGGTTTGTTATTATGACTGAATGAGTTGCAACTTTTAAAGGTGAATTATAAATACTGTGAAATAATTACTAGGCAACTTACAAAGAAATCAATAAGAATAATAATAATTAGAACAAGCTGTATTAATTATTTATTTATATTGTAATGTATAGTCTAAGTTTAGGCTTTGAGAATATGAAGTTTTCTCTTCCAGCATATAGTGGTGTTGACGTACCGCTGAACATGAAAAAGTTCTAAATCTGGTCGAGAAAGACCCAACTATCGGTAATCCCCGAATAGCTCAAAATATCGGAGTATGCCCTTGGACCGCACATACAATTTTGCACACACAGCATCATCCTTTTCATTATACCTCAGTTCAGAATCTTTTGGCACATGAATTGTTGCCAAGAATAAATGTTTGTCATAATATTCTAAACCATCCCGCTTTTCTTTTCAAAATTCTGTTTACAGATGAGGTGACATTCACAAGAAGAGGTATAATTAACCGAAAAAGCTGCCACAAGTGGGCAGATGAAACCCCAAATGCCACAATCATGGATTCGGCATTTTCAACATCAATTTAAAATTAATGTTTGGTTTAGGATAAGTGGTGACCATTTAGTGGGCCCGGTGCAGCTGCCTGAACGGCTTAACGACAAAACTATGTAGATTTTCTCAGGAACGATTTGTTTCAATTATTAGAAAATGTTCCCTTACACGATCGTCTTGACATGTGGGAGTTATATGATGGCGCTCTACCACATTATCCCTACGAAGTACAAAATACGGTATTTCCCCACCGCTGGATTGGGCGAGGCAGTTAACATCCATGGTCCTTCCGTAGCCCGGACTTGAGTCCTCTTGATTTTTACTTCTGGGGATATATAAAACTTCTTGTGTATTCAGCTACATGAGATGAGCTCTTTGGCAAAGGATAGTAGCTGCAGCAAACGCCTTTCGAAAATTACATCCAACTTTTTTTGCAGTTAGAAGAATTTTCTAAAAAGATGTCGCAAACGTATCGGGGCAAACGGTGCTGAAAAATAATTGATTTATTTATCTGTCATCATGTCATTATTTTATTTTATTTTTCAGCAAGTCTTCAAGATGCCATGAATTCATTTTTAGCAGTTTATTTTTTCGTTGGTCATTCGTGCTTTATTTCGTTTTTATTATTTTTACTTCATGTCTGCATTTCCTTAATAAAAAGGTTTATTTTGTGCTGATACTGAAATTTTTTATTTATCGATATCGATAGTTCGAAACTATGAGCGATTTTTTATTAATGAAATTGAGAGAGATACTGCAGAGGCTACGTCTAGATTATTGCCGTCCAAATCAAAATATATGAAAAACAATACGAAGATTTTGCAACCTGGTGCCATTCCGAGAAAATAACTAAATATACAGAACACATACTCACAGCATATTTTCTTTAAAAATCATGGATACTACAAAGCTCGACCTTATGGTCCCAGTATTCAATGGTCAAAGCGATGATCCAGATTAAAAACAATATAGACATTGGCACATTGGTAAATGTTCCAAACTAATATCATTTATGTTTTGAAGAGACACGGCGGTGGTGGAAGTCTTCGGCGGTGACTGAAGGTTATGTCGAGATCTCGTTGAATAATAACAAGAAGGATGTGGCCCAAAAAATTTTAGATCATGGAAGAAACAGTAATCCTAACCAATTTAGGGATCAACTTTCAACACAGACCGGTTCTATTTATACATCCGAAGAAACAAATCGGCTCACAAAGGAGTATTTGTTTTAAAAATCGGGACAAAATTATCTGTAGGATTATTTTCATTGTGGCAATGCTAAATGCTATTTATAAGTGGACGTAGTTCGCGTGGGTGGATCCTAATAAAAGTAGTATCAAAGTTATCACTGAAAGAGATAATATTTTATGTTAAATTTATTGTCTTACAAGCTTGTCGCGTGAATGCAAAAGAAAAAAATACATACTTAGGTATCTACTTACAATTTCTGCCAAACAAAACTAATGCCTGTATGAACTTTTCGGGCGCTACAAGCTTTTAAGACAATAAATATAACATAATATATTATATATGTATGTTTCAGTGATAACTTTGATACTGGACATGCTTGAAATATGTCATATTTATGTTTGTCATAACCTTGAAGGTGTGAGAGACAAAGATGATGAGAAAAAAATGAGAGAAAGACAATTGCCTTAGTAAAAATGTTAACAATAGTACCAACTTTAAATTGAACATCCTGTATAACACACAATATTTTAAATAATTATATTTTAAACTTACACTACATAAAATTTAATGTATATGAATTACCGCATCTACAGATAGTCACGAAGGGTGCAGCAATCTCGCAAATCATCCCCATCAAGGAGTAATTGCCGAAACGTCGAAACCACGATGCATTATTCCAATAGCAGGCGATAATTAGGCAGTGTGGAGTATATCTCGTACAGCTGACAGTTCATGGCATGCTGCAGCAGGAAAGCCATGCATGTTAAAGTGGCAGTGTTATTTTCGAGTGCCTACAGAGTGCGTCAATGTTTTTTTTCAACGTTATTTAAAGATAAATGAAAACTCCTCTCATTTTGACCTTTTGAAAAAGACAGTAAGTTTCTTGGCACATATTATTTGCTTTTTGTATTAGTTTCAACTGTAACATAAAATGAAAAAAATATATTCATATTATTGCCCTATTCTGCTCTAAACGATACATAAGTACCTACTTATTTTTATTTGGCCAAATTGAAAATTTTGAAAAATTTGTAACGACAAAAGTTGTTCCTTATATTGTGAGAAATATTTTTTGTCGAAAAACTTTTTCTCTATAACCAATGGTTCAGCAGTTATAAGGAAATAAACAATTAAATTGTTGATAACAATTGATTGCGCTAGAATTCTGTAATCAATCACAATTCAACTTTTTATACTTCACGTCTATAATTGGGCCACCACACTTTATCTCTGTGCTAAATTTCAAATTTTTACGTCGAAAAGTTTCAGAAAAAATCGCCTGTGACAGACACACGGACGGACACCGAAGGGATTCCATAAGTATTCCATTTCACGGAACACTAAAAATTATTGACCAAGTTTTAAATGCGTCCTCTTGTCCCCTGTAACTTAGGATTCGTCAGATATACGTTTTTTCCTAAAATTTGATCTAAATAATAACAAAAAATAAGCTAGATTATTGACTTTTCTATAATGGCTTGACAAAATAACGAATGCGATACATCACTTCAAATTTTCGCCTGCGGCGCTTTTTTGCCTATTTTTAAGGCTGTTGGGCGCGGCACTCAAAAAACAGATTTGCGCCTTCAGCGCTAGGTTGTCATTTCATGTTATATTCGAAAGTTGACAACCCTATCTAGTCAGCTCCCGCCCCCGAATAAAATTTCTGGTTGCGCCACTGTATCTATGTACTGAACATAATTTGGTAAAAAACGTTTAGGCCAATATCTTCAGAATCAGTGAGATTTCGGTATTGCATTGCTTTATAGTACTCCTTGAATATTAATCTTAAGAGAAAGGTTATAGAAAATCTGCATTATTTATAGTTTTGTTTAATAAAAGAAAATAGCCTCGTTTTACAAGACCAGTACCTTAATGTTAGCTTAAATTTTCAACTAAGAGGTATAATAATAATAATAATAATATATTTATTTATTTGTGCCAGTAAACAATAAACAGTGTAAAAAGTAACAATATAATATCATGCATAAATATTTTACAAAAATGAATAACAATAGTAACACACTAGTTGGCACAAAAAGGTAGAATTTTGATTATATATAATCATTCTTCCAACTCCACCCCGATTAAATAATTTTTACAATAAGTTTTAAAAGTTGAAAAAGTAAAATATTTTAGATAGAAGGGAATGCTGTTATATATGATTGCACTATTATATGTAAAAGATGTTTTATACTTTTCTGTTTTGTGTGATGGTATAGTTAAGTTGTTTTGATTTCTTGTATTCACGTAATGAACATTATTACGAAATTCTAATTTTTTAAATAGATAATCAGGTGTTTTAGTGTTTATGACTTTGTAAATGAAACAAGTTTGATGAATTTCACGTCTAGTTTCTAATTTAATTAATTTATACTGATTGAATGTTGAGGTAATGTGATCATATTTTTTAAGATTTACTGAAAATCTTACACAGTTATTGTGTAGGATTTGTAGTTTTTGTTTAGAATTGTAGCTGATATTTTTATGATATATAACGTCACAATAATCTAATCCACTTATAATGATCGAATCTACAAGTTTAAGTTTTGTTTCGATATTTAAAAATTCTTTAAAATGATACAAGATCCTTAATTTATAATATCCTTTTTTACTATGTTTCTTATATGAGCATCAAAGTTTAGATTTTGATCAAATATTACGCCAAGATTCCTTCCTAATTTGATAGTTGGTAATATAAAATCATTATTGAGAATAATTTTGAAATCAGAATTATTTTCAATTTTTGTAACCAAAGTTTTAGGACCAATTACAAGAAGGTTTGTCTTAGTTTCATTTATTTTTAAGCCATGATGGTATCGTTCCTTGTCTGCGTAGATACGTCTAGCTTTATTAGAATTTAGACCACTCTGTAACGTGAAGATATAGTGCCTTCTGCTTTTGAGATGTCAACACAGAAAGGTTATGTTTTGTCTGAAAGTCGGGGCATATAGTTAGCGGGACCGTTTTGCATATGAATATCGGGTGCTGATTTATGGCTATGCGAAGATCCCCTTACGACTCCATGATAAACGGGATCATATATTTCTTTCATTTTTTCACATACTTTAGAAAAATATGTAGATGAAAAATTTGCAAACATGGTTATAGCCAAATCTTATTTTTATATGAATAGTTTTTGCCTTTTTCTTTAGTTTTGATTTACTGATTTTTTACGTATTTAGTAAGTTTTTAACGACGACCCAATAACACAGGACAAAAACTTTTGTGGGAGCCTAACTGATCAACTATAGGATCTAAATTAAAACTAGTATGCATCGTAGTGCTTTAATCCAGCCTAACTGAAGCCGTGCTTAGAATATAAATTAATTACAAAATTAAATTTGTATATATCTCCTTTTAGAAATTATTCAAACATTACTGACTTTTAGAGGCAGTTTATCAATTCGGAATCAAAGTCGGGTTGATTGCTAACAAAAATCGGAAATATACTTTTTATAATTTTTAAGAAAAATAATAATCTATTAGATTATGAGTACAAGTGCATTTTATTGTACGACAACAGTAGAAAATGGAAAATATTTTTCATTTTACGGGCTTCTTGTGCTGCACTAGCGAAGAAGTTAATCTTTTTAAATTAATGTAGTATAGAAATAATTTAAACAAAATGACTTCTTCATATTTTGTGAACACACTTTTTGGACATAAAGCCTAGATAATAAAAAATATCTGTCGTCTTCTGCGAATATTTCTACAGTACATTTCTAGATAACGCTTTAATGTAGTTACAACAGCAAATTTTTTATTATTTTCAGCAATCAAGAGAATCTTAACAGGAAAAAATCCCTCGGTTTATTGTATGCTTCCCGGTTTCGTGAGCTTTTGTTGAGCTTATTTTTAAAGCTTTTCTTTGTGCAAATAAGATGTAGAAAAAACAATGATTGTGTTTTTATAATAAAGCTAACCCTTTTGTTCCGTGCAGATAGGAGAAACTGGATAAAAGTAATAAGCAGGAGCTTTTGTTCAAAGGAGCTTTATCTGTAAATATAGCGACGTGATATATATTATTATAGGTATAATTTGTGTTTTGAAAAGAAAAAAAGGAAGAATAATTAAAAGTACACAAAATTAAAACTGCTTTAATTAATTGCTACAGTTTTGGTTATGAAAAATGTGTATTTATTACGTACCTGTTAACCTTTTACACTGTAACAAACCTGAGCAAACAGCTACCAAGGATGGAATTAATAATAAATCTTATTATTTAATTAACAAATAGGTATGGCATTTATTGTTTTAGTTAATCAATGAGCTCTACTAGTGATGTAACGACCGAATAATAGAGTTCGGTCAACCGCCACGCCGGAGTAGTATTCTAAAAATTTATGGGTATAATTAGATCTTTCAGTATCGTGAAAAGTAATATCCGCAATCCTTAATTTTTTATATTCTGGATATGTTCAGTTGTGCCTTTTTAAAAAGGATTTATGTTAAAAGCTTCAAACAAAAATACAGATATTTTTATTTAAAAAAAAAGTTTTTAAAAATCATTTTTGCAGGTAGGTACCTAAATCTTTTACAAAGTTACAGTTTTTCAAAATCGTGCCTGGCCGGTGCTAATGATTTCCCGGGCCGGTTTACCCTTTCCCTTCTGCCACTGGTTGTGACTGACATATTTATTGACTACAGTTAAAGAGGTAACTCTTTCCGTGACATTTCTTAAAACAGTTTTCAAAATTTAATTACTTTTGTAATATCTAAGTTGTTCTTGTTCGCTCTAGTGTTTTCAATATACAGGATGTTACAAAAAGATGTTAAGAAATTTTAAGGGCAGATTCTACATCTAAAATAGAGATGTCAAACTATCGATAGTGGTGGCGTTCGATATATCGATAGTGACTTGACCAAACTATCGATACTATCGATAGTATTATCGATAGTGAACAAAAAGTAACAAAAAATAAAAACCGTTATTTTGAAAAATAAATAAATAAAACAGTAATTTCTAACACACAAAAAAAACCACTAAACCAAAACTTTCCCTCCAAAACAACCAAAAAAACGCAGTTGTTGTAACCCTTCTATATAGAATAGAAATAACACCTTGAAAAAATAGTTTAAAATATCATATAACAAGTTAAACTTTGGTTATAAAAAATAAAAACGTAACGAAAAAACCAAAATGTCTTTAGGAATAAATATTAGAAATTTTACGTATAAAAATCAAATACTCGTACGAAAATAAAAGTAAAAACCTATCCGCTTATTAATAATCATACTTTTATGTTAACCACTTATTTTGGCTTAAAACTATTAACTGATTAGCATGTTTTGATTTTAAATTTGATTCACTTACAATTTGACCTGCCTTGGAGAAAATTCGTTCTGACGGAACAGACGTCCGTGTAGATAGATGAGATGTTGCCGATGTTGTCAGTTGCCACTATCGATAGTTAAATACAAACTATCGATAGTTCGATAGCGATAGTTTTTGTACAACTATCGATATTATCGATAGCCGCTATCGATAGTTTGACATCTCTAATCTAAAAATATGAAAATAAGTCTGTCAAAACTTAACTAACCAACTAGAAGATTTTAATTTGAACCAGTATTAAATCTTAAGCTTTTTTAGTGAATTTGAACATTAAATTTTTCCCTCTAAAATATATCGACTAGCTTCTTCTCTTCATCACGATTTTTTTTATAACTTTTGCACTTATTTTGTTATCGTTACTATACAGTACGATTGGTAAACTAACTTGTAAGAAAAAAAACTTTATACTATTAAATGAATTACCTTGCCGAATAATGTTGCTAATTACGTATAACTTTTGACAGAACCTCGTACTAAAGCAATCCATTAGCAGGATAAAGTATCATCACCTTACACTAAACGGTTGACTGGGGTAAGACTGAGACGTTCCTTCACACTAAAATATAATTTACAGAAATAACGTTTCTCCAGAAATGCGATCTTTGTGAAATGTCACTCGAAAACACAAATAAACCAAACTGGCGTAAATCAACATTGCACATCTGTGGAACACACAAGAAACTGTGTGTAATTATTTAAGTTAAAAGCGAATGTACAAATTCGCATTTGCTCTTTATGTTTTGGATGCTGTTGTACGGAGTAGTTTAAAAATTATGCCTAATTCTTCTTACAGTTTGACTGCAATAGCCAAATTCACTATTACTAAGATTAAGATATAATTTGGCAATTAAATTGGCAATTGGGTAAATTAGCGTTAAAATAGCCATGACACTAGTTCTTGATAGCTGTTAAAAGTTGGGTCTTACAATTGACTTTAACCTAAAGCAATTTTCAAATGTTTTTTTCTCTCCTCTATGCTATAGACTTTTCACGATTCTGATAACGGTTAATTTTGTTTTTAGGTACGCATCAAATTTTCGTTATACTTGCATTTTCCGAAAAACTAAATAACAATCGGAAAACAAAAATGTCCAATATTCTCAATTTTTTTTTGTGGAAGTAATAATATTTTGAATACAGACTTATTTTAAATAATGTGAGCTTCTTTATACACACGGTGTGCTTGAAGCAGCGATAGGTATGTATAGATGAAATGACACCAAAAACGGGTTTCGAGGCTTAATAGATAAATATATGTAATAAAGCAAAGGGTGCACACTTTTGGCTGGAAATATATTGAAGGCGTATATTGAGAAAATAACTGAGGTACGCAAGTAGCAGTAGTAATTAATAATTTCAATATAAGCTTTTTACTCATATAGACAAAACGTCTCACTAACAAAATGCAAATAATTTCTATTGTTCTGTCATTATGCACATTAAACTTAATTTCTGTAACCGTGTATAGCAACCTATAAAGTTTACCTTGCGGCATGCAATCGACTTTGTCCATTCATCTTCCTTGATCTCTATTTAGACGTCTCTGCCTTTATGGATGATTAAATGTGGACAAATTACTTGTTCTGTATATACAGTTTCATGCGTCTGAATGCACATTTCCAAAGAGATACTAAACTTTAGATAAAGCCGTTATAAGTGGCTTTATTAAGGCAAATTCCAACGAGATAAGTATCTTGTGAAGTTGCGAAATGTTTTTTTTTATTTTATAACGGCTATTATAGCTTAGCCACTGTTTCTTGCTTCTTTTCTTTACAAAATGTATCGGCCTAACAGAATACCTGAAGAAATATCTATTGCAGAAACCTGAAACCTAAAAATATGTAGTTTTTTTAAAGGTCATATGTCGGACTTATAATTCCTTTATTTGTTTATATTTTCTATAATAAGAATTTTATAGGTTTTACGTGTATAATTCTTGAAATATAGAAAATACCTGTACATATTATTGAAAAACTTCATATAAAAGTACGGTAGTGATGCCAATTCGAATTGGGGACATGCAAATTATACTATTTTAGTGTGAGGGGGGCGATGTTCTAGATACATCCGTCTACTGCGCTCGATGTTTGGTTACATGCTTCATTGATATAGAAGTAGAGCAAATTATATACAAATTAAAATATCATTACATGTCAGTGATATTCCAACATTCGTCGTTTCATTCAAATACTAAATTAAAGAACAGCAAACATATATATTTTGTAAAATATACGCGGATCTACGTCTCTCTGCTCCGATGATAAATGACCCTGCGACTGTGGAGTTCGGCAAACACGTCCCGTCAGACATTTTAGTAGAAAATAGAGAAAATTTAGAGGAAATGCTTTCGGAAAGTGGCTAATGAGAAGATCTAATTTGTTTTAGGGTATATACAGCGAAATAGGTTGTATTTCAGTGTAGTTTTAGGATGTTTCGAGAGTTTAAGAAAGAAATAGCATCATGCTTTGAAGTATAAATCATTTTTCTAGGTGTAAAAATGGTATGTGTAACATGTCTCGAAAGACATTTTTGTCGATTTCTATCAGGCATTCATTTTCGTTAGGTAAAGGTGCATTTTTAAAACTTGTTATATAAAACATTAAGCAGTTTTTTTGCATTTACATTTTAAATTATTATTTTATTATTCTAACGTTTGCGTAGTTTTACTACTTTTTTTGTTTTAAAGCTACCTCTAAAAGGAATTTTAACTTTTTTTACTATATACAGTGCTTTCGTTTTATAACTAGCCACCCTCAATAACACTGAAGTAAATTCAGCTTAAATAAAAAACACTCTGGTGTAGATATGTAAGGAAAAATTTAAAACCAATACATATTGAATTTTACTTTTCACCTCCTTCTCCCAGGTACGCCTTCTCTAAAATATCCAATGACCCCCTACTTTGTCATTTTAAACGCTGTAAAAGTCCTGATCCTCGCGTTAAAAAATTTGAATGTTGATCCGTTAATGAGATGTGATCAAAAGTTATGTCACAAATAATTTAACTTCAGTAAAATACCTATTTTGGAAAATTCACTGTAATGTTCGCCATTATTAGCGAGACAATAAGACATCTTATTGGATGGATTGGTAGGAGACGTGCTTGAGAAAGGCCGACGAAACATCCAGATATGACACCCCTTGATTTCTTTCTCTGAGATCACTTAAAAATTGTAGTTTACCGAATTCCGACCGAGAATATTGAATAGCTTAAAAATAGAATTACCCAAGAATGTCGGCGGATAGATGTTGAAATATTCCATAAGGTCCGCAAAGAGTTCGAAAGCTGTATTATTGCCCAGCCAATAATGGAGCACATTTTGAATACCTCTACATATTTAGGTGTATTTTTTAAAATTGCCATTTTAAATTTTAAAATAGGGGCACTGAAGGTGAGGGGTGAAACATGTATTGGTTTTATGCTTTCCTTTTAATATCTAAATTGATTTCTTTTTTTTTTCAAACCGGATTTATTTTAAAATAGTGATATTATGGGTGGCCAGTTTTAAAATGCACTGGTTATATATTTATGGATATATATAGCTATCTCACGTTTTCTATATATGGGGCGAATCGCCTCAGATGTACCAGGCCGGCCTGAAAATGTGCCATTTTAAACTCATGATCTCGGAATCAAAAAGTGTTTTAAAAACAACTGAAACATAGTTTTTGATGTATTTTTTCCTTAGGTTTCCGACGGTGTAACTTGTTTTTCAAAATTTCGTTCCGTTAACCTTAAAAAAAACACTAAACGTGCTGTATCTCGAAAAACGCCATTTTTGTTTTTTTAAAACGCTAGATCGAAGAAGGTTTTTTTCTGTTTACGAGAAATTAATCGAAAAACATAGCTGGGCATAGTAATTTATACAACCACGCGTCGCTGCCTCGCCGCACGGTGGAAAGGCTCGCCGCGCTATGTTTCTCGAATAATTCCTCGAAAACAAAAAACTCAGGGAAAAAACTTTTTTGACGTAGAAAATCTTGATCTTTCGATCTAGCGTATTAACAAAAAGATAAAAATGCCGTTTTTCGAGATACAGCACGTTTAGTGTTTTTTCTGGTTAAGAAAGCGGAATTTTTCAAAATAAACTACACCATTGAAAAGCTGAGGGAAAGATACATCGAAAATAATGTTTCAGCAATTTTTTTAATGGCGTTTTCATTGCGAGATCATGAATTTAAAATGGCATGTTTTCTGGCTCGCGCGTCGCGCTGGGACATCGGAGGAGATTTGTCCCATATGACAAATAAGGGCGGAAAAATATTCTGATGTGGTAAGAGTGTTTGTTGTGTATTGTTGTTTGCATTTTGTCTTTTGGTGTAATAATGTTGCCAACATAATAAAAATAAAATGTAATGTTTCTAACTTAATTTGCCATATTTTGGCTTTAAATATTTTTTATATTGAAAAAAATTATAGGTAGAAGATTTTGGTACCATCTTGATCTTTTGCGGATTAAATCTAATATGTTTTTTATTGATTTTCTTTGCAATGTGTATATTGTCATAAAATAGTCACTGATTGATTTTATAAACCATTATTTGGATTTAACTCCGCCGTACTTTCTTGTTTCTCCAGTTCCAACTAAACTGAAAGATTTAAGATTCACTAAGACTTTTAAGAAGTTACATCTTGAGCCTAACCCAGAAATATCTATTACGAGATTCACTCGCAGCCTTTACCACACAATAAAGGGCCTTAACTGTCATTCTCCGCAGTGAATTTACAATTATATTCTTCATGGGAATGAGCTTTATACCGCATGTTACATTGTGATCCAGTTAAGCCGCAAAGCCGTGTTTTTGAGAATATATTACTTCGGTATTGAGTTTCTTGTGTGTAGATCTTTGCTTTAGTGAAATGTTGTGTAGGTAATAATGGACTCTAAAACATGTTTACGTTGGATTTGTACCTGTTGCTTGAAAAGTGAAAAATGAACTGAATTATATTGATTTAATAAATTGCCATCCATTTCTCATGAAATAACATAAAATGCAGATTTTATCTTAATATATCCGGATCAGTGTAAGAGTGAACATTAGATACAGTTAACAATTTATATCATTCAACACTTGTGTATCTCTCCATCCAATAACAGCAGGGCGGCTATATAGGTACTTTCCATCATATTCCATGAAATCAGAAGGTTTTTAGACCAAAGAGATTACACTATAAAAAAGGCGGTCCGGCCTACTCTAGCCCACAGTAATTTCACAAGAATAAATAAATAACCAGAAGGATAACTCTCGAGATGCACGTTTGTTCTAAGCCTCTAAGGCCCAAGGACCTTGGGTCAGTGTTGAAGCAAAATTTTATAATATTGCCATAGGCGTACCTAAGCTATAATATGTTGTAATTTTTTCCATAAAAATAGTAAAATCGCGCAAAGAGTAACAAACAGATCTTGCTGAATGCCAAAGTTTTTTTTTTCATTACAGGCCTGTTGGAAGAAAGGTATGAAGCTGGCTAAAGTTTATTGTGTTTTCTATTATTTCATGCAGTCATCCAGCGTTCAGACGAGTTTATTGTATACAGAATTAGGACTACTCTGATTTTTTTTGAGGTTAGAACGTGGTCATCATTCGATTTATCAATTCTGTTGTTGAATTCATTTTATAAACTTATCAGAAACTTTCTATTTCCTAATTTTCATACAATTTGTACGTTTGGAATGGTTGGAAAACTAACCTATATTCGTTGAGAACACGCGCAATATTTCTCGTGATGTCCGCGAGTTATGTTTGGTTATATAGCTTTTCTTTAAGATGAAGCACCATTTTTCGCTATTTTGGTCCATTTTTTGAGGCTAGAAAAAAGTTCTGACCCGATGGGGTAATGCTGATGTCAAATTCGTATTCAGCAGCTCAAAATACATAGGGATAGGTGGGTCTAGCCTATCGAACATGAAACTTTGTGTGTGCCTGTGTATTGTTGCCATATTATTAATAAAAGCCAAAATGCATGCACTTAATTATTTCCACTACATTTATGCCATTATATTATCGGTATTATTTTAACAAATAGTATGTTTCTAGGAATTTTATTGCTTGATATTATTCTTTGTATATTAACCTTTCAAATCAACAAAAGCTTATATAAAAATAAACTGTATTTTTTAAAATAATATTCAATAAAAGAAGAGTTTATCTCTTTAGAAACCCGACCTTAAACCAGATATAGACCCTCCTCAAAATGGTAGCAAATTTTTACATAATTTTATTACTTTTACCGAAAAAATCATTAAAAAATTTAAAAAGCCGCAAGTATCTGGCTCTTAAAGCAAACTAAATAGTCACATTTATTCTTATGGTCACATCATAATATTTTAATATCATTTTTATCGTAATAACTGTGTTTATTTTATAGTAATAACTGACATTCTTTCTTTAGTATTTTAAACTAGCAATCATATTATGCATTATGGGCTGTTAAATAGCTTTAAGAGGCTTCCCAAGATAAGATTTATATGAATAAATTTCAGCACCAGCATGTTAACGGCCCACCATGACAATGGGACGCCATTTTTAAATGGGATTTTGCGGTTAAAAAATTCATTACTCATATATTACCTTACAATACCGTGGATGAGAAAGAGATATTCTCAAAGGAAAAAAAGCGGCTCTCTGGGCTTTTATGAGTCAGAAAACACGGATAAGACAAGAAGTGTGCATTGTTATCGTGATGTTGAATTTATTTTCGTAGATAATAACACCTTTTACATACAAGTGGGATGCAGGAATTTGCATAAAATGTTCATTTTCAGGTATAAATATTCAACTTATTTACAGAATTTCATTTTGTTATCATGCTATGTAAAGGTTATTCCAAGTGCCCAGGCCAAAGAATACAGTTAAAATGATTCTTTTCATCGACCTTAGGCATGAAAGCTACGTCTCTTATTTTTTATATACCATTGCAGCAAAATGTAATAGCTCTCTTTATGATGTGCATGAACATAAATGATTTAATCTCTCATTTAAGAGGAGGTTTATATTAGGAAGGGTACTTCAATAAACAGGCTACTCTCTGATTGAACTTTTTAACGTAATTAACGTTAATTTCAATACAGTAATTATTTACATACTGTTTGTGCTGGATTGAAGACTATTTTCCTGTTTTTTAAAATATTGCTAGTGACTTTAACTTCAATTTTTATCAGGTTGTAGAGAAACTACATACATATCAGAAAATAAATACTACGAGACATTACAAAAATGATACATCTTGTGTCTAGGGCCACAAAAGGGAGTCAAATATAGCTAATTTATTAATTTTTTAAAAATACGTTTACCTCCATATGCACGAGGCTGACATTACGGCTCATCAAGTTAATGTTAGGATGAAGAAGATTTATAAAAAACATAAATTATACGAAGACAACTCTAATGATCTAATGAGTTGTAATAATTTTCAGCAGTGTTTTCTAGGCAGCATGTGGAACTTCTTTACTCAAACTGATGTTTACTTTTTATATGTAGGTACGTCTTTAATTAAAAACAATTTTTTACAGCACTCTGACTTTATATGAGCACTCACAGAAAGGATTGACATATTTACACTATCATTGTTTTTATTGTTTAGCAAAACTGGCAAAAATAAAACAAACTCAATGTCTCAGTGAATATTAAATATGTTTAACCTTATAACAGGGCATCATCAGACCTTAAATTTTAAGAAAAAAACACAGGTTTTTCGTTCAACGAGTCAGTGAGTCTCGTATGTAAAACGTGTCTTGTGACTGCAGTTAGACACAAAAATGACGATCATCAAAGTAATATTTTTTACATTAATAAGACATAACAATACATCACTAAAAATTATCGTTTTGCTAGGACCATAATTCGTTTTACTTACTGAGACAAACTATTTAACATTAAAAAATTATTTAAATTGACCAGCACGAAGCTGACGAGATAGCTAGTTACGGCTAGTGACTAGTAACATACATCAGTTTTGTGCAAACAATGATAATAAAATTAACCTTATATGCACTTACCGGCAGCAGAAAGGAGATTAAAGGATGTAAAATACAACATGATCTTAGCTGAATACACTATCCCGTTTTTATATTAACCTCCACAATATACAGTTTCAATATAAATGACACGGTACTGACATTATCAACGAAGCCCAGACTTTGGGTCATGAATCATGATAGACAAATATAATTTTTGATATTTGAAAACAGTTGCGCACAATCAAAATTTCGACATTCCTGGGACGTGGAAATATTAAAAGAAATTACTAAAACTCTATTTCAACAGAGATTTCGGATTATTATGTTAATTTGTGGCTGGGACAAGCACGGGACTGGCATTTTACGGTTAATTTGTTTGAAAGTTGTTAAAGCGATTTAAATTTAAAAAAATAATACTTAAACTTTTCTAGACTGCTGAAATTTTTGTTTATAATTTGATTATTTCAATTCTTCAATAATTCCTAATCCAGCAAATAGCATGACTTATTTTCGGGGCACTCGCCCACATATGTATTGCTGATTAGAATCTTTAATTATTACCAAAGCCGCAAAGAAATTAACTAGATCTTAGTTTACTTTCTCCTGTTAAAATAACGCTAGAAAAATTACATTTTGCAAAATTTTTTGTGTATAATGTAGGTATCTAAAACTAAATTGCTAAAGTTTAATACATTAGGTATATTGGATTACCACGTCAGACAGAGTGATGAAGAGGGCAGAACACTTTTACTTTTGGTGATTTCCCCGGAAATATAGCGGGAGGGGTGCACAATAGTGGCCATCTTAGGGATATCCAAGTAATAGAGTCTGCAAGTGTCGCCGGTGTGGGCGTTAATAATAATTGTAATTTGTTTTATTAAGAAGAAAGATGGCTTTTTTCCAAATAAACATGGTATTTGTTTTGAGACGTTATAACATAACAAAAATAAAATTTTTACTTAATTCTGAGCGGCCGAAAAAGTTTTTTCCGGTTACTTTTGCTCTCTGTATAGTTCCAAAAATACCTAGTAGGCGCATTGTCAAATAATAATAAAGCCATCATTGTTTAGCATTTTGCTGATCGCTGATGGCTACAAAAGCATCACAATAAGGTGAAGCTTAAAGTTACGGTGCTATTTGAAGTTTGAAGGAAAATTATATTTTCTTCTAAAGCAACATGTTTATTTTGGTAATATGTTATCTAAAAAAATGTATTTCAAAACACTTTTTAAAAAAATTCAAAGGTACATGCTGCATATGAATAACCATAAAGGTATTTTGCCAAATTTCATATTCCATCGAGATTTCTTACGTTATTGTACTGCAATAAAAACTAAAGATGTTTTTTCTTCTACGGCATTTAGGTATCGTTTTTACTTTTTTTGACATAATGTATTGACGTATATGCGGGGTCAAAATTTTTAAGTTATGTGTTATTTTCTCAACAAGCAGAGCTTTTTATGAAGAATAACTTTTATGCTGGATCAAAATTTTTGATTTGAGTGATATTTTTTCAACATGAATAACTTTTTCCCGTAAAGAGAAAAATAAAAAAGTTTCCAATTTGTTGAGATGGTTTCTGGACATGCTGTACTTCTACAGATATTTTTAAATAAATATAATCAGTACAAATAGTTTTTTTAAGCTTTGTCCTATATTTTTCGTTTTCATGTTTTTATATCTCGTTTCGTTAATATACAAGATGGTTATAAAATCAGTTATTTTTTACAAATGATTTACGATACAACCATATTGAAATGCCGGCTTTATGTTTTTTTTGTATACATTTAGCTCAACGCTTTCAGATCAACTTAGAACCATTTTTATTACTAGTAGATAAAAATTTCCTTGTTACATAATTTATTTCAACGGTAATACTCTAAGCCCAATAATTATATTATGGACTATTTTTGTCAGGCTATTTATTGTGTACAGAGAGATATTTAGAAAAGTTAAGAATGTTTTATAACCATCTTAAAAGCTGACATAAGGCCCGAGATTTTTATCATATCTAATTTCTTTTATTTGGGGCAGTTTACGTATCAAGTCGAGGTTCTCATTAAGAACTTGCTCACTGTTGAGTGCTGAGTGTCAATGGCAGTGTCGATATCGCTCTCCAGAAGTGGGAACAACATTCTAGGTTAGGTCTCTCACAGGAAAAATAATTAAAAAACATATTAAATTCGATGAAAGAAACTGTATACCTATATACGTGAAAAGATAAAAGAACACAAAACATAGTCCACGGTCTAATAATTTATTCTGCGGAACGAAATGGCAAACCTAATTATTCTTAGTATAATTTATAGGAAATCTAAATAATTGTTTACATAATTTTAGCAGCATATATTTTAATATAAAATCATATTGAAACCGAGAAAAAGGTAACGAATATTCTAAATATCTAAACTCATTTGGTCCATAGTTTTCCCTCCCCTAAGACCGTTGTCCTTAAAGGACCCTTGAAAGTCCTTAAGACGCCATACCGCACAGCATCGTGCTATATCAGAGACGCGTTTTATTAAACTGTTTAGATTATGGCAGGATTCCTAAGTCCTGAGTCTTAAATCCTGCTGAGTTTACTGTTATAATATGTGCCTGTCTGGTGGCGGTAAACTTTATTAAAATGTTACCAATCTGTCACCGATATTAAAATCCATTAAAACGAAATTAATCAGATGTTTTTAGGTACCGGGATTCACTAAAAAGGTTTAAAATTTAATACTGGTTTAAATTAAGGTCTTCTAGTTGACCAGTTAGGTTTTTAGAAGTTCTTGCCCTGCCACTGTTAATAAGTCATAATTAGAAACTATGAGCTAGGTATTCTAATATTCAACGATTTGCTCGGTTTTTAAAAAAATTTTACAACTTGTTGCTAAAATAAATTTAGTTCTATTATTACGGAAAATACAAATCTAAACTCTTATTTCCTTTATAAACTTTCAAAAGGACTCCAGGAGCGACATGGAAGAGGTGAGTACTGAGGCGTCTTTACACTATTTGGAAATAAAATTAGGATCTGATTTGAAAATAAAATACAAATATTTATTTACTTGCATTGTGTAATTTGAAAATGCGAAATACCAAAAACCTTCGGTTAAAGTAATAGAAAAATGTTTTACTCACCCACTACCTCATACCACAATATACCCTGAGGCCAAACGCGGGTAAACTAGTTTTAAGCCTATGTAAACACCTGTAGCATTAAAATACCTGCTACAATAGACTTTTAATCTTGTACGCTTTGTATGAAGTAAAGATTGCACTGCGCGAAATCCGGATTTTTGTGTAACAAAGACTTAAACTTGATCGCAGCTTCAAAACCAGGGCCATCTTTTAAATTTAGAAAGCTGTATTTAAATTATCAACTGTGTGCTACGAGTCAGGAAGTGACAGATACCTATGTTGAAGGCTATCAATAGCATCTAGTAATACACGATAATTTGCGTTTATAGTACGCAAGTCTGGTTCGATTTTATGGTTATTAAAGTGATGTTTGACCCAAAAATTGCCATCTGCATTAAGATGGCAATTTTTGGGTAAAATTGAGAATCTACAGATTTAGCAGCGTGGAAATGTCGATTGTGATAAAATACAGCATTCAGCCACATTCCCCATCTTGTTAATACGGGCTGTGGGGGTTCGGTACCTCCGGGGCACAACTGGTGAAATTTTTTAATATGTTGTGAAGATTTTGTAAAAACCTTTTTGGTGCTGGCAATTAGCTTGTCAACATCTGGATACTTGCTTCGAATTCTTTCTGCCACTGGGTGAAAAGCGTGTCATGTAGTGAGCAGGTTATTTACTTCAAAGCGTACAACATTAAAAGAGTCTACTGTATAAGGTATTTCAATGCTACAGGCGTTTACACATGCCCAAAACTAGATTACACGCATTTGGCCCCAGAGTATACTGTACAAAAATGACCACCATCGACTTTATTACTGCCAAGAAATTCGTGGTGGTCATTTTGCACAACTTTTAAAGCAATAAGAGAAATAAAGGTACCTACTTAAATTTTTAATTTTTTTCACGATTTTTAATTCGTATTGGCTTGCCATTTACAAACGAATTAAGCTACGAACCTCGGGTGTGCGGTAAAATGTTTCTTTTTTGAAGACCTTTAAAATGAGGTACCACACGGCATAGAATTGCATTTAAAACTTTTAACCTCAACTCCCTAGCGTCATCCCTCAAAGGGGTTGAAAAAGTTAAATTACATAAAAAAGTAGATTTATTAATCAGTAAGATACACCTAAAATTTTGTGTCTATCTTTACTAATAGCAATGATATTTGCCCATACTAAGACTTTTCGGGCACCCTGTATTATTTTATTTATTATTCAGGTCCAGAACCTAGGACATCTGATTTTTCTGCTTCTTAGTATCTACCGGACATGCCACGAAAAGTTTATAATTTAAAATACAAAGCATGTTAGTACTTGAACTTAAGATGTGTGTGTGTGTGTGTGTGTGTGTGTACTGCCCCAAATAAAAGAAATCAGGAATGATAAAAATCTCTATGTGAGCTTTTAAGATGGTTATAAAACATTCTTAACTTTTCTAAATAATCTCCCTCTGTTCGCAATAAATTTATTTTAGCCTGACAAAAACGAAATCTCCTAAAAAGTTAACCCCTTGACTCCCCGTCCGTGTTTTGTCCAAAGTATGGCTGACGCAAAGTCGGAAAATTAGAAGGAAAATGTCCCACAATATCATAAACCAGCTACAGTGATATTCATCATGCGAACGTGTTGTTCAGACAAGCCAAACCTCCAGATTTATGTTGGCCATTAATTATTTTTGGATGGGCTAAGCACCAATGCTTGAGATCTGTGTTTAGTGGTCATGAGCAAGGGACAAGAAATATGAAACATGATGGAGGTAAATTAAGGATCAAGGAGGGTTAATTGAAAAAAAAAAGGAATAAACCGGAAGAGACAGGCAGCATTTAAAGTTTTGTTAACCCGTTTGGAAAGAGCATTCGACCATGTGACAGGAGGCATAGATATGAATTTTTTGTTTCTATCAATATGTTTTTGTCTTCTTTCTCGAAGCAATAAACTAATTTAGGAAAAACCTTAAAGCAGAGTTAAGCCACATGGTGGGAGAATCCTAATCAAATTTACAAATGATCACTTATGCCCACGGATGAGAGACAAGAGGACAAATGGACTAAATTAAAAAAAAAACACCAAATACAATTTTTGCTAGTCGAAAAAATATTCCCGATGAGAAAAATTTTGATGCTTGTACGGGGTGTCTAAAAATACAAGAATAAGAATAAACGTGCGTTATCTATCAATTTAAAGCAAAATGTTCGATAACAAAGTTGTTTTTAATTTGCCAATTAATCAAAATCAGAAAGTGTAGTGGAAAATTTAAACTTCTGACTTGCGAATTTTTAGCATAAAATGGAACTTACAATTAGATACAATTAAAAAATAAAACGATGCAAGTGTATGCAGAGACACGTTAGCAACCATGAATTTATGTTAACTAATAGGTAAATCTTAATAGACCAAGAGCAACGTCAAAACCCAAATTATATTTTAATGAAAAATAAGTCCCTTTGTGTATTAAATCCATTTTCAGTTACTAATATCAAATCTTCTTAAGCGACTACATATTTTTGTTTCTCCCCTGGATGATATTTGACTGTTCACAATTCTGAAAACGGTTAATTATATTGCAATTATCGTCTGCAATAATTGTTCAGCGTTACCTATTAGTAATACCAGCTATTGTGTAAAATTTTTTTTTATAAAAGGTAAATTTTACAAAACGATTTTAAAACTATAATGTATTATCGTTTATAAAATTAAGACTTCAGTGTGGTCAAATGTTTCCGGCTCATGCCATGAAGTTTTTATCATCAGCACAATCAATATGTTAGTGTCAATAAACAACATATATAATTAAATAACTATCAACGTTCTGAAGTACATGGCATTTTAATGAAACGAGACACATAAATGCCACAAAAATAATAAGTTCGACCAAAAACTCTACGGCTATTAAATGGTAATAAAGTAAAGTAATCGGAAGTAATCTATTGACAAAAGCATTAAAATAAAGGAAAAAGTTTGTAGACTTGTAATATAAAAATACAGCGCCATCAAATAAAAACGCTTGGATATCGATATCTCACATCTTTATTTGTAATAAAATCTGTCTTGATTTTTATCTCAAATTAAATAGTTGGGTAATAAAGAAAAGAAAACAAATTACTAAAGATACAATTATTAAGTATTTGAATTGACTTTATCGCACACGAGCTAAAAGTTAACTTTGTGTGAGCCACAAAATATATTTAACTTGGCGTGACTTTGATGTATTATAAATACATCAAAAACCTCACTTACCAATATATAATTAAAATTTCTGTAAGTAAACTTACAGAAGTGTACATTATAATAACGCAACGATAAAAGTAAATTGTATGTTTAGTTTAAAAAGAGAAAGCATCGCAAAATATGGATTAGATGTAATAAAAAAGAAAATGATAACCCAAGCAAACCCAACCCAAACTGCAAAACTGACAGCAAAGTACTGTTAAAAATTTTCTTTTATATTGAAATATTACAATTTTTGCGAAAAAACTTTAGCCCAAACTGTACAGGGTTATTCATAATATTTTGACTCCCACCTACAGCTCTTATTACGAGTTATAGAAAAAGTCTTTAAATACGAAAGTTTTAGGTTTTTCACGTAAGGTAAGTGCGCCAAATAAGGCCCACTTAAGAGAAGTTTGCTTTTTTTTTTGGGTTGCACTGAAAAAATGCGTTCGTTATTATGGGTTAAGATACTTTATACACCTGGCTAACAGTATCAACTGCAATTTAAAATAAAAAAATAGTTTTACCCTGGTTTTAAGGCCTTTAGAAAAAAGACTGTATGGGGGCCTTCTTAGGAACACCCTGTTCCTAATAAGGCCCGTGCTAAAGTACGTTAGTTAGAATGTGCCTAAAAATAATAAGGCTTAAAATCTGCGAATAATCTTTATTTTGAAGTATTTGTCAAAGGTTTGAACATTAAAAAATGAAGAACAATTAAATATTACGGTTCTTGTAGTGTAGATATTCCATTCCCTATGCTTGCCATGCCTGTGCCATTTGAGACGAAGTCCATAAACTTCTCTTTTCGGCATCTTGAGCTTTTCTTATCTAAAAAAAGGTACCTATATACATAGATGGGGTACGTGGTGTGAAGCAAAAAAATGTTAAATCAAATAGAAAAGCCCTGTTCTAATCCGTGTTTCAAACAAGCCCATCCGGGCTTTATTAGGATCATCCTACATCATTCCCCATTTTCATTTTTTTTTTTAGTTTGGACATTTTATAAGCAAAAACTATGTACGTACTTTAAATCTACAGAGGTTAAGCTAAAAAAATAGCACACAATAATTTGCAATTCGGTAATATGATACGTAAAAATATGAAATAATGCACCTGCTTTAAATTATATCAGATGTTTCCATTTGTTCGAATTCTATGAAACTGAAAATATAAAACGGCCTGGCGCGCGCAGTCGCCGCGAATTATACTTGTCTGACGCTAGATGGACCTTTATTATTAGGAAGCTGCGACAGAGTTAACAAATTTTTATCCAGTATTGGTTTTTACCAGCATGGGCCTTATTAGGAACCCGGGCCTTATTTGGCGAACCTACCTTAGTATCTTTTAGTAATAGCGGAAATAAAATATCGACTTTACAACATTGAAAAAATTAATTGAGTCATATTTTTTTAAATGGAACACCCTGTATATTATCAGCTCAAATGAAAGATCTTTTTGTTCTGATTTCAAATATATATAATTTGTTGGCATTTAGTTCAGCCACTTTTGAAATATTTCAGTTTAAAAAAAATACTTTATTTAAACTACAACCGGAGAAGTTCTTCTTGGCTACAACAATACGTTTTCCAGGCAACTTGATTATGTTAAGGCAACAAACTTTAATGACCGATGATCTCCAATTGTGGAAAAATAAGTTATAAACTGAAATATTTCAAAAGTGGCTGAACCAAATGCCAACAAATTATATATATTTGAAATCAGAACAAATATATCTTTCATTTGAGCTAATAATATACAGAGTGTTCCATTTAAAAAAATATGACTAAATTAATTTTTTCAATGTTGTAAAGTCGATAGTTTATTTCCGCTATTACCAAAAGGTACTACGTGAAAAACCCTAAAAGTTTTGTATCTAAAGTTTTTTCCTATAACTTGTAATAAGAGCTGTAGGTGGGAGTCAAAATATAATGAATAACCCTGTACCTAGTACATCAGTATATTTCTTGTCCATAAAATTGGCACCGTTTTATTGTATAGTAAGAAAATTTAAATCGTTTATAAAAATTTTACAATTTGGCAATTTTGCTGAAATATTTCAGAGACTATTTTTTTGAGAAATAAATTTCTCCATAGACATTAGATTCCATTTACCATCAAAATTGTTTTATTTTGAATATTTAAACTTCCTGCAAGTACCTACCCTTATGAGATCCCAAAAGTATTTCCATTAAATGTCATCTTATACATTACCCTTAAAAAATAAAATTGAGTATTTCAGTCCGTTCTGTATACAGTCGGCACATTAGTTGAAATTAATACTGCATAGCGCCAAACCACAAAAAGTCATAAAAAATCTTCTAAAGAATACTTCATTTTATGGCCTATTTGTTCTTACTACCGACTTTCATGTGCTAAACATATGCCTGATATTATGGTCATATTTCATGCAGTCGTATCATTCCTCGTGTGATTTGTAAAACTCCGCCATTTGTCATATGCTCTTATTAAAAATGTTTTACATTAATTCACGATGATGGTTTTAAGTGAAAGCTATTATTAACTTACACTACGAAAAATGATGTGTGTTAAAACGTGCATTTAAAATGTATAAAATATTTTTCGATGTTTTTAGGTATATTGAGACCAAAAATTAACTTCTTTGTCCGACCGCCTTGTGTAAATTCCTGATGTTCTTCATTTTACATATATGTTCTGGCATAGTACAATAATTTTTATTAAAATACACGAATAAACGTTAAACAAATAATTTGAGTCGCTTATTAGTTCTCTTTAACAGAATGTAAAACCGATTAAGCCACTAAATCGTTTTATTGACGTTGCTGTGTGCGGTTTGTAAAATATTATTTGTGCAAAACCGTTTTAGGAAAGTGCATAAACATAGTTGTGATATAGGATAAATGAGCCCATGAAAGCCAGAGTGGTCTTGGTCAGTTTTGTCGGAATTGCGTTTCTTGACTCTGTCGTATTGTTTACATAGTAGTTTACCTCTAGACAAAATATGAAATTTCTATCTTCAGTACAACACTAACAGATATCGCTACTAACATGGATATAAAACGCGTCCACATATACCGATGAAAGCCATAGTGGTCCAAGTCTGACTTAGACCATTATGTCTGTAAACATTTTGTATCGACTGTTAAATGCTGCTTTGTTTAAATCCTAAAAAAATGAATATTGGTGATTTTGACGCTGAACCATAAGAAAAAAGTGAGAATGAATATGAGTCATCGGCATCTACTGAATCTGATTCTACAACTTCAGGTAAATAAAACATAAAAAATATTTTTTTAAAATAAGAACCTATTTTTTTATTTTGGATTAATCAAAAGTTAAAAATACATGCTTCGGATTTAAAATTGTTTAAATTTATAGATAAGAATCAGCCATACAAATTGTTTTTATAAAGAACGCCTCAACGATGATTCAAGAAATGGATTTGTCTCTAAAGAATAAAAAGGGGAGATTGATGGATTTCAAGAATATTGGCCTGCCCTTCTTTATTAATCTGTCGATTAGTGCGAGCAAGAAAAAAAACATGAAGGAAATGTTTCAGTTTATACTACCCATCTCCCAAGACTATTTTCGATCATTGAAAGTTGATGGAGAAAATAGCAATGTTCCAGAAGATATTGGTCCCCTAGAAGACTATTTGTTCAATAATGATGAATATTAATTAATATAAGTTATATCTATGTGTTTGATGATTTAAGTAGGTATAAAACAATTAATAATTAAATTTGAGAAGATATTTTCTACGAAAGACGTTAACACACACACAATGAAAGCCATATCAACACATATGTATATACCAATATACCAAATATCACACAATTTAAGTTTAGCTTTTCGCAAGAAAAATCTCCTAAATCCATTAGCTATTTGTTTTTCGACATTTGTTGATCCTCATTTAACTTTGAGCTTTAATATCTCAAAACTACTTTTTTGACTTAGACCACTCTGGTTTTCATAGGCTCAAATATTCGCGAAGTTTTATAAAAATGCTTTATTTTGTTTTTTATTTTCTTGTTGAAATTTATTGCAGTGTAATTAAATTAGCTTATATCTTTTTTTAGGCCTTTTGAACTTGCAAGGAAAACTAGAACAATACAACAGTCGAAAAATATAATTAATTTGATAAATGCGCCCGAACTAAAATTCTCATCTCGGCTGGCAATTTTTTGTTCGGGTATGCGAGTTATTTTATACAGGACTATATATGTATTGTTTCTTTCTTTATACTCTATACTCCATGGCACCAAATCAAAATATACTGAAAGAGCCTATTAATGGATCCTTCCATAAAGTTAATATAAACATTATTAACCATTGTGTAACGAATCAATAATGCTAACAATGAAAAGCCAAGGGAAACATAAATTTTGTTTATGTAACCTGACAGTTTGTTTTTTATATTTATATAAAATCGATCAAAATCTAATTTTAGATATCCTTAAAAATACATGGGACGATACCATCCACGGCTTTTCTCTAAATCCCTATTTATATTGGTCGTTCTTTTTGTCTTACCGTTTGATTCTGGATTTATAGCTTATAAGGGAATTGCCTAAGGGACCGGGAAGATATATTTCTTAAAATCTAAGTGGACATTCTTTTATTTCCAAGTGATACGAATCGCCGACATACGTGACCGTGTGAGGTTCTTTTTTAGCGCAGGCCTTGTCCATAAAATTCTGTATATTTATGTTTGAAGATGGAAAAGCGGACCTTTTGGGTTAGTATTTTTGGGGTCGGCTTATTAATTCTGTCGATTCTATTACTGATATAAAATACCGAAAAAAATTATTGTTGTTTGTATTCAAATATTTACAGGAAAAACTTTGGGATATCCATCGAAACGAAAAGAAGTAGAACTACAGTATCTATACCGTATCCATTTAATTTTGAGAATGATGACAGAGACCCATTTTACAATGGAGAGATCAATTATGTCTCTCTCTCTCTCTCTCTCTCTCTCTCTCTCATGTTCTTTCTCTCTCATACTCGTAAAATTTTTACAGCTGGTAGAAAGTGAGGTTATGTGAAAGATAAACATGACATATTATTTGAAACCTGTCCCATGATATAAGTTGTTTTTGCAGTGTAAAAATATAATTAAAAAGTTTCTATAAAGTATTAGCAGCTTAAATTCCTGTGTTCTATGAATCTGGGACTGACTAACACCTATTGAAATATTACGCAAGGTACATATTTGTTCTCCTTTACATTACTTGGGCCGGGCGTTATGGGAATCAGTAACAGGAACGCCGACCCGATATAAAGTTGAGAATAGTGGGTACAGAACATTTCTTTAGTTATTGAGAAAGTTGTGAAAATTGCGCCCTAGAAACGTTTGGTTTCGTTTAAACCTGAAGTCACAGTGCCATTACAAAGTGTGTCTATCCTTCTGGAACTAAGACTCAACGTTTACAGTTAAAAATTGTGAAACTACTTGGTATTCGATTAAACAATTTTTATCGCGTCTTTAACTTACACAAACGTCACTGTTCGCAGGTAGGCTGTATTATAGATCCATTTTCATTATATATCGGAGAATAGGGAATATTTTTTAACCTTATTATAAATTGTTTATCTTAACAAAAATATTTACTCATTTTTGCAATTTTTTCTTTATCTATTTAAAAACTCTGATCCTTTTATTGCAAATTATTGGTTAGAGAAAGTATTGGTACTTGAGTAGGAAACAATTTTCAGTAGTATAAAATAAGAAGGTTAATATGCTGACACTGTTTTTGCTTAATAAAAACAAGATTTGTGCAAATGCTGTTTGTGTTCAGTAAAAACAAAGGTCTTTTGTTATAAAATCATAAAACTTACGTAAGTATTTTGTCAGGTTAGAAATTTATTTTTTATGACAATTCCGATTAAACTTTCACAGTAGACAATCAGAAATACTTGCACAAACAAGCCTACTGTGATAAAATGTTTGATTATTCTTTTTTATTGGCAACAACATCGTTTTTATTTGTCTTTTACTAATGCCCCTTTTGCTAACAAGGATAGAAAGAAATCGGATTCCGTTGGGATTTTATCAGGAAAAAAAAAAGAATTTTGCGATGACTAATCTTTCGAAGTATATAACCGGCAATACTTCCACAAGCAAAGAATGTACGATAAAAATTTGAACAAATTATTTTTTTATTTGTCTTTGTCTAATGCACTTTCGCCAACACGGATAGACAGAAATCTGATTTTCAGGAAAGAAAAGGTGAATATTGTGATTGCTAAAATATGTTCTGGTGTAGACTGTCCATGGAACTGACCAACAGGGTGAATTCTTGTTCAGTTGTTTTTTCTGTCATCATTCTCACATAAAATTGGATACAATATAGCTGACGCTTGTTTTAATAAAATTTACTAGTTTTACAAGTTAACCAGTTTAGAAATCACTACAGCTCATCAGGAAATTGCCTAAGAAAAAACATGGTTCTTAAATTTTTATTTACAAGTGACACGAATCGCGGACATATTACGTGATCGCGCGCGATTTTTTTTCGAATCTTTTGGGTCATTATTGTTAAGATTGGTTTATTAATATTTTTGATTCTCTTACCGATGTAAAATATACAAGAAATTATGGATCTTGATATTTGAATGATTCCGGAAAAAAATTGGCATTATTATCGAAACCACAAAAAATAGTAACGATTTCACGATTTAGCTGTGGCTTGTTTCAAGAAAGTTTATTAGATTTACAAGCAACAAGTTTAGAATTCACAAGCTACATCACAAGCTCTACGACCTACGGCAGTAAAATTTTAACATTATCATTATTATTCAATAGTTATCTTAAAAAATAAATTTAAATCAGTGTACGCAAACCCTTATATGTATAAAAATGTTATCTATTTAGGTTACCGATGTTATTTTATTACAATATAAATATATGAACCACAAACACACACATAAAAAATAACATTACCATCAAGTGTCATATGTAAATATACTTTATATCCTGGCATAAAATAAATCCATTAGTGAGTCTTGATAATAGAAACCGTAAAAAATGTTTACAGTTGTTTATTAAATCTAACGCCGGCCATAAATTTTGAAAATAAGAATAGTAAAAATGTTTCGTTTAAGTTGTTACGGACAAATAAACAAGAGATATACATCGTACGTTGACTTTTTTATATGAGTGGGAAGAGCTAGGGGTAGACTATTTTGCCGCGTTCAGATAACCTCGGTAAAACAGGCCGTATTTTTTGCAGCAGGATTTGTATCATGTGCATAAAATGTGGGAATAACGCGCTGGAGTATTTTCAGGCATTAAGAGGAGCACTAAGTTTCCATTACTACTATTTTAGCTTTTTAACATCGTTGCTGTTCACTTATTTGCTATAAAAACCAACGGATTTCCTGTGTAAGCACATAAAAATACATTTAATAAGGAATAAACATGAATTTTTTTATTCCGTAAATCGTTTAATCACGTCATTACTAACCCAAAAATGCCATTTTAAAGAAAATTACTAGGATAATTAAACTAAAAAGATTTTTCTACTTTTCGATATAATTTATTACAACTATAAAAGCAGCCATTTGCTCTCAGTGCCCAGTGACGTCAGGAGATAAGCAACAATACGTGTAAATCTACATGTTAACGCAAAGTTTAACCTAGGGGTACGACACACAATAATATTATATATCGAAACTTGTTGCAAAAGGGACTTATTATTCTTTCTAAGAAAACGCTATATTCTTATTCTATCCAATTTATTCTGAGAATGATGGCCGAAAAACCAAATAAACAAGAATTCACCCTATTGGTCAGTTCCATGGACAGTTTACACCAGAACATATTTTAGCCATTACAATATTCATCTTTTCTTTCCTGATAATCACGGAGGAATCAGCTTTCTTTCTATACGTGTTGGCGAAAGTGCATTAGAAAAAGACAAATAAAAAAAGAATATGTTCAAAGTTTTATCGTACCTTCTTTTCTTGCGGAAGTATTGCTGGTTATCTACCTGAAAGATTAGTCATCGCAAAATTATTTTCTTTCCTGATAAAATTCCCAACGGAATCTGATTTATTTCTATCCTTATTAGCAAAAGGGGCATTAATAAAAGACAATTAAAAACGATGTTGTTGCCAATCAAACATTTTATCACAGCCACCTTTGTTTGTGCAAGTATTTCTGGTTGTCTACTTTGAAAGTTTTATCGGAAGTGTTATGAAAAATAAATTCTTAATCTGGCAAAATACGTATGTGTGTTTTTATAATTTTATAGCAAAAGACTTCATGTTTTTACTGAAGACAAACAGCATTTGCAAAAATCTCGTTTATATTAGCAAACATCTGTAATAAGAATTTTTTTAAAATTTACAACTTTTTAATTTAACGTCTTGCATTAAAATTGAAAAAAGGCAATATTCTCTTAACCAAATTTTACGTTTTTGTATTTTTTGCATAACCTGTTAAAAACACAAATTTTTGACATCGTGGATCTTATTTTTAGGGCAAGCACAAACTTTTATAAAGAATGACCTTTTTTCGTATCTTTCACTTTTTGGTCCATTAGTCTTGTCTACTCCATCCGTGGCGTGGATTGGATATACTGTATATAGTACATGATACAGCTAAAGCCAGTAGCTGTAGAGATATTGATATTTTGATAAATAGCATTTTTTGCACAGCTGTAGGTTAATCAGAAAAAAAAACGACTTGCATGTCCTGTCTTGGCATTTCATGCTCTATCCAAAAATATCAACTTCGGGTTTTTTCGAAAGTAACCGAAACTTGACCGAATCTAAGTTTTTCTACAAACTTGGGCAAATCGGCATCACTTCCAGTTAAACTGTTTGATACCATTTTAAATAGATCATAAAAACTAAGACAGCAAGATGTAAGCGCATTTTCTGTGGGATACAAAATCAGTCACCTACAGGCTACCACAGTCACAGTGAAAAACCAATATTCAATCCAATATTTTATCTGTAAATATCACGAAAACAATTGAGGTGTGCCATGTTCAAGCCGTATAACTGTTTATTTTTCTTTATAATTTTTCAGCGATCCACTGGTTTTTCCTATCCCTCCCAACAGTGGCGGCTCGTAGGAAAATATAGTAGTTGTTCTGCAATAAAATTTTATTACCGAAATAAGTACCGTGTGCTTTTTGGGGCGCATGTCATCAATAATAAACTCTACTTAATTTCATGAATAAATATCTATCTTAAAGTGACGCGTGTAAGGTTTTCCTCTGCTAACACCGGCTGTCTCAGTATTAATATCTGGTAATGACCTACCTCTATTCCTTAGCTCAAGTTTTTCCTCATAAGTGTATTTAAAAAATCTTTTAACGTTCACTAAATAATACACAACATTCATTACCTACTTTAAAGTCTATAGTCTACAAAACTAACAAACGACAGCTAACAATAATAACCACAACGATAACTGTATAATTGTCTTTCCTGGTGATATGAAACGCGCGAATTTACCAGTAAGGACTATCACGAATGCAGCTAAATGCCTAGCGGAATTTCCCGTATTAAATTTTATGAACAGCCGACCGGTGGAGCCGATTTTTGCCCTATATTTATTAGGTTGAAAAGTGCTGTGCACGAATAAAAGCAGTTCTGCTCGGCACTCCAGTAACACCGCCAGAAAATTATATTAAGTTTACTTGGTCAATAGCATGTCGGTGCCTCGCAGCGTGTGTTGACTAGCGTTGGCCTAGCATTTTCGGCCGGTGTTTTTATTTTATTTAGTTTTATTGATTACCGCAGCCCTCGACCGCAGATGTAAAGTACCATCTAGATTGTTCGAGAAAAATGTTGCGCCATTAAACTGGTTACTGGACCAGCTGGTTCGATATGATACTGAAGAACGACACATAAAATTCCATCTCCTTTCGTTTACTGGGTAAACACACCCTCAAAAGTGCTTTAGTAAGCTCCAATAAAAGATGCATTAGATTCTTACCTTAAAAGTATATTTTAACTATTTTAATGCAACCGAAAAAAAATTAAACTAAAGTCTCGATTAACAACAATTTTCCACGGGGTTACACACTTTATCGCTAATCGCCCCCACCAAATTTACCTAAAAACGGTTCTAGCACTTCTGTAAGCAAATATTTTCAAAAAAATTTCAAGAAAAGGTATACTTTCAATTAAATTTCAAAGTATTCTATGGATGATAAAAAAAACTCCAAGCTTGCATGAGATAAAATAGTAACTTATATTTTATGTCGCTCTAAACGCAAAAATTCCCCTATTAGTTACCCGTCATTAGTTACAAACGATAAAAAACCATTAGTACTCCAAGCTTAACTCTGAAAGCAACCTAAAAAGCTGTCCCCAGTCCCGGCACACGCTGTTTAATGTAATACCAATGTTAAAACTTTTTTAGGCCCCGAAGTTGCGGGCTATATCCCTCCAAAGGAAGGTTTCAATTAGAATCTAGGGCTACTAAACCACTTTCATTTGAAATCAGTCATGTTTGACCCAATAAAACCGTTTCGGCGAAAATGTTATTTATGTATGTCGGTAAGACATTTGTAAAGTGTCATATTCTCGAGGGGTTGCTTGAAGAGATTTGACTGTAAAAGCCACTTTACGAGGTTGTTTAAACAGGATTTCTCCCCCTCTTTTTAGATTTGGGTAACGTGTAAGAGCTAAATTGCAACTCGATGCCTATATGAAACGCAATCTTAAATTTGTAAAGTCTAAAATTATGAATTTTTTAAAGTAGGGAGTGTAAAACAACACTGGATACCTTTCTAATGAAAATGTATTTATAGTAAAGAATTGTGTATATGGAAACTAATTTTTAATGCACGTAATTTTTAAAGCGGGATTGATAATACAAAACAAGTTTTCTTGTATTTAATTTTCCAAGAAATATGCAAACTGAAATACTATTTTAAATAATTTATATTTCAAGCTGTATATCAGAAACCTTCAGCCAAGTTAACTACTTAGGAATAGACCGTCCCTGTCGGCGTCGCTTTGCAATATTCGTCTGGGCGTCTCTGTTACTGATCAAAAACGAGTCTCAGGTTCCTGGTTGGAACAAACTTTATTATCGTGATATTATTTGCCATCAACGTAGAAATAATAATGACAATTATAAATTGCAAATTTAGACAATAGAAATGAAACTGACCAGACTTGCTTTGGTGAGTACACAAAGTAATACCTTCTCGATTACATGTATATTTATAAGAAAATTGAGTACAGAATACGTCATAATATAACAACCAGAAATTAAAACAAATTGGGAACCAACACAAGAAAGTAATTTAGGTGTATCTAATGATTTATACTAATACTGCATTAAACATAAAATATTATCATAAAAATCATATTAAATATAATTGTATTATGGTTGGTCCGAAAGACTGATAAAGAAATTGGTAGTGTAAATTATTTTATTTTTGTATTTGTATTTGTAAATATTTTATTAGTCACTAACCATATTTTTGACACAAATCAATCTCGCTTTTATTATTATTATAAACGGTAAATCATAGAGTCTAAGATTATGTACGATTGTAACAAACTGTAAATCATCTTATGGAAAATTTAAAATAGATTAGAATTTGTTCTCATTTAAATAAATTGCATATAATGTTAACTCTCGATTGTTGAATAGCATGTACTGTAGTACTAAAATTAAGAAAAAAAATTGGGACGTTTGGAATCGTAAAAATATTTAATATTTGCCTGTTCACTGTTTTTTACTAAGCGGGCAGTAAAAAATCGTTTCACAGATTCTTTACTATTTAAATGCATATTTTACGACAATATGGCGTCTTCCATAGTGGCGAGAAAGAAGAGCGCAGAGACTGGCTGGTGCGTTAGCGGTGTATCATATAACGAAATATTGTGAATGTGAAGGAAGATGTATATTTGTTTCAATATCGAGTGCCGTACAGCAAATATTTTTATTGGACAAATTTACAAATCTTCTTTAGATAAGGAAAAACCTTAATATTATTTTTATCTGACGTAGACGAAGAGCGAATCGCGTTGTTACCAATTCTTCACTTCAGTTTTTAGGTTTTACTTTCACTTCGTTCAGTGTATTGTTCTTCTCAAGTTTATTTTTACCCAAGCAACCCTAAGCCAAGTTGTTTTTTTTTGGTTCAATTACAATCACTTTATTTAAATTGCTGTTAAGTTGGCGTAAAATAATGAAGATTCACCTAGATATATATTTTTTAATATTAACTGTTATTGTTAAATAGGAGAGTATTATGAGAGGCTTATATAAACGAACTTCTATAGAATTTAAATTTAAACTGCAAAATAATTTAATAACGCAGTATTCTCAAAGCACTGCATCAAGCGATTTGACTGTAAAAGCCACTTTATGAGGTTTTTTAAACAGATTTTCGCCCTCCTTTCGGGTTGGTGTAAAGTGTGTAAAGAGGATTCCGTGGAATAAAGTGCGTTCAAAAGATTTTTGTAAATGCATGAAGTTCTAAGTTAAGACACAAATACTATCAGAAACTTAGGTTTAGTGGTGAAATTTTGAAGTTGTATATTTCTGTTGCTACTTACGGGACCCATGCCAAGTTTAGGGGTTTGAATAGTGAGCCCACTAGGAATGTTTTGGTAAAAATAGTAAATATGTTGTAATTTGCTACAAAAAGTTGAGTTTTGGCATTGGTCCCGTAAGTAACAACCGAGATATACATACAACTTTAAAATTTTACAAACCGCCAATGGCTTTTGATTTACTGTTAAGGATACAGCTTTTTTGTTCAAATTTTTTGGTATAGTACAATCTGCGAGAAGAGTAAATAATAAGGTTTGATTGGGATTTTGTTTCTTTGCATTTTTTGATTTTTTTCTTATAGAGGTATTGGTTACTTTTCGTTTTATAACTTCCTTTGTCTTTTTGGAAGTCTCTAAAACGACAAGGCTATCTTTAAAGGACGTGCTGGTGAAAATTTCAGATTTTTTTGCCCTCTTTTGCTTATTCTCATATTCAATGTTACCTCAAAGAACAATTTATCTAGACCCTTGATTTGACTGGACAGCTTAATCTCCAGTTTCTCAGTAAAAAAGGTTTAAAACGTCTGCAAAAATTGAGAATAAATTCTCTAACCACCTGAAAATTCCTTATACAATAAGGATTTCAACAAATAATGGTAAAACAGCTATTCTCCGGGCTATATGCCCCTCCGAGCGCTGAACTACATACCAAAATTTGCCGTATTTTCTTCTAACACAGTATTTTATTATCTAACTGTGTTAGAAGAAAATACGGCAAATTTTGGTATGTAGTTCAGCGCTCGGAGGGGCATATAGCCCGGAGAATAGCTGTTTTACCATTATTTGTTGAAATCCTTATTGTATAAGGAATTTTCAGGTGGTTAGAGAATTTATTCTCAATTTTTGCATATTTATATGTACCCCTGACAAGTAGACTTTCATTCATACGTTTGAAAATTTTACCTTAAGGTAAACTCTACTCTGAATGCTCGAAACTGCTAATGGATGGCGCTGCCTGTGTCTCACTGCTTATGCAGTACGACAGTTGTAGCTTTAAGGGATTACTTTTTCGGAAGGTTGGTATGTTCGTCTATCCTGTACTGATGAGAACCAACGAGTTCGAAACCGGTCTGCAGGTGACGACATCCTAACTAAAGAAAAAGCTTCCTTCTTCCTGGTAGTTTCTTGCATTCAAAACAAGTATCTTATTATCTAACTGTGTTAGAAGAAAATACGGCAAATTTTGGTTTGTAGTTCAGCGCTCGGAGGGGCATATAGCCCGGAGAATAGCTGTTTTACCATTATTTGTTGAAATCCTTATTGTATAAGGAATTTTCAGGTGGTTAGAGAATTTATTCTCAATTTTTGAATATTTATATGTACCCCTGACAAGTAGACTTTCATTCATACGTTTAAAACGTCCTAAATTTGAAGAAATATTCCCTTGTTTCAATCTTTTACGAAGTGTAGGTTCCTTAGTGCCATATTCTTTTGCAGGTGACCTCACTGATTGGCCGTTTTTTATTTTTTCTTTGATTTTATTTAATTGCCACTCTGTGAAAACTAGCTGTCTGTCCGTTTTCCTTTTATATCTTCCCATCTCATTTTTTTTTAAAGATTTTATGTTAGAAATTTTAACGAACTGATTATATTGTTATATTAATTTACTATTTCTAAAGTATATTTTTAAGTAGGAAGAAATATATTAATATTTAGCATTTATATTCATTTAATAATAATAAGAAAAACGAAGGAAAATAGAATCAGTCCAAGAGTACGCACTGACAAAGTGCGTAATTTAGACTCTAATCTCATGTGCACACTTGGACAAAAATCAGCAAAACACATTATTTTGTTTTAAAACCTATAGATGGAACTATATACATGTGATTTTATTAAGAAATAGTCTTGGAAATATTCTCTAATCATAATAACTTGTTGAGATAACCTCAAAATCTGTATTTACACAGCAGAATAATAACGCCAAAATTATAGTTTTTTATGTTCAAATTATAACTGTGTTTATAACTCAAGTGCTTTTGTACTGTGGAAGTTATCTTTTTGGGTACTTACCTTACTTTAACAGGAATATCCACAAAAATTTTGGAGGTGGTATCACTTCACGTTTGATATTAAACTCAAGTTCGTACTCTTGGCCGACTCTACTATTGATTGAATCACTTCAGTGTAAAATCTTCTTGGTAATAAAAGAGTTGTTTCTCAAAATCAAAGAAACCCTTACCTTAAATATTTAAACCTAATAGGAAAGAGCCAATAAAGTGTCTTGTACCCCTCATACAACATGAAATTTTAATGAAAACGGAGGAAGGTGATCCAACAATTTCGTATTAGCTGATCTGTGACCGATTCTTGTCATAAAATATTTAAGTAATGTCTCCGAAATGGTGACGTACAAAATTAAAGCAGGGGGAAATACGCACCATGCCATAAAATATCAGTGGAAAATGCAAAGTTTAAGAATAAAAAGTTGTTTGTGTTATTTGTATCATTTCAATTTCTTTATAAAATGCTTCTGTGACGAAAATTTACATGCCTTAAAGTGAAATTTTGCATTCTGAAATAAATTAGAATTCGATTGTTTTATGGCCACTTCGGGAAATGGCAAGATGTGATGACTGATGACGCATTATCGTAATTTTACACAAACCACACGCCTGTAGGTAGGTAGTTGTGTACCTGATGGTAACTTTTATCCGCTCAGCATCATATTATCCACTAATCCATTGTTTATTAAAGAAAATTGCTAATCATCTACTCCCTCCAACTCCAACTTCAATACTTTAAACCTCTGACACACCACCTTAACAAAACAAGGTCTAATTGTCATCGAGCACCCATAATTTGTGCCGCTGTTCTTGACGTTAATAAGCTCATCGAGCAAGCCGTGGAAACAGCGCTCGAATGCACGATTTTCCAGCCAATTGCGTCACTGGAAATCACTGACCCACAATCGGTGACTTTTTAAAAGGTTTTACGTTAATAAAGGCCGTTTAAAGCTAATTGGGTGGTGGCGCCATTATCATTCGCCTCTTCTAGTGACATCTGTCTGTTTTTCGCGGCAAAATTAAACCGAAATTAAGCGCAAAAGGCTGCTAATGACTGACAGCGGTTAACTACCTGGTGGGCCATGGAAAACTAAACAAAAGAAGGTGCTTAGACTGATGTTTCAATGCCGCCTTTGATTAGTCGATTTTGTTTGAGATTTCAGGGAACAGACAGTGATCATTATTTCAGTCCATTTGTTTTTTCGAAGGGTGTTGAAAATCTGTTTGTTTCCTTTGTGAATGTTTGGCACTCTGAACTTTAAATAATGTTAATTTAAAATTCAGCTAAATGCTTTCCTAAAAAATTGGAATTCTGATTTAGAATTGTTGGTTATTACATTTAATGTTTTTTCTTATGTTAAAGTCGTTTGACACTAAACTAAATAGCTATTTTTTTTTCTTCTTAACAGACTCTGTATATGATTTTAGGTTTGCTCGCTTTTACACAAATCTAAATTTTTATGGGGATAATCTCGTTAAAGATGAAAGAAAATGTTCTTTGCCATTTTCTCCCTAAATTTAGCCCGGATAATTTTTGTGTAAAAATAGCTCATTATGCTCTTCCTAAAATCAGAATATTGCAACTTTGTAAATATCCCTTTTGTTCGGTGTACCTACTTAAATTTTTATGTAGTGGTGCAAGCACATTATTTTTATTAGGTAGCAACTTTTTGACAATACCTACCGTATCTTAAAACTGACAATAGAAAAGTTTACATTTTTATTTACCTAGAAGAAAGAGAGTAGTAACGCTGTAACTGCCAAAGTTTTTGCATGTAATTTACACCCAAAAGGTAATAATATAAATTGTACATATAAAAGTTACCAGGTTACATCAATATAGGAATATGCATAAGTTGTTGAGGCAAGCTATTACAAACCCAAAAAAGTTATTTAAAGAAAATTACTAGCTATGACTATTTCCTTCAAAAAATATTCTCGAATGAAAATGATGCATTTAGCAATGTTGCACTAGTGCAAATTATCGATAATTTGCGCTGTTGCAAATTATCGGTATTTGCTGTTTATCGTGGGTCCATTTACACTTAGTTTACGACCGGAAAGTACTTGCGGCCAGTAAACTTGTCATGTGTAACAGAGGAAAGTGTAACTTTTAAGTTGTCGGCAAGTAGCAAGTGAAGTTAAGAAGCCGGTTAGTTTACTGGCGGCCAGTACTTTCCGCCAGTAAACTTGCTCAGGTTGGGTTGGGTTGGGTTGGGTTGTAAATGGACCATATAACTTGACATTTTAGAACACATAAAAATCAAGAAAACGTCACATTTTTGCATAATCAAATATTATATATATCGTAATATTTGTTTTAGGAAATAGTCAGCCTAATAACCCTCTTGCATTAGCAAATTGCCTAATTTTTTAAAAGCACGAGAGGGCGTATGCGCAATTTGCCATGCACTCGGGATATAACCTATAATAATAATAAAGGCTTGTATTGTTAATTTTGCGTTTTTGCTTTGTAGAATAAAAAATCAGAAAATAAAAAAATGGAACTTTTGAAAAAGCCTTACATAAAAGGCGAAACGTCAAGTTAAAAAAGTTTTTTCCATTTAAATGACGAACCTATCCCCAAGAAATTTTCCCAATATATATATATATATATATATATATATATATATATATATATATATATATATATATATATATATATATATTGCATTTTGACTGCTACCCAAGAAAAAAAAATCTTTTATATATATATATATATATATATATATATATATATATATATATATATATATATATATATATATATGTATATATATATATATATATATATATATATATATATATATATATATATATGGAAGTACCTAGGGTTTCACGGATGGAGAAATTTGTGTCGTGGTTAATCCGGGAATACATCGGTTCGTCTCTAGGTGAAACTTGCAGACGTTTCGCCAAAATCTCATTTGGCATCTTCTTGTGCTTACTCGCTGGTCGTAGAAAGTAAACTGAGAGTGGCAGCCGTAGTGCGTGATTTTATAGTGGATCGTCTCGGTCTTAGTTCGTATCTATTGGCCGGCGTTGGCTCCGCCCCCTGAGTGGTCTGCTCGGGAGCAGTGTTCGGCTTCACTTGGTTCTCGGCCATCGTGCTGTTTATGTTAGATGGTTCTATTGGCTTGATTGGGTTTCCATGTTGCTGGATTCTACATAAATGGCGGCCATTTAAATTTGTCGCTGAGCGACTGATTCATGTTTAAAGCGCCATTTTCACAGTTTAGTGAGAAAAAATGCAAGACATAATATCTGACTGGATGCCGCACAGGGTATTGAATCATATACGATATTTGTCGTAGTACGTTTTTTTTGTTGGTCAGCCGTTTGGCTAAGTGCTCGAAACATTGTGTGGTTACCACATTGGATTTTTTGTATACTGTCATATTTTCTTGTGAAGCTTGTTTGGTTATTCGCTCAAGTATTTTTGAGGTTGTATTTTAACCTAGCCTTAGGGAAAATTTAATTAGGAAATTCTATTATAAATTAAAATACCCTTCATCGCTTTCCTCTAATTTGTTAATATACCCGTTTACCTAATATAGAAAGGTTGATTGCGGGCGGGCCTCGTCACACCGAAATATTTTCCCATAAAGACCAAATTTTCCAGTTTCCGGTACTCAATACCAAATTATTATCGTTCCTTTTGACGCTTTCGTCCTTTATTTCAGCTCACATCAACGAAATTGGTTTTAAAGAGATGTTTTCGAATTTTTTACAAACAGTAGTTGACAGTTGACAGTTGCGCATAAGAATCAAGATTACGATACGAGCCAAAGACTAGTAAAATAATTTACATGAATGGGTAATAGCCGTTACAATCGAGTTGAATACTATACTAGCTTACACTTTGGCAACCGTCTGTAGTTGACCAGTTTTTAGTGCAAGTCGAATGATTGATTGTTTTGAATAGTAAATAACTTTGTCTACAGTTTCTAGACGTCTATGCATGGAGCAAACCGAACAAATAATAAAATACCTCATAAGTTTTAAATTATGAGTTATTAACAATGACAGGTCAAAAATATGTCTAGTCTTCCTTTATATAGAGCACAAAACCTTGTAGTTTTCAGAGATGTCGTTTTTGAGAAGCCTAAATGTTAGTACATGGATAGTCAACCTACCACGTCAGTTAACACTGAAATTAAAGAAGAGCTAAGTTAGAATAATACTGAAATTGAGCAAAATAGAGAACAGATATAAAAAAGATATTCAATTAGCAGGAAAGATTAATGAAATAAAAAAATAATCCAGTAAATAGACTAGTAAAATAGAAAAATAATTAGTCGTGATACTGACTACTTGATATGCCGAATAATAAATTTTTCTAAATCCGAATTCCGTAATCCACGCAAGCGAAGTCGCGGATAAAACTGGTAAAAAATAATTGCTTAGTAAAAGTTTTCTTTTTCTGAATTTAATAATATTCTGCCTTTTAATTGACCTTACCTAGTGTTTCATGCTCTCAGGACATTTTGAAATTATTTTTTCTAAAAATAAATTATGAAAGTACATTTTTTCAAGAATACCTTATTTCGAAGAAGATCGTAATATCATAATCTTATATTTTCCACCGAATCCCATGGTTACATATAAAATATATTTGTTTTTTGGAAGTTGTAGAAAAAATTTGTGAATTGTATTTTTTTTGACTAACCCGCTTCAAAAGAAAATTTCGAAATCAGTATTTGAAGATGCAGATTAGGATGGCTCAGGTTTGCTCGAGTTTGATTAGATTTATTTCTAGAAGTCGATATCCAATTTTGTTGTTTTGTTGTAAAAACAATCTTCGGGATTCACTAAAACGTGTTGTAACAATGCTGCTTCCTAAATTTGCGAAAACAATGACAGTACAAAATTTCGTTGTTTTATTCTTATACTTGTCAGGTTATGACAAAGTTAATTTAAAAGGCATAAAGAAACTACACAGATTTGAAGTGATGTTAACTTCTGAAGAAAGAACATAAGAAAAAGAGAAGGTAGAGAAGAGCAAAAAAGAAACAGAATTAGAAAAGAAAAAAGAAGAAAAAGAAAAGAAATGCATAAAAGAGAAAACGAACAAGAAGAAGTACAGAGGCTGGATACATTGCAACAACACTTCAGAAGAAACTACTATTAAAGAAGGGCCTCGGAAGCTTACGGGCCCAGTATTATCAATAAAATTCGGGAGAGAGTTAAAAGATGAGCAAATAAACATTTCCTTTAAAAACCTACACATAAACAATTAAAACCCGTCGCTATAATAGTGAGAGTTGTAAGATGCATTATATAGAGTTATTGTAATATTATATTGTAAATATAAAGTTGTTAAACTATTGAAAGTTGAAAATTTAGTACTGGTTTAAATTAAAATCTTCTCGTTGATCACTTAAGTTTAGACAGCTTTTTATCTTGTCATTGTTTATATGTCGTCATTAAAAATTTATGAGTAACTCTAATATTTCAGCATTGGTTTCCAAATGATTTTCATTCTGAAACGTGTAGCTAAAATGAATTTAGTTTTATTGTTATGGAAAATTCATACTAAAATCGCCCTTTTTATAAATAGTATAAAGCATATAGTATATGGTATAGTATAAAACTCAGTTGTCTTATTCTTACACTTGTCAGTTTAAAACTTTTGATCATCAAATTAGAGCGATCTAGCGTTGGAGAATCTGGCAGGATTTGTGAAAATGAAATATACATTTATTTTCCGATGGTAAACAATATGTCGCCAGTATATATTCAACATTCATTAAAAAATTATTTGTCTCGTAATATGTATTTTTTCGTTTCGCCGAATTTAATTATATTGCGTTTTTGAGTAAAACTTTTGTCCGATTTCTATATCTTATATTTCGTTGATCCATCTCAATTCGACCCAAGACGTTGGCACACGTCATTGCCTTTTTCGAACCCGAAAAATTTGATTAAACCGCATGTCTCTTGCAAATGACATCAAATCTAGAAATGTTCGTTCGCACTTTTTGCGTATTCGTGAATACGTACAGCATTGTTCCGACGACGATTTTTTGAAAGGAGCTGGCGAATAGCAAGTGCCGCAGCCGGATTGATGGAAGAAATGCTGGGGCATATTTTTGATGAAGGAATTGTGAAATATAAAACGAATGTTTAGAATGAGGTCGAAAGCTTTGAGAAATAGAAAATGTAAGAGTGTTTTGTATATTCTTGAGTTGTCTTGGGTTTATCGGTCCATAGATTTAGAATTAAGAAACTATTCAGTTTACGTTTCGGTTTATTTTAATTTTTAAACCATATTCCGAACTGTAAAGTATTTTTGTACATATAGTTAATTGTCAGTTTAATAGTAAAGAGTAAAAACATACCTTGTTTTATACATAAGCACTACACTAATGTTCTTATTTGTGTATTCACCATACTTGCTCTGTTGGCGCTTATTTATAAACTAAATTTTAAAATTACCTTGATTTACATTTAAGGTGTTGGATACCTACATGCTTTAGGAAAAACCAAGTTATGTTATTGTAGGGTTTGGAGGCTTAAAAAACCCAAAATACCACAATTAAATCAAACACATGTAATTTATAAAATAGACTGTGCAGACTGTCCAAAAACATATTTAGGCCAAACCAAACAATAGCTACAAAACAGAGTAAATGAACACAAAACGGTATTAGAAACACAAATCAAGCACGTACCGCTTTATCAAAACATGCAATAGATAACCTGCACAACTTTAATTTTAACAACGTTCAGATCTTGAACTACGAGATAAACTATAAAAAAAGAAATATCATACATCATCATACAGATAATCTAGGTACTAATTATAATACCCTAATATCGCTATAAATACAAAAAAATTTACATCCCTTTTAGGCCAAGCAATAGAGCGATTTGTCGTGACATTAATACTGTTAGAAAACCGTCTGTGCCATCATCTAAAAGACGATCCGTAGATGATTGCTGATATATTTCCAACTCTGAAAATTTTTCGTTTAATTGGTTATAAACATTTTGATGCAAAAAAACGCGATTTTTTTAGTTTTTTGCTTATAAAATGGAAAGTAATGAAGCAATCTTAATGGTGTAAATGGACGATTTGTAGAGAATAAAAGTACGAACAAAATGAGAAGTCGAACGTCCCGATAGGACAAGTAGCACCGGAGAAAATCCGAAAAAAAAAACGGAAAATTAAGTTTTTTTTAATTCATAAATCGGCCATTTTTAAACGTAGAGGGCTCAAACTTTGGAAAAAGGTAACAATTTATAGCTACTTTATGGGTGCAAAACCCCGACGCTGTCCGACGATTAGTTTTGCCACAATCGTCATTTTAATTTTTCAATACACTATTTTGCAACAGGTGTGGATGCTCTATGGATCGCCCGATTTTAATTATTGAAACGTATTTGAAAAGTACAAGTTTAATTGAACAAAATGTATATTTTAATTTTTCCATAAAATGCTACGAAACCGGTTGAAAATGCAGGTAAAGATGCGTGCAAATGGCCGACCGCGCGAAAGCGGTCGACTAGCGGTGGGCAGCGGAGCGAAGGGGAGCCAATATTCGCGCGCTCGGCCATTTTCACGCATCTTTACGTGCATTTTCAACCGGTTTCGGATTATGGAAAAATTAAAATATACATTTTGTTCAATTAAACTTGTACTTTTCAAATACGTTTCAATAATTAAAATCGGACGATCCATAGAGCATCCAAACCTGTTGCAAAATAGTGTATTGAAAAATTAAAATGACGATTATGGCAAAACTAATCGTCGGACAGCGTCGGGGTTTTGCACACATAAAGTAGCTATAAATCACTACTTTTTCCCAAAGTTTGAGCGCTCTACGTTTAGAAATGGTCCATTTATGATTTTTTTAAAAAACTTGCCATATGGCAACCGAAGTAATACTATTTTAATCTCGGTTATTGGTGGTGCCAGTGTGCTGAAATCCTAAAAGTGTGTTATGTTTCGTGTTGGAGACAGTACGGCGTTCGCGCTTGACGTGACCAGAATTTTTTGAAGGCAATTGTTTTTGTGTAGGTTAGGTTCAGTTTTGGACGTGTGCAACTATGGACGCAAATCTTACCTACGTTTAGAGTAAGTATATATTCTAGGCTATTTATAAATATTTATCTTTCGTTTTGAGATAATACATTTTTAAAAGAGTTTATAAGAGATTTTATTAACAAGAATTGAATTTGTTCTTTGAAATTTTCTAGGTTTTCAAGGTCAAACGTACATGTTGCCATATGGCAACGCTAGGCGGTTAGGGATATAATTTCTAACGATTTTGCTTCAAATTGTTTAGGAGGGGTTTATCAGTAACTGAGGCAGTTAGTATGGTTTTTGACAATGATCTCGATGATGCCCAAATCTACATAGAACCACCAGATCCAAATGTTGACAGGGATGCTGATTCGGCCGACGAGGATACTGGCGGGTAAAATATTTATAACTAAAATATTTTTGTAGGTACCGGTTTTTTTTATATTTTAGTTTAGTTGATAATTTGTCATCCAGACAACTGCGAGCAACAGCTGAGATACGTCTTCCTAATACCGAAAGAATAGGAATTAATTATGATACTCCCGATATCGAAGATCTAGATCAGAATATATTGGAAAGCTTTATGTATCCCGATCTAAAAGAATGGATGCAAGAAAGGGAAGCCAGCAAACGATTACCACCTCGTTGGGAAAAGGATGCTGACTTTGAGATGCAAAACGTCTCTATTTTTCCAGAAGCAGAATATTCCAAATATAAAAACATGTCTCCTGTGGAAGTTTTTGAACAATTTTTGGATCAGGAGATGGTTAGTTATTTTGTGGAAGAGACAAGACGTTATGCAATGTACATAAATTGCCCTGATGCAAAAATTACAGCAGATGAAATTCAATGTTTTATAGGGATACTATTTGTAAGTGGATATAATAATTTGCCGTCAAAGCGTCACTATTGGGATTCCAACGCAATGAGACGAGATAGATTTCTTCAAATATGTCGTTTTATACATTTTGCAGATACCGCCAAAGAAAGTCCTACAGAGAAGGCACGGAAAATACACCCAAAAATGGAATTTTAAATAAATTTCCGAGCCGAAATAATTTTTTTCTCAAAATAGTCTTACCTATTAAACATTGACATTGTACTCGTACCTGCCTAGCGTTGCCATATGGCAACAGCATTTTTTGAAAAAAACAAAACTACAAAACTTGTTTTTTTACTATTTTAGGCAAGTTTATATGTTTATTAGTTGTCTAAAGCAAGGTAATGCAAAAATTCGAAAAAAAAAATCTCGGCGCTAATGGGATAATTTGCCTTTTTCGTCGCTGACTATTATAAATTTCAATAAAACCCGTATAGTAAGCTTCTTTAAAACTGTATAAAAAAATGTCTCGCAATTAACTGAAAAGTCCGTCTAAAGCCAAAAAATCCTGAAACCGCAATCCAGACAAAGTCATCTTTGATTGTTTTCTAGAAAACGTAGCCGAACGTTATCTTAACGAAAATAATTTCTGAAAGCAATTTTATGGGGGACGTTTATTATCCCAGTTTAAGTTGATGCTCCCCGATTTCTTCTTAATTTTCTTTGTTTTTCGTCGTTTTTGATGACGATATTCTTTTTTAAATTGGGCAGAGTTTAGCAAGCAAGACAATTCTCTCTGATCGGTAATGGGTATTTCCTTCTTATCGCGAAACTTCAAAGTTAAGAATATAGTGGCTATGTAAGATTGTATTTGAATAATTTACAATCGCCATGAATTAGTTCATATTTAAATGGGTTTTACCCATAGGTGATTTTTCTGTTAAGTTTGGCGATTACTATGGCAAATTCATCTCTGACTTGGGTTTGTTCCAGTCACGCCATGGCTTCTTCTGTAATAGTTCAATTCAATTATGCAGGGTGTTTCGTTTCGGAGCTATTAAACGTCAAAGTCGAAAAGGTCGCAAAAGTGAATTAAATCGATGTAAATTTTCGGTGGTTGTAGGGGACCCGGAGCTTCAGAACTCTACTGAACTTGGTGAGGATCAGAAAATGACAAGTAACTCTTTTGAATTTTTTTAGGTCGAAAAATTTTGCAGACCCCTTTCGTACCTAATAACTCGAAAACAAAACGTCAGATCGAAAAACGAATTTTTAAGAGAATCTTCAAAATCTCAAATACTTTTTGTTGCAATACATTTACCTAAACCTCAAATCACTGGAAAATGAAAAAAACTGGAAATTTAGATTTTTGACCCAAATATTTCACCGTTTTTAATTTTTTGGTTGATCAAAATGGTTCAAATTAAAGTCCCATATCCGTCATCGGAAAGAGCTAGTCGAAGTATATAATGGCCATATTTTTTAGGTTCTTCATTCTCTATAGGAAGGGAGCAATCGCCGATTAAATTTAGATTTTTTTACTTTCTTTGCCCTCGACATCGGTACATTTGAATCACTCTGTATTTTTTCCTATCTAATTTTTTCCCAATATTTCAACACTATCTTATAAAGGGATAATCACACTTTAAAATGAATACCGAATGGGTCATCCAGGAGCATCGGATTTTCTTGATTTTTTCCCACAAATCCTATTTTTAGCCGACCCACTATTTACCTTATTTAGTGATTCTTTTTGGGTTTATTTTATCCGCTAATTATCTAAGAATACCTCCCACTAATTTAAATTGCATATTCTTTCGTTAAAGTTATAAATAAATAGGTTTATTTGCATCGGGGACATCTAAAATTTGAAAATTTTTGAATTTTCGAAGATTGCCATGAAAACAAAGGATTTCAGTTTAGTTATTCGAAAAAGATGATGTGTCAAAATTTCGCAGAAATGTCAAGTTTTGTTGCAAAATTAAAAGGTTCCTGGACCGATTTCGGCTTGAAGTGTACATGAATAAGATTTTAGGAACCTTCTACTTTAAGTGCAGGGATATTTCATTGGATGAGTTACGCATTAAATGCCATTTTTATGAATTTTCGATGGCTCTACAACACTGGAATTCGCCATATACTCATGAGGAGTCATTAGTTCACTTTTGACGACACAGCCAATGGGACCACGTTTTACAAGTTTCGAAATTCGCGCGAAAATTTGCGCTATAAAATCCTTTTTTTCTGTTAATAAAGACTAAAATAAATGGATAACAGCAACCGCCATAAACATTTAATTTATGTAGAGAATATAAAAAAAATATTTCAGATTTATTTGGGTTATATGCATATTCCCTATTCCTCTACTTTTTGTGCAGTGCGAACTTTGGGTCTCCCACTGCCCCGCAACCATTTCCTGTTTCTTTAAACAAAGCCAACAAAACTTGGCGAAACTGGTCGAAATCCATGGCTATGTGTGGAAATTCTGTTGAAAATCCTGAATGGCGTCCCATGTTGAATAAACCCACTGCCCATCAACCCTTCTACCATTTCTAAAGTAACTTTAGGCCATAAAGCTTAAGCGTAAGTTACTGTTATGGATGTTTACATTTTTGTGAACATTACTACAACTAAATTATGTATTATAATCGTGATATTCATTTATATTTAGTTTTTTATAATCAAGCCGCTGCGCTGGTAAACTTATATGTTAGTTTAAAATAGAAATTGTGATTTAAAGGCTGAGACTAAGGGATTGTGGTCCTCGCTAGGGCTCGGACAACAGATTTCACCTTCAGGGATTAAGTAAAGACATGTTTTGGTACAGAATATTATATTTTTTAAATTACTAACTAAAATGATTCTTCTAACATATGATATATCATATAATGATCATGTAATCAATTTTACTTTTCTTTTGTTCCAGGTAAGGATCGTTGTGCAAAACGGATGGAAAAAATACTTAGGTGCCGAGTTGGAGAACTATAAAATAATGATTTAAGGTAAACTACACTCTTATCTAATCATTACTACAATATTATACATTCGATGTAGAGTATTTTGCGAATATGTGTCTCCCTCGAATATACCGGATATACGTGTGTGAGGCAGGACGAAAGTTAACAATCCGATGTAGTATCAATCAAAGGAATATGTTATTTATATATTCTTGACAGTACTGACGTAATTTCAGTGTTCAGTTATGCTTACTAGTGTACAGTTGTTATTATTTCAAGTACTCATTAAGCTTTTAAATGCTTATGAAAAAATCTTAGTTTTATTAGTACCTATACGAAATCACTGCTTTGCTTTAAATTAAATCCTAAATTTAATAACAACAAAGTGCTCTCAGATCTTTCATCAAAGCCACGCATCAACGGAATCTTTTTTTGTCTAAGTACACGGTTGACAATGAAAAGTTGTCAGCGATGTTTAAAATAGACTTCTAAAACACATTTTATAAATCTCTTCTTTTTTGTATACATAACATATCCGATGATAGATTTTTATTTGGATTTTTAATTCATTAAAGAGAACATTCGCTTTCTCTTCTAAAGCAACATTTAATATATTTTTAGTTTCGACGAAGCTGAAAAGTCGTTTTCCTATTTTTATAGAATGAAATTCGAATATTTATTGCGGTAAGTGTATTGTAATAATAACAAATAAATACAGTAATAATTAATAATCCCCCAGCGAAACCTGATAAAATTAACTTTTAACCGCGGCTTCGCTAGCTTGCGCAACAAAATTTCAACTTTTTTCCGCAAACAGAAAATATTTTGTTTGCCAAAATATTCCTAGTAGTCTAACTATTAAAACCCCTGAACTTGGCATGGGTCCCGTAACTAGCAACAGAGATAATATACACCTTTAAAATTTCAAAATGCGCCCTTGAACAAACCTTGACAAAACAAAGGACTTTACAGCTGTGTCGCATACATTTTTGGCTAATAGTCTTCATCGTGGTATCTCCTGTATCCTATCCTATCCTATTAAGAAAAAGTTGACAAACTGAATTCCTCCTAATGACAGAATTTTTCTCTTCATTGATTGTCCAGTTCCAGTCCAGCAATAATTGGAGGCTCACCTTCAGGGCACACTTTTCATACTACTGATCAAGATAAATGTCCTTCTTCGTGACGTATTCTTTCTCTAGGCAAAGTTTTACCGGAAGCCGTTGCTCCGTTGAGATGTGATTAAGTAACAAGCAACACAGATTTTTGCGTTTATGTTATAGGTATAAAATTAATTAACATTTGTCGGCGAAATATGTCTTATAAATTATATAGAATCAACAAAAGGTGACTTATTTTCATATTTGTTCAAAATTCCCCATTTTTTATCAATTTGGAATGAATCATTTAAATAAAATTCACCTTAAAAAGTGCGATGCAAACTAGTTTCGATTTTAGTGTCATAATTTTCAAAAAACTTTTAAATTTTAAAAATGATTTATTTTTTACTTATGGCACTAAGTCAGATCTCTTTTACCACGTATCTCGTAGGGGATCTTTTATTTAAATTATTACCTGATATTATTACGAAAAAACTCAGTATGGAAAATATTGGTGCACCTACTTTGATTAGTTTTGATGAGCAAGTTTCGTAGATTTTAGTTTACTTGGTAAGAAGTATCGCATGAAGGACGAACAGTGTAATTTTTCATAAAAAAAAGTCCCAAACTGTGTAAATTAAAATGAAAATTATTTCAATAAATACAGCTTTTGTTGTGTAACCAATTTCCCAAAATGAACACATTGACAGATAGGTACTCTATATACCTGCCTGAAAAATATTTTTTTCATTTATACACTTGTCACAAAATGTATCGCATAAGTGGGTTACGACTAAAAGTTATTATTATTATCTTTTAAAACGCTTCGTAAATTACCTACATTTAATGAAACTTAGGAATGTTTAATAGTGGTTTATTTGATTAAAATTAAAAATCAAAGAAAAACACGCAAGAATAATAAAAATAACGGTTATTCAACAAAAATTAAAAAATACAGAGTAAGAAAATAAAAATTTCTGAGGGCCTCCCCATATCATAATGGAGCCACCTCCAAAATTTCTGGCTGCCTTTATGTTGCACTGAGCAAATCAGTCACCATCGCGTCTGTAGATTGGAATGCGTCGATCGGATCCAAAAAGTCAAAATCTGGACACATTCGTAAAGAGGATATCAGCTCAGTCGTTAATATCCCAATTAACATGTTCTCGTGCGAATCTTAAACGTACCACACGGTGTTCCCTGGTTAACAATAAAGCAACAACAGGCATTTTGGCTCCGACTCCAACTTTCCTTAATCTATTTCTAACCAAACTGACATATTCTGACATTACGGACTCTAGAGAGAACATTTTAAAGTTGCCGGGTTGTAACTTGACGTTCACTGCAGACGTAAATAACGGCCGTCTGCAGGGGCGGTGCACCTTGCACGTCCTGGAACTGTCCTTGTATTGTAACCTCCAGTTTCTCTAAACCTTCTTAAAACTCTACAAACGCTAAATTGCTTTGACTCTCATAACTTCCGCCACATATTGCTGTGATCTTTCACCTTCAATCAAGGCCAATATTTGGGCTGCTTGTTCTAGCGTTAAATTATTTATTTTTTAATCAAAATGCTGTATTACACCTTCTTAAAGGAAAAGCAAACAAATGTACTGCACAGAACCAGTTTTAAAATGCAAATAGTAAACATTAAATTTATCATGGTATTCCTTTTTTGTTGATTTTTGTTTTCTTGCAACAAAAAACATGTTTTAATTTTGGAATTTAGGCTTTTACACGCCAAAGGAGACACTGACATTTTTTTGCTAAAAATTAATATTTAATTTTAAACTCTATCCTAGTTTTAAAATTATGCGATCCTTTTTTGACGAGTGTAAAATTTATATTTCTAAAAGTCTGCTAGTGTTTTCGCGACGAATTTTAAGATTAAATAGTAAAACTCGCACTCAAAAATAAAAACAAACATCCGAATGCATTACTCAAATAAATGTCAAAAGGGGATTTAGAAGGATTTTTGCTTTTTTAATATCTCGTAGCAGGACGCAAAAAATATAGTAAAGCTTTTGTGCGAGGGTTTGTAATTATAAAATTTACATATTATTTCTAGTTAATACCGAAACTTCATCTGGTTTGTGAGGTAAAAGTGCAGATTATATTAGGATAATTAAAATTCTGTTTGTTCCTGTTATGTGGTTTCATACAGTGCTCAGATAATTTAAACCTGTAACTTAACACAGTTAGAAAATAGTACAGGATGTTTTGGTATCTTTAAATCAAATTATACAGGGTGAGGATTTTAAAGTGCTACGTCTCAAAAATGGTTTGAAGTATTTTAATAAAAATTTTGCAGCATGGATCAAGCAAGTCATATTAAAATATGTTTACCTCCCCTCGTTGTTTTAAAGAGCGGGTAGCAAGTTTCAAATGTCAAATGGTTTACTCTATTGGTTGCATAGTTAGAATTTTTGGAATAAATAAAAATTAAGGGGAAAAGGTATCCTAACATATCTTAAATTTAATGACGGTCGTACTTTAATAGGTGTTCGAAATGGCCTCCATCTACCTCCAAACATTTTAAAATTCTCTTTTAATAGGAGTTGCGCATAAGATGTAACATTTCGGGAGATACTAATGTACTATATGCTTGTCGAATCAGGTATTTGATGTTTTCTCTATAAATCCCCAAAAGATAGAAATCTAAGGGGATCGGATCAGGAGACCTTGCAGGCCAATGTAGAGGGTCACTGCGAGCAAAACGATTATTTTATTAAATCATCATTAGGCCCCTAAGACAAATATCCATCATTTGTTACGTAACGGCTATTTTCACTACTTTGAATTGTTACTGTTTATTTTCATTTGTTTTTTATTAATATTATACTGTTGTTTTTTTGTACGTATTCTAAAACAATTTTTTTAATAAAGAGCAAACGCTTCCCTGAAAGAAATTATCTCCCCGGTCTAGAATGTTGACTTATTTTTAAAATGGCTAATCAGGTAAGCTCAGGTTTTCCGAAAGCCAAACTGACAACGATTTTTTGTACAAGAAATTTACTAACACAATTTCATAAAACAATTTTAATTGGGGTTTTATAGTTTTAAACTTATAACTTTGAAGTAAAATATTACAACTTTACCACCTGCTCTTTATAATGTCGACTATGTTTTGCAACGAGTATAATATGTAAAATTGTGATAAACCGCTTAATATAAACGTCCAAGCAAATGAACAAAAAACTAATAATTTTTGTTAGCAAAAGCAACCCTATTAATCATCACATACAACACACTTGGAGACAGGCAAAATGGCTGGAAAAACGGGCACGAAAAATACATTATTTTGCCCCTGTTCTCGTTATTTTTAGTACTAGCTACATTTTTATTAAGAGACCCATTATATAATATGTAATTTCTAGTGCGAGAGAGAAAAATGTAAATTAAGAGTAGTATTCAGTGCTCTTTTATATGTCTATTTTTTGCAGAAATTGGAGTATGATCCCTGCCCTCTAAAAAACTTTGTATTATTTTACGTTGTTAGGGAAACTTCAGCATGGTTTTCCGAGTATGACTGATCGGGCACACCCTTTGTAGCACGTATTTTACGGGTGAAAGAATAAAATAGCTCACCGACTTACACCCAAATATCCACTGTCTCTCAGGCCAATAGCACCGATAAAACCCGATAAAAGTCTTATAACCTACGAAGTCAGAAATCGCTTTGAGAATAAAGGATCCTAATTTTTTATATCATAGAAAAAAGACTTTTTAAAACGAACCATAGGATTTTTCATGTTAAATTTTTAACCCCATGTTAGGCCTTGTTCTGTTAGAAGTATAAAGATAACACTTGATATTTTGTGTCGTTAAATACCAGAGTCTAAAGATCATGTTAATTTGCCATGTACGCCAAAGAATCGCCACTTTCTAGTCCTATCCCTGTTTATTCATGAATTAAACAGCTGTTAAGGTTTATTACATTTTTAAATTCAGGGTTGCCTAGCAGTGTAAATATGTGTTGTAGTGAAATTTTCAGTGCTTTTGGTTTTTTTGTAAATTGGACTCTTTCCATCCGGAACTGTCTTCTCACAGGTTTGGTCCGTTGAATACAGACGGACTCGGCAGCGAAAACGCGTGAAGTCGGACGTTTAGCGTTCACTGTCTCTCCTCTTTACTTGTCCTACACTCGCACAATGTATCAAACAAAACAAAAGGGTAGTTATGAATAAATGGCGTCTTCTCCTCTTGCTGAAGGTCAATGGTTAACATCGTCAGCACCCGTACATTGTGCATACGATTTACATTGCTGATTTGTTTCCATTTGGTCAGAATGCTCTGAAATATACTGTATTATACGCCTATGATCTATCAAACGAAGCGAAGGTCCCTTAACTTTTTAGTCATTTTTGAAGGCCATCATTTTCGTCAAATATTCATAGAGCACATTTTAAATTTTAAAAACGAACGATCTCGCCGACAGGTTCATAAAAATATTTCACCAGCTAAGCAAGGCGTAGTAGGACGTGGCGTCGCGTCGTTATTATGCGATTTTGTGCCAGTGCTTGTAAATAAATAGTATACGCGATGGAGTCTGAGCTCTTTTTGCTTTTAACAGATGCTGCATAGAAGCATTTCCATAAAAAAAGTGTTTTATTTTAAAGCGTCCATCTTTCTGTATACAGTTTAGGTACACTGCTTAAAATAACTTCATTATCTATTGGAAAATATTGAGATAATTTAACATAAGCTTGGTACCAAAACTATTATTTAAGGTGTGTGTTTCCGATTTAAACAAAAAGGAATTTTTAAGCTACTGTACGAGGGGAAACAGTATTTCCTTGTTTATCCCTAATGTTTAAACACTCTGTGGAGGAACTGAATAGCGGAAAAATTTTCCGGTATGTTAAAAAAAATGCATGAATCACAATAGAAAGTTAGAATTTTGTACGTTTCATACTACCGATGCATACAAAAGGACAGAAGCTGTTTTGAAAAGGACATATTGTAGTAGATACATATTATGTAAATTTAGTTCAGAAACCTACCGGAAGGTTATAAAGAAAATATTAGGGTATTTTTTATTATTTTATTTCTTATTAGACTGATTTAAGTGTGCCAATCTTTTTGTAAACATTTACTTTTGATAATAATTAACGTCTATGCCTACAGACACCGATTTTCAAATAAGTTAGAACATTCTACGAAGAGACGATCTAAATAGAGGTAAACAGACAAATACTCACGGAAATTTTCAGCTTTTGCGATTTGAAATCGTCCTAAATAAATAGAGAAACTCTTTCACACTTTTATTTACCCACCGTTCCAGTTGTCGAGATCATAAAATGGAAAATTTTAGTACAAATATGAGCGATATATTTTTCAATAATATCGTTATCGAGCTGGAAAAATAAAACCCAAGAACTATAAAGCTTCAAGACGTCTATTACGATTTAAAGTAAAATGTTTGCTTTTTCCAAAAAAACCTAAAGGCTTTAAGTATGTTTACGGGTTTCTGGATCCTATTTTTCTTTTTGAGATATATTTACCATAGGCTACCCGTTGGTTATAAGATTTCCTTTTATAAAAAATAAATTAGTTTCATACCTTTTAGGAGACAAACATGTCCATAGATGTCATTATAGAGCCATGTACTGTTCAAGAATTGTTGCAAAAGTTGAAAAGTTGTAAATAGTGTTTTAGCTGCTGTTTTTTTAAATTTTGATTTTTATGTATATTTGTCTTGTTCCTGACTGAAGCCAATTTTATTTTAGTATAAAACTTATCAATTTTCAGAAATGCCATATAACTGAAATCCTGGCAGTTGTTATTCTCAAAAAGTAATTAGGCGTAGTTAGGCAGTCAAGTTCAGGGGTGCTTAAGCCCTAGACCCTAGGCCAAAAAAAAATTTGTTTGGGGTTGCTAATTAGAGTTTTGGGGTGCTAAGCCACTACCAAGCCCCCCTTAACTACGCCTATGGGTGGTTTTAAAATGTAAACAATGGTATTCTTGTTTCTAAATCCATGATATAAGATTTAATTTGTTGTTTTAATAAAGCGAGAGCAAGATATGTAAAATTCGTGAACTGTGTTAAGCATATAACCGTAATAGACGAATTGCAAATTTTTGGATCTTTTTAAAGGAAGGAAAGCAACTCGACTATATTTGTATTTGTTTGAAACATTTGAAACGAATTGTACATTTCATTTAAAATCCAACAACAACTCGTCCACCGAAATATTTTCTAAACGAATCAACAAAATAAAATGTTGTTGTACCAGAAATCACTTGAACAGAAAATGAAATTAAAACTTTTTCTCGTAGAGTTTATATCGTAGTTTTCTCTTGATTAAAAAACTTCTGATGTTTTCAACAACAAAAGCTTCCAATTTGGGGGTCGCCACAAAAAAGCATCCACCGCGTTTCCAAAGGCAACGTGTTTACAAGTACCGAGAAGCATTTTGTCAAAAGTTTTTCAATTTTTATTTATTTATTCGTGATTTATTTTAAATCGAAACGGTAAAAGCTGCAAAGTGAAAAGTTTTTTGTTAAATGGAAGCCTCAAAAGGTTCGGTCGGTCTAATTCCCTTAATTTTAAACATATTATGAAATTGGATTTATTTGATGCTGCCATAAAATTGTTTGATCTTTCTAATTACTGTTTAAACAAGTATATAAACTTAACTGAATTTACTTAAATACTCTTTTAAAAACTTTTAAATCCTTCCTATTGACACAAATTTAAAAAAAAATACATTTAATTAAAATATTTTATTACCGGTTAAAGTCAGACAATCTGATACTCCCCGAAGGTTTATTTTTTGGTCAAGTGTCCAAATTTGTTCTTACCAGGCTCGGCTCGTCGATTAGGTCATTTGGTCAATGACCCACCTAAATTTATTTTCAATTCAATTTATTTTTAAAACCAAAATTTTTTTTTTAAAAGTGCGAAAATAAAGAATTAAGCCAAGCTTGCTCCGGGCTTGGCCGTATTTTAAATTGACCTCGTTGGTTTATATGGACTATATAAATGCATTAAAACTAAGATAAAACCAGCATACGCGCATTAGAAAAGTAAAAAGATACAAAATTTGTCGACGGCCCATCAATAATATCGCTTTCGGCACGCGCGTGGCCGTCAACGCCTCGGCTTGTCCCGGGCCACAATGGAAATACACTCGAATCGCTCCGTGAAATATACTATTGCAATTTCGGCTTTCCTAATTTTGTTGTGTAATATGTTTTGGATATTATTTGATATTTGTATTGTGTGTCCTTTGTGTAGTAGTGTAGTACCAGTACTTGAGTACTTGTGTTAACAATGGCTTTAACAGTGCAAGAAACTGTTTTCATGTAATTTAAAAAAAGTCGCAGCAAAAATACAATTTTAGGATTTTATGTTTTTTCCGGTGTTTATTTGTAAGTAAATAATTTTTTTGGCAGAACTAGGCACATTATTAAAAGGCCTTCCTTAATTAAAAAAGTGTATTTTGCTTGTTATGTTGGTATTAACAACATGTTCTTAGTTCTATATTTAATACTTGTCAATCACAGTGGTATGTAAAAAATAGCTTGCGACTGTATCTTTATCTTTTTTACTTACAGAATTAAATTTTTAATTTTTTTTCTTAGTCATATACGTTAAGCCGGCACCACACACGCGGCATTCGCCGGATCCCGAATGTTTGCTTTTTGGCGAACTATTTGACAAACTATTTGACAAACTATTTGACAAAGTATTCGCGAATTCCCGACAGCCCGCGCCTCACATGAGTTTCAAAGGGTCCATTGTAAGGAGAGTTACCTAGTAACTAAGTATCATTACATCGGTTCTCTATCCCGTAAAATAGTCCTGTTGCTAAATGAATAGTAAACACAGTATTGTAACGAAGGATGAACATTTACGAAGTGTGGGTAATAAAAAATGTTTTTTTTTTGTTTAGGTTAAAATACTTAACAAAATCAAAAAGTAAGTACGTCGGAAATCTATTTTTTTCTTAGCAAAATGACAGCAAAATCAAAATTTAATCGAAGACTATTAAAATAAAGCATCAGTTTGGAATTCGCAAAATGTGAATAATTTCTTTTGTGAGATCAAAACATAAATAAGTATCTTAAAGAATAGCATATGCATAATATCCACTTTAACAAAGAATTTTAGTAATAATTTATTTGTATAATTTATGTAAATTTCATATTCATATTTCTCAGTTTCTCATTTTAATATTAGGGAAAAACCACTGAGTTCATTGTTTTCTAAACAATAAAGCCTTGTTACCTTTATAGTGAAGTCTGAACTTTCGGATATATCTTTTCAATTAAATTTCGCATAATTTATGAAATTGATACAACAAATACCACTCAAATTTTCCGGCTCTCAACAAACTTTGCTTTTAATGAATTTTAGCTAAGTTGCTTATAGGAGCAACCAGAATTTCATTTTAAAAAATACAACTTTTTGTAACATTACCTAATGGTATCGCCTTTAGCAGTAATATATTTTTTCTACAACCGAGCGAAAAGTACAAATTTGCGCTTTCAAAAGAAAGCGCAAAGTTGGACATTTTCGAGGAACAAGCGTTTGTTTTACTTTGTCGCTCGCCGAGCGACAAAGATACTTTGTCGCTCGCTTAGTTACCATGGACACCTTAATAATAATAAAGAAACGTCCAGCGTATCTGCGACTTTTGACACAAAATATAAACTGTCAAATTTGATATCAATAATTATTAATTACATTACAAAATATTTTTATAAAAATACCGGTTGTAGAAAAAATCATGTGTGTAATTCGAGCGCAAAGTGACATTGCCGCTCTCGCGAGATAGCCGCGCTCCGCTACGCGTCGCGCGTCTAACTTCTCGCTCAGAGCGGCAATATATCACTTTGCGCTCTTAATACACAAATAGCTATTGTAAATACACTCACATGCAAAAAAAAACGGTTATCTTAAAATTTTAATTAAGTTTTAGGATTGATAACTTTTTTATTTTAAGTACGATTTTAGTGATTTTTTAGAGAGCTGTAGATACAATTATTAGTTTTAGAATATTTGTAAAAATTTTAAGTGAAATTGGTTTCTTGACGTATACAAAGATAATAGAAATGTTGTTTTTTGCCTAATTTGAAAACACCCTGTGGAATAATTAAGTAGCAAAATTATTTTGAAATGACAATTTTCGTTTAGCGCCATCTATTCTTTACATTTTGTTTTTAGGTTCAGGTCAATACGTGTATTTGTTCTCACACAAAAGCAAAATGATTTTGGGATCAATAATTTAAATTTACCATAATTTCCTGATTGCTTTTATGATATGAATAATTTTTTTTAAGTCAGGGTAAGAGAAAAACTATCAGTTGTAGATAAACAAATGTTATTTTAATAATCAAGATTTAAAAAACAAATTAATTTGCGAATAAAGGCGTGTAAAGATTAAAAGAAAATAATTTTCGCAAAACAAACAAAACATTTTCACTTACATATACCTCAATACGTTGTTTTGCCTCCTCTAGCTCTAACTACTGCCTTTACACGTCGGTTCATACCATCAATGAGCCCGCGAATAGCATCCTGCGAAATATTCCTCCATTCTGGTACCACTTCTCGGCCTCTAACGTGTTTTTTACCATGTCCCACACATGCTCTATATAGGGTTCATTCAGTTCATTTTGTCAGTGCCAACTTTCATCAAATATTTATTAACGCACATTGCTGAATGTGGTCGGGCATTATCGTGCATCAAGATAAAACCATCGCCGATAAATGGAGCAAATGCAACTACGTGATTTGCCAATACCTCCTCAATATACCTCAGTGCGGTCCTGGAGCTAATATTATTGCACAAAGCTATACGCATATCATCACTTACTTTCAATCGATTCCAGGACTTATTTTTAATTACAAGCAAAGCAGAAAATCCTTGTTAACATAAATACGTTGTGGAGAAAAGCATCAGATAGCGTAAGGAAATTTTCCGAATTGATAAACGATAAATATCCAGTAAAATTAATAAACGTTTAAATGTTTCGCAGACCATATTTTATTTCTCGCGGACCACCTGTGGTCCGCTGGCCACCGGTTAAGAACCACTGGTTTAAATAATTATAATATATATTCAGAATAATTTATTGGCGATTAAAAAGTTCCTTATGTAATTTGGCACTTACAAATCTGTTTTCCATAAATTAAAAATCAAAAATAAACATAGTTAAAAGCAGTGCATTATGCGATTGTAAAAACAAATTGGACTGTTTTTAAAGAGAATTACCATTGAAAAAACATTTAAATATAAATTCGTATGCCCAATGGCAAACACTGAAATTAAAATTGCGTATCTATAAGCCCTATTATTTATTTTTAAACAATTTGCCACTCTGTTCGTCCGGCCCATGATAGAACTGAAGTTGTAAAATATTAAAAACATACTTTTTTGATAAAACTTTTTAATTAAATTTGTTGAAATAAAGTGGTCCTTTTTCCATTTACCACTTTTTAATATTAACTTTTATAACCGAGTTCAGTGTTATATTTCATCAATGTTAATTTGAGATAAACCAGAAATAAGCCGACAATTGGCATGTTGTGTGTGTATTTTAAAAATATATATAGCTTTAAAATGGCATATGAAAAATAAAACTTTCTTTTCCTTAGTAGGTCTTTGAAATTTTAAATTTTTGGGTTTGACAATATGGCTTTAAACCCGCCATTTTGTTTCCTTTTCAATTTAATGGCCTGTGTCACTCGCGGAATTGAGACGAACCGTTTGACCCTTCATAATAGCTCTTAAAAACTTTTTTTTCTAATTTTGACACATAAAGTGAGACTTTTCAAAACCGATGACAGTCGTGAAACATCTTACTTTTCGTAACTAGTTACGAAACGTAAAATATGTCCTAACTGGTGATGAAATATTAATTTCATAACTATACTCCCCGGCAAAAAAACCGCCATCCCAAAATTATGGCTAATGTTTGATGTTTTATAACTTTTTTATTTTTAATCCGATTTTTATAATTTTTTAAGCAGTTTGTGTATTAAATAATTAAAATTATAATGTATTTGTTTAATAATAAAGTTTTTTCTCGAGATCATGTTATACAGGTCTAAACAAAAATGTTGTTTTTTGTCGTAAGTTCGTCAGTCGTATAAGTAAGGAAAAATTAAGGCACCATTTTTTTTACTTCTTGGTTATAAAACTACATGTATTTCTAACATCTTATTTGTTTATTCATATCAATACCTCTTTTATTGTAGGAGTTGTACATGTTTCAATAAAACACTGATAATTTTACAGTATTTCTTTAAACCGGATATTAACCAGTCGATATAAAATGATCAAGGCGGTTCCGATATGGTTTAGGCACGCAGTTTTAGTCAAACACATACCGACCTTGTATTTGTTGAAAATGGAGCTCTGATCGCCCATAGTTACATTAAACATATTCTGCAAGACGCTGCTATTCCACTTGCTTCTTGAATTGGGAACCAATTTATACTAGTGCATGATAACGCTAGACCCCATATTGCACGGATTGTAAGCGATTTCTTGGATGAAGTGGAAACTCAAAGACTGAACTGGCCCGCATGTAGCCCAGATCTAGATCCCATAGAACTTTTCTGGGATGAACTAAAAAAAGCGGTTCGTCGTCGTTCTGTGCAACCAATATCTTTGCACGAATTAAGGCTAGCGCTGAACGCAAGAGAGAATAACCAATCTTATTCATTCAATGCCACGAAGACTCCGTGCTGTTATTGCAGCTAGAGGTGGACATACGCTATTTTTTTCTCAAAACTAGAAAAAATCTTGTATGTGAAACACGTTAGAAAATGCAATTTTGTTTAACTCGTATTGTTTTGAGGGATCTCGCTTTACTCGTCCCTCAAACACTACACTCGTTAAACAAAGTAAGGCATTTCCTAACTGGTTACATAAATAGCTATTAAATTTTTCGATTTAGACGATATGGTTTTCCGCGTCCGCCAGTGTGGTAAAAAAATAAAATTAGTCTTAGCGTTTATTTGAATTTTTCTAGAGCTACAAAATTCTTCATTTCTCAAGAATTGGTAAAATTGGACTTACACCACTTGGGAAATAAGGGAATCATATACATATCTCACACCTTCGTCGTGCAAAGGTTTTGAAAGGGAACTTTCATTGTATGCATTTTAATTTATGTTTATTATAATTCTGTTTTAGGTTATTTTTCAGGGGTCGGAATAAGTTTAAAAGAGTGGGTGTTAAATTCTTATCACGAACCAAAATCCTAAAAATGCTGAAAAGAATTATAACAATCTCCCATTAGACGGGCCTTAATAAATCTTTTTATTACGAAGGCGAACAATTGGGAGTAATTAAAATTTTCCTTATTTTTCTCATGACTTTTTTTATTTTTGAGCTCCATCAAAAAAGTATTATATCCCATTGGGGATTTATGTAGTACGTCATGAAAAACTCTGTTTAATAATAAATGAAACCAGGCTAACTGTCAGCAAAAGATAAAAACAGGGGTGCCAACGGAAATCCTTTAATCTAAATAAAATATACACGGGAAAATTTAAAAGCGAAGTTTTTCGATGGCATAATGCAATTTGTATATTTTTTTCTCTGGTAAAATATGTTTTTAGAGAAAATTAAATTTAGAATATCATATTCTTTTAGCAGAGAGATTTGGTAAGGGTTTTAACGGATAAATGAATTTAGCCTCTCCATAACATTAATAGAGAGATTTTGTTAACAGTCAGTAGGATCCAACAAAAAAATATATATATATATATATATATATATATATATATATATATATATATATATATATATATATATATATATATATATATATATATACATATATATATATATATATATATATATATATATATAAAATATATATAAGAGAAAAATGCTAGAAACTAGCGCGGATCAATACATAACAAAAGAGGAGAATTATTGTGGGCATGTCCGCTAAATGAACAGAACAAAATGAAAAGTTAGAATGGTAACCCGAACGACACGTGTTTCTGCTCATTGGCTTCATCAGGCCCACGTATATGACCGTGCCTCTCAACATAAGTCGAGACGCACACGTCACATACTCAGTTACGGGTGTAACCTTAAAAAAAAAGAGAAATATTAACAAGGACCACAAACAGGAGCCAGTACACCCATTTGTGGCTTCAGCCAAAAGACCCCTTTTTTGGGGGCAACAATCGGCGACGCTAATTATATTATTATTATATTATATATATATATATATATATATATATATATATATATATATATATATATATATACATATATATATATATATATATATATATATATATATATATATATATATATATATATATATATATATGGACATATAACTTATGGAATTACTTCGGTGTCGGTACGTGTGTTTGTCACAGGCGATTTTCTCTGAAACTATTCGAGGTACAAATTTGAAATTTAGCACAGAGATTGAGTGTGGTGATCCAATTATAGGCGTAAAGTATAAAAAGTTTAAACTTTGAATGAATGAATGAACTCGCAGGAATTAGTTTATAAAATAAAAAACATAAACTTACCAAATAACTGTAGATTAATATCATTTGATGTTCAAAACTTATTTCCCAGCATACCTCCGGAAGATACCATTATTTTAGTAGAAAATTTACTTACAAAAAACCATGTTAATCACATAATAAAATCTGACGTATTACATTTATTAAAAACCTGCTTGAGTCAAAATTATTTTTTCTTTAATAATAACTTTTACATTAGTAATGAAGGACTCATTATGGGTAGCCCACTAAGTCCCTTACTGGCAGAGATATTTATGAATAATTTGGAAAAAACTATACTTCAACATCCGTTAGCAAAAAACTGTTTGTATTGGTATCGGTATGTAGACGACATAATCACTTGTTTTACAGGTACAGACAGACAACTCAATTCCTTCTTAAACTATTTAAATTCCATACATAATAATATTAAATTCACTATGGAAGTAGAAACTGATAAGTCCATTAATTTTCTGGATTTAACTGTTACCAGAAAGGTAAGCACTCACTCCTTTAAAATTTACCATAAACCCTCACATACTGATACCACTATTCATAACAGCTCATTCCATCCTCATCAACATAAACTAGCTGCATATCATAGTATGATACATAGACTTATTAACACCCCCCTATCTACACAAGATTTCGAACAAGAATTAAATATTATAAAACAAATGGCAATAAATAATGGCTACAACCCAAATATAATAGATAACATCCTGAATAAAAAAAATTTAAAAAAAGCCATCTCAGAATTGTATCCCCAATGCAAAGAAACAAAAAATAATTACAAGACTTTGACTTATATAGGCAAACCATCCAAGAAAATTAAAACTTATTTAAAACGAAAAGAAATAAATATAGCATACAAAACAAACAACACTTTAGGTAAAAAACTTAAAAACCAAAAAACAAAAACTAACAAAGAAAATAAAACAGGTGTATACCAATTGAACTGTGGATCGTGTCCAAAAATTTACATAGGTCAAACAGGTAGATCATTTAAAACTAGAATTAGTGAACATAAAAGAAGCTTTTTACATCAAAAAAATGACTCTACCTATTCTAATCATATCATAGAAGAAAACCATATTTTTAATGACAACTTTAAAATTCTTCACACGTTAAATAAAAGCCATAAACTTAATTTGTACGAAAGTTTAGAAATTAACCAACACAAAAACACAGGCCTGCTTTTGAACGACCAAACAGAGGTAAACACCTCCCCCTTATTAAATCTTTTCAATATTGACCATATTCAAAAATAAGCTCTGTGGGTTTTCCCTAATTACCTACCTAAGTAATGGATTATAGTTTGTATAAATATTTAGTTGGTTTACATTTTCATTCAGTTGTAACTCCTCGATAAAGCTACAGTGTAGCGAAACGCGTCGGAGAATAAGAAAATAAATGTGGAAATCAGACATAGTTTGTCTTTTATTTCAAATAAATTTTAAAAAGTTTAATTTTGATTCTGGGGATCCATTTCAGGGGGTAAATTGGGAAATGGAGAAAAAAATTAAAAGGCATCGGGTAGCATGCCAAATGAAAGCTTTTTCAAGCACAAATTCAACAATGCTGTATTTTTTTATTCTTTTTTTTTCTTTTTTGTTGGAAAAACGCTTAAAAATTTCTCTCAAACCCTTATCACCAAAAGGATCGCTCGGAAAAATCTGGAAAAAATCATTAATATTGAAAATTAAGTGTAGATTGAGCGAAAATTACCAAAAAGTTGAATTTTCATTCTGGGGATTAATTTCAACCCCAAACCCAACCCAACCCAAGCAAAAGTTGAAAAAAGTTTAGGTTTATATCTACATCGAAGTCAAAAAAGTTGTAATTAAAAGTAGATGAGCGAAATCTGCTGTAGGCTTAGTTTATAATCGTTTCGATGCAGTAAAATCGCTCACTTAAATACCCTCTTGTTTAAAATTAAGTATACATATGTACAGAACTTCAAATAAGCCTGTCCTTAACAACTGATGTCTTCTCGAATATCAAAGCTAAGGTTAAAATAAATGCTCTTTTAATGTCACTGAAGTTTTAACTCGATTCTTTAATTATTTTTTGTGAATCCGTTAACATTAGAAACCGTGAAACAATATGTTCATCTAGTTTTATTACACTGTTTATTTAATAATACTCTTGTGTACAATCTAAAGATGTAAATCCGTCAAAACCAGAAGATAAAATCGTGTCAAATACGGTAAGCAGTTTATTTCAGCAGTCTTTCAAAATCGAATCAGAGAAAGTAATATTTCACGATTTTCAAGCGAAAAAAATATAGTCAACTTCTAAACCATACTTCGGGATATTCAATTTAAACTCGAAAAGAAGTTTTAGACTTTTATTATCCTAAATCGGCTGATAACAACGTAACGGCGACACGTTTTCCCGTTAAGAAAAACGATTTTCCGAAAAAGTTTTTCTTCTCTGAATGGTCGAACGGTATTGCTAGAAAATGAGGATTAGGGAACGTCGATACAATGGGACTAAATAGATGTTCTTTATATAGCGGCCGTATACATCCGTAAAGCAGGGAAAGTTTTTTTTAATGGAATTGTCAATGTGTAGTCAAAGATCGATATAATGGGGAATGATCTATACACCTTTTTTCTCGGGAATAAATTTGAGCTGAAACCCTATAGCCAACAGCTCAAAATTGACAGGCCGAGGATTTAATGTTTTTAAGTTGTGTGACATTTTTTAAATAAAGACAACCAGACTATGTAAATATTGGCTGTTATGTTAAACAGTGTGTGTGCTGTACGAGAAAGGTTCTATTTATTTTTGAATAACGAGCTTTTTGCTACTAGAAAATGCCAAACGGATAGACGGCATGTAATTTAAAAATATAGAATTTGAATATTGATGATTTGCTGTTTAAATTGGAAACAAATTTGTGCATGATCTTGTTGTAATTATTGAAATCCAGAATGTCTAAAAATATCATCAGTGCAAACTAAATATCCGGCATTTAATTAATGGTATTTTTCACTAAATTCTGATGTAGGTGCTAAACAAAATGTCTCGCATTCTTACTTCTCTTTTACGAAACATATATCGCGCATCCCACAGAAAAGTGTAATTACTCAAGAAATCTATTTTTAGATTGGATGGAAAATCATCTGTAAAAGCTACATTTCTCCGAATAAAACCGTAATGAAGTTAATGCAATTATTCTGTATTAGTTGGCTAGCAGAACTCTTTGCTCTGAAACGTGCTTATTATTAATCTCCGAAGATGTTGCGGAATTTTTTGAATCTGGGACAACTCACGTAGGCTTTAAGCCTTAACGTACCGTGGGTGTCTGAAGAGAAAGGATATGTACTCTATTGACACGGGATATAAAGTATTGGAGGTTGGGTAGGGAAGGGAAAATATCTGCAGGCAATTTCCATAATTTGGAGACCCTAGATTTGTTCTTATATACAATATATAATTTTGACCCATCAATGACTAAGCTTGTTTAGTCTTTCTTGACCTAAATAGTCCTTATGTATAGTAGAAAATGCTTAAACTAAATTACACATATTTCCACTGCGAGGCAAACCTGTACCCGAAAATGGATTGCGCCTCTAGTAATATATGAATAATCAGGACTAGGAAAGAAAAGCGACGTTGCCACTATCACTTTAAATTTCGCAACTATTCAATGGAAATAAATTACTACGAAAAATATCGGACTGTTTACCTACATTGATTTTGTTATTTTAGTATAGAGTTTATCATCAAATATGCCACATAACTAAACGCCTAGCAACAGTCCTGGAATCCCTGATTGTTTTAAAATGTAAACAGTGTAAAGTAATCTGCAAACGAAGTCGGCACTAAATAGTATAATACGTATTTTCTCATTTCAAGCTACCTATAACAAATTAGCAATATTTCTCTGACATTGATCTCTATGGCCCAGACAAATCAACAAATTCAATCTGCCCGACTAAACGCAAACAAACAACAATGGCGCTCCGATCGCTGTTTATTTAATGATATAGACTTATAAATCATATTACGAATTAATCCCCTTTAAGCCATAATTCAATGTGGCATTAAGAGATAGGCTATTCGTTGATTTATCGGCCATCATGGATGAAAATCGTCAGTCAGAAGCGTTAGGCAAATACTGAATCCGCTTTTACCGTTTCAGCGTTATGTTTGACTTTTTACTCTGGAATTATAACGTTCCATTTGCATTTTGGGTCGTATTTTATATCAATACTTTAGAACTGCGATTTTCCTTGCTAAACGCAAGGCTATTTGTCGGTCTGTTGTGGTGCTTTTACTTTCTTTTTATTCTGTGCTACTTGTGTATATTTCGACTGTTGGTAACACTTTTGTCTGCAAAAATCAGGCATGGAATTTATTAAAGGAACATTGAAAAAACACGGTCTTGACCACAAACTACATAATTAAACAATATTGAGGCTTATTTAGAAGCACGCTTGCACGAAGAACTAATGTTACTTAATGTTAGCCTTTTTTGGACGATTTCTTCTTAACTTTTGAGAATAGTCTTTTAAAACAATTTTCTTTTAAATTACATTCCAAATTACATTTCAAATTTTGATTTTCCCTTAAAGTGACAAAAATGGTTCCCAAAATTAAAAATAAAAGTTAAAAATTAAAAATTTTTCCACGACACCGTAAATAATTACAATTCCAAATACCAGTTTTTTCTTTTTCAGGAATATTAAAAAACAAGGCCAAAAGATGAACATCCTAATTGCTATATATGTATCTCTCTTTAGTTCGAACGATTCACATGATTCGCATCGTGTTTTTATTATGATGCAGTGCCTCGCGTCATCGAGCCGCGCTGAGCTGCTAAGAAACGTTAATAATAAGTAAGGCTGGCCACTTTTGGTCTGCTCGCAGTGGTGTTTCGGCGGGGGAAACTAATAATGACGAACGATGAACACGAGCTTGGCGGTAGCATGGATACAGTTCTGAAATATTAATGGTTCAAGTGCTGCGTTGCCAAGTTATTGTCAAAGTCGTAATTACTGTAGGTTTTAATGTTTTATGAGCACAGTTACAATTACTATTATTATTAGTAATTACCTAAATATCTGAAAATAAAATTAGGCAACCTTATATTAAATGTATAAATGTATCGCGATTCGCGAATATTGTTCTAATAATAAATTGGTCAGATTTAAATTAGTGAGTTAGAATTTGCGACAACCGGCGCGGCGGCGTTGACGGCCACGCGCGCCGCGAAAGTGATACTATTGGTTTGCCGTCGACAAGTTTTGTCTCTTTTTAACTTCCTAAAGCGCGTATGTTTGTTTCTCTCTTAGCTTTAATGCATTTTATATAGTCCATATACACCTACGAAGTCAATTTAAAATACGACGAGTCCGGGGCAAGCTTGGCTTGATTCTTTCTTGGGGAGTTTTCGCATGGAACTTGCACTTTTTTGAAAGAAAAGATATTTTTTGGTTTTAAAAAATAAATTACTAGGTAGATCATTGAAAATAAATTTGTGTGGGTCATTGACCAAATGACCTTATGGACGAACCGCGCCTGATATTTACACTAATTACAGTTCCATGGCTGTTTACAATATTAAAATATTGTCCGGGGCTGGTGCTAGCCTTTGGTGACTTAATGATGTAGCGGATCCAGCTAGGAGACCCTTTCCGATGAACTTTCAGGGCCGTAATGGATTTGTTTCTAGATTCTGAAAGATTAAAGAGAAACAATTCAAAGCACAAAAGAAAAAAACTTGCTTAATGTCTCTAATACTACTTTTGTTTCAGTTATTTTAGAAATGTAAGTATCTTAACTAAAAATTATTTATGATTAGTCAGTAGTATCAGTAAGAAAGGCTCCTGTTTGTGGTCCTTGTTTTTCCTTTTTTAAGGTTACACCCGGAATTGCGTATGTGGCGTGTGTGTCTCGACTTATGTTGGGATGCACAACCACACACGTAGCTCTGATAAAGCCAATGAGCAGGAACACGTATCGGATGGGCTACCATACCATACCATTTTTTTCTTATTCAAGTGTGTGCCCTTTAGATACTCAAGAATTAGGATTCAAACTATTTAAATTAATTTTACTCGAACATTAGAACCGATCTAGTTATTTATTTTTAAAATTTTCAAATCGGTTATCATTGACACGACCCGCGCATTGTGTATGAGGTATATACAGTGTGCTGACTTTTTAAGAAATTATTAAAACTATGCGTGTAAAAATAGGGGCAGTTACAACAAAAGCTGTAAGAAAATTTTCATAGCTTAGAATGGCAATTTACTAGGGTGGAGTTTTTATTAAAAGTTAAAAGCAAATCTGTATAGTTCCTTAACATATTATGTACATTTCAGTAAATTTCTAATATTAATAACATTTTTATTAATAACATCTCTAAGAATTTTATTGACCCCATAAAGGATGTCTGTCGGAGGGCAACAACAATTTTAAGGAGCAGCACATTATAGTGGGTAAATAATGTTCACCATTTGGGGTTTTTGTTTAGGCCTAAAACGGCGGTTTTTATGGATTTAATTGAGCGTTTAACCCGACCCTTTTGATAATAAAAAGAGAGATTTAAATTTATGTTCTGTAATCATAAATTTTAAGTATAGCACGCTTTAAGCAAACGAATTATTATGGTTATATAAGATTTTGGATATAATCCTTTAAAAAGGACCGGGTAAGTACTTGTTACAAGTATAACCAAATTCTAGATTATTTTTCTAATAACAACAATTTTATAACATGACCCAACCAAATACCATAATGCTGAATGAATATTTTGGCTTTTTTATTTTTTTTTTAATTATTAAAATAAAGACCTAAACATTTTTCAAGTTAAAAATATGCTTAATAAACTTTTACCAAGAAGATAAATTAAATATACAACTAAAAATAATTCTATGATCCTCAAAATTTCAAAAAGGCATGTGACGCAGAGATGAAAGATTTTCAAGGTAAACATTTTTGTTTGATCCCTTTGCGAGAGAAATTTTGTAAATAAGCTGCTGTATTTTTGTAAACATACCTTTATTGATTTTGATGCTTGATTGACTTTAGCTTTAAAATAAAAACACGCTTCTGGTATAATACTGATTTTAAATTTCAGTTGTTTAACGTCAGACTATGGCTATTCTACAATTAACATAACGTAAGCAATTGACATAAGCATGCGCTCATACGGTTTCCTGTCTCTCTCTCTCTCTCTCTCTCTCTTGCAATTAATTGTCGTAGGGGTTAATCTAATAAGGAATATGCACCTATTTTTTTTATTGCATAAATCGTTTAAGGAAGTCATTACAAACCCAAAAAAAATATTTTGAAGAAAATTACCAGGATAATTTAGCTACAAAAAATGTTTACTTTTCGGTATAATTTATTACAATTTAAAAATCAGCCACATTTGTCCTTGAAAAGTGACGTCGGGAGATTAGCAAAAATCTACATGTTAACGTAGAGCTTAACCTAAAGTCGAACAGGTTTGATTTTCTCGAAAACAGTCAGAGGGAGAGAAGTCGAATTTTTTGGGTTGATAGAGGAATAGTTCAACTAGCTTCGGTAAAAAATTCAGTTACACAGGATGTTTTGTTTCGGAGCTATTAACACGTTAACGGCCATATGCACCATATTGGTGCACACCCTGGTTTCTGCATAGACCGCGTGACCCTATATGGGGCACAGTCAATGTTCATGTTTTAAGTCGTGTGGATCTAACAGGGACGCAGCTTCAGTGTATTTAAATCTGGCGCTTTGTAGGTCTGGTCCCTGGGAAATAAAAAATGACTTTGGGTTGGTAAAAATAAATTGATTTTTTTATATATTATAGTACATATGTATATGTGTGTAAGTTGTTTTTTCGAACGCCATACTTCTTTTGCTAAGTAGATAATAACGTCGTACTTGTATTTTTTGTATGTTTAGAATGTAATGTAAAATGGAATTTACTTGTTTATTTTTTTAAAAATAAACGTTTTGGCTGTGACCCAAGATGGAACACATGGTCTGTGGTAAACTTAACCAATATATTTTTAAAATCAGACCTCTTAAGTAGATACCTAATAACGTTGTACTTGTATTTTTTGTATGTTTAGAATGTAATGTTACCTTATAATGGAATTTACTTGTTTATTTTTTTAAAATAAAATGTAAAATAAACCTTTTGGCTGTGACCCAATATGGGACACATGGTCTGTGGTACACTTAACCAATATATTTTTAAAATCAGACCGCGCGTACCTATTTGGGACACATGGTTTTTTTGTTAGAACCTTTTTCCAAACAAATTATTTTTGCCAAAAAAAGAATTATTAAACCTCGTTTTATCAAAATTTAACAAAAAAGTACCCTGGTCCAGGAGTAAACTTTCACAATTTAGCGCTGGTCGTTAACGTGTTAAACGTCAAAATCGAAATTTCCGCGATTTCCGTTGAAATCGGGTACAGGTCGCAAATGTGAATTAAATCGATGTAAATTTTCGGAGGTTGTAGGGGACCCGGAGCTTCAGAACTCCACTGAAACTGGTGAGGATCAGAACCCTCTTTGGTACCTAATAACTCAAACAAAACGTCAGATCGAAAAACGGATTTATAAGGGAAACTTTAAAACCTCAAATAACTTTTTTGCAATACACTTACCTAAACCTACAATCACTGGAAAATGGAAATATGTGGAAAAACTGGAAATTTAGATTTTTGACCCAAATATTTCGCGGTTTTTATTTTTTTGTGAGGTCAAAATGGTTCAAATTGAAATCACATATACGTCATCGGAAAGAGCATATCGATACAATTCAGCTAAGAGCATATCGATACAATTCAGATTACCAAACCCTAGGCCAGATACAAAAATCAAAAATGTTCGGCTCGCTTGTCAATCACTTAAGAATGTGAACTCACAAACTTGGGGCCAATACAGTTACCATTTCATAACGTAACACACCCTTTTAGTTAAAAACAAGCTTAAAGACATTTATATTGAACCCAAAATCAAACGTATTTCCTTTCTCATTTCCATATATTTCGCCAAAAAGGTACCCTAATGCCTAAAACAACATTAACCTTTTATTTAATCCAGTTTTATTTGAATAACCTCCATTTTCCCTATCTTCTCGCCCTATTTCAATTTAATTTTGTTTCAGGTAAATATGGTATCAATGTTTTCCCGCAGTTCATCAGGAAAATGAGGAAAAAAGCGGCGTAAAGCAATCGAGCTTATCAAGATGGCCTGGAAAACCTGAAAAGCCGGTATTTTATCGTACTTTATCCTTTTCTATCCCGCGTACTCCTTTTTTTGTTTAAGATCGCTTCGGCCTTCTTTGAAACCTTATCTAAATAGTAATCAATACTGTTATTTTTGTCTTTTTTTCTTTTAGTTTCGATTAGAACTTAATGGATCCACCCCAAGGTAAATTGGGTAGATAAGATTTTTTTCTGTGAGCATTGCTCTTGTATTTCTTTATTTTTAGGCTTCAAAATAAAATTACACGCGTAGGGCGATTCACACTCCAGAGGTTTTACCTATTCATATTAGAAAGCCAATTTTTTTATTTTTTAAGAGCTATGACCATCAAACTAAATTCATTATACCAACAGGTCTCAAGATAAAAATCATTGAGTAACCAAGCAATATGCAGAAATAATAGAATAACTCATACTTTTTAATTAACGTATACGTTAATACGAAGTCTTGCACTTTTTTAGGGAGTCCCGGGGTAAAAGTCATACAAAATTTTTTTTTCAAAAAAATTAACCAACTTCACAAAAGAAGAAGCACTAAAAAGTATGGAATAATATTTTTACGTATTTATAACTGTGGTTAGTGGTAAACTTAATTTTGTTCAAAGTTATGTAACTTGTACACCGAAGTTCTAAACTTTGAAGTCGCCGCAATTTTAAAGTATAATAGGAATCCTTAATAATAATACATAATAAATGGTTAATAAAGGGTACTAAGGCCCTTTAACCTTTAACAATTAAAGATCATCTAAAAAATTTAACATCCTGTATCTTTTGAAACAAAGCATCTGGGGACCCACGTTCATATGAACTTTTTACCTTAGTTGCTTTCAAGGAATTTCCCTTTAAGCGATGGCACATGTTTTTCGAAACACCCTGTATAATTATAAAATTTAGTTTTTATAACAAAATAAAAAATTCTTGACTCAGAAGAACACCCTGTATGACATCAGTTATTCCGTATGTTTGTCAAACCAGCAAAACCAAGCGAAAATCGAATCAGAGTATCACTCACGGCGGTGTGACCAAGAAAATCGTCCCTCTCTCAAAGAAACATCGAAGGGGAGGTAAATAATAAATGAAGGGGCCGCACAAAGCAGGGGGTCTAGGAATTCCGATACATACCGGCAATTTCAGGGCGGAAAGGGGAAAAAGAGGGTAATAAGATCACGTCTCGGTGCGAATCTGAAAGTACGGGGCGGAAAAAAAGCAATGACGATGAAATACATCCGATTCTGGAGTTAAGAAATATGTGATGCCATTAATTTTTGTTAACAAAAACGAAATAACAAACAAAATTTGGCCTGTAGCTTTCTTTTGTTAAATAAATTTGTAAATAAGCAATATGATGGTGTAAATATGAAATACAATAAACCATATTTAATTTATCAAATAAAAATTTTAACCGTCGAGTTTAGTGACAAGGAAGCTTACAAACCTTCAGAAGAATAGTCATAAAAATACAAAAAAAGATGTTATATTGAGCGAGGTATGTTAATCATACTTTTTCGATATAGGTACAGGGTATGGAATTGTTTTTAAAAAGATGCTAGGTGCTCCTCTGGCTCAAATAGATTAGGTAAATAATGTAAAATGCAAAAATTAATTAATATACTGTAGGTCCACGGATGGGGGTTAGAATAGGACAACTATTCTCTCTCACACCTTTAACCAGAGTACTACTTTCTACATATTAAACAATAATGACACCTATGGACATGTTTGTCAGTGTCTTTATTCAATGAAGCAATTATCTAATTTACAATACTTCTCATCAAAATCCTATCTACTGAACAAAGCATTTTTATAGTCCAGTGTTATGGGAATGGCCAGGTATCATACCACTATATCATGGAACAATTTAGCAAAAAACTTGTAGGAATCACAATAACTGAAATGACAATCTACAACACAATAAAAAAGTTCCAAAGAACTGGTTCGGTTTTGAATCTCAAGAACAAGAAGAAGAAATATGAACAAAACGATGTTGCCACAGTTTTAGTTCTTCAGTCTGTTAGAGAAACTTCTGTGATGTCCCTTAGAAATCGTGCTAAACATCTTATAGAAGGTGTGAAAAAACTCATATTCAGGTGATCTTAAAAGAAAATAAATTATTTTCGTTCAAACTCCACTTTGACCAAACATGGGAAGAGGGCCATGAAGCGAAAAGACTAGATGTTTGTCGTAGTAGTGGTGGGAGACCAAATTTTAAGTGAAAATATTCATTTTTATAAATTTATTATGTTTTCTGATGAATGTACATTTTCTACTAATGGAACTGTAGCATCCCAGCATGCCAGGTACTGGTCTCGAGAAAACCTCAAATTTAGAGTAATGAGGGGAAGACAGTATTTTACAAAAGTGAACATGTCTTTCAAAGACATTATAGGCTAATATTTTTGTAATAACAGCTGCAGTAGAATATCTGTGCTCGCAAGATAATAGAATGGCCTCGCCGCAGATTTGGTCCAAGGTGGATTGTTAGAAATTACCCAATTTTGTGGCCTCCAAGGAACTTTGTCTTAACGTTGGCCGATACGTTTCTATGGGGCCGTTTAAAACAAATTGTTTAAGCCAGCGGTTCCCAATCTTTTTTACTAGCATACCACCAAAAAGGTTTTTTAATTTTATTTACCACCTAATTAGAATAACTACCTATCTAGGTCATTATAGGTAATTCTGAATACTTACACAATTTAAGTACAATTTCAATTTTTATCAAGGAATAAAATAAAATTTTAACACTAAGAATAAAAAATATTTTTTATTATACCTAGTTTTCACAATCAGTGTTGTTAATGTTGCAATCTTTCCTTTTTTCTTCAATATGTTTATAAGATTTGCCTCGTTTTTCTTGTTTGTCTGTTTTTGGTTGGTGTTTATTTTATGTCTTGTTTAGCGTACCACCGTAAATAATTGAATGGTGGTTGATGTACCACAGGTTGGGAACCGCTGGTTTAAGCCACTTCAGTACCAGATAATATTGACGTGCTAAAATTTAGAATTACCCAGGCTGTTCATTCAATATCCCAGGAAATCAGATATCTAAGGAATTAGAAAAATCTGTGAATATGGGGGTGGGGTTTTTGAATTTTGATATATTTATTGTATTGCCTAGTTTATATCATATTCTTTTGAGTTTAATTAAATGTTTGCATTAGTGCAATTGCATTTAAATAAGAAGTATTTCAAAATAAATCACTGCTTCATTTAATAAAGACATTGACAAACAAGTCCATAGATGTCTTTAGAGTTGTGCCTTGACCAATTTGACCGCGGTCAAATATTAGGTAGTCAAATACTTAATAATTAAAATTGCTCCATGTCGAAATAAAGTGCCGATATGTGGCCGGCCTGTACAAACGCATTTCGGGGAAACACCGGCACCGATCGATGGTCTATGTGAATTTTTTGGAAATCCCCGGTTATTCAGTGAAAAAAGATAAAACTCGTTCCTTTTAATATTTAAATTTTTTAATGAAATCTTGTGCTTCGGCTTTAATTTAAAGCATATTTCATATTTATTCTTTTGGTAGAAAATCATAAACAAGGTATGTTTACTCTTACGCAAAATAACGTTAGTATTTTTTATGGTCCCTGTACAAGAAATTAATTTTTAAATTAAATTTTTTATAACGTAAATCTTATTTATTTTACAAGCAAAAACTTTTACCAGGAGTGTGATATTTTTGCGTACCTTGCAAAATTTGATCCAGTTGTCCGCTTCTAAACCCAATCCGGGGACATACTGTATAATATACAGTTATAAGTTAAATTAAGAAATAAAAAATACCTATTATGCAATTCAATGCCCCACCCACAAAATATAAACGTTTTGTAATACCTTCTGTCTTAAAAACGAAAAATTTTCGAGTCCCTACTGTAACAATTTTGTTTTATTCTGTTTGTCCTATTATCCAACATCCTAGTCCAGTTTTAAAATTCAGTTAGCCAGTTGAATTCTGTTTAGCTTGTGTTTTTTTTTAAACTGGCTGATTAGTGATAACGTTACATATGGAATCTCAATTTTAGTTCAATAGAACTCTGAAAATAAAGCATAATTTTACCGAGTTCAAAACTAAAAATATTCTATCACATATTGCAATGTTACTCTGACAAAGTAACAAATGTGCTCAAAGCATGTTTTGTTAAACATTTTCCATCTAACCATTCTCCCTTGTAACTATTCTAAACGCAGTATCACAGTAGGATCAATGCACGCTTACTTTTTCTCAAGAAACCCGTAAATCTAACCCCAGTCTGTTGAATGGAAGAAATAAAAGGACTTTTACGTCTTTCCGTCTATTGGGTAGGTGTAACAATGGTTGAGACGTATAGCTTTTAGGGAATTTCGTATTTTTATGTTCGACAGTTGAGTTTAGGTCTATTACGAATAGTAAAAGGCCGGAGAAATCTATTTGGTGGGACCTTTTTCGGTGAAATAGTTTTTTAAAGTTTATGGTTTCTCTCATGATTTTATCTGATTTGGTTAAGATTTTTAAATGAAACTAACAATAAGTTTTTTACTGTAAATAAATTGTTGAATTTTATAGTGTGTGGACCTTGGACACAGTTTACCGTGCTTGGCTTAGATTATACTGTTTCATTTTAATTTTATTTATGGAATATAAATTTCGCGTCAAGCTTGGCAACTTTTGAGGCACACAACAATGGTTAAAAACGTAGACGTCTAAAAGACTATAGACAAAGCATTCCATTCATAAAATCGTTTCGCGCCAAATCAATCATTCATTTAAAAAATGCATTGAATGCGACTAAGAGATAAACACAGCGGAGAAAATGGCAACACTGTCCAACAGTCAACTCAACTACACCAATGGATTCGTGAATAGATATATTCACTTGTAGCGAATCCATTGGTGTAGTTGAGTTGAATGTTGGACAGTGTTTCCATTTTTTCCGCTTATACTTGTGACAAGAAACCTTGGTATAAATAGTTAAATTTTTTACAAACGTGACACTGCCGCGCCATAAAACCATATGAAGAAACTTGTGAAATAACTGTGACATATTGATAAAACGTGACGAGAATTTCACACTTACTTAAAATCCTGATTTATTAAAGAAACTTTGTTCCTTAGAAACATAATATAACACTACATAAATAACAGATACTTGCATCTCGTGCGTTGTTCATTAAAATTACTAATAAAATTTATTATGGATTCTGATGAATCCATAATAATGGTTATTATGGATAATGTGTTTTCCTTTTATCTACCTTTTTTGGCGAAAACCCGTTGACGTCCCGTTCTGAGGAAAAAACTAGTCACGTTATTTATATACCAAAATGGATGTCGTAGTCTGTGGATGCCTTTGCACTTGTCAATTTAAACCCTTGATTGTCAAATTAGCAGAGGTGTATCTGGCCGTTAAAGTTAACATCTTGAGCAGTTGACAGTTGCAGAATGACAGAAAATTAAGTTCAGTATTTTTGAAAAATCATTAACAAATCAAAAACATTATTTTTTAGTCAACATAACAAGGTCAAAAATTACTAAAGTTTACATAATATATGAACTTTATTAGTGACACTGTGTATAGTCATAAACAAATGGAGCTTATTTTAGCTTTATGCCAAAAGCTCTACAGATACTTTAGCGTTACAACTGTTTTTGTTTTTCCAATCTATTAAAAGCCCAATAAACACAAACCCACAGGCACACCAATCATAAAATCCCCTCTCGCGACGCCAGTAAACTTTCCGAATGTATCCCAAAAACATTCGAAGACAAGTTTATGTTTCCAATTAAGTTATGGAGGGTGGTAAATCCGGAGTGTTTTCATAAGCTACTCTGTGGAGGTGCATAACATAACGCAATAAACATTTTCGGCTTCTTACATCTTCTGTTTTGACTTGAAACACACAAATTAGTCATCGCTTGGAACGGTTTTAACAGTGGATTCTAAGAGTTTTTTCATGCAACCATTATACGGTATTTGTTCTTGTAAACCTATAGCACTTCTCCACAAAAAGGTGCATCTCAAAATAAACCTTTTCGTTTGCACCCTATGTTTGACGTACAGTGAAGGAGATGGTACCCAAAAAGAGGAATTAAATGCAATATATAAAGGACACATAGAAAGAAAACAAAACAAAATAAAGAAAGAATGTAAAGAAATATCGATTGCCAATAAAACGTTTTTAAATAATCTTCAGGCGCGGCCCGTGAGCTTTTTTTACAGGTGATATCAAAACAAGCAAAATACATAAAATAGGTACCTACTGTAGTTACTACAGTACCTATGAAACAGTAACATGAAACCTTAGATTACCAAAACTTACAAAGCATTTACTACATTCTCTACATGAGTAATAATTAGGTACCAGAACCAAATGGATTTCTAGTTATTAGTGCAATTATATTCCGTTTATATCGAACAAAAATTATTTACGACAGAAACAAAAATTGCATAATAGAAATGTAGGTACCTGGATATTTCCTTTTAACGTGAACTCAAGTTAGAGGGTTACTTCTTATAAATAAATTAGTAGTTTATTATTATATTAGTTTTTTTCAACGGACTACGCCACTGGCGGCCGGCAATTATAAAGTGTAGAACACGTTGTCCTTTTTCACGCTGATGACGCTCCTGTACCATTCTAGTTTGAATTCATGTCTAATTTTGTTTAAAAAAAATCCGTTTCGTAACGTTTGAGTTAAAAGTAAGTGATTATAAAAGTTTTGTGGAATTATTTTTTGTCATTTTTTGTTTAATCAAAAACTATATTTCTCATTTTGATTCTGAATGTTTGAACATGTTTAAGGTATAATATTGTTGCTTTCCCAGTAAATATAAACACTAATTTTTATGATTCATTATATTATATTTATGATATTATTAGATTTGAAAAGGCGTATGTGGTTAGAAAATAAGGCATTCCTAAAAATTACAGCACACGAAAAGGCGTATCTCAATTTTTTTGCTTTTTTTCTTGAAAAATAGAAAAATAAGTAAAATTTTATGACTGGAAATATTCACTACGGTTGCCATCTACAAAAAAATAATATTACTTGGGTTAGCCTGGATCTCTTTGAACTATTTTTTGGTAAGAAGAGATCAAGTTCTTGCAACTTTTTTAAACTGCTCTCCTGTAAATTATGGATTTTTGAGATACGCCGATGATCTGTGTGAACCGAATGTTTAAAAAATTGACACTTTACAAAAATAATATGAAACTAGATTCATAGACAGTATGATTTATTGAATAAATATGTATAAATAGAAGCTAAAATAAAAAAATTTATAGCAAATATAGGTACACTTTTGAGAAAAATACCCATACTCATGGGTTCCCATAGAATAAATTTTAGGGTGGGGGGCAACTATCCAAAAATCGTGTGTTACAAAATCACGATATTGCGCAGTTGTTAAAAAGCAGCGTGGAACCCTACCGGGGGGGGGGGGTCAACCGTCCCCCCTTGCCCCTCCCTATGGGCGCCCATGCTCATACTGTAATACCAAAGTATTTATTATTGTCAATGGTTCATTTTTTCTCAAGTCCACCATTTCGCTCGTGATTTCTTAGTCGAAAGATCGTTGTCGTTTATCAGCTGTTGTAATGAGTCCAACATTTTGCCCATTTATTTTATTTTATTTATTTATTTGAGACTCCGATAAAATGACATAATATAAAATATATATTATGACAAGTGTCACTTGTGAGTTTATCAAGCTAAATCATTTGGATTTTGAGTTAAACACTATCATAATTAAATATTTTCATCACGGTTAATAATTTTCTTAACCACAAATATATAACTAAGGAATATTTCATTTTATTGAGTATAATTTAATTTTGCGGCCCTATAAACTTGCGATAACTCCCCAAATAAAATTTATTACAGGGCGCGGCAGTAAAAAGACGGTTTTGGAGTTTTTAATGCGACTGTTAAAGTACTTGAATGACTGTTAGACGAAACAAATACTGAAGTGAAAATTAAGGTCTGAAATGGGCGTAATGAAATATCAGGAATAAAAGTTTAGTTTATGTGACTTCTCTTAATAAAATCTTTATATTGAACTCAAATTCATAAACCTCAGGTGTAATGGGTTGTGAACATTTCCTATTTACCTGCCTTCATCTAGATAATTTTAATTTTTCTGATACTTTTAATTAGACCCACACATTTCTGGCTGAATACAGTAATACAAAATAATTTGTAACTGACAGAAAAATGGCTCAGCAGCAAACTTATTGTATGTTAATGTTATCATTAAATTTAGATATATAATAAAATATAACTTATTAACTTTTCTTAGATCACATGAAGAGCCGCCGGGAAAAACGATGAAGCTGAAAGATTTGTAAATTTTTAGAGGAGTATTTTTAAGTGTTTAAACTTGAAAAACAATAATATCAAAATATATTTTAGAAGCTTCACATCCTTAATATGTGGCCACTATTCTTTTAGTTCTTATTTTTGAAACTCAGGAAAATTCGAATGGAGATTTCCAACTTAAAAAAAGCTTTAGACCACCAGATTTTACGCGACAAACTATGAAACTATACAATTTTATAGACAAACGGTAATCTTCATGTTTTATTGAGGAAAAGTAGAAAAATACAAGCATAATAGTTAATAAACTTTAAGAAATTCATATAAACAAAATAAAAGATATTTCTCTAACTTTATGAGGATGCATCAACAAAAAGTTTTGAGATTATTCGCCGCCATATTATGTAGCTAGTTTGGTCAAATATCGATACTTTTACACTTGCCTAAATAAGAGATTTTTGCGATCTTTCTTTTATTTAAAACTAATAATCCAAAAGTGATATACTAAAAATTAATTCGTCAAGCGGACATTCTGGAAAATTTGGAGCCTCAGCGTTTAATCGAGTTACGCATGGAACTTCTTCGATTTTTTTCGTTTGAAGGGATTTTTTTACTGCAAAAATCTGTTTTCATGTATACGTTAATATATTTGCTTTTATTTGCATTACCTACATTTTGATCTGAAGAACTCATTTTTAACAAATAATGCAGTTTTACCGTTTTTTCCAGTGGCTCTTCATATGGAACTGTATATACAAAGTATCTTAAAATGGAAGACCATATTTCTTCTAAATATAAGTTATGTCAGAATTGCAATCCATGTTTATATATAAAAAAAAAATGTAGTAAAGTAAGGCCGGGCCGGACAATCTATAGAGACTCCCTTCTCTTTTAATATCTAGTGCTTCCATTTTAAAACTAGCAGCCCCAATTTGATGCAATGCAAAAATGAAAAAAACACGTCAATCTAGATGTCGAAGAAGTTTAAAACCAAAAGATATTGAACTTTACGTTTTACTCCCTTTTAAAAAAATTAATTTGGTTGGTCGTTCAATGTGGTCAGAAATCATCAGACCTAGTGTTTTGCCGCCCAAATTTATCGCCTCCATATCCAAAAAAATGTATACATTATTGTACTTATATACCTCTACAAAAAGAGTCATGTTTAACAAAATATAGAAATGTATTTTAAATGGATTCGTTTTAAAAATGGTGTTTTAAAAAATATTGTATACAACCAGGCTAAACTGTGCTTTTTTACTTGAGGTCTTAAACCGACCGCTTGTAAAAGCGCTGTTTTAACAACTTGTATAAACTACTAGGTATAATATTATTATTTATTGTTACTGGTATGCGTGCAAGTCAGTAAAACATTTGTTAGCAATATAGATTGTGTAATTTGGTGTACGTATAGTACCTATTTACTTTTACGTAAAATTTTAAAAAGATTTTAGTGTAAATTTATTTAGGCGCGAACTATATTAGAAAAATGCAGATATTTACACAATGAAATTAAAAAGAGAGCTGGGATTATGGACTATTTATATTACTAATAATACTTTTTACCTTTATACACCATTATAATGCAAAAAAAAAACAAAAATATGAGTTTTGGCCAGGTACTCTGAAAAATTCACCTGTGTGCGGCGTCCGAGAATGTCAAATAAGATTACCAGGAATGTAGACGGATTAATGCTGAAATATTTCGTAACGTCCCTAAAGAGTTTGAAAATAAGCTGTATTATGGTCCAGTAAATAATGGAGTTCAATTTGAACTATTATTAAACTAAATTTTCTGACACTGTCTCACTGTCATATAACCGAAAATAAATTGTTCCTGGCTTTGTCTTTTAATTTTTAACCATAACTCATTAAAGGATTAATCGAATTCAATTTTTTAATAGTGATTAGATCAAGATTTTTACGACCTATATAAAATGATATATTACAAGGTAGGGGGTACCATTTAAAAGTAGGGGTAGTTGGAGGCGAGGGAGTGAAACGTAAAATTCAGTGTATTAGTTTTAAACTTACCATTCAATATAGAAATCTACGTCTTTTTTTGTTTAAACTAAATTTGCTTCCAATCAAGTGTTTTTGAGGGTTGCCTGTTTTGAGATAAAACCTATGTATGCAAATATAAAAACAAAAATATCACGAACTGATGATTAGTTGCTGAAAGGGTTAATTTTCAGAAGAATAAAACTACTTATTGAAAGGTAGCAGCAGTTAAGAAGTAGTACCCCATTTTTTATAGAATTTTTGTGTCAATTTATACCAATATATTTGCTAATACAGGGAAATAAATAAGGCTAAGTGTATTATTTCTCGCATATTATCGTACCATTACACAATAGGGACTTTCGATAGACAAGATAGATCCGCTCACATGTGTTGTTGTGAGTAAAATTGCTCCCAAGGCGGCAGTTGGTCGGTAATCCGCGCCTTTCCGAACTAAAACATCGTTGCGAGCCTCTAAATCTTGAGTTTCCTTTTTGGATTTACGGCATCGTATACACGTGTCTGTATTTCTGTTTTACGTACAATCTGTCTAGACTTGATGCACTTTTTAAAAGGAAAGATTTGTCAAATTAACCGCGCCATTTGTCAAAACATCACTATAATACCGGATCCAGATAAGAGTGTAAGTTAGGGGAGACAATATAGAACAATACTTATGTATTTTAATTAAGGAATGTGGGGAAAGGGAAATACAAATGTGCACTTCAAATATAACGAATTTCGGCAGAATGGTTAACGAATGTGACAAAATAAGCAGCAAAGAGAATAAGTAGCGCAACGGCGAGGTAACGCAAAGATATAGCTAAGAAAAAAAATTTGTGTGTACCGTGTACGCGGTGTTACTTTGCTACAGTTTTTGAACATTTTTCTATAAAACTGGCAGTAGTCTTTAGTTTCTTCATTTGTGACTGACATATTTAGTTGACTTTTAATTTATAACAAATTTTTTATTGTAGAATGACGTTTTCGTATACTTTTTATTTTAATTTTTGTGCAAAGTTACCCGGTCGTGGTGTCAAATTGCACACCTACATAAAACGGGTAGAATTTCAAAATGTAGGTAGCGCAAGGGTGACATTACACGTAGTTGAGCTTTTTAAAAAAGGTTGCAACATATTGCTACAGAAAAACATGCTTAACATGTACGAACTCCATCACAACGTAAAAATAAACCAAATAGATAAAACGTGAGTAAACCGTACTTATATGTTTTCAAAACTCTTCTTATGTTTTGACAACTCCGTTTTAATAGTTTGAGCTGATGGCGATCAATGAAATTGAGGACCTAGTTTCCTGGTAAATTATTCGTAAATTTTCTGATTATTCTACCTTTTTCGTCTAAATATCTTTTGACTAGAATTCGAATGTCAAAGGACTTTAATGGGCTGCCAAGCTCAATGGCTGCACGTTAACAAAATGTCGTTCCTCAATTTCTAAAAGTATGGTTTGACCTTCAATAGTTTTGGTGTATTTTCCTTTAACTTTATTCCAGAGTATTTTCCAAGGGATATCAAATTTGTGACCTGCCTGTCTGAATGTTTACCCACCAAAGCTCAGGTACTGCATTTATGGCTCTTTGTAATTTTTCATCGACGTAGTTTCGGTAGGTCCTGCTGCCAACCTTTCTTTTATAAATAAGACTATGTTTGCCTAAAAAAACTAGGTACTTTAACTTCCTATCTATAGACATATATAGTGTAAAGTGTCCCGAAATTACAAAAATATGTATAACTTAGCTAGCTACAAATTATTTTGTTTAAAACTTGGTGTACAATAATCAGCTATAGGGCTTATGACCAGAAAATCTGGTACTAACTACTAACTACCCAACTAATTCCACAACCTTTAGAACTTACCGGTTTTGAAATTCGCTATAACCACCTGTTTAATTTGACAACACCCCAAACTAGGGATTCACCAAATCTGAAAAAAAATCGATATTTCGAATCGATCTTAGATCGTGATCATGGAGATCGATTCGCTATTTAGATCGTCTTAAGAGATCGATTTTTTAAAAAATCTTATTATTTTTTAGGCCTGACCAAATTGATCAAATATCAGCGGTTCAAAGTTACACAAACCTGAACAAAAGTACTTTTTAAATTGGTTCAGTAGTTTCTGAAAGAATTCCGAACACACAAGCAACTTTACCCCTTTACTAACGATATTCCTCAAACTGTCTGATAAATAATTTTTGGGATTACTTCTATACGGATTATCTGTTTAAAAATCTTCCTCCATACGCCATACCAGAATTCAAATTCATCGCTTGACTCAAACAGTAATAGCATCGAGACACTCCGGAGACTACGTCCCGCGGGAACTAAACGAATCCAAAGAAACAATTGAATTGAAATGAAGTTTTCCCGTCGATCCAGCAGATCGGGATTGGGATTTTAGTTTTGCAAACTGAAAGTGCCAACGAAACATGCAGTTTGAATGTCAATAAGATGGATTTTACAATCTCATTTATCCTATCCTATTATACCGGTTGTGGAAGTAAATAGTAACCGGGGCATAACATATACATCAGCGCTCCCTCTAGTGGTAGACATGATCGTATTATTAAAAAAAAAATTAGTAATAGATAATGAATTCAAATTATATTACTTTTATCCCGATACTACTTGTAATTCGTGTAAGGCGGCGCGTACTCCAATTACGATAACCGATGTTTCATCGTCACTCATTATTAGGTCTTTGTATCGGTATATGGTATTCATAATTTAAAATTCTGCTGCTGCAAAGAGCGATTCGCGTTGTTGCCGCTTCTTACAGTGTTCCGTTTTTACTTTTACTTACCGTTAACGGCCATATTCTCCAACGCCAGATCCGTCTAATTTGACAACCAAAAGTTTTAAACTGACAAGTGTAAGAATAAGACAACTATTCTTTGCTTCCGATTTTTTTTGCTAATTTATAAAGAAAAGTAAAATTTAAATACGTACTTCCCACAATAATAGAACTAAATTCATTCTAGCAACACGTTCCAAGATGAAAATTAGTTGGAAACCAGGTAAATCGGTACAATATTAGAATAACCCATAAGTTTCTATATAATGACGTCTTGATAACAACGGCAGAACAAAAATCTGTCAAAACCTAACTGATCAACTAGAAGATCTAATTTAAACCAGTACTAAATCTTAAGCCTTTTTAGCGAGTCTGAACAATTTTTAATTTGTTTTTATTATTCATCAAAAAATTTTAGGCCGGAAATCATGTAAATTTGCCTAATCAAGTAATTGGACCATTAATACAACAAGCGCTTTAGCTTATATCTTTTACGACGATTTATTAATGATAATGATGATGAACAGTAACCAGAATGCTAGTTGTAATTTCTTTGCGAAATTTTTAGTCACCAAATATAATTTACTTTTCTAGTTTTCCATTTCGTCCACTGTGACTTCCAATTTCGTTTTCATAAATTATTTGTTAAAAATTCGAGTTCATAATTCAAAATCCGATTCATCCATTTGAAACCAAATCTGATTTCTATCGCGACAAAACTCACAGCGCCTCCATAACTCTTTCTGGAAATTTTATAGAAAATATTAAGGATTGGATTTTCAGAATGAAATGCCAGTAACTGGCTATATTAAAGAAATGCTAAATGGTCGCCAAAAGATATATGGACGGAAAGTAATTTTAGAAAATAAATTAGAGGTTTATTCAGGAAAAAGATGCTATTTTATTCTTCTTTTCTTATGGTATATTTAAATAAGATTTGTTCCTGTCCTCTAGAAGCTCTTTGCTTTTAGAAAAAAATACGAGATATTTACGGTGAGATTCACTACTGCTACAACTGCTCAAGTTAGTCAATAAAGAGTTTAGATTGACAGGTGTAAGAGTAAAAGAACTAAATGTTGTGCTATGAATTTATTTATGTTTTTTTTTGCGAATTTGTAAGGAAAATCAGTACGTTTTCGGGGATTATATTATTCCTTGTGTTTTAAGATTTAGAATAGAAACAAGGTTATAACAAAATAATTTATGCTAAAATTTTAACATTCAGATTCACTAAAAATGTACAGATTTAGTACTGGTTTAAATTAAGATCTTCTAGTTGATTAGTTAAGCTTTGACAGGTTTGGTCCTGTCACTGTTAATAAGTCGTCATTAAAAACTTATGAGTTTTTCTAGTATTTTAGCGAATAGCTTTAAGTCCAAATGATTTTCATCTTGGTACGTGTTTCTATAATGTATTTAGTTCTATTTTGTGGAACGTACCTACGTACTAAAATTGCCCTTTCCTTTATAAGTTGGCAGAAAACTCGGAAAGAAATTCATAGTATAAAACTTAGTTGTCTTATTCTTACACTCAGCAGTTTAAAATGTTGGTTGTCAAAGACCGATCTAGTGTTGGAGAATTCGGCAGTAAAATTTGTAGTTTGCTTATTTATTAATAAAAAAATTTTCGGTGGACTTTTCTGCAGCAGGTGAATAAAAACTACTCACAACCTATTTCCTACGCCCATGTAAACCAATGCATCAGCTTCTATTCCCGATTTTACGTTACCCTGACGTGAAAATCAATATGCGTTATTGGGGTACGGCAAAAGCAAGTCATAAACTATCAACCTTTTAGTATACACATGACTAAACAAAAGGTTTTTTGCTAAATCGAGGGGTAATATGCCAGGTTACAAAATTCAGAAAACTGCTCTATTTTAAGGCGAGGGTTGTTTCAAGGGTAAACTAGCGTAAAAAACACGTGAGTTTTTTTGAATTTATGCTACTATTTGTGCGTTATAAATTTCTCGCTGAAGGATAAATGTGTGCATGTATATATGTAATATTTTTTTATTTCATTTTCCGGTTTGTGGACAAAAATTTTACACTTGCTGTGGTCCTTCAGAATAAATGTTATACTGGTATCTGGGGGCACCCCCAAGATCGAACCTCACTACTGGGTACCTTTTTCTGAAGGCAACTCAGCATACTCCCATATCTTTTCACTAGAGAATATTATATGTCTTATATCTATTTTTTGAAGAATGGTGTGCAAGCTGAAATAAAGTTAATTTCATGTTCCTAAATATATCTTTTACTTTCCAAGATAATCTACTTTGACATACACACTTATCATTAAAATTTTAAGATACTTCTCGTAGCCTTAGAATACTAAAATCCGACACACAAAGGAAAAAAAGTCATAAACCGAGACATTCATTCTTTCAACCCCAAGAATAGGGAATGACACAAAATAAATAAATAAATAAAATAAATTTAATTCCTTAGACATTAACAAACAAATGTCTGGAAAACGTCAGTGGATACATATATAATAAATTAAATGAGACATGTAAAAATGTATACAACCAGTAACTAGGAGTCATTAAAATAATCTTCCAGGCTATAAAATGTCTTAGATAGCACTAATAGTTTTAATTTTCTCTTGAATACAAAATATAAATTGTCAGGCGACCTTAACACCGGCGAAAGTTTGTTGAATAAAAGAATTGGTAGATCATAATCTTATGCATTGTGACTTAATTATTGTTAATCTACTTAAAACTAGTCATATTTGATGTTGAGTTCAACATCATTGTTACTTATTGAAATTTTCTATTTTACTAGTTTTTCTAAAGTTTATTTAACCTATGTATATCTTTAACCAAAACTAACTTCTTGTGACTTGGCCATTACGCATTTTATTTAATATAATCAACCAAAAAGCTATGCTAACCCCCCGTAACCACATTGTTGAAGCTGAGACAACTTCAGCGACTTCAAGATTATGGTACATCTGGGCTTCGACCGGTAAGCCGTGGAGTAAATCTCCAAGACTACCTCGCCGATTTGGATACTCGATTTTGCATTATACAGGGTGAGTTTTTTAAAGTGTTACAAGGCAATATCTCGAAAACAGTTTAAAATATTTTCACGAAATTTTGGTGAATTACCAAGACATATTTAAACATATTTTTGACATGTACCCACTCTCTCTATTTTGAGGGGTGGGGGTAACTTTGGAATTTTAAATGGGATGATGAGCCCTTGTTTGTTTATAAAATTCAAATCTACGTAAAAAACTATGTGTACAAATTTTTTTTTGACTTGCTCTTTCGGTTACGGAATTATGATTTATTAGGCTATAAAATAAAAAAAAAATATTTGCCATTTACTTTTAAGTTTTAAACATCTGTCATGGTTGAGAAGTTGTTCGAAATGGCCCCCTTCAATTTCTAGACACTTTCTCACTTTTTTTCTAAATGAATTTTGTACGCGCTGTAATATTTCAGGTGTCACTAATAAGCATATCATTCAACATTCATTCAGCATTCATATCATCTAAAGTTGTAGGTGCAGTCGCCATCGCTTTGTCCTTTATAAAACCCCAGAGGAAAAAGTCAAGGGGGGTCAAATAAGGGGACCTAGCAATAAACTGAGAAATAATCCTTAAATTATCAAAATTCTCATGTGACTTAAAAATAACCCATTCCAATGGACACGAACAATTATTCTAAAATAATTGATTTATTGGTAAAATTTATTTTTTAAATTCAATTAAAATTGAATTAACCACAATTCCGTAGTTCCGTAGTTTTTTACGTAGATTCGAATTATATAAACAAAAGTACATCATCCCATTATAAAATTCCAAAGTTATCCCCCACCCCTCAAAATAGAAAGAGTGGGTAAATGTAATGTCAAGCATATGTTTAAATATGTCCCCCATCTCCCTATTAACTCATTTTATGAAAATATTTTAAAGCGTTAGATATCGCGATGTCTAGTGATGCCGCCGAAACGAGAGACGACAATCTCTCATCTCTCGTCTCGTCTCGACGAGACGAGAGGACGGATCTCTTTCGACAGAAGGCTCGAGACGAGACTAGAGAATGCTGTCTCTTGTCTTGTAACACTTTAAAAAACTCACCCTGTAGAAATGCATATTGAATGGCCATAACCTTTATTTAAACGCCCTCAGTTTTAACAACAGAGTAAATGACTCAAATAATGGGTAATATTATTTAATGTTATCCTAAATAACAACACATTTATATTTTTTGCATTTCTATATTTAGTGCGAATTTTCATGAAATAAATATTAACTAGAAAGGCATTATATTTCCCAATTAAAATTAGTTAGTAATTAACAAAAATAAAATAATTATTTCCATGCTTAAATTGCAAAGAATATTATTCGCATAAGCAGAAAATCTAATTACACACAAATTAGCGTCATCAGTTTCCGCTCTTAATGAATGCCTGCCCTTATTCCGCACATTTAAGGCAGAAAACGGATCTGGGAATAACCAGAAACGGAAGATTGATAGACTTTTTAAGTCGTCCGTAAAATATTAAACGGCTCGAATAAATTTATAATAGTTATTATTAGCATTTATTGCCGGTAGTTTTTATATAGAGATCGAGTTAAAACATAAAAAAGCGGTATTTACGAAGGTACAGCGCCGGCTCAAGGGGGGGGGGGGGCTAATGGGCTATCAGCCCCGGGCGGTGGGCTAAAGGAGGCGGTGAGTGGAGTAATCAGTTGTACAAAACAAATTAACACAACTGACACACAAAACAGTGGACATTTTCTGGCGTGAAATCTTTTATTCTATTTTTTGAAATTCCTTGAGCTTTTCTCAAAGATAAATTGGGATGACGTTTGAAGAAATTTCGAAGCCAATTTTTGCCGGCATTCGCGTCTTTTTTTCAAAACGGATGAGGAAGGTTATGCCTTATAGCAAGCTGATACGCCTGTCTGCGGATGTCTGCGCGTCCTAGACCATGATATCTTTTGTCCATTTCCAAACAGTACTTTTAACTGCCAGCAGGATAAACTAAGATACTTTACCTTATACAGATTTTCTTGATATAACCTTATTTTGATTGTAGGGCTTAAAACACAACTAATATCTAATAAAAAGAAATATAATTCCACAAAATGAATTTTCAGTATAAATATGCCAAAACCTCAGCAATTTCATAGTACAAAACTTAGATATTTTATTCTTTCACCTGTCAATTTAATCTCTTGGCTTAAATTAGACTGATCGTAGCAGTAGTGAATCTGGCCGTAAATTTCTATACAGATATTTTATTTAATATTCATATTTTTAATAAAAGCAAAGAAACTTTACAGGAGAGGAAAGACTTTTAATTAAAACACGTATTAGAAAAGAGATAGAAAATACCATCGTTTACCTGTGCAAACCTCTAATCTATTTTCTAAAATTACTTTCCATCCATATATCTTTTGGCGACCATTTAGCATTTCTTTAATATCCAGTTACTGGCATTTTATTCCGAAAATCCAATCCCTAATATTTTCTATGAAACTTCCAGAAAGAGTTATGGAGGCGCCATGAGTTTTGTCGCGATAGAAATCAGATTAGGTTTGAAATGGATGAATCGAATTTTGAATTATGAACACGAAATTTTAACAGATAACTTATGAAAACGAAATTGAAAGTAACAATGGACGAAATGAAAAACTGTATAAAAGTAAATTATGTTTTATATTTTCAAAGAAATTAAAACCACCGATTACGGTTCAAACCGTACTAATTTTGTGCTGAATCTTCGTGTTAAAAATTATCGATTGGGTTTCAGAATATAATCGTGAACCAAGATATTTTTTTCTTAAACCAAGATATTTTAGAGCTTACCAGATATTATAAGCTTACTACAATAATTTGTATTCTTTTGCCAAGTAAGTTATAAATAATACTTATTGAAGAAAATAAATTCCTTTAAGAGTTGTAGGTTTATCTTAACTTAAGAATAGTACTGACTAACCATAAATGATTCTTATAATTACTCCAAGTAATCCCCTTCCTACTCCTCAAAGCTTGCGAATTTTTGAACAGTGGGCATTTGCGATAGTTTTAAGATAAAATAACTGAAAAATCTTCTGAACTTCTTTTATGTAAAACCATTACGTGAAATTGGCTCTTTATACTACGCTAAGCTTTATCTTCACTCAAATATTAGATCCAACTTATACTATTTTAAGAAGATAATCGCTAATAAAAAGGGAAAGTAGGGCAGGGCATTAAGTATCGATATGTGAAAAGTGCTTACTATCGTGAAATCAGGTGAAATAATGAATAGTGAGTGAGCGATCGAACTGAGAAAGTGATGGGTATTTAAATGGCAAGTCCATTAAAATGAAAAATCGCGAAAAAAAATATAAGTACCTTTATTTCTCTTATTACTTGAAAAGTTGTTCAAAATGACCACCGTGAACTTCTTGGCAGTAATACAGTCGATAAGCAAACCAAACACTTGTCATTCTCGAAAATATGAGAAGTGAATGTTAGAAGACTTTTTGGATCTAAATCAATTTGACTTTTATTTCTGAATTGAATTAGACATGGCTTTGAGTTGTTTAAAAGCATACCATTATTTTTGCACCACTCCGAAATTTCTGTTTAATGAATATTAACTCTAATTATTAGATTTTGCAAGTTTGGTCCTTTTTCTGTGGTATCGTCTGCAAACTGATAAATCAATTGATTGTTTGCCAGCGAGAGATGTTTGGTTAGATCACTGCTAAATAGGTACAAGGAAATGGAGGGATGATAAAATACCTTTCTGGGGACCCCAAATCTAATAGGCAAGGTTTTAGATTTAAAACTATAATTTGTTTAATCGAAGCAAAGACTTGTGATTTGAACGAACTATTGTCTGCCTGTAATATAAGACACCAACCAGTCATGAGGTGGACCAGTAATTCCACATGCTTTTAGCTTTAAGCAGTAAGTCTGAATTTATTACATCAAATGCCTTAGAGAGATCGTAATAAATACCTTCATGTAATTTTAGGTAATTATTTAATTTTGCATTTGCGTTGCTCTTATTTTTATATTTATATTTCAAGTTTTATTATCATCTACTTTTGTGTCAATAAAAATTATCAAATGGTAAATTGAAAATATAATTTATTTTCCTCTTGTTAATCGCGGGCCCATAAAATATCTCATAGTGTCATTTCGAAATATAAAATTGGGATTTAGCTACCACAGGGTTCATAAAAAGACTCATTCGTGCTGCCATAAAAAAACTACTAACGACATAATCGCGTTAATCCAATTAAGAGTGACACGTGAAATTTCTTATCTTTTGGTAGTGGCGCCAACAGTGTTATTTTCCGAAAATATTTTTTTTCAGTAGCGTAGTAAAGGGCAGTTGACCCCTAAAATTCAGATTTTAAATTTTTATGTTTATCCATTTTATGGATAAGTGTGCCCACACCCGGTTATCCTATCCAGATATTTATTTAAACAAAAATATTTGTCTTTCTAAAGGAAAAACATTAATTTATTACTTTTTGAGTGTTTTCCAAAGGATCTCATATAGAATTATTATATTATTGTAACATTTTTTTTATTTTTTGAATTTATCCAATGATGGAAGTACTTTTAAATAAACTTTTGACATCACTGTCATTTTTTAAAAATTGTTTACATATTGGACGGGGTTCCCAGCGTCAGGTAAAACAGGAGAAACAGGGAAATATCAGGGTATTCAACAACCGTCAGGGAAAACGTAAAATTTCAATAGTAGTCAGTAAAAATAAAGATTTTCTCTTAGTCAGGGAAAATAGCAACTTCCGATATTTTTTTAGTATATAAATAATATGATTAACCTATTTCGAAGTTCTTGATTTGGATTTTTCGTATAAAAGGTCTGGTTTATTGTTCTCACATCGAGGAGAAAACGATTCTTTTAAATAAATTTCACTGCATAACGGAAATTTGAACGTTGGTCCAGGAGATGAGCAAATTTTAAATATGCATTCATAAATCGAAAGCTTTATTTATTGAACATCTGGTACTGATCCTTGCGAACATTGATGCCTTTAGTTAGGTACTTCACCTTATCCAATTTAAAAGGATACCTAATATTAGTAATTTACTACACCACTGATTTCGAAAATTCAATTTCCCTTAGAACTAAGGCACTGACCGGGTCAAATTAAATAAGAAGAAGACAGATATGAATGTAGCGACAATCTGTCACCCCAATTCTTCGGCGGTAACCTTGTTAAGGACGCAATTTTCCACCCTTAAGACGTTTGTCTGTGTTTGCTCCGCAGGGAGAGATGTAATTTGTTTGTTTGTATAATTAAAGCATATTTATTTTGATTAAATTTGTATACGGCTGGTGTATGTTTGGTATAAGTAAACACGGGAACAAGCGGGATACATGAGGATAATAACTAATCAAGATGTAAGTACAACCTGGAGCTCTGCATAAATTGCTTTATTAGGTATATATCTACACAACACAAAAAATTTCTCTATAATGAAACAAATTCAATCTATAGCGCGTTCGGCAATGCAATCTTTTCCATCGTTTTGCTCGGAATTATTGACAGACACGTGACCGGTCGTACTGTTTACAATAATAGGTCATGTGACCGTCAAAAATTCCGAGCAAAACGATGGAAAAGATTGCATTGCCGAACGCGCTGATAGATGTATACTTGGATTAGTTATATGGTTAAACATGTGAGTTAACACTTGCACCTCTCTCGATTTGGCATTTACTGACATTCTAAGAAATTTACGGCGCCTCACCTTATACTTTTTGCATTTTGGATCTTGACAGTTTTAACATTTCACAAAGTTCCATATTATATTCATAATACAGTGTGACAAAAGTACGGAAACCTCGAAATATCTTGTAAACTGTTCATCCGATTTTTTTGAACTTTTGTACACTTACGTACGAAATTACGCCCAATCCAATGGTGAGTTTCGCATTGTTGTCAAGTTTACCTTTTTCCTGAAATCGACAGAAACTTTTTTTAAATGGAAATTGTGTATTTTACCTTAAAATATCTGTACACGAAAGTTTACGTCATATGTTTACATCATTTAACAAAAACCCAAAGAATTGAAATTTTAATAATACTGGGTTATGGGGACAGAATGCGAACGCAACAAGAAGTTTGTAATATTTTTAATGACAAATATCCCGACAGAAATCCATTAACTAAATCTACTGTAAGTAAAGTTTTTAACTTTATCACAGTTGAAATCAAATATACAAAATGTCAAAAAATAAAAAGGATGTGATTCGTCTAAATCAAATAGGTATATTTAAAACGAATATTTTTGAAACAAAAACTTTCTTTGTAGGATGCATAATTTGGTTAAAATTAATGTAGAACACTGAAATAACTCGGATTTGATCGGTTTTTGCGAAATTTACACCCAATTTTGTCATAAACTATTTACATCATGCTCATTTTCTACAGCTTTTGATTTAAGTTGTTCCAGAAATTTTCGTTTTCAATGTTGTTGCTATAATTAACTTTAAATTTTCATAGCGCCAGAAACGTATTTTATACATGCATATCAAAAATATAATTTTCTGAGAAATCGGAAATAAAAAGGTTTACTATTATAGTCCCAATTTTATGTATGCCACTGTATAAAGTAGACTGTTTTATCATATTAAATTACATATACATATTCGTATACTTTAACAGGCATGTTAAAATTTAAGTGCGAAGTTGAAAAATATGTATGTAATGTACAAATTTTGTTTAAATATCATCATAACTCTATAAATATAAGCATCTTATAATTCAAAATAAAAAAAATTACTATTAGCTATCTGAATCAACTTGCGAACATCCCAGTTCATCCTCTGATGCACTATCATCGCACTACAATGTGATCATTTTCTATATTCGGCAACATCGGAGAGGCACTCGTAATGATAAGAGAAGCATGTTGTTGGGACAGATTTTATTTCGATTCTGATTAGGCCAAAGCGAACATCGTGCAGCGTTGCCAGCTCATTCAGCATCACTATTATTATCATAGAAATAATCATAAAGAATACACCTCTGATGCCCACGTTGCAAAAGATGAGAGAGAAGGAAATCATTGCGGTCTCTGTCATTTATGACGCTCGTGGCCTTTTCTTGCTTAATTCCTACTTTATGCATCAACATTTCGCAACACACGTATTGCATTTGGACCACACTGTAACAGGGCTCGTCCGAATCTGATATTAGTGATTGAGACCGGTTTGGCAACCCAAAGGTATCAGAAATCTTTATGAAAAAATTATGTAGCTTTAGACGTCGCTATCTCCTAGTCTATTAAGAAAGAAATTAGTAAAATATACGATACAAAGTGTACCGCAATGTTTAGATTTTCATTTAACGTTGGTTGGCGCTCACCTCAGATAAATAATTAATGTACATATTTTGCACGCGGAATTGCATTGTATGTACGTAATGTATATCCCACACGACTTCCCTTAGTATGCTGTGATATATAAGCTGTAATATTTAATTTGTGTTAAAGATAATGAAATAAATATATGCTTGCACGCTTACATAAACCAGCTATCAGTATAATTTATATTATCCAAACTGTGTAAATTATGACATAACACACTATCTAAATTAATATAACCCATTTAAATAATAGATTTTTTTGGCTAGACGTTTAACATGTTCCAAATATTTTGATAACATTTCTGAGAGATCACCAATCAATAAAAATTTAAATTGATTTTTATGGATATGTTTACAATATTACTAAAATCAACTGAGTTTCAAGTTATATTTATTAATTTATTTTAAACAAAGTAAGTTCGGCATTCAACAATTTATAATTCTGGTATTCAGCAGATTATGATGTTCTAGTATCCTATAAATACTAAATTTATAAACTGTGATGTAATGGGTTTTTTTACTAAACTTTACTTCTGTTATTTTATGGTGCAAGGAAAAGTAGAATTTTCAACATTCTTGCTTTTTGATATGATATTAAATATTTTTTAGAAAATAAACAAAAACAAAATCAATCCTATTATAAGTTTCAATAGTATGCAATGGTGGCTCGTGGGCTCGTAACCTCCGAAATAAGCATGTCACACTTGTATTCCGCCACAAAAATACTTAAATGGTATTTTCTTAATAATGCCGAGAATAATAATTCAAAAATAAAAAAAAAAGAATTACAGGTAGTAACTGCCTCATAGCCCCCTGAAACTGAGAATACCAAGATATTTGAAATTTTCTAACACGTTGTATCCTTCCGTTTTACTTCTTTATTCACGTCCAATTTTGGCTTACATTTTTCAGAATTTAAAAAGTCTTTTTGTTCGATATTATTTCACTTGGAAAAAGATTTTTCCAACAAAACACACACAGGATCATAAATTGGAAACGATACCATTTTTAATTATCCGAAACCACGGAGTTAATATTTAAATCCTGCCCGGGGGACGAAAGAATCACACTAATAATGCGATGCACCTTCGATACACTTGCCGCGGACTGTCGCGACGCAGCATGATCGTTAACATGACAAACGTAGTAAAAAAAGCGCCTGATTGAATCACCAGGCAGGATTGGCATTTATTCAAAATATGAAATTGAACATTGAAATTACCTTTGCTTATATTTCTTAACTACACATACCACTGCGTTATTTCCCCCACCCTAATACTGTGGACCTTTCTCAAGCGACAATATCTCAAGCGACCATGCACTAGCGTGCGATCAAAAGGTGATATGTGTTAAACATTATTTAGTTATCGGTACGACTTTGTGAAGTCAATAGGTACTGTTTTAGTATACGCGTTACAAACTTTGCTTAATTATGGATTCAATACCTTTAGGGATGTACTAAATATTTGCTTTATAATGGTTGTGCTATGGTTTTTCCATACTTGGTGTAAATAGAGTTTTACAAATAGGTTTCAAAACTCATCAATTATTCTATTTGGGTAGTATTATAGTTTACTTCCACGCTCTTCCACACTGACCTTATTATAAATTAATAAAGTAGGAATGTTGTATCTTTTAAACAGCAAAACAAACCGTTGCCCATGTTTGCCCCTTTTAGTTTAATAACTCTATTGTACAGTGCGTTTCTTTATTAAAATATTATCCTACCAAAACGTTTCAGATGATAATTCCTCGTAATATTTCAGTAGCAGATTCAAGCATGGAGAGTGGAGATGATTCTTCTTCAGATTCTTCAGATATTTTAACATTTATTTTTAGGTAAAAAAGCAAACAATAAATATTTGAGTTTAAAAATATATTTCACAATTCTTTAACTTGTAAAACAAAAAGATTTGGAACTTCACTGCCCCCCAAGCAAACCCAACCGGATCTTTTTCGTCTTTTCACAGTAACGTTTTTCAAGCGACTAGAGTTCATATTTTAATTTTCTAAATATTGGTTTCGAAAACAAATATTTTCGGAAATGTAGGTACCCATTTTATATTTTTTTGGACATTTTTGAACAAAAATATTTTCGAGATAGGTACGTGTTTTTGAGAAAATATTTTAAAAATATTTCATAAATCCGTTTTCATTAAGCATCTTTGAAAAAGACAGGACATTTTAAAAATATATACGTTCGAAATATGGGTTTTTCGAGAAAATATTTTTGAAAAATTTCGGTAATCCGTTTTAAAAAAGCTGTTTTTCGAAAAAATGTACTTTTAAAAGACATGTTTTTTGAGAAAATAAAAACTATTTGTTTATTTGTTTCCTTTAGAAGCCAAAACACGATCCGGCGCAAATTTTGATAAGATCGCAGTGAGATGTGTGATCTAAGAGCATGTAAATCAAAAATGCCAAAAAATGCTTTAATTTTTTATTTTACCTGTTAGTATTGATCTATTATTCATATTTTTGTGGTATAATTTATTTCAAAGACCATACACAGACGGCAAATATTTGTTCTTGTTTATAATATTTTGTAGAATATGTAGGAATGGTTAGTGTTTGTTACAATATTTATTTTTATAAAATTCGCTATTGAAATCATTTTTGTACAAGGCCTTGAAGGGACGCCCTCTGCTTCCCCCTAAATACGCGCCTGCCTACTATGACCAGACCGACAACCGACACTAACCGATCAAGTAAATCACCGTAATTTAAACTAGTAGGTACTAAATCTTGAACTTTTTAGTAAATTTCGATTTATTAAGTTTCAAAAATTACTCAGCATTGTATGCTGTATAGAGGTATTAAAATAAGTAGAAAAGCTACCCCTATCTGCCTACAATTTCTATAAATAAAATCTCATGTATTACTATGTTACGTTAGACTCCATATCATCTGCAATAGAAAATAAATAAACATTGCATACTGCAGCGACTCTTTTAGCCAATATGGTTAAGAAACTACGCTAAATTCACAGCGTTTTTATCCCAATTACTTTTATGGCAACACGATTTTAATCACGATTATATCGCCTCCCACTCGCAATTTTCCCAGAAACAAAAGACTAGCGCCGTTAGTTCGTTGTTTTTTCCCGCCATCTCCACCGTTTTTCATTGCTCTCGCATTAAAAACATCGACCATTACGGCATTAAACGTCATCCATTAGCCGCTGGTGGTTAATTATCGCTAAAACGCTGCTTGGTTTGCTTTCTGGGTATCCGGAAGTGCACTGAAAAACAAAACAAAAATATAGAATTGGAATATTTTGGAGCCCACAAAATTGCTAACATATTTACATATTACGTTAATTTTCTGTCATCGGTTATTTACCTAAAGATGATTTTATATTTTACTTCGAAATATTTTAAAAACGGCTATAAGGGAATTAAACTCTTATTAAAATTTTCAAAAAAGTGCTTCTGGATATGGATATTTGAAAAAATTTACTTTGACCAAGGTATTTTTTAAAAAATTTAACGTTCGAAAAAAATGTTTTTCGAAAAAATAAGTTCGGAGAATTGGCTTTCGAAAAAAATTAATTCCAAAAATTTCGGCTTTTGTAAAAGATATTTTTAAAAAAGTTTTACTTACGGAAATTGTGTTTTGAAAAAATTTTACCTTAGCAAAATGTATAAATTTTCGTAGATCCATAAAATATGGACTGTAGCAAGGTAACAGAAAGCGTTTTGATAACATTATTATTTAAAAATAATATTTCCAGCATTGTTCATGAGAAAAAAAAAGCATTTATATACATAAAATTATTATTAACTATAAAAAATGTAAATATTAGGGGCACACAGATCGAAAAAATACAATGTGTTTCATTATTGCCTTAATATATGGAGCACTCAAGAACTAATCGAAAATTCCGGGTCAGAAGTCAGAGGTTTGAGTTATTAACAAGTGTAAAACTAAGACAACTAAGGTTTGGACTATAAAGTTTTTTCTCAAATTTAACAAAAAACTAATAATTTAAGTATGCTTTTCCACAATTGTTGAACTATATTTATTTTGGTACCACCAAGCAAGTCGTAGAATCAATAAAATTTCTCATTAGTTTCTCTTTACGAATTATTAACAATGACATGGAAAAAACTTGTCAAAACCTAACTGAGCAACTAGATCTAAATTCAGATTAGTACTTAAAACATTTTGGTGAATCTTGGATTAAAACAAGATGGTCATGGGAATATAACTGAACATTAAATCAATATCAGTTTTAACATAGAACACATGCGAAGTCGCTGTATATGAAGAAAAGGACAAAATCAATCTTATTTTCGATTGCGTCTTGTAGCCTGAATAACAGAATTAATAAAAACACGTCGCTCTAGAACACATTTACTTCATTAAGAAAAAATTTAGTTATAGCAACGGTCCCATCATTTTTCCAATAAACAATCTGCCGGAAAAATAACCAAATTAAGCTCAATTCAGAAAACACGTGAAATTTCCGCTCTCCTGCCGGTGCACGGTGGCGTCAGTAATTTGATTTGAGAAGACACTTTACTTTAGCGGCAGACACAGAATATACAGGGTAGATGTACATAGACGGTACTTTGATTTAAGAAAAAAGAGTGTTTTAACTTAACATTTTTGGCTTATGTCCACAATGTTTTCATTTGTATAAAGAGTATAATAATTCAGTTTGTTATTAATAACACTGAGAAGAGTATTGTAAGTAATAAATTTAAAGAATGGAAATATTAGTAGTATAACGGATCGAAAAAATTCAGCGTATTCTGTTCTTGCATTAACAGGGACATCCAAAAACTAATAGATTCCCACGAGCCAGGTATACAATTAGCTTTCATCCTTGTTTACCACAATTTTTTATAACAGAAACGGTCCAGAATATGCAATACCGCCACCTATGAGAACTAGTGTAATATACCAGAACGGTTCACACTAATAGACCCAAAGGTGCGTCCACATTAATACGTATTTACGTTGTGAGTTACATTTGATGTAAATTTGCTCATGTGTTTCGAAGTTTACGTAGATATAGCTATCGCCGCACAAAAACGCACACAAATGTTCGTCAGATACAATGCACGATATCCATGGATCTACCGGTTTTTGTATCGACATCGAAGAGATTTGAGTCGTCCGCTTTTATAAATATCGACTTGTGCACGTTTCTGCCTCTGTATGTTGAAGAAATTCTTCATTGAAGTATGTATTTTATTTAAATAGTGTTTTGTGTGCCGTCCTGTCTCAATATATGAAAAAGAAATGTTCATTTTATATAGTATTGAAGTATTTCCTCCAAAATAAGAAGAAAAAATAAAAATGACGATACTGGATAACACAACTTTTTCAATATAGAAGTCAACACTTGATGAGACAACAGGACCATTTAAAAATTTCATTCGAATATCACAAGCAGATTTTGAAATTCTCCTTAATTTGGTTGGACCTAAAGTCAAGAGAATAGATACCAATTTTAGAGAGAGAGAGAGAGAGAGAGAAGTTCTCTTATTTCAGAATTAGCTTTTATTCGTTTCCATGGAAATGCGTTATTTTTATTTGCCAGTTGAGAATTTTGACGTTTTAACGATTATTTCTCAGTTTATTGCTCAATTAAACATGGAATTGAATTTTAATGTCCTCCACCCAATTATGCAGTACAGGCCTGTAATTATTTGAATGAAATATTTAAAACAGGTGGATTGGACGAGCTGGTCCGGTCAATTGGCCCGCTAGGTCCCCGGCTTTAACCCACCTTGGCTTTTTCTTGTGGAGGGTTTTATAAAAGACCAAGTGATAGCGACTGCACTTACAACTTTAGATGATTTGAAAGACCGAATCCGCTTTGCCTGCTTATTAGTGAAATGTTACAGCGGTTGCGAAATTCATTTATAAAAAAAAGATAGTGTTTGGAAGTTGAAGGGGGACATTTTGAAGAACTTTTCAAGCATGATAAAATTAACTTGAAATTAAATGATCAATTTTTTTATTTTATAACCTAATAAATCATAATTCCGTAACCGACAGAGCAGTTAAAAAAATTCCAAAGTTACCCCCACCCCTCAAAATAGAGAGAGAGGGGGTAAATATCAAAAATATGTTTAAATATGTCCCCCATCTCCCTATTAACTCACCACAATTTCATAAAAACATTTTAAAGCGTTTTCGAGATATCGCCTTGGAACACTTTAAAAAATCATCCTGTATAGGCAGCCCATAAAACAAAAAACGTGCGCAGGAGCAACACTCTCATCGCAGGGACGGAATACGTAAAATAAAACGACGAAATAATGCTTTGTTTCTATAAATAGAAATATGACCTCACAGAGTCCCACTGCTGCGCCAATGGTTTTTTAGCCATATTGGTTAAACATGTACTCAAAAAATCTTCAGTGAATACCACAAGTATATTAAAAAGTTCCAATTCATTTAGCAATTAAATAGTTTTGGCAGTTTTCAGCCTGTTCCGAAACTTTAACTGACGCTGGAAATTACTAAACTTTCTAAGCGTGCTTTTTTGTGTAAAAACTTCAATTTTCCACTAAGAAAACTAAATTCTTCCCTATGGGGTTCCTTGAAACGGATTTACCGGCCTTGTCTCTGCTTTTTCTCAGTTCTGCCAGACTATTTATGTCCTGACTTATCGTCCAATAAATTTAATGGACCATAGGGCATGATTGCACTATACAAGCTGAAACGAGCTTTTATATATAGAGTTTTCTGAGCTTTAGAGTAGCATTATTACATCTATAAAAATATTTTCATGGAATACAAAAATACCCAAACAGTGCATTGTCTAACACAACAATGTTTAATAAGCTGGGTTATTCGGTTTTTACAGCCTGTCTAAACTTTGATCTAGAAAAAAATATATAAAAATTCTTCGTGAGTATTTCCGTAAGCTTCAAATTTTCTGCACAGTTAGTAAGGGAGAAGGGACAAGTTTTACGATATCACTAGACGACAAAAAAACTTCCTTAGAATAGGAGTTTTTGGCGGGTTGGTGCTCGGCATGTAATTGTTCCTCAGTCTATAGATTTTAAGTATCTATAGCATAACCTGCACATCATTTTATTTTAGAATTACTGTGTTTTAAATCTAGAAAAATTAAATTATTAAAAATTAGTGACCAAACTGTCAACTACTGTAACTCAAACATTTTTATGGGAACAAGAGATACATTTTTTGTAGATTCTTCTTCTTGAATTTCGTTGTCCTGTTTTCCTACATCAGCCAGTTGATATTGCATCTGGGAAACTGCTTTAGAAAATAGACGCAACGAGGAAAAATGAAAAACAGTCTTTTAAGAATACGCAGCTTTAAGAGAACATGGTATATTAGGCAGTTTATGTTGGCTTAGTATATGCTGGTGGGCACACACACATACACACTGGAAACAAATTGGTGCTTCAAGTCCAAAGTGACTTTTTCGTTTTTTAGTGACGCTGAAATATTTAGATATATTAAAGAAAGCTCAAGAAAAAATTACATAAGATGATAAGAAAATTTGTTATAAGTAAAATATGAGAAACTTTCAGGTCAAAACAGTAAAAATAATTTCGACTTACAACTGCTGATTTAACAAAAGAAATAATAGGTAAGTTAAATTATGGAATAAAAATTTAAAATACCATTTTTTTTTTGTTCTTAAGACTCATTAACAGATCTAAAATACATACATTCTAAAAATCTCGCGAAATTCAAAAATGAAACACTATAATCTAAGATAAATATTTCGAGTTCAGCAAGAAAACCGATGCTTTAAATTAAAAAGAACTTGGCAGGAAGTGTACTAGGCTGGTGTGTCGAGAGTATGGCACAGTGATTAGTTAGTGTGTCAGGCTACTATGCGGAAGATCTGCGGATCGTATCCCAGTATTAGACGTTAGATGCGAAATTATGTTAGATAACTCTCCTGAAGAGAAAATACAGCATTTAGCATCGAATACAGAAGAATGGATTAGTGGACTAAAATGTACTACTCTCTGTCTCTATAACAAGCTTTTCCTTGATAGCCAAAAAGTCAAAATCATTATGTACTTATCTTACGATATCCATCACTATCAGTTATAGAGCCATATCAAAATATCAGTCATCTCATCCAAAGATCCCAAAATAAAGTACTAAAAAACATCGTTATGCTCTTTAGGTTCCGAAACTTCCATCGAAGCCTGAAAGTGGAAACTGTATGAGGTGTAACAAAAAAACTTGCCACATGTGACCGTCAAAGCGATCCAGCTCCTGGACTGCAAAGGGATAATGCAAAGCATACGCCTAACTTGAGGGGAGGGGGATAGGTGGGCCCGACCCACCCCAGACCCCTGTCTGGCCACCCACCTCCAGTGGAATAAGAAAGATGGAAAAATCGTTCGTAAAATCAAAAATTCAAGATAATTTTGTTGTAGAAACGTGATGCAGCGAATTCCAAATTATAAGTAACTTTGCAATTGTGCACGGAATCCTTTAAGAAATTAAGAATTAGAAAGAAATTCTGCGTTCTCGTTGTGATTTTTCAGTTTCCAATGAACCAATAGATATAAAATAAACAGGGAAATTCCCAAAAGCATCTATTTAGTTGTTCATTTCAGTTTCTTTTAAATCGACGTATTTGTATTGTAGTTAGTTTGCCTAAATTGGACGGACACCTAAGTGTATACAAGTACTTATAGGCATCTGGTGCCGGACCCCCCCCCCCCCCCCCCCGTTACTCCTCCGGTGCAAAAACTTAAAAGGCCAAATAAACCTGACTTAACTGAAGGTTCCTAGTTTCTTTAAATTTGTTTTAAATTTAACGAATAATAGAACTACCCGGAAACAAAAACTCACTGTAGAAAAATCTAAATTAAACCCTTTTAGTACTGTTTAATCTAAGCAAACAATGAAAAATTGAATCCTTGTTTGCCGAAGGATTTTCTCGATGGTCGGGAAAACAAACAGACTGGAAACGGTTTTTATTTCCAGTGAGAAAAAAACACGATAAAAATTTGCAAATTAAGGCTATTAGAGCGTAACGAAACAATCCTATGTGTCAATAAAGCAAGTTTAGTTTGGATTTAAAGAATAGAATGAACCAAAATAATTGATAAAGGATTTACGTTTGGTTTTAACATTGTTTTTTCTTTTCCAGGTAAGCCCTTCACTTTGCATTTAAGCACGTGGGAAACTGATGGGGAGGACACCATATGGTAAGTTAAAATTATGCATAGATTTAGAAGCAAGGAGGGGATACCATTGTTTACATTTTATCTGAGCTTAGATGATAAGCGTGCATATGCAGGTCACATTTTAGGATTATATTGCAGGTTCCGGTGGATACATTTACTTGCTGGCTTAAACGCCGAATAGGGGTGTTCTTTAACAATTTGCCTCACTTCTTCTACTTTTTGTGCAGTGTGAACTTTGGGTCTCCCACTGCCTTTCTTTCTATTTACACTTTCTGTTTCTCTAAACAAAGCTCGGATCTAGTCAAAGCTTGGCTAAACTGGTCGAAATCCATGACTATGTATGGAAATTCTGTTTGAAAATCCTGAATGGCGTCCCGGGTTGAATATACCCACTGGCCATCAACCCTCTACCATTGGTAAAAAAACTTTCGATCATGAAATTTTGCCGTGATTACATTACCATATCATTTAACTTTCTTAAAAATAAAAACTTCACAACTTGACAGTCCTATTTTTCATTCATCTGTACCTTTTACCTATGTTACCTTTCAGGAGTAATAATAATTCAAGACATGCGTGATTGGCTCCACGGAATTCTTTGAGGACGCTTTTTTTGATCTTACATTACTTAAGAAATAGTCACAATTTGACAACGGATGGTTAGCTTATTCCGTCAAATTAAAAATAAATTAAATACCTTATTGATTATTTTGTCGTTTGCTTAGGTCTTTACGTAAAAGACAAATATAGTAAATAGTTTTGTTACAAAAAAGTATGAATTTACATATACCCTTTCCTAAGAACTTTTGTGTATCCATATAATAAACTAAATTTATTTTTGTCATTTTTACAAATTCAATATTATATATAACAGTACAGTTCCAACGTTCTGTTGCAATTTTTCATAAAAGTAGAGCTTTTAAATTGTAAAACAAATACACGTATTTGGGCCATTAATAAAAACTAAATAGAAGCTAGTGAGGTGCCAGTAATGTATTAATTTTATTGCTCTACCAACAAAACTGGTTTGTTATTTAAATTAAAGCATTAATTTATTAATAGCAAGAATAATCACAAATAATGAGATAAATGCAAATTTTAGTTATAAGTTTTTGTTTAGTGACCATAGCTCTGAACAAGTAAGTTTACAGTTTATATACTTCATGTTGTTAGGTACCCCCCCCTCACCTAGTCCACTCTATTTTCCTTATTTAGTGATTCTTTTTGAGTTTATTTTATCCGTTAATTATCTAAGAATACCTCCCACTAATTTAAATTGCTTATTTTTTCGTTAAAGTTATAAATAAATAGGTTTAGTTGCATCGGGGATATGCACAATTTCAAAAATTTTCGAATTTTTGAAGATGCCATGAAAATAAAGTATTGCAGTTTATTTACTCAAAATTATTAAGATATGGTGTGACAAAATTTTGCAAAAATGCCAGTTTTTGTTGCAAGATTAAAAGGTTCCTGGGCCGATTTCAGCTTGAAATATATGTGAATAAGATTTTAGGAACCTTCTACTTTAAGTGCAGGGATATTTCATTGGATGAGTTACGCATTAGATGCCATTGTTATTGATTTCTCGATGACCTTACAACAATGGAATTCGCCATGTACTCATAAAAACACTTTTGACGACACAGCCAAAGGGATCACGTTTTACAAGTTTCGAAATTTGAGCGAAAATTTGCAGTAGAAAATCCTTTCTTTTTTGGTAATAAATACCAAAATAAATGGATAACAGCAAGCGCCATAAAAATTTAATTTATGTAGAGAATATAAAAAAATATATTTCAGATTTATTTGGGATATACGCATATTCCCCATTAAATAGTTTTTAAATATTGCTTAACAATGTTTTTAGATAAAGATACGACTTTTGTTACAAAGTTTCTATATTTTTAGCAAAAATAATCTTTTCCGCGCCAAATTTTCCCAAGTATATTGAAGTTTTCATCGAGCTTTCATTAAAAATTAAATTCCAAGCAATTAGCACCTGACTTTCGACATAAAAATCGATTTCCGGCAACTGGCAACTCCGAATTTTCCGCCGGTGTAAAAGTGCGCGAGGGTCGTGGGGGCACTTGTAAACGTGTTAAATTGTTAAATTCCAAGGGATGTTTTGGAATTCTCCCCCGCTTTTAATGGCCGATGCTCTAAATGCTTCATCTGCACTCGACAAACTGTGTTGCTGTTGCTTGATATGACAAAAGTCAGTGGCGTGTTCGTGTAGCTTAAACTGTAAAGTCTTTATTTGAATTATCTCGCAAGGTGGTGGCCAAGTCACGTTAATTAATACCATTATATGTTAAAAATGTATATCGGAAGTAAATATATACTTTTAAAGTAGGTATCAGCTGAAGTACTAGGCGAGCAGTAATCATGTTCCATAATTATTTGATGTCTACAAAAAGATTAATAACATTTTTAACCTAAAATATTTTAAGTCAAGTGACTTCTACTTACGGTGCTTTTAATATAAACGCCAACAATAAAATAGCAAATAAAACCTAAACGTCCAGATTCACTAAGAAGGTTTAAAATTTAGTACTGGCTTAAATTAAGATCTTCTAGTTGATCAGTTATATTTTGACAAATTTTTGTCCTGTAGTTGTTTATAAGACGTCAGTAAAAAGTTATGAATTATTCGAATATTTCAGCGATTTGCTTGGTTTCCAAATGATTTTTATCTTGGAATGTGTTGCTAGAGTGAATTTTGTCGAAAGTGCGTACTAAAATTGCCCTTTTCTTTATAAATTTGCGAAAAAGCTCCGAAATAAATTCATAGTATGAAATTTAATTGTATTCTTACAGTTGTCAGTTTAAAACTTTTGGTTGTCAAATTAGACCGGACTAGCGTTAGAGAATCTGGCTGAAAATGTTCAAAACTGAGTTCACTAACATTGTAAAAAACACTGTTAAAAGGTCAAACACAGAAAAACAAAGTGACGTGCCAGCCAAAGACGGACCACTAAAATCTGGAATCTGGGAATATTTCGAAGTTACTAAATCAGCTCGACGATGTCAAATGGCTGCTGTCAAATGTCGAAATACCAGAGAATTCAAAGTATTATACACTTTATACATGTGCAACCTTGATCAAAAAAACATTTAAGTGGGTAGTTTACATTCTATATACATTTTAGAAAATGTTCTTGGGGTTTGGACACTTATGCTTTGAACTAGATTTCGTCTGTCTAACTCAACAAACAAGCTATCCAGCGTAAATTCACTTTTTAGTATATTTTTTTTAATAAAAATATTAAATAACGCGGAAAATAGCAAGAAGCAGTGCTGTGTATTACTCACTTTGTCAAGTGTAATGCACATTTAGTAACTTTAGGGAACAATTCTTTTTATAAATGAACAAAATTTATCTATTTAAATCTAGAGACTAATAGTAAAAAATACAAAAAATAATACCGGATCATTTTATTTATTGCCATTTTTGTTGTTTAAACTTTGAATAAGTTTTTTTTGTTTTTGTGGGTGCTTGCATTTTATTTTTATTGCTCGTAATCGTACAGTCTTTTCGGGTACTTGAGTATTATTTTTATTGCTCTTAATCATTTCACGTATTACTAAAATGTCTCACATTTGAATAGTTCCCTAAGACTTTTTCTGTTGTTTCAACGTCCCTAATCTTAAAAAAATATTTCAGAACTGCATTCAGCTATAGTGACCAGCAAAACACTCATCTTTGGAATTATCGCTGTAAATGTTCCGAAAAAATATTGTTGATTTCCGGACCCTGGCCAATCAAAATTATATCTTGGTAGTACTAAATCTAGTTTTACAATTTCAATGTCATCACAAGAGATAAACTACAAGGTAACAAATATAGTTAATTTCGAACGAGATAAAACAAACTATGAAAAAAAAAACTTATATTAAAATATTTCCGGATCTTGATGCTATAACAATTAATGCTGCCATCAAGATCTATGACAACAAGGGATCGATTCGCTCGAATGTAGCGGGGCAGTAGACTGAAGGGGAGGTTTACTAATTTTAGGTCATTAATACCACATGCTAACGACTAATCAATGTACTTACCAAAAATAAATATATTTAGCATCATATATGTAGCCAATAAACTGATCTAATTTGGCGCCACTTGTAGTATTATACATGTATCAAACAGCCCACTACCAATAATTAAAGCTCCTGTAAGTAAACTTAAAAAGTGCACATAATGAAACAACGTTAAAAGTAATTTAAATATTTAGTTAAAAATAGAATAGCTAAAATTCAGTTAAAATTATGAAAATGATAATGATAATTTTGTAGCTAGCTCGAGGAGGTTGCAACGCCTTTACAGTGCTACCAAACAGTTTCCCTATAAAATAATACTCATTCAAGACATTTGGCTTTTCATGCGATTATAAAATTAGGTACTTATCTTGATGTTATTTAAAGCTTGGACCCTGGAACATGAAGAGCCAAATTCTCTAACGCTAGTCCAGTCTAATTTGACAACCACCGTGACTCAATGAGACAAGTTCATTGGATAAATAAACTGAATAATTAAATAATTATACCGGGTAAATAATTAGACTGGGTTTTTCTTTTAAAGTCCTTAAGATAGATTCAGCCGCAAAAACAGGAATGACGGAATTAGACTTCAAATTATTTGAAAAAAGAGTCTCCCTTCCTTTACGCAGCCCTTTAGAATCATCGGAGAAATGACCTACTCAAAAGTCATCAACATCAGCCAAGACGATATGACCGATACTACTACTAGTTCATGCTTTAGCGAATTCACGCGATTCATTTGAACTACTTGGAAATATAACGTTACAACGAACGTTACAAAGTTCTTTAAAAGTTGAGGATGGCACTTTTGAGATGAATTAAAATAATGTTGATATAATTTTAAGTAACTCTAATAAACAATAATAATAATAAAAGCGACATTAGCTAACTAAAAATGCGTTCATTTTCCATAACTTTTAAAATTTATTACTTTTAGGTAGTATAATGCATGTTGATAATGAATATACAGAATAATAGCAGATTGAATAGACAGCCAAAAGTAAGGTATTGCATTCGTACGCCCATGTTGTATGGCACTACAACTCATTTTGACAGGGATATAGTCGGCGTTTTTGAAGGTGGTTGAAGTGTTCAAGCCCTTAGGGACTTCAATCCCTGCCATTCTGCATTTTGGCCTAATACAGCTTGAAATTTTAATACTCGCCATTATTGAGAAATAAAGAAACCGCAAAAAACATGCAGCTGTTCGTTTTTTTTTTTGTACCGCTATTGTAGAGGTGTAAAGATTGTAAGAGGTTTTAATTTTGAAACATTATCTAAAAATATAGTTATAACCTAGTTTGCCAAACTTTTACTTTTTTACTTAAATTTTTATTTATTGTTGCTGCTTAATGCTTTGAAATATTTAATTTGTTTCAAAACTGAAGCGTGCCGTAGCGGCAGCTTGATATTGAGAAATTAATAATAAAAATATTAATAATAATAATAATTATATACAGGGTGTTATGAAATTCACTGAATATATTTGAACGAGTGACTTCTGGGGCAGTCTTCAGACATACCCAATACTTTTTTTCCTCAAATCGCACACTTTTTTATTTTAAAAAATACCCTAAACCACCTCCATGTCCGACGCTTCTAAAGAGCCTGACGTCATAAGCTCTAATATTATTAAGAAAAAACAAATGATGTAGCCGAGACATTGCCAAACTTAAATATTATCTTGACATCTCATTTTTTTATTAGTTTTAAATAATCCAAAGTATTTTTAATTCCACAGACGCATTTTACCAAAAATATGTAGGTATTTTAATTTAATAGCAATTTTTTTATTTAATATGGGAAAATATGGACCACTCGTGAAATCGGTTGAAATTGTACCTAACCAGAACGAGCAACACAACGGATTATGACAACCTATATTACGTTATTAATGAGATGAGATTTATTCCTACTAGCTTAAACTTTCTGCTAAGAAAAAGGTTAAAAATCAAAACGAAAAATACTAACTTAGCACAACTAAACCGTATTTTACAATTATAACCAAAATTATTTCATTACAGCATTTGTCAAAAAAAAAACATTATTCTGTTTTACACAGCACGTTCTGAATGTTGTTATTCGCTCTTTTGCCAATAAAGTTATCGTAACTTTTTTTTTGAAAAGATCCTCTAAATGAATTTTTCTAAAGTCGAGATGTAGGTACTCTGGTTGTTTCAACAAGTATTTGCTACAATCATCTTTAGTGCTTTGCAACAACTTGACCGTCGCAACTTGGTTGACCAGTGGACGCAGATACTTAAGTTTTCCTTCAGAAGATTATATTTTTTGGATGTCAAAGAAACCTTCCTAACTGGGTATATAAACCATTGTAAAAGTTACTTTCTCTGACTTAGAGGTCATTTAAAACCATAAAGAAAACCCAATTTTCCAACTAAACACACGATAACCATTATTTCACGCCATTTTCTCGCTTGTATCGTCATTCCAGACAAACGCCTTTCAAAGGACATAAAGCGTGCTTATACGAGGACAATTTCTCCTTATATTCCTTCGGCATTGTCCTGTAATACATCTTTCAAGAAGAGGTTTCCCCGGAACCGGGAACAACTACAAGGCGTAACTAATAAATAAATCAATCCCCTTATTTTGCCTTGGCTAGGGAAATGCCGGGAATTGTTATAGGGAAATAGAGTTGCAACTTACTAAGTTTTGGCTAGATTGGGTCTTGTTAACTATTTTAGACATTATAAATTTCTGTCACGATTTAGTTTCTTTGGTGACGGGTCGATTCTCTCTTTGTATTTTAAATTGTATTTCGTTTTTCTTTGAAATAAGGTTACTAAAATCAAAAGGTGGAAAGGTGTTAGTTCTGACATATGTTAAACATAATTTACTGGCGGCTATATACATTGACTGGCAAAATTCGTGCTTCATATGGTAATTTTTTTGTAGTAAGAATTTCTCAGAAAATGTTATTCTTGATAAAAGTTGCTGCATATCCTTAGACTAAAAGGTCGCCTACCAAAAGTTGAAAAAAATCAGGATATACGATGGAGATGCAAATTTTTAAAATTAGCGCAAGACTAAAGTACCTTAATTTTTCAATTTCAACCACGTACACACATGTGTACATCACTCCAAAAATAACCAAAATGGCTTTAGAACACCTTGAAATATAAAGATATATCAAAAACCAGAATACATTGCTTTCTTTGCGCAGCAAAGCTTGTGATATCATTAATACTTTTTAAATGCCTGAATGAATCCCCGTTTTTATTTGTTATTTTTAAAGGCTGTTTTAGATTGTATAACCGTACTAAATTTAAGTTTAACATATCTAACCATTCCAGAGTTATGACATTGGTTAGTTAGGATAGGCGAAAATAAATCTTCTTTTAGGCATTTGCAACGGCCTCAGGTATTTTTACTTTTCCCGGTTTTGTCTTAAAAGCTTTACGTTACAGACAACCCTATAGGAGAAAATTTTGTTCAAACAACTTTAGTTTTTCTTACGTCACCCATAAAGGACCTGTGACGTGATTAATATTTTTTTAAATGGCAACCCCAATTTTTCATGGGGTAATTTTTAACGGCTTTTAAAGATGAATATACAGTTTAAAACTTTTGTTTCTAACTGTTTTTGATATATAATAAATAATGGTGGATCGGAAGAGGAAGTCCAATAGAATGGCCAGCTAGCTTCCCGGACCTTTTTTAATTAGATTATTTCTTGCGGGGTTTTCAAATAACTAAAAAAGCAAACTGGAGAATGGGGAAGTATCGGTTGGTTGAAGCGCCTAAGACATGAGTTATTTCATCCAGGTAGTTGGCCAAAATAAGTTTTTTATGTTAAACCCATTACCAACATATACTCAGCCAGTACTGCATATATTAAAGTAGAAAACAATAGATTTAAATAAATTCTATATTTCTCCCACCTCAAGAACATCCCAACATGCTAAATTTCTATCTTATTAAGAAATTCTTAATGACAATTTTATTTTTAGTTCAAGTCGCATCTTTTAGAGTTTTTTTTTAAATACAGCTGTGTTGTCACTTTTCTTTTTATAAATCACCTGCTCCATTCACACTAGAAACTCCGAAGTTCATTATTATCTAAATATTTATAATTTTGACTTATGGGAACCCAGACCTTAGGCAAGATGACAGAAAAAATAACTGTTTTCCCGTAAAAAATACAGACCTATTGTATATTTTAAGAAACGCACATAAACATATCTTTCTTTTCATCTCCCAAATCTTTAACAACCAATAAATTGCATGTTATCTGACAAGTCACATAATTCACACTAGTTAATTTTTACCACTTTTTGAAAAATATAAACACAAATTTTATGAGTTTACTGAAGAAAATGATTTTATTACTTACAAGTTGAATGGATCTATACAAACTATCAAATATTAAATCAAAATATTTATTTTTAATTTAATATTCCTTTTTCAATATTGAATACTTATCTATGAGTTAGCAAGAAATTTATTTTTTCCTTTTTTTGTCCCCGAGCGAATCAAAAAATTTTCGGTTTCACTGCTTACATAGTAGATACTTAACAAGATAGAGCAAAATTGCATCTGAGTTTTTTTGTGGCGCATAAAATTTTACAAAGCGGTCTGGAATATCTCAAGTTTTAGAAGGCACACCACCTATGTTTATACGTCTTCTATTTAACAGCTTTAAACACCTTTGGAGATCACTCACGCATTTATTATTAAATTAAGACATAAATATGACAACTTACATAGGGTTTTTAGTAAATTGTATACTGTCTAGAGTAGATTATGTTATATTTCGTAGTTTTTTTTTCAATAACAACCTACCCTTTGCGAGTGCTCATTAAAAGGGCAGAGAAAACTCTATGCGATAGTATCATTTTTAAATGTTTTACTGTATTATACAATTATATTAAACAATGCGATTACTTCAAATATACTTTAAATCTGTAATAAGATATTATATTTATTTATTTATTTATTTATTTATTTATTATTATACAATTTTACAATTTTTCACTATACAATGTTTATACAATCATTATTTATTATACAATTTTACAATTCCCATTATACAAAAAGACTTGTTTTTAAATTAAAACTAGTACGGCTAGAAAAGGTTTTTAGCACAATAACTTAGGTTATCAACGTTAGTTTGTGAAAAACCTCTACGGTAGTTAACGTATTAACGTACTAGCACTACCACTAATGAATACAATGGATCTTTTGAACACGCAACCATATGATGATATCAACGTGATGTCATAACACAAAAATAGTCAATAAATAATGCTGGTTTTATTTACAGTCGTGCTAAGAGCTGAAACATTTTAAAAACTTGTGTTTAAGTATTTAATCCTAAGTACTTTAAGTTATTTATTCATTCAGTGGGTTACATAAAAAATTACAATAAAATTAATTTAAATAGATGTTAAGAATTACTAATGTTGAAAATTTAACACTACCTAATGCACTATAAATTTATTGTTGCGATGGTAACGCACATTACTTGGTTATGTTTTCTGTTTTTGAATATTTAAATGTTGTTTTTCCACCTAGGTGGATCGAACGAGGAAGTCCAATAATAGAGTGGCCTCCTAGGTCCCCAGATCTAAGTACTAGTATTATGGGACTACTTAATGTAAACGGTTTATCAGAATCACCCGGATAGTGGCTGCTTTGACGAAACGCATTAGACTGAAAAAAGATAATAATCTCTCAAATGACGTGATAATAATTCAAAAAATAATCATGATACAAGCTAAATTGCCAGTGGAGATTATTTTACACCCGTGTGTAATTTTGAACTTCTAGAGGGTATGAAATACGTTTAAAAAAATCGTTAGCCTCTTCACCCCTTGTATAATATTACATGACATTTGTAACATGTCTAATAGGGTGGAGAGAAATATTTTTTTGCTAAATCTGGTACGCCTAGTATACAGAAAGTGGTGCAGGTCAAAAATAAATATTTTTCCCAAAAAAAAAAATATTTTGTGTTCTTCCACCGCCCCACCACTTGTACTATATTGTCATTATAGCGCCCATGTAGCGGTGGAAATCAAGTCTGATCGATTTTCTTTATTATAAAAAAGTGTTTTTATTGTTATAACAAATATGTTCTACGGCCAGGACTTGATTTTTCTTTAAAAAAATGTCAAAACAATTTTGGCGTGGAATGCAATAGGTACTTGTATGTAACTTAGTGGGCTTTTGTTATTAGAATTTTCGTACTAGATGCTGATTATTTATTAGTTAGTCGTTTGTCGGTATAGCGGTGTGTTTAACTTAAGTCGTTATAGTGTGTTATTTTTTCTTTATTCTACTTGTGAAAACATAAAATTTCCAAAAGAAACAAGAAGTGCAAAAATGCCCCGTTATTGGGGCACCACAAGACTTATCCTGTTGCGTTTTACCCACGATTGTTTAAAATACCTTTTTGGACTCGACATATCCTAGAACAAAATCGTGTTGACCGAAACCCTTTTGTCAGAGGCTTCAGAAATTGTTGCTAAAAAGATTGAAGATATTTGGAAGTCTGCTTCTATTCCAATAATTGTAAGTTATCAAAGAATTGAAGCCTTAATTAGAGAACACCAGAAAAGATGAAAAGATCTGCTGAAGCCATATTTGCAAAGAAATGATGTCCCTTCTTACAAATCAAAATTAGATGCTTTTCCGAAAGATAGGCAACGATTATTAATTTGACTTAGCTGTATGTAAATGCGTGGATTATATTACATGTTCGTGTTTAAAGCAAAATAAGGTAATACTATGAGTTTAACAAATTGTTTATTATTTAGAAAAGTTAAGATCAACTCAACAAAATATTTTATTAAAAACAGCAAGAGCAATAGCAATGTAAAAAAGTGCAGTTTCCTTTTTCTGCCTGCAATATTATACTCTATTTTTTATTATTCTCTATGTTGTGGGATGAGAGCAGTGGAATTTTGCAGTCCCAGATTTTTATTTTAAAGCTAGAAGCTACTGTGAACTAGTGGATTGTCAAACTATCGTTTGGACTAAACCACCAATAACTGCTCGACTGAGTGATTCCCAGTTAAAATGAATCGTAGACGACCCAGAGCAATCAGAAATTTCCAAGATTACCCTTGCCACTCGCCAACCGTGGAAAGAGCAGTGAAAATGGTGACTGATCGAACTCACCCTCAAAATAGCGGCCAAACATCACTCATTATGAAACGGGACGATGGCGTCTGGTGACGTAGTCCTACGATGAGCGATAAGCGTTGGCACCGCTGCAAACATTTTGTCAAGTGTCATTTTGACAAAGTCACAATGACACTTGTCAAAAACCTTATCCCTTTTAGGGGATCATGGCGCTGTTGCACTGGATTCACCATATTGCCCATTACATTCAGTTGTTTTTCGTGGGATGACGTCAAACTGGAAACTGAAGGTTTTCAATTTTGTCGAATTTTAAAATATTTTAGTTATCATCCGACGTAATTTTGTGTGTGTGTTCCGATTGATTGATTGTGCAATAATATAAACATATTTATTGAAAACGCGAAATGACTGAACAAGCCCATTGCTATTTCAGTCATAAAATACACAGCAGTTCCCAAACGATTGTTATCTTGGAACGTGTTGCTAAAATGAATTTAACCCTATTATTGTGGAAAACACATTAAAATTCCCTTCTTATTATAAATTTGCAAAAAGAATGAAATAAAGTCACAGTACAAAACGGTGGTGTCTTATTTTCATACTTGTCAGTTTAAACCTTTTGATTGTTAAATTAGACCATTCTAGAGTTAGTGAAGCTGACCGATATTTTTTTAACTTCCATAATGAACAAATCGGATTTTCTAAGTTTTGTCGTTTTATTACTTCATCAGCGTCACGTCATGCGCTATTAAAACGGAATTAGGACGCCATATCAGCGTACCGGTGATCTATATTTCATACATGCTAAAGCTAATCACTATACACAGATGCTATTAACTTATTTTGATAAACATTTTTAATGAACTATTTTGCAGCTGGTGCGTAAACCCTCTGTCAAAATATCATAAATTTTCTTGCATTTTTCATTAAAATCCTTCATAAATGTCCCGTTTTCTTATCCCTCTGGGGATAGTACTAAAAAATGTATAACCATTTCCCTTTTTAATACCCTTTCTACACTTAAAATTCAAAGCGCGTCCAAGCAAATCTTTTTTTAGAGGTTTTTTAGGCCTTATACGAAAAATAAAGCAGCCACTAATAAATATTAAGTGCTGCAACACGGAGTGGGGATCTAAAAGTTTCCGTGTGGGACGAAAAAGAAAGAAGCTAAAGACGATCGGTCTAAAATCAGTGAACCAAAATTACGAAAAGTTTTTTTAGCGAATCTGATTATATTTCTCTACAAATAAACCACGGCATTCACACGTGTAAGAATAGGATAACCAAGATTTGTACTATAAACTTTCCAGGTGATTCTTTGGTCAGAAATAAGAAAAAAATTCGTATTAACATGTCCAGAAATGTTTTTTTTTTCGAAGATACAGAGTGATGAAATTTTAATTTTATTTGGGTTTATCCTATTGGTTTTCGACGTGTTTAAAGATAATTCATTAAAATTCTGGACATACATATGATACAAAATACAAGTAAATAAATAACACAAATACAATGAAAATTTTCTTGAATTGTAATTATGGGCCCGAATTTTCTGTCTGTGGATTAATAAATTTATATAAATCTAAATTTATTATTTACTTGTGGTTCTATATGTTTTTTAAATTATAATCACCAAATAAAGAACCAAACATAGAAAAAAAATTGATATCGTGTTACATCGATTTTGTGTCTAATTAAAAATCTTTAAAAGTATAAAACTTAAGACTAAAGCTAAAAGTAATACCTACACAGTTAAACAAATTTAAGTTAATAAAATTTCACTTTGAAATTTATATCAAAAATCATAAAATACATAAAAGAAATAAAATGGTCATGAAGAATCACAATTAATTCCAGTTTTTAACTGTTGTTTTTTTTTGTTTTTTAAACGGTCGAAAATTTTTTGTATAGCAATAATTAGGTTATACATACATAAAATTTTTCCGAAACAGTTAAGTAAATTTGTAGTAAAAAAGATATTAATACAAAACATCCTTGTATTTTGGTAAAGTACAATACACTGCTTTCTTCAGTTCTTCTCAAGCATCCAACATACAGAAGGCCTTTTGACAAAGAAAGGCTCTTGGTGTCCTTTAACATATTTGTAGGAAGATTGCATATATTTTCAGGTATTGAGTTTAAAATTTTAATTGAACCTTTGATAGTACTCCGACGTTTCCAAATTTATTGACGACATATTATTCGGCACTAAATTAGGACAACCTTGCTTAATCTCTTACCGTTTACGAGATCCCAATGTTAGACATAGAATTTGTAATACCCTGTATTAGACAGGGATTTTGTAGGAATTAATGTTCCAGTTACATTTTTGCTAAATCCGAACATATACAAGGTATCATCAGCTTTTACTCTTGACTAAATTGCCATCTTAAAGTAGCTTCATAAAAATGTAAATTTTTCCTCAGCCATTATTAAGCTACATCGGCTTCATTATCTCAAACCAATTAAACTTTTAACTGCTATTCCAAGAGTTGCATAAGACACAGTCATTATAACCCCTATAATTGTGATATCCCTCTAAACAAACGAAACTAATTAATCTATTAAGCTGATCGAGCGATATTTCCCATCAATTGAGTAAACAATCCTCCCTACTACGTCAGCAAAAAGTCCCATAGCTATGGTGTCAGTTATAATGAGAGGGAGGACGAAGACAATTTAATTTTAGTAAATGCTGGTTAGAAAAGAACAATATTTTAATTAAATCTTGCTGGGGAGAAAAAGCTGATGCAGAACTTATCAGCAGAGAGTGACATTTTCGTTTTTCTGATTTTATTTCTGGACAACCTCGTATTATATTTAAATGCCAGAGTGGAGACAATAGTTTTTGAGCCTAATGAATTTTACTTTGATGATACTTTCCCTGGCCTTAGAATACTGAAATTCTTCACAAGGTAAAGTCTAGCGCACCAGCAACGAGAAAAATCCGAAAACCGTGAGTTTGTTCCTTTCAACCACCAAAGTCAGGGGTAAATGAATAAAATAATAATAAGTAGATCATAGTCTTATGTATTGTGAATATATTAGTGGTCATTGTAATTTTTTTTTCGCGATCTCAACATGTAAATACATATAATGTAATAGCATACTGCGCCTTTTTCTGAAAAACTTCTTCGAAAATACATTCTTTTGAAAGTATATTTTTTTGAAAATTCATTATAAAATACCGTAGATGGTCGAGCTACTTGTCAAGTTTAATGTAATTGTGTTCAGACTATTTTCTTTTGTATGTATCCCACGAAGTTCTTGTTCTGGATAACAAATCCCGGATTAGCTGCACTCCACCAATGACAATTTTGGGAGCTAACTACTCCATTTGATGTAGAACATGCTTCATTAGAAAATATAATTTTTTTGAAAAAAGATCTTCTGCACACCTTAATACCAACCCGAAAAATCAGACCTAATATAGTCTTCAGGTTTCAACGTGTGGACAAAGGTAGGTATGGATAAAAACGATTTGTTTTAAGAACTCTTCCAGCAGTGGATTTACTAACAGAGCGTCTATCGTTTCCAGGAAGTACATTTTCCAAATTTCTCAACGAAGTCTTGGGATTTTTAACAACGGCATGGACAATTTGTAGGTGAATATCCTCAACTTCGGCCTGAAGTTGAATTTGAACTTGAAGCGGTTTTCTACACTTCCACTACTTTTAAATGTTGTCATTATGTGTCCCACAGTTTGATGACATACAGATATTTCGGGATACCTTTCATGGAAAATCTCAGCGGCTTCCCTGTAACTTTTGTAGTTTCGAGTTATTAGCACCATTTAATATTTTTTCTCCATACAAAGTTTGAACCCCTGTTTCACCTCCTCAGGGGTTGAATTTTGAAAAATCCTTCCTGAGTGCACGCCTACGTTATATATGAAACTTCTGTGCAAAATTTCAAGTTTATAGACCTAGCGGTGTGGGCTGCGCGTTGATACCTCAGTCAATCGTCAGTTTTGATCGTCAGTGAGTCAGTCAGTCAGTTTCTTCTTTTATATATAGAGATAAACTTAAAGTTCCAAATTTTACAAATAAATGAGTACTGACCTGGACTTTGCTAACTTAAGGCTTTAGGGCCAATTAATTTTTAATAAATAAACAGCAGTGAATAATAACAATTAAATTGTGTTTCTAAAAGTAATAATCATATTTACAAACAATAATGCAATCTTTAACTTCATTTTCTCGAAAACTTCTGACTTAGGTCCCTCTTACCTAACACTATAGAAATATGCCACATAATTGAAAGCCAGACAACAGCCATTCTTAAAAAGTCGAGTCGGTGGGGGCCATGTAGTTGACCAGATCAAAGGTAGCCTTAGAACCTCTAATTGTTTTAAAATGTAAACAATGGGATCTCGCCTTTATTCCTAAATATATGGTAGGAACCTAGCAAATGAAGTAGATACGTCATGCTCAAGTCAGTATGCACCTTTACATATAAACCGTCGTTATATTACATAAATAATGAACGATATGTTAAAGTACAAAATTACGAAACTAAGATCCCAATTATAAAGCCATAAATACTGAAAATTTCAAAACATAGATGGTAGTGCTCTTGGCGACAAAAATATCAAGCCACTTTGTATAAATCATAAAAATTTTGATGTAAACACATAAATTACGGTAACCGCAACAAGAGAGTCTAACATAAATTTTGACGATAGTAAATTTAGAAAAAGACAAGTGGTGCGTTTTTCTCAAGGCTCGGGTTGATAGGGTGTTTTTAGTTTTATCTGTCGCCTTTACACGAAGATTTACCGACGTGTGAAAAGGCCAAATCATCAAAGACACTTTAGCAATATAGAAAAGTAAAAGCGGTATAAAAATAATAGGTACAATGTTAAAAAAGCTTTGTTATTATAGTCTACCGATATATTTCCTTATTGGATGAATAAGGGTTTTTCATTATTACAAGGGAATATAATACCAGCCATAAAAATACATATATTATTCTTTAAACTGTGAAAATACCTTCTAGTGGCAGGAGCATACTAGTAACAAAGTTTTGCGATTTTTAAATAATGAATTTATGTTCAATTTAGACAGTGCACAAAAATTAAAAAAAAACGGTGTCATGCACACCATTGATTTAATTAGTTATTTATGTAACTAGTTAGGGAATGTCTCATTTTATATAATTATGATAGGAAAACTTACAAGTGGCACAAAATCACATTTCATAACATGTTTTATGGTATAGGTCCCAATTATAGTAAAAAAATTAATATGATTTATGTTATAAAAATTTGTGAGTGTGAAGTTTATTTTAGATAGGAAAGTGTTGAAAATGTGACCGTTTGAACAAAATTTGAAATTGTTTTGTAAAATGAATGTTTAATTTTAAATGTAATGTAAGAATATTTTAATGTGTATATCCTTTGGCTTGTTTGGGTACAGGATGCTAGATGGAACAAATTTGACACTGCATTCGAATCTCCTAAATTTACAGCTATATTTGGTGGAAACCATGTCTAAAAAACACAAATTCAACAATAAACTTGCGATCATATTTAATGTTAATAGTTTTTTAACAATACGTATCGGCTGAGTAAACTATCATATAAAATAGACTAACCACCAGAGATTTAGTAATAAAAATCACACTTAGTACTGCACTTTTTAGTTTTGTTTTACTTACCATAAAACACTGAAATCAGTGGCTCCAGTCCTGTCTTGCAAAAGATCTATTATTTTTGACGTACGACTATTCAACGAATAAAGAAAAATTCTAACGTCTCCAAGGGTGTCCGCGAGCAATAGAAATAATATTTCAGCCAACAATGGGACCCATTGAATTAATATTTTTTATTATTTCTCCAATACCTTATATGTTTTAAAGGAGTGTTTATTTTAATTGAAATGATATAAGGATTATTGACTTAATTTTACATTTTTTATTTAAACCGTAGTTCTTGTTCGTTTAATAATCTATATTTTAATTTGAATCACACCGCCTACAAATACCTATTTTTCGCCCAATTAGGTATATTTAAGCATTTCACTCAATTAGTTTAATATTTTGGCCCTTAACAATTCTACACTCCAAGGAATATTGGAAATTTATTGGATTCCAATAGTACTTTGGTCATTGAAATAATGGTAAATAGTTTTCAAAGAAGTAGGTATACTTTTGACGTCCAATAATAAGTCTAAATTTAAAGTAATATTTTTTTTTGATTATTTCCATGATGTTTTGTTAAGACAATATTAACTTTAATATAGCTAATGTGACAGTGGTCAAAAACAGTACTATTATTGAAAATAGCATAGCAGTTTTTTCTGTGTAAGTAGCCCTCAGCCACGGTGGTACATTTTCAGCCTGCCAAACGTTTTATATTAGTTATTCCTTCCCATTGGCTAATATTATGGCTGACGAACGTCGGAAGCTATGGCCCGTATACGTATAGTTCGGAATTTGAAAGTTTTAAATATGCAGCAATTTCGGTAGGCATCTTTCCAAAAGCAATTATTCGTAAACGTTGAACTGCGCATTTTCTCTTTTTGTAGTTTACGAAGATACAGCGATGTGGAGTCTTTGGACGTAAATTTACGTACTTTCGGTACAGATCCAGGAATTGTCCATTATTTACTTCGTTTGAGATGACAAATAATCTTAAAGAATAATTTTTTGAGTCTCGAATCTTAGCAACAATTTGGTCTTTTCTGTCTTCAATATCATCGAGAGTCAATTTTAAAAGTTTGTCTCTACGGCACGCACTGTCAAGCCCAAATATATCAACAACCTTAATTAGAAGATAAATTTCATCTGGTGAATCATTCATAAATCTGGTAATATATTCTTGGGGAAAAATTGATTAGATCTAAATCCTTCATTCTGTCTTTTAAAGTACGACGCGACGTGACTATAAAATTTACTAATATCAAGACCCTTCTTTACTTTTAATAAACTTTTTATCATGGAGTATTTAGATTTTAGACCATAAAGTATTAGGCGTACATGTTTTACTAGTCTTAAGACAATAAGCTAGAACTGCTTCTTCTTTTTATATGGCCAGATTCTTTAACGCTAGCCCGGTCTAATTTGACAATCAAAAGTTTTAAACTGACAAGTGTAAGAATAAGACAACTAAGTTTTCCACTATGAATTTGTTTCTGCGTTTGATCGCAAATTTACAAAGAAGAGAGCAATTTTACTACGTACCTTCTACAATAATTGTAATTGTAGTTCTATTATAATAGAACTAGATACATTCTAACAACACGTTCCAAGACGAAAATGATTTGAAAACCATTGAAATATTAAGATAACTCAAGTTTTTAATGACGACATATTAACAATGACAGGACAAAAACCTGTTAAAACATAACTGATCAACTAGACACTAGAAGATCTTAATTTAAACCAGTACTAAATATTAAACCTTTTTAGTGGCTCTCTCTCTAAATTTGCGACTTCTGCTGTGTTTTGGATGGTTTCTGGAATTTATTCGTCAGACCTTTCTATTTTCAGACGAAAAAAAGGTTAAAATAATTTTACAATAATGCTATTTTGACGCACTATTGTTAGTCTTGGAACACTAATGCAATCACTTCGGTGCCCGTTTGTATGTCTGTCACATGCGATTTTCTCTAAACCTATTCGACGTAAAAATTTGAAATTTACCACAGAGATTAAGTGTGGTGGCCCAATTATAGACGTGAAGTATAAAAAATTGAATAGGATTCTGGGGGTTAATTTAAGGGGGTAAATTGGGAAATGGAAAAAAATTAAGAGCATCGTGTAGGGTGTCGAATGAAAGCTTATTGAAACACGAATTCAACTATATATGATGTATTTTTTATGCATTTTTTTAAACATTTTTCGGGAAAACCATAAAAATTGCTGTCCCTCACCCTTATCACCACGAGGATTGCTTAGAAAAATCTGAAAAAATCATCAAACATTGAGAATTACGTGTTGGTTGAACCAAAATTATGAACCACTGGTTTTAAAGAAAAGTTTTTCGACAAAAAAATATTTCTTACGATGTTAGGAACAATTTTTATCGTCACAATTTTTAATTTGGCTCAGTCGAAACGCTCCCCACTCAGCTGCCGTAGGTGGTGGGTATCGCGGCAGATGGGCGGAGATCGGGCGGCTGAGGTTTGCTCAGGTTATGTGAGGATGGCACGGAACACTAGTTGTGCAAGTATAGCTTGCACTTGACCGAATTTGACGTATTTTGGTTGCCATAAAAACAAAATTATTTTAGTTTGTCAAAATTTGACATTGTTTTTATACGCAAGGGTAATTACAAAATATATGCTTTTAAATTAAAAATTTTACTTCTTTTATTACATACTATTATCAAGAGAAATAAAAAAAAGTAAAGTTGATTTTGTTATAGCTTATTTATTCATAATGTAAAATTTGAAAAAGTTCGAAAAGAATTGAACTTTTTTTACCTTTTGAAAAGTGCAACTTTGGACACTAAAAAGTACCTACTTTGCGCACGCTCGTAGAAAAAATATTGTATATTTTAATATCCCTATAATTATTGCTAATAAATAAAGTACAGGAATTTAGAAAATGTTCGTGAAAATTGGGAAAGCTTAATAACATATTTTTGATCAACCGAACACCAGCGCACTGCAAAATTTATAAGCAAACTTTTCACCTTTACCATTCAAAGTTTTAATAGAAATTTAACCAAGTATGTTACAGGCTTAGGCAAAGGATAAAATTAATATAATTTAGTGGAATCCCGGGAATTTAACTTGCACGGAAATTATTAAGATAAACTTGTGTGGAATCTGTAACACCTATTTTCGCTTTGTGTACATTCCAAAGCTTTGTTTTGGTGTGAAAGGTTTTTTCAATCTTAATTTAAAGTTCATTATTAGGGAAAATACCTAGATGTAGTTTATAGCAAAATTTATATACTAAAAATTAAACAAAAAAGTTGTTAATAATAAGATGTAATTAGGCAACATCTTCAGAAATAAAGTAACAAAAACTGAGAAAGTAAAAGTGTTTTATTTCAAAAATACGAATAGAATGCGTTAAAATGCTCCTATTGGAATATTAACCCATATATATATATATATATATATATATATATATATATATATATATATATATATATATATATATATATATATATATATATATATATATATATGCAATGAAAAGATATTTGCCCATACTAAAACTTTTCGGACACCCTCTCTAAAGTAACCTGGAAGTGTCAATCTTGTAAAGCTTATTAACGCGAAGTAATTGCCATTCTTCTTAACTTTGAAGAGTGTCTCGAAAATTCAATAAAAACTCTATTTAGACGAAGCATCTGGTGTGCTCCACGTATACTGCAAGCATGCGAAAGTTTGCACCATATGCACCCGGCTTAACTCTGTTATAATAATCGCAGTAAGCTGCATTCTGTTATTTACTGGCTTAATTGCACTTTCATTAGAGCGAACGGGGCGCTAATCACTTTATAATGGCGTTTCGTGTAAGGAATCGTTGCTTTTGTTGTTTAGTCTATGATACTAGAGGGCGTGGCGTACGCTATGAACTAAACCGTTTTTATTAATATAGGACGTGAAAAGGAATTTACGACCTGTTAAACAAACATACAAAAATAATTAAATTATCAAGTTGTGGAGAATTATTGCAAAATTTAAAGTAACAATGTGTAAAGGTGAGAAAAGGTGTAAAATATAGTTTATTTAATGAAAATGTACAAATAATAAAAATAATACCTTGGATATTAAATTTGCATTTTCAGTTATCTTTTTTATCTTGTCAATACTTCCACAGCTAAAAAGTAAAGTAGTGTTATGGTGGGAAATCAGCAGCATTCGAAATTACTTCATATTTCGGCGTTTCACGTATGGAGCGGAACCATGGTCATTAAAGAAACTGCCTGATAAGAGGTTAGATGTAATAGAAATCAGGATGGTAAAATGGCAATGTGAAGTAAAAAAGGAAGAAAAGTTTAGAAATTTTGGAACAATCAAGAGTGTAGAAATCTTTGAGATACAATAAGTAAAACTACATTGGTCGACTGAAGGGTAATTGCAATGGAAATGTATGGAAGCAAAAGTAGAGGAAAACCAAAACTGAAAAGGGAAGAAGTGAAGAATTTTTATTTATCGGGACGATAAACCAAGAACGCCAACCAAACATAAACTCAGGAAAAAAGAGAGTCCGAGAAGAAGATCTGTTTTTAAAGTAAGTCAACCAAGAATTTTTTAAACAGGGATTATCGACCAACACACCCACTAGTGTGATATACGGTTTTTCCGTGTATTCGTGTATGTACCTACAGCTTACTGTATATTCCAAATCATCAGTCCTACAACCTGTGTGCACCTCCAAAGACAAGGTTTCTCATATTTTATTATTGTGTAATCTACCGATCGGGAGGGTGGAACCCTACGGTATATCTGATCTGATTCCAGTAGGATACTGGCGCAAATGGAGTATATTGGGCAAATGATATATTTTCCACTATTTTAATAGACTCAGGACCTATCAAAAATATATGTGGCGTGTAGTCGTTCTGAAAACATCATGTTCTCACCCTTTACTGTAGTTTATAATTAGTATTCTGTATTAGCTTATAGTAAATAGGCAACCTAGATTGGCTCCAGTAAAAAGGGGCCTAAAATGTCTTAAAAATTTATTTTATTAGATACTTTTTTGGAATAAATGTGTCATACTTTTATGAATTGTGTGATCAAACTATCCTCTTTAACAGTTTTAGCTTTGGCTTAGATATTCCTTTGCAAGGGATAAAATATTAGAAATGAATGCATTATTAGTGATGGTCATGACAATCTTAAATGGTTGTCTGCACAGGTTCACTCCAGGCCAATCGCTTTTGCGAATTTCAAAGGGCTGTTTGGTTGAACCTGCTTAATGCCCTCGGATGTTAAAATGCATTTCCGAGATAATTTCTTCTTAATTTTGTAAGCCCTCCAATGAGTGGCTGAGACCCTTCGGGATCTTTCGCTGCCTCCCTTCTTCCCAAACAATTATTCCCCTCCTCGTTGCCTCGGATCTCTAAATGTCCAGGAACCCACATGAGTCTGACCTGATTATCACGAGCATTCTTACACTCGGCTACCATACGAGACGTTACATTATCTGACTTCAGGGCCAGAATTACCGCCCTGCTGGCCAGGCATGTATTAACGCTGCCACCTCTATTGCAAAATAGCATACACTTTTTCTTGAAAAATTGTTACGCATTGTCCAAGAGAATAAAACTTTCGAACGTTAGCGAAAATTTCTGCACCAGCTTTTTCGTCCTGATCCATCCAGGATCCATCTGTGAACCACCAGGACACATTTCCACGCACAAAAGATTCGTCCATTCTTTGCCAGTCCTTTTTTTTAGGTAGGAGTGCGTCAAAATTCACGTTTCTCGTGACATCCGATTGCATGAGTACTGGAGGGCAATTTCTTGCCGCTTCACTTCAGTTTGAATTATTCCCAAAAAAAGGAAGTAAATGAGCTAAACAAGAAGTTTGACAGAAATTCGCAAAATTATATATACTTTATAAAAAGGCATTCACAGGGAGCTTCACATAAGGGTTTTGTCCGACCTTTGTTTTTAAAATAAAATTGATATATAAATAAATCTATGGTATATAAGAATCGACCACTTATCAACCCTCTTCTTTCCAAGTTTTTTTTTATTTTAGATCAGGGTACACAAGCGTGGGCAAATGGATATAGAAAATCTTCCCTTGATACTAATTACTGAGAAAACTGAGTTTCTTATCCTTTTGAAATTTAAAATATATCAGATAAATCATCCCATTCAATTTTGTTTCCCTTTTTCGTCAGGAACCGGGTTGTCAATCATTAACCAAATTACTTGATCGAAAAAGTAATAAAATGAAGGCCGTTAAGACTTCCACCCTTCGAGTCTGGTCACATCTGCGTCTTGCCTCGCACGTCTTTAACAGCTTCCCTTAGAAGTGCAGAGGCGGGCGGATAAGTCGAAGATTATTTTGGGGACATAAAGAATATTCCGATATTTATACGGATGTTTATACAAACCTGCTAAAAACAGAAGTCACATACTGTGTAATATTCGTATACAGGCCAAATTAAAATAGTTCTGTTTTGCCGATAAATGACTTGACACTTGACTTGACACTGATAATTATATACAAATTGCTGGAAATTTTTGATTATACTGCCAATTATTTTCTTTGCTAATGCTTGAATATCCTTGTTTATGTAACGCAAAATGTTACTTTCCAAGTTAATCAGATTCAAAGATTGGCTATTTTGACCGTTACTCATTCATTAACTCACTGATAATATTAATATAACAATAATACTAGTGACAATTTATTTTTCCAAAAGACCAATTACAATGACGTCTGGACGCATTAGGTCAGTTATTATATAAACTAACACGTTTCAAAAGGTATCCACAGTAATTAGAAGCAAAATAAAATAAGACAAGTGACCATACAAGAAAACAAAATGAATTAAAAAATACTTACAAGTAAAGGCGCGTTTACATTGTGCAAGTTTTGCTTGAACAAATGCTTGATTCCAAGTACTTATGACGTAGAACTTTAAAATTTTATGTTTACACATTTCAGGCAATTGTGCAAGATTTATGTAAGCGAAGTTTTGTATTATACATTGATGTCTATTTAAAAATGGAAATATCAGAAATTGTTAATTTGGGTGTAATTAGGTTTCATGTTATGCGTTAGCTGAAGAATTATGTGTTATACCTACTACAGAAAATGAAAACCAAACCAATATTTTTTATATGCGGCGTCGCGAGCATTTTTATTTCTATATTGAGCACTTTTAACCTTCTATAAACATTCATATTTTTCATAAATGTCTAAAAAACTCTCTATTTGTTCATTCGACCATCTATTCCGCCATTTTCTCATTCAACTACCACTGCAATGACTGGCAACCTTATTTACACGACAAATTTATTGTTATACAGGTTCAAGCATGCAAGAAAAGTAGACCGGCGTTAAACATAATTTGCATGCAAATTTTGCTTGTAAAAATAGTTGAAGTTGCTTGCAACTTAGTTGGCATTAAGCAAGTACTTGCAACTCAGCACTTGTAAAAAGTTTTAGACCATGTAATTAACATGTTGAACTTTGATCTGCATTAGATCTCACTACTTTTTACAGGTGAATAGGCACGAGAACCTGCCTCCATTTTTCAGTAATATTTTTGTTGGAAGAATTATACCTTCTTTTTATTATTAAGAAAATGTAATTTAGCGTCTTTAGGGTGCCATTCAACTTATTTTTTTCTTGTTTAATAGCCGTCTGAAATTTTAAGTATTTTTAACCGCAATGTCCGTTTTACTATTCTTCGCGGGTCTCGCTATTTTATACTTCGAAATGAATTCCTGTGTTGCAGCCAGGCTATAGTTCTCTTGATGCTTCAGGTATATTTAGTATACAGCATTGGGTTAACACGCTTTTTTAAAAATGTAAAATAGCGTTTTTAACATTTATATGCCGTAAAAAACGCACGTCCCTGATTTTATCCCTTATTCGTGTTCTGGTCGTTTTCAGGATTTAGCAAGCAAGATTCCCTTTCTATAGGATTTTCAGGCACGTACTTGACAAATTTATTGCTGCAGAAAAAAACGCATAGAGGCGCCAGCTGGTTCGTTTTAAAAATATTGGAAAATGTTTTAAAAGTTTTCCGCTAGTTATATTAAAAGGGATACATCGCCTTTTTTCGACAACATCTGTTAGACGACACGAACTTCGATATTTGTATATTGAAGTAATAAATTTGGAGGCAAAGTAAAACGAATTAAGGACTGCCATTATAAATACAGCTCTATTCATTACTGTCTAAAATGAGAACGAAAGTAGGGAAACATATTTTTTTTATTAACGTTTGAACTTTAATTTGTAAATGTTTATAGTAGATCCGCCCAAATAATTTCCAGCATACCTGTTAGAGCAAACTTTAACTGGAAAACGATCACAATGTTATCTAAGGTAATAGGAAAAACAGTTTAGGGACTCGGGGCACCTTGACCTAAAGCTATTTCAACGATTTCGTAGAGTATAATGCAGCTCAATATAATTAATGTTTAAAACAAACTGTCTCTTGGAGAAGAACCAACCTTAAATAGAGCTTTTCTAAAAATAAATCTCTACAGTACATATGTCCGCGGATGGGATTTAGAAGATGGACCAATGGACCAAATTTTGCAACATACGTGAAAATGTGACTCCTAATAAAAGTTTTTGCTTGTAAAATAAATAAGGTTCACGTTATGAAAAATTTAATTTTTTTGTACAGGGAGCATAAAAAATACGAAAACGTTATTTTACGTCAGAGTAAACATACCTTGTTTATCATTTCATTGTAGCTTTCGCACGTTCTTTCCTTTTCTCTGCCTGGATTCACTGGATTTATTAAATAGGGGATTTGTTGATTGGAAATCCATTAATATTATGCCCGAGTTCAACTGTGGCCTGAAGAATATAAAAAGTCTCTTATACCTGACATCTAAAACATACTAGTTTTGGTATAATAACATCTTTCCTTCCTCGTTTTGTGTATACTCTCGGATAAAGTAGACAAAAACTGTGTTTGACTTACTATTGTCCGCCCAAGATATCTGGAACCGGCAGAAGAATTTAAAGAATGCAAGGAGAGGCTTAAACAACGTTGCCACTTTGTGTGTAAACCAGTTTTAAAAACTGTTTAATTTTTCGTTAATAAGATTTAAACTTTTCTTACCGCATCATAAAATGAGTTTTATAATACCTGTCGTTAAGAATTAGATAAATCTTCTGTTTTCAACAATTAATTTCCGGGGTGTTATTTCCCCACAAAATATTTAGCAAGAAATTACCAACATTGCACTATTTCCGTGTCTTCTTCGCCTCGTCGACTGAACGGTGACTTGGCCCACGTCGGTAACACGCTTATTGAATAGAAAAATAATAGATAGAACTTATTTGGCTGATTGCGAAGTCGGTCTCCGTCTTTGTAAATGATTTATTGCCTCTCCGGGTCGGGATGTCTGTGAGTTGCCTCATAGCCGTCTCATCATCGGTCGAGAGTCGTGGTGTTTAAAAATGGAAAATTTGAAGGGAAAAGTTTTGCACAGTCAGGCGCGTGAGATAATTGCAAACGTAATTAGGGTTTGCGATGAAGAGGCAGGGAATAATATGATAAAAATTTCAATAAAAAATAAAACAGAAAGGGCTATGTTGTACACAGGAGTAGGAAGATCATCTATAACAAGAATTAGAAAAGAAGATGCTCTTAGACAACAACATAATCCCGCAAACTTATTATCTTCTCCAAGAAAAAAACGGGAACGAACAAAAACGACTCCGATTCTGAGTAAAATGGACTAAACAAGACGTCATAATCATTATAGGTAATATAAACAGAACACATTTTTTCCACCAAGTTTTCTTTTATTTTTTTAGTTACATTTTAAATCCTTCAAAGAAGGTATTGTGTAACAATTTATTTGAATAATTGCCACAGATTTATAAATATTTAAGTTTTTAAACAGGTTAGTTTGAATTTGTATGATTAAATTAATAGAACGCCGAAGCTGAACCCCCAAAAACATTTTTTTGCCATCTATTATATTATGGAAACAAAGCATTGGCGAACGCTTACTAATCAGGTTTTTTAACCTATTTTATAAAAGAATTATTCCCTACATTCTTTAACGGAGTTTCCTACAAGTCTTTTATATATTAAACGAACCTGATTGTCAATACATTTTAATTATTTTTTATAAGGACTGATAAGTTGACACTACGCCACTGAGTAGTGCTATTTTAACATAGTTTTTATGCATTTTTATGACTTCCTTTCCCTTTCGTCCCAGTTACAGGGAACTTGGGCGGACAATACTTTCATCTGAACTGGAAGATATATCATCGAGTTCTTGAGGAAGCAAAAAATCGTAGATTGCTGGGGATGATGCTGATGAGATATATTTAATTCGTCTTCTATTCTGTTGCCTTTTGTCTTACCTTCTCCTTCTTTTCAGTCAGTTTATTATCTACACCTGCTAAGTAGCCTGGTCGTCCTGGCTGTCTCTCTACCATTGTAAAAAGATCCTATCCTCTTCTAGTTTGATTCTTTAAAGCACATCGGTACGTGCAATATCAGACAAAATATTCAGATTATTTTTAAACTTTTCTTCCCATCGCTTAAAAACAACTTCAGTTTTCTTTGCATTTTAAATCAAACCCTAAAGCCGGCCACAGATAGGAAGAGATGTTTGTGTGCATCAACGCACGTGCAGAGACGCTCATTCATCAACGCCGGTGTATGGGTAAATTTTCCGGTACATTTACCGAAAAATTTGTCTACGCCCTGGCGAATATCAACGCGCGTACATCAACGTGCGTTCATGTATTAATACATGTGCGTGTGTAGCTGCAGTACAAGATTTCATTAAAAAATTGAAATATTAAAAGTAACTAGTTTCATCACATTACTTTTTTAAAGTCCCAATTATTCTCTCTCACACCTTTAACAAGAGTACTAGTTTCTATATATTAAATAATAATGACACCTATAGACATGTTTGTTTGGGTTCATCATTCAAGTGCAATTTTTAAATAATACGAGCATTTAATTAAACTCAAAAGAATATGATATAAACTAAGCAATACAACAAAATTATCAAAATTCAAAAACTCCACCCCCATATTCATTTTTCTAATTGCTTCCTTAGATATCTGAAGAAATTTCTGAATTCTTCCTGGGGTACTGAACGAACAGTCTGGGTAATTCTGCCTTTTAGCACGTCAGTGTTATTTGGTATTGGAGTGACATAAACAATGTGTTAAATGACCCCATGGAAACATATCGGCCAACGTTAAATCCGGGCTCCTTGAGGGCGACAAAATTGGACCATTTTTACCAATCCACCTTGGACCAAATCTACGATGAAGCCATTCTATTACCTCGCGAGTGCAATGTGCTGAACAACCATATTATTGAAAACACATTTTTTGGCGATAATGTATTGGCAATTTTTCGAATTCATCGCTAAAAAGGGTATCCAGCATTTCTAAGTAAGGTATTCTATTTCAGGTGTTATTAAAAAAATATGGCCCATAATGTCATGGACAAATATCGCGCACCACACGTCAAATCCGGTCAACTGGCCTGCTAGGTCCCCGGATTTGACCACCCTTGTCTTTTTCCTGTGAGGTTTTATAAAAGATAAAGTGATGGCGACTGCACCTACAACTTTAGATGACATGAAAGACTGAATTGGCTTTGTTTGCTTCTTATAAGTGACACCTGAAATGTTACAGCGGTTACGAAATTCATTTAGTGAGAAAGTATTTGGAGGTTGAAAGAGGACATTTCGAATAACTTCTCAAGCATGACGGACGATAAATAAGTTGAAATTAAATGGTAAACCATTTTGTTTTAATTTTATAACCTAATAAATCATAATTCTTTAACCGAAAAGCAAATAAAAAAAATAGTAGTTTTTTACGTAGATTCGAACTTTATAAACAAAAGTACATCCCATTTAAAATTCCAAAGTTACCCCCACCCCTCAAAATGGAGAGAGGTGATAAATGTCAAAAATATGTTTAAATATGTTCCCCCCTCTCCCTATTGACTCACCAAAATTTCATAAAAATATTTTAAAACGTTTTCGAGATATCGCCTTGTAACACTAAAAAACTCACTACTCACCAACATTTCTTCTAGCAACATGTTCCAAGACGAATTCCTTCATAACTCGAATATATATCCAGTTTGGATGTTGGCATATTATTATTTATAACTCACTAAAATTAATGGAAAAATATATTTGTCCTAATTCCCTTTGTCTGCCCCAATATAATTCTATTAGAGTTAAATGCACTGTAAATCCCTATCTAATGCAAAATTATCCCAAACAGCGACTTATTTCATTTTGGAGTTATACGATTTTACCTAATCATATTAATAACACAATTTGTTCGGGCGTATAAAAGAAAAAAGGGGTGGCACTGAGCCCTTAATAGGGGGTATTTTACCCCGAAGGCATTCATAAATAGCACAGATGGCGCTTTCTGCTTATGACAGTCAATATGACAGTCCTTTTGGACCATGGATTTTTAATGGGCCTAAACACAATAGACTAAGTTATTATGGAGATTATAATAAATGCCAATGGCACATAGAACTTAGTGTATCATTACCCAGAAAGTTTTAGGAATAATGAGGGTATGGGTGTGAGCGCAGTTCTATGTGTGTGCACTTTGGATGTGGGGCTGATGGTGTTATGCACCTGAGTCATCTAAACTATTTGATCATTTTTGTTAGTTTTTGGTATAACAGCTTCTTTGAGTTAAGTAGTGTTGTTATTGTATCAAACCAAACATTATTCTTAATTCATACAATAAAAGAAAATTTTGAAATTATTTGATAAGCTTGTAATATTAACCCATGAAAATGAAATTCATGACACCAGCCGAGGGCAAGTTTCTGGCAAGGACTGTTTCACGATTTTTTTATTTGCTTATTTTTGTAATTTTTTCGCGAGAATTGGCTGTAGTAATATGTTAAGGGCATGCGAACTTGTCGAACATTTTGCCTGAAGGTTTGTTGCATTAGAAACAGCTTGAATTCATATTTATTGTTATTTGACAAAAGTTTTTTAGACAAATAACAATAAAAGTGAATGAAAGATGATTCTTTAAGGCAGTAAATCTAAATGCAAAATGTTCTACATAGTTTATATGCCCGAAACTTGATGGACTATTTCCCGAAACAATAAACATTGTAAAATTATGGTTACTTGCAATACAGAAAATGCATTAGTAATGAATATATTATTAAATATGAAATAAATGGTGTTTAGTAATTAATTATGCCAATGGAGCTACTGCTGCATCCATTCAATTATTCAAATATTAAAAATTTATACCTGTATTCGAATATCTGAATCAGTGTTATGTATTCTTAAGCGAACATCTCGATTGTACTATAAACAGAACGTAGAAATTGATTGTCAAACAGCGACACGTTTATTCTTATCATTACTCAGACACCAGTTAACCAGAAAGTAAGGTAAATCCATCCTAAAAGAAATAAATGTCGTTTTGGAGCTTAGAACAAATTCCCAGGACTTTTAGCGAGAGATATAAAAGAGGTAAAATAGCTAGTTCGGGATATCCTGAAGGATACCGAAGTTGTAAGCTCGGTAAACCCAAAAAAAGGGCCAGGAATGGTTTGGAGATTTAAAAGTTTTGAGGTGACAGCTACGTAAAGTTTATGAAACTTTTAGGAGATTAATCGAAGTCCTCTTGGGTAAAAAGTTAATTTTAAATAACAAAACTGAAACTACGCTTTGTTGTCATCAAATATTCTACTAGTATTTGTAGCAAAAAATTCTAAGCAAAAACTTTTTAGTTACAGTAGCCGCCATCGATATATCGTCTTTTAGTCCCAGAAAACAGATATGCAAACTACAGTTTTTTGGAAGCCGCTTTGGGTCATACAATTAAAAAAAACTATTAAATACACTGTAAGTCTTTTGAAGTGGATCATTACATTTTTCCAGAAAATCGAAATACCAGTGGCAAGATGTTACTAACATTTATTCGAATAGTAAATACAATTAGATGGTGTTATTAACAGACAACAAACGTTGTAACAATACTAAAAAATGTAACAAAATCTTAAATTATAAAAATAAGACAAAAACAAATCAATCGCAATTTTAGCCGCTCCAGCTTCAAAATCAATACTTCGTAGGTCCACACCTTGCTATAAGAACTACCTCAGCATACTCAAAATTAGCGATATAATAAAATTTTGATCCATACTTTGCCATTCTTCTCTCAGCGCATCAGCAAGCTCTTCAAGAGTCTGGGGTTGGTGGTCGCGACCAAGAAGCTTTGAAGATGGGCCCACATGTGCTCAATCGGATTAAAATCAGGTGAATGAGGGGTTCACTTCATCCGAAAGATTCCACTGTGGTCCGAAATTGTCGTCTACAAAAACGAAATTAGGTCCAAATTCTTCAGCAAACAGAACAGTAATGGGTTGAATAACCAAATCGTGATATTGCTGGGCAGTCATGGTTTCGTGGTTCAAACTGAGTATCCCTATGCTCGACTGTAAAGAAATTTCTCCCCATACCGTTATAGATCCGGCCCCAAAAGCGACAGCTGGAGCCATTTGTTGCTCATTATATCACGTTCATTCCAGGTGAAAATACAGTATAATGCGTACCTGGATGCATCTGTACAGACAGTTGCGCCAATCCGCTGCAGTCCAGTTTCGATGGTCATTTCTCCAAACTCTGCGAGCAATACGGTGCTCCCTGTTTAGCAGGGGATCTCGAGCACTTCTTCTGGCTCTAAGGCCATCTTCTGGCGGTGATAATCAGAAAACGGTCCTGTTTCCTACTGGCAGTTTTTTGTCGACCTCCGCCATGTCGTATGTCAGCACTACCTGTTTCCTAAAAACGATTCCAAGCCCAACTAATCACACTTGGTGACACATTGTACATTTCGACACATCGTCTTGAGTACGATTCCCAAGTTGTAAAAGCGCTATTATAGCAGCAAAATTATTAGATAATAGTCTGCTTTGAGGCATTATATATGCGAGTTTTAGTTAATACGATCTTGTTAACAATAACAATCAACTGCAAGAAATAGTTTAAAGTACTAAAACCCACAACAGACGCGCTGCATTCTATACTGCATTATTAATTAATTATGTTGTTTGTTTTACTTCCTATGGCGATATAAAAGACGACATTTCACTTCAGTATTATTTAAATTACATTGCAAGATTCTTATATTTAATTATATTGTCTGGTAAACCCATCTTAGGTAAAAACAAATTGTATTGACTCGATTTCATTTTTATTTTTAAACTCGCTTGTGATTGGCAAAGACCTTTGCAAAAAAAATTGTTTTAAAATGTTGCGACCTATGTTGCTTTTCTGTTAGACGATTTTTACAAATCTAACCCAAGCAATTTTTACAGGTCTACAGAAGTGTAAATTATAATTATAGTTTTGTTGTCCTATTCTCGTACAACAAAGTATTGATTCGCGCGTTAGCTAAACAATACAGAAAACTATATCATTATAAAATGAATATAATTTTATACTGTTTCGCTTAACTCATTTTGTTTATATTATTATATTGTTATTTCAATGGATTTAAATAAGGTTGCTGTTTGGTAAAACTTTGTAGCAATTATTGAGTGCCATACAACAGTAAAATATTTTAGTCATGAAACTAGTAAACATTGTACATTCGCGAAGAAGGCCAAGCGATATCATTTGACACTTAAAATCACGTGTCCTTTCGAGATGTTGTTCTTTTGTGTTGCACCAAACTGCACTAACCTGCACTTTTTTTTATTCGTGGAAGATACCCATAAGCAAAAAATCCGTGCAGATTAGTGCAATTTCGTGCAACACAAAAGAACAAACCTTTAGTTAATAATTTCAAATCTTCAAATTTATTTTTCGGTAGGTAGTAGTGATTATTGTTGTATGGTTTGTATGTTTTTTTACAGATCAATGGATATACGGTGATTAGGTGCTTTGATGGCGTTTCTATAGTCTGTCAATTCTCTTATATATCTATGACGGCCACTCTACCTATTTGAACATGTTGTGAAATAAAGGATAATTAAATTAAGCAACAATTTAAACAAGGCATAGTCAGTGTACAAGATGTAAATTTGCTAATATGGCAAGTAACTTGCTATTCAAACAATCTCTCACGGACATGAACAATAATGAACACCCTTGACCATATTTTACTTTATAATGAGTTATTCCCAAGTGCTATTCATACAAGATAAACCTACTTGTAACACATCTTGTTAGGAGCCAAATTTCCATACACAACCATCATTAAAAACGATTTCCTTAGTAAAATACCAACACTTTGTATAATGTTTCCTTGTTTAAAATCGTAGACAATGTCTATTTTACATTCTGGACTTGTTTTAACACCTCTTGGTAATGTAAGATAATTTAAATTTATTGTGGCATTTGTAAGAATTTGGGTGTCTTAATGTATGTTTTCTTTATTTTTCAGGTAAGACAGCATGGTTGAGGATATTTTAAACCACAAAAGCTATTATTGCAGTGACTGGAATTTGGACTTGGCAAGTTAAATATTTGATATTACTGTACAACTTGAAACATTAGTGGGTGTAGGTACCTGCTTACAATAGGAAATATGCATGTATTTTGTATTGCATAAATTGTTTAATCTAGTCATTATAAGCTCAAAAATGTTAGTTTGAATAAAATTACTGGGAATATTTCCCTCGTGTACTAAAAACCCCATAAGAGTTGTGGTCTTTCGCAAAATTACAGCGAAAATTTTATACCAGTTGTTTTAAGCCAATCAGATGCCTTGTTTTTGACAGGTTGCTATGGCAACAACCCGAATTTTTCGGAAATTTTTTCGGTCACGTGACCTAGTTGAAAAATTAATGTGATAATTTCCCTGCTTGACAGCTGTCACGTGCAGATGTCAGATTAACAACAGAAACGTAGATTAAGTTTTACAAATATTTATTTTCAATTCAATAATAAGTAGGTAGGTACATGTTATTTATTATTAACAACATCAATTATTATCAATTCCAAATATTTCTGAAATTAATTTTCCACTTCTTTTGAAACGTCAAAGTGTCAAAAAAGTAATTAAATAGCCACCTTATATTAAAATACCAAACCTCAAAGCAAAATAAACGCTTGCCAAATTGTCAAAATTTGTATTTTTTTTTGAAATAATTTTTGGTATAAAATTTTCGTACCGAATCTCCCGCAAGCTTGAACCGTTGCGAATTTTTATAAGAAAATTTCCCTCGGTTGACGCCTCGGGAAATTTTGAAAAAATTCGCACCTCGAAAACATTTTCGGAAATAATTGAAGCTTTAGGGAGATTACAAGTGATAATTTCCCTCAAGAATTGCAGCGATAATTCCACAGGGACTTTCAATCATAATCAAATTTTGTACTACTACTGTGTACTAACAATCATACATATCCATCATTTTTGACTACGTATATATTATTATGTACTTTCTTTTCATTTAGTACTTAAACTAAATATTCATAAAAATATTTAAAAAAATATACATTTTCTTCAACAAAATTAGAGGTTTCTTTTGCTCATCCTGGTATATGAATATTAAAGTGTAACCACGGTTACTGCAAAAACTTACTTACCCTTGTTCACGATATTATTTAAAAATTAGAAATTAACAGCCAGCTTCTCCAACGCTAGTCCGGTCCAATTTGACAGAGGTCAAATTTCCGTTTATAAAATAGGGTCCTATGCGTGTTCACCATAAATGCCACACTAAACATTGACTTTTTGTGGTCGCTGTGTCCATCCAATACTGACAGTTGTGTTGGTTAACACAAAATGTAGATTCGTCAGAAAACAAAATGTGGTTGACAAAGTTGATATTTTGGTTCAATTTATCCATATTAACTTCGCAGGACCCGATTCTACGATCAAAATCGTCTTCACTTAATTCTTGTAAAAAGTGAATTTTATATATGGAATTTTTCCCGTTTGATAATTATCTACTCATGTTATGACTTAACTGTTGTGTCGAATTTTTTGGATTTTCGGTTTTAACGCCTACTGGTCTTCCACTTTTTGGTCGATCTTTGACACCTGCAGTTTCATAAAAACACTGCAATGTTTTTGAAATGGTTGATTTAGAGATTCCCGGTCCGGATGCAATTCATTAAAAATATTCACCACTTGGGCAAAACTTCGTGTTCTATCACCATACCCTATAAAATTATTCACACTTAATGTATTTTTGACATGTGTTGTCAAGATCACCACTTTAAGACAAAAGAACGGCGCGGCCGGCGTTGCTATGGAGCTAAAAAATTTATAAAATTACTTCATAGAAAATAAGAAGATACAATTTTCATAATATAGCTAGTGAATTTTACTTTACTTTACTCTGATAGTAGAAAAACTTGATGGATATTATTTAATTTTACGGTAAGGGTAATTAGGTAAATGAAATTAAATATTTTTGTATAAATTATTAGAAAATGATATTCAAATCTCGAAAACTGTTAAGATATGTGGTGTGCTCTACAATTTTTTTTTTAATTTTGAGAACTTAAATATCGAGTAATTTACAGGGTGTTCTATTAAAAAAAAGCAACTTTGCTTTTCCATGACTTTTTGACTGATCGTGTATACTCAATTTTTCTTTCTTATAATAGATATTGAAAAACCCTAAAACGTTTCTCGCTGCCTATCTTACTTTTCCATGCATATCAGCAACCCTCTATACGATAGCATCAAAGGGTTAAATTAGTACAACTCGGTGTAAGTTACCGCGACCATATTTTTTTAAATTGATATATTAAGATGTAATAGTGAGGAAATGGATATAGGTAAAAGTATATAAATTGCCAACAAAGTTGCAACTGTGGCAGAATTAATCTTTAATTTTCCAACAGCCCAAGGCCAAAAATAATACCCGAAATTCCAATTATTTTCCTGGGAAATCTCGATTAAATAAATGTCCAAATACCCGGCTTATTTTCAATAACCTATCAGCAGCAAAGGCAAAAACAAATACCTTTTAGCTTAGCCCTCCCTTCGGTGAACCACAGAAGTAATATATGGAGTCCCCGCTCAAAACTCTATCAATTATTCATGGTCCTTTAAAGGTTTCTCGTTTTAGGGCTCTATATTTAATTCTATTTGATTTAAATGATTAAAGCTTTACCCTGAATGTTCAAAGTCTGCACAAATCCGCGCTGACCACCTTAATTAATGTTTGCCTCTTGAAATTTCAAGATGTTGGGCACTTACATTTAATGGGAATTTCTGATATTTAATTAAATGGGTATTTGATAACTTGAACGGGGAGTAGTTATGGCAGGGGAATGGCGTGTAAATTGGACCAGCATGTAAATTGGACCATGCCATTAATTTACAAAATATAACAACTAGCCACATCTAGTTTGCAAAGAATGAACCGTCAGCACCGACTACTAAAGTTGCCATAATATGTAGTCAACAACGAGGTAGTGTACTACTGCATATCATTTATTATATATTACACCCTCAGTAACAGTGATTAGTTCGCCTAATACTTTAACAAAAAACTTTAAAATTTGAAGGTTAGGTATTATTTACAATTGTGTAATTTGGACCACTTATAAACGTGTAATTTCGCCCTGGTCCAAATTACTTCCACTTCCATCAACTGCAGTGGCTTCAGCACCCCCCCCCCCCCCAACGAACATCCTAGACAGATCAACTGTAATCTGTTGCCTTGTTTACGGTGGTAGTTATGAGGAAGACTGGATCATGTGTGAAAAGTGCGACAGATGGGCACATGAGGCGTGTGCAAATCCAAATGTATTCCATGCTGTTTATTATTACTGCGATAAATTGTAAAAAATAGTTTTTTTATTTTAATTTTTTCAATATTTTTTAAAACAATTTTTTTACTATTCGTGTGCCTGTGCAAACATAAACCATACTGACTTATTACTGCGATAATTGTGAAAATATTTTATTTTATTTTAGAATATCATTTTTATTTTTGTTTCTCTACGATACAAACTCACCGATATGGTAAAGTCTACTTTTTTATCTGTAACTTCTAGTTTTCTTATTTATTTTAGGTTTGATCAAAATTTTACATTATAATCGCAGGTAAACCAAATACTATTATAAAAAGCAAATTACACACCCTGGACCGAATTACACTCTAAAATTTCATGAACAATTTTTAATTTTTTTTTGTAAAAAATTAATTTTTATTAGCTTTCTGAGTAACCATATTCCTTTGTTATATTGGGTCTTGTGATACTAATTTACACAACCGAAATTACCTCCTGCTTAAATTATTACAATGTCACCTTAGGTCGTTCGAATTTCACGCCTTTCCCCTATTGTAGGCAATTTTTTGAAATATGTTTGAACGGCAAAACAAGAGGATGGTAATAGATAAGATTTGACACAATATAATTGATTTCTTACAACACCATCGTGAAAAATCTTATTAACCTACTATATACAGTATGTCTGCCTATGTAGTTTAGAAAAGGACAAATGGACCAAATTTTGCAAGATACGTAAAAATGTCACTCATAATAAAAGTTTTTGCTTGTTAAATTAATACGATTCACGTTTTCAAAAATTTCGTTTTTTATACGGGAAGCATAAAAAAAAGAAAACGTTATTTTGCGTAAGAGTAAATAACTTGTTTATCATTTTCTTCCAAATAAACAAATATGAAATATGTTTTAAATTAAACCCTAAGCCACAGTAGGAACAGATTTCATAAAAAAATTTAAATATTAAAAGTAATGAGTTTAATCACATTATTTTTTAAAGTCCCAACTATTCTCCCTCACATCCTTAACCAGAGTACTAGTTCTACATATTAAACAGTAATGACACCTATAAGTAGATATTGTATTTTGATAGTACATGGAATTTAAGCCTATGTGAAAAAAAATACCTCAAAACAACTGAAATTTTTAAGAAAGGAAAATATTTTCTCAAACCATGTTAATTCGTCGCTGGAAAGACAAATCCCACCCCCCACCCAATTAAACTCCGAAAACCCGAATTTCGAGTTATGGCCACCATACCTACCCCCAAGGTTATATTTATAAAAATACAAACTATATATATAGGCGTAAGTCTGCCATGTATGAAAATTTTCAAAAAAGTTAATAGACAAAAAGGCGGCTCTCTTTTAAAATTCGATAACTCCGCAAATACATCTTTCTTTGCAAGAATATAACATTTGGCATAATCTATTTAGTCTACTAAATAACTTACATAAATGTACTGTAAATTATAATTATAACAGAAGAAGACGGTTCAGTAACCAATGCAATACAGGCTTAATTTTCAATCGCTTCTCATGAAAAATATGTTAAATGGAGTTACGCCCCTTTGTCTTTCCAGCGACGAATTGGCTTACGTTAAAAAACAGTGAAACGTTGCCAAATTCATGGACAAGAGATGTACTGATGTACTATAATGTATTTTAATACGAAAATCAATTTTTAAAGTTAATTTTCTGAGTTTTGAGTCAATGTAATATATTTTAAACCTGGGTATATTAAAGAAGACTGGCGCTATTGTATGAGTTACTTGGCCTTAGAGCTTGACATTTTATGCGTTAAATATTTTCTTTCCACATAATAAAATATAACTATTTTTTGGCCATTTTATATTTCCACGACCTTCCTTTAAAACTAATAGACATTTTTAAACAGACAATTTAGCGTCTACCCAAAAAAACAACAGCAAGGCCCTTGGGTCACCCTTATCTTTTTAGACATGTCGCATGGCGCTTTAAAACTGGACATTTTTCTTTGGACAATGGATAGCAGACATTTTGATTAAATGACGGTACAATGTTATAAATGTTTTGGGGTGAGATGAAGTCTAGCGGAAGAAATTGGCCCTGTTATGTTAAGAGATAACATTATATGTTTTGGCGGTGGGGTAAGTGGTTGATATCGGTTGGGTGCAGCGGTATGCTATTGTAAGGCCGCAGGATAGAAACAGGAATTTAATAGACTAATTATTTAAATTATAATTGAACTATCACAAAATAGTTTGTTAAAAGGTGTAAACAACTATCGGAAAAGTGTTTGTAGTCACTGTATTCTATACTTTAACACTATAGACAGTTTATTTTATCTTCATTAGGACTTCAAATGTTATTATAAGCTCATCATTATAATTTTGGTACTGATGCAGTAGTAGGTATAGGTATGCCATTTTTGCCAGCAGAAAAATGTTATTCATTGCAGCAAAATCGATTAAGTTAGTACACTTGGCAAAGAAAGCACAACATGTATAGGAAATTTTTCTGCCCACCTTCAATTCACATCGTTTACTGAATATCCTGAACAGTATTATTACTCTTGGTATTAAAATTTATTTTTCTCGTTTCCAAATTTCTCGACTAAAAGGTGAAATTTATGACCAGTACCAATTTTAGGTGTTCCATCGTAAAAGTCATAAAATAAAAGTAGGCCTTTTGTTCAAAAGAAATCTAATAAAAAGGAAATTACATTGTGTCAGTTACAATATATTTTTTCATTTACGATACGAGTGTTTATTTCTCAATCATCTGTTGTAATAAAGAAACACATTTGTCAAAGTTTTTCTATTACTAGGGAAAGGGTCATATTAATTTCTTCGTGGAACAGTTGGTGATAGAAAAGTAGTTTTTTCTTTCTTCTTTAAGCTGGTTTGTTTTATATTTTTATGTAATGTTATTAAGTTTATTTTTGCAACTGCATAGCTATTGCTTGCAACAAACTAAAGGGTTGCTTGTCATTCATTTGTTGACCAATGATGGAGCCTTGTTATCATTATTAAAAACAAGCATCTATTATTTAAATATGAAAAATGTTAACTAATACTTTTTGACTGACTCTGACTTTGAATATATCATTTTCGGGTTTATTGAGGTCAGAAAACCTAATTTTGTCTAAAAAAACTTACGAGGGAGGGATAAAAAGGAGCGAATGACAATTTCTACAAAAATTATAACTAACATGTCATTTTCGGGGTTATTGAGGTCAAAATATTTAATTTTAAGTAACAGATGTTAAGAAAGTTGACGCCGGCGAGTTGGGGTGGGTTGATAAAGAGGAGCAACTGCCAATTTCTATAAAAACGTTAACTAATGGGTCATTTTCGGGATTATTGAGGTCAGAAAAGCTAAGTTCATATAACGGATGTAAAAATAATCTGGCGGGGGAGGGGGGCGAAAGGACCGGGTGGAAAATTCTTTAAAAATGTTAACTATGTTATGTTCGGGGTTACTGAGGTCTAAAAATCCAATATTACATGGACATTACAAATTTAAAGAAGGGGCGATAAGATGAACTAAAAAGAAAGAAATGTTTTTTTTTTCAAAAAAATGAACCAACACTAAAATGAAATAAATATTTTTACATATGTATTTTATAGCTGTGGTTAATGGTAAGCTTAATTTTGTTCAAAGTTAGGTAACTTGTACATAGAAATTCTAAACTTTGAAGTTGGCGCAATTTCACAGTATAAGGATCCGTAATATAATTCATAAACCAAAAATACGGAGTTACGCTTACTTTAAAGTTCAGAGCTTCTGTGTACAAATTAGGACTTAAAGTCCAACGCAATTAGGCTGACCATTAGGCTTGGTAATAAATAACAAAAAATATTACTTATTATTAACAATTTAATGTATTATTATTAAGGATTCCCATTATACTTTAAAATTGCGCCGACTTCAAAGTTTAGAACATCGGTGTACAAGTTACGTAACTTTAAACAAAATTAAGTATACCATTAACTACAGTTATAAATACGTAAAAATATTTCATTATTGTTAGTGCTTTTTTTTGTGCGAAGATGGTTGATTTGAAAAAAATATTTTTATTTCTTAAATGGTTCGGGTCTCCCAATGTGCACATTTTTTATTATGATCTTTGTTTGGTCCCTTAGTATATTTAAATTATATACGAGGCCCGTTTTCTACAAAATGCAGTTTAGTTTTATTCTTCGTCCTTTTTAAAATTATCTGCAAATCCTCATGCAAAATTCGGGATCCACTTAAATACAAACCCCTTTTCATTCGTCTCTTATTTTTAATTTAATCTCGTTTAACAAATCCGGCGTATAATGTCTAAAATATTTATAAGACACCGTAAACACAGTTTACAAGCGGTCTGCCGCAAAACAGAGAGATTCCGCCTTTTATGCAAAACATGGCCGCTAAAGGGAAAGCTTTTTCAGACTGGAAAAGATAATCTCTAGGTCCGGGCACTTCCCGCTGGTCGTTAAGTCTTTTGATTTAATTATTACGTCTTGCAAATTTTGAATAAACATTACGACGTTATCCAAAGTTAATTGCAAATTGGAATATGTTCATCAAGTATACAAGAAATGAAATTCGTACAAAGCGTAAGCTTTAATTTAAGAAACTAAATCTCCTCGGAATACAGTATGTCCTCGGATAGGGTTTAAAAGAGGACAAATGGACCAAATTTTGCAAGATACGTAAAAATGTCACCCCAAATAAAAGTTTTTGCTTGTAAAATACCTAAGATTCACGTTATGAAAAATTTGATTTTTTATCCATGCCTAAAAAATACGAAAAATACGATATTTTGCGTAAGGGTAAACACTAAACATACCTTGTTTATCATTTTCTACCAGAAGAACAAATAAGAAATATGTTTTAAATTAAACTCTAAGGCGAAGTACAATATTACATTAAAAAATTTAAATATTAAAAGTAACGAGTTATATCATACCAGTTTTTAAAGTCCCAACTATTCTCTCACACCTTTAACAAGAGTACTAGTTTCTACATATTAAACAATAATGACACCTATGGACATATTTGCTAATGTCTTTATTGAATAAATCAATTTATTTAATTCAAAATACATTCAAGTGCAATAATACGAACATTTAATTAAACTCAAAATAAAATCTTATAAACTAAGCAATACAATAAAGATATCAAAATTCAAAAACTCCGCCTCCATATTCAACACATTTTTTAGATATCTGATGGAATTTGATTTTTTTCTGGGATATTGAACGAACAGCCTGGGTAATTCTGCCTTTTAGCATATCAATACTATTTGGTATTGGAGTTTGGAGTGGCATAAATAATTTGTTTTAAACGGCCCCATAGAAACGTATCGGCCAACGTTAAGTCGGGGCTCCTTGGGGGTTACAAAATTGCGCTATTTCTACTAATCTACCTTGGACCAAATCTGCGATAAAGCCAATCTATTATCTCGCGAGCGCAATGTGCTGGACAATCATGCTGTTAAAGATACATTTTCTCGCTAGAATTTAATGGCAAATTTTCGAGTTCATCGGTAAAAAGTGTATCCAGCATAAATATTATATTGCAGGTGTTGGGGTGTATGGCCCTGTAATCCCATGGACAGATATCGCGCATCACACATTCACCTTTGTAAAATATTGTCTGCCTCATTACTCTAAATACGGGGTTTTCTCGAGAGCAGTACCTGACATGCTGGATAGTTTCATTACTAGAAAATGTACATTCATCAGAAAACATAATAAATTTAAAAATGGATATTTCTACTTAAAATTTGGTCTTCCTCCTATAAACAAAAACTTAGTATTTTCGCTTCATCTCCCTCTTCCAGTGTTTGGTTAAACTTTGAACGAAAATAATTTATTTTCTTCTAAGGTCATCTATATATGAGTTTTATTAAAACTTCTAGAATATGTTTAACCCGATTTCTAAGGAACATCACAGGAGTGTATCTAACAGACGGAAGAACTACAACTGTGGCAGCATGGTCTTGGTCATATTTTTCTTTTTCTTCTTCTTGAGATTCAAAACCGAACTAGTTCTTTGGAACAATTTCTTCCACTGGAAATATTTACGTCTTCGGGAGATTTATTAGTCGTCCACTTGTAATTTTTTCCAAGATAGAGATAAATATTCTACAGTAAATTCAGTGAAATTTTAAAAATAAGTTAACAGATATGTATTTTCCCGAGAAATGGAAATAACAATAACTCTTCATAGTTATCAGGATCCCTTGGACAAAAAAGGTAAAGACAAAGATAATTTGATAAAATTTAATACACGCTTTGACGTTTAATAGCTCCGAAATGAAACATCCTGTATAACTGAATTTTTCACCGAAGCTAGTAGCACTATTCCTCTATCAACCCAAAAAAATTCGATTGCTCCCCTCTGGCTGTTTACGATAAAAACAAACCTGTTCGACTTTAGGTTAAGCCTTACATTAGCATGTAGATTGACACTTATTTTTGCTGATCTCCTTTTACCTCATTATTCACTAAGGACAAATGGATGCTTTATAAATTGTTATAAATTATACCGAAAAGTAAACATTTTTTTGTAGCTAAATTATCCTAGTAACTTTCTTCAAAATAATTTTTTGATTTTGTAATGACTTCCTTAAACGATTTATGGAATAAAAAAAAATATGTGCATATTTTCCTTATTCAGGCAATTTATTTACAATATACACAACTGTCTTACACTTACTCAGACCCGCAAATATCAAATTAGAACTGTTCTAAATATTAATAAAATGTTATAAGTTTTGTGCATGAAGCGGCACTAAAATTAAATTGATAACACATGGATGCAATGAACAAATGAAACCATTTGTACTGATATCAGTAAAAATAATCCAGTATTGTGTTACTATGTATTTACTTTGAGTTTCCCTCTGTATCATTTTAAAAACTATCCAATAAACCAAAAACAAGTTGTTTCATAATATCAACAAACGTTCGTTTCTTATCAAAATGGACATGAAGTAAGATACAGTCGGCTAAACTAAACAACAATACTTTTTTTATCTGACACCCCAACATTTTACCTAATTTTACGACTACAATATAGATATATTCTCCACCCAAATTTACATACAGTGCCTTTCTCTAACTAAACCGCCTACCTAAAACGGTTTATATCACGCCACTTAAGATAAACTTATTTAAAATCTTGTAAATTCTTAAATAAACTTTGATATACTTACGACCTATCGTAAATTTTACATCTATTCTTTGGGTGGTCCACGCAAGAAAAATAATTCATAAGGAAGAATAAAGTTTTTATATAAATTCTGAATATGCCTTCCATTAAAAAATATGCTTCTTTTACAAAATGGAATTAGTTTCAAGAATTATCTTGAATCAGCAGTTGAGAACATGAAGCTTTAGAATTTTTGGAACTGGTTTGAGGTTACCCAGTGGACGCTAAATGTCGCCTACTAACTTTTAAATTCGAGCTACTCAAAAGTATAGACCAAAAGAAACGGACAAGTCCGCGTGCGACATTATTTTTTTATTTATCGTTTACGGTTCTAAGAAATGTACACTATTTCATAATGGGTCTCCGGTGGCCGAGTTGGTACGGCGCCAGCTTTGCAACCGAGAGGCGCGGGTTCGAATCCCGCTTCGACCATGGATATTTTGTGATTGTTGTTGGAAGGTGGTAGAGGAATTCTTCCTCGACCGAGGTGGTACCACCCCATACATCCTCTTAAAGGGCTGGTGAAATCCCTAACGATGTTTCCAGCTCTGGATGTGTGAGTCGATTCCCCAGTACACCCACGGTACATAGTTCTTAGACTTCGGTCTTCGTGGGCTGTCAGAAGTTAAAAAAAAATGGACGAAATATCTAAACCTCTTCTTGCGAAAACAGAACGGTTTGTCATATTAACTTACCAATATTCTAGCAATTTGTTTATTTATTCCTTCTGACAGAGGACACGAAATCACATTTTTTGAAATCCCGTTTTGAGATATATTTTTTCGAAAACAGAACTTTTTCGATAATACAGTTATTCGAAAACAAGGGATACTTTCAATTTTTCGATTTTTTTAAACACTCTTTGGAACTACATTTTTTTAAAAAGCATGATTTAGCAATGACATTTTTTCAAACAAAAACACTTTGAATATTCATATAAAAAAAACCTTTTTTGAAAATAATTTACTACAGTACAGAGTGACATGTCAGACACAAGGAAACGTAAACCTTGACCGAATACAAAAACAATTCGTTTAGGTTAGTTCAGGATATTTTTCTTATTTTTTATTTTCTAAGCCAGTAGAGTTCATAAGTTAAATTTAGAAAAACTGTGTTTTCTAAAAAAGACATACATTTCCGAAACAGTATATTTCGAAGAAGCTGTTTTTCGAAAAAATTTACTAAATTTAACATCATAAAAGATGTTATTGAAAAAAAAAACACAGAACAGTTGGTCATCTTAACTTACACGCGATGTAATTTGAAAGTGTGAATATTGCAGCATTTTTTTATTTATGCCTTCAAAAGTACAATAATTTTTCGAAAACCAATTTTTCAAATTTTTTTAAACCACTTTTTAAAAATTAATTTTTTCAGCAACGGCTTTTTGAAAAAGTAATTTACGAGAAAGTAACTTACCAAACCTAAGGAAACCTGATCAGACCCAAAGAAGGTACGTTTAGGTTTGTTCAGGGTATTTTTTCATTAAAACTTTCCAAGCTACTGGAGTTCATAATTTAATTGTGTAAATGTTGTTTTCGGAAAAACATATTTTCATACCTATTTTTTTTTACATATTTTTGAAGACATTTTTGAAAAAATTTACTTTCGAAATACCTGTTTTCGAGAAAATATTTCATAAATTTGTTAAAAAATATCTTTCAAAAAGCTGTCAGGACAGTTTTGAAAAAATGTACATTCGAAATATGTGTTTTCGAGAAAATATTTCATAAATTTGTTAAAAAAGTATCTTTCAAAAAGCTGTCAGGACAGTTTTGAAAAAATGTACATTCGAAATATGTGTTTTCGAGAAAATATTTCATAAATTTGTTAAAAAAGTATCTTTCAAAAAGCTGTCAGGACAGTTTTGAAAAAATGTACATTCGAAATATGTGTTTTCGAGAAAATATTTTTGAAAATTTTTTTAATCCGTTTTCGAAAAAGCTGTTTTCCAAAAAAAAATTATTTCAAAAGAGATGTTTTTTGGAAAAAAAAATATTTGTTTATTTGTTTCCTTTATAGACGCCAAAACGATCCTGCGCAAATTTTGATAAGATCGCAGTGAGATGTGTAAGGAATGTTTTCAGCAACAGTCTAAGAGCTTGTAATTGAAGGATGCCAAAAAAGGCTTACATTTGTATTGATCTAATATTCTAATTTTTGTGGCATAATTCATTTCAAAGACCTTACATAGACGGCAAATGTTTGTTTTTGTTTATAATATTTTGTAGAATATGAAGGAATGGTTGATGTTCATATGACAATATTATTTATTTTTATAAAATTCGCTATTGAAATTTTTTGTACAAGGCTTTGGGGGACGGGGTGCCCCCTTAATCGCGCGCCTACAAGCATTAAATAATTTAAACTAACATAGTATTACTCTTTACAATATTAAATGTTTTTTTGTTCAAAATTTACTTCAAGATTTAAACATTCCATAAGAGTTTGAACCTTTTAAATGGTATGTATATTTAATAAAAATGGGTTCTTTAACTACAACTGAATTTTATAACTTTAGCACTAAAATACTAAAATATGCGTTAATATTTAAAGTGTTTGGAAATAGTAAAAGTATTTCCAAATTCATATGGAAATAATAAAATAGGGAAATAATAAAATGTTAAAATCCAGTTGAAATAAAAACACGAAATCACAATACCAATATGTCAGCTAGAACATAACAATAATTCAGACCAAAGTTTTCCTTTATTTTTCGTGACAGATGTATATCTCTTGTAATGTACAATTTGTGTTATCCTCACGTGGAAAAATAAAAAAGGTTAAAAACATACATAAAAAGTTACATCGGAAAAACGTCTAAACACCCTATCGTAAAAACCAATAAATCATATCAGAAATATCAAAAACCACTCTAAGAGTTCCCCTACCTGAAATGCATCAAATAAATCTAAGTAAAATATCCCTTAAATCCCCGATAAAAAGTGCACCTGGTGTTTCACTTATATCCATTTTAAAACATTCGATAAATTTCCAGAAACGCGGAAAACCATAAGAATTCCATAAGGAAAATTTAATATGGGACCTCGTTGTGACGATAAATATGACTTCCAGGACATATTTCATCCGATAAGTCCTTTGAGAATATTTTGTCGATGGTGGGCATTATAAATCTCCAATAAATGCATTTCAAATCTTGCTTTATTGAATAAAACTAGTTGTAGTTTTCCGGCGGTCTTCCGCAAAATTGAAAAATAAATCTTGGCATGTTGATGCCGATTTGAAAAATTCTTTTCAGTGGGTACAAAGCTTGGTCTTTTTTAATTAATTTTTTTCTTAAATTACGGTATTGGTCTATATAAAGTGTGACATATTTAATTTCATGCAAGAAGCTAAGAATAAATTCGGTATAAAGTCACGACACTAAGGGTCAAATTGTCAAAGTGCTGACAAAGTTACCAGCAAGGTAAATGGCAATGATGCCTCTAATAATGAATGTAGGTGAAACTTGCCTCGAGGCAGCCTCAGATAGAAACTAAAAGCGGATCTTCTCCAAAACTCAACAGTCGTCGGCGCCCGACATATTTTTTTAATTTCGGGGGTGTCATAATAGGCAAAAAATTCATGAAAAATGCACTGTAATCAGGTCTTCTAAAAAAAAAAAAAACGTTTAGCCCTTCTTCCATGCACATGGAACAAACCTGCGAAAAAATTTTGGTTTTGGAGAAGACCTGAGTAGAGGGTATTTTTGTCGATTTTTGCCTTTGTGGTCCCCTCTAAATAGTTACTATAAGAACTAAAAAATATACCTGGCGCCGTGGAAGGTGCCCTTCTTTCATACACATGGGGCAAAGCTGCGAAAAAAATGTTGGTTTTGGAGAAGACCTGATTAGAATGTATTTTTGTCGATTTTTGCCATTGTGGCCCTCTCCAAAGAGCTTCTTTAAGAAATCTTTGGCATCCACTGCTATCTTACTGCTTTGCAGTTTTTTATTCATGCTTTTTTACCTTTTTTTATAAATTTCATTACCTCAATGATTGTCATTTTATTTGCATATTTTCATCTTCATTTTTAAGTATGTACAGTATACGTAATAGTAAATATATAAATTAAAATACAAACATCTAACATCAAGTTAATAATAGCCTAGAAGCAAGTGATTTAACAAAACCAGATTGAAAATCCTATACGTATTGCAGGAATTTTTGATTATTTGAAGCCTCTGCTGTTCGATTAAAACATTCCATGTAAATTTCAAGTTGACAAAAGAGTATTTTCCTCAATATTGAATTGAACAGGATTTGTACTAAATTCATTTTGTAACTTTACAAATATTTTCCTGCTGCTAACTGAATATGTCATGTTATGTGTTAAGTAACAACCAATTTTCAGGCAGATTCAATGTTTTACATTGTTGCTTTACAAACACAGGATAAAATTCAAGTTTTAATGTGACGAAGAAAAATTAAAATTTTATTGAACATTATTTACTTCTTTTGACAATGTTCCCACTAAACATAAACACCCATTCAAATTATTCAATAAATCCTTTAACAATATTTTGTGGATAGTAGGTATTTTTAAAGCTTAAATATACAGGGTGTCCGAAAAGTCTTATTATGGGCAAATATTTTTGCTATTAGTAAAGAGAGGCATCAAATTTTAGGTGTATCTTACTGGTCAATAAATCTACTTTTTTATGTAATTTAACTTTTTCAACCCCCTTGAGAGGTGGCGCTAGGGAGTTGAGGTCATTTTAAAGGTCTCCATAAAAACATTTTATGGATGGATATGTTAATATTCTTTTCTCAAAAAGCAGTACTTTTTATAAAGTGTATAACTTTTTTTCATAGAATTAATAATAAAGAAGTTTTTTCATTTGTAGAGAACATTTTCAGACACGCTTTATACCATGTTTTATTATAAAAACCATTTATTTATATTTAAAAATAATATTGCTTTTAGAACCCAAATTGCCTAAAATAAAATCTCTTTTACTTTTTAATATATTTATTGCGAATATATTAAGATGAAAAAAAAATCAAATTATTCTTAAAGAAGTCTGATAATTCAAGCGGAATCGTATCTTTCAATCGTCCGCCTCTTTGTACTAAATTCTTAAACTCTCAAGAAGTCAGAGTAATAATCTTTTATAATATGGGACATAAGGCAGATTGAGACTGCCGCAGACAGAAAATATTTCTTATTTGTTTGTATTTTCCCTTTTGAAAGGACAAAAACTAGTTTTTCCTTTGTCCTCAAATATTTTCGCAACAGCATGGTATGCTTTGAATACAAAATAGATATATGTTTGGGGACTAAAGCGTGTCTAATAAATTTTGCAATTTTGGAAAGGTTTTTGACTAAGATATCAGGAATATATATGCTTTTCATTACTAAACATATAAATACTAAATTAGTAAATGAAACACAGATGTCACTCATTTGCCTTGCTTAGACTGATTTTTAATTCACTTAGTTTTTGAAGAGCAAAGAATTTTTCATGATATGTGTTCTATTCCATTTTTGAATGCGTAAAATATTTTGAAAGTTTTGAAATATACCCAAAAATCAACATAATGAATGGAATGTTTTTTAAAATTTTTTATTTTATTTCCTCTGGTCTGTAACATTCGATATTGGTCCCATACTCCTAAAAACAACGTGTTTACTAGTTAAAAATAATTCCTCGTCATTTTGTTGTATTCTGTAATAGAGTCAGCACTGACTGGGTTCTGGCCGGGAGTATCAGCATTGCTGTGCAGATTTGTTTGATTGTTTTTCTGTTTTTACAGAGAAAAATTCGGTCAAGTGCAACCTATACTTGCACAATTAGTGTTCCGTGCCATCAGCCCCCCACTTACATGATTAATAGTGATGCACTCGCGTTTCGACTGAGCCAAATTTTTGAAAAACGTGTAAGGACAAAAGTTGTTCCTTACATCGTGAGAAATATTTTTTGTCGAATAACTTTTTGTCTAAAACTAATGATCTAGCAGTTATAAGGAAATAAACAATTTAATTGTTTATAACAATTGATCGCGCTACAATTTTTTAATCCTGATAATTTTGACTCAATCTACACCTAATTCTCAATGTTCGTGATTTTTTTCAGAGTTTTCTAAACGATTCTTTTGGTGGTAACTGTGGGGGACAGCAATTTTTAAGCATTTTTCCCAAAAAATGTTTCAAAACTGCATTAAAAAAACATCATTATATATTTTTGAATTCGTGCTTCAGTAAGCTTTCATTTGACACCCTACACGATATCCTTAAAAATATTTTTTTCCATTTCCCAATTTACCCCTTGAATTTAACCCCCAAAATCAAAATTCAACTTTTACTTCACGTCTATAATTGGGCCACCACACTCTGTCTCTGTGCTAAATTTCAAATTTTTATGTCGAATCGTTTGAGAGAATCAGAGAGAATCGCCTGTGACAGACGGATGGACGGACGGTAGGAAGTGTTTCGTGTTGCTAATTTTAGCAGGGAACACTAAAAATACCTAAACTACTGCACTTAGTGATAACGCTAATGAATTATTTCAACTTGTAGATTTAGCTAGGTGACAACAACCTAAGCAACTCAGTTTTAATTTATATCATCATCGCCGACTTTCTAATGAGTAATATCGACAGGTCCCGGCCGGTAAGGAACAGACTTGTCAATGACGCCCAATTTATATGGACAATCACGTTAATAGCGACTCATTAACGATAATGCCTGATTTGGTAGGATATTATCGACATTGATCGGTCTGTAACGTAATAGTAAATGTGCGTAATATGTACCTACATTGCGTAACAAGATATGTATTTTAGTCCTCTTTTATGAACATCTAATCGAGAGAAATACAAACGATAAATGACATACTCGTATGCAGTGTCAACTAACATGTTGATAATAGGTATATTGATCCAAGTAAGTAACATACATATACCATGTTACACTTTACGTAATTAATGTCTAGCCACTAAACATCCCTAAAACGCCTCAAAGACGGACTCTAAGATTAAATTATAAAGAAGACTTTCAACTCCGACTCTCCATCAGTACGAATTGATCCGCGCAACAAAACATGAGGAGCTTCGATTTTGCGAGGGTGAAACAGACAAGAAACTTGGATGAGCACTTACTAAAATTACAGAAGGCCGGTAAAAAGAGGGGTTATGTAGTAAAAATATCGGGAGAACGGCCATAAAGTGACCCTAAGTAAAATGACAACTAAATATGAGAGTTTGTCGGCATTTATATTAAAAGCCAGGGTTGTTTTTGCAAGGAATACATTTTGAAATTGAAGTTTGTGAAAACTACGTATGTGTACAATTTTTTTTATTTGCTCTTTCGGTTACGGAATTATGATTACGGAACAATGAATTTTTTCGACTTGTTTGGCCTTAAATATTATTTTGGACATTTTGTGGGGTACAGACTTAATGGTTGGAATAGCGAAATCCGAAATCGGTAGGCAAAATAAGGATGGAATTGGAACGCGAATTGTTTGGGCAAATACTTCAGCTTTCCCTTTAAAGGTGGAGATAATTTCGTTGTCAGAGGTCAGGGGAGGAAAAATTCTTCTACAGATGTTTTAGCTAATGTTTTTGGCAAGTGACCAGAAAGATTTGCTGCCGTTGGAACAGGAAAGAACTTCATCTTTTATGCGGTTGTTAAAAGCATTTTTGGACTCGGAGATAGTTTGATTGCACGTATTGATTTCTTGCCCTTGGTGAACACTTGACGATTTTGGAGTAAAGGATTTTAAAGAAGCTTTTTGTGAGCCTGGGCTTTTTTAGCCTGACTTTATTACAGACCTTGGAGAACGAGGCATTTGATGGTGGAGGTTAGGTTTCTTGCGGGTATGTCGCATGAAACTTTCAACACCTACTTGATCCGTGATCTGAGAGTTAGTTTCGGAGGGATCAGAAGTGAAGAAACAGACGGGGTTCCAAGGGAAAGCAGAAAAGTTTCAGAGACCATCATAGTGGGCAGAATTATCTTGCCAGATCGTGTGTTCTGGCATGTTTTTAACGAACTTGGGATGTATGGGACAAGAGACGGTAATGAGACCATGATCTAAACGACCTAGAGGAGCGAATACAGATGCTAGGTATGACTCACAATGAGTGATAAGGAGAAGATCTAGTGGATTTATATTATGGGTAGGAACGCGGAGAAAATATGTTGGCTCCCTGATTTAATGGGTGAGCGAGTTACTCATTGCGAAGTTTTCTGCCGCTCTGCATCTTGGGTCGGTTTTTGCGAAACAAAACCATTTCTTTCTCTGGCGTTAAAGTCGTCTAGGTAAATAATTTTAGAGGATGGAAATTCAGAGATAAGATTGTCAATTTTTGCCAAGAGAGAGTCGAATAACTCATTGTAGGAGTTGTCTGACGGAGAGCGGTAGCTGCAACAGATAAAAGTGGAAGATTTAGGGGTACCTAAGTCTTAGCCAGAGGAAATCGGGCTTGCCTGATTCCAAGTTCGGGAGTCTGGTGGAAAAAATACTGTTGCGAACGTATACCCCATCATGAAGACGAAAAGGTTTTGTACTTTTGGAATTCTTCGATGGTGGGCCCCCTGGGTATTCCCCGCCCGGATATCCGAATAGAAGGGTAGTTTACCGCCCTAATTTTTAACCCTGGATGCGACATGGTCATTTTTAAACTTGTTTTCTTCTATAGAAGACAACATCATTAGAAGTGACAAAGGATGAAGGGAGAAGTGAAAGAGTAATAGTGGGAAGAGGAAAGGGAAAGGAAAACCGACTCACGCACCTAGAGGCGGCGCGGCGGTGAAAATATCTGCTAAGATTTCACTAGCTCTTTAAGTGGGCGCGTTTGGTGGTACCTCCTGGGTCGAGGAACAGCGCCTTTATCACTTTTTGGTTCGTTACTACTCCCAGATACCGAAAAAGAATGGAAAAAATGTCCGTGTGTATGAATCTCAGTCTCTTAGCATAGCGTCAAAACCAATAATAATGAACTGATCTCATTGAAATTGAATAACGTATCCAGGGTCTTCTTACAAATACGTCGAAGGTTCTTTTAAATTTTTTATGTTTATAGTACATTTTATAAACCTAGCAATATATGTCCTTATTAATTTTTCCGTAAGGGTAGTTTACCAATTAAAAAAGAATTAAAATTTCAAGGTTTTTAAAAACGGTTTTAACCCTTTTGCTTAAAACTTGTAAGTCGAACATTAGTAACCTAATAAAATGTCTGTATTGCTTTCTCCTGACAGAAATATGTAAGGAACAGAAAACAAAAATTACGATCGTGTCTACTTTGCTACGTTTTTAGTTCCGAGAGAAACTATGTACGCTTGGGTTGGGTTATTATTTTTTGTTTTCATCCTTAAACTTGAATTAAAATTAAGTTACCAAAAGCGCACACAATGTAACAAAAAGTTAATAGCCTAAAGGGAAATGATTTAACGAAACGAAATTGAAAATCATATACGTATTGTAGGAATTTTTGATTATTTGAAGCCCAGGGTGCTGTTTAATCAAAACATTCCATGTAAATTTCAAGTTAGTACGGCAAAAGAACATTCTACCCTACTTTGGACTGATACGAATATAGGTACAACGAGTTTGTAACTTTGCAAATATGTGCAGGTTTGTTCTTACTTAAATACACCACGTTGAAACTTTTGTGACTCACATTACACTGATTCTTTATACAGTGTGAACTTCTAACATGAGAAACATTGGGTAGTCTAGGAATAACCGTTTTCTTGAAAAATCCATCGATTATATTCTGATTATAATTATACTTAAAAATATTTTAATTTTAGACTAAAAAGCCATAAATCATTGTTGTTTGTAACTTAAAAAATAATGGAATGTGGAAAAAATTGAAACTTGCGAAAATGTTAATTTTTTCCTTTGATGTAACAATTTTAGTGTAATCAATATTTGACCATAGTAAACAACATTATGCAAAAAAGTTTCTTGCGATTAGTTTTCGGCACTCATGCGCCAATATCTCCTAGACTTATAAGTTTAAACATTTAAGACAAATGTAATATAGGGTCGGTTTCTGCAGCAATTTCAAATCAGTCAGAGCCAATGAAATTATCCGGTTTCGATCAGTAAAATGTTTCCTTGAAGATGATTGGCTCTGACTATTTTCAAACTGCTGCAGAAACAAACCTATAATAACTAATAACCGAATAAAAGGAATGGTTTTGGAAACGCAAAATCCCCTTCGAACTAACTGAAGCTATACGAGAAACCAATTCGTACTCCTGCATAAGGCATAAACATATATGTATGTACGTACAACTTCTAATGGGTAATTATTATTATGGTAATTGGTTTAAACAATGGCGCACAATAGGACCTATTACGTATGTCTATGAGTTAGCCTGTTTATTTCCTGAATAATGGGGCAACAATATAGGGCTTACTCCGCTAGGTGGCATTAGCGCTGCAGTAATAGATTTATATTCAAGTTGTACACCGTTAATCACGTCAATTAGGATGTAATTAGGGCACAATAGTTCTCTATGTCTCCAGAAAATTGAATTATTGGATTCAGGATTATGGTTTTCATATTTATCGTCTAAATTGAGCTATATTCTTTTATGTAGTCATTGTCATTATTTTGATACCAGTAGGTATTAGTAAATTTTAATTTGTGATCACAAAAATCAAATTTATGAAAAGACCCATTAATGTTGAAATACGCGCATGTACTTTATACACTCTAGGGCAGCGTTTCCCAAATCGTGGGTCGCGTCGCGACCCACTGGTGGGTCGCAAGCTGATTTTTAGTGGGTCGCAAACAGTGTTTAAAAATGTTTTTAAATCAAACTCATCTAAAGCCAGTTTTATTGTTCTGTATTTTTTTGTTCGAAAATTGGGTGATCATTTTTCAAAGTGGGTCGACAAGCAAAAAAGTTTGGGAAACTCTGCTCTAGGGCGTTTTTGGCATTGTGTTTTCTATAAGGGCAAAAACATTTTGATAAAGACTGATTTTATATTTAGCTTTTAACGTCTGCCAGAGCGTGGTAAAAATATTCATTTATTGAGAATTTCATGAGCTTTCTGATGTAAAAAAATAATGTGTAAGTTATTATTTTATTATACAAGATGAGTCTAAAGGTGGCATTACACGGCGTGTGGAGCGCACTCCACACACGCCCTCCGTGTGGAGTGCGGAGTGCCGGCCGCGCCGATGCGCTTAAAACGATCGCAATCTCACGACCTGGATAGTCGCCGTCAACTTATAATAATTCATATTCCTATAAAAACTGATTTTTTTAAATATGCCGACTGTCCAAGATATTTAGTCCAGGCGAATAGGTTTCCTGAACCGTTTAAATAATTAATAAAATAAATTCGTTATTTGTGCAAAATTATTATTTAAATTTATTGCAAACAGTGTATTTACATTAGCTTACATCTTTCTTCAAGCCTTTTGAACCTGTAAGGAAAACTAGAACAATCATTTAAATAAAATTTCCTATTTGAAAATCTGAAATTAGAATTCTTTAACAATTTAAAACTGCTTTTTTATTTAACGTTTTGAATTAAAATTTAAGAACAGGCAACTTTACTCTTAGCCAAATTTTAAGTTTTTGTATTTTTTTGCATATCCTGTACAAAAATAATATAAAGGAATGTAACCCAAAGAAACTTACTGATTGTTACAATACTATGACTAATATATGGCCTAAATGTAGTAAATATAATTCGGTAGGGGGATAAACAGTTCCTCTAAATAGTAACTTTGCGTTTTTTTAATTTTGTGATTATAAAAAATAATCTGTCTCTTTTCACAATACCACCTTGGTGCAGTAAGACATTTGTTAGAAAATAACGATTAAATAATAAAAAAGAATTACCCACAAAATGTACCTAAATTATCTAAAAAACAGTGCGCTTTTCAGAAAAATCTTAACGGTAGTTTTTTATTGTAGTTTAAAAACTGCGAATTCAAAAAACACCAACAAATATTTTTGAAAACTCCCATATCTCGGTCATTGGACGAATTTAAAAAATAGAAATACCATCCATGCAATCTACTATCTTAAGGGCACCCTTAGAATTATTGTATTTAATAGTTCTAAATGGTTTTGCATTTGCATTGCATTTCAGCAATGAATTATTGTCGAGATGCACATATCATTCATACTATTTAAATATGAGGAGTCTTCTCCTAAAGTATTTGACATTAATTAATTTACACCCTGTATCACAGTAAATAAATAAATAAATAATGCCAAAATGATGTCTGGTAAAATTGGAAAATCCAATCTCTAGACATATAAGTTTAGTATAATTTTATTTTTACGAAATTTTAACCTTTTAATCGTACTAATTACCTTGTAGTTATCCCTGTAACTTTGGAAACGGTAACCGAAGTTGAGAGTAAATCGGATTCCCTTCTATAATCCTGATATTTTCTTATTTCTGGCAGTGCACAAAGTTTCTACTAATGAAGGTGCGCGAAAGGGTTTTAATTCAACTGCGGGTAAGCCCATTTCTTGCATCGAGACTGATTTTAGGGCCAATTAAGGATCTTACAAGCCTGCATAGAATGCTCAAATTAAACACGACGGAATTTAATTTTGTATCGGCTCTGTCTTGTTTTGGAGAAAATATTGTCTTTTTAGCTAGTTTATTAATAATTGAATGCCCAATATTGTACAAACTATTAGAATTGTTTATTTTTACAAGTTCTGATAATATAAAACTTAACTACTAAAGTTTATACAATATTTTTTGTAATTTGCTTTTAGTAAACATAGTTTAATCAGTTTCTGTAAAACTTAGATAGGTTGCACGTATCTTAAGTTATACATTTACGGCTGGATACTCCAACTTTAGACCGATCTAATTTGCAAGCAAACCAAAAGTTTTAAATTGGGAAGTGTAAGAGCAAGACAACTGAGTTTTATACTGTGAATTTGTTTCTGAGTTTTTCCCCAAATTTACAAAAAAAATGGCAATTTTAGAACGTACTTTCCACAATAATAGAACTAAATTTATTCTAACAACACGTTCCAAGAGAAAATAGTTTGGAAACCAGTCAAATCACTGAAATATTAAAATAACTCATATAAGTTTTTAATCACGACTTAGCTATTTATAATGACAGTACAAAAACCTATCAAAACCCAGTTGATCAACTAGAGGAAATTTAAACCAGTACTTAATATTAAACCTTTTTAGCGAACCTGAACGTTAATATCCATGGATGAATTAGAAAGGATTCGGTGTTCCTTATACTGTGAGCGTATCGAACGTGAAGCCTGTTTATTTGTTGTTTGTTATGAAAACATTTACCTTAGAGGTCTAGTTTACGAACTTTAAGGAAATACGTAATTGAATCAAGAATGGTAGTAGAAAGAGATAAAATAGCATTGGAGTGTTGGAGCTCAGAAGTGTTGTTGTCTCTGCTGGTTGCGTAGGAAATACGTCTGAACACTCGGTTACACGCACGTCTTTGTCTAATGAACTAGAAAAGAAAAAGTGCTACTTATAGATTTATAAATGATTCGGAGTGACTTTAAATAAACCTTTAGAAATAACATAACCTATAAATAATAAAACCTTTTTAACTTAAATTTATTATTATTTAGAAGAAAAATAAAATATTTTAGGCCTTTTATTACTTTTAGTAAATCTTGTGATGCTTCTAATGTATTTTTTGTACAAAAATACAAGGTAAAATAAGATGTGGCCAATGTTTACAAATTGTGTTTACAGTGTTGCTTAGAATGGTTTGTTTTCGCTTCAAAGAATGTTAAATCATCCCGTATCCATTCTTAATAAATCCATGTTAATATCTTTACCCAGAAATATATAAATTAATTACGCCCAAAAATAAAATGCACAGAATATGCCGGGTTCAGTAATCTATATACGGTGCCCGTCATAAAGTTGGCTACATATGGGAAACATTTTCCTTATTGATATTTTTAAAAAACTCAATTGGGGGTTTGTTTCCGCATGTCCGAAAACTAAAAAATCTATTTTCACACATGCCATGTGATCACCGCTTTGGCGGGAATCTAAAAGAAAGTTAACGGTGGTACCGAAAAATGGGTCAAATTGACTGGATATCGAAACATTTTAATAAGAACAACAGTCTAGAACGCGCCGAGTATCCCAAATAAATACCAATTTACAAAAAAATCATAAATTGTTAACCGTACCATCGCTATCGCTATGAATCATAAATTCTTTTTTTACTAACAAATACTAAATTTAATTAGGAAAAATACTATATTATTAGGTTTAAATGGTAATTCTTAGTTCGTCTAAATTTTACTGGCGGTCCGAAGATGTGCATCAATATACAGGACATGATTACAGATAGCGACACGACCAGACCTTATTTTTTAAATTGATTTCCCGCAAAGTGTCCATTTCACAAATATTTGATTAGCTCTGACACAAATCTATGTAATTTAGTTAAAGTTAGTTTCAAATAAAAAATAATGAATGGTTTTTCATAGCGATGGTACGGGTAAAAGTTTGTATTTTTTTTTTTCAGATATGATTCAGAATTGATGTATGAGATCCTCGGTGTATTCTGCATTTATAAAATTTGTAGATGTCTTGTCAATTTGACCTATTTTTCGGTACCACCGTCATTTTTCTTTTTAATTCCCGCCAAGCCAGTGATCACATGACATGTGTTAAAAGAGATTTTTTGGTTGTCTGACATGCAGAAACGAACCCCAATAAAGTTTATTAAAAATGCTATTAATAAAAAAAATTCCCATATGTAGCCAACTGTATAACGGAACACTGTATTTAAAATGCAAAGACTATATTTTGTCTCCGTTATTTTGAAGCTTCTACAAAACACAGCTTGATCATTTTTTTTTTGTTTTTAAGAAAGGACTCTTGTTCCAATCGAGTCATCACTGAGAATTTTGTGTCTAAATAAGGCAGCAAGTACCAAAAAAGTTAATTAACTTTGACGTAATATATACCTAGTTCTATACCTAACCTGTAATGTTGTTTTCAAAGAGATCCTGCCTCTTATATTATATTCTTTACAATAATATCTGTATAATCATTAAATTTAGATATAATAATTCCAATTCAATGGTATAATTCAAACCATTAATCTGATATAACAGATTTCCGTCGACTGCAGTCAAACACGATTAGTCACATTTGGGGCAATTACCCAGTATTATCTAACAAGTTACCACGGCTGTTTTTTTCATATATACCTGCTTTATATTAAAAATTGTTGGCAAACTCACACGAAAACTTGTCCAAACAAAACTTCCTTCTTATTTGCGCCACGTATTTCTTTGAGAAGTTTCTAGAAGTGCGCTAGAAGCATCTTAAGCCGCCATTGCTGTTGTTCTAGGCCGTTGTGTGTTTCCTCAAGTCCCTGGAACAACTTTCATAAGCTCGAAATGTTTATAAGTTTAAGGTAGAACGTGAACTCGAGACTTGACTAGGTAATTTTATATCTTGCCGGGATTTTGTAATAAAAAGGATATTCCAGAGCTGAAATCCTTAACTTTTAGGTGTTTAGAATGTTATGTTATAGCCGGGTTTAAAAGTTATGAAGCTGTTTCGGATAGTATTATCGATGTAATAAACGCCCACCGTTGTAAAATACGTTTTTAAATTTACGATGTCAAACCCATAACCGCTTCGAATATATTAAAAACACAAATTTACGAAATCGTGGTTTTGAAATTTGTACATTTTTTGTCGGTTCTACCGCAACTGACCTGCTAAAGAAAACCCTTTTGTTATAAATAAACGTAGTCTTTTTGCAACTTTTCAGTTATGTGTTTTTTACCAGGTACGTAAAAAAACCTTATTGAAATAACATTTTTTCTTAAAAGCCAGTAATCTTGAACTAGTCTTTTCTACATCATACGAAGAAACGTACAAAAATTGGCCTATTATATGCTTGAAACTAGCAACTATAATCCCAAATACATTGCGTGATCAAAGCTGTAATCTAATCTCGATCTTGCAGGAAAAGTTTCGGTGCCACCTGCTCCCAACGAAAAAAGAAGTCTTTTTATAGCAGAAAATTGGAGTTTTGCAGCTATAATTGTCCGGCCGGACTCGACCCTTAAGGATTAAGGGTAATCCTGTGAACGATCTGTTAAAGAAAATAAATGGTCAGCTAAAAATTATGTTTGTAAAAACGTCATCTAACTACGTTCATTATTTCATCTTTCAGAATGCCTTAGACACCTTTATTGACTACCTATATATCCGAAAATTTACCCGAATCAATACCAAAAGGAGTTTGGGCTCATACTGAGGGTATTTCCTTATAAAAAGTTTACTTGATGTTAAAATTTTCGGTATTCAATATTCCTTCTAATGCTGATTACAACTTTTATATAGTAATAAGGTAATAACGTATAATGAGTTATTTTTTTATGCAGAGTGATCTATAAATAATACACAGCAACTGATAGGAGATACTAGAGATCAAAATACTGAGCTACATAGCTAGAATATGCCTTTGGTATTAATTTGTTGCTGGTTAACAAGAAAAACAACTTTTCAATTTTGTTTATGGAAAAACTTTCAAAAATACATTTTTTTTTAAACATCATTTTTGAAAAGCATTTTTTCGAGAATCTCTTTTTAGATTTATACATTGACCATAACCTTTTCTTTAATAATTCCCCACAAGAAGTCCACGGGGGTCAGATCAGGAGACCTTGCAGGCCAGATGGTTATTAAGTCTCTGACCATAAATGATAATGAAGCGACTATTTTTGAACAATTTAAAGGTGTTCTCTTTTGTGTCGCTTAAGTGCAAGGTTTAGGAAAAAATCTAATCTAAACATTTAATAGTATCGCTTACTGTACTAGTACTGTATCCTGGTTTAAATTAGCACGTGAGACTTTAAGGAAGTTCTGGGATAAAAGTTCATATAAACAGAAGGATGTCAAAACAATTTATTTATTTTGTTAATTATTTTAAAACTCTTTACTTTGAAGCTAATCGCGACCTTTACTGATATAGGCTTTTTGTCTTAGAATAATCTCAGAAATTACTTGGTAAATTTAGTACTCTATGTTACACACAGAGTGTTAAATGGCAAATTTGTTATTCTTTTTCTCTTAAAATGGCACCAGTTCTTTATTGTAATATTCACACGATGTGTTTATAACTTTTCAGAGAAAAAATATGCAAGGGTTTCCATTGTAACTAGCGCCTTCTGACGGAATATTGAAAGTATTAAGGTAATATTATTTTTTTATCTTCAAAACAGCCCGGCCAATTTTGAATTTAATACATTAAGTGGTTTTGAAATTTGTACTTAATTAAAAAGAAGTACTAAGGCCCAGTCTCTCTATTTTAATTTTGATTTGCTCCGTATCCTTGTGTATTCCATTAATTATGTAATGCCATTGCCCTCATATAATAAACAATAATATGTTTTTAGATAAAAACATTTTTCATCCACACTTCTGGATCAAAAAGTTAATCAAAAAGAAACTGACAAGTAGGCTTGTAACTGTAGTTATGTTCTAATTTAGATTTTGATACATGTGTAATATATCTTTGTGCTTTCTTTAAGGATTCAATCGACATGGAAATCCTGATAATTTCAAACGGCTATGGATACTTGCCATAAATTATTAAATACTATTTCTGGCACAAAGTTTATAATTTTTGTTATAATAATACCTTCATCATTTTTTTTTAGTCACACTGTACGTAAATACATATGTATTTGGGGGTGAATTTTTTAACGGGAATAAATTAACAAAGAATCCATCCACTCCTTCAAAAAATTCAAAAACACGGGTACCTTTTTTTTTGATTCTACAGTTTTTTCTGCATTTCCGTGAATTTTACCCTTCATCCAGGGATGGAAACCAACCGAACTTTTTTGTTTCAATTGCAAATGCATGTATTGGAATATAACCCACTATTTACTTTTGAATTTGTGTTCCCTAATAAGCGAGAAAAAATTTTAAAAAAGTGATTTTTTAAACAATTTTTTTATTGTAAATATTGTTGGAAATGTTCACCATTTTTTTCCTGGCAGAACCCTAGCCTAAAGTAAAATTCATTTATAACATTATGTGCCATTTCTGGAGTTATTTGTCGGATTCCGTATGTTATTCGTTGCGTAAGTTCCTCTAAATTTTCTGGCTTTGTCACGTAAACTTTACTTTTAAGGCGATCCCGAAGAAAATAATCAAGGGGGTTAAGATCTGGCGATCTTGCCGGCCACTCAGTTGTACCTCTTCTTCCTATCCACCGGTCAGGAAAAACTTCATTCAAATTTTGTCGAACATGCTGATACCATATCTGATCATCATGAAGATCTGCATATGCATGATGAGCAAACAGAGCAGCCGAAGCTGGAATAAGGTCCTAAAAATTGAGATGTGACGGCCCATTTAGATTATCTTCAAAAAATATTAGCCCAATGACTCGGTCACCAATTATGCCTGCGCAAACTTTAAGCTTTTATGTACGTTGAGTGTAAGTTTCTCGAATTCAGTAAGGATTTTCATCGGACCAGTACCGATAGTATTGCTTATTCACATGGCCATTTAATACAAAAGTACACTTATCCGAAAAAGAACCCATTCCAAAGCTATTGAATGCTGAACTCCTGCACCGTTAGCATTTTATATGGGCGTATTTTATATAAAATGTATTAACCTTAACTGCCTAACTGGAGTGACGGCTTATCCTGAAGCAAGATGTTTAATTGTGTGTCCTCCTGCATTACTCGTGGTTGTCGTTGTCTTGGTATATCCCTCACATGGCCCAGTTCACGATAACGTGCTTCAATTTTGTCAATGGTGCTTTGCGAAATTGGTGGTAAATCCGGTGCTGTTCTTGAAACAAACGCGCTACTTGAGTCCGCAATCAATCATCATTCAAATTTCAATTCTGTGCGACTCAATTAAATAAGGCATTTTAAAGAAACTTAGGAGTATAAGTGGACCTTACACGATCAATAATATTGCCAATATCAGTATTGACAATACAGCTGTCAATCCTTGTGCCAACCAGTCTCAACACTGCCCTACCTTTACACGATCAATAATAATGTAATATATTATATTATAAAACTTTTAAAAAATCACATTTTTTCTCGCTTATCAGGTAATAGAAATTCAAAAGTAAATAGTGGGTTACATTCCTTTTCTTATGCCCCTCTCCGCGAACTATCACAATACATGCATTTGCATTTGAAAAAAAAGTTGAGTTATATTACATCTCTGGATGAAGGGTAAATAAAATTCAAGGAAAAGCAAGAAAAACTTTCGAATCAAAAGAAAAGGTAGTAGCCCGTGTTTTGGATTTTTTCAAAGGAACGGGATTCTTTGTTGCCGAATTTATTCCAGTTAAAAAATTCACCCTGTATTTGACACTAAGAGCGGTTTAGTTTTCTGAATCATTACTGGCAGATGTTGGGTTTCAAGTTGCAAAAATAAATTCGCCATTTCAATTAACTTTGGCCCACGTAAGCTCATAAAGTTTGGACCATTTTTTCAGCATATATTAGTCTAATTTAAAAACAATTTAAAGGGTGCTCGTAAATCTTTCCGAATGCGTTTGTCTTGATTATTATTTATATACTACAATAAATATCAATTAAAGAAATGCTCTTTGTATTTTTCGCTTCGTAGTCGATGGTGTTTTATGAGAATTGACACCTACAACTGTGATAGGTTTATGGGTTTGCCTACACATTGTTGTATATTATGCGCGAAAGAATTATATTTTAACAACTTGTAAATAATAGTAACTGATTTTTTATATGCATGTAAGTTTCATAGCCACATAAATTTCCTTTTACCATAAGGATTTCTGTAATCGGAGCAGTGTATGTAGGAGAAGATCAATTTTAAATTCCCACTGTAACTGTAAAAATTAAATTTTTATGTTATTCACTGTTGAGCCAAGAATACGCCTTTTTTGGGATAAGAAAGTAATTTCGTGACAAAAATACATTTCCCAGAAGAATAAGCTAATACTACCCCCCATCCCCATGTCATCCGTTATTTTCTTCAGCTTTGGGACCATCACATTCTTAGCTCAGTTCCTTACTTATAATTCATTATTTTAGCTGATTTCACAATACGAAGCAGTCCAGAGCTGGGCAGAGCTTGAGGGCTTGTGACTTGAAAAAGGGCTTCAAGTCCTTTTAGGGATTTCAATTCAATGACTTGAAGCCCTTCTTAAAACGAGAGCTTGTGACTTGGGGCTTGAATTCCTTTATACAAGTGCTTTGGAATTATAAATGAAAACAAGGTCTTCAACTCCTTTTGAGAGCTTTCAAAGCTCTGTGTGGTGTCTTGAAATACTGGCATTGCTTTCCAAGCCAGCCAAGGGATTGTATAGCTCTTTCGAAGCTATACAAGCCAGTGTTGCCAACAGTACGATTTAAATCGTATTTATACGATTTTTTCACTCTCGGTACTGTTGGTCCGTAGTAGTTTTACAGTAAGATAAGCTTGAAAATTTGCCCTACAAACGTAGTTTGTTTAGTACATATTTAAAGCTTACTTGGCTCAAGAATAAAAATTATTGTAGGAAACTTTGTAAAATATCTTGATTTAAGATTATACTCTTGAACCAAATCGATAATTTTTAAGAAAAAAGAAGGTTTAGCACAAAATTAGTACCGTGTTTAAAAGAAGATTTTCTGCATACACGAAGTAAGAAGACTGGTATTTACGCCAAATCAGTATGCTCGAAAAAAAGAGATACTTGGTATGGGAATTTTTTTTTCGTCTGTGCAGACTTGAGGTTTTTAACTTATTGCATGCAGTGCATGCATCTTTTACTCTCCAGCCATAGAAGCCTGTAGGGTCTCCAGATTATGGAACAAATTGTGTGCAGATGTTATCCCTTCCCCTTCCAACATCCAATCCTTTAAATCCCGTGTCAGTAGATTACATTTTCCTTCAGTTTATCAAACTGCAAATACGCTTCATAGCTGAAAGCCTGGCCACAGCCATTATTAACAATTAGGTGGAAGACCACGTAGTTGACCAGATTAAGCGTTGCCCTGGAATCTCTGATTGTATTAAAACGTGAACAATAGAATATCCTTCTTGTTTCAAAGTTAATGGTTATTCTATTATTTAAGCGATTTAATTAATGTCCAACCTTGGCAATCAACTTTTTTTGCATCTCTTTAAAATAGGCAAGATGGTAGTCACCCCATTTATAAACAGTAACCCTGTACATAAGCAGCAAAATGTATCACATTATTAAAAGTTAATTTACCAATTAAATTGTCTAATTAACATAGAAAATCCTTTTGTTCTACTGTTCCTTGTTTAACAAAAACATACTGTAAGTTTCTAGCACATAATTACACCCTCTTCTACCATTAATTGGATTGTCCCGTAATTTTTCACAGCAATAATTTCCCATAATTCAGCTTTCAACTACTCTGCACACTATTGTATGTGAAAAAACTAAAAAGCTCATATCCTTTAGTGTGCAACCCATTTAGAGAGAGCTCTCTTGGGCGTACGCTTCGTGCTAAATCCTTAACTACCCTCCCGGCGTGGTTATACAACCCTGGAACAAGTTTAGAATATACGTGCATTCCTGTAGTTGTTGCAATAAAGAGATTTCGCAAGAACGTGTATATTTTACTTCCTGAATTAAAATACAGCTAGTTGAAATGATATTTGTACTTATGTACAGTGTTGTATTTTTGGCTATTTCTTTTTTCTGCGCGTATGTTGGAATAGTAATAGTGAAAATGATGTAAAAATGTATAGGGCTCAGTAGGTGAAAGATGAAATAACACAAAATCATCCGAAATATGTTACAGTGGGAATTTAAAATTGATCTTCTCCTACACACACTGCTCTGATTACAGAAATCCTTATGGTAAAAGAAAATCTATATGACTATGAAACTTACATGCATCAGACGACTTCATTCAGATTTAGTATATCTTTGATGGAGAGATTTGCCATCTACCATTAGAAGACTTCTTTAAGTTTTAGCTATTAGATAGAACTTAAGGCCATTTTAAGCGTCACTATCTAAGAATCCACTTTCCCGGAAACAACTTCATTTGACTTTATACTTTTACTATAAATACAATATTATTATATATATATTATATATTATTTAAAAATAAAGCTGGTGGCGATGGGTTGGGAGTTTATAGGTGAAGGGAAAATGAGACCGCAGAATGAGTGGTTTTAAATTATGGAGACTGGACAACAAGAGTTGGGATGAAGGTTACAGGAAAAGGAAAACGTACAGAAATGGTTATACGAACAATTTGCTAGTTCTTGAAAAAAACCTACAGGGAAGTGATTCCCTCCCGACAAAGAAGGGTAGTATTGGAATTAAGAAGCTCAAGAAGTGAAAAAAAGCGAAGAAAGAGAGAGCCAGAGAGATTCTAAGAAGTGATGGAAGGCTTCAGGAATGGAATAAAAAGACGGTGGCCAGAGCGAAAGCGGAAGCGTGGAGCAAACTGCATGAAGGGTCCGAAACACCAACCAAATAAAGTGATAAGGGAATGAGGTAACTAAAAATATTACTCAAATTAGATAATTTGGCAAATTAAGAATAATGCAAGAGAAATGTTAGCCAATGAAGTTACAGGTAAGGCCATTTCAGGCAGTAGGAGTCCCAAAGTTCGCACTGCACAAAAGTAGGAAAATTGAGGAAAATTGTTAATGAACACCCACAAACCCCTATTCGGAGTTTAAGCCAGCAAGTAAATGTATCCTACAGAACCTGCAAAACAATCCTGAAATGTGGCCTGCATATGCACGCTTATCGCCTAAGCTCAGTCCAAGAATTGTAACCAAACGACAAGCCGCAGCGAATGCAATTTTCAGATTGGTTTATAGGTAATTTGCATAGTAATGACAATGTATTCGAAAAAAGCCTTTTTTTATTAACGAGACATGGTTTTACCTCTCTGGTTATGTAAATTCTCAACAAATGAGTATGTGGAGTTCTGAAAATCCACATTTCTTTCTAGAGAAGCCTCTGAATTCACAGAAAGTTGGCGTGTGGGCGGCCATATCGAAAATAAGATTAATTGGACCGATTTTTTTAAGGGACTCTCAATTCAACGTTCGAGTCATCCTCATCACTTTTATTTTTGTTTGTGTAGATAAATGATGAAATGAAGACTGTTTAAGCTATAAAAAAGTAAGCTGACATCACACGATGAAGATCGTGGAAGTGTAGTTTAGATTCATGCCAACTGATGCAAATTTTGAAATGAAATAGGCAAAGCATAAAAAGCATCAGGAGACGCATGTGTATTTTATGGACGTACAAATGGCCCACGACAGAATTCTACGGCAAGAAGTATAGAGGATTATGAGGGAGAAAGGAGTGCCAGAAAAGTAGATAAGAATTGTCATTAAATTTTTTGTGTCGTGACCCAAAAAATAAAAGGTGAACCCCCCTGGTGCATGGATCATATTATAGTAATGTAAAGGTTTATGTTTCCTGGAATATTTCCAATGTGAAACACTTTGTAAAGACGGTAACCCTAATGTGGGTTCCGAATTTTTATCATAATTTTATTTTATTCCTCAATCTGTTAAAGTTTGTAAAACAGTATGCCATTACGATTTTAATTAAAACGGATGCATGCAATTTATATTCTTCTTTTGTCAATAGTAGTAAAAGTTACAATCATATTTTCTATAATCAGGACGATTGTAATTCCTTTACGTTACTCTATAGAACAATTGTGGTAAAATTCACCTGTTTTCCAATGCTAGCATGCCAGAACTCTATGATGTTAGTTTAAACGTGTGCGATTCCTTTAGTAGATTAGGGCTCAGATTTACCTAGATCTATGTGATGTGATAAATCGTACAAAGGGATAGTAACTAGGTTACAATTGTAAGGTGTAACCTGAAATTTATGGTACGTACCGAAACACAACAAAGCCATTTGATTTAATTCCTAAACGATCAAATATCGTTCAATTTTAATCCTAAATTATAGTTTATTTTATACAGATTACGGTTATATTACTTGGTGGAAGTTTACCTTTTTATTTATAAAGCTGGATTTTACCCAGCTTTACACGGGTGGAAATCAGCTGTTGAAACATGAAGAACTATACATAACTGCTACCAATTTAGTGACGGTTGAAAATACTGGTTACATAAGCGTAACTGGTTTCGATTTAGATTAGGAAAACTTAGGCAATAGTTTAGAAGTGAATTTTTTTTCAATCCCCCGCGATTTATTTATTTGTGCTAATTGTAATTTTCTTTTTTTTCAGGTAATAAAACAAAACTAAATCAGCTTGAAAAAGTATGTGGAGTCGGAGGTAGGTTAGTGTTAGTGTCAATTGCTAAAAATAGTAGGAAAGAATATTTTATTGTTATTTAAATAAATAATACATACTTTATTCAAGCTCTACATAACTGTTTAATCTTAACTAATATTTTCGTTATGTGATGTACAAATATCCTGTAACATCCGTAATTAAAGCCAGATTTCATATTAAATCTTTCAGTATTAAACTCTTCTCTCTTCTAATTATTCTCTGTTCCTTGATTTAACTTTTTCCATATAAAAGCTTATAATTATTTTACACACAAGTAGCAAAAAATCGTTTTATTTATAAAATTTTATATATATATTATTCAAATATTCCATAATATTTTATGTTAAAATGCACATTATAAATTAACATTATTGTAGTGAGAAATATTTTTTGTCGAAAAACTTTTTCTCTAAACCAATGGTTAATCAGTTATAAGAAAGTTAACAATTAAATTGTTTATAACAATATGTCGCGCTAGAATTTTTAAATCATGATAATTTTGGCTCAATCCACACCTAATCTCAATGTTCATGATTTTTTTTTATATTTTTCTGAGCGATCCTTTTGGTGATGAGGGTGGGGAGAGTTCTGTCTTCTCTGCGTTAAAAACAAATAAAAAAACATATCCAAGGTTTTTGTAGTGGCAATTGTCTGTTGGTCATTGGAGAGCTAACATTTTAGGCCGTTGCCTGTGTTTGAAACGTAATGTAAACTGACTATCTTTTGTTTTCAACCCTGACTTAGGACTTAATTCTAGATTAAAAGTTGTGTGCAGCTGGCTGTTAGTACTTAAAACTCTTCTTCTCTTGTAACCATATATTTCTTTCTCCTATGAATACCCTTTATTTTGTTTTCTTGCTACTGATTTTTTGACCTCTATCATCTAGGGATATTTTTCATCTTTTCGCTTTCCTTTCTTTTTTAATAGATGGTGAAATAAAAGTGTAAGTACCTGACGATATTTCCAGATCTTAGACTATTTGACTTTTTATAACCTTTTCTAATATTTTATAATACAATGTAGCCATTGATTTTATATCCTTTAATTAAGATAACAATATATAATAATATTTAATTGATATCATTTATTCGAGCGGAAATTATGTCTGATATTATATTTTCTAAAAGTACCTATAAACTATATTACAATTAATTCACATTTTTCTACAGTGTAATTTGCAGTTTAATAACGATTAAATTAATCTGTGATATTGGTACCCTTTATGAGATTTTTTTTAATTTTAAATGATATAAAATAGATACTATAGCGACTTCTATCCAAGTCTAAAATGTAAAATGCCAAAGGAAAAACTTGCATACAAACCAATATTTTACAGAAATAAAATTCTTTTTCAACAATGGAGCAAAAATATTAAGCCATATGTTTCACCGCCGTGACAGAAATAATATGAAAACGCCTTTTCTTAGCTGTTCTCGCATAGAAAATGGAAATAATTTTGCTAAATTATGTCGAGTACTCAGATGGTTGTTTAAGTTTTATGAGGCTGTTAGTAAGTATTAAAATAGCTGTAGAACTTAAACAATGCTGGTTAAGCTTAGCGCAATTAATTTTAATTAATTATCTCTGAGATATTAGCAGCAAATAATGTTTAACCTTTTCTACAAGTTTGCAAGCATGTACATGTTTATGGGTGATTTTTAAATATACCCGGTGTTTAGTGGGAAAACCTGTGATTACTATCTGGAAAATAATTAAGGATGGTAAATTTTATTTTAGCATTTTAGAGTTTAAAATGAAATATCCTTTTAAAAGGAGTTTTAACAGTTTTAGAGATATTTTCGTACAAACCTTTGTCAACAACTTGGCTCCCAGAATGGAAAGGGAATCTTGGGGAACAGGGTAGTTCAAGAAGTTTGCACTAACTGCAAAATTATTTTATTAATGAGTGTATCTAAATTCATGAATTACGAAAAGTTAACACAAGCAACTGTTCTTAGAATTGTGAAAAAACAAATAGCATACAAGGGAGAAACAATAATTTGCAATGTCGCTAAAGACTAAATAAAGGACCCTTAGTTTTACAAACGGAGCAAAATGTTATTAAAAAAAAAGTTGTTCAAGTTCATCAATTTTAAGATTTGCCTGATGATGTCCAATAGATAGAAACCCGGCAAAAAATTTCTATGTGATTTTTTTCTAAGGGAGAGATGAAACGTATACTACAATAATTTAAATTTAAGTTTTCTAGGTAAATCGATGAACAAGAAAACCTGTTATATATGTATACTAGGGCTTGCAATCCCGGTATGCCGAAATCCCGGGATCCCCTTAAATATTCAGTCACTTAAATCCCGGAATAAATAAATTATAAAATATTTAAAAAAAAACCTAATTAAATTAATGCTAAATATTTTTCTTAAAAATAATGTTAAGCGCGTAATATGGTAACCATGAAAGACTCATTTAAGTACTTATGTAAAAGAATTTAAATTATTTTTACTTCTTATACTTTTATGTATCCTCTGCATAAGCTTTGTTTGGTTTTTATTTTAAAATCACAATAATATAATAAAAGTAAAAATAAGTAATTTACCTTTATTAATGTTACAATTTTTCGGGATCAATCCCGGGATCCCGGGATTTTGTTTCTTCGATCCCGAAAATCTCGGGATCTAGATAATATACTTCGGGATTGCAAGCCCTAATGTAAATCCAGGGGTAGCTCATATGTAAGTAGAATTTACTTAGTTTTCATTCCATTTCAAATTGTTACAAACGTTTATTTGCATTACATAATTTCCCTAGGAACCAACAGTAAGAACGACTTTTCTTGCTTTATGGTAATTTTCCAAATAAGTTTTCTTAATGCCGGGGACTTCTATGCTTTAATATAAGAGTGAACATGCAATTTATTATGTAAAACTCCCAGCTCAAATGGTATAGTTTGCAACCATGCTCATTTTTATAAGTCTTTTTTGCATATACAGGTTGTTTAATAAAAAAATGCTGCTTTGATTGATTGATATCTGGAAAATAACCAAAGATGGTAAATTTTATTTTATCCCTTTAGATAACCTTTAAAATCGAGTTTACCAGTTTTAGAGATATTTTCGTATAAACATGGTATCATCAACGCATGCAGACAACTAGGTTATAGAATGGGAAGGGTATCTTTAGGAACCTTCAGGGTGATTCAAGAAGTTTACAACAACTGTAAAATTATTTTATTAATAAGAAAGAAACAAATTGCATACAGGGCAGAAACATGAATTCGCAAAAGCGCTGAAAAGTGAAGTACCCTTATTTTTACAAACAGAGCGAAGTGTTATTAAAAAAGTTGTCGAAGTTCATTTATCTTCAGATATTCTGATGATATCCTCAAGATAAAAATCCGTCAAAAATAATATTCCTTCTGATTTTTCCTAAGGAACAGATTAAACGTATATCACGATATTTTTTATAAGTTTTATCTATACTGTGTTCTTTAGGTAAACCGATGAACAAGAAAACCTATTATACAGGGTGTTTCAAAAAACATGTGTCATCGCTTAAAGGGAGATTCCTTGTAAGAAACTAAGGCAAAAAGTTCATATAAACATGGGTCCGCAGATGCTTCGTTTCAAAGATACAGGGTGTTAAATGTTTTAATTTTTTTCAGTTTTTCCAAAATATTTTAAAAATGGCTTCATCAATTTTGATGAAATTTACGTTGTGTAAAGTAATTTAATTTAGCATAATTCTGACCATGAAAAGACTTTGACAGGTCCTCCAGGGGTACAATATTTTTCCAGTAAAAACATGTACGCCACTGATTTCCTCACATTTTCGTATATCGGTCAAGTAGTATGTTAAATTCTTAACAAAACTTGTCTCTTCATATTTTTTCAATTTTCATTTCGTTTAGGAGATAAATGTAACCATCTTACTGGTTTAGTTTTCCCAACCATCGCGATGGTTGGGAAAACTAAACCAGTAAGACGGTTAATAAAAAAATTACATTTATCTCCTAAACGAAATGAAAATTGAAAAAATATGAAGAGACAAGTTATGTTAAGAATTTAACATACTATTTGACCGATATACGAAAATGTGAGGAAATCAGTGGCGTACATGTTTTTACTGGAAAAATATTATACCGTCTTCTAATATGTACGCCCCTGGAGGACCTGTCAAAGTCTTTTCGGTTTTAACATGTAAAGACCATTTAAAAATTTAACGTCCTGTATATTTGAAACAAAGCATCTGCGGACCCATGTTCATAAGAAGTTTTTGCCTTAATTTCTTTCAAATAATCTCCCTTTAAGCGATGGCACATGTTTTTTGAAACACCCTGTATATTTAAACCCAAGGGTAGTGTAAGTATAATTTGCTTAGTTTTCTTTTTATTTCAAATTGTTACAAACGTTTGTTTGCATAACATAATTTCCCTAGAAAACAACACTAAGAACTCAGTTTAACGACTTTTCTTGCTTTATGGCAATTTCTTAAATTAGTTTTCTTAATGTCTTCTGCCTTTTAATATAAGAGTGAGCATGTAATTTGTGTAAAACTGCTAGCTCAGATTGTAAATACGAAATCAGCTGTAGAAATAAGCTTCGTAGGAAACGGGTTGATTTTAAATTGTTTTTTCATGCAGTTTTGGCTCTGATTATATGAAGATGAACGTCGGCTACCCAAAATATTTTCAAATTCGGAATTATGAGGATAAAGTAAAATATTTAGCTAATTGTCGACAGTTTTACGTAAACATTATGATAATAAATGGCGTGTAATAGTTAAAAACTGTGAAATTGTCTTATTTTTGATAAATATCTAAATATCTTGTTTTACCGACCCTGCCCTAAATTAGTTAATGAAGCCAATTTTATTAGCTTTCCTCTATATTCTCTAAGTATTAAAGCCTTTTTGTTCTCCTCTGTATATTCTATTTTTAAACCCAAATTAAGCCAACCGAAATTAAAATTCTAATCTTCGAAATATCCAACATAACGTCGAAAATAAAAAAAAACGAATCTAGTTGTAACTAGAGATCTGCTTGGCCATTATTCAAACCTAAAACTTCCAGAGAAGTATAGAGTCGAATTCCCAGAAATTGGAGAAGGCTAAAAGAAAAACTATCGATTTGACTTGAATTCTTATCATACAATTCTTGTAGAAAGGTATGACTGTAAAAACTGGAAGGACGTATCGACCAATATTTATCGCAATAAAAAATATATGCGGAAAAGATTAAAAAACTGACACTCGACTACACGAACCAACCAAAAATTTTAACCAAGAGTAAATCAATACCCAAATATACTGGCTATATATAATTTTGTATTTGGCAAAACCTGTATTATTATGTTGCTAAAACTGAAAAATTATTTTTTTTATTATTTGTTGGCATTTGGCATCCCATATTCTTTAGCTTTGGGCACATCACTTTCTTAGATCGCTCACTTGTTCATTATACAGTGGCGGCTCGTTGAAAAATATTATAGGTGTTCTGCAATAAAATTAAATTACACCAATAAATACCGTCCTATTTTGTTTTATCGCCTTCGAAAAGTACCCACGGTAAGCAAAAAAAGGGCATTTATTTTGTTGCGTCCACAAATACAATCATTTCGCGAAATATAATAAAATCGCCAGGTCACTTCTTCATTTATTTCTCTTCTTCTTTTTTCATTGCCCAGAATTACTCTTTCGTGTCGTCTTCTATTTGTCTTTATTATGGTGTTTAATGATGGAGTTCTTTGTCCCTCTTTAATACGTTATTCATATTGTCTTTAAGCCGCTTTAACATTATTGTTATTTTTTAAATATATAGACATTTTGTATCTCTCATTAATAGAATAACTCATCTTGCATAAAATTAAAATATTATTGGCAATCGTGACATTAACTTTGGCTTACCTACGAAGAAAATTTAAAAAGGTAGCAGGTATTTCGTTCGCAACCTGGATAGTTACGTTTAAAGTATATTCATGCGAAATAATTTTAAATTTCAAATATTTCAAAAACGATTGAAAAACCGCATAGGGTAGTTATACAAAATATGTATAGAACTTCTCCTAGAATCCAAAAATATGATAAAAATCGTACTATCTAATTTAAAATAAGCGAGAAAATCGATGTTTAATACTATATTTTTTTTATTCGATGCTTAATTGTTTTACTGATAAGATATATGAATGATCCATAAAAATTCCCAAAACTTTCATATTTCATATTTTTTCCCATCTTTAAAAATAAAAAAAGTTATAAGGCCTTTTCACTTTTATTTGGATACCCCTGTACATACTTACGCCAAATCAATATACACGAGAAAAAGACATTCTTACTATGTTAATTTTTTTTGTCTTTGTAGAGTTTTATCTGTATATTTGACGTCATTCATTTTGGCTCCACTTTTTTTGAGAACCTATATATCTGCAAATATTTCCTGCCTCCTTATTTTAAAATATGGTCACTTTTTTTGGCTTACCGTGTATATTTTACTAGAATCCTCCTTAAAATACGTTTGGCTCCGTCCATAACTTTTACACATCTATTTTCCAGACATTGTAGTGCGGTTTCGTCTTTTATTTGGAAAATTCAAATCTCCGGATAAAAAGGAAATGCCGCGGATTGTGATGAATGCGCAATGACTTTGATATTTTAACGGATTGATGTATGTGTATGTAAAGTGGGAACGTCATAAGAATAAATTTTTATATGGATTCTGTCTGATGTCCGTACATAATCTGTTAGAGTCATAAAGGAAGCTTTTCGGGTGGATTTTATAGCCTTATCATCTATTATAAAGGGATACTGTGCAATGTGCACTGACGCGCCTTTTAGAAGGTAGTAAATTTGTGGTTAAATTTTGGCAAATTTTGCTACATGGTTCTTAAAATATTTTATGATTATAATCAAGATATATTTACTGTTATCTCGTTTAAATCTTTAAGTCCCCCTTCCACAATAATACCGTAACATATTTACTTTAACAGAATAGTAGAGATCACGCTCCTTATTTCATATTCCTCGACATCGGACGGCTATGTTTCAGAAATGTTTTTCCTACTGTTCTGTAAGCTTTTATAATGGTCTACCTTTTTGCCCTAATAACTTAGGTATTAATATCTTTAAGAGAAAATTAAAATATATGTTGTCTTGACAGTAGATCTGAGAATTATTGTACATTTTTTTTAAGATGGTAGCTAACTTTGAGTTGTTGATAATTTTTTGATTATTTTCTGTGTTTTTTGCTTATGTTAGCCAGCCCTTATCTGGCAATATGGTATATTTATTCTAAAGTTAAAGAAGGGTTAGGTGTAAGAATAGCTGTTTCCGTTCTGGTCTTAGCTAAACCTCGCCCTTAAGTTTTTTTATATCCCATAACTTTTTTTTTTGTAATTACTCTTGTGTTACCTAATAAAGTCGATTATTGTTATTATTAAAAAAGTTCTGAGAACATTTTAATATATTCATTTATAAATATTTATCTGCAAACCAAAGCCCCAAATGTGACCCAATAAACCATAAAAATTTTACTATAAAAACTTACTATAAAAATTTAAATCCAACGCGAATCCATTTTGCGAAAATCGTGAACCTAAATCGGCCATAATTTACAGTACACCTACCCCAGCTTCAATATGAAAAGAAAACCTGCGTCTCGCATAAAAACCAACATTAAGATCGTATCTTCCGGAAAAACCAAACTACGTGTAGCCTGAAAAACCTGAGACCCCCAATGTGCTTCATAAATGTATAAAAACCATACAGAGGGTGTGAAAGTCGCAGAGAGGGTCCTGAAATACATTGCTTGTGAATATGTTCAATTTTTGTGGCAAATTTTAGCGAAAATCCGTGATATGGCCGTTTTTCCTAGAAATGATATGCGGAAAACGTGTCAAGATTTCAAAGCAAAAAAATATGAATTTTTTACTAGGTAGACATTTTTTACAAGGTACACATAATGGGAAGATTTTTTCATAGTTGTGACATACATAAGTAGTGACATATTAGTATTAGTATTATTATTATGGAGTTATCCCAATTATAGCAATAAGAATAGTCTGCAGCAGTCAGGTAACGTTCTGGCTTATGATGTAATATTGATTAGTTACTATAATTTTATATCAATTGATTCACCAAGTTGGTGGTTACTTCTGTACTTTTAGAAAGGGTAAAATGAAGTCCAACATGCCATCCTGTTTTATAAAAAAGCAATGTAGATTGTTTCTGAAAACATTCCTTACACATCTCACTATCAAAATTTGCGCCGGATCATTTTGGCTTTTACAGGAAATAAATAACCAAATAGTTTTTTTTTTTAACATCTCGTTTGAAAGTAAATTTTTTCGAAAAACGCATCAACGGAATTTTTCAAAACACATTCTCGAAGCCACACATTTTGAACGTACGTTTTTTCAAAAATGTTCTGACAGCTTTTGCAAAGATGCTTTTTTGAAACCGGATTTTTGAAATATTTTGAATTTTTTTTTCGAGGAACGTATTTGGGTGCCTTTATTTCAAAATATCATAAAAAATAATTTTTAAAAAATAGGTAACTCCATTTTACGAAAATATGTTTTTTCGAAAACAGTATTTAGATAATTAATTTATGAACTCTAGTAGCTTGGAAAATGTTAATAAAAAATAGACGACAAAAGATACTGAACAAACCTTGACGAACCTCTTTTGGGTTTGGTTAGGTTTCTTAGGTTTTGTACGTTACTTTCTCGTAAATTACTTTATCAAAAAGTCATTGCTTGAACAAATTAATATCCTAAAAAATGTAATTTCGAAAAAGATGTTCTCTGAAAAAATGCAATTCCGTGGTTTCCAGGAGGTGATCATTTAGCAGCCGCAAAAAAGAATTTAAAAAATGTTTTTAAGCTTATTGCCTGTTTAAACTAACAATGAAGTTTTGCTAGTATTAAACACCCCTTAAACCCCCTTAACTCTGGCAAGTTTCTTTAACTTAACCACCCCCTATAATTCAATAAAATTAAATATAAACAAATTATCAGCCCGAAGATACTTATTTCATATCGAGCAAACCTCCTCACAAAAGCTTTCAAATATTAAATACGCTTTTCTCTGGAAAATACACATAATAATGTTCCATTCTTCCAGAATAATTGAAAATGTTTTCCATTACCGAATTATTTTATTTGTATTTCCTTTCCAGCCTTTATATAAAATGGCTCATTAAACCTCGTTTTAACGTTATTTCGCTTCTGGGGCTATTTTCTAAATATTATTTTTAAAAAAAGGAAATAAATAAAGTGAAAAAAGAAAATACGACTTTTCAAAAGTTAATATGACGTATGAAGTATTATAAACGAAATTTGCTTTTGTTGTTTTTATAATGGGTAGCTATTATTGACGTAAAAGGCTCTTTAACTAAATTTTAATTTTGGTGGTATTGTGTAGAGCACAGCTAAATAGAATTTTCCACCTTCAATCATCACAAATGTTTTACTGACGTCACAAAGTCCGCGTGCTGACAAAGTTGACAGAACTACTAAAATTTAAATTTATAGGTAAGTTTCCCAATCCAAATAACTTTGTCGCTGTGTTCGTCCCTATGATAAGGACAAAGCACATGTGATGGCATTAAAGAAATTAATGAATAAATTTAAGAACACGCCTACTGATCACAGCTTAAATAACGGGGTCTTATCTTAGATAATCCTCTTTAATAGTAATTGAGAAGGTTTTTGTGTATTTTAATTGGCATTAATATTTTTAGGAATGATCAGAAGTGCTTAAAATATAATTAATTTACTAAAGTTGTTTATCCATTTGCTTTGATTGAACTACTCAGATCGTAGTTCCCCCAACAACTATTATATTTATGACTTTGTTTTATTGTTGCCCGCCGAACCCTCATTTTTGTGTTTAAGAGCGTTTATAATTCAACATTTTTATATTCTTATTATTATTATTATTATTACAGTTATTGTTATTGTACTTGTTATTACAATTGATTATTATTATTGTACTTTTATTTTTCTTTGGCACAAATAAATGAATTTATTATTATTATTATTATATTTACATAATATTCGTTTACCAAGAATTTATTGTGAATTACTATCCAAATGCCGAAGTCATATTTTTAACAGTCAGTTACCTGCCAGAAATTCTAATTCCATCGATAATAAACTTAATGGGATTTTACCTGGTTTTTATTTATTTATTAAAAATTTAGGATGACAAAAATACTTATTTTGAGATATAAATTATAGGAAAGAGCCTATATACTAAGGAGTCGAGAAAGTCGCAATTTTTCTAGTAGCTAGAAGCACCCTCATCGGTCCATCGGCTAAGTTAATTTAGTTAATAAAACTAACGTAAGTGCTATAGAACTATTATATTATAAAAATAACTTCAGTACGTCATCGCCAGCAGAAAATAACCTCGTCAGCCGATACCTAAGGTGTTGGTGTTCCGAACACGGAAATTTTCTTATGAAAAGTATTAAGTGAATATTAGTATTTTTAGTCATTTATTTTCTTTTAAACCTAGACTACCTATTGAGGCTTTATCCCATAATTTTGGGCCTCGTATCGCATTTTAGTATGTTGGTTTCTTGATATTAGGTAATGTAGAAATATTCTCATTTGAGCCGCCTCTAAATCCTGCGAACCTTCAAATTCGGTTTTTATTGAAGGAAGAAGCCATACAGAACATTATCACAGCAGAATAATTCAACAGTAAATGGCAATATTCCCAAGTATTTTCCGTAATCCCTGACAAATTTTAAAGCAAAGGGCAAGTTGAAAATAATTAGACAGATTAATCAAAATTAGAAGTGGAATGGCTCAAAGTTGATAGGTCACGGACTCAGATTTCGCAAAGGACGGGAATTAGGAATAAGATTAGAAGTACGGTGTTATTAAAATTTTATACGGAAAGTTAGGGAACAATGGTGAAAATGCTTTATTTATAGATGTGAACGCAAATGAATATTATATAAAATTACCTATACACTGTGTTTAAAAAGTCCCGGACGGGCTGTTATTTTAAAAACCAGGCAAACCCAAAATTTCTCAGACGAAGCTTCTAGGGCTTCAAATATCTTATAATTTGAAAAATGGTTGGAATATACAGGGTTGCTCGAAAAGTTGTAATGGATGAGTTGTATTTTCTTGGTATGGAATACAGTATTTTTTCCTTATTTGCTGATTCTACTTAAAAGTATAGCCTAAGGTGATGTAACACTTTCTAAACCAACATAAACCTACTGATTTCCAAAATATTTTGTTTGGACTTGTTTAATGGAGAATTTACCATTATTATAAACATTTAGTATAAACCATTCTTGTTTTAAAATATATTATGGATTTCAAACCTGACTAAAACAGGAAACAGTCAGGTTTTAAACTGTATCAAGCAGGGTTTTCAATTACATGTTATTAATAAAAGCTGTATTTTCTTATCTAAGACATTCCACGTAGACTTCAAGCCTAAATACTAACGTACTTGGGTGTCTGAAGAGAAGGAAAAGGTATTAAATCCAAAAAGAATAATTTTACCTGAATTAAGATATATTTGATACAGTTCAACAATATTATAAATTGCAAATGAAGACATTTTTTTATAAATTACAAAAGCTACAAAATAAAGCCCTGAGAATAATTTTTAAAGTAGGTGAATATAGGCCAATTAAATTTATGGTAAAAAATTTAAATTCTTTGATATAATCATCTACAGTTCAAAAGCTCACTTAAAGTTATTAAAGTTTTTTTAATTTTTAAATTCGCTTGTTTGTTGTTTAAGAAATAAGACTTTTATTGTAGCATATATTGCTAAATAAATCTTTTAAATACAGAAAACAATAAAAAGAAGTTTTAGAAATTCATATCATCACAACTAAACTTAAAAATAAACATTTATAAAAGCAATGTCTATACAGCAACGGTACTCTTAGGAAACATGATTTCCAGAACAACACAAAAACTTTTATCCAAAATATACTATTACCCTTTTCGATATGGATTTGCGAAAAAACCTCAAAATAAATTGACCATGCTGCGCTTGGTTACCTTATTCTCACACTTGTTAATTTAAGCCCTTGATTGTCAAATTAGACCGGTCTTAGCGATAGTGAATCCGGCCGTAAAGAGTTTACCAAAAATAATATTTTAATGAACACCAAACGGTTCACGTCACATGCTAATATAAATTTAAATTTTTTGCATTAAGAATAATGACCTGTTAAATTGTCAGACTCTCTTCACTCAAACTTAATTACTCCCAACTTTTTAACACTTCTCCACAAATTTATTCAGCTACTAATGTCAAAAAATGCAAAACAAAAACAAAGTTAAACCTCGCCTTCTCTGGCGTTGATTACAAACTTATATAGAACTGTTTCTATGTTCCTTTTTGGCCATCCTTGTCTGTTCAGCTCGCCGAGTTGCAACTTTTTTAATAAGTCCAGTGTAGCGATTTAATCCTGTCAAAACGGGCTACATTAAGATGTAAAGTCAGGGGCGTAGCGTATTAAAAACATTATTTTGACACTTGTGGTTATTATTACTTATTACTTATTAGATATTAAATATTATTTGCCAAATTTGGTTCAGTGAATGACTAAAAGAAAAATGTTTATTAAAATTACACCCTTTCCACTTTTAGTTCAGAAATCATCAAATTTATTTGAGAATGCGACAGTTATATTTCAGAATAGTCATTTACATTTCAGAAAGTATCAATAACGAATATGCATATATTTTTTTATTGCATCAATCGTTTAACAAAGTCACTACAAACCCAAAACACAAAACTCAACTCAAACCCAAAAAACCCAAAACTCAACTACAAACCCAAAAAAAATATTTTGAAGAAAATTGCTAGGATAATTTAGCTTCAAAAAATGTTTACTTTTTGGTATAATTTATTGCAATTTAAAAAGCAGCCTTTTGTCCTTAATGAAAAATGACGTCAGGAGATCAGAAAAAATAAGTGCCAATCTACATGTTAACGCAAAGCTTAACCTAAAGTCGAACAGGTTTGTTTTTCTCGGAAACAGCACAAACAAATGATAAATTCTAAAACTCAAATTACGATTTCTGAAATACAAATTATGATTTCTAAGCTATAAATGATTTTCCTAATATGGAACTAATTAATTTTATTGTTGGCTGAAATCAACTTAAGCAAACGTGAATAAAACGTCTTGGCCCGTTAATAACAATGTGCTCTTAGTTCCGATTGTCCCCAAAAAATTACAATTGGACGCCAATGTTCCCAACGAAATTCTCCTTATGTGAAACTAATTATTTCCAAAAGGATAACCCTAGCCATTTATTTTGTACTTAGTTTCATCCATGCTTATATCTTTCGTTTAAAATATAAAATTTGCAAATGACAACCGTGAAAATGATTTTATTAAGAACGCATTATCTGCCAGTAAAAGGCGATTATAGCTTTTATACATAGATTAAAAAGTTAAAAAGTATTTTCTCTTATATCTTAAATGACAACAACTGGGAACTAAGATGAAAACAGTGACAAAAGTAAGGATATGTTAACTCCGTTTTGCTTACACCGTTAATAATTTTTTTAAAGAAAATTTGTTTATGTCTTCTATAAAACTTCTGCTTTTTCAAAACCTGTGAAATTTATAAACCTAAGCAAAATGGGCCCATAATTAGTATAACTTGTACAAAATTGCAATTATATTAAAAATCCATGAAGAATTGTGCAAAAAACCGTATCATTTTTCTATATGGTGTAAAATGTAAATTTGTGTCTTTATCATGCTATCACTATTAGATTGTATGGGATTGACACCATAATATCTGAATCAGTTTCAACGCTTTAGGACAAAAACGAGATTGACTGAAATTACATACCAAATCCTCACTACTTTGCCTGGATGTACTAGGAATGCAGTAATCGTGATCCATAATAAATTACACCGGCACACAAAAAACAAAAAGTGGTCTGTACATTTGACCAGACCCATCTATCTATATGTATTTTGATGCGCTGAATCCAAATCCGAAGTCCGTTTGGCCCGTACACCCTCAAATTTTGAGTAAATTGCAAAAAACGCTGAAAATGGCCAAAAATTGCGAAAAAGTGCAGTTATGAAAAAGAAGACAATTTTATTGAACTAGATCAAGTGTGTTCCTTATGTATTTTGACGCGCTAAATCCAAATCCGACGTCCGTTTGGCCCGTACACCCTCAAAATTTTGAGTAAATTGCGAAAAAACGCTGAATATGGCTACAAATTGCGAAAAATTGCAGTTATGAAAATGAAGAAAATTTTATTGAACTAGGTCAAGTATGTATGTATGGGAAGTTCGTTTGGCCCGTACACCCTCAAAATTTTGAATAAATTGCGAAAAAACGCTGAAAATGGCTAAAACTTGCAGTTATGAAAATGAAGAAAATTTTATTGAACAAGATCAAGTATGTTTCGTATGTATTTTGATGCGCTGAATCCAAATTCAGAATCTGTCAATCTCAATCATTCATATATTTATCAAAAATCGTAAAAAATAGCAATGAATAGCAAAAAATAGTATTGTTCTTACGCACCAATGAGGACTTTTATTACATATGTGGGAGTGATTTCTTGTAACATTATACTCTGCAGAAGCCAAGATACACACTACTGCAGAACTGCAGTCGCTTGATGACTACGCCTGCGGGCCTGCTTTGTCACCCTGACCAGACGCCGATACTGGGGTTCCGAATCCCTGCATCGTAAACGTATCGCTTGTGTCTGCCATGACGGCATACACGCCGTTAACCCAGGGACTCTGCCAGATGGTTCTGTTGCCCACCGTCACCACGTGGAGGTGCCCTGGTTACAGGCACAAGCAATCAGTCCTCCGAAGTTGAATTGCAAGTTCTAGCTATTTTTCGAAGTTTTGTGCAATGTACTCAGGTTTTGAGGCTATACGGGCCAAACGGACTTCGGATTCAAAATAAATCCGAAACATACTTGATCTAGTTCAATAAAATTTTTTTCATTTTCATAACTGCAATTTTCAGCGTTTTTTCGCAATTTACTCAAAATTTTGAGGGTGTACGGGCCAAACGAACTTCACATACTTACATCCTTGACCTAGTTCAATAAAATTTTCTTCATTTTCATAACTGCAATTTTTTGCAATTTGTAGCCATATTCAGCGTTTTCTCGCAATTTACTCAAAATTTTGAGGGTGTACAGGCCAAACGGACGTCGGATTTGGATTTAGCGCATCAAAATACATAAGAAACATACTTGATCTAGTTCAATAAAATTTTCTTCTTTTTCATAACTGCACTTTTTCGCAATTTTTAGCCATTTTCAGCGTTTTTTGCAATTTACTCAAAATTTGAGGGTGTACGGGCCAAACGGACTTCGGATTTGGATTCAGCGCATCAAAATACATATAGATAGATGGGTCTGGTCAAATGTACAGACCACTTTTTTTTTGTGTGCCGGTGTTATTATCTAAAAATGTTAATAAACACACCACTCCACAAATAATGATTTATTCTGGAATTATATAATTTGAGGCGTATATTACAAAGCTGGATGTGCTGAATACAGTCAAAGATAACAGAAGAAGACGCGTCATTTTTGAGCGCGCCGGAGGTGCTTTACATGGGCGAGATTGTCTACGATCATATTGTCTTCATGATTAACATAACCTCTAAAAAATATGGTAATTTAAAAAGAAAACCCACAACAATATTTCTAAAAACAAACTTTGACTTCACACGTCACAAATTCAAATCGGAATGACGAGACGGATCTGTACATAGCGAAGGAACGCGGAATAGACAAGACGGGTTGCCGGAAAGAATGCGGAATATGTATCTTCGTCGCATACATGTAAATGTATGTCCATTTATATATCCATCCCTCATCAATTCAGCGATTGTCTGTGTCCGCAAGGTGTTTTCTGAACTTGAGAACTTTTAAATTATAAGTTGGCAAATATGTTTGACATGTGTCAACGGCCGCCATTAAAATCTTACGTGGGATTGAGTATAGTCAAATAACCTTAAATCTCAGTTAAACCTGTACAACTGTTTCGTATCGTTTATAGCGTTAGAAAAGTTTCTGTTTTATCGCCTCACAGCAATCTACTTAAGTACAAAGTCAATAAAATTGTTCAATAGTCAATAAAGACATAAAAGTAAATTTTTATTTTCGAGCGTAGTACTTATACAAAACACAAGTGTCCGTTACAAAAATTACCGAACATGTCGTGGCGTAAATCATTCAGGACGTAAACTTTTTAATTTAGGGCCCTTTTAGTGATCAATAAAGCATCTTGAAGACTTTATTGGGCAGTTTGAGGTTTTAGCATATACTTCAGCTAAATACGGCTCATAACAAAGAGTAGTAAATGAAGGAATGATCGTTTTGGGAATAAGTTTTACTCGTTTTTTACGTATTTTTTGCGTGATGTTGTTTCATTTACTGGTAAAATGAAACTCAATTTGTTACATTTAATTAAGTCTACGTAATGGGATTGTTAAAGATAAACAAAAGATTTTTTAGCTAATGGGTCTGTTGCACTCAATCGAATTTAAATATTATTTTTAAGTAAAACAATAGTGTTTGCTTGGGTAGGGTGGGGTTTATCAAAATGAAATCAGATTTTTCTTAAAACAAGTCTACGGTAATAGGTATATTGACTGTGAAAATTTGAAAGGAATTAAAAAACCCGCCATATTTTACACCAATAAAATAATATATCGATTTGCGCTGTTGTCATAATGTCTGACATATAAAATAAAGTCGGTATCAGTGATAGCAGGTACAAAGGATTTGATAGCTCTCAATAACCAACATAAAGTTCCGAGGTAATCAAAGATTTATGTCCGACTCCTTCAATATTACTCATTAGAAAAGGTTAGCTTAACACCTTTATCGGCTTTGAATCGAGAAGTCCGCAATGTATGTAATCGTGAAACAAACCATTTCTGTGACAGTTCGGAAACAATATAACCTAACAAACCTTTTGAACTGTGTTTTCTGTTTTCGTTGATTTCTAAAGAAAATGTATTTGTTTGTATATTAGGTATTATTTATTTTGTATATTCAGTGGAAAATGGATCAAGGCTTTGAAAAAGCTGATTCGGGCAATTTGCCCAAGGTTACTAAGACATGATGTATAAATATTTACTTTCAAATGCAGAATATTTTAGCGCTGAGATAGGGAATGTGAAGTTAAAATGGTTAGGACAAAAAAACTATGCTTCTCACATTGTTCTCTATAATAATCTATATTTTCTAGGAATACTTTTTTGTAATAAGCAAATTTATGTTAAGGCAGAGAGGTTTTTATATTAGATTGATTTTGTATCTTTGCTTGAATGCCAGCTCCAGCGACGAACAATAACAAATTAAAATGCACAGAAATGATGCCATGTGACAAAACTCGCCAAAGTTAAACTCGATTTTTAGGGCATTACGCTTCCCAAAAAAATCGATTTTCTACCTTTTTCCTTTGCAACCAGTGCTTTGGAAATTAAATCCTCTAATCCAACATTAAAAACCAACCTTCATCGTATTTTGGTTTATCTATCCTCTTTAATCTGAAGTACAATACAGTGCTAGAAAAATGAAAAACTGTTTTAATAGAGCGACCTACTTTTCTCAGCTTTATACAGCCTGCATAAAACTTTGTATTTACTTTATTGTTGCTAAAAGCAAAAACAATCGTTGAATAAAGCCTGGAATTAAGAAAGCATGTAACGCCAAACAACGAAACACCCGAACAATAAATATTGGAGGTGTTATTCCGCAATAATGTAATTATGAGAGGCGTTTATTTATCAAGTTTTCTCATTTAAAAGCGACACTACGGGGGTGCATTCCACAAATATTAATTAATTTTGCCCTATTGCTCCTCCGACAAAGGGCAGGTGAGAAAGGTGCAAAATATCTGGGGTGTTGGATTAATTAACCTGTACAAGGGTTCATTACATTATTAATTAGAATCATGCCGTGCATTTATGATTTTTAATTAAACCGTTTTTCAGATTTTTCCAGTTAGTCAGTCAGAAGTGGGAACTTGCTGGTGAAATTTATTAGCATTGCTCTCCGGCGGAGAATTTTATTTGAGTTTTTGATTAAGTGGGGTTATATTTTGAATATTTTTTTAAATTAATTAATTGGATTCGTGTTAAGTGCAACAAGGCGAAAAGTTCTACGATGGCTGATTGATATGTTTATTCAAATAAATTATATGAATAGGTAAATGTGAAATTACATAGCTACCTGGGATGAAAAAAAATCTCTAGTATACGATCAATAAAACTTTAACCCTGGTATTCACTAAAAAGGTTTAAGGCTAAATACTGGTTTCGATTTTCTTTATACAGTATGTCCACGGATGAGGTAGACAAAAGGACAAATGGACCAAAAAGTGAAAGGTACAAAAAAGATCATTCTCTACAAAAGATTTTGCTGGCTTTAAAAATAAGATCCAACGCTGCCAAAATTTTTTTTGTACAGGGTATGCAACAAAATACAAAAATATAAAATTTGATTAGGAGAAAAGTTGCCTTTTTAAAATTTTAATGTAAAACGTTAAATAAGAACGTTGTTTTAAATTTTAAAATAATTCTTATTCCAGATTTTCAAGAAAAAATTGGAAATTTCTAAATTACGCTTTTAAAATTAAAGTTTTGCTGTCACATTGTCACCTTTTTTTATTTGATTACACCTCTGATAACTGTGACGTATTTGTCAAGTTGTCTTTAAAGCATAGAATATTTATAATCCAAAATACAGACTAATAGAGGTTAAAGAATATTACTAATAGAATATAGCTATAATAATAATTGTAATATTCGAGAAATATTTCTTATTTTATTAAACAAAAAAAAATAGGGGCACATCATATTTATATTCTACGACTTTTTCTAACTGATGTCGAAAATGGCTAAAGCTTCTTCTTATTTCTTCCAGTGGAATAGATTCTATGGCTATTAAAATTCTGTCCTTTAAAACTTCTTCTTCATTTGCAATGGGTCCTTTATATGTTAGTTGTTTATTACGCCCCCTGAGAAACATATTATATAAATAGGGACTCCTAGGAGGCCACAAAATTGGACCATTTCGGCCCATTCATCGATTTCCAAATTTGCGATTGCACCAATCCCTACTTTTGTGCAGGACACATCGTGTTAAAAATAAATATTACGGCGATATTGAAGAGGCAATTCTTTTGTGGATGTGTGTTACATGCATTATTAAAAAAATATGTTCATAAAGTTTTGATTTTGTCATTATTAATAAGTCGTCATTATAAACTATTGAACTACTCTATTATTTCTGCAATTTACTGGATTTCCAAATTTCCATGAATTAGTTTTATTACTGTGGAAAATGCATACTTAAATCTCCCTTTTAATTTTTAATACATGCGAAACTCAGAAATAAATTGATAGTACAAACATTAGTTTTCTTATTCTTACTCTTGTCAATTTAAACCCTTTAGTGTCAAGATAGATCGACTTTTAAAAATAATGAATCCGGCTGTTGTAATTAAACTAACCATCTAAAAATGAAGACAGAAAATAATTGCACTTAGCAATTCAACAAGAAATCTTACATATATATTTCTGCAGTTAACTTCAAATCTGCATATAAAAGTTCCCAATAAAAATTTCAACCAATCGCAATCCTGGCATATTGCCACAAACTATAAACCAAAAGTCTTTTCGTAAAATTAAACAGCTGACTGGCTTTTAGACCGTTAACGGACGATTCGCAACTCCATACCAAGGTAGACTTGTTTTACGACTCCATGGAACATTTAGCTTTGTTAATGCCATCCTGTATCTCGTGTTAATAATATCGTTCATTTCTATTTATCTTAACCTAGTTTGGTGAATGATGCGGATAAAAATATTAAATTTTATAAAATAAACAGAGAAAAATATTTTATCTTCCTTTTACAGTGAAGATACAAATCAGAAAATCGGGTTTTGATCCTAATTTTTTTGAAAGCAAAACAATGGGCTTAGAGAATAAAAAAACAAAATAAACCCTTTATTATCGCAGAATTTAACTTACGTCACAATATCCACATGCGGACAATGTTGACACGACTTTTAGAAACAGATTCTCCAATGCTAGTCTGGTTTAATTTGACAACCAAAACTTTTAAACTGACAAGTGTAAAAATAAGACAACTAAGTTTAATACTATGAATTTATTTCTGATCTTTTTTACAAATTTAGAAAGAAAAGGGAAATTTTAGTACGTACTTTCGACAATAATAGAACTAAGTCCATTACAGCAACTCGTTCCAAGATGAAAATCATTTGGAAACCAAGCAAATCGCTGAAATATCAGACTTATTAACAATGACAGGACAAAAACCTGTCAAAACATAACTGATCAACTATAAGATCTTAATTTAAACCTGTACTCAAACCTTCTTAGTGAATCTGAACGTTACAATTTAACGTTTTAGGCTGTGTAGAAGCAACTCCCTCTACCTCGTGTATTGAGAAAGATGTTGGAGAGATCAAGGCTCGAGCACAAACTATATGAAACCAGTATAAATTTAGACCATATAAAATCAAAATCGTTCAGCATGTACAGCCTAGGGATGCTGAACGTTGTCTCATTTTTTGCAATTGGTTTTTGCAGCAAACTCAAGTCAATGTGAACTTTAGATTTGTGATGAGGCGTATTTCCGACGACCTACTATTAAATATTACACCCTTTTTTTTTAATTGTAAATTCGGAAGTTATTCCAAAAGATATATGCCAACAATTATATATTTTTGAAAAGGTTATGACGAAAGCAATCGAATGAAAACAAAATACACAGGGTGTCCCATTTAAGAAAATGAAACTTTGGTTTTTATCCTCAAGTTCGTGCTTTCTAGAAAAACAAAATGACTACGCTACTGGATTCTACGCAAAGGCACCTGAGATACGAAGGGTGCTTGAAAATGACACATTTTCAAAATCGTCCTGTATCTTTGAAACGAAGGGAGCTATGAAAATTCTGTTTGTAGCAGCATACGTTACACGAAAAAATAACACCATATTGCGAAAATCGCAGCTCTCTATCTTTAAAGATAAACTGGACACCCTGTACAGTGTTTAAGCAAAAATCATGTTTTAAATGTCTAAGGGTACGGCCAAATCAGCGACTTTGTCGCTGCGACGAAAACGCTGCGACAAATTTTTATGTCGCAGGAATGTTTAAATCTGGCCAAATCAAACGACTTTCAGTTTGTTTTACAATGGACGCGGAAGAAGAGGCATTGTTAGCGACTGCAGTTTCTAGATATCTCAGGCGAAAGAAATTGAAAAATAAAAGATTTGCAGTTCATCCTATAAATATGAAGAGAAAGAAACCAAATCCAAATCCTGGAAGTACTTTATTGGCTACTTCTAGCCATAACTTCATTTTTACATCTCTGTTTGAATAGTCACTGACTTGTAAATCATATAATGCAGGCCGTGATTCGATTTCGGAAATAAACTGTTCTGTGTCAAACATCTTTACTGCTTGAAATTCCATCCATTACTTGACTATCTGAGCCGGCCGCAATGTGTAGCCCGACGCTAATCTGGCTACTTGCATTAAAAACAACGGAGAGCGTTTTTGTCGCCGCCGCAGAAAGTCGCTCTCGTTCGCGACAGTGCTGCTGTCGGTGCACATGAAACGCTAGATTTGGCCAGGCCTGTTTAGTTACATTTGTTGTCCAGCTGCGACTGAGTCGCAGCGACAAAGTCGCTGATTTGGCCGTACCCTAAGTGGAAATCTCAGCTCCAATATCATATCTATTGCCCAGTACTTTGTAGTCAACAAAAGACGCTTTTATTGCGGTTTTCTCAAAATTGTGTCACATGTCGCTTTCGTCCACTCATGTCTTCAGTTATGAAATTTAGTTGTAGTTAAAAAGCCCACATAGTAAAAGTATAATAGTAATATTATTATATGACTCGTAAATGGATATTGTTAAACCTTACTTATGAATAAATTGAAAAATTCCCAACATGTGTTATAACACCTAACATAGAAACAAACTAGCTATAAAAATCCTTTTATGTTAATTAATACATTAAATTTCGTAAATCCTCAACGATCTACTTCCCTGATTTAACTTTCCATTTAAACTTATCAGACATCTAGTTTCGTGTTTCCCTTTATCTGAAACTCAAAATCAAATTATGCAACGTCGGGGAACATCTTGCATGCGCCAATCAAGAGCCTGTAGCCATTGATGACGTCGTTAGGGCCATATTTTGCCCTTACATGTAAAGTAATGTAAGCGTAGTTAAGTGAAATTTCATATCCAGGGAAAGGCTAATAGGGATAGTTGTTAGGAAATTTGTCTGTAAAATTGTTTGACGGAGATGCTCCGCAATGTTCCAGGGATAGTCCGGCAGGTCGTTTTGTGGTTTAAGGGTTTAATAGTGTTTTAGCCCATTTTAAGGCGGGAAAGTTTAATATCTATCGAAATAGGTTTCGTTAACGCACTGGCTTAATTTTGAATATACGGGATGTATCAGGGATAGCACCCAGTAATAATTTCTTCTAAACTTGTAAACAATAAATTAATATAGAACATAAAAAATCTACAAAAGCTATTGCACTGTACTGGAAAACAAAAATTAGTTCTGCAGGAAGGTTTGTTCGGGATACATCAAGCACTATAGTAAATTCATAGTTACCCCAGGGTTTGATGCCACGGACTCTGTAGTAGTATCTAGTAGGTGTATTTAGTGGTGTCTGATTTTGCTTCCTTTTCACCTTTTTGGGTCTACTTTTTCTCACAGCAAAAAATGGTAAAACGAGGATGAGAATTTTGGTTAAAAGGAATTTTAAGGAAATGTATTTTGGGTTGCCAAGACATTATATATTTATGTAAAATGTAAATTATTGACGTTTAAGAAAAATTAAATTACAATACCAGCGCAGCATGAAACTTAGTTTCTGATAATCGTTTTACTGGCAAATGAAAATGTAGATTATATTGATTAAACATTCACTAAAATATATAAATAGCATGAAATTTAAACTAAATTATTCTTCAAGCAACCAATTTATATTATAAATAAAAATCAAATTAAAAAAAGAAATTACGGAAGTAGGGATGAAACAAACAGCATTTGCAAAAATCTCGTTTTTATTAAGCAAAAACAGTGTTAGCATTACCACATTAATCTTCATATTTTATACTACTTAAAATTGTTTCCAACCCTTCAAACTAACAATATTCCCTTCAACCAATAATTCTATAAATAAAATAATAAAAATAAGTAAATATTTATATTATGTATATATAACTTAATAAACAATTTATAATAATACAGCCTACCTGCGAACAGTGACATTATGTGAAAGACTCGGTAAAAATTGTTTAATCGAATCTACCAAGTAGGTAGCTAAAGTTTCACAATTTTTAACTATAAATGTTGAAAGTCTTATCCAGAAGGATGCAACACTTTGTAGTGGCACTGTGTCTTCAGTTTCAAAATGAAACTTAACGTTTCTAGGGCGCAATTGTCACTTCTTTCTCAATAACTAAAGAAATATTTTGTGATGCCCTGTGTTCTCAACTTTATAACGGCTCAGCGTTCCTGTTTACTCATTCCCATAACGCCCAGTCCAAGTAATGTAAAGAACAAATATTTATGTACCTTGCGTAATATTTCAATAGTTGTTAGTCAGTCTCAGATTCATAAAACACAGGAATTTAAGCTGCTAATACATAAAGTATTGGCAGCACTGTGCAGCAGGTGGATAGTTAGAAGAGAATAGGATTAGAAGTGACAGAGATAGAAGAGAAAGAATGACAGTTTAAGGAGGAAGGGAAAAGAAAAAACCGACTCACACACCCAGGGCTGTAAACATCACCAGCTCTTTAAGTGGGTGCGTGGGGTGGTGCCTCCTCGGTCGAGGAAAAGCTCCTCTACCACCTACCGAGCTTCCTGCTTCATTTGGGAAAATAAGTCAGGAATAAGTACATACAAAACTTGCCTCTTTCATCAGAAATAGTGAATCTAGTCGAACTTTTATCAATATTTATTTTAAATCAGCACGTCCGATATCGATCCAGATTAAAACCTAACCTAAATTTATTTGGAAAACGGACAAATCTGCAAAATGCAATTAAACATACATCTTCAGAATTAAATATTAAGTAGGAATAAACAATGATCAACAATAAACAATACTAGTTCTTACTTACCCCTTTTTGTGAATTTAAGGGTTGTTTCTATATTTTCTCGAAATTCTCATCTTAAGAAAATGGTTCATTAGCCTTTAGATCTGTTTAATGAAGTAACTTATATGCAGTTTTACAAATAAGTAAAATGTAGTAAGTAACGAAGTACTTTTGCAACATTTTCATCCTTATACTATGCTTCATTGTGCTATGGTCTTTTATTTCTTAGGTACTTTTTATTTACCTGTTTTAGCATCACTTCCATTTTCTTCGAGACGGCCAAAAATACATAAATTCCCTCTGATAGGGCGTTGTAGAAACTGAAATTTAATTTTGTTACAGACTGATTTACGGCAAATTTTTTGAAGTCGTTACGGAAAGCACTTCTCGTGTGTCGATAATAGCATCTTTTGTTAGTCGAAGGGCCCTTACATCGTTTTAAAACTCTCTGACTTTAGGAATAAACGTAATTTTATTATTTAGGGAAATGTTTGTTTTGAAGGGCCAGGTGGTGATTAATGTGAAAACTTTATAAAGTGTATTTAACTAACTTTGTAAAGGGTTTAAAATAAATAATAAAATAATTATAATAATATTAATTTATTATTTATTTGCTGTATTATATGCTTTTACCTCTGCGCACCAGGTGAAGATGACACATTTCCTGACGTTTAAAACTTTGTTGTCACCATTTTGTATTTTTAAAATTTTTTACAATATCAATAACAGGTGGTACCACCCCACACATCCTCTTAAAAAGGGCAGGTGAAATCCCAAGGGATGGTTCCAGCTCTGGACGTGTGAGTCGATCCCCCAGTACACCTACTGTACATAGTTCTTAGACTTCGGTCTTCGTGGGCTGTCAGAAGATAAAACAAAAAAAAACGACAATAATAAATACAAAAAAAGCATTTCAATTCGTTCAATAACAGCGTAAATGGATTTTTTTTAAAATTATGACAAAGTTTTAAACGTCAGGAAATGTGTATCATCCTCATCTGGTATGCAAAGGTAAAAAATAATAAAAACAAAAAAAAATCATATGAAATTCTATGGACCGCTTTAAAAAAGGAACTGTAATACTAAAGTTGAAGATATCAGGGGATGAGAATGATATGTTTTCGTTTCCGGTTGTTTTTTTGACGTGAATGAAGTTGTTACGTGTTTAGAAACTTCAAAAATTATGATTTAAATCTTCAAGTCATTGTACAGGGTATGCGAAAAATTTTGAGGAGATTCCTTGTCAAAAAATAAAGGTGGTCTTCCATTTAAACTTATTTTCAAAAGGATCTTCTATCGGAGTTACACCCGTTCAAAGAGGTAGGTTAAAATTCAGTTTTTATTGTATTTCTTAAATTTGGAGAGGCATAGAAGATTGGAATTTGGAATATAATTTAACGTTTTCAAGGGCTTTCCTACACCAATATTTTTAATCAACTGCAACCCTCGGAAGGGGTTGAAAATTGCAACCCTTAATGGTTTTTTTATTGTATCTTTTTACGGGGTTGAAAATTTGCAATATAAGAATAGCTATTTAAAAGCTTGACTTACTTAAATAGTTTTTTGTCTCTTGCATTTTTTTCGGGAAATGTGTTCTTGTGACAAAAAAAATAAAATACATATCGTGCAATACGAAGCAAGCATTAAAAATAGGCGGTGCAAAACTATTTATTTTAGAATTTGACAGCTTTTGTAAATGTATTTAGTATTTTTTGAGTAATTGTTAAAAAATACCTATTTAATGTTGTTACTCCAAAAAGGTTCATTTTACGAAAAAAAAATGCAAGGGGCAAAACAGTTTCTAAGTAAATCAAGTTTTTAAATGGCTTTTCTTAAATTTCCAACTCCGTAAAAAGATACAATAAAAAACCATTAAGGGTTGCAATTTTCAACCCCTTTCAAGGATAGCAGATTGGTGTAGGAAAGCCATTGAAAACGTAAAATTATATCCCAAATTTAATTATTTTATGTTTCTCCAAATTTAAAAAATAAAACAATTTTAATCTACCTCTTTAAAGGGGTGTAACTTAGACCCTTTTGAAAATAAGTTTATATAGACGACCCGCTTTATTTTTTGACAATTTTTCGCAATATTAAAGAGAAGCCCCATATATATTTTTTAAAATGATCTCAAAATTAGGAGAGCCACAGGGAAATCTAACTTTCTCATCCTGCGTCTACATTCGATTCATGGAGTATATCAGACAAAGAATTGTTAAAACGGATTTTATTGATTGGTAGTACCTACAATATGCAATAGAGAGTATTTATTCTTCTTTTCGCATTCAACAATGCCCTTTCGAGTTCGCTCTTCTTAAAAGTCCCAGGACTCATATTTTTAGTTTTATGAATAAATTTTGTTACGAAGCTGACGGGCACGAAACTGAATTTTCTTGTGTTAATTGGATATATAATAGAGGAACTTGAAAAAAAAATAAACAAACGAAAATTGTCCTAACGTAAAAGGCAAATAAGGCATAATAAATTATTTTTATTTACCAGGGATAAAATTGTGTTACACATAAAAAGCATAAATGTAAACAAGCACGAAACTGACAGAGTAACGGATCACAGCAAGTAAAATGGCGACTAAATCCTAATATAGCGTAGTATGACTCGCACTTATCCAATTTTCTTATGTATTATCTGTAAAACATAAATTTTCCATAATTGCTGCAAGGTAATGAAATTCTGTTGTGTCAGATTTACCTTAGAATTTTTAAAGTCATTACGAAAAGCACTTCTCTTGTGCCGATAATAGAATCTTTTGTTAGTCGAAGGACCGTTAAATCTTTTAAAAATCTGTTTGCAAGTCGCAAAGTCGTTTTAATTTTCGAAGAAACAATTCTTTCTTTATAAATGCCAGACAGCAAGCAGTTAAATGTAAAAAAATACTTATTTATTCGAAAAGAAAAAGAAGGAAATAGAAAAAAAAACTGATTCTGCAGAAACCTTTGACACAAAATTATAATAGGGCTTAATTCATTTTTGAAGTGTCCAAGATAAAAATAATTATATCTGATATTAACTTTTAGCAAAACCTTAAAAATGATTTTTTTTTCACATATCAATTGCTAATTTAGTGTTCACATTCTAACGGGTACATAAGGGTTGCGGTTTTATGGGGTTAAAAATCTGAATTAAGTCAGTAAGTTAAGAATTTTCATTTTAATTTCATTTTGTTGACAATAAAACTTGTTTAATTTTTTTACAACCACAAGCATTTCTACATTGCCCCGGCATTCATTCATCCGGCACTTAATAAAAATTGCGAAAATAAATTTCAGTATTCATTCTGTTTTAATTCCCACTTCTGAATTGTTTTACAAGCGGTGAGATTTACTGTTAACAGTTTAATTAAAAACTAGAAGCAGGTATTAATATTTAGAGTTTTAAATACGAACTTGCATTAAGTACGATGCCAATTTTGTATGTTCCTGCATATAATTATCACTATTTTTTAGTATTTATTGTTAATTGGGTTGGGAAACCCCATTAACTATAAAGACTAAAAAATAGTGACCATTATATGCAGGAACATAAGGTTACATAAGCCGGGAGACAAAGTAATACCCTATTGTAAATTCAATTCAAAATATATCATTGGTTTCAGTAAACGTTTATTTGTAAGAATATACATATTATTTAATCGAAACACTTATTATTATTGCAAAACTTTTTAGATTTGTTTTACTTACATACCATAAACACTGAAATGAGTTGCTTCAGTCCCCACGATCTATTATTTTTGACGTACCTTTAACGCAATAAACAAACAGGCTGCAAGCTTAAACGACTATTCAAAGAACAAATAGCAACAGCACAATTTTAACCTCTCCAAAGGGTGTCCGCAAGCAATAGAAGAAATATTTCAGGCAACAATAGAACCCATTGAATTAATATTTTTTATTATTTCTCTAATACCTTATATGTTTTATTGGTCGGTTTATTTTAATTAACATGAGATAATATTGACTTAATTTTTAGATTTTCTATTTAAACTGTAGTTCTTGTTCCTTTAATAATGATAAAATACGAGTATATTGTAATTTGACTCACACCGCCTACACATAGCTATTTTATAGAAATTTCCAATAATATTTTTTAGTTATTAAAAAAATTAGTAATATAGTTTTCAAAGAAGTATGAATACTTTTGGTCGCCAATAATAAGTCTATATTTAAAGAACTATTTTTTTTTGATTATTTTAATAATGTTTTGTTGAGACAATACCTATTAATTTTAATATAACTAATGTGACAGTGGTCAAAAATAATACTATTATTGAAAATAGCATAGCAGTTTTTTCTGTGTAGTATTAATATTAAAATTAATATCAAAATGTTGATTTATTAATAAAGGCCTTACTCTAACCCTTAATATTGACTATACCCTCAACCTTGGCAATATTTCTCCGGCGGCTCTACCTTTATGACAATAATCCAGGCACTTAATCTGGATCCGGGGCATTACATCCTGAGCCCTATGGCGTCTCTATTGCAAATCCATAGATAATGGACGGAGGGGCCTTCGGATCTTTCGAAGCACCCGGTATGAATGCAAAAGACGAAGCCGAGCGGTGTCAAAAGCCCGAAAATGGGTCTAATAACGTCCTTGTGTTGATTCTAGGAAAATGGAGAAAGTTCCTAAGACGAAGAAAAGTTAGGAAGATATGAATCTTGGGTGAATAATTTTACCATTTCTAATGTAGATAAATTTGATGTTATGTATTTAATTGAAATATCAAAACCAGCACTGTGTGTTTGGATATTTCGAATTTATACTGAAAATATTTTTAGTAAAATAATGCCCTCCACAGGGATATCTGCTTTAAATAAAGTAAATATAATAGTAAGGCATATTTTTAAAGTACATGAAGACTGCAGGGGAAAAACATGATAAGTCACATTTTTCAAATATCTCTAACTGACAAAGCCTATTGGTTTATAAATTTACAGTCATATTCTCCAGCGCTAGTCCGGTCTAACTTGACAACCAAAAGTTTTAAACTGTAAGTGTGTATTTTTTTATAGAGCCAATATTTTGGAAGAAAAGATTTTTTCTAATATACAATTGATTGTTCGAAACATTAAACTCCTAAAAAAACAAAGAAACATCATGCGCATGAGCAAACCTTAGCAAATCTGTGCAAACCTTACAGACCTTAGTTTCGTCAGGTGTGTTAAGGTTTACTGGGGTCTTTTTCTGTCGTTTCTATTTAGATAGACTTTCCATTCGCAAATTTTATTTTGAAAAACTTATTTGTTCGAAAATTTTCCGTTCAAATCATATTGGCTGGTCACCCCGTCTCGCCCTGTATTACTCTATAATCTACTGGTTCTTTAGCCTAATGTTTTATTGAGAGTTTTACAGCTAACCTGAAACTTTGTCATACGCACAATTCGTTATTTACAGATGTTTCAATTTACTGTTTACTCGACATCGCTATGGAATCATAAATATTTGAATTTGCTAAATTTGCGGTTTGACTTGTGCCTTTGTAAACAGTGGTTGATGTAACTGCAGTCATGCTGGTTTGATCGGTTAATAATAGACGAATAAACAACATAAATCGTATATGCAACCGCATTTAAAAAAATCTCTTCAAATACAAAATGTTCCTAAACCTTGGGTCAATATTTCATTTCATTCAAATTTTAAGTAGAAAGTTTATACAAACACATCGCGCACTCGCAAGAAACGTGTCACAACTCAAAAATAACAAAATTTCGTTTTATTAGCGCTTTTAATTGTAATTATATCCACCTTTATTCAGGAAAATTGTCGCAAGTTAAAACTCAAAAAACTCGTTACTTTTTCGCAATTCTCGCCAAAGCACAGATGTCTCTACGGGTAAGTCGCAAAAGGGTAGATCGCAAATCATCAATAACGTCACTTTTCAGCTGTGCCATTAAGATGAAAAATATATAAGGTACTATAGAAGAACTTGGAATAAGCAAATTTAAATTTCTTACAAATGAATTTTAGTTAATGTTGTGACAAGAAACTAACTTTAAATAATGTGTAATTTTCTTTTCGTTTTTAGACACAGGGTAGGTAATAAACTTCCCTGGTAATTTACCTTTAACCAACCTAAACTATTTTTTGTGACGCCACCCGTCTTGACTTGTATACCTCGCTTTATTTAAACTTTGTTTGTTCTTCGCTCTTTTTGGTTATAAATGGTTCAGCAAAAATCACCGTTCCTGTGTACTTTTTCAAAAAATAAGTCTTTTATTTTTAAAATAGTATATGAACGCACAACTATTTTGATAAACAATTGATGGTAAACTATGTAAGGTATTAAAAGAATACAAGAAGTTTAAGCTTTGCTTGTGCCCATTACCTAACGATATAATTGTAGACAGGCAGGTATACAAATGCCATCTTCCGACTTAGTCGGAACCGTTTCCGGAACGGGTTCAGAACCAGAACTGATACTGGAACATTTTCGGTGAAGCTGGATATTTCAGATTCAGATATTAGATCAGCATTAATAATTTTAAGGCATATTTGTAAAAATTCACAAATTTTGTAATACGTCAATAAAAAAAATTACAAACAATAATCACACATTATGTATAACAAAGTTTAATTTACCTTCTGGCTTCAAGATATTCTTGAATTGAATTTTTTTTCCAAGATACGTCCAAAAATCACAATTTCGGGTGCTCACAAAAGGGGATGTTGCGTATGCGCGTTAGTCGGGCCTATATTCCTACCCTTATTGGAAATATATTTTACGGAATATGAAAACTTGATAAATTATTTCTTCTAAAAAGTGTACTATTGTGACAATTATTGTCAGTTAACGCCAATGAATGTTTAGGGTAGGAATTTACCTCTTGTAAAATGAGTATGATTTCATTTAAGGAAACCGAATTTATCTGTGTTTCCTCAAAAACAAAAGGCATTCCTAGATGTAAACACCAGGGATGGTTAATATTTTTTGCATTTGAAATACTCCTCGACAAGTTTGAGTATATTTCATTTGTAATATAATTAATTCTTAGGACTTTTTTACATATAAAAACTTTTCCTGGTGTCTGACCACAAAATATTATTCCAAAACCCAATAATGATAAGAACTTGATGTAATATATTATTTATTAATGAAATATTATAACTTAAATATTTGGACACTATTCTTAATAGTGCATTAAGAACTTGAGTTATTCAACTTCTGTATTACTTAATGCGATATCAAATGATTTTTATCGTGGCACTTTTGCTAAAGTGAATTTACCTCTATTCTATATAAATATATATTTAAACGGTCATTTTCTATATAGATTTAAAAAAAAACTAAGAACACTGATGCGTACAAAGATCAAAAATAATAAAATCTCTCAAGGATATTATACATACAATTTAACAAGAGTTGGAATACCCACCCCATATACGAGTAATATTTTTTTTTTGTTAGTTTATAAAAACATAAAACCAACGAGCGTTTTTTGAAAAAATAACCAAAAATTTTTTTGTGTGCACATTATTATGACACTATTGTAGTTTTTTTCAATTGGGCTTCCCCCTCCCATTAAGATGTTAAGTTATTGTGTTTTTAACATACTGTTATAATAAATTTAACAAGACTGTAACTTAAAATGTCAGCTCTAACACGCATAGAAAATATCCTCCTATTATGTAAGTCTAAAAAAGTAAGAACCTCTTATTTGTACAAAGATTAATAATAATAAACCCTCTGCTGGAAATCTCTCAAAGAAACACAGACAATTTAACGAGACTCTCTAGTAAGAGCCTTAGAATCGTTATGATAGGCTTACAAGTAATCCCTTACACTCGTCAAGTTAACAACTGTAATCATATTAAAAAGCCTAGAGTAAGAAATAAGAACTTAAAGCTTGCACACATGTCGTTTGTTTTTGGGAATTAGGAAAAGTCGGAAATGATGGCATCTTACATATATTTAATGGGAAAGTGGACGAAAAAACTTATTTGATGACAACATTAATTTAATGGCTGAAAAGAAAGAGATTACCCACTATAAATCGAGATCTTTATAGTTATCTAGGGTTAGGATGAATTGTCAGAATTATCTGAAGCTATAACAAGTATTTCTTTAGATGCTCGATTCACTTAAAATAGGATTCAAAAATATTCTGTCCCCTTGCATTCTATTGATTTTTTATATTTAATATCGTTTTACAGGATTACTTAACTGGATCGAGAGGATGTCAAATAACTGTAGACTAAATGAGACAAATGAATTCATTGACATGCTCGCATTATTACCGGTACCCTGGGAATGGTGGTGCTGCTATTACTCCTAAAACGGTTCCAGTCAACTTTTTCATTGAAGTTAAACTGATTCTTTTTTGTAGGAATGGGGATTTAGTTAATGCAAATAGTGACAGAGGGGTAACGTAACGGAATTCTACACATTGTTACCTAACGTTTTATTAGTACCATCGACTAAATAATACCTAGATGAACACTGCCGTGCAACGAAAAGCGGGTCTCCCTTGAGACATTTGGTGGGTTTACTGGTTTATGGTTTAATAGTTTGATTGTCTACCATTATATAAATATGTATACTATGTATCTACATGTATATATAATGGTGGACAAACAAACTTAAACCATAAACCAGTAAACCCATCAAATGTCTCAAGGGAGACTGGGTTTTCGGTGTCTATATTCTTTATAGTCTCTGATTAGTACCTCTCTTAAGTTTTTAAATTGTAATAAATTATACCTAAAAGTAAACATTTTTGTAGCTAAATTATCCGAGCAATTTTCTTGAAAATTATTTTTGTTTGGTTTGTGATGACTTCCATTTATGTAATAACAAATTATGTGGATATTGCTTATTGCATGTAGCGGGTTACAGTCTAAAAAAGTTTTCAGTTTAAACAAATTTATTCAAGTTTTCTATAGGAGTATAATTTTTCAAAAATTTGTGTAGAACTTAAAAAATACACAAAATATAAAAAAATTGCTTCTCTTTAACAAGTGGAAACAGGATTACTTAGTCGGATGGAAAGTTTGCCGATAAATACGGGAATGACTAAATTTTTTATTTTCGCGATGTACCTAGGTTCCTGTGCTTAGTGGTACTATAATAACGTAGCAAAGAGGGTTACAGATGATGAAAATTCATAAACACGTTACAGAAAATCTACGGGTGCTTTAAAAATACACTTTTTATTACTTTGAACTCGTTGAGATAAAATTTGCAACAGTAAAATATTACACGCTGACTTTGTTCGCAATTAACTTTTACATCCTTTTTTTTAGTCCGTCGCCCAATAAAAATGCTACGAAATAAAAGGCTGATTGCCTTTTACAAAACAGAAAAAAAGCCATTTGCTCTTACCTAAATGGACCCATTTAATACAATACCCTTATCAACGGCCAAATGGACTAAAGCTAACCGTTCCGTTTTGCATACAAAACGGCCAAACGGTAAAACAAATGGCACGTTAAGGATAATTTCTCCTGCTGTACAGTCCTGCTTCTGCAAGGGTCAGTCGATGCTAATCCTGGCGGATTAATGTCCTTTTGTCTCCTGAATTTTCGTTTCTGAAACAGGAGCAGCATGGAAATGACCTCTATAGAAACATTTTAACTGTCTAAAATGGTCTCTAAAGACCAGAGAATTTTCTTTTGTATTATTAAACTGTACTATAAAATAAAATTTTAATTAAAGCAACCAGGAAGGATATTTTTATTTAAATAACAGATCCAGTTATGCCCATTTATATATATATTATGTAGCAGCATTGTGGTTGGTTTTTGTTTGGTGTAGATCTACCATCTAAAATAATGATAATCCTAACTCTCTGTTATAAAATACAGAGTTTTTTCTTGAAGGTGTCCTTTTTTTAACATTTAATTGTCCGCTACTCCTTTGTTATCGATACAGGGTATCGAGTATCCTGACAGTTACAATAATATTTAAGTTTTACCAAAAGCCGTGCTATTTTTAAAAAATTTCATAAAAGTATTTTTATTGAAAAATATAATATAAATAATAAAAAAAATAAATTTTGTAAAAATCCAATGACGTCGAAAATGTCTTCTCTATAAACAATAATTGATAAGGTGTTGTAAGAGAAACGAATATTTAAAGTGGAAACGGGGGTTGAAGTAGCTATTAAAGAATACTTTTACGATTTGTTACAAAAAACTCGTGGGTAATTATGCCACATCTTTATTTTTTAACATATTCGAAAGAAATAATTAAAATTTTATAAAAGCAAGTCGTATTTTATAAATGGAGGTTTAGCAGCATTTCTCGCCATGTAGTCTATTTCGTTTCTCGTCATATTGTCACGCCCTTAGTTTTAAGGGTGTGGATAGGGGCGTAAAGGTAACGGAACCTTAACTAGATCGAAATCAAAGGTGAGTTAAAAACAAACTTAAATCATTTATTTACAATAAATAGGAACATTCAATCTTGACATAAACAGAAAACACATATACATATGTAATTTACTCTAGAAAGATAACTTACTTTTCTATTACTTACATTACAGATTTGAAGATCATTTCTTCTACAGTTTATCACAATCACAAATTAATCGGACCGGGGATCGTGCACTAGTCTCTTTTCTAGCTGTCGTCTTCCCGATCGCCCTATCACCCAATCAGCAGTTTTCCCCTCCTTTTGAGGAGCGGTGACTTTAGGTCAGAAACCGCAATTGTGCTGACTTCATAAGTCAGCGTTGTTTAAATAAATTATTTAAAGTAATTGTTTGATTTTATAAAGGAACTACAATATTTCATAGTTGCAATTTTAATGCATATTCAATAAATAAGCTGACACATCCTGCCAATATAGAGGTCAAAAACTTATGAATAAGTAAAATAGGATTATAGTTTATTTATTGAACTTCCAATATTGATATATGAAATATTATTGGCTGTTCCACTTGTGACAGTATCTACTCCACTAAATAGTTGCTGACTGGCAACAATACGCGCCAAAATTTAATTTTTGTTATATTTTCGTTGTAAAAGTGCAGAAACAGAAGTGACAAGAGAAGTCTAGAATAACGCAGAACTTCTGCATTTGTGAAATCAAAAACGGAGGCCCGTTACATCACTACACACCTACACCCATATCTTCATCACTGGGATAAATTGAAAATATAAGAATGATATAATATATTTATTCCTGTAAAAACTATTTGTTTCAAGTCAAGTAATAGAGTCAAAAGTAGGAAGTAACCAAAACAAGGCTGCACAAAAGTTAATAGTTAAATGCAAGGTTATGACTTTGGACTGTACATTGTCTCAAATATATCCTTTTTCACTGCAAGAGGAATTTAATCTAATTGTATTTCTATTATTACAGGATACCATCATACAACTCAACAACCACCAAGAATAACAGAACATCCAGTAGATACAACAGTGGCAAGACATGAGCCTGCAACACTTAATTGTCATGCGCAAGGAGAACCAGAACCGACGATAACATGGTAAGTTTGGAATTCGTAATTCAAATGTACATACGTAACACTTACAAGGAAAGTACCCTAAGGGTACACTATAACAAAAACTTTTTCAAAAACTTGTAAAATGATTCGAGTGTCTTTTTTCAGGTTAAAATTGGCTTATATACATTAATTTTTTTTTAATGTTACAAAGCGAAATCTCGAAAACGGTTGAAAATATTTTCATAAACTTTTGGTGAGCTAATAGGGAAATGGGGGACATATTTAAACATATTTTTGACATTTACCCAATCTATTTTGAGGGGTGGGGGTAAATTTTGAATTTTAAATGGGATGGGAATTACTTTTGTTTATAAAATTCGAATCGACGAAAAAAACTACGTATGTGTATAAATTCTTTTTTTGATTTGCTCTGTCGGTTACGAAATTGTGGTTAACTAAATTTTGGTTGAATTTAAAAAATAAATAAATTTTACCAATAAATGAAGTTCACTTATTTCAGAATTACTAGTCGTTTCCGCGGAAATGCCTTATTTTTACTTAAGTCACAGTCAATTGAGAATTGTGACGTTTTAACGATTCTTTCTCATTGTATTGCTGGTCCGATATTGGCCAGCCTTGACTTTTTTTGTGGGGTTCTATAAAGGACAAAATGATGGTGCCTGCACCTACAACTTTAGAATATATGAAAGACCAAATCCACTTTGCCTACTTATTCAGCGGGTACAAAATTCATTAAACTATACCTACTTGCGAAATCCGGTGTCAGATGAGTGGCCGCCTAAGAACACTGTGTCGTTGGTATGAAAAAAGTGGTAGAGCATCTCTTCCTTGGTAGAGGAGGTACCACCCTACACATCCACTTAAACGCCTGGTAAAATCCCTACCGATTCCAGCTCGGGATGTGTGAATTAGACTTTCCCAATACACCCACGGTACATACTATTTACGCTATGGTCTTCATGGGCTGTCGGAAGATAAAAAAGAAGAGATTTAATTTATAAAACGTTAGTAAATAATTTACTAAAAAATCAATTATTGAAAGAGTTATTGGATTAGTGCAAAAAAATGTATTACTTTACAAATATGGGAATTTTTATAGATAGTCCAGTCATTGACAGATGGAATCAATTTCGTCTTAAAGTGATTGCTATGTGATTAGGTATTGCCTTTTTAAACAATACTCTACTTTTCATGTTAAGAGCACACGTCCAAATTTTCTATTCAGGTTCAAATTATCCTTTTACACACTTTTTAGTTTATGCCTTTAAATGTATTGTCTTATAATAACAAACAATATCGGAAAGTACGTAATAGCTTCATTTATTACTAATTTACTAATAAATCAATGCTGTTGTCTGTTTCCATAATTCTTAAAAGTATGATACACATTGTCTTCCTAATATTTGTGTTTATGATATACACATTGTTATCAAATTTATAATGTATATGTTACCGGCAACTTTCGACATCGGACAATCTGCGAAATGCCTAGCCACTTTGCAAGCCGACCAATTTACCAAGCATTAAGCAAATTGACGAGATCTTCAGATAATTTGAAAAATGACTTAAACACTTTAGGCAATCTGTAAAATGCCTGCTACAATCGTCAATATGCTTAACAGAGATATTAATATCTTACATTGACTATTGACTAGGCATTATGCAAACCGTTGACTGACCGGAACCAATTATCATTATGTGGGAGTATTGTGAAGCAAACCCTAGCAAACCTGAGCAAATCTGAATTTCTACATACAGGTTTGTAATCGGTAATTTTTTTGTTTGTTTCGGACTGGCTGTTCAGAATGTTAATTATGTCTTCTCGTTCAGTAAATATCACAAAGGTGTTTTTAAATACCTTTTTACGGCACTATTTACTTATCTTCTCAAGAAATAACTCATTTTTTAGGTCGTTGCGACGATGGCACGGCAACTGTTCGCAAAACACCTAGCCAATGTGTGATATTCAGATCACAATTCAGCCGATTTACGATTTTAGCAGGCAGTTTACAGATTGTCTGAAGTGATTTAGGCATTTTTCAAATTCTCTGAAGATCTCGTCAATTTGAATAATGCCTGGTGACAGTAGACATTTCGCAGATTGTTGGATTTCGCAAGTTGTCGGCAACATATATATATAGAAATGAAATTTTTTTAAAAAAGACTTTTAAAATGTGGATTTTTAAACCATTATAAAGCTTTAAGGACATTATGATGGAGTAGAAAGTTTTAATCCCTAGTTCTGCTATACTGAAAATCTGCTTTGTGATATTACAGCAAAAATATTTGATTATGGATTACCGGCACTGATTGGATTGTAAAAATAATACCATCTTTCATCTAGTTTTGAGAATATTACGTTTGTTAAATATACCCTATTAATTCTAACAACCCATAACCAATGGTTTTTGCTGTAATGTCGCACAACAGTTTTTTTATTGTTATCTTTAAAAGAAACACGGGATTGGGAGAATTGGACCAATTTCTTATTATTTATGATTTCATTTCACAAATAAATATTTGCGAAAAAATATCAATATTCTAAAGTTGTAATGCATTAGCAAAAAACCCTTTAATAGAATATTATGTTTCTTAGTTAAGTACCATCCACTCATTACCATCGCTTTATATTTTAGGTACAAAGATGGGGCAATTTTGCGAACCACGGTTCAAGATGCTCGCTCACACCGAGTCGCCTTACCGGCTGGAAGCTTGTTTTTTCTAAGAGTCGTACAAAGTAGAAAGGAGTCTGATGCTGGTGTTTATTGGTGCGAAGCTAGTAATGCACTGGGAAAAGTTAGGAGTAGGAATGCAACTCTCACCGTTGCAAGTAAGTAATAATAATTGCATCAATGTTTGTTATTGAATCGGGCAAAATAAGAATGGTACAGCAGAACATGGCACCAGCACAAGGTTCGCATTGGCTTCTTTAAATTTTTTGTTCAGCATCAACTACGTAGTGATGTCTGACCAAGTCATTTGCTAGTGAAGCAGTGTGTAAATAGTAAATCGATTTAATTAATTAAAAAATGCTTTCTTGAATACGTGCTGTACCATTCTTATACTACTACCGACTCTATAACTATTAATGCATATAAATAAAAGAGATACTAAACCTTCTTTCCCATACTCTGTTTTAACTTTGAATAACAAAATTTGAAGGAGTCGTTTACAAACAAAAATAAGAAAGTCGAATGTGTTATATCATGTGTGTGAAAATAATTCATTTTTTTTTTAATATAATGATGGCTTAATGAATAAAGTTACCTTTGGGAAAAAATAACTGTGTTAAGACATCGCTGTTTGTTTTTTTTTTTCAAAGTAGGGTTATGCCACAAATTTTGTAAACGATTGTGGAAATGTCTCAAATTAAATGATAAAGAAATTATTTAAAGCTTTTGTGTGTGTCTTTTTTTGTGAATTCTTGGTCGATCCAAAAGTTTTTAAAGTTAGGGCTGATTTACAAAAGAGTGCTCATTTAGCAAATATGCATTATGTTTATGGCCATGCTGATGGAAATGCATATGAAGCAAGACGCATTTACGAAGCAAGATATCCGAGTCGTGTAGCACCGTGTGCTCAGACCCTTGTAAGTCTTCATCACCTTCGTCAGAAACAGGAAGTTTGCGATAGTTTTGATATTCCCGGCAAGCCAAAGGCTGTAAGAACACGACAATTAGAAGAAGCAGTATTTTATATAGAATTGTGGAAAATCCAGGAACCAGTATTCGAAAAATTGCGCATGAGGTCCACGCTAGTCAGCAAACAGTTTTAAGGATTCTTTACGATCATCAAATGTATCCTTATCACATACAACGAGTTCAGGCCCTTTCACATCGTGATAATTTCTGTCAGTGGTTTTTGAAAGGTTCGACAGAAATCCCCAATTTTTAGATAATTTCTTTTTTACCTAATTTTTCTCAGAATGCCATAACAAATTTTCGTAACAATCACATTTGGAGTCAAGAAAACCCACACGCTATTAGCGAAAGACATTTTTAGTGCCAATTTTCGTTAAATATATGGGCAGAAATAGTTGGTAACCGACTAATAGGTCCCGTAATTCTTCCCTTGCGATAGATGGCCAAACCTATCGCAACTTTCTAGAAAATGAACCGCCAATTATTAGAATACTTGCCATTACCTCAGCGAAACCAGATATTTTTGTGTGCATGACGAAGCTCCCGCTCATTTTAGTGCCACAGCTAGAGAATATCTAAATGCAGTGTACGGAAACCGGTTCCCCAGATTTAAATGCATTGGATTTTTGATTTCTGGGGACACCTAAAATTCCTAGTTTACAAACCTCCAGTGGAAAAACAGGTAGATCCAAAAACCGGATAATAATGACTTGCGAAAGTATTAAAATCACCCCAGGAATTTTTGTACGTGTTCGTCATTCAATGAGAAGGCGGTTAATAGCTTGAATTTTAGCAGAAACTGGCCACTTTCAACAGTTTCTCTAAATCCAGTTTTTGTGTTAAATTTAGACTACCAAATAAGTTAATTACATAGGAAAAAATTTAATATAAATTATTTTCGTATAATCATAATTCATAAAATCTTTTATCCTTTTTTAATTAGTAAATTAATTTTGTTCAATTTATGCCCATAATGCATAAAAAAGTATCAGAGTTCAAAAAATCAGTGGCGTATCAACCATTTTCGCAGAAATATTATTGATGGTATATCCATGCACGCCACTGCAAAACCGCAAAATTAATTGCCATCAAATTTCAATACCGTATCTTCAAGGGTTACCGAAATTTTGAAGAAAATTTTAACACCGTGTATCTTATTAACTAAGCCGTTTGGGGTACACGTCCATCTTAAAATAAGCTTAGAAATCAGATCCTGGATTTTCTTCATGTAATTAAGGCTCACCCTGATATGCAGCCTGTAAAACTCTTTAATTTTTAAACTAGTATTGTTTCAAACAAATAAACTGAAACTTTGTATATATTTTTTGTACCGTACTCTGTGTTCCATAACCTAAAAACTAATTATGTTTACATTGTCTTTTTAAAGCCGAGCTTAAAACTCTTCAAAGAACAGTTCTAAATAATCCTTTTACTTTCGCACCTCTCGTAAAAAGCAATAACAATAAAAGTAAGGATAAAAAGATATTGCAGCCATCAACATTATCATTACAGTATTTCTTTTCCTTTTTAAAACTTCAAGTGTATGCTAAGATATAGCGGTGTTAGCTTAGTTTTAGGGACAAGTAAAAACTAAATAAACACCAAATTGTGATGCGGAGCAGTCTGTACAGAGCTGGACTGTAAGATATTTTGTCTAATGCTTTTTTATTTGTATAGTAATTGTAATTAATTTAAGCGGCCCTCCAGAACTCTACTTTCAGAATCTAGTTTTCTTACCATTATTGAGAGAAGGGGATGAAAGCAAATTCAGTGTAAAGGTGTTTGTAATTTTCTTTTATTAGACATTATGCTGCAGTTACAGTTTTAAATATTTAAAATGTTTTTCACATTAAAATACTAATAACTAGAATGAAAATAAACATATTTTCATTGGGTATTCATTCTCATATGTTAACATAAACAACATAACAAAGACAAAAACATATTCTCATGGTAACATACAAAAGGTAATAAAGTAACATTTTAACAAACAGTACTTTGAAGCAGAAATAACTTTATAACTATTCTTCATTTTAAACTAACCCTTTTTCTTGACTGAAGAGTAGAAGTAATTAAACAAATACTACTATTGTCTTGGATGCCAAAAATAGAACGGTTTTAGATTCAAGATCAGCCTTTACTTGCACTAAGAATTTTCGTTTGACACAAGTATATTAACTCTTAATGTAAGGCTAATTTTTCAAGAATACTCTAATTTTTAAATTAGATCAAGATTTGTTCAGTGTATATCTTATGATTAAAGCAATTGAGCATCGAAAAAAAAAATATAGTATAAAACGTCGATTTTCTCGCTTATTTTAAATTGGATGGTATGATTTTTATCATATTTTTGGATTCCAGGAGGTCTAGACATATTTTGTATAACATACCCTATGCAGTTTTTCAATCGCTTTTGAAATATTTCAAATCAAAAATTATTTCGTATAAATATACTTTAAACGTAACTATCCAGGTTGCGAACGAAATACCTGCTACTTTTTAAATTTTCTTTGTAGGTAACTCAAAGTTAATGTCAAAGTTGACAATAATACTTTAATCACCGTGAATTTATAATTTTATTTTTATGCAAAATGAGTTATTCTATTAAACAGTAAATGTTGATTTTTATTAGTTATTAATATTTGAACGCAATAACCAGTGATTATAAACAATAACAAATGAATTATAAGATAAACAGATAAATGTTAACATTGGGACTAAATATCAAAAGAAATTTTCAACATATACGCGATTTAGTTCTTTGCACTTTTCATACATTCTTCTCTGCCTCTGAAGGGTGTTTATAACACTTTCAGCATCATTTTTTCGTTCAGATTTCTTACTTCATTTCTCATCTTCCTTCGAATGTCTTCAATATTTTCATTATGATTGCGGAGTACGACATTTTTCAAATGACCCCAAAGAAAGGTGTGAGGTCTGGGCTATTTGCAGGCCTATGTAACGTTCCATATCTACCGATCCATTCGTTATACTGATGGTAGTGATAGTTTAAAAAATTGCGAACCTCAATTATATTATGGGGAGGCGCTCCGTCCTGTTGCCATATAATACGTCGACGTTCTTCAAGTGGCAACTATTCGAGAATATCTTCGATTTCATTTTCTAAAATATTAAGGTAGTACTGGCCAGTTAATGCTCCACGAAAAAACAATGGTCCTAGAATTTTATTTTGTAATATCCCACACCAAACGTTGATTGAATTATGCCCCTGCAAAGCATATCTTCGACGTTAAAGGGATTTTCATCCGACCAAACATGAACATTTCGTCTATTAAACATTCCCGCCGGTTGAGAAAGTTGCGTTGTCGGTCGAAACGATAGTATGAAATAAATTAGAATCTTGCCGCAGTCTTTCGTTAATACTTGTGACAAAAGTATATCTTCTTTCTTTTTAATCGGCACTAAGCTTTTGAACTACCATAATTTTATATGGTCTATACTTAAAATACTGTAACGTTTTTTGAACTGTTTCATAAGTCAACATTTTATCTCTTCTTCCATATCTGAGTTACCGCACACGATCGGGAATTGTTTTTGTTTTTGGATTCTCTTGAAAATATAATAAAGTCGCTAGGTCCCTTTCTTCATTTCGGAGTCTTATTTTTCCATTGCCCAGAATTCCTCTTTCTTCTTGTCATCTATTTCATTTTTTATGGTGTTTAATGATGGAGGTATTTGTTCCTCGTCAATACCTTCTTCATATTGTCTTTGAGCCGCTCTAACATAATGGATATTTTTTAAATGTAATTTTAATATTTTGTGTCTCTCCTTAATAGACTAACTAAATTTGCATCAAAATAAAATAATTCACGGTGACTAAAATATTATTGTCAACCTTGACATTAACTTTGACTTACCTACGAAGAAAATTTAAAAAGGTAGCATGTATTTCGTTAGCAACCTGGATAGTTACGTTTAAAGTATATTTATGCGAAATAATTTTTAATTTGAAATATTGCAAAAACGATTGAAAAACCGCATAAGGTATGTTATACAAAATATGTCTAGAACTTCTCCTAGAATCCAAAAATATGACAAAATCATACCATCCAATTTAAAACAAGAGAGAAAATCGATGTTTTATACTATATTTTTTCTATTCGATGCTCAAGTGTTTTGCTGATAAGACACATGAATGATCCATAAAGATCCCCAAATCTTTCATATTTAATATTTTTTCCCATCTTTAAAAATAAAAAAGTTATAAGGCCTGTTCACTTTTATTTAGATATCCCTATACCTACTAAAGAAATAAATGGCCTTGTTGTGAAATTTTTTGCCTCGCCGGCCAATCCTTGTGTCTTTTTTACGGGCGAATGAAATTTAGTATAAGATTGGACAGAACACAGGGCGATTCGTGTCCATAACTAGATAGGATGGATTGCTAAAAGTAAATAGAAATATTTTCATGTTTAATCTTTCATTGCCAGTTATAGAACAAAACTTATTTTAGCCACAATTTAGGATTAGGATTAATAGGTTCGTAATAACGACTTATTAATAACGATAGGACCACAACTTGTCAAAACATAAATAATGAGCTAGGAGATCTTAATTTAAACTAGTACCAATTATTAAACCTTTTTAACGAATTTTGGTGTATGTGTTTTTTAACAAAACTAGTGGGGGTGAAGGGACTGTTACTGAATTAATATGCTTTCTTTTGTAGAAAACCCAATTCCGTTTTACAATTACGAAAAGAAACGAGTTCGTCTAAAAATTTCTTAACTTAATTGAATCTGTACACAGACTTATCTTATAAAATTTAGTTCTTAAACTTTTCGCTCCAATAGAACTGAAAGGAAAAAGAAAAACTTAAGTTTCTTTTGAAGGAACCGGCAAAGTTTTCCTATTTATTTTATCAGAAAAACTGTATAAGTTTGGGAGAGTTAAAAACCTGGTTAACGGATCTACATAATATACATATATTAATCTAAATACATATCAGATGATTTTAATTAATTTGTTAGTTACTGTTTTGCAAAAGAAAAAAATTCTCTGACAAAAACATTAAGAGTGAAATATTAGAATATCAGGTATAAAAAACGAGATGAAAAAAGCAATGTTGCCAACTATGATCTGTTTTCATAATTTTAATAATTATCGCAAACATGGTTATTTATTGCAAAATTGGACAATGAGGCAAACAAACGATTTATTATTTTAACCCAACACCTATTTTTCGAAAGAAATAGTTTTTTTTTCTGATATTCGATGACGTAGATTAAATTTAAGTCGCCGCTTGACCTATTGGAAAACACGTATATTCCCGATGTTCCAGTCGAGTTTAATTTATTTATTATAAACTAATAGTACACAGCTGGTGATAACGAAACCACAAACCGGTTGATAAATTGCAACTAAATTGACGTTATGTTTAGAAACGTAAATCTACATTGATAAGGGTAGCTAATCCACAACTGAAGTGAACAATATTCCTTTTGAGAAACCCTTGAGACGTCCTTATAAGGTCTTAAGAGATGGGTTAATTAACTATAGTACGTATATATCTCTACATTTGGGACTATACTTTTTGACGTCGAGAGCTCTAATGGAACAATATTAACTGAAATTAACTTACCTTAGGTTAAAATCCCGGTACATATATTATTCATATATATAGACTGGCATCTTACCTTTAGGTAGAGTGGAAAGAAAGTATTGTTTTTAGTTTAATATTTGACTCCAAGAGAGATTTGGCGAACAAAACTTAAAAAGTACATATATGAATATTATTTTATTTTCCTGGGAAATATTATACTTCTATCAAAAAATTAGTTTCTTATCCTAAGAAACGCGTATTCTTGGCTCAACAAAGTATTACAAATAAATTTAATTTTTCCATGATTTTATATCTTACGAATATATAAGTACAAGATATGATTTAACTCATTATGTTAATCTTGACTATAGAATTGTCGTATAAAAAAACACTTTGCTACTAAATTGCAAGTAACACTGTTCTTGGGGATGGAACTTCAGCGTCTAATGCAAATTGTAAAATGCCACACGACAATCTCGTTTACTTAATGATGTCATCTCCTGCAAATAGACTTATATTATGTACATATTGATCGACAGGTTTATCTTAGCAAAACAGAACATCAGTTAATTCGTAAAGAACACAAGTCAGGTATGATAAAACTCAATACATATACCTAATATACAGGACACATAGAGATACATAAATAAAAATAAATAAGCGTTGATGTTTTATTTGTATTCAGAACTCTAAAAAACTATAACAAAAAACACCTAATATAAAGGGACATCAAAACCGCTCGAAAGACGGGAAGCAAACGACTGGAAAATAAGAGAAAGAAGTTTGAAGTTTTTCCTGGAAAAACTGGATGTCATTTTCCGGTGTATCACGTCTCTCGGTTGAAAAAGATATTCGCGTTAGTGACGGAAAATTTGGTCCTCGTAAAAATTCGGAAACGAAAATTAAGGAGAGAAATGACCTCGTTTTAGGGTCTTTGATTTTTATTTGATGAGTCTTTAACGTCGTCTGGTTTATTTAAGAATGAATTTTGGGACAATAAGGGACAAATTGTTATCTTGTATTTATCTTCTGGCATAATTGAGCTACTAGAAATCTGAAAAACTGGGCCCTTATTTTGTAATGACGTAAGTTTTTAATTAGTACGTGCTTATTAACAAATTTAAACGGTTCGAAACCTGTACTTGGCTTCTGTACTTGGCTTTTAGAAAATGACTATCACGTAGTGCTCATTTTTTAATCCAAGCATTGACAGCTGATGAAATTTTTGTACCCTTCCAAAGGTACAAAATTTTAAATAAATAAAGAGAAAAAAAATTATTTTTAAAATTTTTTAACCCTAACAAAACGATGCCACTAAAAACAGTGGTTTGTCTTGTACGTTTGACTGACTATATAATTGTAATATTGGCCAAAGCAATTTTAATTTGATATACACAGGGTGAACAAATATTATTTATTATACAATATTTTGCAGGTAATTTTGTATCCTTTTCGTTCGTGTTTTCTTTTTTATTACTTTATTTCTGAAGGAAGTTTAGTGAAAAGTATTTTGCAAATTTTTGTTTAAATTTGGAAAAATTTTCGGCTAATCCTATTTTTTGGAGACTTAATGTGTTTTTACATTCAAAACATTATTCTTAAATTAATTAATAATATGAATCAGAATAGGAAAGCCTAGAAAATAATAAAAACTGATTTATTTCCTTTTATGTAAACAAAAATATGATTAAAAATGTATTTTAAATCTCTCAAGATCACGTAATCAATAGATAAAACTATATTTACCTATCAGTTCTTTTATATTAATGGTAAGAGCAAATTTTTACTGTTTTAAAGTAACTTTTAAACAATATCTCAGGATTTTTTTTTAAGTTTTCAAAATTTTAAAATTAAAAATTTATACAGTAATTGTTTGATTATTGTACACATTTCCCTCCAAATGAGATGTGTTGTTCATTTTATTTTTAAAGGAACAACCCCATGCAGATTCGGCACCCCTCAGTACAAAATCCGATAAACTCTCGTCTAACAATTTCTGTTTTCTTTTTTCGTGGCCATTTCACCTTTTGATCGATTCCGCGCCATCATAATGGAGGAAACTCGACATAACAAAGCGTTTAATTTGAATTTTCCCGTTTTGCAGCTCTAAATAAATGCCTAAATCAGATGGGGGAATTCAGTCGGATTAAATCTGTTTTTATTGCTTGCTAGAAAGAACTTTTTCAAGTTTTTTTTTGTTTTTCATTAACTGCATACCAAACTTCCGTGGAGCGATTGGTTCAACTGTTAACATTATTAAATTGCTTAAAAATTGCCGTAGAAAAGCAGTAGATCCCCAAAAAATAAATAATTTAAAGTTGCTTTACACGTTACTAAAAATAACCCAACAAACACACTTGTGATGTTACGTAAGGGTGTCCAGTTGCAGGGTACCTCGGTTATCTTTAAAGATAGAGAGCTGCAGTTTTTGCAATGCTGTGCTACTTTTTCGTGAATCGTACGATGCTACAAATAATGCCGAAATAATACGCCCCTTTTTAGTAAATAATTTTCCTGAAAAATGGATAGGAACCAACGGACCTCTAAGATGGCCACCACGATCACCCGATCTTTCCATCCTTGACTTTTTTGTGGGGATACTTACAAAATAAAGTTTACAAGTCTCGACATCGCATTATAGAAGAACTGCGTGAAGCCACTACTCTCTATCTTCTCTACAGGGACGATCGATCATACTTTTAAATGCCATGCGACGAATAAGTAAAATGTGCGAGTTTTGTGTTAGAAAAAACGGTAGCAATTTTGAGTAACTTTTGTGATTTATAAAATATAAACAAAGATTTTTCACATTTACATTTTAAATTTACTAAAAAACATCAGTTTCCTGTTTTATCTAAATTTGTTTGGAACATTGGAACTGTGAATTTTATTATTCAAAATTTGCTTCAGTTATGTTATAGGGATTTAAAATTTTAAAAAGTAAACCAGAAAAGTCGGTGTATTTAGAAGTAAAAATATTGTAGTACTTGTTTGTTTGTTAAACTAAATTAAATTTGTATTTATTTTGTTGACATTATTTTTTTCTCAAAGCGTAGCTTCCGGACGCCACTGAATTCAATAGTAAGTTGACGGTTAGATCGGTTACAACAATAATGCGGGGAAATGCCCTTTTATATCCGCATTAATGAAAAAGGACAGTTTTGTCCTGGGGGAACGTATCTTTTTTAATTTTCCGCCTAGGTAGTTTTGTGTATTCTGCAATCTCCGATAACCGAAGAATAACCTTCTGAAAAAAGCTTCAGATTAATATTTTATAGATAAAAGACTTCTTGGGTCTCCTCTGAAGCTTTTATCTTAAAAATTACAATTCCAGACTGTCGAGTACTTCGGCAAAATAAGAGCAGCAGGCGGTTTTAATTTTTAATAGGTTATACATAATTTGTCGATGCATGTAGGTATAAAGTTAAACACTTATAAACACGAATGAATGAGAATATGTAAAGTGGATATGTACTTATAGTATATATTGCCAAAATTTACAAATTTTTATTCCATATTTGCTACACGTATGTGTATATCGTCAGTTTCGAGTGAATGAAACTGATCGGATGCAACTCGATCGACAAAATTTGTAAATACTGAGCAAACCCGAGCAAAGTATACCAATAATTTGTGTAAAAAATTCTGTAAAATTGTCATTTTACTAAAAATTCATACAAAATTGCGCGAAAAAGTGTAACATATTGTAAGTGTAAAGTATATGTTTGATCATCATCATCGTGCTTTCTCTCTGCGATTTTATTAAACTAAACACAGTATTACTGAATACGATGTAAAACATTACGACAGACTTGCATCCGCTAGAGTTCATGCTCAATGACTTTTGTAGAAAACGCCCTAATTCGTAAGTGAAATTTAAAATTTATCATTCAGGGTTCCTATGAGATGCCTTCGTGTCATTAAAGAACTGTATAATTTATTTAATTCAAATCTTATACCTACTTGTTAACTATTCCTTTTTTTAAACGTATTATTCTTTTTATGCAACGCTACTGATTTATAATACAATCGCAATCGATGAGTGAAGCAAATGATCTGACGGAAAATAATGAGTGCGCCTATTTAAATAATTGATTCTGTTGGATGATTTGCTTTCAAAATAATGACGTACGGTTTAATAGAATGCTCTGTAATTATTTTCCTATTAATATTTAGGCTGGGATTGTTTAACTGAAGGTGCTTTATTATTAGTGTGTTAGTGTGTAATATATTTTCTTGTAAATGAATTAAATTTTGACAAGAAAATTGTCGTAAAATTGTTTCGTTACAGTTTTATACCACAAATAGTTATGTTTGTCTGAAAATGTTTACTCCTGTCATTAACCGAATACCTTTATTGATCAATAAAAATGAAACTATAGTTTACAGTTGTTATATGCCAGCTTACAGTTTTCGGATGGTCAGTAATTTGAATTAATGTGAATTTAAATGGAGTTGATTAGATATTTGTTTGCCCTGATACAGGCTAATGCTTGGACCATTGAATAGTATATGTACTTTTCACTAAACTCTAAAAGTATATTATAGCCACCCTAAGTACCGAAACAAAAAGTAAAGTCATAAATCTTGAAAATCTATCCGTATTCAGTAATTTTCATATAGTAGTTCTCTCGATTTTTGTCATATTATTGTTGTTCTACTCTAAACACAAAGACGTAACGATAAAATATTTGTCGAAAGATATCCTCTAGATCTAGGGGTTGAATTTATAATTAAAATCGTTTATTATCCCCTAAGAGAAGTATATACAGGTTGACCCACCGAAAACTTTCCACCCAGGTTTATTTCCTTTTAAATAAATAAATCAAGAAACGCTCGGACCCCCTTCCCATTTAAGATTTTAAGGATGAAAGCTTGGGGGTTCAAGCACGGTAGACGAAAATACCAAAACAATAAGTGCTGTAGAGTATACGGGTCCAAGCGTTTTTTGATTTATTTATTTAAACGAAAATAAACCTGGGTGGAAAATTTTTGGTGGGCCACCCTGTATGTAAATACTCTATTCGATTATAAAATTATTTGTTTATGCAAAAATTGAGAATAAATTCTCTAACCACCTGAAAATTCCTTATACAATAAGGATTTCAACAAATAATGGTAAAACAGCTATTCTCCGGGCTATATGCCCCTCCGAGCGCTGAAATACATACCAAAATTTGCCGTATTTTCTTCAAACACAGTTAGATAGGAAAATACTAATGTTTCGAATGCAAGAAACTACCAGGAAGAAGGAAGCTTTTTCTTTAGTTGGAATGTTGTCACCTGCAGACCGGTTTCGAACTCGTTGGTTCTCATCAGTACAGGATAGACGAACATACCAACCTTCCGAAAAAGTAATCCCTTAAAGCTACAACTGTCGTACTGCATAAGCAGTGAGACACAGGCAGCGCCATCCATTAGCAGTTTCGAGCATTCAGAGTAGAGTTTATAGTAAGGTAAAATTTTCAAACGTATGAATGAAAGTCTACTTGTCAGGGGTACATATAAATATGCAAAAATTGAGAATAAATTCTCTAACCACCTGGTATGTAATTCAGCGCTCGGAGGGGCATATAGCCCGGAGAATAGCTGTTTTACCATTATTTGTTGAAATCCTTATTGTATAAGGAATTTTCAGGTGGTTAGAGAATTTATTCTCAATTTTTGCATATTTATATGTACCCCTGACAAGTAGACTTTCATTCATACGTTTGGAAATTATTTGTTTGTTTTATTTTTCATACAACAATTTTCGTTTTCCATTTGATGAGTACAGGGGGGAAAGATGAGGGTCCACTTGTTACTAAAATCAGGCTAACAGTATATTTGCGTCCTATCACTGCTGCTAAATATTGTGTAGTCGGTAAAAATGACTAAAAGAAGGAAAGTACAGACATATTATCCATTTTAAATTAGGTTGGTGTGGGCAAGAAAGATGAGGGTACCAGTGATTGTAGGCAAAACACTAGTCCAAGTCACTTGACAGCAACGCCCACAGCGCTCTCTGGTTGTTAAATATTGGACAGTTCCTCTCTGATGTTTATGTAAACAAGTGCCCCTTTTCCACAAGACCTGTGAGGACAGTACCAATCACTGAACACCACCCTCGGATGATGATACTTTGGTCGACATATTTTTATAAGGGCCCAGAAGGAGAAAACGTAATGATAAGACCGCAAGGGCAAATAATTTCATTACTTCCATCTTTGGCATACGACGAATTAATACCTCTAAAGCCATTAATAGAGCTCCTAGGAAGCTTGGTTCCTTAATCGAGGGAGAAAATACTTCTCCCCTTACAACTTACACATTCTTTATGTTTGCCAAATAAGACCTAACCTAGAGTACTATTCCCTCATCTGGGGAACGGAATCACCTTCGACACTGAACATCCTTGATTCTATCCGAAGAGCCATTCGACTCATGAATGACCCAGTCCTCACAAAAAAGCTCCCTTCTCTCGCTCATCGCCGCGCTGTTGGGAATTTATCCCTTTTCCGCCGATAACTCCGCGGATTTTGCTCTGAAAAACTAGCCGGTATTATTCCCCCCTGGACTGTTCCTAACAGAACAACAAGAGGCGCGTTACATATGCACCTCTTTACTGTTTAGCTACAAAAGCCCGCTTCTTAAGCTCATTCATACCTACGGTCTCCAGATTATGGAACAAATTGCCTGCAGATGATTTCCCTTCCCCTTCCAACCTCCAGTCCTTTAATCCCGTGACAATATATTAGATTTTTCTTCTCTTGAGACGCCCACGGAACAATACTTAGGCTTGAAGTCTATGTGGGCTGTCTCAGATAAAAAAAAATAAGTTACAACACCTAAAAAAGTTTTGTTCTGAAAAATCAAAAGAGTAGCTTGTCTTGATTATTTTCATGTCATTCTCATTAGTATTATATCTCTCATTTAATTTGCCTATTATATGGACTCTAATCTTCTTTACCTTTTTTTTCTGTACTGTAATGAAGTTGTTATTGTTTTTTTTAAATGAAGCCAGTTTAAATCATTTAATGTACTATAAGTAGAGTATTTTTAGTTTTTGTTAAACTAAATTTAAATCTTTTTTCTTAGATTTGTATTGAATTGTAATAAAAGTCTTAAAAGTTAAAAATTGCATTTTCTCAGAGGTGATATTACCCTCATCTTTCTTCCCCTGTGCTCTTCATTTGATTCAGCTGTAGTGCTGTTTTACCATAGTTAAATTAAAAATAAGATGTGTCAGTATAACTATATCTAAACATAGTTTTAACTAACCATGAAAACTGATGACTGGGATTAAAACGACAATAAGAAATAATTAATATCGCTAGGTTCCATTTTTAATCGCAAACATTCGATACATTCATCGAATTTTTGTGAGGACACCCTTCTATGGTTACAAAAATGTTACAAAACACAATAGTACAAATTTTAGCTGATTTCTACCTTAAACTTAAATGTGAATATACCTTAAAGTTGTTTCAGTTTTATGGTAGTCTAGAAATAACTACAAAAGCAATTGCTATGAAGTTTATATTTATAACTTATACTGAAATATTACCTATTTTACAAAAGTAAAAATTTGCACGTAGATATACAGTTTCCAGGTGTTTTTTTTTCAGATTATAGGTTGTATATGTAGTAAGCGGTATGCAAAAATGTTCAGTCGCCTTACCAAGACAAAACATTACTTTATATTTCATAGAAAAAGTATTTCTTCCAATAGTTTTATGAAATCATTAAAAATACAATATTTAAAAAATGAAGCAGACACCGTAACAAACCTACGAGTTTTTTGTTACTTTTTAATTAGTGAAACAATGATGGTAACACGAGTCAAATTAAAACCTGCGTTCGTAAAATTGAAATGGAATCCTTTTCCGTTTTTTGAATTTTCCCATTTAATTAATATAGATGTTTTATTATGTGATGGGCGTATCGAATGCTTGACATGCAGAACTAAATGTATATACAGAGATAATAATTACATTGAGGCTTTCCTGATGCCGGTTCTGACGATAAAAATAAAAAGTAATCAATTAAATAATGAAAGTAATTTAGTATTCATTGGCGATAATAATGATAACACGTTAATGTGTTATTAAAAACTTTTTTTTAGGAATATTAAATGTCCATTTGCCTAAAGATATCAAAACAAGGTTATTAATTAGGACTTATTCGCTTTTTTGAATGGTCTTTATCACAGAAATCGTTAGTAGTTCTTCCAGTCAGTTAAGTTGAAAAAGAAGTTGTTATATTAGCTGCTTTATTAATTGAAATTAAATTATTAAAATCAATCAATCAATCAATCAATCAATAAAGCTTTATTGTCCAAAGAAAATCTTATTGACAAAGCATGCTTAAAATTATAAAAAAAAGTCATTACATGGACACTCTACATAAGTATACACCAATAAGCGCACATTATAAAATTCACTTGTAGGAGCCTAAAACTATCTTTCGCTTTTACAACTAAACCACCAATTAATTTTAAAAAAATATGTATAATAATTAATAGTAAATTAAAAGCCACGATAAAAATATTAAAAAGTTTCATCAAAAAATTCTGAAATTGAGTAATAGGCTTTGTTAATAAGTATTTGCTTAACTTCTCTCTTAAATTTTCTTGTACAGGTAATTTTTCTAACCTCTTTAGGAAGGTGATTAAATACCTTTTTACCATTATAAACAAAAGAATTTTTAACTAAAGTAGAAGATGGAATGGGAAGTGCTGCGGTGTGTGTATTACGCACAGAATAGACTGGATTTGCTCGAATTTCTTGCCAAAATTTTTTGTGAATAAGGCTGACTGTTTCTAGGATAAAAATACATGGCAGTGTTAACAACTTATGAAGTATAAACAGTGGTTTACATGATTCTCTTCTTTTAATTTTAAACATAAAACGCAAGGCTCTTTTTTGAAGTATAAAAATCATATTAAAAAAATTTCTTGAACACGCTCCCCAGAAAGATATTCCATAACGTAAGTGAGATTCTATTAGAGCAAAATAAACATTCCTAGCTGTTAACAAATCCAACTCCTGAGCTATTACTCTTAAAGCATAACAACCCCTAGAAAGCTTCTTAGACAGTTGCAGTATGTGTTGCTCAAACTTTAATTTATCGTCCACAAAAAGCCCCAAAAACCTATTGCATTCCACATTATGTATCCGCTCAACATCCAGAAATACATCCAATTGACACTTAAAACAAACAATATTTGTCTTCGAAATGTTAAGTGTAAGGAAATTTGAGTTACACCAATCTTTAATCCTTACCAGATCTCTATTAATATCGTTCTCCAACTGATCAGAAAATTTGGAATGCCATAAAATAGTAGCGTCATCGGCGAACATAGTAAATGAGCCGGATATATTTAAAGTTGCCAAATCATTTATATATATTAAAAAGAGCAAAGGACCAAGGACAGACCCTTGTGGAACCCCAGAAGTAATTGGCAAACTTGAAGAAACATTATTGTTAAAAATGACAGCCTGTTGACGGTCCGACAAACATGATTTGACCCAATCCAAGATCTTACCCCTAAAACCATAGATTTGAAGCTTGCCGAGCAGTATTCCGTGATTCACACAATCAAAAGCTTTCGCGAGATCACAGAAAACTGCCGCGGCAACCTCTCCATCATTAATCCGGAGATAGAGGTCATTTAATAAAGAAAAAATAGCATCATTAGTATTTCTTTGCGCCTGAAACCCAAACTGATATTTGTTTAAAATGTGATGTGCGTTCAAAAAATCAATAATACGTCTTTTGACGAGTTTTTCAATAATTTTTGCCAGTGTCGGAAGCAATGATATGGGCCTAAAATTTGAAACAGTATTAGGATCTCCCCCTTTGAAGATTGGTAAAACTCGGGCATCCTTCAAACATGCTGGAAAATTCCCTGAAATAAAAGATAAATTTATTACTTCAGCTAGTGTGCCTAGGGCTATATCCGGAAGAGCAAGAAATATTCTTAAAGATACATCGTCCCATCCAATAGCCCTTTTATTTTTGATTTCTGTAAATACCTTTTTAATTTCATCTATTTAAAGGTGTCTTGTTTGTCCTTCTTATGTTAAGATGTATGCTGTAGTTCTGATCCTTATCCTATAAAATTATGCATCTCAATCTGTCATAGTATTATAGTCTTTCTTGATGAGTCATCAAGAAAGACTCATCAGTCTCATCAGTCAATGCTGTCATCAATGATGACAGCATTGACTCTGATTGTCATTAGTAAAATGTTTTTGTTATGGCCTTGTAAACTCATATTCAAGTCATTCAAATGTGAAAATATATCACTCAAGTAAGCCAACAGTAATAAAGATTCTTTATCTTGTAAAACCTCTGAAAATGAGTTATTTTTATCTGTAAAAAAGATTTTCAATTCATCTCGCAGTTCAAAAAGCCTTGTAAGTTTAGTATTTGATCCCACCATTAGTAACACAATTCTAAAGCCTTGTCAGTATCATTGAGTGGTATCCAGATATTCTTAGTCTATAGACTGCTAGGGCCTCCTTTTTCACTACGAATTGCAAGGGTGAGAGTCCCTAATATTTTGATAACGTATCTACTACCACTCTGGGACATTATAGTATGAAGTCAGTACTATACATACTTGTTTAAAGGATCTCGGTTTTACTAAATAAGCCTCGTTATTTTTTAAAAAAGTTAATCCATCTTTACATGCCATTTGTTTGATTATGTATCTTCGACAATCCACACCCAGTATCAAGTTACCCAGACAAACAAATCATATCTTGCTACTTGTTAACCTGTTACAATTTTTACAATTATTAATCTGCCAACACCCACATACACTCTTATAGCGCCAAATATATCAGAACAACATTGTAAAATAGTGCTTTGTACCGCCCAGGTATTACCATCCATCTAAATTATTTATTGGACAGGAATTTACTGTTAATGGATCGATGGTAAATTACTTGGACTCCTACTATTTGACAGCTTGATATGAATAAATTGTTTATGCACTTATATGCAAACTTAGATTATCAACAGTTTTATGGGTTATTGTTAACAAAGACGAATGAGGTACTGGGTGTTCAATCCAAATGTTGTTGAAATTTAAGTTCGGTAGTGCCCCTAAAAGTCTATAAAGTAATTTTGGAGATGTTGACAAGGGAAAAAACGTGCTTTAAAAGTTTTAAGTTGGTTCTAATGGCCATTCAGCTGCACGAGATACTTTTAAAATAAGCTTTAAAACAAAGTCACATGTCATTGGTGAAACAAAAAAAAATCGAATGGATATAATTAGAAGTAAGACTTGTCAGTTTCTTAATTGTAAAATTCGTGTAAACTAAGAAAATAAAACCATTTATTTCAGCGGTAACGGTTATACAATCGTAATTTAGCCCTTGAAAGTCCCCAATTTTTAACTCTTAAGCGGTGAGAATGTGGTAGCAACTGTCAAAGTGGCCCTAGCATAGCTTGTTCTCAACCCTTGCGTTCAGCAATTTACCTCCGACCATTGTGATAACATTTATGACAGGTCAAGTCATTACTTACAAATGTTTAATAATAGATCACGTGACCAACACTGCACCGGTGAGAATTGCTGAACAAACTGAATAATCAGGGCGTTCGGTTTTTCAATTTTGCCTTTTATTTATAATTAACCTGACTTTTTCCTCGAAAACACGTAGTTGTATGCCAAAATGTAATGAAATAGGAGTCCACAAACCTGTGGACTCCTATTTCAGATAGGCAATTGCCTTAGGATGAAATGATAGAAAAAGAAAACTACACCAAGGGAAAATTTATATCAACGAATATTTCTAGGTCACTTCATCGAAAATGATTACATGAAAATAAGTAATTACACAGGTATTTATAGTTTTCTTTCATCAATAGTCACATAGTGTGCACGTAGTCAATATTGTCATTTAGATTTTTCGAATATATTCCCAATCTTCTCTGTTGAGTTGTTGAAGTTCTGCCTTTTTCCTCGAAAACTAGTCAGCCCTTCATCTTTTTAATTCAGTTTTGAGTTCACTCACTTTCCATGTAAAATAATTAGTTATTAATATTTTAACAGAAGAATTATGAAAACTGGTTTGAAAATGAAAAACAATCTACTTTTAGCTCCAGTGAATAAAATAACAGCTAGGAACAATGTAGGATGGTGGCACCATCTGTTTTAGTTTACACTGGTCTTCCCCCATTAAGAATTAGGAAAATCAAAGACACGCGTATACGTGATCTCTTTCAAATTAGCTCTTTCTGTTGCATATTGTATATGTTTGACAAATTGTGTCGATGTTTTTGCCGTTTAAATTATATGAAATAGTCAATTTAGGGAAGAGAAAAAGTTTGCATATTATTTTTAGGAAATAGATATCAGAAACTAAGGAATTGTTAAGCACTCCGTGCTTAACGATTAAGAAAGAAGCTATGAATTAACGAATAGGCACTAAGAAATAAAGAATAAGGAATTGGGCAAACCCGACCTAAAATCATAAATAAAAGGTTTTGTGACAAAACTGAACTGGTGAACTACAAAGCTTAGTTGGCGGAGCAACCGGAGCATTAAAAATCGGATCAGATTTTATGGATTCTGCGATTAATATCCATGACAGCTGTTCTAAAACTCTTACGGTCAGATTCACTATTGCTAACACCGATCTAATTTGACAATCTTGGTTTTAAATTTACAAGTGTGACAATAAGTCAACTGAGTTTTGTACTGTGAATTTATTTCAGAGTTTTTTGCAACTCTATAAAAAACTATTTTAATACGTATCCTTCCCAATAACAGGACTAAATTCATTATAGGTACCAACAATTATTTCAAGATTAAAATACTTTGAAAACCATGCAAATCGCAGAAATATAAAGGTAACTCATAATGACAAGACAAAAACCCAACTGATCAACTGGAATACCTAAAATTAAGGCAGCATTAACTGTTAAGCCTTTTCACAAAATCCCGGAGTTAATCTGTTTAAGTTTTCTAACGTACATTTTTTGTGTTTAGTTTTAGTTTTGTAATGCACATTTTTTTCTTTGTTTTGTATATTGTTTCACGAGTATTTGCTTCTAGTTGCGATATATTTATTTATTACAAATAAAAATCATTTTTTACACGGTTTTGTTGCCCCACATGAAAGGGTGAAAGCTTGCTGACAAGTGTCAATTCGTCGCTTTGGTAGTAAGGTTCATTATAAGCTACTAGATTATTTAGAAGACATGACTACTTTCAATGATAAATAATTTGATTATAGTAGATACGTCGATGTAAATTTTATAAAATATTGATAGTAGTTTACTCATTCTTTACATGTAGAATTTGAAAGTGTATGCATGTCTTTGACTGGCTCTTTCCTGGAATTCATTAAGGGAATTTTACCATGCTACAAAAATCTACTCCCTAACTTGCTAAAAACCTTTAAGACTGGAGACGGGTTTAAATTTAGATCTTCTAGTGTCATCCTTTTTCTATAATTTCTGCGATTTGTTTGGATTCCCAATAATAATTTTTATTGCGAATGTATATGGCCATTTTCGTTATACATTTATGAAAAAAAAGCTAAATTTAGATATTTATTTAACTAGGTACGCATTATACAACTGATGGTACATTGTAGCAAGTCAGTAAACACTAGTAAGTGTACACAGAATAAACCCGACAGTTTAACAAGAGAAAAGTAAATATAACATAATAATATGGGCAAAAGACAAATCAACGAAAATATATTTGGCATTATAAAAATATAATAACAAAATGAAACAAAGATATATGATTAGATGCGAGCAGGAACAAATAAGTAATTACTTTTACTTAATCCTAAGCCTTTCTACCGTTAGGTGTTTGAGTTGAGCTTTGTACTTTCTTCTCCATTGTTTTCTGTCCTGAGTTAATTTTCTATGCTATTCCCTTTTTCTCTGCCTCTTCTCTAATTCTGTTGATCCGTGTTTTCCTTGGTCTTCCCTTTCTGTTCTTTTCTGGCACTCGCGTTTCAAACACTTTTTTTGTCATTCTATTGTCCGGCATACGGCACACGTGTCCGAACCATCTTAACTGCTCTTTACGATTTTTTCATTTATAGGTTCTATTTGTAACTTTTGTCTATACTCTTCATTTCTAATTTTATCTCTTTTACTTTTGTTTTCTATTTTTCTAAGAAACCTCATTTCCATTTCGTTGACGCTCTTTTTTTTGTCTTTCCGAAAGCCTCCATGTTTCGCTACTGTACATAATCGATGACCTTACTACTTTCTTGATTATTTCCGTTTAAAGTTTTTTTGATATTTCCTTTTTCCTTAAAATGTTGAACTCATCATGTTAAATAGATTTCCTGTTTTTCCCATTCTGTCGTTTGTTTCTTTATCTATTCTTCCATTAATCCGAAATACTTGAAATCATGTGGTTTGTCTTTGTACTTGATATTATCATGCTTTTAGTTTGTCGACATTTATTTTCATATTTAAGTTTATTAGTTCTTCGTCTAATCTTTCTAGGTTTTATTTTAGATTCTTTTCTAATTATACTAGAGTATGGCCATGTCATCTGCGAACATCAATTCGGTAATCTTTGTTTCTTTCATTTGCCAATACCCTAGTGTTAATTTTTTCATCCTCTTCTTTGCTTCTTTTATTATTTTATTCAGGACTACTAGAAGTATTACAGGACTTAATATACAGCCCTGTTTTACTCCGACCCTTGTAGCGAATTCTCTAGACTTTTCATTATTTGTCCGTACTGTATATTTATATTATCCTTATACATAGGCTTTTTTATTTCTATTGTTATTCTGTCTACTTCTTCCTTTCTTAAAATTCTCCATAATATATTTTCTCTTCGGATTCTGTCGAAGGCCTTCTCTAGATCTATGAAACAAATATGTATCTCTTTATTCTTATTTATAAAATTTTCACTTGCTAGGTATTGTGTGCTTCTGTGCTTTCTAAATCCACATTGGGTGTCTTCTAGTTTTGTCTCTATCTTATTTTTTAGTATATTTTCTACTTGCTTGCACCAGCGACTTCGTCCGCGGTATAATAAATTTTACTGTACAAAATTTTAAAAAATCTTATTCTTGCGCTTGTCAATTTAATCCCTTTGTTGTTAAACATAGGAGGTTCTAGACCTCTATTTTTGGAGGGGCTCAAGCCCCTGGTTTACATATGGGCGGCTAGGCCACTCGGTTGGATTTGGGGGGCTTATTAGAGATTAGGGGGGGCTTGGCCCCCCAAGCCCCCACCTAAAACGCCTATATTATCAAATTAGACCGGTGAATAATGAATATACCTCGACATACATATATTATATATATATATATATATATATATATATATATATATATATATATATATATATATATATATATATATATATATATATACCTATATTTAATTCATTTTATTGCTTCACCTGAAAAGAAGACTGAATTAAGTATTAAGGTTTTTATTTAATTATCGATGTTAAACATGCGTCGGTGTGATAATCTAAATTCTTTGAAAGTTTATTAGACCCCAGTGCCGACAATGATCTTGTTTAAAGACTAAGTAAATATTATTAAAGACAACTATTAGGTATTTAAATAGTTTAAATTGTGGAGTAATTTGTGTGCGTTCGTAGAATAATTACGGCAATTAACAAGCTCATAAAAGTTATATAAAAATAAAAGATACGTAAATTTAGAGAGAGCAAATTTGAAATAAAACTGGACTTTAATGGATTATTTTAACAGTTCTGCAGTGAAACCCTATACACTTAAAAAGAGTCATGAGTCTTCTCATGACTAAGTACTGGGTTGGGTAGTTGATCAGTTAGATTTTAACAAATTTTTGTCCTGTCATTGTTAATTGTGACAAGTCGTCATTAAAAACCTAAGTTATTCTAAATATCGTGCGATTTGCTTAATTTCCAAATAATTTCTATCTTGGAACTTCTTGCTCAAATAAGTTTAGTTCTGTGGTAAATACTTACTACTTCAATTTGCCTTTTTTTGATAGATTTTCGAAAAAACTCATCAGGAGCTAGTGAATATTTTGCCATATTTTTACAATGTATGTGTTGCACTTATTTTGTGTTGTAAGGCAGCGGTGGAATAGTAAAGGCTACTTTACCTGAGAAAAAGCAATTAAGATATCTGTCTGAAAGCAACAAATTTCCCACAATACGTTGATGAGCGAGAGTGATCCTTAACCATGTTAGGAGCAACTTAGTTACCATTAGGATAACCGATACCAAATAGGTTAAGGATGGAGAGGTCAGGCTGAAGCAGATATTATTATGTACATTAGTATCAGTCCTAATCCGATGATATTGACAAATCTGGATATGGCCACAGTACTGTGATAACAAAGGTACTGAAAAGCCATCTTATCCTAATTTCCATTGAAACATAGCTCAGCCATTTTTATTGTAAGATAAAATAAACTTAAAAGCTATGTCAAACCAACCTTAACATTTTTCACTCCAACAATCACAGCCATTTTAACAATATTTGGAAAACCCCTAAAAATAATTAAAAAATTTAACACCCATTATCTTTGAAAACAAGCATCTGTTCATATAAACGTTTTCCTTAGTTTCTTTCAAAGAGTCTCTCTTTAAGAGACGGCACATGTTTTTTGAAACACGCTGTATATCTTTTTATGTCTACAAGTAAGTTATTGGTTTTAAAATTACTTAATTGCGCAACAGCAATGTTAAGAGAAACAGTACGATGGTAGCTGATTACTCCTCTTAAAAAATGTTTCGTCCATTCTGTTGATTGGACGGAGAAAACTAAAAATGATCCAATAAAATTAAAAACTTTTTATGATGTGGTTTCGGATAAAACTGAAATTATCTAATGTTATATGTTAAAAATGCTTTTAACAGATTTAGGTCTACCAGTCACACAGACATTCCAAGAACAGTTTCACTTAACATTCGGTATCTATTCTTGTATCTTTTCTAAATATATTGTCATTGTTTTGACGATCAAAGTGATAAATCTTCGTACTCGATTCCTAATGTTAATGTCCGTAATAAATTTAAAAGGTCTCTCCCGTAAAATTGTGGCAGACAGACATTTGTGTAATTCGTTCGAATTTTTCCCTAAGCTGTTTAAAAATTCTTTGCTTAATAAAAGAAAGGAAAAATGAAAAAAAAAACGAAATTTTAATGAAAGGTTGTTTTGTATTCTTTAGGCAGTTTATTTGAGTTGATTAAGTTTTTGAAGGATTCAGGACAATTAATTCTTTAATATTTTTTAAGAAAATGTATTTAATACATTTTGTTAAAATTAGTTAATTTTTTTATAACGAAATAGAAAAATAAAATAACTATGGTTAGACGTAAAATAGAAATCTAAACGCAGATTTGACTATTGTAGGTAAATTTATATACAGGGTGTGACCAATTCGATACATTAGCATTGACATCTTGATAATCATACGAGATAGACGTTGGTTAAATTAGGGCAAAGCAAGGCCGGACTTGGAAATTTTGAAGTTCTATCTCTGTTGCTACTTACGGGACCCATGCCAAGTTCAGGTTTTTTGATAATGAGCGTACTAGGAATGTTTTGGTAAAAAAATATTTTGGAATTTGCTAAAAAAGTTGAATTTTTGCCTTACCCACCTGGCAAAAAAATGAACACATTTTATTTATTAATTTTTCTAAACAAATTTTACATCGTTTTATCGAAAATTTTAAATTTTTTTAAACCTAAAATATAATTAAAAAAAAATCAAATGACTAGAACTTTCTTCTAACACCTTTTTTTCTCTTCAAATTTCAAAATTTTTAACGAAATGATGTAAAATTTGCTTAGAAAAAATAATAAATAAAATACTTAAACGTGTTCATTTTTTCCCAGGGGGGATGCAAAAATTCTACTTTTTTTCGCAAATTCCAAAATATTTTTTTCTTTACCAAAACATTCCTAGTCAGTGGCGCATCCAGGGGAGGGGCAGGGGGCTGCAGCTCCCCAAACCAACATCATCGACACACACAAAGTTACGTAATTTGTTACGTAATTTGATGATGACGGAGGTATTAAAAATATTCCGAATATCGGAATAATCTGAGAATATAATATGTATTTCTTGAATACCCTTTAAGTCCTGAATGCAACCCTGTATCACACCTAATATTTTATTAAATTAATAAATAATGTTTCATATATCTCTATCTTATTCATTACGTCTTATGCAAAATTATTTATTGCTGTAGTAAAATATGAAACTGTGATATGTCTATACTGTGATACTTAAAGAATTTAACTTGATGATGCTATGTATAAAATAAAACGTAAATTTGTAAGACTAATACAGCCATCCCCCATAGCTTAAGAACGACCCAAGAAAGAATAGATCTGGAAATTCGTTTTTTTAAATATCTCCAAAAGTATTCAGAATATTTTTAGCATAAAAAAAATTCAATTTTGTTTTAATTTTCCCCCATTCTATATGGTCATTGAGATGTTACTGCAAAAGTGTCGACTTTGTAATACATAGACGGATCCAATTTAATTAAAAATCTCATATATATATATATATATATATATATATATATATATATATATATATATATATGTTATATCCCAAATATCCTATGTATTATTAAGAATTATTCTAAGTCGCTTATCTGTAACAGGATGCAGGTGTTTATCAAAATATCAAGTTTCACGTTATCTCAAATTATTGCTGACCCATATGGGAACGAATCCAGTATTGCAACGTATTGTGCAATATTACGAGACTTTTCTAGAAACTCTATTACGATAACAAAAGAATATAAATACCTCCATCTAAAAGCGCTGCATCAGTTTAGACAAATTAGACCGCTTGTAAAGTTAAAACTTTGAAAGTCCGAAAACCAAACAAATGTATTTGTTAGTCGTGTAAATAAATAAAGTGTTTTTTAAAAAGAAGTTTTTGTCGGCCACGATCTAACAAATTGGCGCAGTCGTGGTAGGATTGTTCTGATCGTCAAACGGTTGTTCGGTTCCTGAGCACCAAAACGCGAGTGAATTTCAATTCTTTACAGAACGAATTTACCTCCAAGTGACTATCAAATCCTACAGATATCAAACACAACTTTCAACTTCAAACAGAAGAAGAACTGTTGAAACGAGAATCAAGAATTTTCCAAAGGTCCAAAGAGACCAGCAACTCAAGAAGAGTTTATCAAGGGACACAAGAGCCCACAAAACAAAACAAACAAACCCTGATCGACGAACTGCTTCGTAGAACAAGTGGCCTGCGGGCAAGATCTAACTACCTAGTGGTCATCGAATTCCCAGCTGTAGTTGACGCTGAAACCAAACGTCGTGTGGATTAGGAGCACGTAGTGGAACCCCTGGCACGTCGCAGCACCAACACCACGTGTGGATTAGGAGCACCTAGTGGAACCCCTGGCACGTTGGACAGCTGATTCCCTCAAACACCTCATCGAAGCCAAGAATGTTTCTTCAATTAATGTAAGTCGTTGATAAATTGTCATATTGTTGATTTACAAATTGATTTGAATCATTCTCGCTAACTCGAATAATTTGAATTTCTCACTCTAACTTGTCTAAACTCACCGAACATTTTAGTAACAAATACGTAACCAATAAAAAAACAATCATGGCTCAAAATGAAGAGAACCAAAATCAAAATCAAAATGCTGGTGACATTGAACCCTATAAATTATCTGAAATTTTTTCTCTCGTACCAGAATACGACGGAGATCAAATTTCTCTAAACACCTTTATTAACGCATGTAACAGAGCCGATGATATGTGTACCCGCGACCAAAAAATTTTACTAGTTATTAAAATCAAAAATCAATTGCGCGGAAAAGCTGCTCAATTAATAAACTCTAGAGAGATAAATAGATGGGATGATATTTCCCAACTACTAACTGTTCATTTTGGAGATCCAAGAGATCTAACTTCTTTAATTCAAGATTTGCAACGTATGCATCAACTGTCAAATGAGAACCCTTTAACTTTTGCTGCTCGATTACAAACGCACAATGCAAAAATGCATTCCGCTGTTATCAAACAAATTTTGACGCACGCTCAAAAAAATGCACAAATATTACTAATTGATAATATGTGTTTAAATACTCTCTTGACAGGATTAGAACAAAGATTAGGTCAAATTATTAGGGCAGGAAATCCCAATACGATGCTAGACGCTATAAATAGAATAAAACGAGAACTACAACTGTCTTACTTCGAAACACAGAAATTTCAAAAAATACAAAAACCCCAAATCTCAAATCCGAAATTTTGTTCATTCTGCAAAAAGAACGGACACAATGTAAATGAATGTAGAATGAAACAGACGCAAAGGACGCAGTCCGTACCCCAATATAATCGTACATTCCAACCTATGTACATGCCGAATCAAGACAGGACGCAGTCCGCATACCCTCAAAACAGTCAGTACAGGACGCAGTCCGCATACCCCCAAAATACTCAATTTAGGACACAGTCCGCATACCCCCAAAACAATCAACAAAGGACGCAGTCCGCAAACCCCCAAAACAACACACGACCAAATTTCCAACCCGCGTCATCAAGTCAAAATCAAACAAGATTTCAAAATTTTCAACAAAGACCCAGTACGGTCTTTATGCGACCAAATCAACAGAAAACACATCACATAAACACAAACAAAAATGAATTTAACCCTGATTTTGTCGAAATCCCAAATTTTGACGCGAATTATGAATCTCGAGACGAGTATTATCACGAAAAAGAATACTACGATGATGAATATCACGATGATTATTCCGATAATGATAATTTTCGTTCCGACTCAGAAAACTACACGCAATACAACGAAACTCAAGATTTTTCTCAGTGTAACAACACTAATCGTTTTTCTCTGTGTAGCGGCAATGAAAATTTTTCTCAAACAAACGTAAATTTTCAGAACGAAGCCTCGGGAATGTCAGAACTGACAGATCAGTTCCAAACAATGACGGTTCAAGAAAATTTCAACCCCAACCCCAATTTTTTAGAACAAAGTTTTCTTTAAATACTGTTTCATCTCAAAACCTTTATTACATTTTTGATAAAACAAAAACCTTTAAATTATTAATAGATACCGGCGCAGGAATTTCAATTTTTAAACCCAAAACATGTGAAAATTTTAAAGCAAGAACCTCTGAAAACTTATTAGTCAAAGGCATTACTAATGAAAATGTTTTAATTACCCAATCAACATTAATTCCTTTCGTTGATAACGACCCACACAAAGTCTTTATTTACAACCTTGACATTGAATTTGACGGTCTACTCGGATCAGATTTCCTAGAACACTATCATTGCGTTATAGATTTAAAAAATAAACAGCTTACTACAAACTTTAAAATAATACCCATGTACAAGGTGGACGGAATTAACGAAAATACGGCGATAGAAAATATAGCAAATTTTAAGAATACTATAAATATTGAACCACGTACAGAAAAAATTTGTAAATTAAGAACAAATAAATTGAAAAATACCGAAGCAATCTTATTAGCCCAATGCATTGACAAAGTTCGTTTACCAAACGCCATAGTCAAAATAAATGAAAGAGGAGAATTTTTGACATCAGTTTTAAACATAAATATGATTCCCAAAACAGTTAGTTTTTGCAATTTAACTTTCGAACCTCTTATTAAGGAAAGTACTTCAGTTCAAAACTTCAATAAGGAAGATACTACATATCCACAAGTAATCAACAGGGAAGAAGAGATAATAACCCAATTACGAACAGAACACATGAACGACGAAGAAAGGGGATTGATTTCTCAAGTTTGTCTAGAATTTTCTGATATATTTTACTTAGAAGGAGATTCACTGACTTTTACTAGTGAAATCAAGCATTCAATCAAAACAAAAGACTCCAGGCCAATCCATACTAAGTCCTACAGATATCCACATGTCCATAAAGAAGAAGTGAAGACACAAATAAACAAGATGTTAGACCAAGGAATTATCCAGCCTTCAATTTCACCATGGTCAAGTCCAGTATGGGTTGTTCCAAAGAAAATGGACGCATCTGGAAAACAGAAATATAGACTTGTGATAGACTATAGAAAACTAAACGACATTAGTATTGACGACAGGTATCCATTACCAAATATATCTGACCTTTTAGATCAACTAGGACACTGTCAGTACTTTACAACATTAGATTTGGCCTCAGGCTTTCACCAAATAGAAGTCAACCCAGATGACGTAGAAAAAACAGCATTTTCTGTCGATAACGGACACTACGAATTTTTAAGGATGCCTTTCGGGTTAAAGAATGCACCTTCTACATTCCAAAGAGTTATGGATAACATTCTAATGGGTATCCAGAATGAAAAATGTGCAGTCTACATGGATGATATTATAATTTACAGCAGTACTATTCATGAACATATATCCAGACTTCGAGAAGTATTTGCCAGACTCAGAAAAGCTAACTTAAAAATACAGCCAGATAAATGTGAATTCTTAAGAAAAGAAGTCGCCTATCTCGGACACCTGATAACAAAAGATGGAGTAAAACCAAATCCAAATAAAGTTACGGCAATTAAAGAATTTCCAACTCCAACTAATACAAAAGAAGTAAAATCATTTTTAGGACTTTCCGGATATTATAGAAGATTCATTCCAGATTATGCCAAAGTATCAAAACCATTGACTACATTACTAAAGAAAGATACTCCTTTTGTTTTTGATTTACACTGTCAAAAATCATTTGATACATTAAAAGATTATCTAACCAAAGAACCTATTCTTATCTACCCAAACTTTGAGGAACCTTTTGTCCTAACTACGGATGCATCTATGTTTGCAATAGGAGCAATTTTATCTCAAGGTCCAATTGGAAAAGACTTACCAATAGCTTTCGCATCCAGAACACTATGTCCAGCCGAAACCAAATATGGTGTTATTGAAAGAGAACTATTAGCAATTGTCTGGGCAGTAAAACACTTCAGACCATATTTGTATGGAAGAAAATTTAAACTCGTAACAGACCATAGACCATTGACATGGTTATTCTCAATAAAAGATCCAGGCTCAAGACTTGCCAGATGGAGACTCAAATTGGAGGAATATGACTATGAAATCCTGTATAAACCTGGAAGAATAAACAAAAATGCTGACGCCTTAAGCAGAATTAAAATTAACCATTTTAAACAAGTTACTGCATTTAATAAGAAAACTCAGGAAGAACCAGAATCCTCTTCCACAGAAATAGACGAAAATGAAACTCAACTAATGTCACCTCAAACTATGGAAAACGAATTTAAAAGATTTTGGGAACTATACCACGTAAAATCTTTAATCGACTACTCAAAGATTAGATATACAAATGATCAACTCCTGGATAAAGACCACAAGAATATAATAATTATTTTTCAACAAGATAAACTAACAGATTTACACTATAAGATTATAGAAGATTTCCATGAGGAACACCCAAGTTTTGACGATGACAAAATAAATATTTTGAATTCTAAAACCTCAAATAAAAGAAAATATTATCTCATAACCTTACCCTTCGTAATGGAAGATGCTATAGCTATACTATTTAAAGCCTTAGTTAGTTCACAACATGAGATAGATGAATCAAAAACATATTATGTAGAAAACAATGTTGACCTACCATTTTTAGAAATGCTATGTTTTATTTTTGCTGACAAAGATTTAAAAATTGTTATTTGTCAAAATATTGTAACCACTCCACAACAGGATGAAATCCCAATAATCATGGATCAATATCACTCTGGAAAAAGGAACTTTCACAGAGGAGTTAATGAAACAATAAGAAGACTTAAAGAAAAATACAACTGGACAGGACTCAGCAAAGATGTTGAGAATTTTATAAAGAAATGTGAAATCTGCCAGAAAAATAAAGTTATGAGGAAAAACATGGATAACCCACTAGTTATTACAGAAACACCAAAAACCGCATTTGAAAGAATAAATATTGACATTCTAGAAATTCCAGAAAGAAACCATATCCTAACTATAAGAGACGAACTCACTAAATTTATTCAAGCATACCCACTAATGGACAAAACCTCAAAATCCGTAGTAAACACCTTATTACTCTATTTCCAACACTATGGAACACCTTTAAGGATACATTGCGACTTTGGAAGAGAATTTAACAACCAATTAATGAAAGACTTATGTAACCTCTACAACATAAAATTAACATTCTCTAGTGTAAACCACCCCCAATCAAATGGCTCATTGGAAAGATTCCATGCCACTCTTTTAGAAATGATACGAGTAATGACTACTGAAGACCCAAATGAACACCCCTTACAATTATTGCCATATGCTTGTATATGTTACAATAATTCTGTAAATAAGACAACTGGATTTACACCATATGAATTAATATTTGGACATACATCTACCAGACCTCCAGAAACCCTTTACAACGAAAAGGAACTTGTTTCAAAATATATAAGAGACCTAAATGCCAGAATTAAACACTACTATGACCTTGCCAGGCAAAGAACAATACAATCAAAAGAAAAAGCTAAAAGAAGATTCGACGAACACGTAAAAAGAGATAATGCAGATTACAAAGTCGGTGATAAAGTTTATGTAAAGGAATCACAAATTAAAGGAAAACTCGCTAACAAATTTAATGGTCCTTTTATAATCAAAGAAATTCATCTAAATTCAGCAACACTAGAAAATTTACAAACGAAACAAACAACTAAAGTCAATTACGATAGACTAAAACCATACTATGATGACGTAATAATTAAACCAGATGATAAAAACGCTATAGAAGAAAATACTGATTAAAATTTTTTCATTTCAGATTTTTAATTATGCTCTCCAATACGCTTGCTCTATCAAGACAAAGAAATGATAGTTATCGCTATACACTCAGACCTATCGAAAATAATGTCGGATTATACTTTCAAAGAGAAACTAAACTAAAAGTCTCTAATGATAAATGGACACTTCTAGTCTACAAAGACACAAGAAGACTAAAAGAATTATATGATAGTAATAACAACATTTTACAAAGCCTAAAAACTATGCTAAATAGTAACAATAACTACATGAAAAATGTGTATGTCGATTTAAAAACACACATCAGTTTGCTTGGACAAATATCCAAAGATATAGAAGATAAATTTGAAGAACTGGAACTAGATGTTTCAACAAGACCAAGAAGAAGACGTGGCTTAATCAACGCTGCAGGAAGCATTTGGAAATTTATTACTGGAAACTTAGACTCTTCAGACGGAGAATATTACAATAACTGTATAAATAAAATTGAGAAAGACGAACATGAACTCGAAACTCTAATGAAAAAGCAAATAATGGTAACAACTTCAGTGATCAAGAGCTTTAATGAAACTTTACGAAAACTTCAAATCGACGAAGAAACTTTCAACAAAAACCTAAAGAACATAGAAAAAAACATTCTCGATATATGGGATGAAGTTGAACTATTAGAAAGTAAGCTACGCCTTATAACTGTTTGTCAACATTTAACGGAATCTTATTCTTTCATAGAAGAACAATTAAATGACATCTTAAACGCTGTCACTTTCGCCAGACTAAATATAATTCACACCTCTATTATTACCCCAAAAGACTTAGTATCCGCATTAGGAAAAGTAGCTCAAAACCTTCAAAAGAATAATTTACCCCTTTCTCCTAGAGAAGCTAAGGTTGCTACCTATTTAGATTTCATAGAGTTAGCAGCATTCCAAACAATGGATAAATTAGTATTTGTTTTAGACATTCCTTTAGTTGAACCCGAATTGTACACAGTTTATCGATTATACCCTATTCCAACTAAAGATAATCGAACTAAGCTTCATTATGTTTTACCAACCATTCAAAAATATATAGCGAAAGGTGATGATTCAGATCAGTTTATTCCGTTATCTGATATTGAACATTGTAAAGAAGTAATGATTAATATTAAGCTTTGTAAAAACTTGTATTCATACCCAATTGATTCTAATGCTATTTGTGAAGCGCAACTTCTCAAAACGCAACAATTTAATAGTCTTCCCAAAAACTGCGAAGTAATTTCAATGTACGCACAAGACTACAAGGTACAATTGTTAAAACCAAATATGTGGTTATTGGTAATTACCGATCAAACTCCAATAACAGTTAAATGTGAAAATATTGATCCAAAATCAGAAATAATCGATACTAACACAATTATGACGTTACAACCCGGCTGTTCAGCATTTGTTGGAACTACAAGAGTTCAAGCTTCTATGACGAAATTTTCAGAATGGCACTATAATTATTCTAATACATTTCAAATACCTTTTAATTGTTGTTCTAATTTGCCAAATAACGCTCATAAAAACTTAGACTTAAAACCACTTAAAATTGGTGAACTAAATCTCGAAGATTTGGAAATTGCTAAACACAAATTGGATCAATATTCTAGAGATATAGACGACCTAATCAATGAACCTTTAATTCAGAAATATACGCCATGGTTCACTTATGTTTCTATAACTTTAATAATACTCGTAATAATTGTATACTTTTTCCGAAAATGTCAAAAACGTAGGCGAATGATTGGAATCAGTATTGATCAATCCAGCCCTCCATATCCACCTTCTCCAAAACCTGGAATATCGTTATTAGGAAAACGACTTTCCAAAATGTTACCGCGAAGACGTCCAAGCATTCGTCTCGGTGAACCAATTGATGAAGGTGAAACCTTCGAAATTATAAATACGAACATAAATAAGAATTGCGCATAAAAATTTGAAAGGAACTATCTATATTATCTACATTTATCATGATTCGATTATCATTTCTTTATTATTGTATCTGACGCTTTCTATATATTTTATTATTGCTTATTGTACTTTATTATACACTGCTCTTAAAAGTTACTGCACTGAATAGCACTAACTTTTTATTATAAGAGGGAGCTGTTATATCCCAAATATCCTATGTATTATTAAGAATTATTCTAAGTCGCTTATCTGTAACAGGATGCAGGTGTTTATCAAAATATCAAGTTTCACGTTATCTCAAATTATTGCTGACCCATATGGGAACGAATCCAGTATTGCAACGTATTGTGCAATATTACGAGACTTTTCTAGAAACTCTATTACGATAACAAAAGAATATAAATACCTCCATCTAAAAGCGCTGCATCAGTTTAGACAAATTAGACCGCTTGTAAAGTTAAAACTTTGAAAGTCCGAAAACCAAACAAATGTATTTGTTAGTCGTGTAAATAAATAAAGTGTTTTTTAAAAAGAAGTTTTTGTCGGCCACGATCTAACATATATATATATATATATATATATATATATATATATATATATATATATATATATATATATATATATATATATATATATATATATATATATATATATATATGTATATATATATATATATATATATATATATATATATATATATATATATATATATATATATATATTTCCATAAAACGTTTACCAATTTCACCAATATATTAACTATCTTAAAACGTTCCAGAAAATTCTGCTTCTTTTGCTACGAAAAATAAAACTTTTATTTTATATTATTTTACTTTTTCTTTTCAAGCTCGTTTTATGGCAGTAAAATGGCATAAAGCCGATAAAAAGCTGACATTATCATTTTTGCCATCGTTTTAGAAGTAAAAGAGATACTTTCAATGCTGGTAAGGTGGATTTAAAATTGTTATTAAAGTAATTTTAACTCTTTTGGGAGGCTTTTTTAGTATTGGTATAATTTTCGTTTTAGTTCTTTTATGACTTTGCTTTTATTATTAGCAGCAACCCTGATCCAGCTGTGCCCGAGTTCAGTGCAGATCATTTCTTAAGCTAAATGAACTACTGATGTTTATGCTCAGTACATACACTTAAAAATCATGCAGAAAGTTCATTCGACCGAGGAATAGCGGTTACGCGCTATGGGCATGCTCGAAGCCGGCCAAAATCAAGTGCTAGTGACAGATGCTATTGGTACCCGTCAATGCGTTATTAATCGCGTTTGTAACAGATATCGTGGTACTAGGAGTGTAAGTGAAAGACAGTCAGGACGTGGAAGACCGGCTTGTGCAGCTGCAATCGAGGCGAAACCCAAATAACTGGCACAAAATTTACACCTGGCCCACAATCTAACCATTTGCAGTCAGACTCTAGGAAATGACCTTTATGATGTTCAGCTTTGGAGCAGAGGACCTTTGAGAGTTCCGCCTCTCACCAGGGGTAATCGCGGATCTCGAGATATTTGGGCTAGGGAAAATCTCGCTTGGAGAGATGAACAGTAACAAACCTGTATTAGTATTCGTTGGATGAACAGTGTGGGCATATTCTGTTTACAGATGATTTGGTTTTGATTTTTGGTTTGATCCCATTTGGTTTCTTCCAGATTCAAGAAGGATACGAGTCTGGAAATAACCAGGAGCAGAAAACCGTCTCCAACCATTTCAACGCGAAACAATTATTGTTTGGGGCGGAACAACATTAGGCAGAATAACGGACCTCGTTCTGTTAGAAAGAACAATAAAAGCGGTCGCTTATATGGACTTGATACTCCGTCCTATCATCGTCCCATTCGCGCAAAACGCTGGCCCGGCTAGCCGGCCAGTTTAGATCTCCAAAGCGGGAGATGACCTTTTCCGGGAATAATTCTCTAACGACTTCCATAGACGTTCAGGCTGTATGGCGGTGGCCCCACCCTGCTTAAACCATGTATCCTGATTGAAGCCATTAAATTATTGTAGCTGAGTTACCAAAAATTCCAAAGCATCGCACAATAACGATCACTGTTTACAGTTACCTTTTGGCTATGTAGGGGCTTCTCGTATTTTTGCCTTGGATTGTCTGGTGCGCAGAACCGACAAGTTTGCTTATTAACGGCGCCTGAAAGGTGAAAGTACGCCTCGCACTGAAGAGAATATTGTTAATCGGTCGATTGCAAAAAAATGAAATATCATTGTTTCAGCGAAAAAACGACGGTTTATAAAGTCATTTGGGTTCAATTCTTGCACTATTTGGACCTTGTTTGGATGAAACTTCAAATCTCTCCTTATTCAGATATTTGGACCGGGCGACTTACTTTTCTTTTTCAATCAAGGGCTTTTCTGGTGATGTCATCGCTTCGTTTTCTAAAAATAATGTTGTACAAGGACGTTAGTCAAATAACACATTTGCGGTGCATATGCGCCCTTAATTAAACAAAAAATAATAGTAATATTTTTCTTGCTTAAACCTCTCAAAGCCAGGTGCTAAGGATATGCGGCAACATTGCACCAAACGCACTAAAAACACCCCGAAGGCTCCTTCTCTCCACTGATATGGCCCCGTCTGCCCGGAGCAATTGGAGATGAAATGACAACATGGACGCAGTATTTGCTTTTCGTATTTATGTTTACCCAGCCACCAGAAAGACGATCTTTATAAAGTTTGTTATATTTATATGGAAAACAGAAGAAAACGTAGGTAAAATATACTTTTTGTTGATTTTGCTTTCCCGCAGTAAAATGCTGAATTTTTTATGCTGGTATTAAAACTTTTATTATTTTCAGCAAATTGGAAATACTAAAGAACACACAAGAATGGTATTCTAACTATAATAAGTGTAATAGTGTTGAGCTGAACTACTTCCCTCGGTAGAGCAAGTATTGTATTCGTGAACAAATCACCTATCGCGATTTTTTTTAATTTCAACTTTTTAGGTCTTACGAAATTTCCCATTTACGTCACTCTGTTGGTCGGTCGGTTGTTGATCTTTAAGATAAAACATATGGAGTAGCTTGGAAACATCCAACTAATATATTCTATCACCATGCCTGTTGTCAGTGCCCCAAAATTTATAAAAAAAAAGCTTAACCGAGGATTTAAAACTGAAATTAAAATTTGTTGGGGAAATAGACACTATCTCCTCAGAAGAAATAAAGTAAAAACTCGTCGCAGGTCAAAAGATATTGGTTTACCATTTCCGTCTTAGGTTTTTGATTTTATATAGGTTGTTCTGTTATATTTCAATTTTGTTGATTGATGGTACTGACTCTATCTTTTTTTTTGTTCACACTCTAGGCTTCAACATAAAAAGCTGCAATAATATTATTAGTTCTGTTTTAGTTCTTTTTTACTTGTTAGTAGAAAATTATGAAAACGAAAAGAACAAAAAATAGCTTGAAGAAATATTAAAATTTACTTACCCAGATATGGCGAATTTTAAGATTAAGAGACGTCTAACGAAATAAATCCCGCATCGAATCTATAAAATTATCAGTTTTTTATCCGACTCCAACTTCTTTTCACCTTAAAGCCCTCAATAACGACCAAAATTTATTACGCCACCTCAACTTTTCTTTAAAATTATACGTTTATTATAACATTTTTAAAAAGAAAGCCGCGAAATTTCGCTTAAAGATAAGCAGAGCAGACTGCAAAATGTGTCCCAGGCCGCTTATAATATTGAATTATTTGAAGCTAACTCGAGCAAAATCATGGGAGAAAATTGAGAAGAGACGCGGTTATTATTAGGAAAATCATAAATTCTAGGCCGTTTGGATTACGTTACGCTAAGGTATTATGTGTAGATTTACGGAGACAGGGTGGTTTTAAGCGGGTAGTAGGCACGGTATTAAAGGTGGCGTTATTGAAAATCTCCTGTGAATTTACGTGTTTTTTCGTAGATATTTTATAATGAGTAAATTTTGATAATATTTATAGCTACTTTTTCATTGGCAATATACAGTTTTACATACACTAAATTTTTGCTAGCGGTATCCGAAAAGTAACTAGTTCTAGTTAGATGGGGGACATATTTAAACATATTTTTGATATTTACCCCCCTCTCTCTATTATAAGGCGAACTTTGGAATTTTAAAGGAGTTGATGTACTTGTGTTTATTATAAACTTCAAATCAACGTAAAAAACTACGTATGTGTACAAATTTTTTTTGATTTGCTCTTTCTGTTACGGAATTATGTTTAACTAAATTTTGATTGAATGAAAAAAATAAATAAATTTTACCAATAAATCAAATTTACTTATTTTAGAATTATTGTTCGTTTCCATGGAAATACATAATTTTTACTTAAGTCGGTTGAGAATTTTAACATCTTAACGATTATTTCGCGGTTTATTACTTAATTAAACATGGAAGCGAATTTTAATGTGCAAGTTGATATGTTTATATTAATTTTGGGGGAGTGCAGAGGGAACTACAGAGAAGCTGCACTAGTGTGGGCGGAGAGGTTTCCTAATAACCCGAAATCTCACATGGCATTTAAAAGACTGGAAACCAGAAGTTGTAAGGACGAAACCACGAGTTCGGAAGCGAACTAAAACCGACGAAAATAGGGCAGTTAGCGATTTAGGTGCAGTAGCTATTGACCCGCATGTAAGTACCAGACGGCTAGCTGCAATGAGTCAAAAATCAGTTATGATCATATTGCACTCGTACAATTTTCATCCATACCACGTTACACTCTGTCAAAATCTATGGGCAAGACTTTAAAAATCGCGTTACTTTTTGCAATTCGGTCACAAGACGAATGCAAGGAAATAAGGGGTTCCTAATGAATGCTATTTTATCTAACGAAGCTATTTTCCATAATTGCGTGTAGGTAGGGTTTTAAGTTATCCTTTATCCGAAAAAATTTAATTTCTTTTTTTGTTTGATGCTGAAATATTTGAAAACAGGTGGATTAGACGAGCTGATCCGGTCAACTGGCCTGCTATATCCCCGTATTTGACCCCCTTGACTTTTTCTTGTGGGGTTTTATAAAGAACAATGTGATGGCGACTGCACCTACAACTTTAGATGATATCGCTACCTCAATACTACAACTAAACTGCTGGCCACTCGAACTTACACATAGAGATTTTTAGGCAAAATTTAAAGTTCAATATTTTCAACAGGAATGCAAATTTTTGAACGCGTTTTGCAGATTTTAAGAGCTAGTGTTTTTCGGATTAAGCTGCATGACGTATATTTATCGTAGGACCGTAGGTTTATTATATACGGGGTGATCAATGAAGTCATGCACAAAAACAAAAAGTTTTATGAGTGAAATTTCCGCAAAAAAATTTTTTGGTCATTGCAATATGGTTCGTTACTAAGGTAACATCAATATCTCTAGTCGTTTTTGTCACTTTTTGGATTAAGGCCCTTAAGTCTTGTACACACTACTAAACATCAAATTAAGGTAGCAAAATTTTTAAAATGCTGTAACTTGACATTGGATTGACGGTTCTTGATGATTTTTACGGATTTGGAATCCTTATTTCACGTAGATTTTCTATAAGCTAAGCATTTTATTTGCGAGTTGAAATATACAGGTTGAAATTTACACATTATACCGAGTCGATAATAGACAAAAACGTAGCGACAAGAACAAGTTTATTACATTATAGTCTTCAATATACAAGATTGGTTAACAACGGCCAAAGTCAATTCTTACAAAATTTTTAATTCTAAACCTAATGTAAAGGTTCCTGTAATCCCTAAAAAAACCAATGTCAAGTTATAGCATTTTAAAAATTTTGCTACCCAAATTTTATGTTTAGTAGTGTGTACAAGACCTAAGGGCCTTAATCCAAAAAGTGACAAAAACGTCTAGAGATATTGATGTTACCTTAGTAACGAACCATATTGCAACGACCAAAAAAAGTTTTTGCGGAAATTTCACTCATACAAACTTTTTGATTTTTTGCATGACTTCATTGATCACCCCGTATATAATAAACCTATGGTCCTACGACAAATATACGTCATTCAGCTTAATCCGAAAAACATTAGCTCTTAAAATCTGCAAGACGCGTTCAAAAATTTGCATTCCTGTTGAAAATACTGAACTTTAAAGTTTGCCTAAATATCTTTATGTGTAAGTTCGAGTGGCCAGCAGTTTAGATATCTCTAAAGTCGAAGTCTAGAGATAATGTGATTGACCGAAGATTCACTTAAGTAAAAGTGAGGTTTATGTTATAAGCATTTAATATTTTTTCTTCATATTATATTACCCTACCCATATGATTTTTTGCAGATGTAAAATTAAATTTAAGTTGCAATATACGAAAAAAGGATTTTGGAAGTTATCAACTTGTTGAAACGAATATAAAAAGATGTAGTGTTACCCACATTTAGTACCCCAAAAAATAATAATAAGCAGAATCAGCTGCAGAAAACTGGGTTAATCATAATTTTCAAACAAATCAAGTTCTTAGAGCCAAGCCAAAATGATCCAACCGAAATGAACTAACCAACATACTAAAATACAACCGCTTGAAAGCTTCAGTTATCTTGTTACGATTATCTGATGCTTTTTTGACATAATTGGCGTTTCCAAATAACAGAATCTTAAGCAAAGTTTACAGAATATTCTTTAAACTGTGTCTTAAGACTCTGAAATTTACCTACGTCGAGTTTTACTTCTAATACAACAGGGCCTTACATTCGGTTAAAAATTTAACCAATGGAAAAAAGTCGCTTGAAAAAATAAACTGTATAACGAATAATGAAATTAAATTATATTATCAGATATTAAAAGATGGATCCACAACATTTATCTAAAGATGGTAAAATATAATCCACTGATTTTGTAGGAAAATTGGGAAAGAAATAAATTATTGATTCAAACACCAATACTTATACGACACTAGTAAAACTAAACTTTTTCTTCTATTAGACAATAATTCACAAACTTCTTTTGTAACTTTTCAGGTCAATTAGATTATTTTTCTGTTCTATTTCACCGGGTTTATCCAAAACCTTTTTTGTTTCGTTGCAATATTTCAACTGTCAACCCCCTTTAAAGATTTTTCGATCCGCCACCACCACCACCCCCTTCTATAGAGAGCCAACTAATAGCAGCAAATCACAAATCGGACGATTCGAAGTGGTTTGTTTTCGGGGAAGCACATCCGATCGCGACCGAGCTCATTATTCCCGAACCGCAGTCTAATGGACGTCATTTGTTTTAACCCTTTTACCCCCCGCTGACTTTCTGGCCGGTGCATTTTCAGTGACGTGCGATCGATAATGTTTTAAAGGATAATAGCTCTGTTCGTAGAGAAATCACAAACCAATCAGCGCCAATAAGATTTTAGTTTTTGGTAACGTGGCAGTTTGCGGACTGGTTTCCAGTAATTTCATTGGCTCTGACTGGTTTGAAACTGTTCTACGAACAGGGCTAATAATGACAAAAATATGGTGGAAGAAATCTTTCACCTGACTACACTACAAATGTTTAAGATTTAGTACTGGTTTAAAATGATATCTTCTTGTTTTATTTAGTGCATTGGTTTTACCAGTTACTAAAAATATATATTTTTTCTACGAGCGTGCGGAAAGAAATATTTTCATGAAAGTTTGGGGGACATATTTAAGCATATTTTTGACATTTACCTCCTCTCTCTATGAGGGAACTTTGAAATTGGATGATGTACCTACCTACACAAACTACGTATGTGTACAATTTTCTTTGATTTGCTCTTTCGGTTACGAAATTATGATTTATTATGTTACAAAATAAAAAAAAATTATTTACAATTTAATTTTAACTTATTTATCGTCTGCCATGCGTGAAAAGTTGTTTGAAATGCCCCCTTCAACTTCCAGATACTTTCTTACTCTTTTTCTAAATGAATTTCGTACCCACTGTACGAAACTGTGTGTGTCACTAATAAGCAGGCAAAGCGGATTCGGTCTTTTATATCATCTAAAGTTGTAGGTGCAGTCGCCATCACTTTGTCCTCTATAAAACCCCACAAGAAAAAGTCAAGGGTGGTCAAATCCGGGGACCAAGCAATAAACTGAGATATAATCGTTAAAACGTCAAAATTCTCAAATGTCTTAAGTAAAAATAATGCATTTCCATGGAAACGAATAATAATTTTGAAATAAGTTCACTTGATGTATTGGTAAAATTTATTTATTTTTTAAATTCAATCAAAATTTAGTTAACCATAATTCCGTAACCAAAAGAGGAAATTAAAAAAAGAATTGTACACATATGTAGTTTTTTACATATGAATTTTATAAACAAAAGTACCCACATCATCCTATTTCAAATTCCAAAGTTACCCTCCACCCCTCAGAATAGAAAGAGGGAGTAAATATCAAAAATATATTTAAATATCTCCCCCACCTCCATATTGACTCACCAAAATTTCATGAAAATATTTTAAACTGTTTTCTAGATATCGCCTTGTAACACTTTAAAAAAACTCATTCTGTATTATAAGCGAGATATTTGTATTATGTATTTTACTACTGCAGGTAATCTTATAGTTACTTTGACGTATGTATTTGATAAGGTGACATTTCTTTTTTTTTTATATTTCTCAATTTGACTGGTAATTAGGGGCATATTTACGTATGGGCTGATTGGTCTATAGCCCAGGGCGGCAGAATTGTAGGGGCGGCAAATATCTCTTCACTTTGATGTAAAAAAAACAGCAAATAAAGGCTAAGTCTAAACGCGCTTTAAGGCTAGACTCAACTGCTATTTTCTCCCATAAAATTCTCTAGGAATCGTAAATTACAACTTTTTCAGCCAATTTTTGATTAACTCTCAAAAATATTGAGCTTAAAATTAAGCTTATTTTATGACCAAGCTTGCTAAACAATAATTAAAATTAATTGCACACTAATTTTTAATAAAAACATAGATTAATGTATTGTCTAATTGTATAACTAATATTTTATGGCAAACATGTGAAGAAATGCTGACGGTGGGGGCAGCCAGATTTAGGTAGCCCGGGTAGCCCGGGGCGGCACTAAACCTACTGCCACTGCTGGAATATATTTTATTTCATTTCATAAAATCATTTTTATTAAGATGCATGGAAAAGCATAAAAAATTTTGTTGCGTAGCCTTAACTCTAAAAACGATTAAATAGCTAAATCGGTTTTATTAACGTCTTTACGTGCATTTTGTAAAATCCTTTAGTACTAAGCCGTTTTAAAGGAAGAAGAAAATATTATTAATGAAGGATTATAAGAAGGCCTTATTTTGCATTTTCATTTTCTCAAAAGATACTTGAAAGTAAGAACGTTAAAAAATTTTATTTCTCGTGCTGTGTACAATGGCACTAAAATAAAAATTTTGTGAAAGGGCCCATAGTTATCATCTGTTGCCCTATACTGTCTTTAAAGAATTTGCTATGCTAAAAATGTATACCTTCAACTTTTTAGGATTTTTCTACAGTTTTGCAGTTACAGATAATTTTACACATTATACTATTACATTAATCAATGTTACACTAAATACTTGCCCAGAGCCACGCCTATGTTAAAGGAATCCTTAACTAACTCTGCTGTCCTTTCATCTGAATGGAAGGCAGAAGGGGGCATTTTCAACCATTAACCAACCGCTGAGACCGATCGAGATATTTATATCGAATTTCTGCGACTTTTATGGGTGTCAGTTTACTAATTGCTTTTAAACAAAGAGTTAGCGCCTAAAAAAGCTTTCTTTTGTGCTATTTTCGTAATTCAACTTAAACTGAATTTATCGTTACGTCAAAATGCATTCGAAGTTGTGGCATAAATAAACGCCTTTAATTAATTTTTCTTTAAGGACGGAGTATTGTAAAAAGAGACAGAATATATTAATTATATTAAACTACACTAATAAAACTATAGTTTCTGTTGATATAAGCTTTTAGGTTAATATACTAAATAATATGAAGCAATATAATCGCAAAAAGCGTATTAATTTTGGAGATACTACTAATCCATGACTTAAATGCTGTGAACATAATTTGAGATTTAGGCCACATATCAATAATAGGGAAGCATATAACCCAAATAAATCTAAAATATTTTTTTTAGATTATATAAATAAATTAAATGTTTATGGCGTTGCTGTTATCCATTTATTGTAGACTTTATTAACAGAAAAAAATTCTACTGCAAATTTTCGCCCGAATTTCGAAACTTGTTAATCTTCTGCAACTATTCCTGCAAGAACAGGACAAGAGGTGCATGACAAGCGCATTTTCTTTGTAACGTTTTTTTAGTATTCCTAGATGTTCAATTCGTTTCTCAAAACTCATATAGTCCTCTAACACCAAAAACATTTAAAAATATTGAGAAACTACAGTAATTATTAGAAAAAATTATTATTAATCAGGAAAAATTATAACCAAAATACTTAAATAACAAAATAACAAAATATATCAAATCGGTACATATTTGGGAAAACTTCAGAGTTATGATTTATTGTAAATTACCTGCGAATTCCAATATTGTCAATAAATGTTGGCTAGGTTGTAAATTCATTTAACTTTGATATACACGTTTTAAAGCAAATTCATAATATCAAATCCTGTTTCGTTTTTCCATTACCATTTCAGGCCTGTTCGTATATCCAGCTCAAAACATTATATTATGTATTTTACTTTTTGCTAAATTTATGGTGATGTAAAAAAGATTTACAGCCAAAGCTTAAACAAAACAATACACCTTTAAATCAAAAAAGCGTCGAATTTAAATCCTGTATGAAATAAAGCGGAGAGTAATCCTAAAATATTACAAATACCTAAGCTTATGCAAAAAAATGCACAGAGCTGTACTTTCTGGAACAAAATTAATAAAACTGTAACTAACTTAATATTTGATGTAATATTGCAGACCAGTAACAGTAATATACATACAAAAAATGTACTAATTGTTACATTGCCTACATGTAGTGGACATAATTTAGTACATGCAAACAGTCTTTATGCTTCTGAGTGATAAGAAATGGTTGTATGTCATCTCAATGGTGATTTCAGGCTTTAAAAATGGAAGCAGATCGAGGCCGGTGATGCCAATGAAACTTCACCTGAAGTTGTATTACTGTTCACACATAGTTATCCTAGGAAGTGGTACAATTAGAAGTTATACTATAATTAGAATATAATTATTCTGAAATAGGTGCACTTGATGTATTGGTAAAATTTATTTATTTTTTAAATTCAATCACAATTTAGTTAACCATAATGCCGTAACCAAAAGAAGAAATAAAAAAAAAATTGTACACGTACGTAGTTTTTTACGTATGTATATTCGAATTTTATAAACAAAAGTACATCATCCTATTTAATTCCAAAGTTACCCCCCACCCCTCAAAATAGAAAATGTTAAAAATATGTTTAAATGTGTAAATCTCCCTATTAGCTCACCAAAATTTCATAAAAATATTTTAAACCGTTGTCGATGTATCGCCTGGTAACACTTTAAAAAACTCACCCTGTTGAAGACAATCCTATTTTATGTTTTATAGTTTTAGCAAATTATTAATTTTTTAAATAAATAATTTTTTGTGAGGTTTTAATTTTTATTTTTGGTTGAGATTTTTTAATTTTGGTATTGGTGCTCGTAGGCTCTAGGCACATTAGACAAAGTAGGCACTTTGTCTAACGGATAATCCATGCAACCACTATTCGCTTTTCACACGGAAATGCGTGAACCCGGTCCTGACCCTTTAGTTGCCATTCACTAACACTAGAGTGTCTCCACGACAACGACTTTTGAAAATCTGACCCGCCCACTCGCCAACTTTCTGCATGCAGGGGCTTCTCTATAAAGAAATGTGGATTCTCAGAACTCCACATTCTCATTTGTTAAGAATTTACATAACCAGAGAGGTAGAACCATGCCTCGTCAATAAAAAAGGTTTTTTCAAATACGTTTTCATTATTATGCAAATTACCCATAAGCCACTCTGAAAATTGCATTCGCTGCGACTTGTCGTTTGGTAACAGTTCTTGGACTGAGCTTAGACGATCAGCGTGCATATGCAGGTCACATTTTAGGATTGTATTGCAGGTTCCGAAGAATACATTTATTTTCTGGCTTAAACGGCGAATAGGGGTTTGTGGGTGTTCATTAACAATTTGCCTCAATTCTTCTACTTTTTGTGCAGTGCGAACTTTGGGTTACCAACTGCCTTCCTTTCTATTCACACTTCCTGTTTCTCTAAACAAAGCCACATATCTAGTCAAAACTAGGCGAAACTGGTCGAAATCCATGACAAGGTGTGGAAATTCTGTTTGAAAATCCCGAATGGCGTCCCGTGTTAAATAAACCCACTGTCCATCAACCCTTCTACCATTTCTAAAGATACTTTCGATCATAAAAGTTTTTTGTTTTGCCATGATTACCATACTTAATTTTCTTAAAAATAAAAACTCCAGAACTTGACAGGTTTATTTTTAATTTATCTATACCTTTTACCTGATGTTACCTTTTAAGAGTAATAATTATTCAAGACATCCGTGATTGATTCCACGGCATACTTTGAGGACTTTTTTTATCTTACGTTATGTCTATGAACAAAAATCATTTGAGAAACGAGCAAATCGCAGAAATAGTGGAATAACTCATAAGTTTTTAATAACGACTTATTAACGAGGAATGACCAAAACATATCAAAACCTAATTGGTCAACTAGATAATCTAATTTAAACCAGTAGTAAGTCTTTAACCTTTTTAGTAAATCCTGGAGAAAATTTTCTGAAAAATGAGTACCTACTTAATAAATAAATCTTCCAGTTGGTACTGATTTATTTGCAGGCTACGTATTTAATAAATTAATGTTACTCAAAATTATTTACCTACACGTGCCTACTCAGCCATATACGACTATATCTAAAAAAATTGGAATTGCGTTTTTGTTAAAAAGTATTCCATTTATATAACGTACTTGTATTTTAAAACATCGAACAAATCGTGGTGAATACACCCTGTTTATTAATTAAAAAAGTACTTACAGTAAGCCCAGCAGACTAGACTAATTAATTTGGTTGAGTTATGTTTGTATTTACGGGATTTTATTTGCGAACTGTTTGAAAATATGAGAAAAGAAAGGAAAACAACACCTGTTTTCTATTTTTAATAAAAAATATATTTAAGAGGATTAACTGGCCAAGTTAACAACAACTTTTAAGACTGGGATTAAGTAGATTAGTGAAAAATAGAGCAGTTCTTATAGTTTCTATTTTGGTGGTTGGTATTTTTTATCCATATCAACCGCGACAATAATTTATAGCAAAAGCGTTGGCCAAGAAATGACGCCATTCACATAAAAAATAATTTGTGACAGTACCTAGTGAGTGGATTCTCATGGGATGTTTAAATCTTGGAGTAAATTTCAGACCAACAAATAAAATGTATTTTACGAGAAATATGTATATTTGTACTACTTAATGCTCCTAATAAAGGACTGTACATATTACACATTTTACTGCTTAATTTTAGAAATAAACAGGGTTTTTTAAACATAATTTCACTGAAGCGAGATGATGTATGTATCTTTGATAATAAAATATTAACAGAAATGTTTAGCTAATGTTGATAATAACGCTCTCTTTTCTTCCTTTTCCTCTTTTCATATATCACGGGATCATTTTTTTATTAAGATCTCTCATAGCCTTCCTCTATCATTGTTTGATTGGGTTTGATTGGGTTTGTTTTTCATGAACTTTGTTGGACGTTTTGGTTCCTAAAATTCCTTAAAGAAGGTTAAATAAAATCAACAATCTCTTCCTTATTGTTTTATCTAAGTGAATACTGAACTCTACGGAGATGAGCTTAACATTTTAAGAAATTGGACTGTTTTAGGTGGTTAATTACCAACAAAATAAACATTTAAAAATATGATTTGCTGGTTGTTAGTCTAATGATCGCATTTAACCCTAATATAAAAAAATATTTGCCAAAAAAGAATATTTACTTCTCTATTACTCTTCACGGATATGAAAATTATAAATAACCAACAGGTTGGGTTGGGCAAATAAACTTACACCTTGGAAACAATGCTTTCGCTATCATTCCTGTCTTAATAAGTATTGACGTTTAAAGCTTCAGTTTTCAGAAAAGAAACAACAATTATCGAAGAAATACAACGTCGCATAGTTGATAATTATGGCTCATATTCTTTTTGTACATAAGCAGAATAAAATTTTGAACCGTTTTTATTACTGAAATACAAAGAATTTTGTGTGAATGCGTTACTAAGAACAATCGTGGAAATGAGATTTTAATAACTTACCCTGTAATAAAGTTCTGTTTGAAATTTTTATCTGTTTGTAAGAGGCGCTTCAAATATAGTTTAAATGTCACTTAATGACAAGAATATTTTCTTTATCTTTTCTAATATTTATATATTCGGTAATTTTTGCGTAAAAGCTAAATGACAAAGCTATGAAAAGCTATCTACAAAAAAACTTTTTGAGGTTTCTCGTACTTTCCTGCTGAACCATGTATTGATCTCAAATGTATCTTCATTTAAATACATAAATATGGGTCATAATATTTTTGATATTTGTTAAAATTTAAGTTTCAACCACAAATTTAATGGAAGTGAGCGAAATAAAGGAGCTCTTTTTATTCAAATTCAAAGAGCAACAGAAGTACTACAACAAATATACCTGTAATTTTTTAGTAAATATATTCACAAAAAGCTAATGCAAAACCCAATTAAGGTTTTAAAAAAGTCACTTTTGTTAGACATTAAGGATCGACGCAAATAACCTTAATTAGACGATCCTAATTCATGGCACGAGTTTGTTTTTCATCATTGGGTAAAAATAAAGGGGAAGCCTTAAGCTAGTCCAAAAGGGCTGGAGGGTCTTCCATAGGATCAAGGCAAATACTGAAAGAATCACAATCAGTGGGGAGTTTTTGGTTATAGAACGTTATACCACGCAATCTAATAAAAATTCGATATACAGTGTATATAAATAAACTTGCCGATGCAGTCCTGGCACGGATTTTTTACTTGTATGCTCATATGCAAATATTTGTTAAAGGGAACTTCTGTTATAGAATTAGCGAGACAAATCAGCTTTCATTTCAATTTCGCAAAATAAAGGTGTATCACTACTATCAAGAAATATTTTTGTTTAGGATCTCTGCATGACTGTGAGATCTGAGACACCTTGTCTTTTTTCTAATTATAGAATACCAAAACTTAACAAGCAAAAAAAAGTATAACAAAATTTTCTCTTCAAACGATACCCAAGTGATTGCCCAAAAAGTGAGTCAGCCAGTTTCCAATTAAGACAAGAATGTCAATTTCGTGGCCATCAGTTTCGGATCAAATTGTAGCCCCAGACAGGTTTATAAAATAATTCAATCCGTTAGCTATATTAGACTTATTCACCAAAAAGAGTACACTTTCTACCATATTAATTAAAAGTAAAAAGCCTTATTTAAATAACTCACTTTTGTGGTAATCACCCACCCACGTTTTATATATAAATTTGTATTTATTTTATTATTGCCATGTTAAACTAACATTTGCGAAACCTCCCCAAAAAAGTAATATGAGCTCTACGGCTATTTGTCCCTTTTTCGTGAGTCATTACCATTATTTGATCTTAATTTTTGTATCTTAATTGTGTCTTTAATTTTGATTGGTTGACAGGGTATTAAGTAAAATTCAGAAGGGATCTAAGAGGTTTAAAACTGATTTCTTTCTTGAAAAAAAGTCATTAGAGATAAGCTGTTTATATTTAGGAAAGTTTAAGCCTTTTCTCTTGACTTTTTATCACTTAATTAATTTTACCAGTTTGTTAAAAATATTTCATTTTAGGTTTTTTGTAAATAATATATAATCTGATATAAAATTTTAATATCGCATCTTAAAACTAGGCAAGTTTGTTTTAACACCTTTTGGTTTATATTATTTGTTTTATGTGCTAATTTTAGATTATTTAAAGATGTTTCTACCCTGGATTCTATTCAAAAAACCGTTCAACCTTTGAAAGGCAGGTTTTGATTTCGATTAGTTTTAAACTTTACACAAATGATGAAAGGTTTCTACTTTTTTATCTTCTACTTCCGTTTAACCACGATAAAGTTCACCAAGGTAATAAAATAATAAGGGTGCACGGTACATCTATCCCTAATAGAAAAGTAACATAAATAAAGTGAAGAGCACGGAATCGTACTAAACTTACTATTGCAAAGAAGTGTGTTGTATTTGATTTTTTATTTTACAAACTTACATTTAAAAATTTATAATATGTAGCTAACAAACTGAAGAAGAACTACATTTACGTGCATAGAAATCGACCTAGCTCACACTTTTTTTTGGAACCAGTCATCAAATTAAATAAAATGTAAACCGTCTTGATCATTTAGGCTCCCTTTAAAGAGTATTAAATGATCTTTCAAACAATGTATTTTTTAAAATTTAAAATGATGAATGGTTTCTAAAAAAATTGCTTTCGATTTTAAAAGTGTGATCGTCGATGGCCGATTTCTATGCAGTTAAGTGTAGATAATATTTTTCAACGACAATATTTGCCTATCATAATCACCTATATATGTGTGAAATAGCATTTAGGAAACATTTTTTACTTTACGTTAAATACTGCTCCACTCTGGCACTTCATTGTCTTTCCACTTTTTCAAAAAGAAAGAATATTATTTAAAATAAATATACTAGAACACATTTTAGCTCACAACAGAAACAAAAAGCTCTCCGGATGTAATTCAAGGTAATGCCTAACGGACATAGAACTACCTTTCTTCCTTTCCGTACATAAATACGGATCACTCTTCTTGTTTTCTTACCTCGGTAAACATAGTAAACATTGGTTTACACTTCTGGCGATAGCTTTTATATTATTTCTTAAAATAATATTTCCTGGTGGTTTATTCAAAAGAAATCCATTTGTTTTCTTTACGTCCGATCCATTTCCCTAAATATTTACACAGTTCTTTCCATTTTTCTTCCATATTTAGCATCATTTTCACCTTTGTTTTCGTACGTGATGAAGACATATTTATCCTGACGAGGCGGTCTTCTAAGCACCGCTGCATGTTTACTCTATTTAGCTTTAATCTTTGGTATTGAGTGTTTTCAGTTGGGATCAGCAAACATCAACACTGAGGGCATAGAGCCCTCTGTAAATGTTTGGGTGGGTTTTAAGACAAAGATGCAAAAGGACCTTTTGGTCAAATTCCAATTTGTCAGAGGAATCGGTGGATTTGGCTGGAGTACCTATTAGGAATAAAAATAAACCAGTGCGCATGGAAAGAATGGATACTGGGGTATATTCAGTTTCCAGTTTATTGTGTGAAATGGCGTTCCGATCCGTCGACGTCGGTTTTATTTAATGTTTTTAAAAATGTTGATGTATACGCGGTTGCTCAAAAAAGCCGGGCACATGCCAACTTACATAGAAAAAACACGACAAATGGACAAGTTAAAGTTTTCATACGCTTTAGTGGTACACTAAGGAGCAATTTTGTAACAAAACCAAACTAGCGGAATAAAAGGTTTAGTTGGCGGCAATGGGTCTGTTTCACAATTATTGTTGTTTACTTATTGGAAATTGTGGTTAAAATTATGTATATAAAAACTAAATTTCTAATTTCTTTTAGCACTGGAAATACCTTGAAAATCGATTTAAAGTTCAAGTTTTCTTTCTGCCAGTATGGCTGGGTTTTTTAATTTCTTGAATAAAATGAGACATGAGAATTTGGAGAAAAACTTTCAAAATTTACTTGTTTTCAATAAACAAGAATTTAATTGGATTGATTGAAACAGGCCCATTAAACAGCTATATATTGTGAATTTGGCAATTAATATTTTTCTCTTTTTTTATGCTAACTAGATAATTTTCTTTGTTTTAGGTAAGTCTTCGTTCACACTTTAAGTCTTAAGAAGAGTAAGTTAAGTAATTTAATAATACTTAAAGATTAGTTATAGCAAGTATAAAAGACACTCAGGTAAGACGATTCATGTTGTTTAGTAAGCGTTTCGTACCCACCATCAATCAGGGGTGGATGGGCTACCCCACATCGGCCCTGGCACCTACCAGCTACAGAGCGCAACCGATGAGCTAAAGATATTTTTTGGGTGAGCCGGTCCAAATATTCCTTTTGTCAACCGGCCCATAGGGCATGGGTGTCCCCATCCACAGCTGCCATCAGTCAATAAATTATAGCGTGACACGGAATCTGTAGCCATACCATATCAACATATAACAATACTTAATGTATGTAAAAAGTTCATTTTTGAATATGAGTGAGCATAAATCACAAAAGTTTCTGACCTTGCACCGAAGGTCAATATGATAATAATAATAAATAATTATTTAAAAATGAATACCTACATTAATTAGTTTCTTTATAGATGTAAAACTAATCATAATTCAAAACCGTCTAACTCACTTAATATTTGATGTGCTAGCAAATTAAAGGCAACAATTTTTTGCATTTCTCAGACAGTTTTTTAGATATTTCGATAAAATTTTGAATAAAGGTATTTTTGAGAGTAGTGAATGTGGTATTTCCTCTCTAAAACAAATAATGATTTTGATCTTCTGAATAGAACGAAAATAAGAATAAATTTAAATTTTCTCCAGTCAGAGGTTTTCGGATTTGCTCATCATCTAAACTTGAATCAAGTTGTATTTTTAATTAATGAGATATAAATTATGTTTTTAACCAGAAACTGCTGTCTCAAGTAAATTAATGTTTTGCCGCTTGTAATTCAGACCGATATAAGAAACAAAAGATATCTGTCAAACATACAAAATGTGTTATCTCTTTACCCATCCTAAATATCTAATAAGTTATTGGCAAAAACTAAAAACTGATATTCAGTCAAGCTTCTCCAAAAGCAAAGCGTTAGACAATGAACTTTATTCATGTATTCCATTTCAAGTTTTTGCTCCTTTATTTTTAAAAAGAATATATGTATTACCCTTCACTCATTTCTAACGTTGTAAAGGCCGGGTTTTCCACTTAAAAATTAAAAAGGTCTCCAGCTAACCCCATCTTTGCTTTGCGGTTAAATCAGGGCCGCATTTACGCGCAAAAAAAAACTGTTTAAAAAATAATTTGCTCTCAAGTTAGGTTCTTCTATGGATTTTTTTAAATTTTGACAATTTCACTTAAACATATCTATGCAAGTCATAACACTATTATTCTGAAACATATTTAAGTAAATTTATATAAAAAAAGTATTTAAAAACCAAGAAAACATTCAAAAACTAAATAAAAATAAGCACGCAACCGGTAATATACATAGTCCATATTTCTCATGGGTTGCTAAATATACAAATCGCTTTTTCCACAAATTTTAACAGTTTTTATTTTTGATGAAATTTTGCTCGGGTTTGCTCAGGTTTGCTATTTTAGACACTATGTATGACATCTACTCATGCTCGAGATTTTGAGTAGTACATATGAGATTAGCAATTATATATAAAACTTAATACACTAACTGCGCTTTTTAATGTCAGTTCATTGAATAAAATTTTTTTAAAAATCGGACTTAAACCAGAAATTTCTGGTACAAAACGCCTAGCACTATACATGCACACCAGTAAGGCTTTAAAAGCTAAACTGTAATTCTCTGAATTATTTTCGCAGATAAATATGACAATAAAAGGTGCATTCGCGCGGGTTAGCGCCAGTTGGTGTGTTAAGTTTTATATATAATTGCTTATATCATTTGTACTACTCAAAATCTCGAGCATGGGCAAATGTCATGCATAGTGTCTATGCAAAATAACAAACCTGACCAAACCCGAGCAAAATTTCATCAAAAAATTCCGTTCTTCCATTCCGAATAATTACCGGATTTGATGTGGGTTAAAGATAAAAAAAAAATTACTAAGTTGGACAGAATTGTAATTTTAGTTTGTTGTTGTTAGCTTTTATTTCTTAATCTTAATTTACAATTTTTAATTTTCTTAGCTATTTCTGCCTAAATGTGAACTTATTTGCTACGAAAAAAAAGATAAATTATAAGTTTACACATGTGTTTAAGTGAAACTGTCAACATTTAAAGATATCCATAGAAAACCCTAACTTAACAGCTAATATTTTTTTTTTTGAAAACCATATGAGACCGTCGAAAACTGATTTCAGATTCGTATTCTACGACTCAAAATTGGGATCTGTGCAAAATTTCATCAAAAAATTCCGTGCTTCCATTATGCCGAATAATTACCAAAAATTTTAATTTTGAATGGGCTAAAATAAAAATTTTCTACAATTTATTAATAAACTATTAGCTTTTTAGTCAGAAAATTGCTCTAAAATGCGATTTTTGCAGGTTAATTTTCAAAAAATATTCCCCCAGCAGGGCCTGCACCACAGCTTCAGCCCAGGGGTCTACAGATCCTAAATACGGCCCGAGGTTGAATACTAAAAGAAATTCCTTAAGAGCGAGTGCATGTACAAACTAGTGACTCATAGCATATGGGTCTTGAAGGCTGCACCTCATCAAGCAACCCAACGATCGAATATCTGGTGCAGACAGGCACTGAAGTGCTGGACCACGTCTCATATTATAGAACGTTACATTAATAACATTGCAGCATTGAAGTAGCAGAATATACGTTATTGTTATTATAAATTATATGTAATAGTCTACATCTCGGCACCCAACTCGGCCCATACTTCCATGAAATTCGGCGCATAGAAATTTTTTCTGTCGACGCACACCCCAACCTTCGTGTGTATTTTTGGGGCACGGTAGGGCCCCCGCAAAGTTAGAGCCACATTACCGAATATTCTCTTCTCGAAGTAACTTGTCGTACTTTTGAGTCCCCCATATCTTTGCACTTTGCAAGATTATTTGATTCACATCTATGTTTTCGGGAAACGTTTGCATGCTAAAATTAATCTCTTAATTTCATATTTCTATCTTTTTTACTTTTTAACTTAATCCAAAGATAAGCTATTTTAACATTCAGTCACTTATTCACTCACTAGTCATCAATTCAACATACTTCCTTAAAATACTAAAATTCGGCCTAGGTTTGTATTTGTGTACTCTAGCTCACAAATATAGCGAAAAATCTAAAAAGCGAGACTTTCTTTTTAACCCCAAAAGTTGGGGATAATATAGAATAAAAGAATAGGTAGATCATAAAATCTTCTTTAAATTTGTTACTTCGTGGCCAGTAAATTTTCTTTCTCACTACTTTTTACGGCTGAGCAATTACAAGAAATGGTCTCCGTTATAGATTAATATTTTTGTTGGAATTGTATTTACAAAAGAAAGTCGCCAAAACCTTATTTATTTTCATAATAATAATCTATATATAAATATAAATATATTATATGGAACTCCTGTTTCCACCCCACAAATTCCAGATATACCACCCCCACAAATTCCAGATATAGGTACCACGAAAAGCTGATCTTTGTTATTACCAAAAAAGTTTCTCTTATTTTCCTGAAATAAGGAAAAAATTTAAGAAGGTCTATCCTTCGGAAACGAAATAAACAAAAATCCAATAAATTTAACAAAACAAAAGGCACCTACTTAACCAGACCTAAAAAAATTGGGTCTTAGGATTGATTCGGTAACTAAGCTATGCCGATACACCGTTGAACACGAAACCTTTCAAAATGTCTGTCAGCATGAAAAGATACCGCGTGCTTGGCAGCCTATTTCTGTCTTATATATCGTGAAGAGCTACGAATATTGAGTTTTTGGGTCTAAAATGATGGAAATTTAAAACCTTCTGTGATGATTATTATTGACAGCATTGTTTCCACTTTTTGTGTATCGTAGAAATGGTAAAATATTTACGTGAAATTCAAGCACTACAATAAATTTAGACAACACTTTTAGCATTTATTTTATGGGCATATTCAATAATTAAACAAATAATTGCCACTACAAAATCCTTGGAGATGTCTATTTTTCATTTGTTTAAACACAAAGAGGCGTTAACTCTGAATTAAACGATTTTTACAATTTACTAGGATTAAATTTATATCTAAAAGCTGCGTTTAGGTTAGGTATGTTAAACGATGTCTGATATTTATCCTTGAAATCCTTGAAAACCATATACCAAACGTACCGAAAGAAAATTTTATCTCAATATTTCATTTCAATCAAAGGCGAACGACGACAGGAAACTGCCGAATAAACAATTTTTAGCTCCATTTATTTTTTACAACTCCATATCAGTAGAAACTAGGACACACTATTTACTTTTTGCAGCCAATCAGGCTTTAGTCCTTGTATTTATCCTGAAAGTTGTTTCTATAAGGTCAGAAGTCAACCTAATATTGTGTGCCCTAAAGATAGGATTAGGCTGGGAACTAAATTAAAATTGATAAAAAAATATACAGAAATAATGCCTTAAGAGGCTTTGTAAATTAAACGTAGGGGACGACGAAGCCATAATCAATATTGGCTGAAAAAATATCAGCAGGGTCTTAATAAAATTAATAGGGAGTTACGAAAAAACTAAATTCGTTGTAAATATCATTGTGTGCTTGTTACTGCCGAGGCATAATGTTTACGACAACCTTTGAAGAAAATATAAAGCTTACAATAGTCTTTTTTTAGAGGCTTAATAATTGAGGTTACACAAAGACAACAAGTGTTATTACTATCACCACGTAAAAATTCCCCATCATGGTCTCTGTACAGGGAGTTCGAAAACTCTTAGTATGGGCAAATATCTTTGCTATTAGTAAGGATAGAGACACCAAATTTTGGGTGTATCTTACTGGTTAATAAATCTACTTTTTTATGTAATTTAACTTTTTCCGCCCCCTTCAGGGATGACGCTAGGGAGTTGAGGTCAAAAATTTTAAATGCAACCCCAAAGGTTGTCAAACAGAAAAGTTATTAAGCTTTAATAAAGATGCTACTTTAATTTGGCACACTGTAAGATTTAGGAATGCACCCACAGCCGTCTTTTATTTCATAAATTTGCAAAAGTTATTACAGATTTTATAAAATAATTGTTTTTTAAAACTATAATATTATACGGCTTGAAACTGGATGTAAAATACATCTCTTTTGCTTTATACATAAAATGTAACAAAAAAGCTAGAATATTTATTTGGAAGAGTTAAATTTAGAACAAATATATATGCTGTTAATATTGGATTTAATCATTTTCTGGAAATCCATCTCATAATTTTGAAAAGTACACTCAGGCGTAGTTTACTCTACCGACTAACGGAAATGACTGACACTCATACCCCTTTCACCCTGTATTTTGTTTGTTTGACACAGTTGTCTAGGTCTAGTAGACAAACATTACCCCAAAATTAATTATTTTTATATAGGAATTATATGTTTTGCGGCGTAAATTACGAATCTAAACGAGTAGTTTAGTGGAAAAACCTTATAGATTTTAAAATTTTCCATTACCATATTTTTTAGAGGTTATGTTTGTTAATCACGAAGAGAATATAATCGTAGACAATCTCGCCCATGTAAAGCACCTCCGGCGCGTTAAAAAATGACGCGTCTTGTTCTGATATTTTTGACTGTCTTCCGCACTTTCAGCTTTATAATATACGCCTCAAGTTACATAATGCCAGAAAAAAATCATTATTTGTGAAGTGGTGTGTTTACCTTTTATTAACATTTTTAGATATTATTAATTTATTATGGATCACGATTACTGTATTCCAAGTACATCAGGCCAAATAGTGTAGTATTTTTCATTAATTCTGTTTTTGACGATTTTAGGGCTAAACTTTGTTTTTTCAAATAAATTGTCATTTCGAATTCGTTTAATTGAAACTAATAATAAATTATCTTACCAAACGTGGCGTGAGATTGGTGGAAATATCACCACATATGTTCATTTAAACTTATTCATAGTTCTAGTACAATTGTTTTTTTATATTTCTACGCATACATTGTCAGTAAATTAAGTTTAGCAAGATTCTGTTCACCTATTTAAACAGTCATAAATTTTGATAAAAATGGTGTCGTCTTCTTCTTCTTTTGTTGAAGGTCAATGCTTTAATCAAAGGCTTGCCCATTTGTACCATGCGAGTGTTGCATTTTGTAAAATAATTTATAGCATTCAAATATTAATTGTTATTTTATACTATATCATTTAGGTATAACTTGTTTTTATTTTATTATTGGATTTTTTAACGCATTTCAAACTTCTGTTTCAAACTAAACGAAACGAAACAAATATATATTTATTTGGATTCTGCTGACCCGTTTAAAAAATACTTATACTTGTATACTAACGAGTCGCTTTTCCATTTTCCCCGCTATCATTTTTTATCACATAATATGTCACCATTATTGTTAAACCATACAAAGTATCTCCTCGCAAAATAGAAACCTGAATATTTCCCACGAATTTCAGACTTGAATGTCACAAATATTATGGTCGTGTAAACTTAAATTAATGACCTGTCTGTCTTTTTATTTTTCGTCTCTTCAAGCCATCAATTTTTGCATGGAAGAATGTGTCTTTGCTCGGCTTTAATGATGCCGACTTGAGGTAGTAAAGTTGCTATTTTTAGCGGATAAGTAAATATGAATAACGTGTCTGTACGAGTATGTTTTCAACAGAAAAATAAACCACTATTTCCTTCATAGAATTTTCAATTTACCAGCTTATTTTTCTTATTCTACGCGTGAGGTACTGTAAATCTTAGTAAAAATTGAAAAACAATATTTGTATTTTGATGCAAAGGGTAGAGTCGTTTGGCTATAATACGGCTCTTCTCTACTTTAAACTGCATCATTTGTCTTTGATTTGGTGGTGGGCAGTGGCGCACCCAGGCGGGGGGGCTGTGTGGCTGCAGACCCCCCTACCATCATCTTAAACTCACAAAAATTAAAGAAGGTATACTACTAATTGAAGAAATTCACCGAATTGCACCATCCAGGGCGCCACAACAAACCTGGCCGAAAACCAAAACGGTTCTTTGATGTTAGCCCATGGTCTTTTTCTGTCTTTTTAATTGACATTTTCTACGCTAGTAGAGTCCATAATATAATTTTTGAAAAACTATGTTTGTGGAAAATATAATTTTGAAAGCTTATTTTTTGAAAAAAAAAATTCAAAAAAATTTTGTAGATGTGTTTCCGAATAAGCATCTTTCAATGAAGCTGTTTTTGGACAAAATTATCATATATACTTTTCAAAAATCTGATAAACTCTCATTTCCGCCATTTTTTTAAACGAACAACACAGTAATAAATCAAAAGTAGAAGTTTTGAAAACAATAATTTCTTTAAATGATCTCTCACAAATTTTGACAAGCGGTCTGACTAGCAACCATGAAAGTATACTATTATATTCATTTGTTTCAAATCATTATAATATCACGACCTACTATGAAATAGTATACCCTCTATTTAATTGTAGAATTCGGAAGTTATTCCAAAAGATACCTATACCAACAATATTATATATTTTTGGAAAGCTTACGAAAAGAACAATCGAATGAAAACAAAATATACAGGGTGTCTCATTTAAAAAATGCAACTTTGGTCTTTATCTTCAAATTTGTTCCTCCTAGAAAAAATTTACCACGCCACTGAATTCTACGCAAAAAACTATATAATCAGGTTTACCTTACCGGTAAGTTAAAAGGCTACTGAGATACGAGGGGTGCTTAAAAATGACACATTTTCAAAATCGCCCTGTATCTCCGAAACGAAGGGGGCTATGAAAATTCTGTTTGTAGCATCACAGTATCGAAAACTGAACACCCTGTACATTAAAAACTAAAAAAAAATCGTAACGAGGTAGTCCTTATACCTTCAGGAATATGTGAAGGCTGTGTGCACTCTATGTATATATTAAACAAAGCTTTGTATTACTTAAGTGCAAAAGTTTGCACTTAATACAAAGCTTTGTTTCATTCTTATAACTTCAGACATAACAAATAATTTTTTAAGTTGGTGTCTAGGTTACCTTCGTTAAAAAAATAAATAAAAACCTTATAACAAAAATTAGCACTTGCACCCTTAATTTTCAAACCAGTTGTAGATAATGCTTATTATTTGCATTTAATTAGAAAAAGAAAACATAAAACTAAAAAAGTTTTACTATCCGAAGACTTTTTTGCTCGGATAATCAAGGGTAAGTATCCTTTTGTAAATATACCGATTTCCCCTAAGAACTTTATTTAAGCAAACACCCAGTTTTTCATCCAATTTAAAAGTTTTTATTTGAAAAGACATCAAAAAGTTTGGCTATAAATTTTCAGATTACACAATAAGAAAAACCCTTAAATTGTTTCACCCTCAAATATTTAGTCTGTTTTAGGAGTGTTTCTTTTATTTGAGAAAAAGAAAATTTAGTTAGCCACAGTAAACTAATAAAAAACTTATTACGTTTAATCTCTATATACAGGGTGGTACAAAAAGATGTTAGGAAAATTTAAGGACATATTCTACATCTAAAAATATGAAAATATGTTTATATAAACATGGATCCTCAAACGCTTCTTTTTCGAAATACAGGGTGTTTAATATTTTCACACCTCAAGTATTCTGAAGAGTTAGGAGAACTATGCCAAGACGATTTACAGCATGTACTGAAGCGCAGAGAAGCCATTTCCAGCATTCACTATGAACTTAAATCAAAAAGCACTGTTTCTTGAACAAAAAATATGTTAAAAAAAATTCATTTTCGTTATTTGCTTTTATTGTAAAAAATAAATTAATTTTTATCTCGAAAACGGTGCATCAGAGCGAAAAAGCACTTTTTACGCAGAATTAATTGGGCTTTAAGAGAACGATATCAATTTTGTGAAAAATCAGTGGCGTGCGATTTTTTTCGCTAAAAATATGGACTTACCAGCACGCACGTCACTGATGCAAGTACACTAGAAAATATATTCTTGCACGTAAAGTTACCCCTTGATTACATACTGGCGTGTACCAAAGTTCATGTCAATATCTTAACGCATTTTCGAGAAGTTAAAAGGAAACTTAAAAAAGAAAACCCGAAAAAGAAGCGTTTGAGGATCCATGTTTATATAAACTTATTTTCATGATTTTAGATGTAGAATCTGCCATAAAAATTTCTTAACATCTTTTTGTAACACCCTGTATAAAAGAAGAAAGTGACTGACTGACTGACAGATCAACGCACAGCCCACACCGCTGGGTCTAGAAACTTGAGATTTTACACAGAGATTCCTTATATAACGTAGGCGTGCACTAAGAAAGGGGTTTTCAAAAGTCGGCCCCTAAGGGGGTGAAACAAGGGTTCAAACTTTGTATGGGGAAAAATATTAGATGGTCTTATTAACACGAAACTTCATAGAAGTACTTTAAAAAATAATTGGTTAAACACGTCTTTTACAGTTTTTAATAAATCAACCCCTAAGGGGGTGAATTGGCGGTTCAAAGTTTATAATCGAGAGACCGGATTCGAATATTACATTCCAGGAGCGGACTCCGTTGAAAAGACGATGTACACAGAAAACATTAAAAATATTTTGAGGAGACTATGTAATTACTGATTAGGTCTGAAAATCAAATTTTGTCTAACAGATGGTAAAAAAATTAACGGGGGGGGGGGGGGGATAAAAAAGGAGCTATTGGCAATTTCTTACAAAAATGTAAACTAATATGCCAGTTTCGGGGTTATTAAGGTCGGAAAATCTAATTTTATGTAATAAATGTTTAGAAAATTAACGGGGGGGGGGGGGGGGGGTAAAAGAAGCGCCTGGAAATTTTTCCAAAATGGTAACTAATATGTCATTTTCAGGGTTGAGCTCAAAATATCTAATTTTGTCTAACAGTTGTTAAAAAATATAACGAGGGGGGTGGGGGGATAAAAGGAGCGGTTGGGAATTTCTCCAAAAATGTTAGAAGAATTATTTTTGGGGTTATTGAGGTCCAACAATCGTATTTTGTCTAACAAATGTTAAAAAAAGTTAACGGGTAGGGGGGGGGGATAAAAAGGGAGCGATTGACAACTTCTTCCAAAAAATGTGAAGAAACCCTGATTTGAAGCGGTTTGGCTAGGTGGATTGAACTACAACACCAGTCGTACTAGAACCACATTTCGGAGCGACACAGCAAATCAATGCTGAATCACGAACCTACAGGAATCAGCTAAGGCTTGCGACAGGTCTAAAAACAGATCACTGTATCTTATTTATACACGATGGACTTGTATCAAGATAAATCCCAGTGCCGATAAAGAGGAGGAGCAGCCCTTATAATTTAGGCGAATTTATTGAACATGAACAAACCACCGAAGGAAACTCGACACCCAGGATATGACCTCTATGAGACAGCTAGTAAAGGCGATACGTTTTGGCTACGTACAAACCTCAACCTGTTGTATCTACCTTTTAAAGCAAAATATCACCCGTTAAAACCTGTATATAAAAGTCTTTAAAATATCTAACAATAAGGAATATGCACATCTTTTTTTTATTGCATAAATCGTTTAGCGAAGTCATTACAAACCCAAGAAAATTATTTTGAAGAAAATTACTAGGATATAATGGAGCTACAAAAAATGTTTACTTTTCGGTATAATTTATTACAATTTAAGAAGCAACCATTTGTCTTTAGTGATCGCCAAGAGATCAGCAAAATAAGTGGAGAGTTAGGTATAAGGTACCAAAGCCTTTTGGTACCTAATAACTCTGAAACAAAACGTCGGATCGAAAAACAGATTCGTAAGTGAAACTTAAAAATCTAAAATACTTTCTTTTTGCAATACTGCAATCACTGGAAAATGGATATATTTGGGACAAACTGGAAACTTCGATTTTTGGCTCAATATTTCTCTCTGTATTACTTTCTATCTAATATCCATTTTTTTCCCAATTTTTCCACACTATCTTATAAAGGGTTAATCACACTTTAAGGTGAAAAAAACCGAATTTTCTTGATTTTTTCCGACAAATCCAATTTTTAATCCACATTATTCCACAGTATTTTCCTTATTTAGTGATTTTTTTGAGTTTATTTTATCCGATAATTATCTAAGAATACCTCCACTAATTTAAATCGCTTATTTTTCGTTAATGTCATAAATAAATAGGTTTATTTGCATCGGGGACATGCAAAATTTGAAAATTTTAGAATTTTCGAATTTTCGAAGATTGCAGTTTATTTAATCGAAGTTATTAAGATATGATGTGTCAAAATTTCGCAAAAATGCCAGGTTTTGTTGCAAGATTGTAAGGTTCCTGGACCGATTTCAGCTTGAAATATACATGAATAAGATTTTAGGAACCTTCTACTTTAAGTGTACTGGTATTTTATTGGATGAGTTACGCATTAAATGCCATTTGTATTGATTTTTTCGATGACCCTACAACACTGAAATTTTCCATGTACTCATTATGAGTCATAAATTCACTTTTGATGACACAGCCAACGGGATCACGTTGTACAAGTTTCGAAATTCGCGCGAAAATTTGCAGCTTTAAACCCTTTTTGTTTTGTTAACAAACACCAAAATAAATTGATAACAGCAACCTCCATAAACATTTAATTTATGTAGAGAATATAAAAAAATATTTCAGATTTATTTGGGTGATATGCATATTCCCTATTCCCTATTGTTCTCTTTCTTCGAAATCGGCCGTGGTACCTTAAATTTAGATAGATTTTTCTGCAAGTAGCATTAAATTCAAAATAGGGGTTCCGTACAGGGGTGGATCATTCAATTGTGGTACACAATCTTGTTTTACTGTGTACTTGGGCCTTTATAATGGAAAATGTTATTGAAAACTAATTTTTTCACGTCTATTATATTATTTTTAGAATGCCGCGTAAAAAATTTCTGGAGAATCAAAATAAATCTCTACAATTTTACATAAGTTTTCTGAATAAGGCAGGAACTACTAACCAATTTCGTATGCCAAGTTCTCCAGATCTTGCTTTGGTTAAGGACTGCGACTTGAAGTTTATATAGCCAGACCCAATTGCTTGTGGTACCACACTAAGGCAAAAGTCATATTTCTGTTTCTCTTTTAATATATCTTTACTGTATATTCGTTAAAATGTTTTGATTTTTAACACACCGTTTTAACTATTTAAATAAAACTAACTTTATTTTTTTTCTGAATTATTTACTATTATTATAGTGTCTTAAAACAGCAGAAAAAGCTGAACATAACTGTGTTTAAGTTACTAATTAAACCATAGAAATTTTATTTTACTTTGAGAAAGTTCATTGATATATTTGATTCTAACTGAAATAATTAGTTTAAGGTTGTCCAAGTACTTTCTGTTTTTTACTTAAAGACTGGCATTGTCGACATTGATGTCAAAATAAATAAAGAAAATAGTTTTATAACCTAATCTGATTTTATTGAGGGGATCAACCACTGTTCCCTATATTGACCCACTGTATTACTTGCACGTGATTCAGTGTGTCCACCATGGTACACAGTGGCTAACGATGTTTTGTTTTTAAAAAATCTTCTACCTTTTAATTCTGTATAATTAGATAGAAGAATCATACCTACAACATTAGTGTAATAAGTGAACAATATTATTGTTTATAACAAATTTATTTTTATAGAATAAAAAATATCCCTTAAGAAAGGTAATGAAGATTACATGATCCAGTGTTCCCACATTGACCCTTCAACAAAACACAAAACCTTTTCCGTTTCTTATTCAGAGTTCATAGTTTTTTCCTATACTGATAAATAATTTATGCTATTCGAAAACTCCTTGCTGTAAGTTCAGAAACTTTACCCTTCAAAACATAAAACTTACGAACAATTAAGAAAAGACCATTAGGCGAGTGACAGAAATTCGAGATTTGATCATTTATAACTTTCCAAAAGTATCAAACCCTTTTATGAAAGTTTTTATTATTCTGTCTAAAGTGTATTGGAAATTCAGTTTGGAAGTTAAGGAAAAAGTAATTTGTGTCAACAAAGGGCTTGAGCAAGAAAATTGGGATTATGCAGCTTTAAAGGCGCCAAATAATTAATTTGCTAATGAAGAATAATTTATTTATACATTTTCCTTTGATCCTCTGTCAAAAAAGTTATTTTAAACCTAAGCAAACCGCAACTTAGAAATATTTTTAAATATCATTGATTTTCCCTAATATAAGATTGATTTTACTATTATTTATTATTTCTAGCCCGAAAACATAGGTAACAGTAAAAAGCTAGACCATGGTGCTAGTCCTTAACATAAGCAAGGAAGTCAGTGTCTGTCAAAAATTCACCGTTTTAGGTCCCTACTTTTACTGTTACTTTCTTTTTGTAAAAATTTGTAAAGAAAGGATTGTAGACCCCAAAGTTATAGAGTTGGAAACTTAGGGCACGAGTTGGCTATTGGGACCTACGCAAAAAAGGAGCAAGAGAATAGCTCCTGGTTAATTTTCAAGAATCGACAATTTAATTTCGGTAAGGGCTTCCAAAAATTCGACATTTTACCTTGAAGTTGAAATATCTTCGCAAAGTTGGAAATTTTTACTTCACTCCCCTCTCCCTTCAAACATGGTGCTTTTCGGACGCCCCTGTATAAGATCACAAGTTACTTGTTTACAAAATTTTCCTTTTTTTAGCTCCGCGTAAATAAACGCATACACGCAAAGCCATTTCTTCTTTGATGACATTCTAATACCCAATCATTCCAAAAATCCAAAAACTCAATAGACCCGTTTATCCATCTTTTCCATGCCTCGGGAAAGCTTCCACGAGGCAATTTCCATACAAAATGCCGACGTGTCTCTAACGGCATAAAGAAATAGTCGACTTTTTTGGATTAGATAAACAACGCTTATTATGAATGACACCTTCTCTGAATATAAAACACTCAATTTCATGCTATGTGCTTACGATAGCTTTGTCCTTGTCTAACGTAATGGACTTTTTATCCTTCTTCTCGTCTTTTCGACGTCATTCCTACACCTTAATCTCAAAGAGGTCGTAAAGAATTACAACGGACCATTTTGCAATGACTACGTTTATATAGGACAATTATTTCCAGGTGTGCAAGAAGAAAAGTACCTTCGTGACATTTAATAGGGTGTATTTTACATAAAAATCATTTTCTTTTAAAATGCGAAGTGTGTTAGTGAAATATCCCTTATACTGTCCCTATATCTTATATGTATTAAGGTACCCACCATCAGTGTTGACCGAAATATTGTTCCATGTTCAAAATCTAGGGATATTGTAAATATTTGAGAAAAAAATAATCTTATCTGGGCAGTGTATTATAAAAATATATTTGCAATATTTGCAAAAATCACAAAGGGAAGCAATTATTGTGATATTTTTTTAGTTAAAGAACATTTAATCCCTCCTTGTGCTGTATGACAAGAAAAGGCAAAACAATCAGTTATCGTTCTGCGAGTGTTAGCAAATCCTTATTTTAAACATGCCTAGATGAGATTTAGGTGAAAACTATATGTTCAGCTGTGTGAATGTCTGAGGCTGTAATATCCAAAGTCAATATTGCAACTGCTCTGGCGACCACTCAAAGCGAAATCCCGCCTCTGGACTCGGTAAGGGAAATACATTCTGGTCAGCCAAGGATGACAACCCCTCGAATGGACCGATTAGTTAAGTCCAGTTCAGAAGCAGGAATAAACAACACTGTGATCAGGACGGAGTAATGATTTTCATAGGGTTCACAAACAACCATGGAGCAAGAGCATGTTGTGGGATCAAAATCAGTGGGGTAACATAACACCCTAATTCTGGAAGAGTACGTGTTTGAAGATCATCTGGGACCAGAGAACGGATTCATCAATCGTGTACAGGAAGTTCATAGCTACAGGGGAGGCACAATCATGAACTGGGCTGGATTTTCGCTCGGCCGTAAACTCATCTCGTTTTACTACGTCGCTTTTTAACAGCTAACAGTTGCATCAGAAATCTTCTTAAACCTGTTTTGTTCCCTATATAAATTTTATTGGCCCGGATTGTATTTTAATGCAAGATAATGCCCCTCCTTACACAGGTAGGATAATAGATTAGCATCCGAGCTAGAATATTTCTACAAGAACAAAATATCTCAAGTTTAGACTGGCCCGCTCAATCCATAGAGAAAATATATAGTAGAGAAATAATGTCAATTACGAATGCGGCAAATTTACCGAGCTGAATCCGTAAACAAAGACGGTCCTCTGCGGGCTTGCGCATTGTCGAACGTTTGCCTTGTGATAGACAGGACCGTACTTCAAAATTTATTTTACATGACGTGAATCTTTTATCGAGTAATATTACTTGTAATTATTCTTTTTATTAATGATAAAAATGTAACCATTAGTGAGATTTTAACAAAAAGTGTATAGTTTGTTGGCTTAAATCTGAGTTTTCTTGCTATACAAAACTGTCGATAATTCCTCGAAAATAGCTCAGTTTATATATATACAGTGCGTCTCTTTAATGTCCCCCCCCCCCTCTTAATTTTTTAAACGTTACATTTACAAAATTGAAAGTTGAAATAAAATATAAACATAGTATTCTAAACAATAGAAATAAAATATGCAACTGTTTTAAGAAGTAAAATAGTAAATCAAAAAAATTACATGTGTATATTTTATTGGATTGGCATCTCATCCTGTATAATTATTGAACAAAGCAAGTTCTAGGGCAAGATGTAAATATTTTTACACCTATTTACAGTGTGTGCATTTGATACTTTGCTGAAAGCGCTACTACTTACGGCCCCATGTCAATCTAATCCACCGATATCTTAGCGATCCTTTGGCGAAAGCGCTTTTTTCTTTCGCCATCCCTTTTAAAATACTCCCCTCTACCCTAATCCACTAGTATTTTTAGTGCCCCTTTGACGAAAGCGCAAATATGCCTTTTGGACACTGACCCTTCTAATCCACTGATATCTTAGCGATCCTTTGGCGAAAGCGCTTTTTTCTTTCGCCATCCCTTTTAAAATACTCCCCTCTACCACAATCCACTAGTATTTTTAGTGCCCCTTTGGCGAAAGCGCAAATATGCCTTTTGGACACACCCTTCTAATCCACTGATATCTTAGCGATCCTTTGGCGAAAGCACTTTTTTCTTTCGCCATCCCTTTTAAAATACTCCCCTCTACCCTAATCCACTAGTATTTTTAGTGCCCCGTTGGCGAAAGCGCAAATATGCCATTTGGTCACTCTCACCCTTATGCAATATAGGGGAAGGAGACATTGACACTATATATGACCTTCTTACACCATCTTACCCCTTATACAATGCCCCTAATACACACACACACCCCATCAGTGCCTTTCTGACACCTTGACCACACTCAATATACGACACTGACAAATATTTCTACTTCTCCGTGTGTGTATTCACTTCAACACCGGAGTGCATTTAAGATAAATTATATTTTTTACCTCCTATTCTTTCACATATTGATATAATTTAAATTTGGAATTAAACTATTTCTATTTATGCACTACTTGTAAGAAATAGACTACGAAATAATTCCTTATATTTAAAAGTTGGATACATAATTGGCGAAACATATGAAATGTCTCATGTCTGTAACACTTTGTAAAGACTATTTTTGTATCGAAATAACAAGCTTCAGAGGTTCGCTATATTCGCCACCCCAACCAAAAATACCATAACATACAAATGACTGAGATTTTTTCGGCCCGGTTCTGTTCGCCGCGTTGCGTCATTGAGTTCAACAACCACTTTTGCTAGACGTCCCGAGTGCGCATGCCTCGAGAGGACCGTCGTTTAAAAATCTGACTGGCGCCCAATGCGTACAAACGCACTTTTTCGCCCATACATTGGACGGATTCAGCTGGTGTCGCGAATACGTTGTGATGGTCTAAATATATCTTGTCTATGGCTCAATCTCAAGATTTAAATCCTATTGAGCTTGCTGGGGACATGCTTTAGAGACGTGTTCTTTGAAATCAAAACCATTTTCGGGACCGAAATTGGTTGATTTAAACATTTCAAGAGTCATGGAATGGATTCCTCAAGAAGATTTAGACAACCTGGTTCTTGTAAAAATACAAAAAGCATTTTGGAAGCTCGCTCGAGCTTATGTTAATAAAAACTTTTTCATCTTTGACCAAAGAATCGCAAAATTTTGTCACTAGAGTTTTGCAACACCCTGTATACCTGTAGGAGGAAGAATCTATTGCCCATTATTCGCTAAGACTGTAATGTTATGTGCTTTCACCCCGATATAATAATATTAGAATAATTAACACAAAGCAAATCAACTCATTTTATAGCCGAGACTCATTGGCTCTAAAAGTTTAAGATGAAATCTTACACTAGAAAATTACAACGCTTTACATGCATCTAAACGATCGACGGGCCCTCTTGAGGGTGGTTATTTAATTAATGGCGAAGTATGTCGCGAAGGTAACAGAACGTAAAATTAAATGTAGGCGGTAAATGTGTCGACTATAAAATAATATATAATAAATAGATGATTTTACTGAATTTCCTTTTAGAAGTAACGTTTAACAGATTATTTCCTCCACGTTGTTTTATAACCCAGTATCCATGAGACTCAAGATTTTTTAAATTTGCACCAATAACTAAACACTTTCAGTAATTATTTTTTCTACCAAAGCGTTTCCACGGGGGCCTCTGGGACTGCTGCACACTCCAAAACCAGGATTATTTAATATTTTACAGATATTATTGGGCAGATGCACAATTTTGACTCAACCCCCCCCCCCCCCCCCGTCTTCAATTTTTTAGCGACAATTGAAATGAATTGCAATGATATCAAGTGATTTTAAAAATTTAGGATCAATAACCAAACAAGTGACATTCAAAAATTCCTATTAATCAGAATGTAGTTTAACCCTGCAAGAAGAGATTTTTCATACCAAGCTGCAAAAGTAATAAAACGATGATTGATTGATGAAACAATTTGATAGGTTAAATTATAAAAAATTACAGATCCAGTAATTAACAATAATATTAAACTTGGCTTTACGTCAGATCTCACCACTTTCTACGGCCAAGGAGTCACGAGAACTTGCTCTGTTTTACAGTAATGCTTTTTGCTGGGATACTTATTTTTGCTGGCAACAATCTGTCAATTGCTCATTTTAAATTGACGTTTCTATTGCCAACACTAACAAGTACCTACTGTGATAAACATAATAGTACATCCTCACCAGTTTTGGGGTAACTGTTACCCTTCGCTAGTAGTCACACATTCCACATCAGTTTAATATTTAAATGGGTATAAAAGGTTTCACCTTTAGGAATATAAAAACATACTTTTCCCAATACAATATTACACATTCGATGAACTTCTAAGCCCTGTCTGTCAAACTGTATAGCTTTATTTATGTAAATACGAACACATGTTAAGCTCCTAGGGCCCTAATTTCCCAGCCTTACATATTTATTCGATAAAAGCCCCAAACTTACTTATTATTTAGTTCCCCGGAAAAGCGACTTAGACAACCGTGAAAAGCCGGCATAATGGCCGAGACTCTCCGGAAATCACCGAGTATTATATTTGGTTTAATGTTGGGCCAGGAGCGTACGGTGTACGGTGAAATATCCTGCTAATTTGCAGGAGTCGTGGACGTCTATGCAGGAGCGTATTCATTTTAGACGTTAACGCAGGAAAAAAGCTGACTAATAGCAATAATTTTTTTCTACTGATAAACTATTATCGTGTCCCGGCTGACGCCTATGAGTTATCCTGAACAAATAAACATATCACATAGGCTGATCGTATTCTGCAATAAAGTTGCTAATTGTTGGCACAATGGGAATAGAGCATGAACATTTTTTTTGTTTTTTTTAGTCTAACGGGTAGATTATCAAAAAATAGTGAAACGGGTTTTTTATTGTTTGTTAATTCGTTTTCATTTTTTTCTTAATGAAATAAACAATTTAATGTAGGGGGAGATGAGCAATTAGATATACTTCGGCGCTGAAGTTAGTAGGAATATTTAAACATGAGATAATTACCGTTAAATTTAATATTCATATTTAAGGTGATAGAGCATTCTAATATTACAATCACATTTTATCAACATCAACTCACCATAAATAATTACTGCTAGAAAATGAACATGATTAAGGTGAGTAAAACAACTTTTCTGATCCATGATGGGTTTTTTGCATATATATTTTTGTGTTTGGACATTGATATAAATTTTATAAATCTTTTGATTTCATTTATAAACATGCACTGTAATTTTTCCTTGAAAGGGGCTGAACTATGACCAATAAAAACTCCTTCATAGCATTTTTCTTAGAGGCTGAACAGTCGTAGTTGAAAAATTGATGACAGATGAGGGGGAGATAAAGTTGCTTATTTACCCAATAATGTATATAAAATAATAAAAAATCTTGATGTTGGTGGGTGCTGCATGGAATGGTGGGAATAGCCTTTCATAACGGACCACATTTGAACTTTCTTCTTTGGGCCATGTGTTAAGAAAGAAGATCTCGATACAAAATATTTCCGTGTCGTATTTTCTTAGAATATTTTTAAAACCTCCTTAATTTTCCTGTGCTTACTGCTTCTGAAGATAATGCTATTTTAAAATTTTAAATTTTATTTGGAAAGAGACTTTTTGTATTAGCATTTTTCAATTAGCATTAGGATAAATTTGACAGACGCCAACAAGCGATTAATTAGGGGGCCCTAATGGTGTGGTGTATCTGTCTGTGCTCATAACCTTCTTTAGCCAACTTCAGCGTATCTAATGACGCATCTTGCCCCACCATTAAATTCTTTATTTAATTTAAAAAAAAATGTTAACTAATTAACAAAAAATAAAAAAGCCCGCTTCACAATTTTTTAATTCTACTAAAAAAGGGATTAACAGCATTTCTAAATTTTTTGTATCAATAAGGAGCATTATTATTGGGCTTTGGGTGTGGGGAGAGAAAGGAAAAGCAGTTTATTGACACGAGGGGTTTTAAGAATTTGAACTTAGGAGGGCAAGATCTCCACAGGTAATCTGGAGACTTTAGATTTGTTGACCGGGGAAAAGTGACTTGCTCTCTCATGCCTAATATTCGATCTTTAATTTAAATCGTCACTTTTAAACAAATTCGAATTTATTTCGATGCCTACGTCACTGTTTTAACCAATAGGTTACTTATTGTGATTTTGAAAGTTTAAGTTTAGGAAAGAAACTTGCCAGTTTATCTTGTCTGTTTTATGAGATTTTCCGCTTTTCCTCGATTTTAAAGTTAAGAATTTAATGGACGAGTTTTCTTGATAGAAGTCTTGTAAAAAGAAAACCCTTAGCAATATGTAAAAAACTTTATAAAACTGAAAAAATCAGGAAAAACAAGCTCGTGTTAACAAAGGTAATTTGGAACGAGGTTTTGAACAAGAATTTTTTTTAAATTTTGACATCCCCGATTTCCTGCCACACAAAGATCATAAATAAAGCTTTAAATTTTCCTAGAAAATTTGCACTACACTTGAAATAACATAAAATCCAAATAAGATTGTCACCAGTAGACCTCCCCCAACTTTAACACAATACATTTATTTTATAAAAAATGTTCTTTGAATTAAAGAAGTGTCGATAAATAGAGCATACACTTTGCTGTACTAAATTAATAGAAAATAATCATAAAATACTACAAATAAATTCTAATACCTTATTATAAGGTTTCCAGAATTAAAAAAAAATCGTCTCAAAGAATTCTAGGCATTTTCACCGCTTTAAAGCTTACCGGCGCACCATGGTTGTTCTATTGCTATTCTTACTATTTGTAAGCCCATTTTTTCTAACTTCACCCTAATGAAACAAGGCAAGTATCCACATGCTTCTTAGTTGCATTAATGCTGTTCCTTTGCGGTTGTTATTGGTGGAGTCACTAAATTAGTGTGTGGTATTATTGATCTAGAGAAGCTTCTGTGAAATTGGGAAAGACTTGATAGTGTCATAAAAAATTTCCAAGCCGTTCTCTGGTGTGCGTTATTTGTTAATATCGTATAATCCACGATTATTTACCATTTTACCACATCCGGGCATCGCCTCGGAATGCTAACAATTAGGTTATCGATGTCTTGCTGTGGTGTCCCGTTCCACGCCTCTTGAAGAGCCAAAAAAATATTTCTTCGATTGTTTCCAGGAATTTCCATACGAAAAACTCTTCGTTAGAGAATATCCCATATGTGCTCAATGGGATTTAAGCCCGGGGACAGCGGTGGCCACGGTAAGACATCGATATTGTTGGTTTCTAAAAATTCCATGGCAACTCTTGAAATGTGTAGTCAAGCATTATCATGCATAAAGAGAAAGTTACGACCCATTGCTGCCGCGTATGGAACAACTGGTACCAGTATCTGTTCCACATACATCCTTCCAGTTAAGAAGTTCTCCAATAAAATGAGGTCGGTTTTTCCACCAATGCTGATTCCTCCCCATATCATTATTTTTCCACATTGGTAAGAGTGAACTTGCTGAACATGGCGCAGGCGGTTTGCGTTGCCGGACTCTCTCCACACTCGAAGTCTTCTTGAATCAGGATGAATCCCAAACCGAGATTCATCGGTGAATAGCACAGTGGTTCAATTTTCATTTTGCCATGGTAAATGTTCCTGTGCAAACAAAAGTCGAGCTTCGCGATTTCCCCATCTTAGTGGTTGAACCCTCAAAGGGCTGCGGCTGTGAAGTCTGTCTTCATGCAATCGGCGATGCACAGTATCGTCAAAAATTACAAGTCAGTGAGATTGCTGGAGCATAATTTGTAACTCAGGGGCAGTCACATCGGGGCGTCTTCGAGCACTAAGCTGCAAAAACGTTCTTGTGCGGGGGTGGTAATGCGTCCACGTCCCCTGTGTCTCTCCGCCACATCACGCTCTTCTTGATATCTTGCATAAAGACTTGATATAACACTTTGAGTGGTACCCATTTCTGCTGCAACGTCAATTTATCGCATGCATGCCTCCTTCAAAAAGGCCCACAGCTCTTATCATTTTCACTCGACTTAAATGTCTTCGCTGTATGTTTAAACACTACACTGATTTATAAACATAAAAATGATTCTCAATATTGCATTTAACTTCAGCCAGAACTAAGAAACAAAAACAACAAAAAATTGCCTGGTTTAGTTTGTGCGAAAAAATGGTATAAAACTCGTATAAGGCGAAGGCAAATAAACCATAATTAAAATAAACTACTATTATTTATTAAACAACATCGTGAGTAAACTTTTAATATCCTAAAAATTTCGTTTAATCTAAAATTAAAATATCCCTAGACTTTGCGGTTGTGTGTATGTAGTTAATTGTAATCTATATATTTAAAACTCAAAGATTATATTTTGTCTCCATTATTTTGAAGCTTCTACAAAACATAGCTTGGTGAATCTATTTTTGAAAGAATGGACTCTTCTTCCCATTGAGCCATCACTACGAATTTTGGTCTAAATAAGGCCTAAAGTACCAAAGAAGTGCAATTATTTTGATATAATAATATAGTTCTTGACACTGTGGCGAATGACATGTAATGTTGTTTTCAAAGATATCCTGTAACTCACATTCCGGGTGGTCAAAAAAGTTTGAACCAAATGGGAAACTTTTTTATTTGCCGTTTCTCAAAAAAATGTATTGCAAAAAGTTGATGCTTGTTCCAAAACCTCTAAATAAGATGACCATTTTTATGGCATTTGCATACTAAGGTCATAAATTACAAAAAAATTAAAATCGCTGAAGAGTAAACTACCTCTATTTTTAAAAATTGACGAAAATTTTATTAAGAAAAGTTCTTTAGGATCTCATTAAAGTCCTAAAAACAAAATTTGAAGTTAAAATTGTAATGAAAAAAGTTTGACATATTTTTTAAAAAATTTTACATCGCCCGAGTATGGCCCTGACTCGTTTCATTTTTTTAAATGCGGAACTCTTATCCATGCGACTGTAAAATCTAGCTAGTTTTAATGATTTTTTTTTCGTATTTTTACTTGTTTTTTTTTGTTTCAATGCTAGTTTTCTGGAACAGTGTGCAACAAAAATCTTTAAAAGTTTAACCTCAAATTGTATTTTGGATTTTGATGAGATTGTAAGCAATTTTCCTTTATAAAGTTTTCATCAATTTTTCACAATAGAGGGTTTATTCTTCAGCGTTTTGAACTTTTTTTCGATTTATAACCTTAGTACGCAAATGTTACAAAAACTGCCATCATATTTAGAGGTTTCGGAACAGGCACCAGCTTTTCTCAAGAATATAATTTTCTGAGAAATGTCAAATAAAAAAATTCCATTTGGTTCAAACTTTTTTGACAATATCAATCTGTATAATTCAAACCATGAATCTGATATAACAAATGTGGGTATACGGATACGAGTATACAGGATGCTACAAAAAGATGTTAAGAAATTTTAAGGGCAGATTCTACATTCAAAAATATGAAAATAAGTTTATATAAACATGGCTCCTCAAACGCTTCTTTTTCGAGATACAGGGTGTTTAATATTTTAATTTTTAAATGTTTCCTTTTAATTTCTCGAAAATGCGTTAAGATGTTGACATGAATCTTGGTACACGCCAGTATGTAATCAAAGGGTACCTTTACGTGCAAGAATTTATTTTCGAATGTACCTACTTACATCAGTGGCGTACGTGCTGGTAAGTCTTTATTTTTAGCGAAAAAAATGGCACGCCACTGGTGTTTTGCAAAATTGATATCGTTCTCTTAAAGCCCAATTAATTCTGCGTGAAAAGTGTCTCTTAAGCTTTTTCGTTTTGACGCACCGTTTTCGAGATAAAAATTAATTTATTTCTTACAATAATAACAAAACATGCTGAAAATGAATTTTTTAAACATATGTTTTGTTCAGAAAACAGTGCTTTTTGATTTAAGTTTATAGTAGATGCCGAAAATGGCTTCTCCGTGCTTCAATATATGCTCTAAATCGTATTCGCAGATTTCTCCTAACTCTTCGGAATACTTGAGGTGTGAAAATATTAAACACCCTGAATCTCGAAAAAAAAGCGTTTCAGGATCCATGTTTATATAAACTTATTTTCATATTTTTAGATGTAGAATCTGCCCTTAAAATTTCTTAACATCTTTTGTTACACCCTGTATATTTTCGTCAAATTTCATTTTCATTTCCTCGAATCAGACATGGGTTTCCCCATTTTTATTTTTTTAAATTATCTCAGTGACAAAATTTACTTATTTTTAAAAAAATTCTGTAACTTAAGAGTTTCCTTTTTTGGATGCACTGTGCCACGGTCCATTAGGAGTTTATTATTTAATATTACCCGTTGACTGTTTTTACAATTCCTTACAAACTTTATTTGATAAAAGCAAGTTTGAAACCATCTCTCACTGGATTATAAATACCTTCTTGCGTGACAAACTTTTAAATTTTTAATCATCTTAAAATCGCATGCTTTTTTATAGACGTTTGAAGCACCGGGTTACCCACAATATTTTATTTAATTAAACCAGAAATGGTCTTGTAATTCTCTCTCATAACACTCGAGTCGACATGAAATTGCCACAAAATTGCTGGTCACTTATTACATCACTTCCTTGAACTTCCTGCTGCAATTTATGTCTGGGATTTGCAGGAACTTGCCGTCTACAAGCAGGAAGCGAGGAACAGAATGTCATGTAATATATACAAGACCTGTATACGGTTTAAATGTACCGGATCGTTATTTTAAAGTTGCGATGTTACAAAGTCAATAATAAAGTTAATAATTGACTCAGTGTATCTGAGGAATAGTTTATGCTGCAACATTTCCTATGTAATGGGTTTTCTCGTTAATGTACAGGTATATCCAAATAAAAGTGAACAGGCCTTGTAACTTTTGAATTTTTGATGGGAAAAAATGTTAAATATGAAAGAATAAAAAAAATATAGTATATAACATCGATTTTCTCGCTTATTTTAAATTGGATGGTATGATTTCTATCATATTTTTCAATTCTAGATATTCTAGACATATTTTGTATAACATACCATATGCGTTTTTCAATTAGGAAGTTTCCTATGTCAGAAATATCGAGTAACTTCAACATCATTTAATAGTCTTTCACTTAACTTGTCAAACAAAAAAAAATTATCTCGATATCTTCAAAATTGACGAACTTATTCAATTTCTTATTTAATAACTTCGCGCGCGGCTTTTATCGGCCGTGACGTCAAAATACAGAACTCTGTCGCCCCATGGTCGCCGGGCTAGCTGCCCGCTGCCTGCTGCTTTCGCGTTAATGCATTGGATCCTGTCCGGTAAGAATAACACTAAAGATTAAACGGGCGCCTATTCCGCTGTTGACGGCATTGTGTATTTTGACGTCATCGAGCCTCAGCCAACGTGAGCGTAGCATCTCAGACTTTGAAGGACGATAACTTTTTTATTTCTACAGATAATTAAAAACAAAAAATACATATGTTTTTTACATTTTTAGGACTATTTATTAAGAGAAAATGAAAAAATGGAAACTTCCTAATTTGAAATATTTGAAATTAAAAATTATTTCACATAAATGTACTTTTCACGTAACCAGCTAGGTTGCGAACAAAATACCTGCTACCTTTTTAAATTTTCTTCGTCGGTAAGTCAAAGTTAATGTCAAGGTTAACAATAATACTTTAGTCACTGTAAATTTATAATATAACTTTTATGCAAAATGAGTTATTCTATTAAACAATAAATGTTTACTTCCCCTAGTTAGGGAAGTAAAAAGTATAAGTCAATTTTTACAACGCATCTTATCCTGAAACATTGCGGATTATTGACAGAATTTCCTTAATAGTTTCCCTTCAACTGGCTTCCAGACATCCCCAATTACAGTCATATACTAAATTCACTAAATATCACAACTACCGCTATAAATTTACAAAATTTACCCCCATTCGGCCCTTTAAAACAAGCAAAATGATCAAATTTAAACCCTCCGGTACACGTAAGCTCACGTTGTTATCTTTCGATCTAGCAGATGTGTATAGTGCAGAGAGACCCTTAAAAGGGACAAATTTAACTATTAACTTTGCGTTTTATGCTGTAATTAGCTCTCTACGCGACAATATTGTGAAAGGGAATTTGTTTTGTACAAATGAAAATAATAAAGGGGTATACGGTTATCTAAAATCTAGATTTACTCAAAAGCATAATAATTTAAATAATTTCGCAAAACACTAATAAAGTTTGCTCTATCTGTGCCTTTATGTTTATTATCCTTTAAGGCCAAAGAGATAAGTTTGATTAATAAAGTTATAGTCAGGTGGATGGTGAAATATACTTCTCTAAAACGCAGGAAAATTATAAAACTAAATTAAAAAAGCCAGCCCCAAAATAAATCTTAAATATTTTTTATACTCTCTACATAAATGAAATGTTTATGGCGGTTGCTGTTATCCATTTATTTTGGTCTTTATTAACAAAAAAAAAGGCTTTTCAAAAATTTTGTAAAACGTGATCTCATTGGCTGTGTCGTCAAAAATGTTTTTATGATTCATAATGAGTACATGGCGAATTCCAGTGTTGTAGGGTTATCGAAAAATTCGTAAAAATGGCACTTAATGCGTAACTTATCCAATGAAATATCCCTGCACTTAAAGTAGAAGGTTCCTAAAATCCTATTCATTCATATTTCAAGCCGAAATCGGCCCAGGAACCTTTTAATTTTGCAACAAAATCTGACATTTTTGCGAAATTTTGACACATCATATCTTAATAATTTTGAGGAAGTAAGTGTTCATGGCAATTTTCGAAAATTCGAAAATTTTCAAATTTTGCTTGTCCCCGCAAATAAACCTATTTATTTATAACTTTAACGAAAAAATAAGCGATTTAAATTAGTGGAAAGTATTCTTAGTTAATTAACCCAAACAGAATCACTAAATAAGGAAAGCAGTGTAGAATAATGTCGGTTAAAAATAGGATTTGTCGGAAAAAATCAAGAAAATTCGATTTTTATCCCTTAATTGCGCTCCTGGACAGTCCTGGATGACCCATTCGGTATTTACTTTAAAGTGTGATTATCCCTTTATAGGATAGTGTTGAAAAATTGGGAAAAAATTAGATAGAAAAAAATACAGTGATTCAAATGTACCGATGTCGAGGGCAAAAAAAGTTAAAAAATCGAAATTTAATCGGCGATTCCTATATAGAATGAAAAAACTAAAACATATGGATATCATTGTATTTCGAAGAGCTCTTTTCAGTGACGTAAATGGGACTTTAATTTGAACCATTTTGAGGAAAAATTAAAAACCGTGAAATATTTAGGTCAAAATTTCCAGTTCTTCCCCAATATATCCATTTTCCAGTGATTGTAGGTTTAGGTAAATGTATTACAAAAAGAAGAAAGTATTTGGGTTTTTAAAGTTTCACTTATGAATCCGTTTTTTGATCCGACGTTTTGTTTTCGAGTCACTAGGTACCAAAGCGAGGTCTGCAAATGGCATTTATCGACCTAAAAAAATTCAGAAGAATTACTTGCCATTTTCCGATCCTCACTAGTTTCAATAGAGCTCTGAAGCTCCGTATCCTCTACAACCTTGCTACAATCTTTTAATTTACTCTTACTGTACCCGATTTCAACGGAAATCGCGGAAATTTCGACTTTGACATTTGAAAGCTCCTAAGCGAAACATCCTGTATATCTGAATTTTTTACCGAAACTAGCTGCACTATTCCTCTATCAATCCTGAAAATTTGATTGCTCCCCCTCTGACTGTTTCCGAGAAAAACAAACCTGTTCGACCTTAAGTCAAGCTTTACGTTAACATATAGATTGATACTTATTTTTGCTGATCTTCTGACGTCATTATTCACTAAGGACAAATGGCTCCTTTTTATATTGTAATAAATTATACCGAAAAGTAAACATTTTTTGTAGCTAAATTATCCTAGTAATTTTCTTCAAAATAATTTTTTTGGGTTTGTAATGACTTCCTTAAACGATTTATCCAATAAAAAAATTTGTGCATATTCATCATTATATTAATATTGATAACTTTGATTACATAGACTTTATTACATTTCCAACCACGTTCCATCGATTTTAAATTTAGATGAATTTTAATTACTTAATTTAATTTACTTTGTGTTTGCTTGTTTAACTAGTACTTCCTACATCTAATCCCGAGCATTTTATATTTTACCAGCGGATACCCGCGACTTTGGTCACATTTACTCCATGTAGCCCTTATTTGTATCTTGTGACGAATCTCGGTGACATTCCCTATTCCTGTATAAGTATGTATTTTCAGAGACTAAAAGAATATAGTCAGGCACTCGACTTAAGACATGTGGTGGATTTACTGGTTTGTTGTTTAAAAGTGTGTTTGTCCACCATTATATATACATGTAGATACTATACATAGTATACATATTTATATAATGGTAGACAAACAAACTTTTAAACCATAAACTAGTAAACCCACCAAATGTCTCAAGGGAGACCCGCTTTTCATTGCACAGCAGTGTTCGTCTAGGTCTAGGTATTATTTAGTCTATGGTATTATTTCATTTAGAACAGTGTTCTAATCCTAATGTGCAGTGTTCTAATGCTTTTTGGTTTCAATGTATTTACTTATAACCAACAAAGATGGCGTGTGTGTGTATGTAGGTTAATGGCACTGGTTAAGACCAAATGGCCAGGACAACAAAGATGGCAATAAAGATGTTATGCTTCTTCACAAAAATAAAATTTTGCACATGTGAAACACTGCAAAATTTGCAAGTTTCGGAATTATCAGTGATCAGTGTCATTAATCATTATTTGTGTCTGTCTGTCAGATGTCAAAATACGAGGAGACTAGTTAATTTGAGATTATTATTTCCCCCTTTTGAATACCTGCACAATAAAATTCTTTTTTATCTTTTTTTAATAAACTGGATGATAAAGTTTAAAATACGGGAAGCTCGCGTACTCTTTCCCTATTTGAATATTAAGGTACGTTAATTTTATATATTGGCAATAATTCAGCCCCAAACTGTAGTAAAATTGGCCTGCTTTATTAGTTTTGGGTAATTTATTACCTTGCTAGACCATTAAATTATGGTTTTTAATATATTGCTGTAATATTAAGACTAGAAGCTTAAAAGAATGGAAACCCAAATCAGACGACTAGATTGTAATAACGTATAGAAATAGGAAAATTTATTGTTTAATCGTTTTTCATAGAATAGAATCTTTATAATAGGAATTTAAAAAATAATAATGACCAGATTCGAAAATGGGCAATTTACCTATGCAATTTTAACCATACTAGAACTAAATTGATTTTAGCACTACGTCCCAAGATAAAAAATCATTTTGAAACCAACAAACCTGAGCAAATCGCAGAAATAATAGCTCATAAGGTTTTAATGACAATTTATTAAAAGTGACACAACAAAAACTTAGCTGATCAACTAGATTTAAATCCCACCAAAAACATACAAGCAAAAAAACAGGCCAAGTTCTCGTCAGGACTGTCTGTCTTGTTATCTGAAAAAAATAACTGAAATGTAAAAATTATGCCAAGTTCCTTGCCTACTCGTTATTTGCAGTGTTTTGATAAGCACAGAACGAATTTATGTGAGTTGATAAATTTACAGACCAAACTTGGCAAGTTTTCAAGGGTCTCAGTAACAGGTTTACATATACCTACATATTATTAGTAATATTAGGATAACAAAATAATACAAAAAACACGCCACTGGTGCGGGAAAAGGCAGCCGCTTGAAATCGTGGATAGCGTTGCCATTTTTCCCCTGTGTCTACCTCTCTTACTTGCACCCATTGCATGTGTCTTGTGTCTATAGTTTTTAGTCATGATACAATAAAAGGGAGGTATGATACCAAACCGTGTCAAATTCGTCCGGGTTCGCGCATGACGTCACGCCGTGACTTATTTTTGAAATTTATAACGCGCAATATAGAGTTTTCGTTAGTTAAAGGCGATTTTATATAAGTTCTATTGGCAATATATTTTGCCTCCTGCTTATAATACAAATTTTATAGTATATGATTTAAGTTAATCATATAAATAAAGGGATAAATACATGCATTGATTACATTGATTGATTGATTGTCCACATCACAGCCATACACAGCACATCTCATTTTTACGTTTAAACTCCTAAAAGTAATAGAAAAACACCAAAAAATTGTTGAAAACACAACGCGATCTTAAAAAGACGTGTTTCGTTTACAAAATATCGCGGAATTGGTCACGGCGTGACGTACATGGCCACGCCTACCTGCGCGGTATCATATCTTCTTTTATTTGTATCATGGTTTTTAGTTATATATGGAGTTTTAGTCTATGGTAAAAAGGTAGATAAAAATCTAAAATATTTCCCTTTGTCTCTTTTAGACAAGCTCATAACAAACACAGTATAAATAAACTGACAATGTACCTAGCTTGCGATTGTTTTAGAAAATAGCTTGAATAAATCAAATTCATCACGCGATGTTTCAGCTTTGTTGTATTTCCCTGAGGTTCGTTCAGTGCTTTTTCTTCTAAATTGATCCTAAATTACGCGAAAATAAACGCGATTTCAGCATGAAAGCCCTCGGCAAGGTGATTTAGAAGGTGTTTTAATTTTTAATTAAGCATCAAAAAGAAGAACCAACAATTTAAACGCCTATTTTTGCCGGAAATTAAAATCTCGCGAATGATAAGAGCGCTCTAGTATATAGGCAACACGTACCGTGCAATAAGTATCGTACACTGGCAACAATTTGTTACGTGTAGGTTCTGACAATAAAATTTAAAAACTTAGTCAGTTGGCTCGTTGGTCTAGGGGTATGATTTCCGCTTAGGGTGCGGGAGGTCCCGGGTTCAAATCCCGGACGAGCCCAGTAAATTTTTTATTTTAAATTATTGTCTCTTATTTTATAATCATATTATTTTGATATATTGTGTAAAATTATTAGTATAATAAATGAATATGTACATATGTAACATTTTTATTGTAAGAAGTAACGATATTTAAATGTTTTTTGGAGTAATAGTTTTCTTAATTGCCTGTGTATTTCATTTACGAGTAGTTGCATAAACAATACATATTTTTAATTACCAAACTTCAAAATAGTATATTGTACAAGTTTCGAAAATGACTCTTTTTTACCCGAGTGAGACTTTTGTGAGCCTGAGCTGAAGGCGAACGAGTGTAAAGTAGTATATTAAAGTACAAGTTTTATAAAGTATCATTTTAGAGCACGGGTCCATGTTCACAAAACAAGCAAGTTTTCTAACGGGACAAGTGCTCTATAATCGCTTTATAAACACAATTGGAACTTTAGTCAGGGCCGGAGTTCACATTCTTTTGATCAAAATTTATGACTGCGGAACAGAATCTTGCTGAAATGAATTTACTGACAACGTACATATGTGTTGAAATATGAAAAAACAATTGTACTAGAAATATGAATGAGTTTAAACGTGGTGATATTTGCCACCAATCTTACTGCTATTTATACCTTTGACTTGTATTTAAATTAAAGCTTTTCGAACGTTCCAGTTTTAAACATTTTAAATTAGAAAGATCTCCATTTGAAATGTAAAAGATTTTTGAATTTTTTTAAAGGTATTTCTGTTTTTTTCTTGAGAAATCAATGATACAAATATTTTTATCCAGCCAGTACTACATACAAACTTATATGAAAGTAAAGTTATCATGTCAATATGAAATATTCTATAAAAACAAATTTAAAGTTACCAGACCCTCACTACTTGGCCTGGATTTACTAGGAATGCAATAATCGTGATCCATAATAGATTAATGTCCAAAAATGTAAATAAAAAGTAAACACACCACTCCACAAATAATGATTTTTTTTTAAATTATATTATTTGAGGCATATATTATAAATCTAAATGTGCCGAATACAGTCAAAAATAATAGAAGACGCGTCATTTTTGAGCGCCCCGAAGGTACGTTACATGAGCGAGATTGTCTACGATTATATTCTTTTCGTGATTAAAAGAAAATTTTAAAGACTATAAGCTTTTCCACTAAACTACTTGTTTAGATTCGTAATTTACGCCGCAAAACATATAATTCTTATAACATTAATTAATTGGGGTAATGTTTGTCTAGATAATTGTTGAGCGAATAAAATATGTTTACCTACTTACTTTTCAATAAAAAGAAACACTTTACAGATACACAAAGTCCAACAATATAGATACTACCAAAATGTCTAATAAGCACAAAATAATCAAAATAATGGCAAAATGCTTTCTGAAAACACCTACTAAAACCCAACAACTTTCTTACGTCTTTGCACTTTCCGGCAGTCTTTAACCCGTCTTGTTTATTCCGCGTTCCTTTGCTATTTACAGAACCGTCCCGTGCGATTTTGATTTATGACATGTGAAACCAACGTTTGTTTTTAGGAATATTGTTGTTGGATTCCTAAAAACAAACGTTGGTTTCACATGTCATAAATCAAAATCGCACGGGACGGTTCTGTAAATAGCAAAGGAACGCGGAATAGACAAGGCGGGTTAAAGACTGCCGGAAAGTGCAAAGACCTAAGAAAGGGATGCCCATCTGCACGGCATTCGATGCGAGATGCTACACATATCCCACCTGTTGACGCTTTTCCGGCTGCAAGGATTAGATGCGGAATATGTATCTTCGTCGCGTACATATAAATGTATGGCCATTCATATATCCATCTCTCATCAATTCAGCGATTGTCTGTATTCTGAATTACGGAACATTTAAATTATAAATTGACAAATATTTTGAAATGTGTACCTGATATTGAGTATATTTATTATTTAAAAATACGTAAGGTATATTCCATCTTTTTAAAGCAAAACTAACCCTTTTTCACTTTAAATCGTACTCGCTACCCGATTTCTAAATAAAATTTTTACAGCATTTAAATCGAATTAAGTTAAATACCACTCTGGAAGTTCCCGGTGAAAATTTTTATTGCTGGTTAAATTTCACCAAAAAGATTATTTCCCCAAATTATATATTCACAAAAGTAATCAGGGCATAATATTCATGATATTATAATCTAACTTGCATGAATTCGAACAATAAGGCCCCATGACTAAGTTTCTTCTTTTGTTTATCTACCCTTCTTTGCACCGCTTTAAATTTGACCTAAAACCAGTAGCGTGTCATAATTATTTTTACAGAAACGTGTTTCAAAATTAACCAATTAACCACAACAATAATTTATCCCTCACAGATTCACATAAGGGCCTAATATTTAGTAACTAATTCACAATGTAATTGATACGAATCTAATAATATACCATAATAATTATTTACCTTTCTCATGCCTTAGCCTAAGAGGTTTATTTTCTTGTGTATCTACCATTCTCCTCGGAAATAAAACATTTTAAAAATCAATTCCCATAGTTTATAAAACTTTCAGTTCCTTATAGATTAAATTCTAGTTGTGACAAATTCAATACTTGTATGCAGAAATTTCTCTATATACAGGGTGGTCCGTAAGTAAGGGTACACAGAGCAACAGTGAATTTCTTACATCAAAATAATGCGATTTATTCAAACTTGCCTAATTCCTATGTTGATAATAACCAAGATGCAGGGTACCTATCAGAATTTTACTTTTATTTTCAATTGTTTCCAAAGATCGTGCTGATTTACGGCCACCATTTTTTAAACTAACCAAACCACTCTAGTAAAATGATGGGATCGCTCAGTCCAGTGGCTCATACTTCATTTCGCCATTCATGCGTGCTCGCGAGCAAATGTGACCGTCATTTGCAAATTTTGTTGTAGAATTTTTATTCCGAAAAATATTGTACTTTTCCGAAAATTTTAGTTTTCGAAAGTTTATCCATTCCGAAATTTGGTTATCGAAATTATTTAGATTCTCGAGAACGTTGTCGTTTTTATTTCATTGATTCGAACATTACAGCAGGTAATTCTTAAGGCAATGCTGACAATGATGCTAAACATGAACAGCAAATATTAGTGGTTATAAATATGTTCATTGGCCCAATTTATTGTTGCGTCACGAACGCCCCTGTCTTTGTGAACGCGACACCCAAATTGCTCCCCGCAGGATTATAGAATTTCGCTCGGCAGGATTGAATATTCCTCGAAAGCAGCAAAAATTTAGCTTAGCTCGCATTTAAATGCGACACGAAGCACTCAAAGTTGCAAACTTGGTTGTTTTTGCGGATGTTCAGGTGTTAAAAACTTGCGTGTACGTGTTAAGAAGATGCTTTTAAGGTATTTATACATTATGTAAAGTACGGAACATGTTTTGTTACAGGATAAAACATGTTTTTTTAGTTAAAACTTTTAAAAGTATGTTAAGCTTTTATACTAGAATGTTTTGGTTCTTTAAAATTTCATAAGATATACGAAAATAAATTTTAAGAACTTGTGGAAAAATTTTGGCAGAATTTTATTAGCATTTCTAATAAAAAAATTAAAAACTTTATAAATGTGCATTTTGTGTAGCCCTTCTTTTATTACTTGTACCTATATAGGGTTTATTGATATTGAAATCAATTTCAAAGAATTTTTTATTGGATTTATTTCCTCGTAAATTTTAATATTGCAATCAAATTTAACCAAATATGACACCAGGATTGATCAATAAATCCATAATGACAAATTTATTTGCCAGAGATCCAGATTTTCATTAATTTCCTTCAGCGGTGTTTGATTGCTTTTTGATCTCAGTCGGATAAAATTTCGTGGAAATCAATGAAAAAGGGAAAAAAGTGGAAAGAGAAGTGGATTACTTACGGCTTGTTGTTGTCAAGCTGTAATTAATTAAAGGAAAAAACTGTAGTTGTCGATTTATCTTATGCTTGTTGGTTCTTAATTTCTATTTGAAGTTTATAAAAAAGGAGGGGATAATGGTAGTGTAAAATATTAGGGGGATCATTGAAATAAAGTGAAGGACCAAAAAAATTAACAAACAAGACTTAACGAACTTGCACTATGGAAATTAAATCAAGCAGTAACTATACTTTTTTAAAAACATTGACCTATTGGTATTTCAAAAACTGATATGTGGCGCCTAGTCGGTCATATTGACAATGTGAGTATTAGTGCGCCGCGCCATTGTATTTTCAAGAAAAAGAAAAAGTTGTTCAAGTTGGATTTTTGTCAAAATAAACCTGAGCATGGCATGGTTTCGAGTCAACACAAGTCAAGTAGCTTAAAGTCACGTCGAATAGTGAGTACATAACAGTAATCCAAGCAGTTCCGAGTCATACAGTACTTTCATTTCAAATCTAGCAACCCTCGATAATACTTTATTCGAAGCAAATTCGGTTTAAACAAAAACACATCAATTTACATATTAAAACTAATACATATCGAACTTTTACGTTTCACCCCTTTACCCCAGCTACCCTCAATTTGAACTTTTAAACGACACCCCTTACCTTACATGTAATAAATCATATTAGAGGCCGTAAAATCCTGGTCCTACCACATTTTAAAAAAATAATTCTGTTATAAATATATAATAAAAATAATTTATGTTCAAAACTCAATATATCACGAATAATTTATTTTTCAGTGATATGACAATTTTAGAACATTTCCTTTAGGTGTTTAAAATATTCTCTTGGTGGATGAGGTGCTCCTGAATCGCCTGAAAGATCTCCAGATATGTAACCGCTTCATTTTTTCCTCTGGTCTCACTTAACATGAATGAATGAAATTAAAGCACTATATTCAACTACAGTAGTCCTTTCTGTATGGTTTGAGTTATTTCCACTTTGACAGCATGACAACATAATTAAGTTTTATTAAATGATGGTTTATTATTATACATTGGATTATAGTTTCAAAATAGCATGCTGGGGTAAAGGCCTTACCTAGCTTATTTTTTATATTGATTGATTGTTGTGTGTGTTATTATTACAGTAAACAATATTCCCGGCAGTTTCAGAAACGAATCGATTCACTGCCGAGTGCCAAATACAAACCCATCACTACTCGGTAAATGAACTTTAAAGTTATATTTTAAATTAAAGTGTTTTAGCACCTAAACGTTTGCCCTTAAACCTAAAGTGTCCTCGATTTAATATTTCCGACGCGTTATAATAATCTCATCTCTATATTTTCCTTGAGCAATTAAATTCCTAAGATATTAATTGATAATCAGTGAAGGCATTACACTAAGAGATTAGGGAAGTGCGGGGCAGAGTAGAGCATGGAAGATAATTCCCCTTTCCTCATTAGCAAGGGATATTTTATAGAGATTCAATTTGCACCGTCTATTACAGGGGTTTTAATTAAAATGGCGGATGGCGGTAAAAAGGAAACGGGTAGTTTTTTTTTAGTTTGGAATTTGCTATTGGTACCAGAAAGAGGTAATGCGAAATAGTCAATTTAAAGTTCAAATACGCCACTCTCTAGCCGTGGCAAATAAGAGTTTTTTACATTTGGAATTATTTTTTAAAAGTATGTTCCAAGCTACGCTCACTACCAGTAAGTAGTGGCGACGTCAACTTTTTTGTACTGGATTTTCCGAAGGGGGGAAAAAGTACGAAACACAAGAATATGTTTTATTAAAATTTATTACAATAATCAGTTCTCAGAAAAGTAGATGTAATCTTTAGGATCACCATTGGTTGTTTAATCCTTAAAGTAAACCTTTAGAAAAAAATTTTAACCTTAAAAAACCTAAAAATAAATAATGTAATGACGTAAACAAATATTTACTTGAAGGTACCACCGTTTAGCAAAAAAAAACTAGGACGTCAAAGTCCTCTCTCCTATACCATAACATAAATGTTATAATTGAAGGTTGCGTTTAGCTCAGTCAAATGCGACATGATGGGTTCTGATTCATTAACCTAAGTGATCTAAGAAATTGCTTTAACAAGCTTCGTTGTTCTTTTTTTTATAATAAATAACAGTAATTATTAACAACACAATAAGACTAAAATATGTAATATTTGGTTAATGCGCAATTACTATTAATAACGGCTTGCAATCGCCTTGGTATGCTTAAATCTAAATTTCTGGTATAATTCTTCTATCTGTTCCCAGGTTTCTACGAGTTTTTGTCAGTTCTTCTTGGTTTCTGGGCCGAAATTGATGTTCATACATCAGTTTGGTCATTTTGCCCCAAGAGTTTTCGATTGGGTTTAAGTCAGGACTTTTTGAGGGCCATGGCAATACATTTTACATTTATATTATGCTGTTCAATATTAGCTTGAATTAATCTTGCGGTATGAATGGAGAAATTATCCTAAAATTTAAAATTGTATAAAATAAAACGATTTAAGACTAAAAAATTTAAAAATAATAAATAACCCACGTGCTGAAAACTGATCTCCAAAGACTGGTGAACCGAAGGTAGCATCATTTGGTTAAGAATTTGGCAGTATACTCGTGCGCTAAGTCTTTCTTCAATAATTGCACATATTCCTGTGCCCCTGGCACTACTAACCCAACCCAAAACGTTAACAGAGAACCCCTATTTATTTTTTTAGTAAATTCTTCAATATATCTAGCTCCTACAGGTCTGTAGACATGAATTTTACCGTTGTGATAAGATTGGAATGTTTTTTCGTCCAAAAATACAACATATTCCCAAATATTATTTTAATTTAAATATTGATGACAGAATTCCAATCTTCTTTGCTTGTTTAACTGGGTAAGTAATGTTTTGTTGGCAGCACATCGATTATTTAAATCAGAATTTTTAATAGTAGATAGTATTGGCCGGTGCAGATTGCTCCCCCCACTCCTCCTCCCCCCACCACCCACCACTGAGGAGTGGGGGGAGCAATCTGCACCGGCCAAGGACCTTCGGCCCTGCCCCCAAGTGGAGGGGGGGTTTCTAGCTCCGCCCACCCAAGTGGAGGGGGGTCTCAAGCTCCGCCCATAAGTGGAGGGGAGGGACCTCTAGCTCCGCCCATAAGTGGAGGGGAGTCTCTAGCCCCGCCTCCGAAGCCCCGCCTCTTAGCACCTGATTGGCCGACCCCACCTAAGCCCCCACTTTTTCCCACTCCAAACTACTCGAGGGAGGGGATGTGAGAGAAGGGGTTAAAGCTTAAAAGCATTTGTGTATTAGTCGTATGTTTAGTACCACTGTTACAAGATCTTGCTGTTTAATACTATGGATGTGTGCGGTATTTGCAATTCTGAAATTACTATTTTCTTTCATAAAGCTATTAACTTGACTAGACTGCATTTATTACAAGAATACACCGAGTTACAACATCAGTACTTTGAAGATCGAACAAATTTTAAATATTGGGAAGATTATTACACATACTATTTTAATAATTATCATGTGGATTTCCAAAAGTGTATGGATGGAATTTTGATGTGTGATACATTTACCGAACGATCTATGTGTATTAATGTGACTATAAACCAGCTACGTCGTTTGGGATATGGTGAATTATTTCCATTAACACTTGTCCAAGCATTCTTGAGAAAAGAGAAACCAATTGAAGAAGTAAATGATGACTTGAATTGTTTTATAGTTAACAAGTTTTTTAATAAATTATAAAGACTTTTAAAACAGTGCTAAATATGTGTAAATATTGTATCAATAATCGTTGTGAACTGTACAATTTTAGTTTTCATAGAAAATTAAACAAGACTATTAATATAGTTAAATATGTATCGTTAAGAACAATTTCTCATAGTATAGTTCATGAAGAACTGTATGCAGTATGTAGAACTCTGTTTCGAAAGGAGTATGAGAATTCACTAATAAAAGGAAGATTACACACCTCCGCTCAGCTTAGTGGTCTTAATGTATTATGTGCTTCAACAGGCATCATTAGATTTAATTATATCACTAAACCAATTTACGTTGAAATGATATCGATTATTTCGTAAATAATAGAGGGTTTTATTTTACCCCCTCTCTATACTGTAAAAAGATGGGGGAGGTCTATATAATATATTGACTGAAAGTAAACTTTGCATTTCATTTACCTTACACTTATAAAGAGGTTATAGGGCGAAATAAAATGGCTAATTATATGTACGATGAAATATTTGAAAAACTAGAATTATCAGATTTGTTTAAGCTTTATGAATGCCCTACAACTAATTTACTGGTAGTTGAATATCTGAATAGAAGACTTATTGATTGGAAACGTATATCCAAATTTGAATTTCTGTCTGAAAAATTTATGGATGAATTTCAAGACAAAGTTAAGTGGGAAAGGATTTCTCATAGTCAAAAACTATCCGAAGACTTTATAAGAAAATTTCAAGATAAAGTTAATTGGAAATGGATATCTGCATATCAGGAACTGAGTGAAGAGTTTATAGAAGAATTTCAAGATCGAGTTAATTGGAAACGAATTTCCCGGTCCCAAAATTTATCTGAAGATTTTATAAGAAAGTTTCAAAATAGTGTTAACTGGAAATGGATCTCTCTTTGTCAAAATAAATATCAAGGTTTGTCTGAAAAGTTTATAGAAGAATTTCAAGATAAAGTTGACTGGCAATGGCTTTCTCCTTGTCAAAATCTATCTGAGGACTTTATAAGAAAATTTCAAGATAGGGTTAATTGGAAATGGATCTCTGCTAATCAAAACCTTACTGAAGAGTTTATAGAAGAATTTCAAGATAAAGTTGACTGGAAACGAATATCACGCTGTCAAGATCTATCTGAAGATTTTATAAGAAAATTTCAAGATAGAATTAACTATCGGATTTCTCAGAATCAAAACATACTTGAATTTTCTATAAGTTTCTAAGAGGAGCTATACCAATATTTAATTAACAAATATATATGGTTAATAAAACACGTTGATGCAATTTATTATGTTTTATTTATCATCCATCAAAAAATTTTTATACAAATTAAAAACATTAGTTAATGCGCAGACACAATAATCTTTTTTATGATAAACGCAATGCGGCTGATCAGCTTGTATAGTCGGATGATTATCCAATTCAATAACAGGTTTACAGCTATATTTACGAATGATGTCAGCCTTCTCCTTTCCTTTAACGTACACCAAATCACTTCTGTTTGTTAAAGATTTAATAACATCGGAAAATTTGTGTATAGGTGTAAATCCTTCATTCCATGGGATGCAGTGATGATTTTTCATTACCCATATAGCCTGTTTATGCAAATCTGGCGGTAGTAGATCCATTTGAAATGGTTGTTTAAAAATATAATGTGTGATATGATGACCATCATACGCGGCTAGTTCCTTTGTAATAAATTTATTATTTTCTATTTTAAATCCTTGAATATCAATAACAGTATTCATAGCTATATCTTTAAATACTTAAACTTCCTAAACACAATTCTTCTTAAACAATAACTAGCAATTAATTGTCTTAGATTATTTAAATGTTGAATGTGTTGAGCTAAGAGTTTTGAATATTGTATCTTCATAACTATCTAACAAATACTAACAAATCGTATATGAAATGAACATATTATATAGTAATAACTGCGCATGTCTATTAAAGTTGTTTAACATTTTTAGTTAGAGGATTATAGCTAAATATTTTATCGTGTAACACAAGACAGTAAGCAGAAACATCATCTTCAACATCGTTGTGTAATTCAAATTCTACTCTCATAACAATGGGACCACTTTCAAGTGCGTCTTTTTGATGAGAGCAGTCAATATATGTGATAGGTGCATAATTTTTAAATTCCTCTGGCGAAAAAATTGGTTCGGGTGTTAATCCATAGTATGACTTTTGAAATTGTGAGAACATATCATATAATAATGAATATTTATTTTTATCAAAGTCTAAGAAAAGATCATTATATGGATATCTTTCTGAATTTAAATATACTTTAATATTTCGTAATTTAATATTAGTAAAATGACTCATATCTGTTGTAACTTTATCTCGCAAATTTTTTTGAAAACATAGGGCTACATGACGAGGTGTATTCACCTTAGTCGAAGTTTTGACTGGCCAGTTATGTCGACTTGTTTTTGTTAATTCCGGATATTCTATTAATTCCCAACTTCTAAATGCTACTAATATGTTTGTATTTCTATCAATAATTTTCGTAAGAGCTAATTCTTGTGGGATAGCTACAGATATATGAGGTACATTCCAAGTTAGTTTCGTGAGTTCAATTTTGGGATTTTCATTCCCATTAGTATTTATTGTAGCATTTTTGTCCGAATTGTCTCGAATCAAAATAAGTTCTTGTTTGGAATTTAATATTATTTTTTTATAATCCTCAAAAAACCCCATTAAAAATTTAAGTGGAATACAAACGCTAAATAATCCTGTAGTAGTATCAACTACTTTTGAGGATTCTCCCGGAAACCAGCCAGCATTTTTTAATTTATTGCACTCGTTTTTGTTATATGATAAATACCCTTTCACTGTTGAAGTTAAACCAACATCTCTAACTGAATCTATCGTAACACCATTTAATTGATAACGTATTTCTTTAAAAAGAAAAGCTATCCCATTGTTAATAAGTTTTAATGTTGTTGAAACTTTCCCATCTTCTTTAGTTAGTTTACCCTCTATGTGAAGAAAGCTTTCGCAAGGAAGTGTGTATTTTTCTACTTCATGAATAGGAATGATAATTTCGTCATTGTTCCCCAATTTTGTTGGTAAATATGGTTCGTAAGCGTGAAATTCTGATTGTGTGATTGAATTGTCTATGACAATATTTTGTGACACATTTAGGATATCCATGTTATACTAAAATCTTTAAACCAAGAGATTTAAGAAAAATTTTGTTTTCACGTGTTACCCGCTTTATGTTCGGTGCTCTACTAATCTTAAATTTTGAGTGCTTGTTCTTCTTATACTTTTTAACATTATTGTTTTTGATTAATTTATCACATCCTAATATATTTCTATTGTATAGTATAACCATTATAGTTGTTTTATATGCAACCTAATTGTAACAATTTCGTTTCGAAAATTAACAAGTTTTAAGTTTTGATCTATTATTTTTACAGTAATTTTATCTATTACGTTAACAGTAACTGGAAAATAAATAATATTTTGAGGACTTTCTATAATTTTAAACCCTGGACTAACGTTAGGAAAGAATTGATGAATAATATGCACAGGATTTCCGTTCAGATAGGATCCTTCAGCTATACTGCAATCAATGCATAAAGAATTAACTTTTATAATCTCGGCAGGATTTTCGGATGTTCTCGGTTTTCCATCACCGGGAATAACACCGTTTTTGAAACCTAAAAGTGCACCTATTGTTCCCTCCTTGAAATTAATGTCTGTAGTGGATTTAATCAATGATTTTAATGTGTTGTTATTTGCATAAAGGTGAAATGAAATACCTTTCTTTTCGAACTGGTTTTGTAAATATTTATTAATATCATCTATTTCATAACTTCCTGGCGGAATTGTTAAAAACTCATTATCTTTTCCAAAGTAAACTTTATTATTTGCTTCATCTATATTTGGTATTGCATTAAAAGTTTCAAAATTTGTGAGACCGACAACATATGAGACGTTAGAATCTAAGTAGATTGGGGGATGAAATACTGAATGTAATACAGCGGAATCACCAGAAAGAGCTATAGTAAACGACATGATGGTTTTGAGTGGAATAAAACAAAATCATAATTACACATTATTATAAATAAATTGTAAACATAATTGACCGCATGTAAAAGTCTCAAAAGATTGATATCTATTATAGTTGTACTTTACATTATTATTGCTACCATCGCTGAAAAAATATGTTATAACTTCCTTTGGTGGTCTTAGGTTGCCAAAACTATCAAAGTAATTTATGAGATTATTTTTTTTAATATAGGCTGTCCAATGTGTGCCTTCTCCTCTATTATCATCTAAATTAATAATACCAGTTTCACATTTTTTGATTTTGGTTGGTAAATTTGTTCGCATAAAAACTCCCCTAAAATTCGATAGTTTTAGCAATTTGGCATATTTCATTAAATCAAAATTTGTCAAAGGTTTACGGGGTAGCAGTTTTAACAGTTTTTTGAATATGGTTTTAAAAATAAACCACACCCTTTCTTATACGGTTTTAAATAAAGCCCTTTTCCAATAGATATTTTCTCTATAACTCTATTATGTCTCTTTTCTTCATCCAACTTTTTTTGAGCGTTTTTAGCCGAATTTACTGCTTGTGCAATACCTGCTGCGCCACCACTTAGAGCTCCTAAAGCAGATAAACCAGCAAAAATTGGTATTAAAGGTAAAATTCCTCCAGTTTTTGGAATTGGGATGATTCTTTGTCTAGGTTCTTGAACTTTTAATTTCCCCCGTTTAATTGACGACAAAGCAGTGTTAACAACATTTTTTACATTATTAAACTTCTTTCCAATGATACCTTTACGCGCTTTTCTAACAGCGTTATTAAAAGTTATCTGACCCCCTTTCTTTTTCTTTTGTTTTCTTTTTTTTCTTAACCCCATACCCAATTTTGTTTTAGCTTTCATTATTCCAGTCACGACCAAAGATGATAACTTTTCACCTATACTAGAATTTTTGGCTTTGAATCGTTTAAAAGCTTTATTAGCTAAAACCTGATCTGCTTTATGTCTTTGTTCTAAATCAGGATATGTTGAATATGCTATATCGTGTTCTTTACAAGCTTCGTCTAACTGATTTATTCCTTTGTCACCTCGAGCAAGTCTATTATTTAATTTTGTACCAGGACCACAAAAATTGTATGAAGGTAAATGAAGTTCTATAGGTAATTTATCTATCAAGGTGTTAACAAGACCTCTACCTTTCCTCTTAACACTCTTAGCGCGACTGCTACTTAAAGTACTATGCTTAACCATTATATATATAATGAGTAATATTTTGTAATGTTCTTATTTAAATAGAGATGTTGAAAGGATGAAGATTAAAAAACAAAATATTTCTTTACCAATAAAAAATTTTGAATTTACTCAGGATGAGTACAGAAAGCATGGAAAACTATTTGGCGGTAGTTGTAAACGCTGTTTGATTGTAGGTCCCTCTGGTTGTGGAAAAACTAACGTAATAATTTCGCTTCTGACTGAAGTTAATGGTTTAAGATTTGAAAATGTATATGTTTATTCGAAATCATTGTACCAACCCAAATATGAATATTTGAGAAACCTTTTAGCCCCACTAAAATTCATAGGTTATTTTGAATCAACAAATGCGGAGGACGTTGTACCACCTAATGAAATAAACTCAAATTCTGTTATTGTATTTGATGATATTGTTTGCTGTGACCAAACTCTTATGAGAGATTATTTTTGTTTTGGACGACATAAAAATACTGATTGTTTTTATTTATGCCAGACTTATTCTTCGATTCCTAAACAATTAATAAGAGATAACGCTAATTTAATAGTTATATTTCAACAGGATACTACCAACTTAAAACATATATACAACGATCATGTTAATAGTGATATGTCTTTTCAAGAATTTAAAGATATGTGTGCTTTGTGTTGGCAAAAATATTATGATTTCCTAGTAATTGATAAAGATTGTTCCCTAAATGACGGTCGATATAGAAAAGGATTTGATAATTTTATTTGCATTTAGAGTATATAACAGTTTGTTAAAATTTATAGTATTCAGTAAACATCATAACTTTCATAAAGATGGATGAAAGAGCAAGTAAAGAGTTAATAAAAACGAGAAAGGCTGTTAAGCAAAAATATAATGCTTTAAAATCAGATATCGCTGAAACTCAATTTCGTAAAGAAAAAGAATTTAAACCGATCACCCAACCATTGCATGAGTTAATTCAGACAATTAAAACAGAACCGTTCATTAAAAAAGAAGTATATTCACCACAATTAGTTTCGACCCCAAAATTTCAATTTCCTACGCCAGAGATCAATCAAAGGAAATCAAATGCATATAGTAAATATCTTCCAACACACATGCCCTCACTTTTAGGAGATGAAGAAGTATTTTTTGAAGATTCGCAACAATTAGGAGAATCAAACCCTGAAACAACAATTGGACCAACTATAGGTGAGTTGCGACAAGATGTTTTAGACTTAACAAGAACACCTGCTTATGAAGAATATTTGGAAGCATATCATTCACTTCTAAGACCTTTCGTGGATGGACTAATAAAAGACACGGAAGGCAAATTTGATAACAAATATGGGTTTAGCCATGATGTTGATGCAGATAAATATAAGATTGCTAAGTCTGTGGTGGATTTCATAGGAAAAGATTTTAAAGTTGAAGGAGTTAGGTATGAGGGAACACCTGGATTGTATGAGCTTCTTTTTAAAAAAGAACCTGTTGGATATACATCAAATGATATGGAAAATTATATGAATGTTTTGAATAGGACAAATGCATATAGACGAAATTTTGATCCTGATAGTCAAATTCAAGGTTCAACCGACATTAAATACTTGACAATAGTTAAACCTTACTTGTTACAAAAAGGTATATTAAAGCGTGGAAGCACAACAGAGACAGGTTATCGTGCAATACTACCAAGTACTTCGCGTTTGTTACCTCCACAAAGACCGCGTTCTACAAGAAATCTGTCTACAAAAAGTGGAAAGGGGGGAGCTATGTTAAATCTATCAAGACAAAAAATGGATTATGTTTATTATGATGACCCAAACGAAATCATAGATAGACTAAAACTTCTGACGTCATCGCAAATGGCCGGACATACTGGTCATCAGAATGAAATAATATCAATTTTAGAAGAATTAAGAGAAGCAAAAATAATTGAATAAATACTTTGTATAATTGAAATATTGTTTATTATACCGTTGACTGCAAAGATGTCTATTGATAAGTTTGGATCCCACATATTTGGGAGGGATAATATAAAGAGTAACTTGTCACCCAATTTTAGTACAGAAAATCTTTTGAAAATTGTTGATATTGGTGATGTCAAATTATACTATAATTTGTTGCTACCTTTTATGGGACTATACAGTCTGGCAGATGGAGTGTACCAACTATTACAAGACAAACGAGTGAAATATATTTTTCCTATAGAGTCTGCTACAATACTTGCGGCAGAGTATCCAAAACCGTTTGTTTTTCTTAAAATTAATGGAAAAAAAGTTATTGATCCTGTCGGATTGGAGTTAAAGAAAGGGGATGTTCTTTCTTTTCATCGTCCTGAAGGCGGTCATTTAGAAGATTTTTATGGTGAATTGTTAATAAAATGTCGTGTAGAAATAGAAAAATAGACATTTAGAAGATATGAGTAACCAAACTAACATCAAGGAGGAAGTTGTTAATGAATTGCATAAACCGGCTAGAAAAAATTTTAAACGTCGACGTGTAATAATTAAAGGATTAAATGACTTGTGGCAAGCTGATTTGGTAGAGATGCTTCCCTATGCAAAATTTAATAAAGGGTATCGCTATATTTTAGTAGTAATAAACACTTTTTCCAAATATGTCTGGACTCAACCTGTTAAAAGAAAAACTGCACAAGATGTAACTTTGGCTATGAGTAATATTTTAAAACTAGTTAATAATATTCCAAAAAACCTTCAAACCGATATGGGAAAAGAATTTTTTAATAAGGATTTTAAAGAGTTAATGAATAAATACAAAATGAATCACTACAGTACATTTTCAAATTTAAAGGCTAGTATTGTGGAAAGAGTAAATAGAACTTTAAAAAATCATATGTGGAAAAACTTTAGCTTACAAGGAAATTACAAATGGTTAGAGATTTTAAACGATATTGTGTTAAAGTATAATAATACAAAGCATAAAACAATAGGGCTCGAACCTGATAAAGTTAATGAAAATAATGAACAAAAGATTTTAAAATATGCTTACACTTTTCCTAAAACCATTGATCCCAAAAACCCCAACCCCAAGTATAGAAAAGGTGATTTTGTTCGCATAAGTAAATATAGGGAAGCATTTCGAAAAGGGTATACGCCAAATTGGTCTAATGAAGTTTTCCAAGTTAAGGAAATGAAATTAACTAACCCTAGAAGCTATTTACTGAAAGATGAAAACAATAGTGATATTAAAGGATGTTTTTATGAAGAAGAGTTGCAAAAAGTTAAACATCCAGACGTGTATCTAGTTGAAAAAATACTAAGGCGGAAAGGGGACAAAGTTTATGTTAAATGGTTAGGAATGGATAAATCACACAATTCTTGGATTCCAAAAACTGAAATATTAAAATAATATACATCTTATAGCTGTAATTCTTAAAAATGAATAAAACACATTATATTTATTTAACTGTTTTTTATTTATATCTACTGATTACATGTGGGAACGTTTATAATAAATTTTATTTCTATGTTCTATAGTTAAAACTTTATTTAAAATAACAGAAAGGCGTTGAATTCTTCTTTGAAAATGGAAACGATCCCTAGCCGCAAGTTCATATATATTCTGTCTTGCTTGCCTATAAGCGAAGTTCCAAGCGACAATTGTATGAACTTCGTTTATCTTCTCATTGAACTGCACCTTCTTCATATTGTTAAAGTTGTTTGATTTTGCGTTCAAGAGTGGCTGGATGCGAAATAGCTAACTCTATTATTGCACAAATATTTTCACTAGTGTTTTCCTGCACAGATAATACTTCAAATATTTTATCTGCAATGTCACCATCACAATTTACATAATTGTTTTTGAATATTGAAAAATATTGCTTAAATTGCTGATTTTTAAGAAGAGCTAATCTTTTTTCCATCATTGGGATTAACTGCCACAAATTGCAAACTGTTTCTCTGCCTAGATAGATGTAAAATTCATTTTTCTTAATTTTTAGAATCTTTTCATCTTGAACTTTTTCAAAGTGTAATCCAATGTTTCCGAACTCTAAAGACTCGCAGTGTGATTCCGATGAAAACAGGTTATTAGTTATTACACCTTGATAAACCAGGATTTCTCTCCATTCACTTTCGTTTAAAAGAATTGAAAATCCTTTATTTCCTGACAGCTTGATTACAACATTAAAATCTTCCACACTTAAACCGATGCATATATATTTATTGCTGGATTTATTTAAAGGATGGAACCATTGTTGAATAATACTTGTATTTTTAAAGTCACTATCACTACTACAATTGAAAATGTTATGCGAACCTGGAGAGAATATTTCACTATAATATGAATTTACTTTGTTAGGGTGAATAGTGTTCAGAGTATTCATGCTTCTAGTTCTAACTCTAACGTCGTAACAACTGTTCTGCTCAGATATATTTATTCATTTTATACCCTATTTCCCCCAGTCATCCTAAGAAATCTCCCACTACATATCATTTTTTATTATTATGATTCACATAAAATTTTTAAAAAAAGTTCATTAATGTAAAAATATATATATTTTCCATAAGAAAAATGATGTAAATAAATACATTACAAAAATTAATATGATGCATGAGAGGATTACATATAAAATGGTAAAATATTCACAATTAAACTCATGTTGTTGTGACAGTACATTCCAATCTGAATTAATTACGGTTTTATTAGGATACATATAATTTATCTTAAAATGCCTTGCTGAAGATATATACTTATCATCGAGGTGATGGTACCACATGGTACTACCATTTATATTAGTAATTTTCATTATATCGCAACATTCAGATTTAATATCTAATTTATTTGTATTAATACAAATCTCAGCGAAGTGAGTTTTCGGAACATAATTAACATATATTGTATTCCCTATTAGAGCAGACAGCACTAACACAGTGTTAGCAATCATTTTCTATAGCGAGCATCTAACAACTGACATGAAAATATTATAGTTTCCCATTATATATATATATATATATATATATATATATATATATATATATATATATATATATATATATATATATATATATATATATATATATAATACTTTTATTTAAATTAGTTTACATCATCATTTTTAACAATATCATCCATAGTTTTACACAATTCATAAAACGGTATGTCTCGATGACCCCAAGCTAAAGTTTCACTAGTCCCAGAAATTAAATATCGTTTATCATCATCAGCAGTCAAAGCCAACTTATGAATTAATTCTGTATACATAGTATGCGAATGTGATCTAAATGCATACATTGTGCAATACACTTTAGAATTTTGTTCAATTACGTTTATGTAATCCGTAATGGTTAACTGTTTTTGAATGGAAGAGCGACAAACACCCTTTGCTTTTTTTAAGAACGTCATGTTCTGTTTCAACACAGTATGCTTTTGCTCCGGTCCCATAAAAACTTTTGATTGGCTCACCAGCATATTCATCTTTAAATTTACCAACCGCTGAAATATTTTGAGGAATGCCATAAATATTGGATTTATCATAGTTTGACGTGTCGAATTTATCTAGGTTATGTTTCATATCATCATAAAAATTTTCGTTTGAGACTTCAAGTATGAGAGAATCGGTATCCGTGTATAAAAGAGAAACATTTTTGCCATACCTTTGTTTAAGATAGTCATAAAAAAATTATATATTTCAGTTTTAGAGATGTCCAAAATTGAAAAACCTGCATAAATGGGTTTGTTATATTCAATTTTTGTTTTATTCATTTGTAAAGCTACTAAATTTTCTGAAAATATTTTATAGCCTTTATAATAAGGTTTCGCTATAAACATTTCTGCGCAATTATGGATTAAAATTATCGAGAAACGGGTTATTTGCAATTGATTTTCGCTTTATACAGGTGCTAACACACCCTCTCACACCTTTTTTTTTAAATGAAGCATATCAGGATCTGTAAGAAGTTCTAATTCAACCCCTGTATACAATAACATCAAATCCCAGCTTAATCCCAGTGCACTAAATAATGTGCTAGATCGAGTTTGTACGTTTTTAAACAAAGGTTTCAATAATTTTCAAAAATATCTGCAAATAGCAAAACATCATATTTTAAATAAATGACCGAATAATCTCCATAATGGACGGGGCATAGTGGTCGGCGGCGGTGGTCGACCTGCAAGATAGTACAATGTTCACACGGAGAGACAGCCAACGCCCGGTCAACAGCGGTTGACAACCTTTGGTTCTGGCTTTTTGGTTAAGCAAAAGAGAATGTCGCCTGGGCGGGGTATAGCGGTCGACAGCGGTGGTCGACCTGCAAGGCAGTACAATGTTCGCACGGTCAACAGCGGTAAACAACCTTTTTTATACTATTAATAATTTTTAATCAACGAATATAAAATTCTTTTAAAACCGAGAGCGTCAATCAGATTTTTCATTATTCATTCAACCATGAAGCGGGATCGACACATGTTGAAGACTACAAGGGCGGAAAAAATAAGGTACTATTGGGAAGTGTGGCGTTCTAAAAACGCCAACAAACCAACTGCTATAGTACGGGCGGAACCGAGACCACCGCCAGCACCCGCCGCTCCAACAGAGGCGGTTGAAGTAGTGGAAGAACCAGCAATGCTGCTGGATTCTGATGAAAGGGATGCTCTGTTAGCAGAGCTGACGGAGCGTCGTCGGGCTCATCGACAGGATGCGCGAAGACGGCGACCTGCACCGCGATCGGTGCAGATCGCGAGAGGGGAACAACCACTCTAGGTTTCCCTCTAAACCCGCTCCAAAAAACGGTCCTTTTTAGGACCACAAAATATTTGATCGTAGTTAGTTGGTGGCATATCCAAGGTGACACAATACTTCTTCAAGAATAAATATCTTGACGCTGAAAATTGTGGAACATTGGTAAAGACATATGCTTTTGTAAGCTGCTATTGCGGTTAGAACATTTCTAATCGTCCCTTTAAAACAAGCGTGCTATCTTCTGAAGATAATAAAATTGTTACATGGTGTGAAACATCATGGTTTGAACTTCACGTTTTAAATAGTTATCGTTCACAGTCTCTGATTCGTTATTTTTTATTATTTGTGGTTGCGGAGAAGAAGGTTTAGTTAAAATAAAAAATTGGGGGGCAGGACCAGAGGTTCTTGGCCGGTGCAGATTATACCCCGCCACTGTAAAAACCAGCTAAAATCAGGTAAAAGCAGTTAAAATAATTTAAAAAGCAGCTAAAATCAGGTAAAAAACAGCTAAAATCAGGTAAAATCAGCTAAAAGCGGGTAAAAATCAGGTAAAGTTTTTCGGTAAAAAGCAGGTAAAGTTTTTCGGTAAAAAGCAGGTAAAGTTTTTCGGTAAAAAGCAGGTAAAGTTTCAGGTAAAAAGCAGGTAAAGTTCTACCTGCTTTTTACCCGCTTTTAGCTTGGCAAGTTTCAGCATAAACCGAATACATACTTCCACATTGATTTAAAAGATTTCCCTGCCTATTTAAAACTTCCTTAACAAAATTGCTTTTTAAATTTTTACAAGCCTCATCTAAAGAAAAGTAGTTGTGGAATAATGACTTCATTATTCCACAACTACGTCGCACATCATTAACTGATATGATTTTTTTAGGTTTAGCTTGTAAAAATTTATCCAGTTCACTCTTGAAGGGGATTGCAGATTTGTGGAATTTTCTTTCTAAATCAGCAGTTTGTTCGACTGTATGTCTGTCAGGCTGTGCAATTGTTTCTGTCCCTTCTTCCGATAAAATATGTGAATCAATAGTTTGTTCGTATGGCTGTCCGTCTGGCTGTGCGGTTGATTCAGTCATAAAATTAATATTTTTATAATTCTCTACAATTTCTACATCATTTAAATTTAAAGTAGGTGTTTTCTCTTGCATTTCAGATTCCGAAATTAAATTCAAAGCTGATTTTATCGGACATATAAAAAGTTCATCGTCAACCACTTCTGGAACTGGTGTAACACTTGAATATAACGCAACCCTATTTGTTTCAGACTCACTCACGCAATTTATATTTTTTACATCGTTAAAATTAACTGTTGAAACGGAAATTTTATAATTAGAACTTAACGCATATTTTAAGCAGTTATATAAATTAGGTAAAATGTCGGATTCTTTTAAATTTGAAACAGCTAAAATCAGGTAAAACCAGCTAAAATCAGGTAAAAAGCAGCTAAAATCAGGTAAAACCAGCTAAAATCAGGTAAAACCAGCTAAAATGAGGTGAAAAGCAGCTAAAATCATTTAATTTAAAATTCCATACTTTATTCCAGTAGCAATGCATAATATAAAAATTATTAAGCAGTTATATAAATTAGGTAAAATGTCGCATTCTTTTAAATTTGAAACTATATGTGAGTGAGTTCCATCAGTTTCAGAAGCAGATATTTGATTGCAATATTTGACGATTATATTGTTACTCATATCATCTAGATCTTCAATGAAATTATTATCAATATAATCATCTATTTTAATATCGTTAAATCACATGCAATATTATCGACCGAGTTAAGCGCAACTATCTGTTCCGCGGTCATTTCACAAAGCTGACAATCCATATTATCATGAACCTTACAAGCATATCGTAAATCAAAGGCAGTTAAATCAATAAAATCCATACTTACAGAAAAATAGATATCACAAAACACAAGAAAATGAGTAACGAAATCGAGGTATAACTTGCAGATAGTACCTAATGTGAAGCGAAAGAAGACGTAAAGAGAATGTTGTCTCGGGTTGGGTATAGCGGTCGACAGCGGTGGTCGACCTGCAGGTAGACCAATGTCCGCACAAAGAGAATGTTGTCTGGGCGGGGTATCGCGGCCGGCCTATCAGGTAGTCCAAGGTTCACGTAAAGAGATTGTTGTCTGGGCGGAGTATAGCGGTCGACCGCGGTGATCGACCCCTGGTTCTGGTTTTTGGCTAAGCAAAAGAGAATGTTGACTGGGCGAGGTAGAGCGGTCAACCTATCAGGTAGTTCAATGTCCACGTAAAGAGATTGTTGTCTGGGCGGAGCGTAGCGGTCGGTCGCGGTGGTTGACCTGCAAGATAGTACCATGTTCACACGGAGAGACAGCCAACGCCCGGTCAACAGCGGTTGACAACCTTTGGTTCTGGGTTTTTGGTTAAGCAAAAGAGAATGTTGTCTGGGCGGGATATAGCGGTCGACAGCGGTGGTCGACCTGCAAAGCAGTACAATGTTCGCACGGTCAACAACGGTAAACAACCTTTTTTATACTATTAATAATTTTTAATCAACGAATATAAATTCGACAGAGCATTCACGAACAATTAATCTGCTTTTTACTTGAGAGATAATACTTTCAGTACTTACGTTAAATAAACAATACGAACAGTACAATGAAATTACAAATGAGTGAAGCTTTGCGGCAAAAAGTGTCTAAAATGAGTTTTCCACAGTTTAGTGAGTTTTGCGACACACTTCATTCGGATACGGAAGCATTATTACTTGATTTGTGGATTTGGGATATCCCTACAAGACCGAATTCTCCGAGTCGGTTTTCAGAATCCACAACATTGACTAACGACACAGCAGTGGGCGCCATCCTCACAGCCAACACCATCCTCACAGCCAGCACAGTCAACGACAGCTGCAACACCACCCTGACACTCAACACCACCCTCACATCCAGCACAGCCAACGGCAGCAGCAGCGCGCCAAACTGTTCGAGTGTGTGTGATATAAAAAAGAACTATTTGAGTTGTTCACCAGTGCGGCGAAAACAGCCGAAAAGGTCATGTAAATATATTTTTAATTATAAGTATAATTTTTAGTTGTATATTGCTTGTTTTTAAATATATTTTCTTTATAACATCATTTTCTTTATTATAATTAAAGCAACTGCGTCACAAAGTTGATTTTAAAAGCGAATTTGTACCAGCAATACTTCACTTGATTGCACGCCATGAAAGAGCGCACATCACACATTTTTATTGACATTCAAGGGTACACTTGTTCATTTGGTTACATTCCTAAAGAAGTGGCTATTTATGATGGATTTCGCCTTTCAAATTTTTTATTTAAGCCTCCCTTTAAAAGAAGTGTGTTATCTTCTGAAGATAATAAAATTGTTACATGGTGTGAAACATATCACGGCTTGAACTGGGAATCTGGATACATTGACTTAAATGAAATTGATGATATTCTTAAAAATATATATTCTTTATTTAATAAACCCAAAGTATATGTAAAAGGAGTTGAAAAGTCAAAATTTTTGCAAAAAGTTTTAGACAGTGAAAGCATTATTAGTATTCCGATTTCTAATGAACCAAAATTAAGTAAATATAAAAAGGTTCCCGAGTGTTATTTTCATAAAACGGTAGAAGCTTGGCATTGTGCATTGGAGAATGTAAAACTGTTATACAATTATAAAAATTGCTATTAATAAAATTTTTACTTTTCACGTCCTCTCTTTATCGTTTGAATTAAAAATTATGTTACTGAATGTTAGTGTATGAAGAATGATATTAACACAATGTATGAATAATAATTATTGTTATAACTATAGACATATAAATAAAATCCAATCTTTCAGTCAATTTTTCATTTATCTATCGCAAGAATAATTAAGTTACTATAATGTTGTATAGGAAAATATAAACACAAAGTTGCAATTAAAATTTTTTATTAAACTAAATATATTTAAAAATCCAAATTGTATATTTACAATAGCTAAATAATTTTGTAAAGCAAAAATCCTTAACTACATTCTTCTAAAGTTGTTTTTTCTATTCTATGATTTACGATTTTCTGTACAGCTGGTTTGTTACAAATTATGCAAACCTCCGGTGAAATTATCTGATGTAAAATTTGGTCACACACTTTACAATTAATTTCATCTCCACAACAATCCATAGCGCGCTTGTAGTGCGTGTTCACATGTATATGTTTGCCACATGATTGCTCTATACCATATAAAAAGTAGCACTCATGACACATACTGTACATGCCACCAGTCATTGATGTTGTTACTATATATGATTGCATTACACACACTTCACGTTTTAAATAGTTTTCTTTCACAGTCTCTGATGCGTTAATTTTTTTTAGTTTAACTAAACCTTCTTCTCCGCAACCGCTTCCCAAAACTTCATCCTCGGTGCCTGAGTCATCTTCATCTTCGTCATCAGCATCATAATTGTAACGGTCAACATCCACCAGAGTATAGAGTCTATCCTCTGGTAGACTACTTGCAGTTTTTCGAAAATAAATTTTTTCTTCCTTATGAATCGATTCCATTTCTTGCCGTTTGGATTTTACATCCATTTTCTTTTTAATAGTAAGATCTTGTAACAGTGGTACTAAACATACGACTAATACACAAATGCTTTTAAGCTTTAACCCCTTCTCTCACATCCCCTCCCTCGAGTAGTTTGGAGTGGGAAAAAGTGGGGGCTTAGGTGGGGTCGGCCAATCAGGTGCTAAGAGGCGGGGCTTCGGAGGCGGGGCTAGAGACTCCCCTCCACTTATGGGCGGAGCTAGAGGTCCCTCCCCTCCACTTATGGGCGGAGCTTGAGACCCCCCTCCACTTGGGTGGGCGGAGCTAGAAACCCCCCTCCACTTGGGGGCAGGGCCGAAGGTCCTTGGCCGGTGCAGATTGCTCCCCCCACTCCTCAGTGGTGGGTGGTGGGGGGAGGAGGAGTGGGGGGAGCAATCTGCACCGGCCAATACTATCTACTTTTAATCATTCGTCTTGCTGTTTGCATTGACGCTGAAATTTTTTTCTCTTCTCTAGCTTCCACTGCGTTATCAAATGGATTACCACGTAAATAATTAATCAGTTCGGTGTCATCATTTTCTGTTACTCTCATAACTCCCATATTGTCTAATGTTGGCCTTTGCTAGTAATACCGTATTTTTGTCAACGTTTAACTCGTTAGCTATTACTTATAGCGCCTCCATCTCGTAGTCGTACAGTTATGATAACTTTTTGCTCAGCATTTAACTGAAGCATTTTTCAAAATAAAAATGTCAACAAAAAATTGCTTGACAATTTTATTTGTCAAAGCATTTAACTGAAGCATTTTTCAAAATAAAAATGTCAACAAAAAATTGCTTGACAATTTTATTTGTCAAGATCAATAAGTCAAATTCTAATAGACTAGGAGATGATTTTTAAAATTATTTGTTCTTGTTTTTATTGGTAAACGATGGTACAATGGTTGGATTGGTAGGCAGATTTTAAAATAATTTGAAAGACATTATTGTCAGTGATTAGGCATACTGGATCTGACAAAATTATTAAAATTGTGGAGTATTAAAAGTAATTAAGTATGTTCCAGATGTACCTAGGTTAAAAAAACATTCTCTTATTATTATGCCTGTGTGCAAACTCAAGCAAGACGATATTCTGATAGTTTTTCCTCTTTGACTGTGTTTTCCTAAGTTCATATGGGTATGGACATTCCTGGTTAATCGTCTCAACGCCAGGTCCTCAGTTTTCTCTTCTGTAAACCTTTTCTTTAAATCCTTTGACCTTTAAATCATTCTTGAGTCCATCCACCCATCACTGCTTTGAGCTTCCATTGGGATTATACTTCTGCTGAGGTGATCATTATCTCTTCTCATCAGATGGCATGTTGCACTCCTCAACAAACTACCTTTTTACGATCTTCTTTCCAAACCCATCTAAATTACATTGTATCAAGCAACCCCCCAGGTTCAGTCCTGGCACCAACCCTATTTCTTCTTCACATTAAAGACCAGCATTCTTCAACTAGCAATCCATCCACAGTTGCGCTGACTCTCTTCACTCCAATATTCATTTTCCCCAACAAGTCTCGAAACAAGAGTTGGATAATAGACATATATCTATATGCACCTGTTCCTTTCGCATAACTTCCCATTAAATATGGACGTGCCAAAAACCTTGTTCAATTCAACGCCTTCAAAATCCAGTCCCTGTAATCCAAGAAATCCAGCAATATCACTTGAACGGCTTAATCACACCGACCAAAGAAACGTTTTATCTTGTTGGCACCGCTTTCGAACATGATCTTAGCTGGCACAAACACATTACTTCACATCAGCTGCTCTAAAGCTTGGTTTTCTCTTCCTAGCCAAAAAATACTTCTCCCCATCTAACTTATACACTCTCTGTGTTTCCCAAAGAAGACCTAATCTGGAGTACTGTTTCACCATCTGAAGCGGCATCGCTTTCGACATTGTTGATTATATCCACAAGAAAACTCCCTTCTCTCGCCCATCGCCGCGCTATTAGAGACCTGTCGCTTTTCCACAGATATTTCCACGGATTTTGCTCAAAAGAACTAATAGTAACCCCCCCCCCCCCCCTTGACAGTTCCCAACAGAACAACAAACAGCGCGTCCCATATGTAACCCTTTACTGTTCAGCTACGTAAACCTATATAGAACATTCTACTTCTCATTCATACCAATTGTCTCCAGATGATGGAGTAAATTGCCCGCAGATGTTTCCCCTTCCAATCCCAACCTCCAATCCTTCAAATCCCATATGAAAAGATTACATTTCCCTTCTCTTCAGACGCCCACGGTACGTTAGTACTTAGGCTTGAAGACTACGTGGACTGTCCCAGATAAAGATGCGCGACTGCAATCGCCTTCCTGTATATATTTTTAAATATTAACACAACTTTGGTTATTTCCCTTGTTCCACATCCACATCCAATATTTTTTACATTCATCCAATAGTTCTTAAACTTTTAAAAGTTTTCAAAATGCATATTATATGATAATATTTGAGGTGAAAGACGTAAAAGTTTTCTGTTTCCATTCTAATTCTTTCTTCCCCACTTACAGCGCAAAGCTTTAATTAACTGATGTAACCATTGTTTTAAAGCTTCGTTTAATTGAAAAAAAAATCACGTTAGTAAAAGACACAGTAGTAAACATGTTTTTAACCAACCTAAAACACACAAATTTACACTTAATATACATAAAATTACACACTTCGGTTAACGCAATTTTGTTAAATCCTACCCTTTTGCATAGGGGTTGAGAAAACAACAGTGTGGGTCAAAAGAGCATCCTAATGGAGTTACAAACCGTGTTTTCCTTGCTTGTTTATACTCTCCACTGTATCAAAACAACGTTCCTCTAGCGGGATAATTTGCGTCTGAGATGGAAGACTGTAAAATATTATTTGTTGAAGGTTTCCAAAACGTCTGAAAAAGTTTCAGGAGTCTGGTCATATAAACATAATTTTAGGGAGCAGCATTAACTTTTTCTTTTAAAAAAAGTTTTAGTTACTTTTTTTTTCTTGCTTGTTTTTCTTTCTATTTTTTTAATTATAGAATTGGAAAGTTTATTGTTCGTACTAAATAAATAAATTGTCAGGGACTCCGTAGATTTAAATGCAGGAGTCCAAGACCAATATACCAACCTGTGACGAATAAATGTCAGGCACCGAAAGATAAATCGATTTAAACCGACAAGTGTGTTTTGTCACAAACTTTTAAGCAATTTCAAGATTTAGCTTATATCTGCGAATTGGCACATATTTGGTCGCGAATATAGCAAACAATGCTTAGGTTTGGCTCAAACTATCCTTAGGCGACGGACTTTTTCCCCCTGATAGTAGAACTCCTGTTCAGGGAGGCTGATATTCCGTTTTCATAGGGATTTATCAGACCACCCATTTGACAACTCTTTCAACAACGGAATTATAGATACTCACTTTACTATTATTTTTATACGGTGTATTATAAATTAGAGAGTAGGGATTTTCAACATCGCAACGGTGCATCGTTGCGCTATTACCCTGTTGGACTCTCAACAGTATCAAATTTAGAATGTTCGTTCCTTTATTCAAAAATCATGGCCCTTACTTACTTCGCGTAGTTCAGTATTAACAAGAACAAAGCATCAGAAAAAAAACTAAATCCACATTCGTTTTTTCGATGCGAAAAACAGTCTGTTCTCTCCCTCTGGCTCATGTGGTTTTACTATACTTATCTTTCGATCTGTTGGAATCACCGATCAACCGACAAGAAAGACCCCAAATGTTCCCAAAACAACGGGAAATGAACGTCGTTGATTGATATATCAGTGAATTCAAATCAATTCAGTCGAATCGCATCGGCAACTATCTCAATTTCCGTTCGAGCTCCTGGTTCACCCCTCGTCCGCTTAAAATTGACTTTAAATTTGACTTTATCGACCTACAGACACATTAATTTTTATTTAGCTGGAAAAAGCGAAATTGGCCGGACATTTTACAATTATTTCGTGCAACGCGTCGACAGGCGACACGATTGCATTTCGGGGGTAAATTTAGGAGCTTTTTGTTTTATTTCGCCGAGAAAAAGTTTAATTGGATAGGGTAAGGTGTCAATGGAAATTTACTGTTCGAGTTATTTACGAAGTAAGCCGGTGTTTTTTCTCGGATGCTTTAGAATAATGTTTGTGAAATTTTGCAATAACCATGCTGGCAACAATTATCCCGGAACAAAAGGTTACTTTCCCGTAGATCATAATACGTCCTGGTTCGAATTGAGTTTATTGACTGCAATCGACTTTTCCTCCTACGTATACAATTTTAACGTGATAAACAGAACACAGCAATACAACAAACTTTTTAGTCGATAGTACTGAGTTAAGATAAAACTAAAACCTGAACGGACCAAAAAAAAACACAAAATTTAAGCGTGTAAAAATTAAAAACAAAATTTTAGATTATTTTCATATTCTCGTGATAAAATTAACATTAAAACATCATTCATTTTAATTCAATTTCATATATTTTCTTTGTAAATTTTTTATCGCTTCATTAAAGCACTTTTCCTACAAAATAAATCAAACCATTTACCACGACTCTCTCGTTTCTTTTACCCAGTGTTTTTCATTAAACATCCTAAACGTTTTTCTTCCCCTTTAACACAATATAACAAACGATCCCGGCTAATGACTTAACAGGAAAATTGCAATCGACAATTTTCTTTACGCGATACAGGTAACAAAAAAGAGATTGATTTCCCATCAGAACGTAATCTACACCCTTCTTCCACCTTAAAATTGTTCTTATTTGTAACAGAAAATTGATAATGTACGTTTTTTTCCATTTTTTCATCGTTCAAGGTATTATATCCAGACGATTATAGGTATAACAAGAAAATTTACTGTAAGGCAAGCTATTGTTCATTTTTCTTTTCGGAGGTTCTTTTTCCCCACTCGGACTAAGTTTCCTTGTTTTTCCATTTTCGTGATTCTAGGTTGCGTGTGTGTGTGAAATAATTCGTGTGAATTCGCCCAGAAGTTTTGAAGAAAAATGGTGTTTTGGGGTCTGTAAATGATTTTATAAATGCTCTTTTTGTTTTCTGAGATGTAGATATATGTTTTTCAATTAAGAAGTTAAATAAATACTTCTACTTAAAACAATAAAATTATCTTTGCTATAAGGTTAATTAGGTTTTTTGCCTTAATAACCCTATAACACGAAAAATTATAATTTAATTTTTGCTGGGGATCTACTATGACTTCATGCCTTTACTTTACCATGTATTATCAAAAGATTTTTTTTCATGTAGATACTCACATAAATTAAAAATTTATTGATACATACTGATTCGGTCTCGCCGAATATGAGCTAATACAACCATGTTTGAAAAATCGTTGAAACGGAGAAAATAAAAATAATTCTTTGATGGTAAATAACTCATGGAACAAATTTTTTTTTACAGGTTGGAAGCGAATATGAGCGAATTTTCTTTATTTTTATTTCTTAAAATAATCAATCAGTTTACATGTACAGGGTCTTCCAACGACGACTGAACAGGGGCTCATTTTTGAGCTTCCTTGTATTTAAAGAAAAATCTAAAATAGCCAATCGATGTACTTTTTCCTGCAGAATTCAAAAATGAAACCAAAAATTTATTTGAACCAGAAACAAAAGAGTTGCGCTATGGATAAGGTGTTTTTTAAATGGAACATAGCTTTTTTTATACGATTTTCGGAACGAGTGATTTTTTTATGTCCGTTCTGATTAAAATATTTAATATTGTGACAGCTATTTTTAGTAAATTTTAATGTTTTATCCAGTATAATTTAACTTCAACCTGTTTGAAACATACAGTAGGTAATAAAGGTAAAATCACCTTGATATCCTTCAAAGTCAAAAAATTTGACAAATTTACTATAATATTGCCGAAATGAAATATTCATTAGATGAGAGATTGCAGATTGTTATCTTGTTCTACAAATGCCAAGAAAATGCAAGAGAAGCAAGGAGAAGATTTATTGCAATCTCTCATCTAATGAATATTTCATTTCGGCAATATTATAGTAAATTTGTCAAATTTTTTGACTGAAGGATTTCAAGGTGATTTTACCTTTATTACCTAGTGTATGTTTCAAACAGGTTGAAGTTAAATTATACTGGATAAAACATTAAAATTTAATAAAAATAGCTGTCACAATATTAAATATTTTAATCAGAACGGACATAAAAAAAATCACTCGTTCCGAAAATCGTATAAAAAAACCTATGTTCCATTTAAAAAACACCTTATCCATAGCGTAACTCTTTTGTTTCTGGTTCAAATAAATTTTTAGTTTCATTTTTGAATTCTGCAGGAAAAAGTACATCGATTGGTTATTTTAGATTTTTCTTTAAATACAAGGAAGCTCAAAAATGAGCCCCTGTTCAGTCCTCGTTGGAAGACCCTGTACATATGTATCTTTGCGATAATACCAATGATGGATATGAAGTGTTAAATATTTTAAAATTGTGACCCATTGTGAGGTCTGGAAGCCTAAACACTGGGAAAATTTTTATTCCGACACTATACTTGACCTGACAACTTGTAAGGTAATAGGTAATATGTTAATATTGTACTCCTAAGGTACAGCCATGGAGAATTCCTGCTTTCAGTTCTCAATTGAAACACAATGCATATCTAAAAGTTGAAGTTGTCAATGACTGTACATCAGTTGTGTTATTGTTGACCAATCCTATGATTGGTTTTGACAAAGCTCACAATTTTGGTCATGACTGCTGTATATCTTTTTATTTCCAAAGAACTATATACTGTTAATTAATATTTAATTAATATTATAATGTGTTTCTTGGTCTACCTTTAGCTGTCTTATAAGTTTTTGCCAGTTTTCGTGACGATCATCTAGGTAGGAACCGCCATCATCCTGTCTCTTCTTTTTTTTTGTGGTGTCACATAGAGTATTTTTTTCATGAATGCGACCATCCACCCCTTCATTGGTGATCCTATCTACCCAACTTACCTTAATCTTTTTCCTGTAACGTCACGGTTAAAACTATACCTTTGAAATTACGTTTTTGAACTTCTACTCCAACACGTCGTCCATCTGAATCATGGTAAATACAATTTTATTATAAGAATTTAGTCAGCATAATTGCAATAACCAAATTGTTGCTTTTACACCGCCCATCGTATTAACAAACCACTCTGTAAACAACATATCACACACAGGCAGTAGTCCATTTAAACATTAATATGCGGAACCAAAATTGGATTATTTACTTAGGGGTAAACTCACTTGTGCTCCGTGTAATATGGCTAATACAAGAGCGGTTGTCTCGACCATAACATTTATACAAGACCGGTGATTGATATAGTCATCAACCATAGACATTTGAAATTACGGATGGAGGCTAATTTGATGGTTAGCGAAAACCTAAATAATTAACGAGGATGTATTATTGCTTTGTTCATCTGCGTCCTATTTAAAATTACAAAAAATTATTGAGGGTGGATATTCCATAATATAAAACATAACCACTTAGTTACTTTTTTCTTCAAGCGAAACATACAGAAAATAGATGCCTACTTATAATTAAGATAATTGATCATTTTTCTAAATCTTAATTTTGATGGAATTGTAAAAGTATCAGGAAAAAATGTAGTTTTCTACGTTTTTTATTTAAATATTTTTAGTTTTTTTTGTCTTAGAAAAATGAAACAGCAAAAAGTCTTCTTAAAACACCCACTGTCTCTTGTGGGTCTTCAATAAGTCTGTTTTACAATTTTTATTTGCATAAAGTGCGGTCGAAACTATGAAAAAAAAAGTTTCCCACATTTTTTATTATTCTAGAAATATCCTAGAAATCAACTTAAAGTTCCATTTTTCTAAACGAAAATCATTTCTTTTTAAGTGAGTGACGTCAGCATTTTCCGACAGCTTCTGTGTAGTTGCTATCACGAAGCGATTGGATAGTGTTGTCGATGTCGTATTTTGAGCAGTCAAATTTAAATGTAAAATTAATATAACAGAAATTTTTTCATTTATCTTTCTTGCGTCAGGCGATACAAAACCACTGCATTTGATTTTTGTTCTCATGTAACGTTTATGATGGAATTTTTCAAAGGCGGAGGTTGCAAAAAGAATAATCATTTATTTATATTGTATAATTATTACAAAAATTGGGTATGGTAGATGTAGCGCAAAAACTTGCTCATATTATTTAGAAATATTTGACTTCTCTGACCTAAGCAGATCTAAACAAATTTAAGCTTCAAAAACTATGTCTCGCATAAGTCGGACACGAAACTACCTATTCCCAGTGGCGGACTAACTCCTTAGGAGGCCCGGGGCGGCCTCCAAAGGAGTTAGTCCGCCTCGGGCCCCATCAGCAGGGCCAGAAGGGGCCCGTCCTTGTCGCCACCCTTTAGTCCGCCACTGCCTGTTCCTTGATAGTTAGAGCAATCTTCATGCGACCATTCATGGTAATATTAGCAATTGATACATTGTATCCACTCAATACCTGTATTTCTGATCCAGTCCGAGGTGCTAAAGGTTTCATTGCATCCTACACAAATTGTGTTTTCTTTCTTAGCAAGTTGTCGTTGTATGTTTGGAGGATCGTCTCTTTTAGCGTCACAAACTTGTCTTTTTCCACCTTTTTTTCTCTGCTTTTCTTCTTGTTCCTCTAACAATATTTGTTTTTGTGGCTTGGAGGAGAGAGAATCTCTGATTTTTTAGATTGGATAACTACAAGGTTATTACAACAAAGTATCAACAGAATGTTGCTGTCAAATCACAATTATCCTTAAAATGAAAACCGTAAGCCGACTAAAATTTCTCCAGGGTCCACTTTATCTTTCCGCAAATTATGACGTCACTGATTCTCACTAGAGTCATATTAGCATCCTGTATTATACTTCAATTATTAACGGCATGTCGATCGGTATTGTGTTGTAAATCTCTGTTCTCCATGTAGGTATTATGATTAGATAGCTCATATCTTTTATGTGCGTTGCAGTGCCGCAGGAGAATATCAGAATATTTTATTTACCAAATAGGTTTTAGGTACATACAGTGAGATTAAACTTCTTGCCACTTTAACGCTAAACATTTTTTTTTTTGTAAAAATTTTAATATCCATATTGTTACCAAACATCTCGAGGTTTTCATAGTCTACATTCTTTTAATTATGACTTTAATTTTCCCATGCTGTTTCGTCAAAGGAATCTAGAATTTAGGACGATCTTCCATTTTATTTTTCGCTGTATGAAAATCCTTTTGGAACATTCCGGGAATTTTTAAACACAGGGTGTGTAACGACTGACTTTTGTGAGAAATAGTTGTTAATTTGTTGTATAGGGAATTGGTCCCTATATTTGTGCAAACGTGATAAATTATCTATTTATTGAAAATAATAAACCATATCACAAATATGTAACAGAGTGACTAATACTATGCTTATCAAAATAACAGGTCCATTTGTAAATTAATTTGTTTGACTTCGCTTCCTATTTTTAAAACAAATATCTAATAATTAATTAAATCAAATTTAAATAATTACTTACTAAACTTCCCCCGATAATTCAATGTAATGCAATTTTAGTTTATAATAATTTTATCAGAAATGCAACGGGGCTGCTGGCGGATTTACTATAAAATCAATGAAGTATGTATTGTGAGGGAATTTAATTATTAACTGGTATTAAAAATTAAATTTTTGTGCTGAAATACTGCTAAAATTAGTAAAATAATAGGTTGATTATTTGAATTATTTAGCACATTTATTAATAATTTTTATGATGAAGTATAATTTAAATTTTAAAATATTATCTGCTGGTATTATATAAATTATCGAGCAAAATACCACAGGTCAGCAAATAATATATAATTTAGAAATATTTTGTATATTTAATTATTACAACGAAAATATTACGTGACTGTTTGGCCGGAAAAAGCAGTGAAATCTAATATAATACCCTAAAACGGCCCTCTGGCTTCTAAACCCGGCCCTGTTGTCAGCATTTCTTTGTTAAACTAAGATATTTTGTTTTTCTGACTACCGAAATTTTCTTTCTTTTACCAAACCTAAACCTAATGTAAATTGAGAGTAAATATATTATGATATAATTCTCAAAATTTTAATGATTATTTAATTATCCGTTTTAAACTACTTTGGGTTCCTACAATCTATTAAAAAAACAATGTTGTTAAAAAAACGAAACTTTTCCATATTTTAAATTGAGGTGTATAAGTTACCCTACTGATTTAAATAAGGCCGTAAAGCAGAATAAACTGAGTGTAAAATACGATAAAACAGAATAAGATAAACAAGAAAAATTGTAAGAAATCGAGTCTCGGAAATAACATATGCTTTCTTATAGATATGCGTTGTTTTTTATGATCACAATATTCATAAGGGTGGAAAAATAATGGAGTAATTTAAGCTTTAGAAAATGTCATTTTTTCACGAAACTGTCTAAAACGTTGAAAACGTACGTTTGTTTTAAAATATTTTTATGCCGGATATACGGGAATAACGATTTTAAAATATGTATGTATATACATATATCTTCTTTAATATTCCTATAATAATAAAGTGTGTTAAACATATTTTTTTCTTTCTTTTAGTTCTAAGAGATGAATTCCGACTAGAACCTCAGAGTGGGAGAGTAGCTGCAGGTGAAGATATAGTAATGGAATGTGCACCTCCAAGAGGTACTCCAGAACCACAAGTTTTTTGGCGCAAGGATGGGCAAACTCTTGAACTTGGAGGTAGACTTAAACTTGTCGATGGTTACAATCTTGCCATTACAGACTCCAAACCTTTAGATGGTGGAAGGTACCAGTGCGTTGCTAAGAATACTGCTGGAATTAGAGAAAGTGCTGTTGCAATATTAAAAGTTTATGGTGAGCTTATACATTATGTTTATAAATAAATGCAAAATTCATTCTGAATCAGGAAAACCTGAGCAAGACAAAGTTGATTTTTCTATTCTTATATCGCAACCAAAAACCAAAGCAAGAACTTAACTATATATGTATTTAACCAGATATTTTTTTTATTTTCAGTAAAACCCTACATGATCCGTCCACCTGAAGACATTACAGCAATTGTTGGCTCAACGGTCGAATTCCCATGTACTGTGGGAGGGGATCCAGTACCTGATGTACTCTGGAATAGGCAAGCTCCTGGTGGAACCATGCCATTGGGTAGAGTCAGAGTTCTTGAAGATCGTACCTTACGCCTTGAAGATCTTACTCTTATGGACCAAGGAAGGTACAGTTGTGATGCTGACAATTTTGCTGGTGCAATTTCAGCAAGTGCCTTTTTAACAGTTCACGCACCTCCTGCCTTTAGTACCAGGCCACTGGCACAAACTGTGGAAACTGGTCAACAAGTATCTTTTCACTGTCATGTTACTGGAAGTCCAAAACCGTTCGTTTTTTGGTCTTTTGAGGGAGATAGATCTCTTGTTTACCTAGGATCGCCAGCTGGGAATTTTGAAGCATTTACATCTGTAGAAGGACAATCTACTTTAATATTAAAAAATGCTCAGGTCCAAAACTCGGGTACAGTAATAATATGCTCAGCAGTAAATGAGGCAGGCTCTGTATCGACAAGAACCAGACTTACAGTTACTTCAAAAGAAGACAGACCCCCTCCTGTGATAACTAGAGGTCCTAGTAACCAAACTTTGCCCATACACTCTGTAGCATATCTGATTTGTGAAGCTACGGGGACTCCCAAGCCTGTTATTTCATGGTATAAAGAAGGAATACCTGTATCGCCCTCTCATCGTATAAATATGACCAATCCAGGACAGGTAGAGATATACAATCTCGAAAAGAACGATTCCGGTGCATATACTTGTGTAGCATCTTCACGCGGAGGTAAAGCTACTTGGACAGGGCATCTTCTCGTAGAGAACCCAAAAAATCCAAATATAAACTTCTTTAAAGCTCCTGAGGCAGTAATGGTGCCGGGTCCCCCTAGTAGGCCTCATGCATTAAACCAATCAGAAGGTAGCGTAACAATAACATGGGGACAGAACAACAAAATTGGATCTTCAAGTCTTCTTGGCTACCAAATTGAGCTATTTGGCAGAGAAGAAGGAGTTACTCCAACATGGACTATCGTTGCCAGACGAGTACCGGGCCCAACATTTACGCAACACCTTTTATCTCCTGGCGTACCCTACACCTTCTTGGCTAGAGCGGAAAACTCACATGGCTTAGGTCCTCCTTCACCTCTATCAGAACCTGTTATCGTTGGTCCAGACTTAGGACAGAACTGGGGTAACCCTGAAGTAACTATATTAAGTGAGGCTAGAGCCAGTTTAGTAACTACCCCCAATATTGTACAACTCACTGATAGTATTCCAATTTCATCCACAGCAGTAAAACTTGTGTGGGAAGTGACAGACTCTACTTTTGTTGAAGGTCTCTACATTTATTATGTCTCTATAGACGGAGCCCCGGATTCGCCAAGAAGTTACAGCATGCTTACTGTATTGCATACTGGAGGTTCAAGTAGTTTTACTGTCAACAATTTGGAGAAATGGTCCAGATACGAGTTTTTCTTGGTTCCATTTTATAAGGCCATTGAGGGCCAACCATCTAACTCTAAGGCAGTTAGGACACTAGAAGATGGTAAGTGATGTCTTATTAAAACAATGTTATTTCTTATTTCTACTTAATTCTATATAACTTTGTATCTTCTTCATAACTACTGTCAGGCTTCGTAAGTTAGCAGCTGTTGTTGATATGATGCATGACCCAATAACACCCTCTTTGAAAATTTACTTTTCCTCCCTTGGAAGGAGAAGTTATTTTTTCTTCCTAGGGAGAAAAAGTTAAAATTAAATAAATTTTCACTTACAAGTAATTTATTTATTTTAAATTTATATTATATTGTATTCTTAACAAGTAAATTAACAAACGAAAAAACTCTAGAAATTAACAATTTTAGGACTTATTAAAAAAATTAAATATACAGTTTGTAACATTACTGAAGTTAACTGGAGCCGAGAAATTAGTGGGTATGTTATTCGTATTGCAGTTAAAGGAAGTGTTGAAGGGGTCAAGTGTCGATGAAGAAGCAGTTTCTTCTGAAATTTCTGAAACATTTGATAACATCTGAGCAGGAGTATACCAGTTTTCCCTTTTATAATTTGATTAGCAACTTAACATTTTTTGGCAATTGACTGATCTATATATTCTTCCGTCGTGCTTGTTGAGCGCCAGCCACCATGTTTTTTTAATGTTAAAATGTCTCCTCCAGCATTTGCTAAGAGAAATGCAGATGTATTTTTCAAACTATGTCTGGTATATTGTTCCGGATTTTGCAACTTCAAACAGGTATTTTTGACATGGTATTTTTTCTCACAACTTGTACAGCGCATTTTGTAAATATCAGTAAATTTCCTTTGAATATTCATTTTGGTGTCTGGCAGTACTATTAATATTATATCACCCTTATCTTGCACATCCTCAACAGTCATACTGCTTAATTCGATTAGTAGTGGAAAAACTCACTAATGACTAAAAATATACCTTCATCATTAAATACTGGTCATCTGGTGATTTGGCAATTAATTCATTAATCTCCTCTCTGGTAAAAGTGGCAGCTTTCTTTGGCTTGTACCCAGCCCCTTTTTTCTGTAAAAATGCCATATTAACTTGGGGTACTTTATATCCATATCTTCTTTTATTATAACTGTTGATCGGAGCATAGAATACTTTGATCATAGTGTGGGAGGTTGAAAGTTAAAATAGGCAAAAATTATCTCTTCGCCAATTGTTTCACTTTCTTTTCCCTCATCCAACTCAGTAAAACATCATACTCTTTTTCATGCTGGAATCTTGATTGTTCCAGTAATAAAGATAAAGTAATCAGTTTTGCCTCTTCCTGTATATCTGTAGGCACGAAATCTTCTCCGTTAGAAAGGGTGAAAAAATTCAAACAGGCGTCAAGCGGACTTAAAACATGGTTGATGTTTATTTATGCATAACTACGTTAATATGTACCTAGATTCGACTTGAGATGTCTCGAACCAACTAGATTAACTAGATGACTGAATTTTTTTTTTTAAATTTCATTCTTTTAATTAAAGATTTTAGCTTTGTTAGTGGGCATTTCAAATGAGCTTAATTGTTGTATTTATTGAAAAATATAAGATCGCCTAACAAAGCATTTTTTAATAAAAATATGTCATCTATAATTAGGTATTTGAAGTATTTTTTATTATTATTTGGAGGTTTTTGCGGAAGTATTAGAAAAAGTCATATGTTCTACACTGGAGTAAAGCGCATTTTCCTCCCTTTGCGTTTGCTTGGGTTTGCTTTGGGTCAGCAAACCTCGCATGCTGGGGAAAAAGTGCCACTTACCTCCCTAGTTAAACAAATAGCTATTTCATGAATAAAATACATCCATAATTTCTTTTTGTTTCAGTACCAAATGAACCTCCAACTAATATGGAAGCTCTTCTTCTGAACTCCACCTCAGTTAAACTCAAATGGAAGCCTCCACCACCAACTACTTTAAATGGAGAACTTGAAGGTTACAAGCTAGAAGTAAAAGCTAACGACACCGAAGTACCTAACGTAATCACTATTGGTACTGCTCCGACGTTTCTATTAGGCAACTTATCCTCAGGAATATTATATTACGTAAAAGTGGCTGCGGCTACACGAGCCGGTGTTGGTCCTTTTAGTCCTGCTTCAACCTTAAGATTGGATCCTGCAACGACAGTGATGGACAATAATTCGCAAAGGTAATATTTAGCGGCTCATCATCATTTTTATCTTAAAAGCATCATTTTGATGTTTAGCCGGGTTTCAATTTTAAGTCTTTATATGGTTAAACTAGCTTGCGCCCGCGACTTCGTTCGCGGTATAACAATTTTACTCCTTACAAACTTTGAACCCCCATTTTACCCCCTTAGAGGTTGCTTTATTAAAAACTATAAAACACGTGTTTAAACATTTGTTTTTTAGAGTACTTCCATGAAGTTTCGAGTTAATAGGGCCATCTAATTTTCTTTCTGCATACAAAGTTTGAAACCCTGTTTCACCCACTTAGGGGTTGAATTTTGAAAAATCGCTTCTTAGTGAGTCCCTACATTATAAAATAAAACTACTGACCAAATTTTATATTAATAGCTTCAGCGGTTTGGGCTCGGCGATGATGAATCAGTCAGTCAATCAGGCGGGACATGTTATTTTATACAGTGAGCGGCAAATGTATTGCATAAATTCGATAAAAATTCAAGGAAAAGTTTTTTGGAAAAACGACGTGTAATCTCTTATTCTAAATTGTGCATTTTCTGACATTAAATTTATTTATACAGGGTGGCTCATGTAAGAGCTTTGACGTCGTTATTGTTTTGTTTTAATCGAATACCCCATTTTTTATTGCATCCTTGAATTCTACAGGAAATTCTGAACACATATTATGTAGCATACCCTATACCTAAACTTCACGGATTTCGAAATATAATAATTACGTTTATATTTGAATAACAATTTTATTAGATTTTAAATTTAATAGTTAAAATTAAATTAAAATTATTAAATTAAATGCCCGAAATACCACCCATGAGCTTCTTGACAATAAGCAAGTCTATTTACGCCATTTCCATGCTACCCACAATTTTTTCAATTTCAGCATATCATAACAAAATTTTGAAGTTCTAATGTTTATACTGATTTATTTCAGTCACTGTGGTTTAGGTATAGGGTATGCTACATCAGATATGTTCAGAATTTTCTGTAGAATTCAAAGATGCAATAAAAAATGGGGTATTCCATTAAAAAAACATTAATGACGTCAAAGCTCTTACATGAGCCACCCTGTATAAATAAATTTAATGTCAAAAAATGCACAATTTATAATAAGAGATTACGTGTTCGGGCGTTTTTCCAAAAAACTTTTCCTTGAATTTTTATCGAATTTATGCAATACATTTGCCGCTCACTGTATATACAAAATATACATATAGATGAATTAGTGAATTTTAGATTCACTGTGTATATTGTCTCAAAACTTGAGATTTATGCGTTGACTTTTTTAGTCTGTGCGGATAAATAACAGGGTGGTATGTTGTTGGTATTTTTGAATTTTAAAGAAAGACACGTGTATGTAGTATACCTATATTTTATTTTGTGAACATAAATTAATGTGCAATTTAATCTGAGCACGTTTCCATACTAAAATTTTCTAAAGGCCAAGAACGTTCCAAAATACAGTTACATGAATTATTCTGAACTAACATAAATCACAAATAAAAATTTAATGTTATGTTAATTTAATTTAAAATTATTAATAACAATAAAAGTTTAGCTTCCAATAAAGATTATGAACACGTTTAAAATAGCTAACAGTTGTGTTGTATAATGTAACATATTGTGGATTATTATGTACTATAATATACAGGGTGTTATGAAATTCACTGCATATATTGCAATCGGTGACTCCTGGGGTAGTCTACAGACATGCCCAAAAACCAAATACTTTTTTTCTTAAATTGAACATTAAAAAATTTTAAAAAATACCCTATAACCCGTCCATATTGGTCGCACGTGACTGAGCGAACACATGACGCTTGACGGATAATTGCGCGCGAAAAACTAAAAATAATTGAATTTGTTGAAACGTTACCAGACATATAACTCTTTAAGGAGAATTTTTCTGTTTTTAAGCGTGATTTAAGACAAAGTTAAAAAAAAATTTTAATATTTTCCAAAAACAAAAAAAAATAGTAAAAACACTAATTGAGCACAGCTACACAGTATTTTAAAAGTATAACCAAAATTCTTTCATTACAGCATTTGTCAAAAAAAACAACATTATTTTGTTTCACGCAGTACGTTCAGAAAGTTGTTAATACATAGTCCTTTTGTTAAAAAAGTTATCGTAACTTACTGATTTTTTTTTTTGAAAAGATTTCTTAAATGATTTGATGGCCCACGCGGCTTCCGGCCACTTTCAGTCACATACGAGGTCAGTGACTCTTAATGTGTCGAGGATGCCGAATTTTTTGGATTTCCATAAAGTTTTGTCTATGATTCTTTATTATTTAGAAATAAACGTTTTTAGCTCTTTAACAGCGCTATTAGTATTAAAAAAAATCGTACGCGCTTATAGTGTTGATCGTTTGTAAGAAAACAAAACATTTCGTGGTGTTAGGCGGTCGTTTTACACAAACAGCTGTTATAGTATATTAACTTTATTATTTAGTGAAAAAAAATAATTTCCAGTGCTACTGAATAAATATCGTGTTGCGCAATATTAAGTTAGTAAAACACAACATTTCTAGATGTTTAGTTGAACATTATTATTTTACTCTTGGTTTGAACAGCTGTTCTGGATTGTTTTATTTGTGTTATGATATTTTAACTTATGGAAATTGAGTGTTTTGAAAGTGTTAGTAAGATTTCTTTCTTTCAAGGTAACAAAAATATTATTGTTTTAAACTTATTACATAGGAATATGATAGAGAGACTTGGCAACGCCACAGCGAGTACTGACGTCAAAACAAACCATTTTTTTCTGTGCCTGACGTTGCTCGGATTTTTTATGTGGCCATGTATTTATTACGCAGTGGTGCGCTGTGACTAAAAAAATCTTTTTTGAGTGATGATATATACCTTTTTTTTTATCGTGACGCGCCATTTATGAATACTTTTCTTCAATCTGAAATCATACCAGGATTTACCTGTTTTAATATATGCAGTGAATTTCATAACACCCTGTATAAAATGGCATTCTATATATTATTCATTTTTCAACTTTTAATACATATACATCTTTATAGGCCTATTGGTGCTGACATGCAATCTGGCGACTTCATTACTGAAACCTGGTTCATGGCACTGCTGATTAGCATGATCTCAGTTATGGTAGTTCTGTTTGGAGCGATGTTCTTCGTACGCCGTCGGCAACTTCTATCCAAAAAGACCATGACGCCTTCTAGATCGAACGGTGGCGTACTCAGCACACCGTTAGCTTCGAAGCAAGAAGTACCGTTGTGGTTAGATAAAGATATTCCCGACTATGCTACGACTTTTCCCGAGTACTCAAAACTTACTCCCAACCAAGAATTTTCCCAGCAAAGAACTGAGTATGCTAACGGAAGCCTTCCACAGACCAACGGAAATGTGTTAAATGGAAATATTAATCTTCATACCAATCCACTTCATTTTAAAGAACAGTATGCTACCAGGCCTGATAAACTTGAATATGGTTCTGAAAGTGGTTATCCCGTTGGAAGAAAATTTAATGATTATAATTTGTTGCAAGTCCAGGAGTATGCTAGTCCGAATGTGGGAACCGAGAGGGGATCACAGATAGCTGATTACGCTGAGGTAGATGCTACTCTTGGTACTAGCAGCGCTGGAGGAAGTACCTCTCCAGCACCTTACGCTACAACAACTTTGGTTACTGGAAGTCGAAGACTTGTAAGTAATTGAAATTTTTAATTTTTTGCTTTCACACCGCAAATTTACTTGGCTCTCGTCAGAGTGGGCTTCTATTTAGTTGCCTTTAGGCTATGTGATAAAATAAGATTTAAATCAGCATTTTTATTAGCAGTAAAACAAAAGGCAGGAATTCTTAGAATGAACTTTAGCTGTGTGCTACGCAGGACATTGGTCCCGCTAAAAGTTATAAAAATCAGAATTTCTTTCTTTTATAACTGCCAAAACAAGCGAAGGAGTAAACATGTTTCTAAATTTTACGTAAGCGAAGAAGTAAACATGTTTTTTTTTTCATGACGTTTAGGTTGATAAAGAGCCGCCTTTTTATCCTGATTTTAGTTAATTTTAAAGAAGTGGTGAAATAGGATATAATTACACTTGAATTGTAATGTAATGTTTTGTTTTTACAGCTATGGAATAACTCACCCTCTGTTCCCACCGACGACGAATCTCCATATCCCGCTTCGAATGGGGGATACTACAACCGGAAAGTATACTCAGATTCCTATTTTGCCCCAGCACATACCCTTCGTCGTTCCAAGAAAGACCACCATAGGAAAAACTCAACTGAGGGTAATCCCCCAGACTTAGTATCTCCAAATTCTAGTCATGGTCAGCCAGTTTACGCTAGAGTAGGCCCTCCAGCGCTCTCGTGGAGGAATGGTGCTCCTGGTCTTACTAGTTTTTCTCCTAATGCCACAAGACATGTTTACCACGGCTCATCCAAAAGTGAACCTGGAAATATGCTCTAAAATATTAGATTTATGAAGTAATATGTGATCTATTCAATTTTTTCGACGCATTCAAACTTAGCTTTGAAGAAAACAAAGCCCACAGTTTGTTGCAAATGCTGTAAAATATTATGTCTTCGAAATTGTAAAGTTTTTGAAATGTTGATTTTTGTAAATTATTTTAATATCGGTTAATAATCTTATACTCGTTTTTATTACTTTAAATAGAGACGATGCCTTGTTGATAAGCGGTCATGAAAATAAGACTGTAAGGAAATGATTTTTAGGTTATTTTAATATCTGAGACCTGAACAAACCATATTGGTCTACAACCGAAGAAGAGCAATTTTCCCTCAGGACAATATACGATGAATGGAAAAATTTAGCGATGTCCTATCTACTAACATAGAAACATATATATGAAAAAATACAACAATCAGAGGTATTAGAATTCTTGGGGTGGGTTGGGTATATATACATATATATATATATATATATATATATATATATATATATATATATATATATATATATATATATATATATATATATATATATATAATATACTTTGTTATTTTTCTTGAACCATTTATAATATATTTTTTTTGTTGTTTGTTTCTTGGGATTACGTTCATTGTAAAAGCATTCCATTGATGTTTCGACCCTTTTGCGGGTCACTTTCAAAATATATATATTTTTTTCGGTTTGGTAAAAGACCTAAAAATACATTATTTGTTAAAACAATTTACAAAAACAGTACAATATGACAGTAAACATTAAAATCAGGACACACCTGAAATTCTGTTCTTAACGGTGAACATTTTTCTACAATAATTGCAAGATATTTTTATTATACGCACCTTGAAAACTTTAAGGTCTTTGAAGGGCTAATCTGTTATTTCTTACCAGACATATTAACATAATAACAGATTAGTCCTTCAAAGACCTTAAAGTTTTCAAGGTGCGTATAATAAAAATATCTTGCAATTATTGTAGAAAAATGTTCACCGTTAAGAACAGAATTTCAGATGTGTCCAGATTTTAATGTTTACTGTCATATTGTACTGTTTTTGTAAATTGTTTTAATAAATAATGTATTTTTAGGTCTTTTACCAAACCGAAATATATATATATTGAAAATGACCCGCAAAAGGGTCGAAACGTCAATGGACTTTTAATATAAAAAGAAATGTTTTTACAATGAACCTAATCCCAAGAAACAAACAACAAAAAAGCTGTATTATAAATGGTTCAAGAAAAATAACAAAGTATATATATATATTATATATATATGTATATATATATATATATATATATATATATATATATATATATATATATATATATATATATATATATATATATATATATATATATATAATGTGTCCGCTTAAAAGTTCTCTAAATATGGAAAAATTTTCTATTATTAATTTTACAAAAAAATTACTCTTTATATAAGTTCTGTTTTATGAGAAAATAGTATTAAACAGTTCAAACTTCAGTTAGCATGTACAGGGTAGTAAAAAATTGACCAAAAATCCCAAGAGAAGAAGTACAATTAATTTTTATTTTAGAGCAAAATGTAATATGTAACAAAATGTTACTTAGAATTAAAAATTATAGCTAAATTTGGACGCGCATCCTATTATTAAAAACCTTTTTTAAAAAATTTAAGGCCAGATTCTCCAACGCTAGTCCGGTCTAATTTGACAACCAAAAGTTTTAAACGTACAAGTTTAAGAATAAGACAACCAAGTTTTATACTTGATTTTTTTTCTAAGGTTTTTGCGAATTTATAAAGAATAGAGCAATTTCACTACGTACTTTCGACAATAATAGAACCAAATTCATTTTAGAAATCCGCTCCAAGATGAAAATTATTTGGAAACCAAGCAAATTGCCGAAATATCACATAATTTATAAGTTTTCAATGATGACTTATTAATAATGACGGGACAAAAACCTATCAAAACATAACTGACCAACTAGAAGATCTTAACTTAAAACGGTACTAAATTTTAAACCTTCTTAGTGGATCTGAACGTTAATGTTAATTCTTAATGGCATTTTCAAAGTATTTTCCACCATTTCCCGCCTACATTCACGCAAAATTTCCTTTTTCCTCCATTGTTAATAATGACATTGTAATAGTCAGTTCTGTTATTTGACTGAAACATCAATTTGAATATCTAAATGAATAAGAATGCCGTTAAAATTGAGCATGCAAACAAAAGTGAATTAACTTTAATTGTTGGAGAAAACTACAAAACCTTTCGGGAAGCTGTAGAAATTTTTAACAACAGGCCCGATAAAATTGTACATTTTACAACAATGCAATTCTAAACATTACATAAAAATAATTGAAACAAGAGTATTCACTAACATTTAATAATAGGGTGCAATGAGTCTAAACTTAGATATAATTTTTAATTCTATGTAACATTTTGTTATTACATTTTGCTCTAAAAGAAAAATTGATAGTACTTCTCTTGGGTTAAATTTAATTTTTTAAGTTTTTTACTATCTTGTACATGCTATGTCAAGTTTGAATTGTTTTATACTATCTTCTCAGAAAGCAGAGCATTTTATAAAGAGTAACCTTTTTCGTAAAATTAATAATAAAAAAGTTTTCCATATGTAGAGAACTTAAGTGAAACTTCTATTATGAAACTAAAGTATAGACATTTCCAAGATAGACCGATGTAAATATTAACCCTACACGTCATAGTCAGACGATCTCGTCGAGCCCCACCAGCTTCCTATTCGTATTGGCCGACCGGACATTAAATTGAAAGAGGCGTGCCAGACAGCTATCGGCGGTATTTCCCAGGATTGTAATTAGGCTGCATAGTGAAAACGGCTATTCGACTTTCTTTGGAGTTTTGACTTGTTTTGTAGTTTTAATTTTTTGCGTTGATTTTTAATCGCTGTTTTGTTTGTTCGGTTGTCAAGGCTGGCAATTATTTTAGTTTTTATTTAGTTGTAAACAGTTTTGCAGTTTAAAGTTTTCCTTCTCATTCTCAATGCGGCCCTGTTCAAGTTCACCGTTTGAACCGATCACTTATAGGCAGCGTGCATTTGTTTATCTTCGGTCTATCTTCGAAATAAATAGACTTTAGTAGTGGTCACAAAATGTAATTTTAGAATTCATGCAGTTTTTAAGATATTTTAAGCGATTCTGGCCGTATGCACAATTGATCTACGGTTTTTAATTTAGGGATGGATTAGTTCATTTTCGCTGACATTAACTAGACTCTGAAAACGCACAAATCTTGTGGTGTGCTTAGGTTTGCTTCGGTCCTGAAAACAAAATGTTTAGCCCTTTTGGAGCACCGTTTATTTCTGGTGCAATGAGCTTCAAAACCGATAATAGTGCCCTGTAGCATAGACTAAAGTGTTGATGTTCGGTGCCTGTAGAAAGTGTCCGCTATTTTTCAAACTGATTTTTTTCTATGATGCAAAATAAGGGTAATTTTAAATTTTGGCTCTCCCTCGTACGTCGTAAGACTTTTACCGAGTTTGATGGTGACTTTTTAGTCTAGTAATATATCCCTAGACTAAAAAGCCATCATCAAAAGTTCTGTGTACAGAACTATTTTACAGTAAAGCAAAGTATAATATTTTTTCAATATGGTGCGCGCTTTCTACCGGGTACTGTATAGAAGCCTATAAATTTAAAAAGCGAGAGATGACAGGAAATCTAATGAAAAAAGTTTAACCAAATCTTTATAGAAATGAAGCCCAAGCTAGGCGCTAGAGAATTCTCTACCGGTGTTTTAAATTTAAGAGAAGCATTCAGGGCCGGTCATTATTCTGGTTTCTGTATTATTGGTATTACCCATTTATTTGCTACAAAGAACCAATAGACCAGAGTAACCGAGAAAGACATATAATTCATTACAAGGATCAAAATTTTATTTCGTACTTTTCCTCTAAAATCACACTCTGCGAAGCTTCAATACGTCTAGCGAATTTTTGCAGTGAAAAATCAAATACAAAATTTTGATTTCTGAATTAGTGCTAAATTATTGATTGAATTATACAGAGTGTCTGAAAAGTCTTAGTATATCTTTGCTATTAATAAAGATAGAGACACCAAATTTTAGGTGTATCTTGTTGGTTAATAAATCTACTTTTTTATGTAATTTAACTTTTTACAATGCAGTTGAGGGCAAAAATTTTAAATGCAACCCTATTCTGTATGGTATCTCATTTTAAAGGTCTTCAAAACAAAAACATTTTATCGCAAACGGGGTCCGTATTTTAATTCGTTTTTAAATTGCAAACCTTTAAAAACTAAAAGTCGTGAAAAAATTACAAATTGTAGTACCTTTATTTCTCATATTACTTCAAAAGTTGTTTAAAATGACCACCATGAACTTCTTGGCAGTAATAAAGTCGATTTTAGAACTCTGCCAAGAAGTAACACCTGCCATCCCTAAAAATGTGAGAAGTGAGTTTCAATCGACTTCATTACTGCCAAGAAGTTCATGTTGGTCATTTTAAACAACTTTTAAAGTAATAAAAGAAATAAAGCTATTTAAATTTTTTATTTTTTTAACGATTTTTAATTGTTTAATGAATTTAAAAATGAATTAAGATACGAACCTCGGGTTTGCAGTAAAATGTCTCTTTTTTGAGGACCTTTAAAATGAGGTACCACACGGCATGTAGGGTTGCATTTAAAATTCTTGACCTCAACTCCCTAGCGTTACTTCCCAAGGGGGTTTAAAAAGTTAAATTACATAAAAAAAACTGGATTTATTAATCAATAAGATACACCTAAAATTTGGTGTCTATCTCTACTAATAGCAAAGATATTTTCCCATATTAAGACTTCTCGGACACCCTGTGTCTCTTTTTATGTTTCTACATCGGAAAAGTCATTAGTTTTTGTAGCAAATAACTTATGTTAAAAAATAATAGAATAGTAGTCGCAAAGACAAGTCACAGTCGGGTATACCGTATACCGACCCTTTTTAATTTATAACGTTAATAAAATTTTAAAATAAACTGAGTTTGTCCATAATTTCAAAAGACAAACCTGACTCACAATATAAAAAAATATAACAAGGTAACCGCTTCAACAATTACATAAGTTTAAATTGGACAAAAAAATAGTTGTACCACTTCTCGGCGTTCACTATTACAAGAAATATAGATACAGAATTCTTTTTTTATCTTATAACTATGAATCAATGGCTTTTATTTTATAAAACAGTTGAATTAAATAATAGTTTAAAAAATATTTGTAAAAAATTGACTGACTAACCTAACCACCTTGCTTATAAAAATAACAGTCATGTCATTAAATGGTTAGACTAATATTACTTATTAGTGTCGGCTGGTGAAATTTTAAAGTTGTGGATCTCTGTTGCTACTTACGGGACCCATACCAAGTTCAGGATTTTTAATAGTGAGCCTACTAGGAATGGTTTGACAAAGAAAGAAATTATTTTGTAATTTGCGAAAAAGTTGAATTTTTGCGGAACCCCCCTGGGAAAAAATTAATACGTTTAGGTATTTTATTTATTATTTTTTCTAAACAAATTTTAGATTTAAAAAAATTCAAATGACTATAACGTTCTACCAACACATTAACACAAATTTAAAAATTGTTGACAAAATGGTGTAAAACTTGTTTAGAAAAGATAATAAATAAAATACTTAAACGCATTCTTTTTTTTTCAAGGGGGGGGGCCCACAAAAATTCACCGGATTCAATTATCCAAGCAAGTGAAGATAGTGACATATTCCGTGTACAACCTAATTAAAAAGTAATATTAGTCTAATAAATTTACAGCAGGATATCAGGATACTTATACAGCCGAGTCTATGTAGTAAAATTAAGATAGTAAGTCATGTAACAAAAATTCGAAATCTCACTATTTTACGAGCTACAGCCAATCAAATTTAATTTTTTTCTTTTTGACATATTTCGATTATTATTATACTAATAAAATTGATATTTGGCACACAGACTCAGCTTGGCGATTTATATCATTCGTTTACAAAAATGTTTCTCTACTGTGCCACCAGAGGGCACTCTACCTGAAACCCAAATTTTAGTTTTCCCAATCTGTTTGTTTTGACAGTTATTGAAAAAATGAGTATGCATTTTGAAGATAATAAAATGCTTCACAAAAAAGATACTTCATCCAAGCCAATAAACCTCACTGTTTAGTCGCAAATTAGAATTAAAAATTGTATTATCCTAAGATGAAATTATTATTATGATTAAATCAGTTTTCCAAATGGAAGCAAAAATCAGTTTATTTATAATTCAAATTTAGTTAAACCTGACAATAACCTAATCGAAAAATTATTAAAAATTATATGATATCTAGAACGTTATAGGACAATTAAATAATAACGATAACAATTAATTTGCTTTTATTTATTTCCAATTTTATTTAATTAAATGAGGGTTTTTACACTAAATTAATATTTTAAAAAAGGAAAAGAATCATAATACATTTTTAAAATGTCCTACGTTCATTTCTATACATTTCCTGATATTTTTTAAAAAATGTTGTCTAACTCTGAACAAAATACCGAAAATACCGGCCTTATCGTATTTTGAAAAACTGCAAATCCATTTATTATTCCTTGGTGTAGATTTTCTCTCCCACAGCAAAAATGCATGTCACGATATTAAGTACTCAAATATTCTCGAGCCATTTCGTAAATAAGTAAATACTGTTTTAATTTCAAGAATATTTTCACTACTTTCAAGACTTTATTAATACTAAAGAAAGTTTTACTTATTGTTTATTCTATATCTCTCAAATAACATTTTGGTTGGGTATTTTTACAATGGTAACATGATTTTTGCTTCAATTTGAATAAAGGCGGGTTCATACAGCGATTTAATTTAATTTAATATTTAATTTAGCGTAACTTAAAAAGTTGGTTAGATGGCACGCCATAATAGCGTTCATACAGTTGATGTAATTTAAGACTTAATTTAAAAGTTGACCAACTTTTATCTTTTAAAATTAAATTAAATTAAATGAGGGTTAACGCGCAAACTCAATGAGATGACGCAGTTGGCATTGACACTATTGACAGTTTTGAAAGAAAAATATTCATAAAATGTAAACAAAAACCTTTACATTTTTGAGTATTTCCCATTCCTTGTGTTAGCTTGTTTAATTTAAAGTGAGTTTGTTTTTGCAAACTTGAAACTTGAAACTGAACACTTGAAAATCGCAATGGCACAGGCGCAGCACGATGTATTTCATTGGCTGAAAATTAAATCTTAGGTGGCTTAAATTTCTGGATGAACACCATAAATTAAAATTAAATAACCTCTTACATTACCTTAGGCTAAAATTAAATTAAATTGCTGTTTGAACCCGCCTTAACTGATTTCATGATAAAATCTTTAATTCTAATTTGCGACTAAATGGCGAGGTTTATCAACTCAAATGAAGAGTCCCTTTTTTGTTTAATATTTTATAGTCTTTAAAATAACATGTTCGTTTTTGCAATATCTCTCAAGCCAAAAAAGATATGCGAAAAACAAAATTTAGTTTTCAGGTAAAGTGCCCTCTGACGGCACAGTAAAGAAACATTTTCGTAACAAATGGTATAAATCACCAAGCTGAGTATCTGTGCCAAATATGCGTCTGATTAGTTAAGAAATAATCGAAATATGTTAAAAATAAGAAAAAAATTGAACTTTGATAGGCTGTAACTCCGAAAATATTGAGATTTCGAATTTTTGTTACATGGCTTACTACTTTTATTTTACCACGTAGAATCACCTGTCCAAATATCCTGACGCATTTTCCTAACACCCTGTATATGCGTTATTTGCATTGGGTAATTTTCTTAGCAGAAATTTTTGGTTTGTTAGTGACGTGTATTGTAAATACCTACTCAGATTTAAGCTGTTCATCTAAAAATACGTACATTTTTGTATATACACATAGATAATTTAAAATAATATTGTGATACATTTAAAAATAGTTTAACTCAAAGCACCTATAAAATTCATCCTAAATTACGTATTCAACAAAAACTGTACTTTCTTTGTAAAGAAATATATAGTTTTTTAAAGTTCTTTCTAAGAATAATAAAATCAGAAAAGTCTATTTTAACAATTTCTCTCAGCTAATGATTTTGTAGTTATAAAAAGTTTTGCTCTCTTAGAAAATGCTATTTACATTGACAAAAGTTACTTAATACTTTCTTGTAAATGTGAATTGTATTATTTAAGAACGTTTTCGCGTGGAGTATTTTTTGAAAAATTGATATTTTAAAAAATAAAAAAAAATCCTTAATTTTTTTATTTCTGTTTGTAAAAATGCATCTTTATTGTTTTTATAACAAAACAGAATGAAAAACAGTCTACAGTCACTAATTTAGAATAATAAAATTTCTCTGTCTGGATAAATAGGTACTTTGATTAAAAATTGTGAATACATTTTCCTAAACATTAAAACACATGTAGTTCTAAGGCCTATTCTTATACATATAGCCTAAATAATTGCCTGCAATGACAAGAAATCTACTCTTCCTATATTTATTATTGATGTCCCATGTTTAGAAATTATTTTCAAGTGGATATTCAAGAAACATAACCGTAATTAGCCAGTAGGTATATTTTTGCCGATAGCATACTAATATCGTTAAAATACTGTTGTAAAAATAAAAAATGCTTAATTACATAATGAACTATACTGTGAAACGTAATTGCTGTTAAAAATTTTAGTAGTTATGGAGCTAAAAGTTGCTCGGTTCGATATCTAGGTGACCTCGTTAATATCTAGGTAGAACCATTAACTAACAATATTTTGTACATAAAATATTGTAAATAGGTATGGACAAATTTTTTCCACAGATTCCTACGCGATTAACTTTTAGTCGAGGAAATCATCTGTGGGTCAAAAAGGTACGGGAATTCTATTTGTATAACAAATTAACTCTTGAGCCTATTATCACACTTTTTTCGTAAATGTCTATGTGCCTTTAAAATGCGGTGTCGCGAGGTCCGAGACAATTTGAATTCATCTAAACCTCATTATGAAACACTATTTAGAACCAATATTAGTGTTGCCCACAATTTCTCCGCCCCTTGTGCAGTTTAATTTTGCAATTTTCCTTTCGAACCGCGCCTTGTAAAAATTCGATAAGTCTGTCGAATTTTTGCGGCGCGCGGCTTTAAAGGAAAAGTACTAAACAAAGTTTTTAGTTTTTTAATAATTTTTACTTGTCTACTTTGAAAAGTCATTAGTTTTTTTTATAATAAATAATTGAACAAAACAAACAATTAAAAAAAAGCAAGATAATAATGTGCACTGAACACTGCTCCCAATTAATGTCAACGAAACAAAATAAATTATTTTAATCCTTTGCTAATTTACTTACTTAACAAAAAATCATAATATTTACCCAAATGCATTATTTCTCATTTTAAAATACGTCTGCATTTACCCAAAAATGTTTTTTAGACAAATAAGAACAAAATAACAATTTTAATATATTTAAGGCATATATTCATTAAAAATATTTAAATTCGAATTTACAGCTTACGAATAAAAAACGTCATTTTCGACAAGCATTCGTTGATGATCAATAACGGTAATCACATGGTTACCAGTGGTGGTGAAATTTTAAAGTAGTATAGGTATCTCTGTTGCTACTTACGGGACCCATGCCAAGTTCAGTTTTTTTAATAGTGAGCATAATAGAAATTTTTTGTTGAAAAAAATATTTTGTAATTGGGAAAAAAATTAACACGTTTAGGTACTTTATTTATTTGTTTTTTTTTTAACAAATTTACATCATTTTGGGGAAAATTTTTAAATTTTAAGAGAGAAATTGTGTTAGTAGAGAGTTATAGTCATTTGAATGTCTAAAAATTATATTTTAGGTTTAAAAAAAATTCAAATGACTATAACTTTTTACTAACACATTTTTTTCTCTTTAAATTTAAAACTTTTCGACAAAATGATGTAAAATTTGTTTAGAACAAATAATAAATGAAATACCTAAACGTGTTAATTTTTTCCCAGTGGGAGCTCCGCAAAAATTCAACTTTTTTTCGAAAATTACAAAATATTTTTTTCTTTACCAAAACATTCCTAGTAGGCTCTATTAAAACACCTGAACTTGGCATGGGTCCCGTAGGTAGCAACAGAGATATACAACTTTAAAATTTCACCAACTTATGGTTACAGAGAGAGATGAGGGAAAAAAATATTAAAAATAAATTACTTTTCTAAAAGTGGCTAAAAATAAATCATATGAAAATACATATAACATTTCAATGAAGCCAGATTCAAGCAATAAGATGTTTAATATTATTATTACTTTTAATTTTGCTTTTAAGAGACGCCTTTTTGATAAGTTTCCGTAAAATCCATATCCAAAAAATTCTGAAATTTTGGCTCTTTAGAAATAGCTCTTAGATGATTTTCCGTAAATTACATAACTGAAAATTTTGCTTTTAAGAAAGGCCTTTTCGAATGGGTTTTCGTAAAATACATAACGAAAATATTCTAAATATTTTCTCTTAACGAAGGACTTTTTGAATAGGTTTCCGTAAAATAAATAACGAAAAATTCTAAAAAATTTGCTTTTGGACTTCTTGAAAAGGTTTCGTAAAATACCTACCTAAAAATCTCTAAAAACTTTCCTTTTGAGAAAGCTCTTGTTGAATATGTTGCCGGCAAATACATAACTAAAACTTTTTAAGAATTTTACATTTTTTTTTTAAAAAGGTTTCCGTAAAATACATAACAAAAAATTCTAAAAAATTTTGCTTTTAAGAAAGGCCTTTTTGAATAGGTTTTCGTAAAATACGCAACGAAAAATTCTAAAAATTTTGCTTTTAAGAAAGGCCTTTTTAAATAGGTTTCCTTGAAACACATACATAACAAAAATTTCTAAAAATTTTGATTTCAAGAAAAGCCCTCTTGAATAGCTTTTCGTAAGGTGCATAACGAAAAATTCTATAAATTTGGATTTAAGAAAGGATTTAAATATGTTTTCGTGAGATACATAGGTAACGGAAAATTATAAAAAAATTGGTTTTAAAAATATTCCATAAATTCTTTCTGAAACTACCTACTTTCTACGAATTTTATAATGTTAAAACTAAAATACACAAAATAATTATGCCAGGGAAGAAAATAGTATATTTGTGCTTAAATCTAATCAAATCAACGCGTAACATATTTTAGAGAGCAAAATTTTGAAAGACAAATTTAAGCAGACTATATTTCGAAAAACCAAATTTTTAAAAGTACTTTTTTCAAATAATAAATTTGTGAAAAAAAATTATAATAAAAAAAATCCTGAGGCGACCTCACCTATATAAAACTATTTAAACTTCCAATTCACAAATTTTTGTTTTAGAAATCTTGGTTTTTCGAAACTGTCTCATTTGAAAACAAATTTTCTAAAATATTTCAGGGAGCCGCTTTATGATTTAGCAATTAATTATTAAACTTCTTCATTAAAACTATTGCATTTACTAAGATTCAAAATTAAAAACTTCATTTTACTTTAGCAGTTGTCCAAATATACTTTGCTACAAGACAGTTAGCTTGTACACTTTGGCCCCATTTTGAACACCATTTTAGCATTCTTTTTTGTCCAGTTTACATTTTTTAATATATTATGTAATTTCTAAACATTGGGACTAAATGTATATACAAATAAATTAGTAAATAATGTAATTAAGCAACAAAAGCTGTGTTGTACGATAAAAATATTAAACAGAAAGTAGGCATAACTAGTATTAGAAGACGACTGATATTTTTAAATGTTAGTAATTGTTACTTAAACATACCAATCAGCCATAATACCAACTATTAAAACGCACATTCTAAGTTTTTTTGTATATACATTAGTTTTTGTTTTGCTGTATAAGTAATTCTAGTCAAATACTGACAAAGAGTAAAACTTTTTTTATTAATTCTAACTATTAAAAGTAAAATATATCAAAAAGTGATATTCCTAGAATTAGAGAATAATAACAAGAACTAAATAATTATATTATTCGAAAGCTAAACATTGTAAAATATAACATATCAAGTGATTATTGTGTATAAAATAAGTTATGTTTTTTGATATATAAATGATAAAGTCTATACGACATTTCATGACGCCATTTTCATAACCAGTTCAAATAAACCTTGGTTAAATTGTAAATTGTTTAAAATGGGTTACAATTACCACTACCAGGTTTTAATTTGCACCTATGCTTTGATAGATACATCAAGAAAAATGTTAAGATTTACCAAAATTATTTGGAGTCTGGTGTAACTCTTTACTGGAAAATTGTCTCACAGTATTGTTTGGCATAATCGTCATACTTTTTATTATAGATTTACCAGAATTAAGACTTTTAAATAAAAATTTTAGTTTATTACTCATTTTACACATTCTAATAGCAAAATTTTTGTTTAGGTTTGCTAAGGACAAAAAAATTGTTTTTTCTTTTTTTATAGGAATGTATTACGTAATTACACATTCAACAATTTTTCCAAGAATTTTTTAAACTTAGTTTTACACTAAATGGATATTAATCAATTAAAAAAGTGGCATCATGAAAAGATGGACAAGCTGTATATTTTCGAATAAAAAATACTGTTTAAAATAAAATTACGTAATAGTCGCGTCCCTCCTTTAGAAATTTAGGTGAAACAAAATGTAAAATATTGTAAAAAAATTATAGTAAGTACGTCAATGTGTGCATAAGGGACTTATTCATGGAAAACTAATAATGTAATCACGTTGTTTATCTACAATCATGTTGTAAATTTTTTAATACTTTTTGTATTCTTTTGTTTACAATTAATTAGTCTTCCTTTAAAGAGGTATTGCAAAAAAACTAAATACTGGTTATTAGTAATTTAGTAAGTACCACAGCCGTCTCTGACGGTTCTGTAAGTACCCATATTGTTCTCATATTTTTATAATTATGTGCCATCGACTATGTTTAACAGTGTATGTACAGTATTTAACAATAAAGTAAGGTTTATAAATGAAAAACATGTTTTTGAGTTCCTATAAATAAACACATAGTTTTCTTGTTATTTCAATAATCTATTAAATTAATTTTATGCTGCCTCTAGACTCTACAATCCCACTAAAAACATACATGTAACAAAACAGGCCAAGTTCTCGTCAGGACTGTGTGTTTTGTTATCTGAAAAAAGTAACTGAAATGTAAAAATTATGCCAAGCTCCTTGCCTACACGTTATTAACAGTATTTTGATAAGCACAGAAAAGTATTGTGTGAATTAATAAATTTAGAGACAAAACTTGGAAAGTCTTCAAGGGTCTCAATATGGCTCAGTTCTTTAATGAAAACTTGCCAAGTTTGGTCTGTAAAATTAATTCACACAATATTGTTCTGTGCTTATCAAAGCAAGGAACTTGGCATAATTTTTACATTTCAGTTATTTTTTTTTTCAGATAACAAAACACACAGTCCTGACCAGGGGGCCGACATATGGGGAGGGGAGCTTCCCCCCCCCCCCCCCTGTGGATGGTCGGAGTTGGCTACTTAGAGTACGAATTTGCGAAAACGTGGACAGTTTTTCTCGGAGGGAATTTGCAAAAAAAAGGTCGACAACTTTGAATTTTTGGAAATTTGCAAAAAAAGAGTCGGCAATTTTGAATTTTTATCTTCTCATAGTTGGTTATTTTTTCTTCCCTCCCCCGCTCCCCCCCTCAACATAGTGCTTTCGGTACGCCTCTGGTCCTGACGAGAACTTGACCTATTTTTTTACATGTATGATTTTGCTGGGATTTCATAACTTTTTGTTCAGATACCAAATGATATTTATTTATTACTTTATTAGTAGGTATAGTATGTGTATACTCAAAAACGGTATTTTTTTCCAAACAAAAATTTTTATTAATGGCTTTTTGTCGATAAGGTTGCATGCACTCCTGGTATTTCTGTTTGTTGCGATTATCATAAAATAGAGGTATTTGAATGTAAATCATAAATTGTTAAAAAATTTCTGTGTCCACCCGCGATCGAACCGGGGACCTTCCGTGTGTTAAGCGGATGTACACACTACGTACATACATACCTAACTTTCTAAAGCAGAAGTCGCTACCTATTTCGTATCAAATTCCGCCCTGTTGAATTTTTCGCCATGTTGAATTTTTATTGATTTTTGATTGTTCTCGTAATTATCACCTTAAACACTATTTATGTTCCAAATTTCAAAGCTCTAGCTCGATTGGAAGTACCCTAGATTTATGATGATCTATCAGTCGGTCAGTGAGTGCCCGAAATTGTGATTTTTGGACACTCATACCTTTGAAAATATTCCACCTAGACGTATCAAATTTGGAATACTGCTTCTTTTTGGTAACCTTAACACCTGTAACGCAACCAGCCTCGAAGATAGAGGGGGGTTGAAAAGTGCCTGAAATGGTTCGTGTAAATATAGCACACACTCGCGAGTGTACCTTGTCGCAAGGTTTTTACGAGGCGAGGCAGCACGAATGCCTAAGCCTACGGTCTGTGCTTCATGCAGGGCCGCGCCGCCCCTGAGTGCGAAGTGAGCGGCGAACACAGGGCGACACAGGCGCCAGGGCATCGGGGACGCCGCGAAGCGTTCACTAAATGTAGAGCATCACGTATTGACAAAAGTAAACTTTGTGGGCAATAGTGGATATGACTATGCCTGTAGTTTTAGATTCTTTATCGGAATTAAGTTTTTGATAGAAATTATAGAACTGACGAAAATTTCGAAAAAATTGTAAATGATGCCAGTAAGTTTTGTACGATACAAGAAGTTTTAACAAGGTCCATTTTGATAAATAATAACAAACTAAAAAGGCGTCAATCGCCTGTCAACCAACCACAAGCAATTTGCCAAAATATTTTCAATTTGCCATCGCGCTCGGCACTACTATGCCAAAAGAATCAAGCTGTGTTATATTTTCTAACACACTTATGTTGGGAAAATAACATATATGAGTACAATGTTATGTATGTAGTTGATAAAGGACAAATGAAATCCTTAATGTTCGCATTTACTATAGTTTTGTTCGTTTGTGTTGCACGAAACCTGCACTGATTTTTTTTCTAATGGGTGTCTTCTACAGATTCAGAAATAGTCTAGGCTAGTGGAGTTGCGTGCAACACAATCAAACAGACCTTAAGTGCGTACACTTTTTTAATGGGTTGTGGCAAAATTTTCAAGCATTGTGGTAAAATATTGCTTGAAAATACAAATGGTAAAAACACCCGCCTATGGCTTATTGCAAAAAAATGATTCTTCTTTGCGTTCTTGAATTTTAGACTTTTTTTCAGCTCTTATATTATTTCGAATACTGCAGATAAGTAATGTTAGTTTACCTTTGCTTTATGAAGAGTAAAGAATACTGAAATGCTCTTTTATTTTCAGTAAAAGTGGTAGTGATTTTTAGTTCCCATAACAAATAGTGTTCGACAATTAAGTAAGAGTGTTTATTGTTTTGTTTTAAATGAAAATCTAATTTTATTACTGTTAATTGTGTAAGTTACGTGTTTTTGCTGTAACTATAAAGACCAATGGGGCCATGGATATATTTTAAAATGCAATTGTATTGTATTGTCTTAACACGCAAGCACAAGAAGGACAGGTAAGTACTAATTACAAGTCACAAATTCATGCATATTTGTATAGCGTGTTTAATTCTGTTCTAAACAAACTGCGATATTTCCATGGCTAAGTAATTTTTGGAGTTTTCAAAATTACCTTCTTGTAAGGTCTAAACTTGATATCTGAACTGAACTCGAAAATCTCGAATCCTACCATTAATTTCTTGATTTTTTTGTGGTTTTAACGGCTATTCAGACCAGTGTTTTGGCTATCTAAAATTCTTTATTTGCTTGGTCATAATTTAGTATATTAGTTATAATAAGTATATTGATTAAAACTGATAAATTTGCGACAACTTTAAACATTACCTAAAAAGAGTTATTCTTTTTGTGGCCTTTGTCATTAAAGAAACATTGGTGACTTGGCCCACAGGGTGCACAACTTAAAAAGAAAATATTTTTGCTAGGATCTGAAAAAGTAAATGCTATTTTCGATTTGCATAATATGCAGTTTTGTGGTTACCAGAGCTATTGGTACATTTTTTATGTGATATTCAGGGTGGCAGTTGCGAATTGTTTTAATTTAGCGGTATTTCAGATAGATGTGAAAGAAACTAAAGGGAAATTTGGCAGTTAAAGTGTTAGGAAGTTCTATAACATCCTGTATACCCTGTTCGACCCTACATATTATGTTAAGGGTAAAATAACAGCTATATGATTTTTACAAAATATCTAAACAAACTGTTAAGTTTAGAAACCCGGAAGTTGGTGCAACACGCTGTAATTTACTTGTATCTCCGGTACCTGTTTTAATTAAATATTTTAATAACGCCCGATTTGACTGTGAAAAAGCATTAAAAAATATGGGTTGTTGTAAAAGTAAACGTACATTTTTACAGGTATTACCACCTAAAATAGTGCAACTGGCAAAATTATTAGAGAAAGAGGCAGAATTATTTTTGTATGCTAATATTTCACTTCTTATACACAAATGTCAACTTTTGGTTTAACAGAAACAGTTCCTAAACCGGAACAGTTTAGGTAAAATCGAATATGTGTTCCATTTGATGAAAGTGACATTTTTTAATTAGAAGTTTTCTGACTTTGGACCTAGAAATAAAACACCCTGTAAATGAGATGTCAAATATTTCATAGTGGATATGTTTTCTTGACTTAATTTACTCAGGATACAAATTATGAATCGCTTGAAGTCAAAATTTAAGTAGTATTTTCACAAGAAAGAGATGCTTGCAAATGCTAAATTTCCATTACAAGTCGAATTATCTTGAAATGAAAACTATGAGTTTCTCGTATATTCAACCAAGGATAAAAATGTTATGAAATTACCCGCAGAATTCAAAAATCCATTCAAATACTTACAGGGTGTCCCATTTAAAAAATCTAACTTTGTGACACGCTACATTTTGAACCCACCCTGTACAATTCAAAATATTTTTAAAATGTGCAGAATATCCAACCATATCTTAACAGAAAAGCTTCATATCGACACAACTTATCTTCAATGCATAAAATTACTCCGCGCAATCGTTGACTTACCCGGTACTGCCGACTGTTCTGAGCCACCTTGTATAATATAAGACGGATCTGAGCGTTTTTGAGAATTCTTTATACGAGTGTGTCCGTTTTTATTTTATTTTTATTTCTTTATTTTAAAAAAATATAAGAAATCACTTAAAATAATTTATCACCATTTATGTGATAATAATGTAGGAATTATACGGAAGCACGTAGATAGTAAAGCTAGGTGTGTTAGTACCGGTTGGCGCCACAATAATCAAATATTGAGGCTACAAAATGGTGCTTGTATGGGTTATCAAATGACATTTATTTTATAATGTGTTGTTCTCTGCTTATCTCGAGCACTACCTAGTACCTATTACAACATTTTCATAAAATTATGTTAGCTGTTAATAAGATAGTTGTACAGTTAATTTTTTATTTAAAAAAATACTCTGCGCACCAACTACTCTCACATTTCAAATGTAAAATTTGTTCTCACATCCTTTTAATTTTACGATGAAATCTACACATAAGTACATATTCTATATGTGTAGGTAATACACCATTTTCAACAGTTTTCGAGATCCTTACATCCAAAAACAATGTAATTTTTGAGATTTTGGGAGGATCTAGAATTTAAAGCAACAACTTAGAGAGAAATAGTTGGCACTTCCTGCGTTTTTCATTCTATATCTAAAAATATCTGGTTCAGCAAAACTGTTCCGGTTCCAGTTTCGGTTGTAGAGCTGTTCCGGGTACTGGTATAAAGAGTGAGAAACTTAAATCAGAAAGTAAAAGCTGTTTTTTTTTCTGTCACACTCAGTGGCGGTTGGTGAAATTTCAAAGTTGTTTATCTCTGTTCATACTTACAGGACCCGTACCAAATTTAGGGGTTTTACTAGTGGGCCCACTGGGAATGTTTTGGTAAAGAAAAAAAACATTTTGTAATTTGCGAAAAAAAGTGAAATTTTTGGTGCGGCCCTCCCAAGAAAAAATGAACACGTCTAGGTATTTGATTTCTTTTTGGTCTAAACAAATTATACATCATTTTGGCGACAGATTTTAAATTTTGAGAGAAAAAAATGTGTTAGTAGAGAGTTATAGTCATTTGAATTTTTTTATGCCTAAAATATAAGTTTCCAAAAAATTCAAATGACTATAACTTTCTCCTAACACATTTTTTTCTCTCAAAATTTAAAACCTGTCGCCAAAATGATGTAAAATTTGTTTAGACAAAAAAGAAATCAAATACCTAGACGTGTTCATTTCTTCTTGGGAGGGCCGCACCAAAAATTTCACTTTTTTTCGCAAATTACAAAATGTTTTTTTTTCTTTACCAAAACATTCCCAGTGGGCTCACTAGTAAAACCTCTAAATTTGGTACGGGTCCTGTAAGTATGAACAGAGAAACAACTTTGAAATTTCACCAACCGCCACTGGTCACACTGTAAAGATGCCACAGTCTATCCAAATCTGAAAAATAGCATTTTTTGTGTGTAATATAAAATTTTAGGATTTATTGTAGAATCCAAAAATTACGTAATACACAGTGTTTTGTTTAAAATTTTTAAATTGATATTTTTTAGTATTCACCAATCAATAGCTGGACAAAGTCAAAAAATATTCTAAAAAAATATTTTAACAGATGGGAAGAAAATAAGAGAGAACACTTTTGTTTATTACTCCGTTGCTTTCTGTTCTGTAAATTAGGTATACAAAAAAACGAAGCTTAAAATAAAAATTTAGGTAATTTTTTTTAGTGAAATTGCCTACCATGTAATACAGTGCATAATATTTTCTCTTGCATCTACAGGAAAACTTATTAAGTTATTACATAATATTTGTATTTAACCGAAACAGCAGCAGTATAAAAACAAAAAAAAAACTCTTTCTTAAACAACTTTATTAAAGGATATTATTTTTATTTGACTCAGCAATATTTGTAAATTAATTTGAAAGAATTTTAAAATATGTGTTCTCTAGGGTGAAATAAAAAATAAAATGGCAATTTTAAATTATTAATCTGTTTATTAAAATATAATCACAGTAATAAGATGCTTATTTATACACTATCAGAGAAATTGCTTAGCAAAAAATTATATTTTATATCTATTTTGTAATTATTACTCTACAACTCGAAATTACTTATATTGTAGGAGTATATTTGACAATAAAACAAATAAAACACAATGGAAACGAACGAAAAATACTCGAGAACCGGAAATTTAAACCTTGGTGACAAATATTACATTACGAGCGATTTTTATTTCTTAAGTTTAGCCTATTGCCTGTTTTTAATACTAAAATGGCTTATTAGATAGATTGTAGGTTTATGACACCTAATTATAATCACGTTAAATAATCACAAAAATCACTGCCGAACAAACGTCTTTTCTAACTCGAGCCAAACGAACAAATTAGTAAAAATTGCAATTTGACCGCTCAGATCAAGTTAGCTCGAACGTTCAACTCCAAAACTGTGAGACAGGAAAGAAAGTGGACCCAACTCTTCTCGTGATCTGCATTTTTTCAAAAGTAGAAAGTTTCTAGGCTTCCAAGCATGCATAAACCGATTTCTTGATATTATAATATTGATGCAGTTCTTACCAGTAAATGGCCGGCTTACCAAGTAGATTCCATTAGGTTTCGTAGATACTAGTTTTTTTTAAGTATTTACTACATGTAATATATCACAGGACAGACCAACCTGTTCGATGTTCTCCAGATTTGGACTGGAGGTGTCCAATAGTATCAAAAGCCAAAAAAGTTCTAATAAGTAACTCTAATTACAATTAACCACAAAATACTTGGAAGCTGTCAAAATTATTAGAAGTTTTTATTTCCTATAACAAAATAATGGAATGTTTTAAATCCTAATTATGAAAAACAACTTCCAAAGATCATTCACGTGGAAATGTTAAATGTAAAAAGTAATATGATACTAAAAAATGTCGTGTTTGGATAAAAACCCTTCTAAAACAACCTCCGTCATTATTTTATTTTCTTGCTGTGAGTTTCTCCAATAATAGTCACTCGGGGCTAGATCTGGATTAGATATAGAGTGGGTGATCGATTTCAGTAAAGTAGCAAAACGCAATTTTTGACATTCGTGGTCTTTAAAATTAATTAGTAAAAGGGCGGTGTACATGGGCGCACCCAGGATTTTGTCTTGGGGGGATTCGGTGGATTCCTTCAATTAGTAGTGCACTCTTTAAATTTTTGTGTCTAGTGTGTTGGTGGGGGGGGGGGGTGGCTGCAGCCCCCAGCCCCTCCGCTGGGTGCGCCACTGGCGGTGTATCCCAGAAAATGTTGGTCCTGATTTTTGTTGTGCTTTGTCTGACATTGACTTTTAGAAGTAGTTTACGATTTCTGTGCTACTCCACGATAGAGGCAAAATCAATCGTGTAAAGTACCTACAGTGACGTTGGTGTTGTGCGACTTCATTAAGAACCAGTGGTTAACTAAAAGTTTTCTTCCCGGGGCAAGCATGGGCTCCGTTAGAAAGTTTTCCCAGGAGGGGGGGGGCAACATTTTTTATATATTTTTTATTAAATTTATTGAAATACTTATAAAACTAAGGCATTTATTTCTATGAAATTAAACATACGTTAAACAAAATAATTAAAGACATCATAAATATCAAATTAAATTAAATAAATACATATATTGTACCTCAAAAAACTTTGAATTTAAAAAAGCGTATTTTAAATCTTATTTTAGAATAATAAGTTATATTGCTAGAAAACTTTAAGTTTTTCTTTTACACACAAAATAAAACAATAACACAAACAATAATACTTAAACAAAAATTACGAACTCTATCTATACTCTTTGGCTTTGTCAAGCGAAACAAGTTTCATAATCCTACTAATATTCAAGCCAAGAAAAAAAAATTTAAACTAAGTATTATAACAGCCACAGTCAGTATTTACAACGCGTCCTTTAAAACAGATTTACATGAAAAAAAAAACGAATTTTTGGACATTTGAAAGGGTAAAAAAATCGTAGGAATCTTATGTACATAGGCATAAATATCAACGGAAGCCCCTGCTGTTGTTTTAGACTAGGAAAAAGATCTTTGCTAGGCAATTTACGAACACCGAAGAATCAAAGAAAACACTCCTTTGGTGTCAAATATTATGAAAATTACTTACCCAAGAAAGTTCAATATTACTTTGCTCCAATAAACTAGAAAAAACTTTTTACACGTGGTAAATCGAACTACTTTGAACCGAGAAATAAACGTGGACTAAATAAAAATCACGTTGTGTAAACTTAAGTTTTAAAGTACCTATTGTTTTCTCAGTCGAGTATACGAGCTATAAAATTTTTATAATCTGATACTGTTTATCGCTTTTATTTTTTTTGCTGAAAATCTGGGACGAAATATTAAAAATAATTACAAGATTATCGTTACTTCAAGCAATTCTTACTTTACCCCGGAAAAGGTTTAATTTTTGTTGCCTTAATGCAAAGACGATTCATTTTACAAATAATATCTGTGTAGGTATGTACCTAAACAATAAACCAGTAAACTCACCCAAATGTTTCAAGGGAGACCAACTTTCGGTCCCATTTCAGTGTATTCGAGAATGTGTCTATATTCTGTATATTCTCTGCTAATACCTACTACAAGATCTCCCTCTTAGGTGAAAACATAAGTAATAAATTATAATGAAATGAACAATAGTATTTTTGGATTTTTAAATTGATGTACGATAGTACGATACTTGTAAAATGAACTTATGTCGTGTCGCCTTGACTGTAACGGAACAAATAACTAAACAATACGAAAATTGGAAAAACCTAGATCGTCTGCAATTAATTTTGAATTTCATATTAAGGTTTTCGAAAAATACATAAATATTTAATAAGTAATTTGAATGAAACGTACCTTTATAAAGAGACAGAAAAAACTTTCTTCGATGACTGTTACAATAAAAATGACTTCAAATTACCCGTTGTCATTAACTTTACCACATTTTAAATTTAAAAATAAGCCAACAAATTATTTTTTTCTATTGTCTTTTCCTTTTTTAACCCCACTGATAAGCACTCGACAAACAAGGAAAGAAGATTGTTAATACGCTGGGCATGCCATACTTTTACCTTTACCAATGATAATGTTATCAGGTTTTTGTGATAATAAGCAAAATAATGTGTCTTATTATGAGCATTTTATATTTTTTTAGGTAAAAATACGCCTGTCCTTCTTATCGGGTATATGTATATTTTAAGTACTTGTGGAGCTTTTAATTCTAGAGTACATATATAAATATTATTTATTTGTATGTATGTACTATATGTATAGGGCGTTGCTATTAAGACGTGGTATGGTGGCCTGTTGACCTGGAAGAACCATATTTTTTCTAAATAACTGACTGCCCTGCTGGTTCTCCTGGTAAATAGACACTCGGTTATCAAAAGCTGAATAAGATTTTATATTTTCTCTTTTTTCACTAGAAGCACAGAAAAAAAAAGGTTTGTTAACTAGAAGGAAGTATTGTGGCCTTAAAAAATCACCACCCGAAATTTTAATATCTTCACGCTTTCGAGTCCTGAGATTGCAAAAAAGTTTTCCCATTTTCGTCAGGCACTTTAAAAAAATAAGTTATATATCTATTTTTGCTTACACATTTAAAATATGTTGGGGCCTAGCTTGAATCCTGATATACCTACTTGGGATCAAATATACAGGTTGGTTTAATATTTTACCGACAAATTTGAACAGGTGATTCGTTAACCAAAAATACTGAAAAAAGTTATAAATAATACAGGTCCGGAAACGTTTCGTTTCCAAGATAGAGGGTTATTATTTATTTTATACGCGCTTAAGAACTTTTTATTCAAAATTTGTACGTGTGTTACATATTAAAGTACCTACACAATTAACCTATTGCCATTTAAAACTATCTATAGGGTGTTATTTTTTTGGGGGGTCACGACCACTCGAACCTCTCGAACTGATACGACACTGACTATCCTTTTGTATAAAAACAACTTTTTTGGTTTATCTTTTAACTTTTCATTTATTGCACTTTTTCATAACTTATGCGGTTCGGCTGATATTTGGCAAAATATGGTTTAAAGTACCTAGGCCAAATTTTAAATCTGGTCAAATAAAAAATTATTTATTTTCTTAATAAATTTTAATTTAGTCATAACAAATCATATTAACGATTAAAGCATGTTCACAAAAATTGTTCAATTCCTTCCACCACGCTCCATACAGAGATCAAGTCGACGTAGAAAAGACTGCTGTACACGCTCAAATATTCCAGGCATTTGCCTTGCCTCCTCCCAAACCGCCTCTATTCTTTGGAGCAATTCTGCATCACTTTGAATGGGAGTATCATAAACAGTTTCTTTAATATGCCCCCAAAGTAAAAATCCAATGAGTTTAGGTCCGGCGACCTTGCCGGCCAGTGAATAGGACCATTATTGCCAATCCATCTATTGGTAAATGCATGATTGGGATGTTTTAAATGTAAATAAATTGTTTTTTATTTGACCAGATTAAAAATTTGGCCCTACCTAAATCATATTTTGCCAAATATCAGCCGAACAAGATATGAAAAAAGTGCAATAGATGAAAAAGTTAAAAGATAATCCAAAAAAGTTGTTTTTATGCTAGTCAGTATAGTATCAAAAAAAAAAGTTCGGGGGTCAAAGTGGTCGTGACCTCAAAAAATAACACCCTGTAGATAATTTTAAATGGCAATAGGTTAATTCTGTAGGTTGTAATAACACACGTACAAATTTTATATAAATAATCCTTAAGCGCGCATAAAATAAATAAGAAAATCCGAAAAAAAAAGTTTAAGACCCTGTATCTTGGAAACAAAACGTTTCCGGACCTATATTATTTGGAACTTGTTTCACTATTTTTGGTCAGTTTAAATCACCTGCGTAAATTTGTCGGTGAAATATTGAAACACCCTGTATAGAGGGTGAGCAAATATCTGTAATTATTTTTCAAATTATTTTTGCTATTTGATAGTAGGCAGAGATGCAAGATTTTGACTTGGTAGGAGCTGAACTACGCTCATTAGAAAACTGTTCACCAGATTTTTGGTTGGGTGGAGGGGAGACTTAACAAAATACATACGTACGTATTATATGAATATGACTTATTTATATACAAGATATATGACAAATTTTTTATACCATTAGCCGAAAAAAGCAATCAGAGAAAAGCCTCAAAACGTGTCGGCGTCTTATTTGATCTTTAGGGTAAGTATTGAACGGAGAAAAATAATTTCGTCAAATTAATGATACGGACAAAAATGTTCCACAGCGTAGGTGCAAATGTACTGATCGATCATGATCTTTCGGGGCAAAAACACAAAGTACACCACCTGTCTTCGAACGACAGCCACGAAACGCACATGTACATCTAGGCATATTTAAAAACTTTTTACACTGAAAATAAAACACAACCCAGAAATTAAACGCAAAATGAAAATAACCAAGGGCACGACCTAAACACGCGTACTACTGGCAATTACGTTCCACCCCACCCGTTTGATAGAAGTCCACATTATCGTCGCACATGCGCTATGAATTCTCGTCGCGGCTTTGTCGCTTCTCTGTGATCGCTATTCTCGGCCATTAGTATAATTTTGCTTCTTTAAAAAGTTATTTATAACTTATATGTTTAGTATGAGCCTTCATTTTTTTTTGTATTTATCACTTTATTGAACTTAAGCTGATGCTGTAAATAAGAATATTATGCGAAATAATTTTAAGGGCATAGAGGGCGCTCACCATGACCCTCGTATTCTTTTGTTTTCATGGTATTTTTGCTCTTATTTATAGGGGCATTTAATTTGTAGGGATAGTTCGTCTCTAGTTGCGACGCTGATCAAGTCACAACTTTATTCTCGTGTGCTGGTATTTATGCCACCCTGATCCACAACAATTCTGTCAGCTTTCCAAAAAGAAATGATTAAGTTACTTCACGCAAAAAACTCAATCTTTATAAATGGCATATCTATATATAGGTACATGCCAATGGAGTAGGTTTGGTGGATCTAACTTTCGATGTTGGCAGCCTTTTGTTTCTTAAAATGCTTCAACAAGTAGGTTGCCATGGCCAACTTATTTATATTGTGTGATCGTTCTTTGTCATTGATATTAAATTGTGTGCTGTTGCGCGTGGTCAAAAAACATTAGAATCTATAAAAACATTATTGAAGACTGCTCTCGTGTTTATAACGTACTTGTAACAGTGACAAAAGTAGAGACAATACTACTTTTCCAATAAACGTGTTGTTTAGTAAAGTAATACAGACGCTACACCGGTAAACATAAGCTCTACAATAATAACCTCTAACCTCAAGTAAAAAATGTTAACGTACCTACATATCTGATAAATTATCAGATTAATAAGTGATTGATAATAAGATTTTGCAGGCAGAAATTCCAGACTAACTCCGAAACGCTAAACTTTAGAGTGGTGTTTTAATCAGAGTGTTTGCTAGATTTACTAATTGATTTTCTAAACCGACCACAAATGATGGGGAAGGCTTTTAACATTTCTTCAATTTTTAAGGCTTTTATAAATCGCATCTTTCAAACATCACGTTATATTTTAGCGTTTAGGGGTTAGCATGTCTGCATTCTGCTCGCAAAATCTCCCTATGTTGTTTTTAAAATATCCGAACACCAATTTCCACAACTTAGTGGCCGTTAACATTATACTGTCAATAAAAACTTTGAATGGCCTTCCATACATGCGTGGGCAATTTTTAAAAGCTATTCGGTATTTTATTTGTGACTTGTGTTTCTTCAAGCATCTAATCTCAAAGTTATGTTCTGTATACCTACATATTTAAATTGTTTAAATAAATTTTATTAAAAGTATTGGACATGCGAGTACCTATTTCCTTGTATAATGGCGTATTGTTGCGGTTGCGATTCATGAGTACGTTAAAAAAAAGGTAAAACCAAAAGGATAAATAACCCACAGAAATAACCTCTAATTCGTCTGTTCGCTAGTACATAAATAAATACGCTCGGGGACGCGAAATAGCGAAGAAGCGAATCTGTCGACACTACGAAAATTCGTGTGTGCATGAACTTCTTCAAACTGTTGCTATTAGCAATGTTCCTGTTGCTTACATTTGTGTAGCCGCTCTTCTCTTCTGGTCAAAAGTGAGGTTATTATCATACCGTTCAAGTTCAACAAAGAAAATAAGTTCAAGTTGATGTTATTGACTCAAGCTTATAGTAAACACCCGAAAAATAAAACTGCAATTGCGAGCTTATATTTGTGGGAAAAGGTAAGTTTCACTTACTTAACTTTTCTTCCTATCATAAATTTACCAAATTGCAAACTTAGATTTAAAACAGATTTAGACGTTTGTCATTTTGGGTCAAACAGAACAGACCTCCTACAGACAATGAAAGAACTTGTTTCAATTCTTTTTCAGTCTACAAAAAATCCAAAGTAAAATGGACAGAACTGAAAATCAACTGCTCCAAATCACACAAGCAATAGAAAAACAAGTAGATGCCACAATAGAACAGATTGACAATTTGGATGTGAATGATCTGGAACAACTCCGTAAAAGCCGAATGAAAGAAATGCAAAAATTAGAAGAAAAGAAAAGGGAGTGGCTAAGAAATGACCATGGAAAATACGAAGAGTTACCAGAGGAAAAATGCTTTTTTGATATTATTAAAAAATCTGAAAATGTTGTAATTCATTTTTATAGAAATTCATCAGAGAGATGTCTGATTGTAGATAAACATCTAAAGCTTTTAGCTCCCAAACATGTTGAAACAAGGTTTACAAAGTTAAATGCAGAGAAGTGCCCATTTTTAGCTGAAAAACTAAAAATCAAGGTAAGTAGACTAACTATTCTTAGGAATATTACAATCACAAAATAGCTTAAACTATTTTTTAGGTTATTCCAAGTATTGTTCTTATCCAGAACACAATTTTAGTGGATAAAATAGTGGGATTTACTGAACTAGGAAATCGGGATGATTTTACTACAGAAGTTCTAGAGTGGCGCATTGCACAAAATAATATAATAAATTATGATGGGGATCTAACTACACCTCCAGACCAGCAAGTTACAAAAAAGACCAGGAGTAAGTATGGTATATAGTTCTCTAAATATTTCAGTTTTAAACCATTAATTATAGAACATAAATAATAGCCACTTTCCAGTATGAGTAGTGACCGAGGTAGTGACTCTTATTTGAGCAAGATAAATCTTTCATAACTTTTATGCTTTGAATTTTTTAAAAATATTTTGTGGTAAGAAGTGCAATAGTTAGACATTTTCTAACCAATTTTTTGGTAATAGATCACATAAAATGCATAATATGCACTTTGATTAATTTTTCAGGTAGTTTGCACATACTTATTTTAATTCAGTAAAATAAGTAATGCTTAGCAGGCGCGGCCCGTCAGTTGTTTTACAGGTGGGGCAAATTTGGTGGGCAACTAGTGAAATCAACAAACAAGCAAAATACACTTTTGTAATTAAGGAAAGTTTTTAATAATGTTCCTAAGTACTCCTGCCAAGAAATTATTTACCTACAAATAAACAGTACTTAAAGTTGCATTTTTGCTGTGACTTTTAAAATTACATTCAAACAGTTTCTTGCACTGTTAAAGCAATTGTTAACACAAGTACTCAAGTACTAGAACTACACTACTACACAAAGGACACAACACAAATATCAGATAATATCCAAAAATATATTACACAACAAAATTAGGAAATTCGAAACACCTCTTAAAATAATAAGTGCCGGCGCGATGATGATAATGAAATGTAAAAAAAGTGTGTGCAAATACAATGCGCATAATAAGTACCTAATTAGTTTCTTTTTGTCTAACCCAAATATTTTGCAATAGTGTATTTCCCGATGTTCAAGTGTATGTATTTACGTAGTGGCTGGGACAACCCGAGAACCGGCGCGGCGGCGGCGACGGTCACCCGCGCGCCGAAAGCGATATTATTGGTGGGCCGTCGACAATTTCATCATATATTTGTCTTTTTAACTTCCTAAAGTGCACATGTTTTGTTTTCTTAGTTTGAATGCAGTTATATAGTTTTCTATTTCCATATGAACCTATGAAGTCAATTTAAAATGCGGCTGAACCTGGAGCAAGCTTGGCTCGATTGTTTATTAGGTAGTTTTCGCATGGAACTTGCACTTTTTTGAAAGAAAAGATCAAAATTATTTTTTGGTTTTAAATAATAAATTATTAGGTGGACCATTGAAGTAAATTATTAGGAGGTTTATTGACGAAATGTACTTATGGACAAGCCGCGCATGATGCTTAGGAGGAAGTGGCACTTAAAAATGGTGAATCCACATTTTGATTGCCTGTAGAGCTCCACTTAAAGTTGAAGTTTACCTAAAGGGAACCTGTGTAACCTACCCTTAATCTTCCTTGGAACTAATGCTAAGTACAACTTTGTTACCTTTAAATACAGAATATATATCTTATTTTAGGTTATGGTAAAAAGATTCGCGATAGTGCTTATAATAGAGATGATGATGATTTAGATATTGAAGAATATGGGTTAAGGTCAGACAATTTAAAGTCTGAAAATCTGAAAATGCCATCCCAGTCTACTGAACTGTCTCCAGAAGAATTGGCAGAATTGGAATTAACAGATTAACATAATTTTTATTTATTTTTTCAAATAGGAATCATTTTTCCTTTTTTCTATTTCAAATTATATAAAAACAACTAGTTGAAAACTCTATTTTCATTTATTTATTGACAAAGAAAAATTATCCTGTAATATCAAAACTTATCTACTGCTGGCACGCTTTCAAAACATTGAAATTTAATTTTAATAGTATTCTTATTTGAAATGAGCACCTGCTATTCTCTATTTCTATTAGGTACTTTTAAAAATCATTGCAGCATTTTAAAAATTTAAACAATTGGGTTACTAAGCAAAAATTAAAGAAAAAAATTAAATTCCCATCATCGTCCTACCACTTTAAAAACAAAAGAAAAATAATGAAATGGCGGCGTGTACCCTACTTTCGTGGCCACCGGGTATATTTGGCTAGAAGTTATCCAGTTTCAAATTGGGCTAACTTTTGAATGTGCTCACATTGTTCATATTTGACCCAAAGTATAGCCATTTTGGAGCCAGGCAAAGTCAGTATATATGAATTTATGTAGGTAATCTGTATGCAATCTGTCACCTGAGGACCCCAAAACGTGTAGATCTGAAAAAATCTCGTGATTTTTGACTCGGAAAATGCATTAGGAAACTTGGAGAGGTGATTCTACACGGAACAATAATTGTAGTAGTTCTATAAAAGAAATTTGGGAATCTCAATATTTTCCAAGTTATAGCTGTGCAAAATTGGATTGTTTTAATCAGTGGCGGCTCGTGACTTTTTTATTTGGGGGGGGGGGGGGGTCACAATAATACAAATAAATAAATAATAACTAAGTACTTAAAAAATTGTAAAACAGTCTTTTGTAATAAATATTGCACTGAGTTTATTTCTGATTAAATTTTTTGGAAACGGCGGATCGGGAAAACCCAAAAGTAAGAACAAAACAAAATACACAGTACCTACTAGAATTGTTAGTAATACTACGCACTAATGCGCTACTAATAATAAACTATTTATAAAAAAAATATCCCTCAACTGATCACCAAAAAAATTATTAGGCCTTCACGTGTTAATATATCAAGAAAACTAAACATAAAATAATCTCTACCGCCCGCCGCGCCAACGACAACGCCGCTCGAAATTCAAATCCAAACATTAAACAAGTGCCAGGGGACACGAAATATTGTGCCCATCGAGATGCCGATAGCACGCGATTTTAACCCTAATTCTCCAATGCATAGACCGGCGTCTCCACCAAAATTGATGATGAAATTGGGACAAATCTGCTGTGATCCCGGAGATAAGTTTTGATCGCCGGCGGTCGCGTTGGCCGTGGTGTGACACGCAAGGAAAGAGGTATTGAGGTGTATTATTTCTTTTTGAATTTTGATAAAAGATTTTTTATTTGTCGACAATCTAGGGGTGGGCACGTGCCCTTGTGCCCTTTAGGACCAGCCGCCACTGGTTTTAATACATTTCTTTATTATACTGAATGTGAATTAGTGTCTATAATCCTGAGGTAAAAGTGCTTCACTGATTTACCGCTAGAGGGCACTTTACCTAAAACTCAAAATTTATTTTTATCATAACTTTTTGATTTTGACATATTTCAAAAATAAATATGTCATCTTCTTAAAGGCAATAAAAACATAACAAATAATGTACTCTTTATTTGAGTCGATACACCACACTGTTTAGTCGCAAATCGGCATTAAAATTTTAATTTTTTTAAATCAAATTTTCAAGCTACATTGGCAAATTAAGTAGTAGTGCTTCAAATTTAATAAAATGTGTGACCAAACTACTGAGCTATTTTATAAAAATAACAACCAGGGACTTCAAAATGGCGACTTACTCAAACTGATAAAAATGCCTCCAGTGCCACCATTTTGAAAGCAAACTACCACTGTGATACATCACCGAAAAGGGAATTCAAAGATGGCCCAAAAAATTGATAGGTTATGGCAAATAATGTGTTTTTCTCAACTAAAGCTTCAACCCAAAAATAAAATTTCTATTTTTAATGTGAACAAAATTAGGATATGTAAAATGATTTCGTTGACACCTGGTAGAGTCCACTAAACTTAGTTTGTGTGCAAAATTTCAATTTAATAAACTAATAATTTTTTTTAAAATATGAAAAACCTTGTATAATGTACTTCATTCTAGTAAAGGGAGTAAAAACGAATTTTTATGCCTTGGGGGCATGCAAGAGGTAGTTACATCACTACAGTAGTTGGTGGATTACAGTTTGTTCTTATTCATGTAACAACACTAACAAAATATCAAAGAACTGTGCTTTGGATAATATCAAGTGGATGGTAACAAAAAGAATACACTGCTTTACACTTTTAACTAAAACCAATAATAGGTTTATTGTGTGAGAAGTTTTATCAATTTTATCAAAGTCACAGTACTTAGTCAAAACCTACTAATGTCATTTCGGGTTAAGATGGTTAAAATTGTTATAAATCTTTAATATTCTGGTGAAAGGAAAAACTGTCGGAACTCACAAATTCCATTAGTGTTTCTTTTATCATTTCCAGTTCTTAGTTTACTGTATTTATCTTTAAAATAAAATATCTCGATTTATTACATCAATATAGTAATAAGAGAAATTTAATTATTTATTCCAGTTCTTTTATTCTTTCTTTATGTTTTGTTGTATCTGTAAGTTCTGACTCACTATTTAACAATCTAGCATTAAGTTTTTCTATGATACAGCTTTACTAGGATTTTAGCTTCATAAATAAAACCAAGTTTTATTTTATTAGACTGTGTTTTATTTTGTTAACAAATATATCACTTTTTATGAAATGCAATACTATTGGGCATATAAAAACCTTAGGCTAGTATTCATTATTTAAAGCTAGTAGTCATTATTTATTCTTACATAGTTTTTTTTACAAAAAGTTGTAATTCAATGTACAGCAGCAACAAAAGTATTCGTTTAAGAATTAAATCAAAAATAATACTATTAGGCCTCCAGTGCAACAGGATCTGCTTCTTTGGCTGCTTTTTTGGCTTTTTCTAAAACACAAAACGGGTGTAAGGGTAAGATAGTAGATTTTAAATAGAAAAAAGCCATAAACGCAACGTTTTAAAAGCTGCAATTTTATGCAGGGGCGTACCGAAAGCACCATGTTTGAGGGGGGATGGGGATAAAAAAAATTCCAAGTTGACAAGTTTTGGACATTACCCTGAAAAAAACTGTTAGCTCTTTTGTAACCTTTGTACATTTGCCGGAAAAACTGTCAACTTTTTTGCCAATTTTAGCCAAACTCGACTCGTGTTTTTTTTGTATGGACGGGGAACCCATTCTACCTCCCTATTTTGATCTCTAGTATCTCCAGTTACTCTGTGTACCATTACCTACCTATGACCATTTGAACAAACACCTACATGTCGTCGATTGCTTTACAGGATAAATATATTTCCCAAATATTTTATTATAGAATAAATTATTAAAAAAGGTACAGCTAACAGCAAACTTGCTATATATTTTAAGATAACTTTGATTATGTTTATATTAATGTAATGTTTGTTTATATGTATGTGCATACATATAAACCTAATGATATCAAAAAGTCTGATTGGAAAGCGTCGCTTTAAATATTAATTTATTCTATAATTCATGATAGAAACATGTTTTAATGTCGCTGTCGCCCGGTCGCAATAAAAAACTATGAACTACTAGCATGCCGCGACACTTTTAATTTGCCACTGCGCCGCCGCAGACAGTGACGAGCAAGCTAACAAAGCTATTGACGGTTTAAGAAAACGAGGGGCGGCGAGTATTAAAGCATGCTGCCCAAACGTATATATACATTTTTTTAAATAAGAAATACAAAAGAAAATAAAAATAAATTGCATAACCACTCCGGTTCTGACTTATGACTCATCGCTCTCGATTCGCCGGGGTACCTATACTAATCTCATAGAAAAAACATGTTTCAGTTAAAGATTTTACCTTTTTTGGCTGGTTCTTTCTCCTTTGTTTCAGAGACCTGGCCATCTCCAATAATCTCATCTGATGGCACTTCTGGCATTTGTTCTTTTATAATTTCTGCTAATTCATCTTCTACTGCATCTTCATCTTCTTGTGTCAACACTCCACTAAGCAAACTCGAAATTTCCTATTAATTAAAAATATAGAGATTAGTTATCATAGACTTTGTGCAAAAAAAATTTCAATTAAGTACTTAGAAATTTAGTGATAAAAATGAAATAACTAAAGTATTTGGTAAATTTTTTCGTAGGCCTAATCTATACAAAAAAACAATAGTAATATTGATAAATTGACAAATTTTTTTGTTGTTTTTAAATGGATGAATAAATTCTGGTTTTGTATAGTTAATCTATACATAATTAAACTAATTTTACTTTAACTTCTATAGATCTCTTCAATTTTATATAGAAATAGCCTTTTTGTTACATTTTATAAGGATGGCCATTAAAAAAATTTTAAAATATAAGTAGGTATCCCAGATTTAAATAATAAGAATGTATTTTTATTAAGTTTTATTTTACTAGCCTGAAACAAATTACGTCCAACCGTGAGATACTGCTTAATTATTTTATTAGTTATAATAATTTTTGGTTTACATGCTTATTACATACTTAAATGGGTAATTATTGATATTACTGGAAACAGCGAATTTTTTCATGAAATTTTGCACAGACCCTAATTTTGGGTCGTAGAACACGAATCCGAAGTCAGCTTTTGGCGGTCTCGAATGGTTTTTCCGCAAAAAATTTTTTTAACTTTTAGGTTACCTTTTTTTATAGATTCCTTTAAGTTTCGACACTTTCACTTCAACATATCTGTAAACTTATAATTTTTATTAGTTTTCGTCACACAAAACACCACATTTAGGCAAAAATAGCTAAGAAAATTGCTTTTTTCTATAGAAAATTCCATTTTATGGCTACTAGATGTCATTATTTTGCCAGCTGTCAATTTTCCGGCGTTGCCACGTTGCATTTTATTTTCCCTAAAAGGGCAAAAAGATGATCCCAACCAACACCCTGGGGCACCGATCCCTCTTCGCCTGCGAGGAAAGAGACTGGTCAGGGCCCCTAACCAGGTGCTAACCCTGTTCCGACCTTAGGGGGCCCTCCGATCCACCGTTCGTATCAAAAACTTTTCTAAGTCGGTGAATTAGGTGACAGATCTAATATTTTCGATATAACGGTGGTATAACGGTGGATCGGAGGGCACCCTAAGGTCGGAGCAGGGTTAGCACCTGGTTAGGGGCCCTGACCAGTCTCTTTCCTCGCAGGCGAAGAGGGATCGGTGCCCCAGGGTGTTGGTTGGGGTCATCTTTTTGCCCTTTTAGGGAAAATAAAATGCAACGTGGCAACGCCGGAAAATTGACAGCTGGCAAAATAATGACATCTAGTAGCCGTAAAATGGAATTTTCTATAGAAAAAAGCAATTTTCTTAGCTATTTTTGCCTAAATGTGGTGTTTTGTGTGACGAAAACTAATAAAAATTATAAGTTTACAGATATGTTGAAGTGAAAGTGTCGAAACTTAAAGGAATCTATAACAAAAAGGTAACCTAAAAGTTAACCTAAAAGTTTTCCAAAAACAATTTTTTTTTGGAAAAACCATACGAGACCGCCAAAAGCTGACTTCGGATTCGTGTTCTACGACCCAAAATTAGGGTATGTGCAAAATTTCATGAAAAAATTCGCTGTTTCCAGTAATATCAATAATTACCCTTAAATGATTTAATTAAGTACTTACATCTTGTTTTTCTTTAGCTTCTCTAGTATCATCTAGAATTCTTTCAATGTCATCAATATTAAGTGATTCATTAACTTTCCTTAAAGCTTCGTTTCCTTGTTTTAGTCCTTCAACAACTTGCGATTCTATTTGAGCAAATTCAATATCGTGTGTTAATGTATCTAAGTTCTCTAACTGGCCGTCTGTTTTCAATAACAGCTGCTCCTGGTAACGTTTTTTCTTTAATAGTAACTTTGCTCGACTAGAAATGAGGAAAAATAGTGGATTAGCCTCACCTATCATTTGTAAAAGACAAATTTTCTTACTCCTTTTGTCCTTTGAGTAATAATTTTTTGGCTAACTCTCTGTCAGCAGCTAAAGTAAGTTCTATGCGTTTTTGGTATTGTTTTAGCTTATCCCTTTGTTGTTTTAATTGCTAAAATTAATCGTGTGAAAAGGGACATTTTAAGTTTTCAACATAAAATCTTACCAAAACGGCTTTATCCTGAGCAGTCACTCGACTGGCAGGTTTCTTTTTACCAAATATTATACCCATTTTTGTTTTTTAAATTACGATCAAGATAATACGTTGAGTAATATCAAAATTACAAAAACAAGAAAAATTCAATATAAAATACAATCCGTAATCAGCTGAATCAACAAAATCAACAAAATATTTGACATTAGACGCCTTGGAAACCGTCCAAATTTTGAAGGTCTTTTGGGTGTATTTCTTTAGTTCAATATCTTTTGGTCGGGCCGCTAGCCGTGTTCTATTTGAGTGACAAATTGGATCGATCCGGATCAGTTTACGAACCTTAGGAAATACGTTATTCAATCAAGAAAGCTAGTAGAAAGAAACAAATAGCATTAGTGTCGGGAAGTGATCCAGATCGAGTCATTGTCAATCGAGCTCACAGAATCGAGCTTGCCTACTGTGGGGGAGTTCGAAGTTCGAGTTGGACGCTTGGAGTTCTCCGAGCACAAATCTCAAACATACGTTCTTAGCATGTCCTAATAATAATGACTAGAGACGTTTTTTGGCGATTACCATTGTTGTCTTTACTTACATTTGACTGCATTGTACAAATAAGGATAACAATATGGTTTTGATTTTTGTGGCAGTATCTTTGTTTTCTTACGTTGGATAAACAAAGATAGCACATGGTTTTGGTTTTGAATCGCCAAAATTCGACTAAGTAAGAAATAATATACAATGTTAATTTCTGTGTTCGGAGCATTCCAATCGTCAACTCGAACTCCCCCTTTGAAGCTATGTAGCAACAGCCAATTTTAAGAATTTGGGGTTATGTCTGTTTAGAAGTTCAGGTTATGTTATCGGTTTTTAAATGATAGAAAATGGGTCCAAAAGTAAATGTAATAGATTATTATTTACCTGGTGAAATAATCAAAGACATCAAATCCAAGGATAAACAAACAATCATAGGCCCAGGGCTTCGCAGAAATGAAGATGATTCAAATACATTAGTAGCTACACAGGCTGGTAGGCTATGTTTTAAGGCTCCTAATACCTACTGGATTGAAAGTCGAAGAAATAGATATATTCCCAAGAAGGGCGACTTATTACTAGGTGTAGTTACAAAAAAACCTGGTGATATGCTTAAAGTTGACATTGGTAGTGCTGAATCAGCTGCACTGTCAATGCTCGCTTTCGAAGGAGCCACAAAGAAGCTTAAACCAGATGTGAACGTTGGAGACGTTGTGTACGCAAAACTTTTAAATGCTCACAAGGAAATGGAACCTGAATTAGTTTGTGTCGATCAATATTATAAAGCCGGGCGACTTGGTGTTTTGTCAAATGATGGTTTTCTTATAAATTTAAATCAGAAAACTATTCAGATGTTACTAAATGGTGAAAACCCATTATTAAGAGCTTTAGGGAAAAAGTTTCCATATGAAATAGTTATTGGAGTTAATGGGAAGGTGTGGATCAGAGGAAATACAACAAGAGATGTGTTAACATTGTGCCGTGCATTTGAGGCTGCCGAATACCAAAATGAAAAAGACATTGTCGATCTGTGTAGACAATACAAATAATTGCTGTTTTAAAAAATAATAACCTATTATTAAAACATATTGATAATAAAAATTGTACTTATTAGAGCAAAATCAATGGGGTAATGATAAATAATTTGTTTTCTAGTTATTTTTATGTTATGTACATATTATGTATATGTATCTTTATCAACTGATAACATTTTTTATAGTAAATTTTTAATAATGCAATTTTTATTTCTGTTCTTTTTTACATACCCATACTTTTGGTGTATAAAATTTGCTTTATATTATGTGCTAGCTAGGGTATTATTATTGAATGACTCTGCTGAACTGCCTCATTAATTATAATTAAATTTAAAAATATATGTACATACCTATACATAATTACTTCAAAAAATAACTTTGTGATAGAACTAAGTGTTTATCAATTGAAGACTTTAAATTATGTTCCATATTCTCTAGCTGCTGCCTTTCAGGTAATTTCTAATAAGGGGTCGCGCGTCCAGTACATATAGAAAACAAAATTTATATTTTTAATCCTAATAAGGTGCAATAGGGTCAGAGTATCAGAATTTCCTAACCAGATTCCCTAGTCATCAAAGTCCATACTTTATATGTCTGTCCAGCTAGGCGATGGGATGGGAGCATAATAAACCTATGATGAAATAGTCTTTTGTGGTACCTAATGTAAGCAAGAAAAAAATTAAACACACAAAAATCTTGTGAAATATTACAATTAAATCCTACCCACATGGTAACCTTACCGATACAAGTACTAGCTAAGACTTTATTAAAAGGAATTCTGTGGGTTTGGAGATCAAAAATCACACAAAAAAAGTGTTAAAATACACGCTCACCTGCGGTGTAAACTTACTCATCTCAGGCGTTCAAAAGTCAAGGTTGTGTCTGCGTTGTGTTACGTCAGACGTCGGGCCTGATGTGACGGAGTTCCAGAATATATTTCTATCTCTATTTTACTTGTGCATCTTGGATAAAATCAGCTGAGAAGAATCGATTCGGAGTTTCCTTGTCTAAGATTCGGAGTAATTTTTGTGGACGTATTTAAAGCTTACTAAACCGGGTTTCAAAAAATGACTGTCATTTAAATTGTACAGTATTTATGTGCAAAATAATCGGACGATGTTTTAAAGGTTTTTCGTGGTGATTAAGCGAAATACTCATTTGTCGTAGATAAGGTGCTTCTAGCGTCCTATTAAAACTAAGATTATCTAAATATTTCATTTATTTTCACAAGTTTTCGCAGTGAAAATGAGTGCAGTAAATGGCAGCCTTGAAGGTATAACAATTTTCTTATGATTATTAATTAATTTATACATTCGCACTTTTAGCAATATCTAATTACGTATATATTGTTTTTGTAGACAAGAAGGATACAAGTATAGGAGATTTTGAAGATATTCAAATACCTGTTCCTTGGGGGCATATTGCTGGTAAGAATGTCTTGTGTGCAAAATAAAGAAATAACATACATAATAGCACACTATAATAGTATGATCATTGTGTGATTATTAATCAATTACACCAGCAGCCAAAGTGGCTGATTTTTTGTGTGTACCTAATTGGAATTTTAATCCACTATAATTTTTGTATTATTTAAGTAATGGTTTAAATCGAGGTTTAAATATTTAAGCTTACTTCTCATTTTTTACACCTAGGATATTTATTACTATTAATTATTATTAATTTAATTTCAGGTAGGCACTGCAATTGTGTTTCGATACCTACTCAAAAAAGTAAAGTAAAAATTAAACTGATATAACCTACAAGCCAACTTTAATCTCTTTATTGTTATGCATCGGGTTTCAAAAAATCTGAATCACATGAAAGTTTTTTTTTCTTATACCTATTACGTATCCAGGTTCTTTAAACTATACCTCCATTGTGTGTAGTTATGAAATTTTGATAACGGGTAGGTATATGGAACCCAAGTCGAGACCTGACTTGCAACTCTTGCAAGTGATTAAATTTTTGTTGCATTATTAAAATTATTTGCTTATACTTGTGAAGATAACTAAACCCTTTTTTTTCTATGGTGGAGATTCAGCATTATTTCTGTTAGACAATGAGAACATAAATAGAACTTTGATCTGTAGAAACTAAATAAATAAGATATACCTAACTAGTTTTTTTTTTTGGTTCTTACTTTAATTTATTCGCAAGATATACATACATAAGTGTTTATTTATGTCTTAGAAATAATTGAAATATTTTATTTGTTGTCTGTAGTCTGTAGCTATATTTTATTTACATTTTTTGCAAAACAGTCTAGAGGTGGTATGCAGGAGCATTTGGGGTGGTAAACAGAAGGGCTCAGTAATAGTACAAAACAGAAGTACTGGTTTAAAACTGTCCGCGCTGGATATATTTGCCATTTGTTAATACAGTGCGACCTCGATAATCCGGAGCTTTAGTAGATCGGATTATTCGGTAATCCGGCCAAGCATTTCAATTGCATTGTGTACTTTATAATCCGGATTTGATAGTACTCGTTAATCCGGACCTGCGTTTGTAATTAAATTCTAGACTTCTTGATACAAATTAATGAAGGATATCTAAAATCGATTGTGTGGGGTTCCCCTAACTTCCGAAATTAGGTCGGATCAGATGTCTGGGCGTTCACATAAGCAGTGCGTGCCTTTGTGTTGACTAGGCGCGGCCCGTGAAATTTTAAAGTTTTATATCTCTGTTGCTACTTATGGGACCCACGCCAAGTTCAGGATTTTTAATAGTGGGCCTACTAGGAATGTTTTGGCGAAAAAAAAATATTTTATAATTTGCGAAAAAAAGTTGAATTTTTGAATTGACCCACCTGGGTAAAAAATTAACACGCTTAGATATTTTATTTATTATTTTTTCTAAACAAATTTTACATAATTTTGTCGACAATTCTTAAATTTTAAGAGAAAAAAATGTGTTAGTAGAAAGTTATCGTCATTTGAATTTTTTTAAACCTAAAATATAATTAAAAAAAAATTCAAATGACTATAACTTTTTTGTTAATATGTATCTGTACTATTTGCTAATTATTTTGTATTACATATTTCACTTTCCAATAAAAAACTGTCCCGCTTCAGTAATCCGAATTATTTACTAATCCGGATCACCGCGGTTTTAATTAGTCCGGATTATCGAGGTCGCACTGTAACAATAAAATTGCATATAAATGGCTTTTTCTAGTTTTATGGATTTATTTTCTGTATTTTGTTTTATTTATACTTAAATATATTTATTCCCATGTGTATAGAATTTATTTGACCCCCTCAAAAAGTTATAACATAACCAGTGGTACGCCACGACCCTACAAAATTCTTAGGTGGTACTCAAGTATAGAAAGGTTGGGAATCACTGGTCTAGAGGTTTTTGGTATCAAAAACCTAAAAATTTAATTGAAAACAGACAATTTTTATGTAAAAAATACTTATCTTTAGAAAAACGTGCCTAATTTTATATTTATTTGTGGTACAAATAAATACAGAAATTATTTACAATAAAATAAAATAACCAATTATTCTCTTAAAAAATTTAATTTTGTATTTTATTAATAAAAATAAACTAAATAAGCTTGGTTGCTTAAATAGCTATTTATTTATTTATAAGCACCAACAGTATCTCCAATTACAGATACTAAACTTAGAACTAAATGTAAAAAAAGAAACAATAGTAGTTTAACATTATTTTACCCATTTCTTTAAGATTTTGTGTACATGTCTTGAGTTTAAGGTAAAAATATCTAGGTTGCTAAATCGCATATGCGATAGGGGGGACTCTTCTTATAGACGTTTGTTCTAGAAGTCTGCAGGTGAAACAGGACCCTGGATCTGGTGTTGATTAGGGAATTGAGTCTATTTAGCAATTGCCAATTGAGTCTGAAAGGTTTTACTATCAGTTAAATAGAAAATAATCTTTAATAATATGGAAGTACATATTCGAATTCGTCGAAGGATATCAAAAGAAAACATTCGTAATAGTTCTTGATCAATGAGGATATGTGCCAAACTTCTTAAAATTTAAAAAATATGAATCCGCAGTTGACCCAACTTTGACCAAATAAGCGCTTTAAGTACCTGGTCCTGCCATAAGTTCTGTCCCTATCAAAATTGCGCCCACAATTTTTTTTTCATAGTATTTAAACAATATTTTTTGTTGTAATTTAGGAAAATGGTGGGGACCTAAAGATGTGCAACCAATCATTGCCATACATGGTTGGCAAGATAATTGCGGAACATTTGATAATTTAGCTCCACTTTTAAAAAATAGAGGTCACTCTTTATTCTGTATTGACTTGCCGGGACATGGCTTTTCTTCACACTTACCACCAGGTAAGGTTATTGTTTCTTTTTGTTTGGTATATACCTATTGTAGTAATCTTTTAGTTTATTAATAATAGGAAAGAATTATTATTAATATGATAGAATTATTAAGGAATTTTATAATAATAATAAAGAATAAAGGCCACTAAAACTGCAGTAGTTTGTTCCTAGTACTCAAAAAAGTAATTTGACATAAGTACAGAATAACATATGGTTATTAATTTAGGATATAAAAAAAGGACTTATAGGACGTATTGCTATGTTTCGAGGAGCGTAAATAACATTTTACTTTCGTTATTTTAAATAAAGCATATTTCAGGTTTACCACTCATGTTTTCTGTATTTTAAGATCCGCATTGATTCTATTATTCTTTTTAGGCCAGAAGTATTATATATGGTGGGATGGTATTCATTTTGTAAGACGTATTGTAAAGCATTTTAAATGGAAAGACATAGTAATTCTAGGACATTCATTAGGTGGTGGAATTGCTTTTCTCTACGCGGCAGTTTATCCCAAAGACATTAAAAAATATATTAGCATAGATCTTGGTGAGTACTAAGCACAACTGACAGATTTTTTTTAGGACTGTGATTTAAACATACATAATTTAATTACAAATGCTTTTGTTATCCTTTAATATTTTCCTATTATTCTCTTATCGCGTTTTTTATAGCTAAAAATACCTGTATTCTCACATTAAGCTCAGTAAAGAATAAATTCCGTATCTAATAAAAAAGATTTTTTATTTTAAAAGTAGGTAATATGTATTTTTAAAAATATGTGAAGCATCTAAGTCACATTTTCCTCATTTTAATGATAGACTCGCCATTTGTTGTGTTTTTTTACAAGCTTCCTCTCTGTGTATTTCAAATTACCATACGGTGTTCAGAAGTCCATATACGAACATGTTTAATGCTAGAAGTGCTTAAGTCCACTATAGGGGCTATATTCTACATCTTAGTTTTGTTAGGAGGTTGCTTTCCGAGAAAACGGTATCACGTCAGGATTGGCTGCAGCCTAGAAATATTCTCTTGGGAAGCGGAATGTTTAAATAATTTAAATCGCCGTAAGAATTGCCAAAATCCCGACATATACATATAGATTTTAATGAACTCTTTGCCAATTCACTTCGCAAAGCACCTAAGCATGCTAATACAAGTTAAATGCCCAGTATTAGTTAGCGTTAACAGAAAATATCTTAATTGCTTATTGGACCTAAACATTTATATTAAATAGCCATATTATTTCGTATTTTGTTGTACTCCAAAACAAATATGTAAGAATAACACTTGTATTTGTGTTTATAAACATTGTTTGTATCAATTAATAAGTTTCTTATTTTAGCTAATAACATTAACGTAAGAATCAAATATTTTATGGTCTTAATTATTGGTTATTTAAACAATTTTTTTAAATCCCAAGCAAAAATAGCAGAAGTGGATTTTTCTTTATATTTTTTTCTCCTAATTCTTGTCTTAAATTTATTAACCCTGTTTCTCGAAAACCACAAAATGATACTTAGGCACAAAATTTTATTTAGGTTGTTTTTGCATTAGACCCGGCTTATGTACTTTTCAAGTTGCAGTGTTTTGCAAAAAATTGTGTATATGAGTTTTATTTAATTTTGGCGGCTTTAGTTTGTAAGAAGATGTATTTTTAACTATGTAAAAATTTGACAATATGTCATTGTAATATATTTATTTGAAACTAGAAACCTTTCTTGGATCAACCTCTCTCGAAATCTTTGACTTTCTAAAAATGTTGATAACAGGGTGTTATAATTTTTTTAGCAAGTCCATCAGTAAGAGATGTAAAAAAGAGCTGTGATGTATTAGGATTTGCTATAGATAAATTTTTAAGTTATGAAAACCTAACTGCAGATAATGTTCCTTGCTACCGATATGATGAAATGTTAGAGATATTGGAAAGTGCTCATAAAGGTAATTAGGCTTAAAATTAAATAACTTCTCCCTTATTTTGTGTAATATAGTTTGTGCTCGAGCCTTGTTCACTCCAACTTCTTTATCAATAGCCCTACATGAAGTAGAAGGAGTTGCTTCTACACAGCCTAAGACGAAGACTGCAGCGATTTCTCGATATTTCTTATTATAGAATTTTGGTCTTGGCTGCTCAACTTTGGTTTTGATCTTCAAATTTGTTCCTTCTAGAAAAAAAAATGACCACGCCACTGGATTCTACGCAAAAAACTATGTAATAATCAGTTTTTACCTTACCGATAAGTTAAAAAGCAACTGAGGGGTGCTTGAAAATGACACATTTTCAAAATCGCCCTGTATCTTCGAAGCCAAGGGGGCTATGAAAATTCTATTTGTAGCATCACAAGTTTTTTGAACTTCCCGTTATGTTCTATTTTTTTTTTAGGTTCTGTGAATCGTCAAGGATGTGAAATTCTGCTTAAAAGAGGAATGCGCCCTGCCGAGGATAAAGACGACCACTATTACTACACTCGGGATGCACGATTAAAATTGTCAGCTTTAGGATTTTTAAGTCTTGAACAAGTGCTCGAGCTTGCATCAAGAATCACATGTGAAGTAAGTTTTACTCTTTTAATTTATATATATATATATATATATATACATATATATATATATATATATATATATATATATATATATATATATATATATATATATATATATATATACGAGTATATATATATATCACACAACAGTCTCTCCTTCTATGACATGGAGTTGCAAGTATAGCTTGCACTTGGCCGATTTTTTACTTCTTTTGACACCCCGTATATGCTGGGTCAAAATTTTTTATTTAAGTGTTATTTTCTCAACAAACAGAACTTTTTATGAAGAATAACGTTTTTCCGTAAAGTTAAAAAAAAAAGTTTCCCATCTGTTAAGATGGTTTCTGGACATGCTGTATATGTATAAAAAATGCTATTTGTATTCTAATAAAACGATAGAGGTTCTTTTATAACGGTATTTGTAGGTGATGAATATAAGAGCTAAACCAGGTCTTAAATTTGACAATCCTGAACATTATAATATGGTTCTTGATAAAATTGAGAATAAGGCGAAAAAAGTGGAAAGGCATATAATAGAAGGAACACATCACTTGCATTTGAATGATGCCAGCTCCATTGATGGTATAATACATACGTTTTTAATATCGTAGTAAATTTTTTAATATCATAGAATTTTTAAATTTAAACTAGGTGAATTTTAACTTATTATAATTGTATTCGTTTAAGATGCACATTTTATCATGCAGCAATTAATTCGTAAGTCAAACAGTTGATATGAGTTGCAAGAAAAGTAGTTTTTTCTTGTATTGTGACTGCAAGGAGAAAATAAATAAATTCCGAAACTTACATGTGATTTCATAGGCGATTTTACGAATATGAAGACCAGACTATTATAGGTTGCAAAGAAAAAAACAGCTACAAAATTAGATACTTTTGTACCTAACAGCCTTTCTTGTTTGTTGTAAAAGCACATAAGACAATTTTTTTTCTATTTAGTTTGATTTTTTTTTCGGAGCGCTGGCGCGGCACTGTATTATTTTGCAGTGTTACTAAATAAAAAAGTAAGTAATACGGGCAAAATTATATTATATGGGAAGACCCCTTTAGATATATTACATATCTTGATAGAGGCAAACAGATTTTTTTAAAAGTACTATTTTTGACCCTGCGACCTACATACAGGGTGTTTTCTAATTGAATGTCAATATTTAAGGGGGCGATTTTTGGGTCCATTTTAAAAAGAAAACTTCATATGAACGTATGTCCTAAACGTCTTAACTTTTGAGATACAGGGTGGTAAAATTTTCAAAAATAAATAGTTTTTTATTAATATTAATACCACTTTAGATATTTTAATTAAATTTGGCAAACATGTACTATGTATCAAGAGGCATTATTTAGTGTACCACAATTTTTTTAGTATGGTGGTTTTCAGTATGTAGTGGTACACAATTGTGATTTTTTGTGTGTGTAAGGAAGCACAAAATAAAATAATGATTTTGACAATTTATTTTATTTATTACAAATCGTATTTTACACAAATACCGGTAAGTGACAGTGCCAAGTTGTAACTGACATCGAAGGATTATTTTGGTATTGCGCGCATACTTTTTCCCACTGCAGCTCAGTTGGACTAAAAATAGCTTTCGATCGAAGATTTCCTTTCACAAATTCAAGCTCCTAGAAAAACAATACTCTTATAAAAGCTATCAATATTGATATTATTATCTAATAGTTGACATAAGAGGTTTGTTCATTTGCAGAGATGTGCCATGAGAATGTTCTCAAGGGAATATTTCCGGAGAACGGTAAATTACAGAGAATGTTTCCCAGCATAAATTCTCGAGAATTTATGATTTTAGAAAAAAATATAAATTACTGGAAAATTACCGAGAATATTTCCGAGAACGAGAATGTTATCGGGAAAATTCATATTCTTGGAGAATTTATGGGAATTTACGGAAATTTAAGGTAACTTATTTTAATGCCGTTATTATATCATAGATGGAGCTTGGATCATCTTTATCTTTATTTCTTTTCTGTGTTGTTTTAAACAACTTGTTTAGACATGTTATTTTATACAATGGGTTTCTAAGTTGTGTTTTATTTATAAATAAAGTTACTCGAAAATAATGAAAATAAAAATTTAATGATCTTTATTTTGACTAAGATGCGTAATCACGTTAATTTACAATTTAAATATTTTCTAAATTAGGTAATTGTGCAGTGTCGCTCGCCGAGCGACAAAGTTACTTTGTCGCTCGCTTAGTTACCATGGACACCTTAATAATAATAAAGAAACGTCCAGCGTATCTGCGACTTTTGACACAAAATATAAACTGTCAAATTTGATATTAATAATTATTAATTACATTACAAAATATTTTTATAAAAATACCGGTTGTAGAAAAAATCATGTGTGTAATTCGAGCGCAAAGTGACATTGCCGCTCTCGCAAGATAGCCGCGCTCCGCTACGCGTCGCGCGTCTAACTTCTCGCTCAGAGCGGCAATATATCACTTTGCGCTCTTAATACACCAATAGCTATTTTCTACAACCGAGCGAAAAGTACAAATTTGCGCTTTCAAAAGAAAGCGCAAAGTTGGACATTTTCGAGGAACAAGCGTTTGTTTTACTTTGTCGCTCGCCGAGCGACAAAGTTACTTTGTCGCTCGCTTAGTTACCATGGACACCTTAATAATAATAAAGAAACGTCCAGCGTATCTGCGACTTTTGACACAAAATATAAACTGTCAAATTTGATATCAATAATTATTAATTACATTACAAAATATTTTTATAAAAATACCGGTTGTAGAAAAAATCATGTGTGTAATTCGAGCGCAAAGTGACATTGCCGCTCTCGCGAGATAGCCGCGCTCCGCTACGCGTCGCGCGTCTAACTTCTCGCTCAGAGCGGCAATATATCACTTTGCGCTCTTAATACACAAATAGCTATTTCTTGAAAACTTTTCGTTAGAAACTAGGGATATTTTCAAAACTTATTTTTCGGAAACCAACTTTTCGATTTTTTTAACCACTTTTTGACACTACATTTGTTTAAGAAAACATATTTTTAGAAAGAACATTTTTTCAAAAATTGTTTAGAAAAGACTTCAAATATTCATATATTTAAAAAAAAACAGTACTTTTTTGACAGGGTAACATAGCAGACAGAAGGAAACGTAAACCTGACCAAACACAAAACGGTTCGTTTAGGTGTTTAGGATCTTTTTGTCATTTTTTCATTTTCTAAGCCAGTAGAGTTCATAATTTAAATTTAGGAAAACTATGTTTTCGAAAAAATATATTTTCGGAAAATGTATTTTTAAAAGATTCTTGTTTAAAAAAAATATTTTCGAAAATATTTTGTAGATCCATTTCCGAAAAAGCATCTTTCGAAGAAGCTCTTTTTCGAAATAAAATGTACTTAATTTAACATCAAAAAAGATGTTTGTTGAAAAAAAAGCAGTTGGCCATCTTAGCTTACAGGCGAACATGGGCGCACCCAAGATTTTGTCTTGGGGGGACTAAATAATGTAATTCGGTAACCAGACCCCCCCCCCCCTCGGGTGCGCCAATGCACGCGACCGTCGGACTTAAATTGTTTCATTAATATAAAAGTGTATATATTGTAGCATTTTTAAATTTAGGCCTTCTGCTCATTTGGGGGATATAAGAGTACTTACGAAACTACAATTTTTCTAAAACCAATTTTTCAATTTTTTTTAAAGCACTTTTTCAAAAATACATTGTTTCAGAGAACATATTTTTCGAAATTAAATTTTTACGGATATTAATTGTTTCAAGCAACGGCTTTTTGAAAAAGCGATTTACGAGAAAATATCGTACCAAACCTAAGGAAACCCAAAAAAGTTTGATTGAGTTTGTTCATAATCTGTTTTCGTCCTTTTTCATTAACATTTTCCAAGCTACTAGAGTTCATAATTTAATTTTCTAAATACTGTTTTCGAAAAAATATATTTTCGGAAAATGAACCTATGTTTTTAAAATTATTTTTTTGAAAACATTTTTGAAAAAATATACTTTCGAAATACGGGTTTTCGAGAAAATATTTTTAAAATATTTTATAAATCCCAATAAAGCATCTTTGAAAAAGCTGTTGGGACATTTTTGAAAAAATGTGCGTTCAAGATGTGTTTTTGAGAAAATATTTTTGAAAAATTTCGAAAAAGCTGTTTTCCGAAAAAATTTACTTTTAAAAGATGTTTTTAAAATAAACTATTTGGCGAAGGGCGGTAATTTTTTTTAAAATTAATGTGATGTTTAAGTTTTTCGTTCTTAAAAACCGAAGGGTTTGGTGAATTGATTAAAAATCTGTTGTAACTAGAGGGATGTGCCGACTAGGGGTTTGGCCGACTAGTTGGTTGAAGAAACGCCTACCTTGCTGACTATCTTAATCTGCTCATGATAATGCGCAAAAACATTTCGTGCATCTTCGTTGTGTTGAGGCATGCACTCCCCAAAGCCACAAAATGTGACTGACTAAAACGATAATGATTTAAAACAAGTATTTTTTTTCCTTTACTGATAGTAATAAAAAAATGTCTGCCCTATAAATTTTAATTTAATAACATTAAAATTTGAGGTTTTTCTTTCCGACTAGATGGCCGTGTAGTAGGCGACTACAGTACGTCTCTATTTTTTACCTTTAATATTTGTTTATTTCGATTTTTGGCTTCTTCCATTGACAACTGTAGAGGTATAAGTTCCGAAACATGACTAGAATATCCACTTTTAGTTGCATCTCTATAAATTAGAAATGGTTAAAATACTGTTATATATAACACACCACTAGTGTTGTAAATATCCGTATTCATTAGATATCCGAATCATACGGAATCGGAATCAGCTAATATCCGTATCCATTATCCGAATACGAATCCATTTTTTGACCCGCGCGAAAGCGGTTACAGATTATGTATACGCATGCATGCAGCAGACTAAAACATTTTCTATCCGGATACACGGCTAGGTAGGTCGATGCGGTATCGGTATCATACCATTCGAAGTCGAAGTTTAGGGATAAGAAGGCACCGCGTCGCGCCGTTCTCGTTTGAATTCGGTTCGGGTGAGGCGGGACTAGTTTAACCAATGGGTCTCATCTCATATGATACCCGTTACCCCGATAACTATGCCATCTTTTTTTAGGAAATGTCATTAGAAAGAGAAAGCACAATATCAAATATGCTAAATCGCAGACCGTGTTGTTCGCTTACACTCGATTCCGATTCTGTTTTCTCTTTGCACTTTGCATTAGTAACCACCCGATGCGAATTTATTTTGATTCCGAATCCGTATTCAAGTTCTCGGCCGGTTCCGGATAATCCGGATTCTTTTAATATTCGGATCCAACGGATTTTTGGATACGTATCCTTACATCACTACACACCACTATATTATAACAAAATACAATATTTAATATTGTATTTTGTTATAGCGTTTGTTATAAAGTGCGCTGGAATGGAAATTGCACCATGTGGCAACTCTATTACACCACACGTGGCGTAATGAATTTATTACATTATCCATTTTGATTTTCCAAAATTATAAACAAAATGTTTTCTTCTACCAGGCGTCATAATTATTTAAATATCAAATCTGCCAGAGTTTTTCTTATCCAAGTGGTAAAAGATAAACATGTGGGCTAGAGTATGATACAGTACTCGTGTACCACTCTGGCAATACTTCCCACTCATGATTGTAATGCTTTTATCCCACTCGAGGTGTAAATAACATATTTGTTTTATTTAGGTAGGTTTTCCCTTAAAAAACTGAAAATTTTGAAATTGGCACTGACTAACTGCCTTTTATATACAAATTTAGAATAATTTAAGGCCTTTTTACCGAAATAAACAGTTTTAATACCGGACCGGGAAATTATTTTCGACCGCATTTTTTGAAAATTTTGATATTAACCAAACTTACTTTTGTCTTAATACAGTTTCTATTTTTTCCTCCTGGGCTTTGTATTTTAAAAACACCCCTTCAACTTCAGCAATCACCATTCTTTGTAATATTGGTAAAATAGTGTTCAATGTTTGTATTTGCCCAAGCGTTACCCAAGTAACCTGGGACTCAGGTGTATTAGAATTTAATTTCTCTAAACGCAAATATAATAGTACAGGGTTATTCATTATATTTTGACTCCCACCTACAGCTCTTATTACAAGTTATAGAAAAAAACTTTATATATAAAAGTTTTAGGTTTTTTCACGTAGTATCTTTTGGTAATAGCGGAAATAAAAAATCTACTTTACAACATTGAAAAAATTAATTGAGACATATTTTTTTAAATGGAACAGCTCAAATGAAAGATCTTTTTATTCTGATTTCAAATATATATAATTTGTTGGCATTTGGTTCAGCCACTTTTGAAATATTTGAGTTTATAACTTATTTTTCCACCATTGAAGATCATCAGTCATTAAAGTTTGTTGCTTTAATATAATCAAGTTGCCTCGAAAACGTCGACGTTTGCAATAATAAAGTATTTTTTTTAAACTCAAATATTTCAAACGTGGCTGAACCAAATACCAACAAATTATATATATTTGAAATCAGAACAAAGAGATCTTTCATTTGAGCTAATAATATACAGGGTGTTGCATTTAAAAAAATATGACTCAATTAATTTTTTTAATGTTGTAAAGTCGATTTTTTATTTCCGCTATTACCAAAAGATACTACGTGAAAAAACCTAAAACTTTTGTATTTAAAGTTTTTTTCTACAACTCGTAATAAGAGCTGTAGGTGGGAGTCAAAATATAATGAATAACCCTGTACAGTCATATTAGCAGTTCCATAATATGATTACTTAACGCACATTTTTAGTGCCTAAATGACTGAATATTCAAAAATGCCATGGTCATTAGCTGTACAAATGTACCTACTATGAATGAGTTCTGTTTAAAATTTAGGAATTTAATATTTTATTACTGACGAACCATGGCATTATTATGATCAATTTGTGAATAAATAAATAAATAAAATATGGATATTCAGGAGACATGCATTCCTGAACCATATTTCTGGACCTTCTATACTCTCAACAATAAATTTCATAGCCTTTACGAAGGTGGACATCCAAGTGATTTCCGATACTGGACCATGGGTATTCTAGACGACTAATGGATATCCCAAAAAAATCTCCATTGGCTTTACAAAAATGGGCATAAAAGTGACTTCCTCTACTTGACATGGACATGGATATTATAAAAACCGATATCCATAGAACGTCCACTGCAGGTCAATGGATATCTACACCCACGTACTTTGTACTTAAGTTTGCTGCCTTCGTGGGTTGTTTGAAGATAAAAAATATCCTGGACTACCAATTTACATTAAAAAATATTTGTTTTTATGAGACATCCCACGTAGAGTTCAAGCCTAAGTACTAACGTACCACGGGCGTCTGAAGAGAAGGGAAATGTAATCTATTGACACGGGATTTACAGGATTGGAGGGGAAGGGAAAACATCTGCAGGCAATTTTATCCATGATCTCGAGACCCTAGGTATGAATGAGCGAGAGACGTTCTAGGCTTTTGTAGCTGGACAGTAAAGGGATGCATACGTAACGCGCCTCTTGTTCTGTTAGGAACAGTCGGGGGGGGGGGGGGGGGGGGGGGGGGAATTATAGCGGCTAGTTCTTCAGAGCAAAATCCGTGGAAGTACCGGTAGAAAAGCGATAAATCCCCAACAGCGCGGCGATGAGCGAGAGAAGGGAGTTTCCTTGTGAGAACTGGGTCTTTGATGAGTCCAATGGCTCTCTTTTGGATAGAATCAATGATGTCAAGTGCCAAAGGTGATGCCGCTCCCCAGATGTCTGAACAGCATTCTAGGTTAGGTCTTATTTGGGAAACAGAGAGAGTGTAAGTTGGAAGGAGAGTATTTTCTGGCTCGAAAGAGAAAACCAAACTTTTTAGCTGCTGGTGTGGCTATTAAAGTAATGTGTTTGTGCCAGCTGAGATCACGTTCGTAAGGGATGCCAACAAGATGTGGATGGGGTAAGTGTTTCCGGATTTTTTGCTTAGATTGTTAAGATAGTTCGTTGTATTGATTTAATGCCTCTGTGAAAATTTGACGATTTTCGGATGAAGGATTTTGAAGAACCTTTGAGCTCGGACTTTTTTTAGCCCGGCTTTGTCACAAACCTGTGAGAACCAGGGCTTTTGATGGCGGAGTTAACGTTTCTTATGAATATGTGGAATGAAACTTTCAATACCTACTTGGTGATGTCTGTGATATGAGAGCAAATTTCGGAGGGATCGGGGGTGGAAAAATTGACAACTTTCTAGGGTTGACAATATATCCAAACAACAAAAAAACAAAACCCTTGTTTATAAAAAGATATTTTATTGTAAATCTAAATACACTTACTTATCTAGCTAACAATATGTTTTATCACTTGAAAATATTAATAAATATTTACATCTATTTACAATAAAACTATGATGGGGTATATACAAGGTGTTTCAAAATTTTATGATAGTATTCTCATTAAGAACACGTTTTAGTTTCTAATGATCTCCATTTATGACTTTCAAATAAGTTTTTATTAGATTTTGGCCAATTTGGTTCAATTATTTAAGATTCATGTAAGCTTTTAACTCTTAAGGCACGTTGTTTGACCAACGTGCATATTTACACCTCTTTAACACTTTTAGAAAGACTTGTTATTTTAATTATATGTACAATGAGCCGTGTTTCAATGAAGAATGTATTAACTAACATTTGGCAAGAAGGTCACCTTAGATGATTTTATACATTACATGAACTTTTTCGCAAACGTAGTTAATAGCTTCGTGTCGTTGAAATATGGCTTAAGATTGAATACTCTGTCGAGCTTTTATAGAATGGCAGTGAGCGGCATTCAATGACTATAGGAGTTTCAAATGGCCGCTGTTATGGTAGCGGTTGACAGATAAATATGGGATCAAATTTCATTTGTCAACCAAATTGGTGACATTAAGTTTAATCCATTTTAACTTACATTCGAGCGAATCTGAAAACGCCTGTTTTGTTAAAAACAGGATCTCGGCTGGGCGATTTATTAATTCGTTAGCTGGTTTTATCAATCACAGAAAATAATAGATTATTTCGATATTATCCAAGAAGCGAATTCTGAATTACATATGCATACTTAATACGTGACTTTTAAATCTAGTGTGTGCTACCATCATAATCAGCACGAAATACCATTATTATGTACTTCTAAGTTGTTAAGTCGCCAACAAAAATTTCAACTTCTACATGATGCAATAAAAGGAAGATATGATACCAAACCGTGTCCGTCCGGGTTCGCGCATGACGTCACGCTGTGAGTTATTTTTGAAATTTATAACGTGCAATATAGAGTTTAAGTTAGTTATAGGCGATTTTATATAAATTCTATTGACAATATTCTTTGCCTCCTGCTCATAATACAAATTTTAAAGTATATGACTTAAAATAATCATGTAAATAAAGGGATAAATTAATTTAAAATAGATTTTGGTAAATTGCCTGCCAATTGCGTTCTATGTATTTATTTACGTGAAAAGAAAATGTAAATAATTTTATAAAATAAAACTATGCCAATAATTAAGATAATAATTTTTATTTAGAGTCATATTCTTATTAATATATATATATGTATATATATATATATATATATATATATATATATATATATATATATATATATATATATATATATATATATATATATATATATATATTACCTACAGAGTCTCCCGAAAATATGTTATAAATAAGAATTTTGTTTGTTCCTATAATTTGTCAAATATTTTTTGCGGTGAATAACATCTGTATGTTTGCGACGGAAACATGTTTTTAGGGTAGTTTTTTTTTGGGTTTTTTACACTTTAAATAGTAAATTATTAAAAATTATTGCATTTTGTGTTCTTTGATTTTTCAAATTTAAAAAAATCTTAAAATGCCAAAAATTATTCTAAAGAAGACAAAAATATCTAAATTTATGAAATTAGGTAAAACAAGAAATTATTTTTTAATAAAATAGCCTTTTTTCAGTCTCTTTGTCGTATTTTCTCAATTAGTCTATTGATTCGTTACCGTGGAGATTTTTAGCGAGTTTATTGTTTTATTGAAGGTTTGTAAAAGCATTGAACCCATTTGACATTCATGACATGACACAATGCCATGCTTTAAATTACCTTCATAATCATTTTCGTTAAAATGTCTAGAACAGATGCTAGCATTTTTCACATTAAACTTATCTTCTCGTTTGCACAGACGCTTTCAAACACTTTGTTTCTTTGTCTTTGGGGGAGCTAAAAACTTTATGTCGGGCATAAAGCCCTTGCATTGATTGTCCACATCACAACCATACACAACATACCTCATTTTCACTATTAAACTCTTAAAAGTGTTATAAAAACACCAAAAAATACTTTAAAAACACAACGCGATCTTAACAAAGACGTGCTTCGTTTACAAAATATGGCGGAATTACTCACAGCGTGACATTCATGGCCACGCCTACCTGCGCGGTGTCATATCTTCTTTTGTTTGTAACATGCAACTTCTAAATAATTTTGGCATAAAACAGTAAAAACCGAATTCGCGTAAGAAGACGTTTTCGGTTAGCCTTGGTCACGGTTGCGATTGACAGTTGAACAATTCCAAAACTTCATTTGCCAACTATTGGCGACTCAAATTAAGAATGTGGCATCATCTTCAGTCGATTTGCTAAGTACTATAACGGGGAATGTTTTCATTTCGTCTTTCTTCGTTATCGTATTATTTGGTATCTTAGTCAATTTTCTAGTCAAGTGAGCCGTTCTTCCCCGTTAAAAATCAGCTGATTGCAGCTGGCTTCCTCAATTTGAGTTGACGATTGAGTTGACAAATGAAGCTGAGCCTACTGTTTACCTGTCAGCCGCAATTTGAACTAGCTCCACCTAAACGTCATAAAGGAACTAGATTCTTCAACTTTAAAGGTATTCTAAGAGAACGTTATCAAGATATAGAAAAATCATTGTAGCCTAGCAACGTTCTCTTAAAAAGCGTTCCCTCAAGCTCAAGAATTAAGACCGAGGGGAGCTATCGTTCTGCATGGATAAATATGAATTGTACAATAATTGTACTAAATGAATGTTATTAAATTGGTGATGATAACATTAGTATAAGGAACAAGTCTTCGATTGAACACAACTGCAAAATAAAATAATATTAAATTAAAACTTAACCTAAAAGTTTAACAACAATTTACTTATTAACTCTGATTTAAGTACATACATTAAATTTATATTTTTATTACAATGCTAAAGTTTGGATATTTAACCTATAGTTTTCTAATTAATAGGAATTAATTAATTAATTCCTTGAAAATTTCCATTAATTTTTATTTTCATTAAAATTAGGGCCAATAACAGAAATATGTATATCGTATTTCAGTTTAGAGCACATAACTATATTTTGACATGTCCACAGATATTTTGCTTCATTTACTTAATCCACATTAGCCTTTAAAAACCGCTTGCTTTTGGGGTATTTTTGATTACAGTTTGGTTTAATTTCTATCAAAACGTTTACACTATTGACAAATTGTCACATTTAAAGTATAATTTTTTGACAGTTGAGCACTTAAAAAGCAGTTTAATTTTGTATCGCCTTTTTTAGCAGTTTGCAGCTTGCATTGTATAATTTCCGCTAAATAAGGGGTTTGAGGCTCTTGTGAAATACAAAATTTTTAGTGATCACCGTATGTAAACAGAAAAATAAATTGAATATCCAAACTTCATAATACAATACAGTCTAAAATTTTATTACCACAAGTCGATGTATATACAATAAATTTAATTTAATTCTACCTATATTTATAGCAGCACCAAAATAAAATAGTATCTAAACAACAAATAAATATATTTAAATATTTCAAAGAATTTTTGAAGTCTATCACAATTTAAAAAAAAGCACTTAAAACAATTCAGATAAAATGCTTTAAATAAATGGTGTAGTGCAAAAAAAATCATATTTTAATATTGCCTTAACGCATCTTAAAGGGCTCTTTAAGGTGTTGTCTTTTAGACTGTTAATCACTTTTACTTCTTCACTTAGATCACTATAATAATTACTTCGAAAAGATAGGCATACCCATGAATTTATTATATAATAAATCCATGAGCATACCATAACCAAGTTTAAAGTATAGAGCTTAATACTATCTGGGGACAAAATCTTATGGAATCGAATTACGGTTTGCTTTAAAGACGCATTTCCTTGTGTATTTATTGACCAACCAACTAAATAACTTTGATTTATACAGAGTGTTTCTAAACCTATAATGACGACTTCCCGGGCTAATTTTTGTTCAAAGTTGTTAGCTATGGCAAATATAAAAATCCCATTTTCTCAATGTCTGGAATAGTTTTTGGGGTATTTCCCTAACACTACAAAACTAAATCCAGTATTTTAAATTTAGTTTTGGTTAATGAGCCATTTTGCCAATGGTCAAAATGCCCAAACACTATTCTCAGAATTGTTTCCAATAAAAATGACAGATTTGTAGGGGAGCCTGCCTGTCATCATTCAGTTTGAAGTAGATAATGCAAAAGTGCTTGGCAATTTAATGAGCTTGCAAACCCCTCGAAAGGCTTGTAAGCACTTAAAAAGGGCTTGAAGCACATTAGGTGGGTTTGAATCACTTTACAGAGCTTGCAAGCCCTTTTTTTATTTACTACCGACAGCAATGTCAAAAGTTAAACGTCTCTAAAATTTGTCATTTTTTAAAATACATTTTTTAACAGAAATATCCGTTAGAAAACTATAGAACATCTGCTCAGTCCATAAAAAAAATTTTTATGAACTTAAACAAGTAAAAGTACAACCTCGTTTTATCAATTTAGTAGTGAAAATGGGATGTAGGAAAGAAGAAAAAAGTGACAGCGTCACAAAAATCAACCTCTGATGACAGTAAAAAATAATACATTCAATTTTGAGGAAATAAATTCAGAGGACGAATATCTACCGAATAAATATCCTCAAGACAATAGGTATTATGAATTTATTAAAAACATTAATATTTGTACCCAGGACAAGAACGAAGCAGGTAGTTCAAAGGAAAAAAATGGTGAAACAACTCAAAAATTGGAAAACTCTAACAACGAATGTTCAAAATGTAATAAAAAATTTAATAAAAAAACATACTCCATAAGATGTTTCACGTGTGACAGATGGTTTTGTTTAAGCTGTTCAAACTTAACAGAAAAAGATGCTTTGGGCTACAAAAAAGAAAAGAAACAATGGGTTTGTCGAAATTGTTATAGTGAATTCAATGATGAAAATAATGCAGAATACCTAAAATTGGAAAATTTGCTTTTAAGAAAAAAGTTAAATGAGGTAGAAAAGAAACTTAACTTAATTTGCGAAAAAATTAACCTGCTACAAGAAGTTGATAACAAAATTTTCAAAATTGAGAAAATGACTGAAGATATGTTTAAAAAAATTTCAAGAAAAACAAATTAGCCAAGATATAAGGAATATTCCAACATATTCAGAAATTACAAAAAAAAATTCAGATGGAGGAAAAACCTAAAAATTTGCCAGTTGTGATAATAAAACCCAAAAATAATCAAGACAGCAAACGGACTACTTTAGAAGTAAAAGAAAAAGTTAATCCTGTTAATGTAGGAGTAGCAGTATCGGGTATCAAAGAATAAAAAATGGCGGTATTATTTTAAAAGCTAGATCAAGAGAAGAAATAGAAAAAATCTGTGACTTGTCTACAGAGAAATTAAATAAAAATTATTCCGTTCAAATTTCAAATCTAAAATCACCAAGAATAATAATAACAGGTTTAGGAAAATCGTATACTAATGAAGAGTTACTTATGGAAATGAAAACTATGAGATATATTGATGATGGAGACACCTTAAATATGACATATATCAGACAATCAAAACATACCAAAAGATATATTATTTATGCTGAAACAGACGGGAAAACATTTGAGAAGCTGGTAAATCGAGAAATATCACTGGGATGGGACAGATGTTTAGTAAAAGAAGATCTCAATATTTTAACATGTTATAAATGTCGTGGATATGGTCACACATCAAAACTGTGCAAAAATAGTTTATCATGTCCTAACTGCTCACAGGATCATTTTTTCTGGAATTGCAAAAAACCAAATTTCTGTATGTGTAAACTGCAAAAACTATAACTTGAAATTTGAAAAACATTTTGATATTAAACACAAAGCTAATTGCACAGAATGTCTGTTACATAAAAGAAAAATGAAAGAAGCAAGAGAAAGAATAAACTATGGCTACAATTAGAACTTATTTAAAGGTTATATACCTAAATTCTAGATCAATTAAAAATAAAATTGAAGAAATTGAAATATTGGCATATGAAGAAAAAGCTGATGTTTTAGTAATTACAGAAACCTGGGTTGGAAAACACGAAGAGAAATTTTATAACATACAAGACTATAATGCTGAATATGCTACCAGGGAGAAACGTGGAGGCGGTTTGGGTATATTTATTAAAAAAAGTTTAAACTATGAAATTTTAGAAAAAATTGAAAGTGAGCTCTTCATATATATGTCTCAAATTGAATTCACTAGATATATTGTTGTGTGGATTATATAGACCACAGACAGTAAAGGTCAACAATTTTATCAAATTTTTAGATGAAAAATTAGAGAAACTAACGAATTTAAAATTAAAATGTTTCATCTTTGGTGACTTAAATGTAAACATTTTTGAAAAAAATTATAATACAAATACACTTTTGGAAATTTATGAAGCAAACAACTTTAAATTATGTAATACAACAATAGCTACCAGGGAAACAGAAAGCAGCAGCACTTTAATAGACCACATTTTGTCTAATTATGATAAGCAAATAAAATTAAAAGTTGAGACATCACAAATAAGTGATCACAATATTCAACTTCTTGATATATCTCTAGAAAATCAAAAAAAAACGCCTAAATATAAGTTTATCTCTGTTAAAAAATATCACATTAATAGATTAAAAAATGAAATAAACATTCTAAATGATAAAAAGAGTATGTATTCTGATCCAAATAATTTTTATGACAAAATTTTGGAAATATTTGATAACTGTCATTATGAAGAACAAAGAAAAATTAAAAGTAATTCTAAACCTTGGTTTAACGCAGAATTAATGCAAGCGATTAAACGACGTGATAATTATTACAAAAAAATAAAAAAAGATCCTAATAATCAAGAAATTAAAGAAAACTTTAAAAATTATAACAAGCTTGTTAAAAATAAGATTAGAAATACAAAGAGAAACTATTATAACCAAAATTTTTTTAATAAAGACCAAAAAACAGTTTGGAAAGGCATAAATTCAGTTTTGAGCAACAAAAGAAAATGTGAAGAAAAAACAAAGATACATTATCTAACAACAGCAGAGGGTAAAATAGAAGACAGCGATAAAATTGGCGAAGTTATGAATAACTATTTTGTTAACATTGGCGAAACTCTATCGAAGAAAATTTCTGGTGCTTGCAGTGAAATGGTGAAAGACTATAATCTAAATTCGATGTTTCTTGATCCCCATGATATATCAGAAGAAGAAATTGAAGATATTATTACAAGCCTCGATGCCAAGAAAGCCTGTGGTTTTGATAATATTACAGTCAAAATAGTAAAAATTATTAAACACGAAATTGTAGCAGTTGTTAACCATTTAATAAGAATTTCGTTAATGAAAGGTATTTTCCCAGATAAGTTAAAGGTTGCAAAGGTGTTACCAATTTTTAAAAATGGAACTACTGATAACTGTAATAATTATAGGCCTATCTCTGTCTTGCCGGTATTTTCAAAAATTTTTGAAAAAATAATGAATAAACGACTTTTAAATTTCCTAGATAGCCAAAAATTACTTTTTTCGGGCCAATACGGATTTCAAAAATTTAAGAATACCGAGACAGCTGCGGCAGACGTAATTACAGATATACAGATTAATGTTGACAAAAATAAAAAGTGTTCCATATTATCACTAGATTTAAAAAAGGCTTTCGACACGGTAAATCACAAAATTTTGTTAAGTATTTTATATAATATTGGAATAAGAGAATCCCTTCATAAATGGTTTGAGAGTTATTTGAGTAAACGAACACAATTTGTCGAAATTAACAACATTAAAAGCTCTAAAAAAATAATTACATGTGGTGTACCACAAGGCTCCATTTTGGGGCCAATATTGTTTTTAATATATATTAACTCTATTTCGAAATTAAAATTAAAAGGAAATATTAAACTATACGCAGACGATACAACAATTATTTATTATGCAGATAATATCTCGGAAATTTATGACAATATTAAACATGATTTAAATATATTAAATGAATGGCTGAAATTCTATAAATTAACTTTAAATTTTGAGAAATCATATTTTATGTTTATAAACAAAAATCAAATGGGAAAAAATTACCAAATAAATATATATTTTAATAATAATCAAATAAAATATTCAAATACAATAAGATTTTTAGGCTTATATTTGGATGAAAGCCTTAGCTGGAAAACACATATTCAGAAAATTAGGAATGATGTTGCCCCAGTTATTGGTATTTTATTTAAAATAAGAAATTTTGTAACTTTCAACGTATTGAAAATAATTTATTTTTCACTTATTTATTCAAAATTACAGTATCTTATATCCATTTGGGGCTCGGCACCAACGAGTTCTTTAAAACCATTAAAAAGATTACAGAATAAAGCTGTTAAATGCATTTATAAATTACCTTATCTCGAACCAACAGTGAATTTATATAAACCTAGAGGACTACTTGATTTAGAAAACCTATTTAAAACTAAACAGTGTACAATTATTCACTCGATGATAATTAGAGAAAAATATTCGAATATTTGTTTTGATAAAGTAAATACTCAACACAACCATAATACAAGGCAAAACGAAAATATAAAACTAATACAGGTAAAAAGTAATTTTGGTAAACGTTCGTTAATATTCAATGGAATTTTGACATATAATGATCTGCCCATAACCTTGAGAAATATTAAAAGTATAAAAAAATTTAAAAAAATGGTTAAGAAAATATTTCTGGGAAAATAACCTATTTCTATTAAATATTATTTTTTATTAAAGTAGTTATATGTATACATATATGTATGTATTGTGTGTGTATGTATAATATAATATGTATTGTATATGATTGTATATCAATATGTAATGTATGTACAGGGATGTGCATTAATGTGTAGATGTTTATATTCTGTATGTATATGTTAATTCAAATTTAATTTTTATTATTGTTAGTTTAGCTTAATAACTATTATTGTTATTATTGTTATTATTATTTTTTTTTAATTCCCTGTAATGAACTACACAGGTTTGTTGGGAATAAATAAATAAATAAATAAATAAATAATAATCAATGGATACGAATATTCTATGGATTTACATGCGATATGGGATGGGTATGTTTAATAAATATCCCATGTGGATATATGACGTGTGGTAACCAAGGACTTACAGCACAGTGCTTACAAGCAGTGGAAGAACTTACAAGCCCTCAAATACGAATATTCTATGGATATACATGCGATATGGGATGTGTTTTTTAAAAAATATCCCATGTGGATATGGAAATCCCACTTTGATATAGATATTCATTAATGTGTGGTAACCAAGGACTTACAGCAGTGCTTACAAGCACTGGAAGAACTTACAAGCCCTCAAGCTCTGTCAGAAATAACATCCCGAAATTTATTTACAAGACTTTTAGAAACAACATGTTGAGGTTTCTACTGTGTTAAGTAGTCAATTCCAACATATAAGAGGTTTTAGATACATTATTTAAAGCATTTTATAGTTCTCTACTTGTATGGTGACTATATTTAGCTTTATTCAGTGGAATTCTTATTTTGTACTAGGGTAAAATTAACATCCACAAATTTAAAAAAAAAAACTGCGGTCGTATTATCTAATAATTAAAGTTTTCAATGGTGGAACTAATAATTAGATTGTTCTTAGCCAACTTGCTTTAATTTCTATTATACAATGTTGCCCAATTTATCAAGAAATAAACATTTACCTTTTTTGCAAAGTTACCAAATACTTTTCCATTTTTTTTTATATTTGCTCTGGATTTTAATTAAAATTATAAGTCATACTTATAATACACAATACTAAAGTTTGCTTAAAGCTTAAGCTAAATATACCCACCATTCTTAAAATCACACATGAACACACTTGCGCTGACATACACCAATCATACAATAAGTAAAAAAAAATTACTTTCCTTTAAGCAACCGGTCGTTTTCGTCTTTCATTAATAAATTACCGGATAACGTGGGGTCTTTACTGACTCTTTTCCTTTTGAAGAAGCCGCATTTGTACAGTATCACTACTAAAACGATAAGCAGTAGTAGGCCGGCTATTACTGCGGCTCCAATTATCCACCAGTTTAGTGACGAGTAAGGAAGGATGACGTCGGGGTAGACTAACGTCTCAGCCTATAAAAAAGCCGTATATTAAATGTTTATTCTGGATGGGTAACTATATAAATTGAGCCTTACAAAAGTTAATTGCCGCCGCAAGGACTTACGTTTTACGAGTCTGACTCTATAAACAGACCGCCCAACTATGATAATAATAGAAAAAATTAGACATCTATCGATACTTACCGAAAATCCAAATATCTGATCCGGTTTAGTAATAAAAGTGATATCCGAAATTTCTACGCGTGCATGAGATCGAATTTGGACCCAATCGACGTTGCTGTAATCCTCAACCAGTGTGGAATTCCAGATTCGAGATTTAATTTCGATATAGGCTTGATTTTGTTTTCGAAGTCCTCTAATGTAGCATATTATATCAGCACATCGGGCAGATTCTTTAAGACAGTCCTAAAAAATATAAAGTTTAAGTATATTTCTTTCATAAATAAAAATATTTTTAAATACAGATTTTAAAATTGCAAATAAAAGGCTCGTCTACTTAGATTTCCTTACCATAACTGTCATTCTCTTTTTGAGTCCGTTCGTATTAACCTCTTGTGCTTGAACAACATACTCTACATCTCGTCTTCTTCTCGATACAGAGGTATTATCTTGCATTTGATACTCTTTAGGGGGTAAAAGCAAGTTTTCTGGTACGTCTACTACTGCTGTTGGTAGCTCAAGATGCAAGGGATTCACCACTCTTTCACTGTTGGAAACTGTGCAAACTCCAGTAGCACCACCTAGAAAATGCGTCTATCTTGGTAGAAGTATTACATAATAACCTAAAAACATGTACCCAGGAAGGTACTCGTATATTTACTTATATTATAAATGGGATATAACGCCCCATTTAGGTTGTCGGTCTTTTTCTAACTATAAATAATGCTGTGCTAAAGTTATAGTGGAAAAGATGAATTAAATAACACAGAAATCACGAAGCCAAATTCCATAGCAAGTCCGAATTCACAGACTTCTATAACAAGGGAGCCATGAAGTAGATGATCTGGCAACACAACCCGGTGGCTGGAAACAGCTGATAGCCTGTCGTGTACGCACGTGTAAAAATACCTACCTGTTTCCTATAATCGGCAACGATATTGTTGAACAATAATAATAAACATTTTTACTTTAAAGTGATTAATACATCGCGGGTGACCTGGCAATACCTACCTCCTAATGATGCACTTTTTAAGGGAGAGACAAAAAACTGTTAGGAACTGTACAATTATTGTTTGGTTTATTGTTCCTGGTTTTGATAAGTATCTATTAGAACAGAAGATTTATGGGCTTTTGGCAACCAGTATGAAAGTTTGGGAATACGCAGCAAGACACGCCGACTCCAAATCCATCATCCATGGTCGCGAAAAATGCAGATATGAGGTATTGCCAGGTCACCCGCGACATATACTCTATGTTAAGGGTGTTAGTTTGATGGTGCCTTCTTGGGAGTTTTGCTAAGATGGCGTACGAGTGATATGGATTTTAAACTGTTTTAAAGTGCTTAAGGTTACATATCATTAATTTTTGCCTGCACAGTTTTTAATTTACACTTTTACGGCTACGCATTATTTTCTCTTGGTCTAAAGTGGTGTATCTACACTGATTTTTAACATGCCGCGAAAATGTTGTGTGCCTGGCTGTAGAAGAAATTGTAATAGTGTTATTAAAACAGAATGTTATAAAACAACATTTAGTTTCCACAAGACGAAGAAAATAAAAATACCTATTTGGTTACGCGCTATCCACAGAGACAATAATTCTCGTTATTCAGTTGTGCAAGTTGCAAGTTGTGCACACATTTTGATGTAAGTGGCACTATTAGAAACGAAACATACGAAGATAAAAATGGCAATACTCACGACTTTCCTTTATCATGTCCTAAATTAAGAAATGCGGTGTACCCCGAATATTTACAAATCAACCAAAATATTTGTCTACACCAAAGAGTGTTTTAAGAAGAGACCCTCATTAAATTATTTATTTCTTAGTTTAAATACATACAACAAACATATATATATATATATATATATATATATATATATATATATATATATATATATATATATATATATATGTTTAGCATTTTACTAGATTTTACAGTTCAAAGTATTCCATATTAAATAATACATATTGTTAATGGAATCAAATCAGCCCATGCGCGGCGTTGTCAGCGGCGTTTCCATTCGTGATTCATGGCTCGATAGTTGAAGACGGCTGTGCCTAATTCCATACCCCAGATCCCTTAGTATTTCAAAATTTGCGATGTCTAGCGGTCAGTAGCGGAACTAAAGTATCCTGAGGTCAATCGGTGTGGTGATAATGTGAGTACTAGAGCACTGGGCTATTTTGTTCAAAAGAAAAAAATTATTTAAGGTGAGTTTTTGTTAAAATATATATTGTTGTGCTTGCTATCACAAATCCATTAAAATTATATTGGTGATTTACCTCATAGTCTTGACGATAAATTACTTTAAGCTTATGTCCGCGCGTTTCAGTCCATAGGTAAATAATCACTTATCTGTCATTTACCAAACGATTATGTTATGTTATTTAACTGTCAACCGTAACAATGACCACAGGTCATCTCACCGAAAACGAAGATGGTCTCATAAGAACTGCGTACAACGCCCGGGCCGGGTTATATTGACTTAGGGTTGCTTGTAAAATTAATTCATAGTTCGTCTTGACTGCTAAAACTGATCAGCATAAGTAGAGGAGAGTTGTAATTATATTTCCAATATCGCTCCAGAGGAGAGTATCAGGAGTATCAGGAACCAAAAAAATTATTAATATTATAGCTAAAAACAAAATGGAGTGCGGAATTGAGCGACCTTACTTTATATTAATTGGGGAGTATGCTGGAGTAAATTCCTACTAAATAATGTTTTCTCATTTTTATTAACTTTTTGCTTTTCATTTTATTTGTTTCAGTTTCCTTTTTATTTTTCAAACGGTGTAAGCCCTAAGCTAGGCTTGTTAGATAATACGCCACTGTCTGTAGGAGGAATTCAGATTCAGTGGTGGCTGGTGAAATTTTAAAGTTGTATATCTCTGTTGTTACTTACGGGACCCATCCCATGTTTCGATTTTTTAATAGTGAGCCTACTAGCAATGTTTTGGTAAACTCCGCAAAAATTCCACTTTTTTCGCAAATTACAAAATATATTTTTTTACAAACACATTCCTAGTGACTCACTATTAAAAAACCTGAAGTTGGCATGGGTTCCGTAAGTAGCAAAAGAGATATACAACCTTAAAATTTCACCAGCCGCCACTGATCAGATTGTGGCAACTTTTTCTTAACAGTATTTTATATTTAATTTCAAACTGGTTTTAAGAACATGTTAAAAACGAAGGAGAAAAACTGAAAGAACACTTATCATAACTTATAATGTTTTCTCGTCTGCCATTAGAATTGTTCACCAAGGAATAGCCAAACTCTCAATACAATCATCTGATATGTTATGTTTTACAGTTTTAAAACCTTACGTTCAGATTCACTAAGAGGGTTTAAGATTTAGTACTGGTTTAAATTAAGATCTTAGAGTTGATCAGTTATGTTTTGACAGGTTTTTGTCCTGTCATGGTTAATAAGTCGTCTTTAAAAAGTATGAATTATTCTATTTCAGCGATTTGTTTGGTTTAGAAATGATTTTCATCTTGGAACGAGTTGCTGTAATGAATTTAGTTCTATTATTGTCGAAAAGACGTACTAAAATTGCCCTTTTCTTTATAAATTTGCGAAAAAGCTCAGAAATAAATTCATAGTTTAAAACTTAGTTGTCTTATTCTTACACTGTCAGTTTAAAACTTTTGGTTGTCAAATTAGACCGGACTAGCGTTGGAGAATCTGGCTGTTAAAGTTCAGAAAAATACTGCCTCAGTATGCACTCTTACCTAAAATGAGAGGCTCGCTTTCCAAATACAGCAACCATTTTCCTTCATTTCCTTCTCTACCAGGTCTTACTTGGTACGGCCATTTTACTGTTACTTTTAGCTCTGGTAAATCCCACTGTCCTCTGTTGTCAATAGAGTATCGATGAATGACTCTTGGACCAATATCTTCAAGACGTTTCATTGCTGATTCCCCTATAATTTTTCCTCCGAAAAACAGGTTTGTAAATCCTCTTCTACAAAATAAAAGATGAAAAGTTAAAAAGTCAGTACATACACACAACCTGCGAGTTCCGTCAATGTCGATCGATTTTAAATGAAACTGTTTTTCGTGGAATGACAGTTACTTCCTCTGTTCTCCCTAATCGCTTTGACGTTTTTTTTAAATAGCTTTGAAGTTACAGAGGTGAAAATCGTTTTTTTGAAATTTATCATTATTCGCTGATAACCAGTTTTGACAATCTCATACAGGGTGATATTTAGCGAAAAACAATATACATTTTGATAAACAGATCCGGAAACACTTTGTTTCTAAAACTTTACTAATTTCCTAGTTTTTTTTTACAAAAAGTAATATTACACAAAGGATATGGGCGAGCGAAAAGCGTGTAAGATTATATCATTCATCGTATCAATTTTTAAAGGTAGTTTATTGAAATTTGGCATATAAAAGAATCTGTTGAATATTCTCATTTTCATTTCAATTGGCCATTCAAATTAAGAACGTTGCGCCCTTATCGGCTGATTTGCTAACTACCATAGTGGGCAATGTTTGTGTTATTTGGCATCTTTATCAATTTTGTTGTCTAGTGAGCCATTTTGGTCCATTAAAAACCAGCTGTTTGAAGCTGTAACAACGCTGTCTGGCTTAATTTGAATCGCCAATAAATATGTAGGGTTATAATTTTTCCATGATTTTCCCATTGCACTGCGATCACTGACAGTATGTCAACAATGTAGATTAGGGTGAGCCAAAAAACTAACCTATCGAATTTATGGGTTAAAATGAACCTATATACCTAGAAAAAAATTTCCCTGCAAGGCAGGAGTTTTTGCTCAATTTTAAAAGGTGTCGGTGAGCATTCAAAGTTTACCATTTAAATAACACGTAAAAAATGTTTTTTCATTAAAAATGCCACAACTTTTGAACCGTTTAGGATAAAATTTTTTACGTCGCGGATTCTTATAGAGCATAAAATTTCCTACAAAAGCTATCCCAGGATTATTTTTTTCAATTCAAAAATTCGTACATTTCAAAGCTTTGAAAAGAGAAAAAATCAAAATATTCAGTTTTAGTGTTTTTGTCTTTTTTTTTAATTGGTGTAATGAATATCGTTAACAATTGTGAGAAAATTTTTTCAAAAATAAGGCAATCCTGAAGTTTTTTCAATACAAAAATATTTTGTTAAATTTGCAATACAAAATTAATGACTATAAGAACTGTTTTTTTTTGACAATTATTAACGATATTTTTTAACTATTTTATATTATTTAAATCCAACTTTTTGTTCAATATAAACCTTTTTAGTCAAAAACACTCAAACTGAATAGTTTGATTTTTTTTCACTTTTCAAAGCTTCCAACTATACGAATTTTGAATTGAAAAAAATAATCCTGGGATCGATTTTGTAGGAAATTTTATGCTCTACAAGAATCCGCGACGTAAAATTTTTTTATCCTAAACGGTTCAAAAGTTATGGTATTTTTAATGAAAAATGATTTTTTTAAGTGTTATTTAAATGGGAAACTTTGAATGCTCACCGACACCTTTTAAAATTGAGCAAAAAATCCTGCCTTGCAGGGAAATTTTTTTCTCGGTATATAGGTTCATTTTAACCCATAACTTCGATAGGTTAGGTTTTTGGCTCACCCCAATGTAGATCGTACCTATTTCCTTACTCTTACGCGATTTAACGCGTTGTGCGCAAGCACTTGACGGAAACGACAATGAATTGAATAAAAAAAAAACGTGTCAGATTATTTTTCGCTCAAACAGCAGGGACTATATAAAGCCCGATTTCGAAAACTTTTTTAATGTAAGAATTATAAAAATAAAATCTATCATTATGATCGAAAAATAATTTCCAAAAATCTCTTTTTACAATTGATTTTCCAGGATAATTTGTTTAAACATTTCTGTAAGCAAAATGAAGTTTTTATTAAAAATTGGAAAAAAGGGATTTGTACAAAATAAGGGAAGCACATTTGTATTTTCAATATGGCAGGCGGCATACCAGCCAAGGAAAACAACGTTTATTATAATACGGGCATCCCAAACAGGAGATTGACATTATAGCGCACTGCACTTAAATTTGGATTATATCCAATATCATTATATCATCGATACAGATAAAACATATACTCGTATATTGTTATATTAGCGATACAGATATGTACTCGTATATTGTTATATCATCGATACAGATATATACTCGTATATTGTGGCTAAATGCGTGTATATGTTACCGGTAATATCCTTTTCTTCGTTATACCTAAGTTTGCCTAGCTAAATCGAATCTTGCCGGAACGTTTTAGGCAAAGTCCGAAATTGTTCTCTATTTCGGAATTTGCCTAGAACGTAACCCGGCAAACTTAGGTTGGCCAAACACGTTTTAGAAAAAGTCCGAAACAATTAATAACAATAAAAAATATAACAAAAAATAAAGAAACAGCCTATGACTGGTAACAGATGCAAGCTACAAAAATAAAGCAACAATCTGAAAACGTTTTCGGAAATTCAAGCAGGCGAAACCCTCACAGAACCGGTTTCAGGTTTAGACAGAAGCAAAGCGGATGCCCGTAACGTAGTAGGAATTATAATTGAAAAGACTGATGATGGTTATTATAAAGTGGGTACTAAGCAAGAAAATATTAGTTACTATATTCAAGAATCCAAATCCAAATCTGGAAAAACGAATTTTCAAAAATCGATGATGTTCCCGAGAAAGAGTTATCGCTTCGGGAGATTAGCAATGGAGAACAGGGATTCTCAACATGTAATTGTAGTAAAAAATGTATCACAAGTTCCTGTAAATGCAAGAAAGGGAAGATTCTCTGTAATTCAAAATTCGTCTTCGTGTGCCAATAAATAATGCATTATTCCCAACCGTGTTGTAAATGTTATATTGTACTATCTAACATAATAGTTTACTACTTTTAAGAATATGTTTATCATTTAATAAAAAAAGTTTATAGAAGAATTATACAACTAGCGATGACTATAAACGTTTACCGTTACCGTTACAAATTGGCCAATACAACTTTAGAGTTCATAAGACTGCTGTGGAATCTGCAACACGCAAATCGAAAAAATACATTTGAAAAATGTCAATTACTGGTTTCTGTAGAGTTCATAGATAATTTAAATTTAAAAAAACTATGCTTTTTAAAAAATATATTCTCGGTAAATGTATTTTTGACGAATTCTTTTTTTAAAATATTTTCGAAAAAATTTTGTAGATCGATTTCCAAAAATGCACGTTTGAAGAAGTTGTTTTTCGAAAAAATTTACTTAATTTAACATAAAAAAAATGTTTGTTGAGAAAAAAAACAGAACAGTTGGTCGTCTTACCTTACACACAGCAGGACAAATGGTTTGATTAATATGAAAGGGCAAATATTGTAGCATTTTTCTAATTATGCCTTCTGCTCATTTGGGGTACTTACGAAAGTACAATTTTTCTAACACCAGTTTTTCAAGCTTTCTTAAGCCCTTTTCAAAAATAACATATTTTCAGAAAGTCTTTTTCGAAATTAATTTTTTCGGATATTTAAATTTTTTGAAGCAACGGCTTTTAGAAAAAATAATTTACGAGAAAGTAACGCGTTACTTTGGTCCCGTAGTAGGTCATAGGAGTGAAATGTTCATGTCTGCATTGTGGAGCCATATTTCTCTTAGTAACTTACTATTAGTCATACTACTTAAGGGTATAAAGTAAATTGCAGTTCCACAAAGGATACATTTGTTGTTTTGCATCGAAAGCGAACACATCGTGTTAGGGCTCGTTAGAATTATTACTGCGATATAGTGACTCGAACTCGCATTGATGTGTTATTTTTGTAAAAAGAACTTTTGTGATATTTTTTGTCCAATGGAGATTCAAGTTGAAGGTACGTATAATGTTTTACGTGTTTTACTATTGTTTTCATGCTGCAATAATTTATAAATAATGGTGCTGAGCCAAAGCAAAAAAAATAGAACACATTTATTTTTGTTTTTCCGATTTATCTAGACTTTTAACTACTTTCACATAGAGTTACATGTATGGAACTTTTACAAAAATATTTATCCGAGTATGTACTTCAAAATCCAATAATTTTTAGCTGCGATTAGCTGCGACTGGCAGCAGTACGCTCTACGTCATCTGTCAACCGTGTAGTGGGTCTATTAACCTACCACTCTTTAACTTATTTGTTTTTTGTTTTAGGGACCAATTTGAAGTGTTCGTTTATACGATTGCATGTATTGAACACATGGCTTTCCTTTAATGACAGTAAATCTGAAGCAGAGAGAACCCTTAAAGTTTTTCAAGCGCTGACGCAGGTTCTGCCGGTCGCTGAACGTAATATACAGACTGACGACTTAAAAAACCGTATTTCTTTCCTTTGTCAAAGGTTTGTGTCGTATTGGAAGCAAGTTCAACGATCAAAGTCCAGACTGGTCGCTAAATACCGCGATTGGTTAAATGAAAGTGAAGTGTGCATCCTTTCAACTACTGCTCAATGCACGGCTGAACAGTCGGCTATTGAGGATCAACCTTCTACGAGCGGGCAGAAATACAGAAAGGACTTCATGGCCTGCAGCAAGAGGTCAAAACGTCGCAGGTTAGCAGAGTTATCCAAGGTAGATAAATCCGCTGTAACTGCTTTAATTAGAAAATCCGACCGAGCGAACACTCTTCCTCTGGAATTCAGCACTGATGAAGTTGTATCTTTAATTACTGAGGCTAAATTAACCAAACACCAATACTTGTTGCTAAAAGAGTTTATACATTCAAAATTACCTAATGTTTTGCCGTCCTATCAGAAAGTGCTGGAAGCCAAGAAGCGGTGTTATCCATCAGAGGAATGTGTCACCGAATCGTCAGCGGAAATTAATTTACAATCTTTGTTGGATCACACAACCTCCCGAATCATTGAATCCCACAAAGACGTGTTGGATAAAATTCCACCTGATTCAAGTAACGAATTGGTTTTACTAGGGAAATGGGGTTTTGATGGTAGTACGGGGCATAGCGAATACAAACAAAAATTTTCGGACTCAACAATTGAGGATGGAAGTTTATTTGTCATGTCTTATGTTCCCCTTCACTTAATTTGCAAAACAAGTACCTCCGAGCCAGGCCAAATTATCTGGAAAAATCCACGCCCTTCTTCCACTAGGTTTTGTAGACCTATTCGCTTCCAATTTGCTAAAGAATCAAAGGAACTGTCTGTGCAAGAAGAAGCTTATTTTAAAAACAAAATAAATAATTTACATCCATCTACATTTATTTTTAATAGCCGCGAAATACGAGTACAGCATTCTTTGCAATTAACTATGGTTGATGGTAAAGTCTGTTGTGCTCTTAGTGACACGTCTGCTAGTAGGTGTTACATTTGTGGCGCATCACCAAAAGAGATGAACGATATTGAGAAGTCTTTAAATAAACCAGTAGATACCAGTAAATATCAGTTTGGCTTATCACCCCTTCATTCTTGGATTCGCTTTTTCGAGTATTTCATTCACGTTTCATATAGAATTGACTTTAAAAAATGGCAATCTCGTTCGGCAGAGGAAAAAGCTCTTCTTGCTCATAGAAGGCAATTTATACAGCAGCAGTTTAGGGAACGATTAGGTTTGATTGTTGACAAACCACGAAGTGGAGGAAGTGGTACATCCAACGACGGAAATACAGCACGTAAATTTTTCATTAATTCTGCTATTTCAGCTGAAAAAAAAGGACTCGACAAGAATCTAATTGGCAGATGTCACCTGCTGCAGTGTCTTTCATCGGGTTATAAAATAAATAAGGATAAATTTAAAATTTTCGCATTAGAAACCGCGCAAAAACTTGTTGAGGCATATCCCTGGTATAACTTACCTTCATCTGTACATAAAGTATTAATATACATGGATCTGAGGTGATAGATCATTCTTTATTGTCAATTGGTGAGCTTTCTGAAGAGACTGCCGAATCTTGTAATAAATTAGTAAAACAATTTAGACGTGACAACACTAGAAAAAATTGTTGTGTTTTAACCAACACCGATCTTTTACACAGACTTCTTCTAAATTCTGATCCATATATTTCGAGCCTAAGAAAATTACCGCGTAAGAATAAGTCTTTTTTCTCAAAAGAGGTGTTGGATTTATTATACATTTGAGAATGAGCAATTAGATGTAGTAATTTATTGTACATAGCGTAAGATTGTATTAATGAATTTATAGAAATAGGACATTACTGTTAATAGAGGATAAGTATTTGTTTTGTTCTGTGTGTGTCTATTCCTAGAAACCATAGATAGAAGTATTTTATTTCCCCCAGGATTTATTTGGTTTATATAAGTTGTTGATTTAACGTAGGTAATAACCATGCGTAAATTAGAAATTATTTTCCCTATTTTTCTGTTGCAATAAATTGTTTTTCTTACTAAAAAGGTGTTTTTGCTTGATGTTTAACTTTTTCCATCCAAAAAACGTGTTTATAAACACATTAACATGCATTTTTAATAGCTATCATCCCGCAAACCCCCTATGTCCGCTTTTCTTAGAGCGCGCGGAACCACTGTGTAACGTACCAAACCTAAGGAAATCTGATCAAACCCAAAAAAGGTTCGTTAAGGTTTTTCAGGATCTTTTTTCGTCTGTTTTTTATTAAGATTTTCCAAGCTACTAGAGTTCATAATTTAATTTTTTAAATACTGTTTAAAAAAGAAATACATTTTCGGAAAATACACCTATTTTTTAAAACTCATTTTTTAAAGATATTTTTGAAAAAAATGTACTTTCGAAATACGTATTTCCGAGAAAATATTTTTAAAGTATTTCATAAATCCGTTTTCAAAAAAGCAACTGTGAAATATGTGTTTTCAAGAAAATATTTTTGAAAAATTTCGTTAATCCGTTTTCAAAAAAAAAAAAACTTTCAAATAAGATGTTTTAGAAAAAACGATCTGGCTATTTATTTTGTTGCCTTTAGAAGCCAGCGCAAATTTTGATAAGATCACAGAGAGATGTGTAAGGAATGTTTTCAGAAACAATCTAAGAGCATGTAAATCAAAAATGCCAAAGAAGACTTAAGTTTTCTATAGTACATATTAGTACTGATCTGAGGTATTGATATTTTTGTGGTTTTGGTATAATTCATTTCAAAAACCTTACACAGACGGCAGATGTTTGCTTTTGTTTATAATATTTTGTAGAATATGCAGGAATGGTTAATATTTGTGTTACAATATTTATTTTTATAAAATTTGCTACTGAAATTCTTTTAGTACAAGGCTTTGGGGGCGCCCCTTGCCACCTCCTTAATTCGCGCCTAGACAGGGGCCGTATTGTAGATACGCGTATCATCTCGTATATTTTAAATTAGGCTCGTCAAGACGCATATTTTGATATTGGGTTTGATTGTTTTCAAATTTCACCTCATATACTCGTACAATAAATTCACAAGTCTAAGTGACAAGATCTACAAAAAATATTCTTGCATTATATATCAAAAATTTCTGACCACAGCTGTGTGTGGGTTCTGAAAAAAGAAAATCTCACCCTGTTATACTGAAGTCGGCAACTTTCTGTAAAATAGCAACTATGTTCACTTCAGTATTTGGCGATGTTTCCTTTGAAGTTGAATTAACTTTCAAGTAGAGATCGAGTGTCTGTTCTTTGGTATTTTTCATAATTTCAAATCTTAATTTTAAATTGGCACTTGCGTTCCCTTGGAATGGATTTCCTAAATCACACACTACCAATGTTTCGTTGTTAACTAAACATTCAGCGTTTGTCTGAAAGAAAATAAGAAGTAGTTAAAAAATGGGAAATTTGAACAACTTGCTTAAAGCGACTGTCAGTTAATATTGAAAAATTAAATCTGTGCAACTTTTTAACCCCAAGTGTATATATAAATAAATATATAATATAAAACAGAAGAAGTTTACAATAAGAATGATTAAGCACATAAATTGCAAATGGGCCTGATTTACAATTATATATATATATATATATATATATATATATATATATATATATATATATATATATATATATATATATATATATATATATATATATACGTGCTATCTGAGATTATACAAAGGTTCCTATCTTTAAAAGCAGTTTTAAAAACATTAAAGTTTAAATTTAAAAACATTAAAATAATATATACCTATTCTTTTATTTACCTGCCCTAGGTTAGGCTGATATAAAATCATTAGCTTTGTTCGCAGAAGAATCACAGACCAGACATCGCCGATGAAATTACCAGAAACTAGTCAGCAAATTGTCACGTTACCAAGAAACTAACACTTGATTGGCACTGACTGGGTAATGATTCCTCTACGAATAGAGCTACTGTATTCAAGGAACACGTTCCTCGCCTTGTCCAACTTTTGTAACTCTGTTGCCACTTGCGAGAGTGTCAATACAAGACTGCAGATATTGAGATTTATATCTTAAACTTACGTGTTTATCTTTTTCAGTCTTAAGGGCAATGTAACTAAGAGCTGTGGGATGAAAAACAAATAGTTTAGCTTCGTACGCAGATTCCCTCTTGTTCGTGATATTGACTTCCAGAACGAATTCCTGGTCGACCATCTTGACGGTGTATTCACCAAGAGAATTTTCTATAAAAAAAGACGTTTGTAAGACTGTTATAATTGGAGTCGCCGATCCGGATCCCCGCAAAAAGGAATCCAGTCCACACTACGATTCATGATTCCATATTTATTACAAAAAATGCTGATTGGATTAAATTGGCTGACAGAAAGCGATTTGTAAGCACGCAGAGTGGAAAGTGAGGGGATTTAGTGAGGGAGTCATTGATTCCAGAAGAAATCGATTCCTACCCAGCTGGTATATTCTAGATTGTTGGCTGATTCTTGGATAGTCTATAACGTAGGGTTTTATAAAATTTATAGAGAACGACTTTAACTCTAAGAGAACAATTTAATTAAAAAAAACTTACTTGGCATATTGGTACCAGCATCCAGCTGCAAATAACTGACGCATATATCGTCATCGCCGCAGTCTTTTTGGAATGTAGCATCAAATTCTTTTACAGAAGTCTTATTTAAAATGGGCGTATGGGCCTTATTATCGTCCTCCAAAGTATACTTTACTTTAAACTTAATCGGTGACAGAATATCGCTGACTCCTTCTTTTATGTAAGCAATTTCGTTTTGACAATACTGCTTGGAGTAGCTGCTTACTAAGACAGTTTGTGTATTTTCGTTGGTTCGCCTATCGACGTGTTGCAAGTTTTGGAACCATATTCTTGAAACTATTTTCGTCTGTTCGGTTATTTGATACAGTACTGAGAACTTGTCGAATTTCTGAGTTTTACCAACGATAGTGAAGCAAGATCTTATTGAAAAACTAAAAAAAACAAATGTCAATATTTGAGAATTTTTTAAGAAGGCAAAAGGAAACGTAAGACAACAAAAATATAAGAATACATTTTCGTTCAGTAAAAGTTCAACGAGTTCAAACCCAACTCACAAAACAACATTTTTTTTATAAAAATAATAAGACCGTGTAAAAATCTGTTACTACTCTAAAGCGCAGATCCTGTTAAATATTAACGGCCATTTATTTTTGAATTACAAGCCATAATATGTCCACTTGCCCCGGGGGATTTTGAAAAATTAGTAATTTAAATGGCTTTATTTTGCCTTTTTCTAGAACAGAGGGGTATATGTAGCTAACTATTTCTAAATAAATAGGACTTTGAAATCAAACTGCATCTACTTTTGTTAGCAAATTTTTACAGACCCTTATAAGACACCATAAATATTCAATATGTTATGCTTATAGAGAAAATTTAACTAAAACCTATTTACTTCCAAGCAATGGTTCATTAGGATTATTTTTTTTTGTTTTGTGATCACTGCTTCAGCATATTTTCTAAAAAGTGGAAACTCGTATGATTTTTTAACTTTTGGAGGTTATAAACTCACTTTGAAATGGATGGTTCTTTCTTGGTCCAATCTTAATAGTCTCTTAACATTTTCTTGTACGGGAGTTTTAATTTTTTATCATCTGGCTTATACAGGGTTAGAAACAAGTAGCATAAGGAGTAAATTGTAAATTTTTGTTTTACCGCTTTGTGACTCTGGCCAAATATTAGACTAAAACTATTTATCGCTTTGTAATTGTTTTTACTTCAATTATCACAAGAGCTCAATTATTTTTATAATTATCTGTTTATCCCAAATAGCAACAATCAAGTTATAAACTTAACCCTGTAGTAGTCAGATGACTAGAAATAAAATGTAGACATACAGGGTTTTTACCTACAAAAAATTGCAAATCGAATAAGACTTCAATAACATTGTGAATCGACTCTTGAAAATAGACAAAAAATCCATTTCAAAGTTATAAAATGAGCTAGTCCCCTATATTTGCCAGTAATATGGCAATGATCTACAATTGAATCGTTGGAATTTAACAAGGGTATATGACTATATCACATCACACGACAGTAATAATTGTATCTATACGAAATACATGCACTAGATATGCGACAGATGCCGCCAGAAGATGACGATACATTATGATACAATAATATAATTCATGCATTATTTTATTTTTTACCTAAATATCAAAACCCGTACAATCTAACTTCCATCACCCGGAAGAACACATCACAAAGTTACAGAATCTTAGTTTCTTAAATGTTACGGATTTCTTGTAACACCGGAGCAAAAAAGCTTTGAGAGAACTTTATGACAATCTATAAAAACATCATATAGTTTACTTCCGAGTGTTTTAATTATAATAAAGCCAATAAAAAATATGACAAATATAAAACGGAGCATTCAGGCCTAGTGGATTTTAATTAAATTCGAATACATACCATGTGTTGTTTTGGTTCTTTTGATCAGCGGCACATCCTTTCTTTGAAGAATTCATATTATACATATCTTCACTGAATATATCGATTTTAATATCAATTATGGGTCTTGTTAAAAACAAAAGTGCCCTTTCTGATTCATACGCTCCTACTAGCAGATCAGGATATCCATTGTTATCCATATCCAATCCTCCACTTAAGGAGTATCCGAAGGTTCTTAACTGGGTAAAACTCATTACCTAGAATTAAAAGATATATAAATTTTTAACGCTTAGTACACATTTTGCGCCACACTGCCTCCAATGCAATGTTTGTTTATACCGTTTGTAAGTTATAGGCGCCACTAACATTTTGGCTTAGGAAAGGTTGAGCTATGACCATTGAAAAAGTGATGATGAAACGAAGAAAATACAGTTGCAACAGTAATATTTCGGGAGGTCCAAGAATTTATAGGAACATTCAGTTATCATGTTACCTGTGAAGGTTGCTCAATCAACCCCTTTTCCGATCCTAAATAGATATATACTGCGCCATGTTCATTTTCATAGGGTGCACCAATAGCAACATCATTATACCCATCCTTATTTATGTCACCTATAGATGTCATCGCAAATCCAAAGCGGGATTGCTCTCTCCCGTAAAAAACGGCGTCCCAGGTACAATTGTAGTTATCAGATAAGCAGTTTTTCAGATTATAGTAAATGTAAACGGCACCTCCTTTGTCTCCACTGTAGTAGAAAGGTGCTCCTACAAGGAGGTCGTCGAATCTAAAAATAAATTCTTTTAAATATGCAGAATCTTTTTAAAAATACATCTGGGTGGCCTATTAAAGAGCGTGGTGAAGAAGCAGATTTTTATAAGATTTTTTCCACTGAAAATCTATCGAGGGCATTTTTGCTTAATAGATTTATCCATAAGAAATCCTGAAAACTTTATGAAAAAACGAGAACTACTATGGCGTGGCTTGCACCTAAAGGTCGTTATGGAAAGTATTTTGTAAATATCATTAATCAATAATACGCAAAAGAAAAAGCGATTTTTTTAATAAACTTTACAAACAAAATAAGCCAATGTCCTCTGCTACAGTTAAAAGTTAATACGGTAGTTTAAGTATCAAACTTAATCCGAAATTTATTTTCGCTATAGTTATTTTTTTCGCTGACGTAATTATACGTATATTTAAAAATGTCAAATAAAAAAAATTAGTAGCCACATATATATTTGTACGTTTCCGGGATTGGAGAATTACAAAAAATGTCACGTAAAATGAGAGGATCAGTCAAAAAATACAAAGCAAACTCTCGACCAAACCAGTGACCGAACTGCAAAACACGGATTAACAACTAGCTTTCGCCCGCGGTATTACAATTTTACTCCATTACAAAATTTGAACTCCCATTTCACCCACTTACGGGTTAATTAAATATTAATTATTTAATTAAAAACTGTAAAACCGTCTTCAAACATTTATTTTTTAGAGTACTTCTATGAAGTTTCGAGTTAACAGGACCATCTAATATTTTTTGTCCATACAAAGTTCGAACCCCTGTTTCACCCCTTAGAGGTTGAATTTTGGAAACTCCTTCCTTAGTAGACGCCTACGTCATATAAGAAACCTCTGTGCAAAATTTCAAGTTCCTAGACCCCGCGGCAGAGAAAAACCAAGACAGGGAGAAGAATATCTCGTACCGATTTCATTCATAAATACGATTTGCTTTCTATGACCTACAAAGCGGCCTGACGCACTCGACTGCCGACGTTTAATCGTTTAAATAAAGCGGTCACGGACGTGCGTTGCAGATTTTGGGTTATTGTAAAAAAATGCTGCAAAATAAAAAACATATACGAAAAACAACAATCAAAAGTTTAACAGATTCTCCAAAAATGTAGCCACGCGTTAAAAACAGAATAGCCCGTCCGTATAAATGGTATAAAGCACAGTGCTTGCCGTGTTGTTACAGCACTGGCTATGTTGGGGTGGATTGTGAGAATCCCACGCGCCAATCTCAACATTCTAACCTTCTTGAATCTGTTAGTTGACTTGTAGGGTTAGTGTAATTTCACAATTAAATTGCAATATACTATTAGAATACTTGAGTGCAGTTGCATCACTCTTTATTTGTAGTAACTGATTAAATTCTGTATTTTTTTTCTTAAGAATCAAATTCTACGGGGACTAATAAATAATAAACTCAAAAATTAATAGTTTCTTTACCCATCATTGTTAGTATCCACTACTAGAATTTCATAACCAAAACTCGAAGCGAACTGTTCTCCAGTAATTATTAGAGGTATCCTAAGTTCTTCATTAGTAGCAAGGTCCTGTTTCTTTTCAAAGAAATATACTTGACCTATCATTTGAGATCTTGGCGCGCCCGAAACATAAGTATAAGTACTTTTGTTGAAGAAATGTCCACCACCAACACTCATACCTAAAAAAGAAAAATAGATTGAATATCTGAATATTTTATACAAATTTCGACAAGCGAGGCGAGGCTCGACGTGCTATTACCAGTTCGAATACCTACTCCACTGACAATAAAGGACCGTGGTCGTCATGTGACAGAGTTCTCGGAGTGTTTCGAAAAATCGTAAAGTAGAAACATTGGTAAAAAGTTTTCGTAGCGAGGAAATAAGTTTTTGGGCAACATGAGGTAGGTATATAAATGCAAAAATTACTGGCCTTAACAAGGAACTACTAAGTAAGTTCTACACACTTCTAAGACTTTCGAACTCTAAAGAAACGCCTAATGTAAATAAATTTAACGATATTGATAGAAAAACTAGGGACTTGTATCTCAAAGAGTATTCGTGGTATAATATGCCTATTAGTGTCCATAAAATACGTGTTCATGATTACGAGGTTATCTCTCGATTTAATATACCAATTTGCGAAATGTCAGAAGAGTGTTTGGAAGCTAGACACAAAGGAAGATTAATACATACCAGAAAACTTTCCGGACTAAAATAAAATATTTATTTAATGAATCACTTGATCATTACATCGGATCCCTTACTAGAAAAAAAAGGTACCATTAAAGAAAACATTGCGTTTACAGAAGACACTAATCCTTTGTCAGCATATAATATCACGACTACTCTTGAAGATAGCGAACCAAGTGAAAGTAGCTCAGGGGTAGAATAAGATACATATACTTCTTTTTCCTTGAATTAGGTTCCTATATATTCTTTTCATTAACTATTACAGTTGATAATATTATTTATTTTAGGAATCATTTCTACCGTTAATATATTATTCGGGACGTATCCTAAGTTCAAATCCATTTTTTTGTAACCTTACAATAGAAAATAAATATGATTTGTTTTAAATATAGACTAATAGCCGACAATCTGTGGTACCTACAAAACCTATATGATTAATTAATATGTTGCCGAGTACTGATTTTTGTCCCAATTCCCCATAAGGTCGCTGCACTGTGAGGCGTATTGAAGTTCTGCTAGGCGCGGTTTAAAAGAAGAAGTAAAAATTAGCGTTCAGATTCACTAAAAAGGTTTAAGATTTAGTACTGATTTTAATTAAGATCTTCTAGTTGATCAGTTAGGTTTTGGCTGGTTTTTGGCCTGTCATTGTTAATAAGTAGTCATTAAAATTAGTTATTCTAATATTACAGCGGTTTGCTTGCTTTCCAAATGATTTTTGTCCATATTATATCTAAAACGACTAATCTGAGCGAAAAAATTGAAGAGATGATTTCGTGTAGTTTTATTTGCTAAATCATTGCTATCAAAGTGGCGTACTTATATATATTTTTTTTAAATTAAACCTCGGGCGTTACCCCTGTGCACTCCACTGCCACTGGTTAAATGAGAAAAACAGTTTTTTGTTTAAAAGACTTCTTTTTATGCATTAAAAATTGTCACCAAGTTTTAACTTGATACTGATTTGCTGATTCCAGATATTTAGGAAAAACCTTGTCAAAAAAAATGTGAACACCCTGTGTACTAAAAACGAAGTCGTTTTGCTAAAATGAATTTAGTTCTATTATTAAGGAAAGTACGTACTAAAATTGACCTTTCGTTGGTAATTTTGCGAAAAACCTTAGAAATAAATTTATAGTATAAAGCTTAGTTGTCTTATTTTTACATTTGTCAGTTTAAAACTTTTGGTTCTGAAATTAGACCGGTCTAGCATTGAATAATCTGGCCGTAAATTTTGTTTTTTATGAATTATGTGTATTTTTTTATGTATGACCAGAAAGTGATTAGTTTTGGTTCATAAAACCCAAGCAATTAAAAAAAATAGTACTTGATTACTCCTCTAAATTAGAAAAAATGAAATTTAACACGCAACAACGTTTTCATTTTTTTACCTAAATAACTGTATTTATCTATGGGCTCAGGATTGTCATTTAGTGGTCCTCGGTAAATTGTTTTATCTCTGTCCAAAAAATCTCCGACCACCACTTGTCCAAAGACAGTCCCTCTCCATGTGTAGGGTCCGGGAGCACCTACTAAGGCAAAATCATCTCCTACAAAGGATATACTGGTTCCAATTTGACAGAAACCATATTGCTGGTGGAGCCTAAAACCGAATATTAGTTTTCAGGATTGCTTAGGTTGCTTATTTCAAAATAGAAGTATCTCAAGTGTTTAGTGAAACATGATTTCAGAATTTTTCAATCTTAGTATTAAATAACAACTTACTTTTCTGTGGGCCTTCCTTTACAATACTGGAGACTTTCGATTGCTTTGAGATTTTTATCCAAAAGGTAACACAAACCTTGCCCATAATGAAACTTTGATAAATCTGGACTCTGGATATATCTGTGAGCACACACCATAACTAATCCTCCAGCTTTTTGAGATTGCACGCTTACGCCTAAAAAAAATATATAGGATTCTTTCTTATCGTTGCGCCATCTCACCTCATCTATTTAGGAGAGACGACGTTTACTTTTATACCGGAAAGTCACACAAGAGATTTCATTAAGATCATTTGACTGTAGTTTAACAAATTGTTTAATATTAACAAGCAAAAAGATAATATAACATATAAAATAATTCTGAAGCAAAATCGAAATATTTCAGTAAAACTCTTTTTGGAGCTCTCCCATTTGTAGGCTTTAGTGTCCATTTGGGATCACGTCAGTTGGCCAAAAGTCAATTGGCCGAATACATCCACAGGCCGAAAGACAATTGGCTGAAAGTCAAATAATCGACAGAATACCAAATTTCTGATATTCTTGATGGCAATACCTTTTACCTACTTTATTGTTCTAATTTTACTCGTGTTCTATGACAATACCTTTTAACTACTTTTCTGCTCTAATTAATTTTGGCGTTTTTTATGTTGCAGATTTAACTACTTACCTTTTTTGGTTGATTCCTATGTATTTTTATTTATACTCTTCGCTATTTTGTGTAATTTTAACTTTGTGGCTTTTAACATAAATCTTAATTCATAAATTTATGGATTCGTATTTTGTCAATTCACGCATTCGGCCAACAGACACATTCGGCGAATTGCCGTATTAGGCCAATTGACTTTCGGCCAATTGACCTCGATCAATTGACTTTTAGTCAATTGACGTAGTTTCCCTGGATTTACCCTACAGATAACAAAAAACGTAATAAAATACCAAATTAACGCCTACATTCGTTAGAAAAACAATAAACTGTTTTTATTAACTTACCGAGCCATTGTCCATTTTTAATTTCATCTAAACCGGGTGGTTTGAGTTCGTTCGTGTCTTCGGTATTATCTTCATAATCAAACTCTTCAACTGCGAATAAAAGTTTTGGTAAGTTGATAAATTCTAAGATTTAAGAGTTTCGCAAAACTTTGAGCTTTTAAAGTAAAAAAAAAAAATAATAGTCACTAAGTTTCTTACAGTGTTTTAACAGTAGAACTTTATTGGTCTTCAAATAATCGAAATCAATTTAAATTAAAAACCAAGCAGTGGAGGAGGCTTTTATAGAACAAAAACTCATAACAAGTTTTAAGTCCATAAATCACTTCGGTCTTCTAATAAAATAACTTTTTTACTTATTTCTTCGAGGTTTGGCATTGTAACACGTTGTGTTTACAATTTTACCTCACACCAAAACTTTTTTTTGCACTCCGTTTTGCTGACCATCAGATGACAAACAGCTTTAAAATAGTAAACTGTTATAAATACTGTTAGTACGCTAAAGAGTCCATAATCCCAAGATTATTGTAACCGGTTCCCTCTACAAGAAGTATTATATTATCTTGTTTGTCTACATTAATTTTATAAAATCTAAAGTGTGACCAGATATTTTAAATACGTTTACCAAACGAATTTCTCTTTTTTAAAATTTTTAAAATAAGAAAAAACTAATAGCTGTAAATAAGATATAAAAGAACGCAATTGCAACAACGTTTATTTAACAAAAAAATAAGCAAGGTTTTAATCATCAATTAATTATTGTTTACTAGGGTCGGTATCAACAATGACATCAAAAATCCATTAGTATCAACTCAAATAGGTCTTTTATCAGGCTAAATATTAGATTTGTGACTTAAGGGCTTGCAAGCCATTTCGGTGCTTTTAGCCCTTTAAGTACTTACAAAAACTGTGCTGCAAGGTCTTTCTTAAACATGTAACTGGGCCATAATTGAATTACTTTATGTAAGTTCTTGGTAATTCAAAATTAAAAAAGGGTTTGCAAGCTCTTTAAAAGTGCTTTAAGCCCTCTCAAACTATTTTAAACCCTTTCCAAGTACTTGCAGCTCTTTCAAATTGCTTCAAGTCCTTTCAAGGTGCTTTAGCTCCTTTCAAAGCGCTTCAATTTCTTTCAAAGTGCGTCAAGCCCTTTTTAAAATTATGGGGCTGTTAGGGTTCTTGGTGGGAGTAAACCCTGTTACCCGGTCAGCGTCCGTACTTACATATAAGACTAGAGACAATAATTTGCATAATTTTAAATAATGACGTCAGCTCAGCGACAACTTTGTCCTTGGTAGTTGGGAACTTGTAATTCGGAGAATATTTGTTGAGCATTTTAACAAAACTTTTGTAGCGTTATCCAAATACTAAATAAATATTCCCAGAAATTGGAGAAATATGATTTTAATACCTACCGTGATAGTTAACGTTAACGATCAAAAGTATATACTAGAGTCTGCCATTGTAAGCTATTATTTATGCTAAAGCCCGTTCAGCAATTTTGAGAGCGTTAAGCCTTTTTCAAGACCTTAAAGTTCCTTTAGCACTTTTGAGGGCTTAACGCCCTTTTCAAAAGTGCTTGGTGCTTAAAGAACAATTTCTTTTAAAATATTAAAATAATTAGTAATTTGAAGTATTTTTGCAAAGTACAGTACGTGACTAGTGGTTACAAAATTAAAGCACTTAGTGCTTTGCCGAGCTTTGGTTGTGTGCTGACATTTTGACGTAGCTAATATCATTGGTTAGCGTTAGCTAACTTTATCGAAAATGACATTCCTTCTATAACGAAGATATTCGATAATGTCGATTATTATACACAACCAATATTTTTAACATAATTATAATAGAATCCTGAATTTTACTAACAAAAAGTAGCTCAAAGTTTTACGAGTTTTCATTGTTAGTATTCACAAAAAGGAAATTGTTTATTATAAAGAATGAAACAAAAATGACAGTTGTCGACGAAAACTGCAACAGTAGTATACAAATCTAAAATCCATACGTAATAAACGGAAAGAAGTTAAAACGTTAGACGAAACCATAGAAACATGTTTTACAACTCAACAAGAACAGTACACTTAATTCAAAAATGGTTCTAACAGAACATCTTTTAAATAGCTAAAAATAGAGGAGAGGCCCTAGGCTCCTCTACTTTTATAAAGATCTTGTAAAACAGGGCTACTGGGTCCTGGTGCGATTACTTCTTAATTGGTAGTAGTCAGACACTCCTACTTCCAACTTTTTAGGTGAGTACTTAATGGTGAAACGTAAAGAGATGTAATGAGAAGTTTGGAAGACTATTTATTTACGCAGCGGTCCTTTCTTTCTTTTTTTGTTTCATATTTTATAAAATACATATTTTACCGTTTCAGAAAACTGCTCTATTTTACTTCGAAGGTTCATAATTTTAGAAGATTTTAGAGTTTTTTTAAAAATCAAAAATTATTTTATTTATTAAAGCATACAATTTCATGTAAACAAGCTTACCTGGTTTTTCTGAATTAAACCTTCTTAGCAAAATATGTCATATACTATTTATCTATAGGCATTAATGGTTTTACAAAGATGTCAGAACCAATTTTGAATTTGTTTCGATAATATAAATTATTATTTACAAAGGGAAAACAAAACAAATAAACAAAATCCTTGAGTTAAAAATAGGGCAAAATATATACTACAAGTATAAAAAATGTGCTTCTAAGACCTCTCAGAAAATTTTTATAAATTGAAAATAGGTACAAGTGAAACGTAATATTTTGGATATCAGTCTGTAATAAGTAAATTTACTTCCTACAGACAAATATTTTTTTACTATGATTGAAAACTGTTTATGTTACGTTGTTAATGTCAATTTTTTCTAAGAGGTCATCGCTTTGCCTATATACAACAAAATGCCTTGTATATACAATATTATTGCCTAAAACTCAATGTCACAAAAAGCCTAAGTTTTAAAACTAGGTGTGTATAAAAACAATGCAAATGTGACAAATGCAAATAATAAAAAAGTTGCAGGCTACAAATCACTCGTTCAAACAAATTATTTTTAAAAAAATTTCCATACTATTTTGAAAAACTCAAAATCGATTCTTCACACGCCTCACTGGAAAAAATCCCAAAAAATAAAAGCATTTATTAAAAATAGAAAATCGTGGTCTCGTGGTTAAAGAGTTAATAAAAGTTAAAACATTAATATTATTTTGTTACTGGATTAAATTTTATCAAAAAGCTGAAAACCCCAAAAAATCTACAGCGTTATTTCGGCGTTGGTTAAATTTTTAGCAGTGTTTTAAACGTGATTAAGATTTGTTGATTAGCTGGTGCTGGACTTCTACAAGTGCTGTCAAATTTATAATCTGCAAAATCTTACGAATTGATAAAATGGACTGAGAACTATTTAGTTGGATCCAGAGAGAACTTCAGTAAACCTAACGAGTTTAGAGTTAAAAATATTACTGTATAATGGTTGAGGCTGGAGTCCTCCATATATGAATTTATACATTCAATTATACTATTACAGGAATACGTTTCTCAATGACTGGGCCCGAGAAGCAGTTGTTCACGTGTTACTTACTTATAAAAATGTTTAATAAAAAAGCACTGCATTTTAGCCTTAGTACTTCATCACAAAGATTCATAGACGCAACCAAAATTTTGGCTGAGAGGGGTTGAACTAAGCTCTTTAAAAAAATATTCACAATATTTTAGTTTTTGAGCGCTGAATAATACTGAAAAATTAACAACTACTGGAGGGGATACAATTGTGCCTTTACCCCCAATAACGTCTACAAACAGAAAGAAAAACAAGCAAAACAGCTTTGGTGTTGCTGCGGCCCCATAGTACTCTCCCTGCGTGCCTCCTTGTCATGGGTTAACGATTTTTAACCTTTAGCATCTGCTATTAATTGCACTTGAAGACGCCCAAACACTGCTATTTTAATTCCTATCAATTCTTATTTATTTAATACCAATGAATTAAAAGTAATGTTAACAATATTAGCGTCCCTGGTTATAATATACCTATAATGAATTAGCTATGTTAATTTAGGTACCCTAAACTAGGTTTCTATATACCGTGCGACACAGAAAGTAGTTCACCCCACTCTTTCTCCGTGGGTTTTTAAATCAAATAAAAATGTCACGGTACTACCAGTATATTAATTGTAATTTTTTAGTAAAATCATACCTTCCAAACAACTTCCGGTTTAAGCGGAAGTGATGCCAGCTTTTTTATTTTAGATGGTAACCAATAGTTTTATTTTATATTTCCCCAAAAAAAAAATTCCTTTCCAGAGACATATCACATATTATTAGCATTTGTTTTCAAAATGGTCCCCTAGTTCAACTTTTATAAGACAACTGATGGTGAATAGTACGCCACGAATAAAATAGTTTATTGCAATATATTTGATACTATCAAGTGAACTTGTTTCACGAATATGTATCGATTAGGACTATATTACTGACGTTCTGATTTTTTTAAATAAGTGGAATTGCATGATTTTTTGAAAAGGAAACCTATTTCTTTTCTATGGCCATAAATTTGCTCATTGAATTTCCTTTCTAATAGTGCATTACATGTCAATAATAAGGAATAGGCACATATTTTTGTTATTGCATAAATCGTTTAAAAGTCAGTAGTATTACAAACCCAAAAAAAAAATATTTTGGAGAAAATTACTAGGATAATTTTAACTACAAAAAATGTTTACTTTTCGGTATAATTTATTATGATTTAAAAAGCAGCCATTTTTGCTCAGTGCATAATGACGTCAGGAGATAAGCAAAAATAAGTGCCAATCTACATGTTAGCGTAAAGCTTAACCTAAAGTCGAACAGGTTTGTTTTTCTCGGAAACAGTCGGAGAAGGAGCAATCGAATTTTTTGGGTTGAAAGAGGAATAGCGCAACTAGCTTTGGTAAAAAATTCAGTTATAGAGGATGTTTCGTTTTGGAGCTATTAAACGTCAAAGTCGAAATTCCCGAATTTTCCGTTGAAATCGGATACAGATCGCAAAAGTAAATTAAATCGATGTAAATTTTCGGAGGTTGTAGAGGACCCGGAGCTTCAAAACTACATTGAAACTGGTGAGGATCGGAAAATGAAAAGTAATTCTTTTGAATTTTTTTAGGTCGAAAAATGCTATTTGCAGACCCCTCTTTGGTACCTAATAACTTGAAAATAAAACTTCGGATCGAAAAACGGAGTTTAAGATTTTAAAGTGGAACTTTAAAATCTTAAACTTTCTTTTTGCAATACACCCAACCTGAGCAATCGCCGATTAAATTTCGATTTTTTGATTTTTTTTGCCCTCGACATCGGTACATTTTAATCTTTTACCACTATCTTATAAAGGGATAATCACACTTTAAAATTAATACTGAATAGGTCATCCAGGAGCGTAATGAAGGTGTAAAAACTGAATTTTCTTGATTTTTTCCGACATATCCTATTTTTAACCGAGATTATTCCATACTATTTTCCTTATTTAATGATTTTTTTGGGTTTATTTGATCCATTAATTATCTAAGAATACCTTCCACTAATTTAAATCGCTTATTTTTTCGTTAAAGTTATAAATAAATAGATTTATTGGCATCGGGGACATGCAAAAATTGAAAATTGTTGAATTTTCTAAAAGATTGCCACGAAAACAAAAATTGCATTTATTTACTCGAAATGATGTGTCAAAATTTCGCAAAAATGCCAGATTTTGTTCCAAAATTTAAAGGTTCCTGGACCGATTTCGGCTTTAAATATATATGAATGTATGAACCTTCTACTTTAAATGCATGGCCGACTATTTACCAGTTGTCTTGTTTTAACGAATTGATGGTCCTCTTATGTATAAAAATTGACCAAACAAAATTTTCTGAAAAATTCAAATATCGAATAAAAACTATAGGTTTCCATTTAAAACAAAAAAAGTCACATCCGGGTAAACCAGGGGTTGGTTTTTGAAGGTCTGATTTTACAAAAAAATGACAAGTAGTACACGTGGTAGTATCCTAAAACGTTCATACTTTTATTTCAAAAACTACGGAAGAAATTAGGGGGTAACTACTTCCTGTTTCACTAGGTATGTAAGCTTTGTAAAAATGTAATAGAGTAAAAATATATTTTTATTTCACACTTCTCTACGTAGACATGTTTACAAAATGATTAAAGTTAGTCGTAAATATACTATATAGCTTCCATGTTTCCATGCAGTGACGGTATGAGATTTTTCCTTAAGAGCATAATTAAATGGTCTACATCCTGCGCACTGTATGCAGGCTGTACAAAAACTCTTAGTATGGGCAAATATCTTTGCTATTAGTAAAGATAGAGTCACCAAATTGTAGTTGTATCTTATTGGTTAATAAATCTACTTTTTTGTGTAATTTAACTTTTTCAACCCCCTTGAGGGGTGACGTTAGGGAGTTGAGGTCAAAAATTTTAAATGCAACCCTATGCCGTGTGGTACCTCATTTTAAAGGTTTTAAAAACATTTTCTCGCAAACCCGAGGTCCGTATCTTAATTTTTGAAATGGCAAGCCTATAAAAATTAAAAATCGTGAAAAAAAAATTAAAAATATAAGTACCTTTACTTCTCTTATTACTTTAAAAGTTGTTCAAAATGACTACCATGAACTTCTTGGAAGCAATAAAGTCGATTTTGGAAAGTAACACCTGCCATTCTCAAAAAAGTGAGGAGTAAGTTCTAAAATCTACTTTACCTTACTTTTTTTAACGATTTTTGATTTTTAATGGCTTGCCATTTAAAAACGATAAGATACGGACCTCGGGTTTGCGGTAGAATGTTTCTTTTTTGAAGACCTTTAAAATGAGGCATCACACGGCATAGGGCGGCATTTAAAATTTTTGACCTGAACTCCCTAGCTTCACCCCTCAAGGGGATTGAAAAAGTTAAATTATAAAAAAGTATATTTATTAACCAATAATATACAACTACAATTTGGTGACTCTATCTTTACTAATAGCAAAGATATTTGCCCATACTAAGACTTTTCGGCCACCCTGTATATAAAAAAATCAGACTCACCGCTTAGCAGTCATCACTGGACTATAAATATTTGAAACAACTTCGGATATTTAAATATTTAAACACGCTGCCTCGCCGAAAAATGATATCTTACCCTTACGTCGACGCGCGACGTCGCGAAGCATGAATTTGAAAAAAGTTGTAACAAATTAATTAATGACATTTAAGCGGCATAATTTTAATACTTCATTTAGTTAAGCATACATTTTTATTCAATTAAAAATTGTGCACGTTCCCCCATTTTGGCGTATTCGCAGTTTGTATAATATTATCATAGTAATTGCTTGCTTAGAAACACGAATAGGAATTTTAATAAAATGAGATGGATATATTGTTCTTGGGTGCGATCAAGTATTTTAAAGAGCCTGTCGCTACAGGGGGAAAGCAATTTTCTTGACAAAATGACGAAGGCAAATAAGAAAATTGACATTTACTTGGCCTCTAAGTAGGGATTCACGATCTAAATTGATTTTTTGGAAAGATCGATTTTTTCCAAATGAAAATCGATTTTTAAGAATCGATCTTTTACCCTTCGATCCTGCAAGGAGATCGGCGATTTTACACAGAATCGATTCTTCTGGTAGTTTGATATTTTACGGTTGTCATTTTTTGTTTATAAATTGTCATTTTTTCGTTCAAATGTTTTCTATTTTATTAGTTTTCAATAAATTAGTATGTATTTCATGATATCATTTTAAATCAAGTATTACCCCCTCCATACCCTTCTATAACTTAAAAATAAACATAAAAAAATATAAAATTTCAAAATTTTTCTTTTTTTTAACCACAAACAACTTATATTTTAAGAGTTTTAAATCGCATTGGTTTGGACTGGGCACTGTTTATTCTCCCGGCTCCCCTCTCCTACGCCCAAATTTTTTCAAAGATCGATTTTTTAAAAGATCGATCTCTTAAGGCGATCTAAATAGTGAATCGATCTCCATGATCACGATCTAAGATCGATTCGAAATATCGATTTTTTGAGATTTGGTGAATCCCTACCTCTAAGTAGCTCCCTCTGATTGAGCGCAACTCGATTTTTAGTTATAACTATGTACAAAGAATTTTTAGTGAAAGAGACAGTTATGGACTGAACATTAACGCAAAAACGCTTTGCATTAACGGTTACCAAAACAAACAATTAACGGACGTGATCGGTGGCCCTCTTTATGGCATGCAAATGCTACGATTACTCAGCCAGTTAAATGACTTGATCAGCTGGCAACTGTCGGCATTTTATAGCATGCCACGCCTGTGTTACAATTCTCAGGCGTGTTTTGAGGGTCTAATCCAGGGGTCTTCAATTTTTTTTTATCGAACGGCCAGGTTTGGGTTTCCTAATCGACCGGCGGGCCAGAAGCAGGCGAAAAATTTGCGAGACCACGCCCAAATTTTGCCAAATTTCGTCAAGAATTCGCCCAACTACTAAATTTCGTAAATTAAATTATTATTTATTTCGTCTAAACGAGGTAATATATCTGGAATAGACAATATTGTAAGTTTTGGGTTACTTATTACGTATTTATCGAATTGGTTTTATTGTATGCGGGCAAAAAAATGAAAAGCGGACAAGCAACAATGCAAGCGGCCCACGGACCGTCGGTTGAAGAACCCTGGCCTAATCTGTTCCCGCAGGTATTCCTCTAATGGCTCTAATTCTGGTTATAAACAATCTATGGACTAGAATAGGACTGACCCAGCCTCTGTTACTGCAATCTCTTTGACTGTGAGGGAGATGTAAAATTGGCCGGAAAGAAATATCATGTATAAGGCTATTATTTTCTTTGGTGTTATACTCTTACGAGAAACACCTTCCTCCAGATAAGCTAAAAATTTTGTTTTCAGGACCACCAACTGAGATTTTTGCGTTTTCAGAACTTCGCTAAACTTATTTTACCCACACTGTAAAATTATAGTACCGGGTGATCTATTATATTTTGCACCCCCCCTTATCTCGGTTATTTAAAGAGATATCAAAAAACTTTAAATATATAAGTTTTAGGGTTTTTTCTGAACTTTCAGAGTAAGATAAAAAAAAAAAATTTTACCAAAAAAGTTGAGTTATATTTACAAAACCTATGTTTTTTTGTAATGGAACACCCTGTATATTATTTTTTGTTTCGAAAGAAAATTTTACGCTGATTTCAAATATATATAGTTTATAAAGTTTATTTTCAAGAATAAGGTTAATAATTACAATTTTTGATAAACTAAAAATAGGGTATCAAAAATGTATAGAGGCTAATGGAGGTCATTACGAACTCTAATCTTGCTGATTGCTGTAGTTGTCAATAACAAACATCATTTTTAAAAATTGTAATTATTAACCTTATTCTTGAAAATAAACTTTATAAACTATATATATTTGAAATCAGCGTAAAATTTTCTTTCGAAACAAAAAATAATATACAGGGTGTTCCATTACAAAAAACATAGGTTTTGTAAATATAACTCAACTTTTTTGGTAAAATTTTTTTTTTATCTTACTCTGAAAGTTCAGAAAAAACCCTAAAACTTATATATTTAAAGTTTTTTGATATCTCTTTAAATAACCGAGATAAGGGGGGGGGGTGCAAAATATAATAGATCACCCGGTACCTAATTCTGTCTTATCGGAAGATAAAGTACCACTTTATTTACCAACGTTTATTAGAGTAATAGGTTAAATTTAGTCTTATCATGGATTGAAGTTATCTTATCGCGTAATCGTTATGTAAATAGATTTCTTCAATTTGATACACAAAACGCTCTGGATTTTTCCCATATTTTAGGAATATTACATCACATTTATATTTTGGCAAACCCAAAACACAAAATAAAAAATAAATGTGTAGGTGACGCCAGCTATGAAGAAATGATCTATATATTCTATTCTGATCTTACCCAAAATATTACACAATTTTCATAAAAAATAGAAAGCAAAAAAAAACGGAGACATCCTATTTAAAGTTCTGAACCTGTCCCTGCACCTCGCAATAGGGATGGGGGCATAAATGGGAAGAATACGGTTGAGTGTTCCCCTTTTATTTATTGTTGTAAAATGAAAATTTATAATCGCGATTTTATGTTTAATAAAAAAAAGTGTGCCAGGTCAATAACAAGACATTTATATTTTTAAACTATGGCAAGAAAGGAGGGGGCGGGGAGCGACTGCAATTTCCTTACTCGGTCATTTTCAAGATCGCAATTATAAGGTTTTATAAGTAAGATACGGAGAAAAAAAATATTAAAGCATACTTTTTATACTATACAGTAGGTACCTATGCCCAAAAAGTATGCAACAATAGGGAAGGGAAACTTTGGGAAACTATAGTGCTTTTTGTCAAACTCAAGACTATAAATATCATATCCTATGCAAAGTTGTTAGTAAGGGTGCAGAAGGCATTTTTTTTAAACTCATTTTAAGTACAATACCCGTATTTTTAAAATTATTGAATAAAGTTATGGAAGAAAGTCGTTTTAAATTAAAAACTTAAAACAAATGTAAAGTCTAAGACTGACATATCAAATTTTAATATTTTTCCGTTTTTATATTTTTCTTAAAATGCTACATCCCATTTGAGACAGTTTGTACTGTACCCGTGGGAATGGAGTTTCATAACGGACACCCCCGTAAACCCCGCAGAGCGAGGGAGCCCAGCCGTTTAAGGGACCCAGCTGACCGGCGATTTTTTTTTTTTTTGTTGACAAGCTCAACCGACCCCGCCGGGGTAGGAGTTCATTTTTAGCCACATCTTTGTATTCAGACATGCTTTTGAGGGAGGGCCTTACGATTTTGCCTTACGCTACTGGAGGTCGCCCCCGCGCCCCTCTCTAAATTCGCTCCTGAGCTGTACGAGATGATGGAACCCCAATTCCAGATGGCATACGGTAAAAACTTAATATTTCTATATTGCGCATTGTAAATATAAATGATATATACATACATATACATATTTATTAATTTGATTTTTGATGAAATTTTCAGTGTGACTAAAACTACTATGCAGGATGCGCTTACATTTTTTACATTTTCTTATCTATAGTCTATAATAGAGTTATTTATAAATTGTGTTCACTCAGTATATTAACAGAATATAGCTCGGTACATGTATAAAAAGTTTATCTATACAAACATACAATAAGCTTTTATAAACATATTCTATATATTGTAAGCTTACTAAGCTGATGGATACAGCACAGTTTAAAGACTATTAATTTTTTAAACTGTGGATATAGTAAAATCATCTACTGAAGAAAGCATGATACGATTCATCATAAAATAATTAACATATCATTTATGTAATCGTATAATTTATAAAAAGATCTGCTGTACCTTTCTTCATAAGATAAAATTACTTTAAAACTTCTGTCACCTGTCAGATACTTTAGCAGCAACACACCGCGCCTGAGCCATGCAAAAGTGAGCATGCAACTAATAAAAAAATTAGCAAAAATACTCATGCTATTACCGAGTCGGCACCATTTTACTTATTTGGTACCTCTCTTTGTTTGGTTCGAGACCACCACTTACATAAATACCTCCCTCCGGCGTCTGCAAGTGTACCCCAAAAAACAAAAACATAAAAATTATTATCGACCCAGTGGTACCTGGGTACCTAAATCTAAGCAAAAAAGTTTCTACATGATTGTGTTTTATCTATTTTTTCTAGTTGGACAAACATTAAGCTAAAAATGCAAATATAGCTAAGGTTTTATGAAATGTGTGTGCATGTTTTTTGTTTTAACCAAATAATTTCTCATAATGTAAATCTTGAAGATGCCCTACCTTTTTTTTTTAAATACTGATATATTTAAATAAATACAATATTATGATTATGATAACATCATATTAATAGGGGTATGTTTTATGTCTTTTTACCATGATATCATTAGTCACTGCAATTTGTATTTATGTGTTCATCTTCCCAGAAGATTCAAAAAATCATTTGAATATGATATTAAAAAATGCAAAAGTACTGTAATCCTGTGTCCCGATGTTAGAAAAAGGATCTAAAATGACGGGCTTGCGACAATGCATGTATGTATACCTGCTGTATTAATAAAATACAATCACCAGGAAACCTGACAATATAGTTTTAAAAGAGCTACGAAAAACAAAAAAATATGAAAATAAAATGAAAATATAGTAACGCATAAAAGGTAAAGAAAATATAAAATAACGACATTAAAGATGAGGAATTGTGGTAAATATTAAGCGACACAGTTGCGCAATATGTTCTCAGGGACAAAATTTTTATTTTTAAGATAATAATTGTTACATTCCTTATTGTATTACGAATTTTGAAACCGGTTTTTAGCTAAAAAATAGAAGCCACGAATTAAAAAACTAGATTTGTATAAAAAAAAGTAGTAAAAATGTCATTTTGTTTTCTTTAAACAGGGTATTGCAATATTTGACCAATTTAACAAGTATCTCCAGGGCTGAAATCCACCAAAAAAATTCCACTGACTGCTTCATTTCCAAGATAAAAGGTATGTAATAATATTTTAAAATTTATCATGCAGTTTTCGGGTTTTTGTTTAAATAATAAATTTATTGTAATAAATTTTTAATAAATTTATTCTAAATATTCGTTTGTGTAAACCAAGCTTAGGGAAAAGATGTGTTTATTAAATTTTATTGATTTGTTCCTAAAATGGAAACTACGTACTAACGGTGCCCTTTTCTTTACATATTTGCGAAAAAATTATTAACTAACAAATTCAAGGCATATAAATGTAACTTAGATGTCTTACTAACCGTCAAATGACAAATTAGACCGGTTTAGCGTTGGAGAATTTGACTGTAAAATATCAACTTCCCGTTTCTCAGAAACGAGGCTTTTCCAGATCCATGTTAATGAGATAAAAGTTCGTCGATCTAATATTGCAACACCGTATACACTGTATATTTAGCATTGCCCTGTAACACGAAGTAGCCCACCATAAAAATAAAACATATATAACCCTAAAATAAAGTTGCCAAAATTTAATAAAATAACCCAAAACCTTTACACACTATACACAGTCTTTCTGTATTTAACCGACTTAGCTTAAGACCGTTCTGCAATGAACACTTCTTTGGTCCAGGCATTAAGTTTATTGACTAACATATTACCTCTTAATCTCTTAATCAAGTCGCCCACGGATAAAGCCGTTGCCGATTAGCTCGTTTGTGTAGTCTTAGGAGTTTGACCTATTTTGAAAAATATAAAGCCTGAAAACTGTGGCGACGCAAGGGAGGAGGGCAAAAGTGGCCTGGGCCACTACTAAAGTTTTCCAGCCATACAATGTGTTTTGGTCAATAGTAGGCTTTAATATAATATTTTAGTACTCGGCATTGAAAAAGTGCCCGAGAGCAAATAAACCTGATCTGGATAAAGTCTTATTTGAGTTTGCTCACAACCATCAGGAGAATTTGATTAGTGTGAAATGTAGGTATAGCCGTAGCCGGAAAATGGCACATCACAGTCTAAGGACTAGTTCCCTAAGGAAGTCTATTAAAAAACGTTAGTCTGAATTATAGATCTGTTCAGGTTGTTGAATTATATATGTAGGTGTTCGATTTTATTGACTACTCGACCAGTGGCGCAGCCAGGAATACGCTCTGGGGGGGGGTTTTGACAAAAATTTTTGACAAATATGCTCTGGGGGGGGTTTTGACAAAAAATTTTGAGAAATATTGCTTTATTTTCGTTAATTTGGGAAATGGGTAGGGTAACCTTTAGGCCTTGGGGTTTAACCCCAACTCCCCCCCCCCCCGTGGCTGCGCCACTGACTTGACTGTTTATACAGGGATATCCAAATAAAAGTGAACAGGCCTTGTAACTTCTTTATTTTTAAAGATGTGAAATAATGTTAAATATGAAAGTTTTGGGAAACTTTATGGATCATTCATATATCAGCAAAACAACTGAGCCTCGAATAAAAAAATATAGTATAAAACATCGATTTTCTCGATTCTTTTAAATTGGATGGTATGATTTTTATCATATTTTTGGATTCTAGGAAAAGTTCTAGACACATTTTGTATAACATAAGTACCTTATGCGGTATTTAATCGTTTTTGAAATATTTCAAATTAAAAATTATTTCGCATAAATATACCTACTTTAAACGTAACTATCCAGGTTGAGAACGAAACACCTGCTACCTTTTTAAATTTTCTTCGTAGTAGTAGTATTACTTATTAATATTTGAAAGCTATAACCAGTGATTATAAACAATAACAAATTAATTATAACATAAACAGATAAATGTTAACACTGGCGAATAAATATCAAATGAAATTTTCAACATGTCCGCCATTTAATTCTTCGCCCTTTTCATACATTCTTTTCTGCCTCTGAAGTGTGTTTATAATACTTTCAACCTTATTTTCGTTCGGATTTCTTACTTCATACTTCCTTTAAATTTCTTCAATATTTTCATTATGATTGCTGTATACGACATTTGTCAAATGACCCCAAAGAAATGTATCTAAAGGTGTGAGGTCTGGGCTATTTGTAGGCCAATGTAACGTTTCATATCTACCGACCCATTCGTTATACTGATGGTTTAAAAATTGCGAACCTCAATTATTATATTATGGGGAGGCGCTCCGTCCTGTTGGCATATAATATGTCGACGTTCTTCAAGTGGCAATTCATCGAGAATATCTTCGATATCATTTTCTAAAAAATTAAGATAGCGCTGACCAGTTTTTTTTCCATCTTCTGACAGCCCACGACGACCGAAGTCTAAGTACTATGTACCGTGGGTGTACTGGGGAATCGACTCACACAATCCAGAGCTGGAAACATCCGTAGGGACTTCACCAGCCCTTTAAGAGGATGTGTGGGGTGGTACCACCTCGGCCGAGGAAGAATTCCTCTACCACCTTCCAACAACAATCACAAAATATCCATGGTCGAAGCGGAATTCGAACCCGTTAATGTTTCCCGAAAAAACAATGGTCCTAGAATTTTATTTTGTAATATCCCACACCAAACGTTGATTGAATTACGCCCCTGAAATGCAATATCTTCGATGGTAAAGGGATTATCATCGGACCAAACATGAACATTTCGTCTATTAAACAGTTGAGAAAGTTGCTTCGTCTGTCCAAACGATAGTATGAAATAAATTAGGATCTTCCATCATTTTTTCGTTAATATTTGTGACAAAAGTAAATCTTTCTTTTTGATAGGCACTAAGCTTTTGAACTGGCATAATTTTATTTGGCCTATACATAAAATACTTTAACGTTCTTTGAACTGTTCCATAAGTCAACATTTTATCTCTTCTTCCATATCTGAAATACCGCACACAATCGGAAATTGTTTTTTTACTCTTCAAAATATAATAAAATTGCTAGGTCCCTTTCTTCATTTATTTCTCTTCTTTTTCCATTGCCCAGAATTCCTCTTTCTTCTAGTCTTCTATTTGTTTTTATTATGGTGTTTAATGATGGAGTTCTTGGTCCCTCTTAAATAATTTCTTCATATTGTCTTTGGGCCGCTTTAACATTATTGTTATTTTTTAAATATAATTGTATCTCTCAATAATAGAATAACTCATTTTGCAAAAAATAAAATTCTAAATTCACGGTGACTAAGTATTATTTTCAACCTTGAGCAGTGGTGCCCCAGGGGGGGTTTTGGGGATGCAGCCCCCCCCCCCCCACCCCCACCAACCAACATCCCAGACACACCAAAATTGAAAAAGTGCTATTGAAGAAATCTACCGACATGCATTATTCAGTCAAGCAGACAAATCGCCCCCCCCCCCCCAAGACAAAATCCTGGGTGCCCCCATGACCTTGACAGTAACTTTGACTTACCTACGAAGAAAATTAGAAAGGTAGCAGATATTTCGTTGGCAACCTATATAGTTACGTTAAAAGTATATTTATGCGAAATAATTTTTAATTTGAAATATTTCGAAAACGATTGAAAAGCCTCATAGGGTATGTTATACAAAATATGTCTAGAACATCTACAATCCAAAAATATGATAAAAATCGTACCATCCGATTTAAAATAACCGAGAAAATCTTTTATACTACATTTTTTTTATTCGATGCTCAATTGTTTTGGGGATAAGACTGATAAGACATGTGAATGATCCATAAAAATCCCCAAACCTTTCATATATATCATTTTCTCATCTTTAAAAATCAAAAAGTTATAAGACCTGTTCACTTTTATTTAGACATCCCTGTACACTAAGTAGTTTTAATGAAAATAAACCTTACTCGTAAGGTTCGTTATTTTTACCTCTATAAAAGTCTGTGTCCATGAATAATATTTTTCATCATTTTATATCCACGAAACTTACTTTATTTATACCTTCAGGTAGATATTTTTTAAGTTATTGGAATTTAGAATATTTACATTTTCAGGTTTGTTTCAGTACCTACGTACTAACTAAAATATATTTAAGGATTATAGAACCTGCTGTGATTTTAAGGACTATAACTACTTTTTTCATGGCAGTTTTAAGTAAACATTCATAAAATTATGTCTCTGTTTCATGCTTTAGTCTTGACCTCCCACTAAAATTCTGGCCTCTTCGTCGGTTACCCCTGAATGTAAAAGCTGACATCGCACGAATACAACCAAATTGAGATATATCATTTGTGAGTAAAATTAACGCCTGGACTCCAGTTCTCGACTATCAACATGTAACACAGCAACTAAATCTATAGCACAATAATCTAGGTATTTCTAAGAGTGTTGATCTATTACTATCCTATTTTTATAGGTTGTGTTTGTACAAAACACTAATTTCTATTAAAATAAAAATAATCTGTCCATAAACATCCCTAAGAAAAACAAAGTTGCTTCTATACCTATAATAACTATGAAGAACACACACAGCTAACGAATTACTATATAAAATATCTAACATAAATGGCAAAAATTTTAAATACATACGTCTTTGGCCGTCTGTTTCAACTTGGACGCAGTCTTCATCGTTGTCAGATACAGGACACTTAAAAAGAGCCCCTGAAAAATTAGTCCCTGGTTGCAAATTATTGCCAAGTGGAGCACCTACTAGTATCCTGAAAAGAACACCACGGTAAGTCGTCATTGAAATAAAAGTTGGGCCCAATATTAAAAATTGGCTGTAATCCCGACTTAAATTATGCTCATGGATCTATAACCACAATAAAAGTTATGCTAAACATTTATCAACTACTTTTTATAAAATAGATAGCATTTTCATCCCGCTTCTCTCATAAATTAAGATAAACCTTTTTAGTGTTTTGTCAGGTTAGAAAAAATATGCACCGTGAAACAATATTATGTAGAACTACATGAAACGCTTTCTTATTATCTCAAGTTATAAAGATCAGTTGTTGAATCCAAAGATGCTCTCAGATATATTATCATTATTTTATAACAAACTGAAATTGCCATTTGTGCCATCTATAAAATATTGAATCATCCGTAGCGCATACACAAAATACTAAATTTTAAAGTACCTACAGCCCAGTATGTTACCCGCTTAGCGTTGTGCAAGGGGCACGCCCCTACAGGACAGGTTAAGCTCCGTAAATGGATCACTTTCGCAAAAACCGTTTAAGGTTCTATAAATAATTTTTCTACGAAAAAACTACAACAAACACTTGCCTTTTGTACGGAAATTAAAGTTTTATAACGAAATCCAAAAAAGCTGTAACTTCAAAAAATTCCGAATAAACTCGTTTTACACGAAAAACACTGTGCAGCATTAAAACAAATTCAATGGTAAAGTTGGAACAACAGGATTATTTTGATGTACTAGGGCCCAGGTAACCCTTTAAAAAGCATAATTTTCAATTTGACAATGACATCACCACATTTCAATTGTCAAAAATATACAGGAATTGCCGTTTTTAATTATTTTTAATGCAAAATCTAAGTTCAGTTGAAAACAACCCCCTAAATTGTTATAATTTGCTTCGCTCTAAACTGTCTCTGAATTTTTCTTATCTACTAATGAATTCTTATGGGTGTGTTATATTTCGTTTTTTAATAATTTTCAAATTCATAATTTTACGAATATCATACATTTCCTACACCATGTAAATTTTTAAACAACGAAAAAAATATCTTGCCATGGGCTAAACAAAACACGACGTATCCATGGTTAAGTTTGTTTGAACTTTTCAGAATAACATATATTTCAAAATTACTGAAAATGCTAATCCCAAAATCTATTTTTGTTTAACTTTTTAACTATGTGATAGTGTTGTTATTTATTCAAAATTTTCGGTAAAATCCAAGATATAATCGGCATGGGCAGATCTCGTTCGAGATCTGGCTGTCGCCACATACCTCCTGCCGTATACTGCAAGAGAGGTAAGGGGAAGGGCTGCGGTAGTCGGAGAAAAAGATCCAGAAGACGTAGAAGTAAAGGCAAAAAAAGGTAGGTACTGACTAATATTCATTTCTCTAACAGAAACTTTGACACAAAACTATTTGACATTTTACAAACGTTTATGACAATTTTTAAAGAGTAATGGGTATTTTTTGGCCTATTCCGAAAGTTTTTACTTAGATTTTTAGAATTTATATTTTTCATTTGATGTATACAGATTTTATTTAAAAAAAAATTATTTCTAATCCAAGTGAATTTTTTTAACAGTAATTTTTAAAGAAGCACTAACAGTTATTCTGACGTACATATGTGCATGTTTATTTTGTAATTATAATAAACTTATAAAAATTGTCTTGTATGTATAATTAAAATATTTTATAGATGTGGGTCCCGAGGTAGAAGTGGTAGGCGTTCTAGGTCCAGAGGTCGTCGCCGCCGAGGTCGTAGCCGCAGAGGTCGTAGTCGCGGAGGTTGTGGTCGACGAGGTCGTAGTCGCCGCGGACGAGGCCGGCGTGGACGAAGCCGACGTGGACGAAGCCGATGTGGACGAAGCCGACGAAAGCGTTGCAGGCCAGGAAGGAAGACAAACAATCCTTTCTTAAATTATCTTAGAGTTTTCCGGAAAAAGCACTGCGGTTGGCCTCAATGCAAAATTGCCATAGAAGGAGCAAAATGCTGGTGAGATTTTTTTTGGCTTGAATATTCAATGTAAACTAGATTGACCTGAACATTGCTATTTGGGTAGTTTTATCTAGTTATGCTCCCATTATACTCAGGAACTTATTTTATACACCTTTTGCCTTGGCAAAAAAATGATTGGCTTGACATGTAGCCCAGAATGTAGTATCATTCGGGGGAGATATCACGTTTGCACATAGTTAAATACAAAATTAAAGTATCTGCCTCAGGCAGAGTGCCTAACAGTGTAAGCAACGTAGCACCTCCTCGCAGTGTAGAATTAAGTAATTTTCCAGTCGAACCCCGACCACAGTAATAATGCCACTGGTACTATTTTATTCATTTTTTTTTTCAGGTGTAAAATGAATAACAATGAAAGGGGGAAATTCTATAAACAGGCTTGCAGTATGCGCAAAAAAGGAAGGAAAGGTAGGAGGCGCCGGCGGCGTGGCGGAAGAAGACGTCGACGTAGTAGGAGACGCAGAAAGGGTAAATGCTAAGAAGAAAAGACCGAAAACTCTTTAGTGTATTTTTAAATTTTTACATCTTTAAAACCGAATATTGTCCGCGTAACTTTATCCCTGTGTATTGAGGTATTTAAAATGAATAAAACTGTGATTTTTAAATTGTTGACTTTCTTCAAGGCTATGGTATTGGTGCTGCTACACTTTTAAAGATTTAGAAAAAGTAATGCTATATAGTGGAATGCACCTTCAAAGACTGCAAATGTAACAATAGTTCCTGAAGTTGATAGCACTGGTACTTCGTTATACATTATTGAGTTTTTGTAGTCAAAATTTGAAATTAGATCAGTACATTGTTTCTTTCAAGTGGATGGAATCGATTGTATGCAGCTCTATCCTCTATCCACTTCAAAATCTCAATATGTTCGGAACTATTGCAATTATGATCGGATACAATACTTTAACTCGTTAGCCGGTTCATGTCTTAGACATGAACAGGACTGAAATTTTTCAAAAACGTACAAACCTGAAAAATATGTTTGTATAATTTGTACATAAAAACCGAACATCCTAAAATTTTGTCTGAGTTTAAGGTTTCATAACTTTTTTATTTCAAGTCCGATTTGAACAATTTTTTGAACAAATTGTAAATGCAACTATTGTTTTTATTATGTCTATTCACATTTTCAATAAAACCATTAATTATCATGTTATACAAACATAATCGGAATGTTGTTTTTGTCACCTAACTTTAAAACACCCCGTGTAATAATTGAGCAGCGTAAAGATTTCATTGTCACTTGGGATAAAGTTTGGTCTATTCTCTAAAATTTGTTTTTGGGTTTATGTCAACATCTGCACTTTTTAACAATCAGGTGCAACCTAAACTGGTAACAAAATTTCGTCGCGCTGTTCTATTGTGAAACTTTTAACATTTCACGATGAAAACACTGATATATGTTATGAAACAGATAACATAGTGGGAGTCAGTTTTTATACTCTGGTTGATAATGATTTTATAGTGAAACATTAAAAGTCTCATTCGTATTACAACAAGGTGATAAAATTTTTGAAAATAAATGATACCCAGTATATTTTGCACCTTGGTGTTGAAACGCAGAAATGCAGATATTGACATGATTCCAAAAATAAAGTTTAGAGAATAGATGAAACTTTATACCTCAGATCCCAAGTGACATTTTGAAATATTTACGCAGCACAATTATTCCACAGGGTGTTTTAAAGTTAGGCAAAAAAAATTCCGATCATTGTATAAAATGTCAAATAAAGGTTTTGTGGAAAATTTGAAGAAGCGTAATATTGCATTTATAATTTACTAAAAAAATTATTCAAATCGGACTAGAAATAAAAAAGTTATCAAACCTAAACCTTAGACCAAATTTTAGGGTGTTCTTTTTTTGCACCTGAGTGTATAAAAAAATGCATACAATTGTATGCATTTTTTTATACACGCAATTAGTAAAAATGCTTGCAGAAATCTGCAAAAAATATTTTTTTATACACGCAATTAGTAAAAATGCTTGCAGAAATCTGCAAAAAATTCTAAGTGTATATTGTTGCATGTATACCTTTTACGCCGCCTTCTCTTTTCGATTATGGAATTGAAAACTGGATTACTGAATCGGCTCTAACTGTTTAAGATGAACACGAGATTGACTCAAATGAAATTGTATCCACTCGGTCCTATCGGATCGCGATTTCTTGTGTTGTGAAGTTTGAATCTTTAGATGTGCTTCTGAAAGAATATTCTTGGGATACGATAAGTAAAAACTTTTTAGTTTAAACCAAAATTACAAAACCACTTAAATCTGAAACTGACAGTAAAAACGTTTGTGGTTTTTTAATAGAACGACATAAAACGTAATTACTCAAAATTGTGGACATAGTGTCCTGAAACTTGTTTTAGAAACTTGAACAGTTAGTGACACTATCGTTAACAGTCTGAAACTAGTTTTTAATTATTGAAACATGAAAATTCGACATTTCCATTAATAATACGATATTACTACTTTTCATCGCATTGTTTTTAAAAGGAAACTCCATTTTTGTGTTAATTTATCTTTATCTGAAATCTTACAAGAATCATAAATAATCAGAATAAATAGAATGGAACTGTCGAACTTGCTGAAAGAAAGTAATTTCCTTTAGAAATCAATTAGCCACGAAGGGAATAATAATAAAGACATTTTCCAGCCTATTCACGGTGCACCCGCATAGTATAGTCGAAATATCTATTAGGGGTATCATAGTAAATATAGGGTGGAGAATGAAAGCTTATAGAAAGGTGTAAAATAAGCATCTACAAACATCTGGACAAAATTAACAGATACTAAATGATAATTTTGCCATATCGGTTTGCCACTGGTTATTTTGTATTGTAAAACAGCTCGCAGGTATTTTTTCCACGTTTCCAACACATTTTTGGATATATCGCACACTAGCAAAAAAGAGTAAGAATTTATTGCAAAGTCAGACACTGTCGCCATCTTCATAACGACATCATAAAGCCCTTCAAAAATTCAATCTTTGCATGGGAATGTGTAATTTTTTAAAGAAAAAATCAACAAAAAACAATTTTGGAAATTTTAAAGCGGAAATTAGTTGAGTTTTCTTAAAAGATTAATAATTTTATTCAGAGTGCATCACTAATTGAAACAGTATGGAAGGTGGTAGAGGATTTCGTCCTCGTCCGAGGAGGCACCACTACACACATTTGCTTAAAGGGCTGGTGAAATCCATACGGATGTTTCCAGCTCTGGATGTGTGAGTCGGATACTTAGTACACCCACGGTACTTAGAGTATTTAGGTTTAGACCTTCGTGGGCTGTCCAAAGATAAAAAAGTAAACGACAATTACACCAAAAATACAAACGGAGCGTACCTGCAGAACTTGTTAAATACTGAAAAGCCATGGAAGTTAGTACTAACCCAATAATTAACATGTATCCTATAAATGAAATTAATAAGCTGTCTTGTTTACAGTGAATTTGCCTTTAAAATGACAATTTTGTGTAGTATTAATATATTCCTATTTAATAAAAACATCATTTTTTACCAAAGTATCGAAAACATCATCATCAATGAAAAAAGAACTGAATTTCCAGCACTAAAGAGAGTCACCCTGTATAACGTATCTTTAGTAGGTCACGCGACTCAAGGGACTACAAAGCAATGTGTATAATGCCACCCCTCATGACAGTTTTATCCCCGTCTATCACTGGTCCACACCCAGCAGTTGGAATAAACACTTTACGAACTATATTTAGATTTACACAGTTTGCTGGAAAACGGCTCATTTACTCTGAGGAATTAAATCCTAGGTCATGAACACATGTCATGTCGGTATGTGGGTTGAGTTTTATTCGTTAGGGTATCTATGGGTCCCAAGGAGAAAGATAACAACTATTATTGTTAGGGCCTAACTAGACTAAAAGGTAGTGTGTTGTAAAACTGGCCTCAGTCAATAATATCAGAGTCTGGCTGGCGAGCTCCGTTGCGCGTCTATAGGGTCTAATTATTATTTTATTAATGAGCAATTTTTGGCGGTTGTCAGGTAGGGGACCGCCTAAGGCCTCGCCCTCCAATTACTAGTAATATTCTTGAATTTTTCTGGGTTTATCGGTCAACTGGTTTAGAATTAAAAAACTATTCTGTTGGCGTTTCGGTTTATTTAACTTTTAATTAAACCATTTTCAGAACTCATAAAAAACTGCGCAAAATAGTGTGCCATTTTGGAAAAGTATATACTGGATGTTTGGTCTTTATCATGCTTTTCCCTTTGGTTTTATGAAAGTGAAAACAGGATTACTGAATCGGATGTAACACTTGACGACAAACAGGGAATTGACTGAACGGAATTTGCATCCGCTAGGTGACTTTGGATCGGAATCGCATCAATAAGTATAAGTATTGCAAAAGGTATAGTTCTCTATATTACTTTCAAAAATAAATATATCGTAAATTTTTCGTAGTTATTTTAAAACTACTATTTATAAAACTAGTACAGATATACAAAGTGTGCGTAAAATGTTATTTTTAACTCTTTCAATGAAAAAATTATGCATCAGAATTGCTTATAAACAAACGACTTTATTACTACACTCACTGCCTTGGATTGTGGGAATCCAAACATTTTAAATTAACTAACGAAAAATTTACACAGACAACCATTATTTTTATGATCTCGATACTTCCTGATATAAAAGAGGGTTTTAAATGATTTTTATTATGTCTGGTCTAATGTACTGCCAAAACAGACGGTATGACCTAATTTTAATATATTCGATTCTATATCAGCCACTATTTCGATCTGATATGTAGTCACAGATATGTAGTAGTAAAATAAACATTATTTTAAAAAATTAATAATACCCTGTCACAAGAATAGATCAATAACCAGAAGGATAACTTTTCTTTTTGTCAAGCGCGACGACCATCGATACCCTGAAACGTACCCTGAAACGATCAGTGCGGTACTGCGGTAGCAAAAATGTCTTTTATATAATTGTCTAGTTTCAAACATTGACATTTCACCAGGTTTAGAAAATCCAAACATATTTAAAATAATAAAGATGAAAGTAAAAAAGTTTAATGAGCTTAAAAGGTTGCGTGTGCTATGCGTAGTTATTTTGTTATTACAGAGCGTATCAAAATGTTACTTTAGATACATTTGGTAACTTAAAGATGCGCCATAATGATTTTGCAAATTATATATCTTTATTAGAAATAATATTTCAAAGGAATTTTGAACGCATTGTTTTAAAAAATGATATTACCTATTTTGTAAATATTTGTAAAGATAGCCGCTTTGTTCATCTTTGCAAAAGTGTTCCGCACCAGTATTTGATTAGGTTGTATGGCAGAGTAAGGTTATTTTACGCTCTTAAATTTATAAATATAAATTTTAGGACTGTAAAAAATTGAACTGAAAGATATTGATTTGGAGACATGAATAAAATTATTTTATTATCTTAATATCGTAATAATTTTTCTATTTAATATATTTTATTATTGCTGACTCCTGCATAACTCAAAATAAAATTAAAAAGTACCTACACTTTACATCCTGCACTTGAAGAAGAAAAACGAAATAAAATCCTATATTATTTCTTTCTTACATATTTGTGGTTAAAAAATCACCTACCAAATTTTGTCGGTAGTTTTGCCCTAACCTGTATAGTACACGTTTCACATCCGTATGAGGTATTATTCCATCCTTACACGCATGCACTTAGGAAACGCTTCCTTTTTATGTTGCTAAATAATAGATGTTTTCCCTTTGCAAATGTTTCTTTTCTGTTGGTGTTATTTTGCTCCTCGCGTCGCGTTTGCGTTGCTGTTATTATACTACATAAGTATAAGTAGCAGAACTCCTCAACTTATTCTAATTTAATTCCTTGCAGCCTTATATTCATTTTTTTGCCGCCTGATTTTAGACATTTCATCACTTCAGTTTTCTTTTCATATAACTTATTTCTATCTTGTACTTCTCCATCTAATTTGGGGTATCTTTACGATTTCATTCAATTTTCTGCTAGGATCATTGATTTTTTTTTACATCATATCTTAACGCCTGCATCGAAATTTTCCGATTTATTTGCTTTTATTGCTTCCTCTACATCTGGATTAAAAATAATGGGTGATAAACTGTATGATTGTCTTACTTTTTACCTATTCTCGACTCATAGTCTGCGCTGACTATACGTATTGCCAAAATCAACATTGTCGATTGCTTTTTATAAATCCATAAAAGCAATGCATGCTGTTTTTTTCTTTTTTCTCGCTCTTTTCCAATGTGCTTTCTAAAGTATCTTTCCTTAGTTTTTTTGATCTTCTGTTTAATTAATTTTTTAACTCTATGTTTAGTTTAATCAAATTATTCCCTAAGTTTTGAGTTTCTCATTCTGATCCATTGAATCTATGTAGTATTTCCTCCATTACATATAGCTTTTAATTTCCTTTTCTTTATTTACAATTATCTCGCAGCTTCGCTAGTTCCTAATTCTTTAGAACAAGGCAAAAGTACTTTCAGATTAATTTTTAAAAGATTTGTAGGGGATGGTTTCAATTTATAGAGAGAAACCCTGCACCAAGACTATAGGTTTGTTCTTTTGTGTTGCACGAACACTAATCTGCACTGATTTTTTGCTTATGGGTATCTTCCACGATTAAAAAAAAAGTACAGATTAGTGCAGTTTAGTTACATTTTATGTTAACATTATATAGAAACAATAGGCGAGAAAGTACTCTTAAGCACAAATTGCGACTTCGCGACTTTATAAACATACCGCAAGGGCACTTATACATTCAATTAACATAAAATTCCCTATCTCAAAGAGATATCGCGACTTGAAACAATGGCGTGTAATTTCAAGATTATCGTTGCACTGTAATGTTTTATTTAAATACGATATCGGAACTTTTCATGTATTTGCTAATAAAATTGACTTAAAGACATGTAGAGTACGTGTAGCAACGCAAGTGTACAAATATACAGGGCGCTTTAAGTATTTTCTACCCAATGGGTGCTTTCACTAAACCTAAATTTCATAACTTTAGTATTAAAATCTTAAATCATTGCATATTGTACGCAATCCTGAGGTGTTACATAATTTTTAATCGAGTAATAATAATATATTAATATCGTAGGATGTTTATTGCCAACGAGCAACGGCTATCGTCTGCTTTTCTGCTGCGGGAGGGCAGACGATTAGCTAGTGCATTCGTGTGCGATCGGAATTTTGCGGCCACGTGCTGCGGTCCCGTGCTACAGGTTTGCCAGATGGTTGTAACTAAATTCCCCAAACAATTTTCAAAAATATCCCATTCGTAAATCCCCCAAATGTTCCTCAAGCAAGACCTATTAAAGATTTTTGGGCAGTATTGAGCAGAAAGGTTTACGACAGTGGTGGGGAAGCCGAAAATGAACAAGTGTTATGACACAGAATATTCCAGGACATGGTGCGTCAGGTTAAAACAAAATTACGTGCTATTAAAAGTAATGGAATTTTAAGTATAATTTGATTTGTGTTTTCTGTTAAGCAAATACATTGTTGTAAGTTCCAAAGTAAATTATTTCAAAACAATTTGTTTTTTCTATACTGCAGAAGAAAAAACTTCCGAAAACTTTTGTTACATACGTTATGGTGGATCTATCCATGGTTCAGGGACTCTAAAGTTGCAGGTTTGTGGTCTGCGGAAACTGGAAAATTGTATTTATGCTACTAGTGGAAAACTTTAAAAAAAAAACTAGCACGCAAGAATATGGTTCTATAATATGGTCTGCAATAAAATCTTTTTATTCCTAAACAAAAAAGAAGCTGTCTCTTAGGAGCCATAAACAAAGAAAACGCAAATGGGGTTTTGTTTACTATTCTTGTCCTACTAATTACAGTAAGCAATAATAGTAAGAATGTTGAGTGAAGTTGGGGTGAAATTATCTATCTGCTAATAGCAAATAATGTATTTACTTTTTTACAACTACTAGGGTGATTATCGAATACACAAACAATAAACTAATCACGTAAAAAATGTCTTTAGAGTCAATAATGTCCCTAGAAGTGTGAATGTAATAGTAACTAACAGTTTAGTAAAGATCGAAATTTAAAACAGCTTAGTGCTTTTGGCCGAAAACAGACATAAAAACAAATAAAATCTATTGCATTTCCACATAATATATATTTGTTATCGACATACATTTATAACATAATATGTTAATAACAATATAACAAAACTATGCCATAGTCATCAATTAATTATTTTAATTTTGTATTATGTTGTTAAAATAAACGGTTCAATGAAAATAGAATTAAAATTTGCAAGGCGTTCTTCATGATGTAAACATTTTCTGTCTATAACTAAATTAGGTTGCGATTTGAAATAGTTCAAAGATTCAATGTTAGTTCTAATTCCTTGACAACAAAAATCCAGTGATAAAAACCAGCAAGTTGGATAATAGTTATTTTTTCTAATTTTGTACTCTACAAAAATTGCCGCAACTTACGAAACGTTACTCTTTTCCGAACTATGAAAAAGAAAATACGAATGAAATGAAAATTGTTGGACGTTTTTTAGAGACCGCCTTTGCTCGGTCTCTATACCCCCTGCTTGGTCAGAAAAATGTGTGTGTGTATGTATGGCCGTATGTTGTCGTCCGTTTCGACATTTTCACCTTTTCAATTTTTTTTCTCGAAAACGGTTGGAGGTGGGGCTATCAAATTTTCTGGGTTAATAGAGGGATAGTGTGGCTAGCTTCGGTAAAAAATTCAGTTATACAGGGTGTTCCGTTTCGGAGATATAAAACGTCAAAGTCGAAATTTCAGCGATTTCCGTTGAAATCGATTACAGGTCGCAAAAGTGAATTAAATCGATTTAAATTTTTGGAGGTTGTGGAGGACCGGGAGCTTCAGAACCCTATTGAAACTGGCGGTATTCGGTATACAGGGTGTCCAAAAAGTCTTGGTATGGGCAAATACTCCTATTATTACTTAGATAAACTTTATTAAGTTGGATTTCACGCAAATCGAATACATTTGTATTAATAAGTGTTTATGTTTGTATGAATGTATACAGGGTGTCCGAAAAGCTTTTGTTGGCAAAAATAGTTTCTACGTGTGGTGTTTGTATGTGTGCAGCTACACGGTTACGAAGGGCGGTCTATTCTACATCATCAGTCCGAAGGAGTGTGATATCTTCCTTAATACATGCTCTAGAAACACGAAACTTGCAGGGCGTGACAATGATGATATTACCGACATTATGTAGCCCCCTTTCAGTGCATCACAATGATGATATTACCGACCTTATAGAGCCCCCTCGGGGGGCGATTAGGCGGTCTACCCGTACTAGTTGTATCAACTGTGCTTGGCAGCTTTATATTATACATAAATAGCAAATAGCAGGCCAGTGGGAAGCAACAGGATCCATACATCCGGTATCGGCACAACGCACGGATCCATCATCGGTGCCATTTGACACCCATGCTATAAGCTCAGTGATTACCCCAAAGTCCCGTGAAAAGCTAGCCCTGTGATATCTAAGTGTATAGTTAGGTGTCTAAATTGTTATGGATTTGTTGTTTTTACTATTAAGTATAAGATGTTTTGGTATCATTCACCCAGAATCGCCCTATGTGACATTTTTTATTATTTTATAAAAAAAAGTGTATATTTCATTATTTTACTGGTTAATCACCCGTACCACACCCTTATTACACGAATGCCTAGAAAAGCTAATATATTCACACTACCACACAACTTATTTTTAACTTTAAACAGTAAATTGCCGGTTTCCAGCAAATTTACATTAGTGCGTGCCGTATCAACATTTGTTTTAACATTTTTAATAACGTGAAAGCAGAAAATATGTTGCAACTACGCCTAAAGTCGTATTTTTCATTAAAACAGCACTAAATGGCAACCCGTGGGCGAAAATCGTGCTGAAAATTTTGCTCAGTCGATTTTGCAGAGGTGTGAAGTGAAAGACTTATTTGAATTTATTATCATGTGCGAAGAAAATGTTTAAACTAGGATAAATCAGTGAAAGGGCATTTTTAGGAGAGGGGGAGATGTAAACAACTAAATAAACAATAAGGTTTAAAAAAGCTAAAATCCTACAACGCAAAATAACAGCTAAAAAGTTAGAAACAAGTAGCGTGCGCGTAAGTGAGATTTATATTCATGGTAGTAGTACAAAATTTTTATTATACCTACTACAAAATTACACAAGCGTCTACACATCCGGAAAGCGTTTCGATTCCAAAGCTTCGCGCATGGCAACGGCAACAAGCGTTTGGATGTTGACAGTTGAATTTGGTTTATTTAAAATTATCGAAGGACAGTTCAATTTGTTTTTCTAATGTTTTCACGTTTCTACTTTTGACTTTAGCTTTACAAAAAATAATTATTGGTAGAGTAATTATTCGGATTAATGGAAACACCGAATTTTTAATGAAATTTTGGATAGACCGTAATTTTGTGTCGTAAAACACGAATTTGAAATCAGTTTTTGGCGGTCTTTTATGGTAGTTATGGTATGTGTATGACATTTGCCCATCATGCTCGGGATTTTGAGTAGTACCTATAACTTGAAAACCACATTAAATCCGCACTACACGAAAAAAAAACTGTGGTTAACCGTGGACGAGAGAGCAGATTCTAAAAAACATTCTGTTGCCAATGGTATAGTACGCACATTAAATCCGCTTGGACCGTCACCTCCATATTTGTTGGCAAGTAAACGATTAGAAAAGGAAACTGCTGAAGTAGTAAAAAACCTGATATTAACCATATTGCAAAAATTTCAACTTTCACCACAACAGGTATTACATGTTTGTTAGTGCTGATAACGCCGCAGTCATCCACCTAGTGGGTCGTTTCGTCAAAAATATATGTGATACCAACTTACTGCATGTTACGTGTATATTTCATGCGCTACATCTTGAAGCAGGAATACTTCGAAATTGTTATCCAGATGTAGATACATTACTAGCACAGACAAAAGCCGTGTTCTGCAAATCCCCGAAACTTCTTAGGGAACTTCATCGGCAGTGTCCTGGCATTTCAGAACCTCCACAGTCGAGTATTATATGCTGGGGAACATGGTTAGAAGTAGCCTTTTATTATCAAATGTCAAAGACACCCCATCGAACAACTCAAATTGAAAAGGTGAAAATAATTGACAAACATGTAAAAACATATTACGCCCGCCAGACTATTAAAAATATGTTAATAATTACTATGTTTAATGAATTTTTGAAAATAGCTAAATAAATTAATTTACTTTTGAAAACACCTACTTGAAATTTACACAATTTATAGTAAATAATATATTATTTTGGAAAAAAATTGAGATATCTGGCAGACCATTTGTTATCAATTATATTTTTTATGAGATGTAAGGCTAAACCGCTGGCATCTCAAGTTTAAGATTCTTTCTACGCATCAAAATTGGTCTGTCATCGGCAAAAAATGTTTTTGACTGTTTCTGAAAACGTAAAAAACAATATAGGGTGTGAAAAATTAATGTTTTCAAAAAATACATGTATTTTTTAGGTATTTTTTGAACCTTTTTTGGCATAACTGACCACCTACATAATCTTAAGACTTTAATATTTACCTGTCAAGTTTTATTTCCAGGTGCAAGGATCACTCAAGGAACGACTATGAATATTAGCCTTAGTCTCGTGTGCAACACATCATCGTTTAAAATTATTGCTATACATACCCATCAATTTAAATCATCTTTAACAGCTTCATGCCGTTTAGTTTATGGGGGCCTTAAGTGGCATTCGAAAGTGGCGTGCTCCACGTCAAACTCTAAATTAATCATAATTGGAAAAGGGGTCTGCGTACCCTGTTTAACTGGCTCCTATTAAAATTTGTTTGTTTCTTTTTTGGCTTCGCGTATCTGATTTGTTAACGTCAATACATTTAAAATTAAAGTTCATTCAAAATGCATTCTGCGCTATGCGTTTATTCGATCTAATGGTTCCTTGAGATGTTACTAACAAATTTCTAAGTTTTTTCCCTTGAGCAAGGTCGGCGTCCTCTGAGTTCTTGGCCATGTTCCCGGATTTCTTCAACTCTACGACAAATCTAGTTTGGTAAAAAATAGAAGGGCGACTAGTCGGCCAAACCCCTAGTTGATGCATCTCTAATAATAATTATTATAAAATTCCCTGACGTTCTTTTTTTAATTTTTGTGTTGGTTGGTAAAACGTCGTGCAAATTAAGGAACGACGCAAACTATTGGAAGAATTATGTAAATTCAGCAGTTGCTTCTTCTCTTAAACACCCACTTATTAATATTGTTGAATATAACCTTTTGCTTGTTGGCTAATTATTAGTTCTAATTTTCAAAAGCATTTATAAATTGTTTTATTTCCCTCCCAAGGAGTTAAAAAATGTTTTAGTGGTAACAGTGAATGGTGATTCTTCTAAAAACATGTTCGAACATCGTTATTTTTGAACTTATTAAGGATTGGCAAGGGGGACAAATAATTATTATGTTTAACCGCGTTGTTTTTGGACCAATGAATTAACAAACGATTATCCTCCTCGGTGCGATATTTTTCAAATAGTATTTCACTGGCCCGAATATTTAGTAACTTAGGTCTACAGATCGTAACATTAACAATATACCAAGCATTCAATTCAATTTAAAATCCTGGAACACATTCCTTTTTGATTCTAGGGACACATTTTAGTGTAAAATTTAGCCCTTCCGAAGTTACCCCGTACCCCCACCAACTCCCACGTGAAAAACTTAGGTGTTGAGTAGCCCCTCATTTAAAAGGTCTTTCAATCCTCTGTTAGTATAGGTAATATTACAGGTAAGTCTAATTTTTCCGAAGAAAATTAGCTGCTAACCTATTTTTTCAACGAATCATCACAAGAGTTACGCTGTTGTATGTGCAGTGAACCCAGTTTTGAGAAAAACGAAAAATAAAATTATGCTGATTAGATATCTGGCATTGGTAAAGATAAATTCTTAGGACAAAGAGATATATTGCTCTATAAAATGCGTGGTCGACTTCAGGCATCCATTTCAACATACTTTTGACAACTTCTAATTTATTTTGGGGAGTTGCATATTAATACTTGCAGCATCTAATCTTGTAGGTCGGAAATCACGAATAAAAACTTTCTTCCAGTTTTCACGTGCATGACTAATTTTATATTCTACTTCAAATATAGATTTTGTAAATTTTAAGGCCACAATCTGGCTGAAAGGAATGGATTTGTAATTACACAAAGAAGCCCAGGCTTTATAATCTTTAAAATCCTTTTCTTTTAATGAAATTACTTTATAGGGTTTTTTTTACAATTAACACTCCTCCGTTTTTTTTATCACTCTTTCAATGTAACTATGCACATAATCTATTTCTTGGTTGCATTGAAAATTTCATTATAATTGAGTTTATATTCCGATGATCTTTAATAAAAAGAGAAATTGTAGCTGACATTATAGAGTTTCTGTTTTGGGGCATGTCGCTGATGTCAGCACGTTGGCAACTTAGTACGTTCTGCATATCAAAGACTAAAAATGGAGTCAGAGGTTCTCTATCCTTCCTCTTAACTTCATCGCAGGCATTTTTATTTTAAAGATGTTTCTGAAATAAAATGTTTTCTCAAACATTTTTTTATTATTTTGTCTCTGCATTTTCACTTCCTTGAAGAGTTCGCAACGATCTTTTTTGGAAACGTGGAAATATAAGTTATATTGATTAGAAAATATGTTCCGGTAAAATGATTCTTTTATAGGTTGTTTATTCGGATTTGCAGACCTCGGTGTAGAGTTCATACAGTTTTCTTATGTTTAGTAAGGAATCTATGGCGTTGCGTGTTCGTACGGCAGTAATGCGATTCTACATGAGATGAATACATACTCGATATGCAGTTTTCCAAAATTAACGTCTAAAATAAACACTAACGCTCAGATTCACCAAGAAGGTTTAAGATTTAGTACTGGATTAAATTAAGATCTTATAGTTGATCAGTTATGTTTTTGTCCTGTCATTGTTAATAAGTCGCCATTAAAAACTTCTGATATTTTAGTGATTTGCTTGGTTACCAAATGATATTCATCTTGGAACGAGTTGCTGTAATGAATTTAGTTCTATTATTGTCGAAAATACGTACTACAATTATTGTCCTTTCCTTTATAAATTTCCGAAGAAGCTCAGAAATAAATTCATAGTACAAAACTTAGTTGTCTTATTCTTACACTTGTCAGTTTAGAACTCTTGCTTGTCAAATTAGACCGGACTAGCGTTGAAAAATCTGGCTGTAAATTTTCACCAGTCACAAACGGTGTGTTTAGCACAATCGCGAATAACACAGCTGCATGTGAATATTTCTATCATGAGTATTATTATTTTTTATATGACAAAGTTTTATGTGACACATACAATTATGTTACTCAGAACTAATAAATATTACTGAGATTAAAATAGTGTAAATGACACATACCACCACTATGCAACTGTAAAAATATTATTTTGTCTTCATACAACCTAATGCTGGGTGCCTACATTGTAACGGTTAAGATACAGCTTTGTAACTCTGAAGAAAAAAAGTTTAGTGAACATACAACTTTGTAGTGCTAATAACTGGAAAATGAGTGAAATGCTACATACAACGTGTAACTCTAGGGTGAGGAATGGCATGCGTGCACATGCACAAGTTTTTCTCCTGTCACTAGTAATAAGCAGTTATTATAAACATGTGAGTTACTTTAAGATATCAGCGTGTTGCTAAAATGAATTTACACCTATTATTATTGATAAAAATAAATAAGTTGTGATATTTTCTTTATAAATTTACAGACTCAAAAGTAAATTCATGGTACAAAACTTAGTTGTCTTCTAAGGTACAACTGTCAGTTTAAAACTAATTGATTGTCAAATTATGATTAAATTATAATTATTATTTCTAACAGGATTAAAATCAAACAAAAAATAATTGTACAAAGTGCTTGAAAAAACGTAGGTAACTCACTTAAATTATTTTGCAGAAAAAAAGGTGCCACTTCTTGTCAACCTAAACAAGCAGTTTCCAAGATTGTTGATCATTTCTAGAGCACCATAAAACATTGTTACGGGTATTCAGTCGCTAAATTGGCCCAAGAATGGCCACTCATGTCCCCCGACCTACCTCCGTTGGATTTCTTTTTAATGTGATATTTGAAATCTAACGTGTACGAGACACATCAAGTTCTGAATGGGAATTTATTTCCTCATCCATTAACCTACATCAGCAATCAGTTCGGAATTGTATATTCTTGGATTACCTTTCCAAGTTTGCCATATAATAAATAATTAAGCAATAACAAAGATGTGTAACATATGTTTATAAGCATAATTTTCACACTTCATTCATGAACTAATATAGGTCAAAAATCTCATAAAGTACTTACTATATTGGCAATATAAGTAAGTCAAGAGTGTGAAGTAGTATATTAAATTTATATAATATAAACAAAATATCAAAGCTAAACATTCTAGTAGACTCTTCTTAAAAGAAGTCACTAACTTGAAATAGTGTTTACGTGAATAGAAAGTATACATAACGAAAACATAAATACAATTTTTATGACTTTCTTGGCCTGAATGAAATCATAGTTGCTTTAACACCAACAATAATAAACTTGTAGTAATTACTAAAAATTTAAAATAAATAATCCTCAAAGATATAAAGTATAAAAAATGATGTGTTTCGAGGTCGTCCTTCTTTTTGTTAATTAAAATATGATTAAAGAAACCAGCAGGAATAGTTGTATTTAGATATATTTTGCTATTATAGTACCATGGCTATATTTTATCCTCGCATATTTCACACTGGATCAGGTTCCCACGCGTCGGTGCGGACTGCGGACATACACTTTCCGATGATGCTATCTTTGGTTTTATTCCAGATAAATGATTTTTTTTTATTTTGCATGAAATTGAGTTAACTTTTTGAAAATGATGGACAGTTTTAAATATAACTAATTATTGAGATATATCACAACATTCTGATTCTATAACTTTTTTGTTCGAATTTTTCAACCTTCTACTTATATCTTTTGAACAGATGTAGACAGAGAGGCACTTTTTTTTGATTGGTAGATAATTATCATGCTCTTTGAAATGAATAAACAGAAGACAAAAAAATTCTTAGTATTAATATGTAAACTAAACGTTTTATTTATAAAGTTTTTATTCAACATGAAAGCCGCCAACTTCTACACACTTTTACAGTACCAGCCAGGTATTTTTTGGTTATAGTATATTATATACACAAAAAATCTGAGGCATGGAAAAAATCGATTAAAAGAAGACTTTTTTAAAAGCTTGGATTATGACTAAGAAAGTAATTCAAAGCATTTCCCAACGGCATTTTTCTTAAAAACGAAAAATAACGGTAGTCTACTTGTGGGTAAAATTCATATTTTGACCTCCCTGTATACAAAAACTTAATTTTCTTACCACGTATTTTTTTACAAGCAAAAATTTTTATAAAGAATAATTTGTTGTCGAAAAATTAGATCCATTTTGTGGTGTAGGTAACCCCATCCAGGGTCGCCCTGTATATAGAGATTTTCATCTTAATAATGCTGCTAGCAGCAAGACTGTCCTATATCATTAACAACTTGATTAACAAATTCTTTAAATTAACAACACACCCTATTACATAGGCCGCAGCGCGAACTTCTAAAAACTAATTTTCCAGATGTCAAATGAAAAAAGTAAAACGGAAATTTAATAAAAGTGGTTTGTTTTCGGAACGTCACCGCTTCAGCCAGTTGATTACTTGTCGGCTAAACATGCCGGTTATGTTAATATAAATTTAGACAACAAGCGAGCTACTTTAAACATGCCACTTATATATATTTTTACCGGAAGTATAAGGTTATGAATTGAGATGAGTGTATATTATGGTATCATCTTCTTATTCATCTAAGCTAAGAGCGTAATTAAATCACTCACAGAGATTCTGTTTCGTTTATTCTTATCTATCCCTTTTTCTCGTATAGTAGCTGGTTTGCCTGGCTGCCTGGCAAATTTAACAGCTGTTTTAAATAGAATTTATTACTGATATGATCTTCTTGGGATACTATTTTCTCCTAAGATGATACTGTGCCAGATTCGCAGCACATGTTACGGAAATGTTTTTCCTGTAAACTTAGATGGAGGAAAACTCCTGCAATAAAAATAGACTATATTTTTAAGAACAGTTTTTAGTTAGACAAAATTAATAATAATTAATTAATTCTTATGTTACGGATTGTTAAAATTTATTGCAGACTCTGCATGGCAGAGTACGAATTGTTGGCTCAAAGTCAAAATGCGGGACGCTTCACAAGTAGGACACTATACAAAAATAAAGGACGATCCCTCAACATACAGGACTTATGATCATCTTAACCTTTGGCGATGGAAGTGTATATAAAATATGTTCCGCAGTGTTGTCTTCCATATAAAATGATCGACAGTAACCTTTCTTGTTTATTCGCCGTAAAATGTTTTTGTAAACGATAATGCCCTGTGAGCAGTCCTGCTTAATTGATTGTCTTTGTCAGCAAGCACTTCTGTTAATCCTAAGTTCTTGACCCAGGGTTTTTCGGAGATATGTAAATTAAACTCACGAAGAACAAGAAAAAGAAGATAGATGAATAAAAAAAGTATTAATCAGATATCTTGACATTTGAAATATAATTTTTATTTTAAGAAATAACAATGCATTTTATAAAAATCAGTACCATTTTAAATAATGCTTTCTTTCTTCATCTAAATAACACCATACACTGAAGGGTGAAGAAATGGTGCTACAATAAATTCGGACACGTATTTTGTGGAAAATCATTTCAAATTCATGAACGTCGTTCAGTATTTAAAAAATTACATTCAGATTCCCTAAAAAGGTGTACGATTTAGTACGGGTTTAAACTAACATCTTCTTGTTGAAAAGTTAGGTTTGACAGGTTTGCTATTATTAATCAGTCGTCATTAAAAAATTAAGATATTCTAATATTTCAGGGAGTTGGTTGGTTTCCAACAAATTATAATTTGTTGAAAGGCAATAACTCTATTGGCCCATCCAGACGATCGAGCATGTCTGTGAGCAAGTTGACAAGCAAGTTCAACAACAAATTCGACAGATTACGAGTTGACTAAATACAACAGTATTTGCTGGGCTTTACAAACGATATTTTCAAACGGACAACAAACAAGTTGGCACGCATTTCTGGTGTGCAAAATATCAATTATTATATTAGTCGAGGAACATAAATAGTTTATCAAGTTAGTGGCGGCTGAAAAAATAGTTTAGGTTGGTCAAATAGTTTAGGTTGGTCAAAGAGTATATGGCTTAGAAAACTTAACACCCCGTATATCTGAAATACGGGTTTTCCGAACATATGATACTGAGAACTTTTCTCCATATTTTTAGTCGTAGAAGCTGTCCTCAAAATTTTCTGTCAAGATGTAGAAACACCCTATATAAACTGTGCCTCGAGCAAACAAAAAAAGCCTTTCATTCAGATTCACTAAGAAGGTTTAAGATTTAATACTGGTTTAAATTAAGATCTTCCAGTTGCTCAGTCATGTTTTGATAGGTTACTGGTTTAAATTAAGATCTTCCAGTTGCTCAGTCATGTTTTGATAGGTTTCAGTCCTGTCATTTTTAATAAGTCGGCATTAAAAACTTATGAATTATTGTGATATTTCAGCGATTTCCTTGGTTTTCAAATGATTTTCATCTTGGAACGGGTTGTTAGAATGAATTTGGTTCTATTATTGTCGAAAGTACGTACTAAAACTACTCCTTCCTTCATAAATCTGCGAAAAACCCCAGAAACAAATTCATAGTATAAAACTTAGTTGTCTTATTCTTATGTCAGTTTAAATCTATTAATTGTCAAATTAGACCGGACTAGCATTAGAGAATCTGGCCGTTTTTATTTCTATAATTTATGTAAATTTGCAATATTAACTTATTGAAGGCTATGCATGTAACTAGACTTGTCAAATTTGACAACTTGTTCGACAACAAACCGACTATTTTCCATTAATATTGGCTATTATTGGATATTTTGCACTCCCCAAATGCCTGCCCAACAAATACTGTTCTATTTTGTCAACTCGTAAGCTCTCGAGCTGGATGGGTCATATCTCTGTCTTAGCTTCAAAAGATAGCACAAAGAAAGCATATTTATAAAGGTCAACAGGGTTATATGTGGTAGGTGTAATGGGTACCATTACGATATACTTTTATACATCAGCCCGTCTGCTTATTATAAAACAAAGAAGTAATGTATAGCAGCGTATAGTATTCTCTTGTTCTTAAATAATTCGTTAGTGCAAGATAAGTGCATATTACAAGTTCGATTGGCTAAACTCATCATCAATAAGCCCACGTAAAAGATGCAAAAAGTATACGGTTATATCATGCATATTGTATAATTTTATAAATTTATTATATGACTATTTAATAAAACCATCATTTTCATGCAATATTTGAAAAATAATATTAGTCTTTATTTACGAGTAGTGAATAATAATTAATTATTCACGGTCTGTGACCAATCACTACAATGCATATTATTCACGGTTCTTTGAACCAATCCGGAAACAACTGTAAGAAAATGGCTCAAACACCAAAGAAAACTTATAAAAGCAATTGCCAAATCATTGAGTCAATTCCTATGTTGAGAATAATTTTAAAATATATATTTCTTTACTTTTATCTAGTTTGTTGCTTCTCCTTTTTTTCTCAATTTCCTTTTTATTTATAAAAGGTGCCAGCTTGCCGCCCCTAGGGCAATTTTTCGATCTAAGCCCCAGCTTCCTAGGCTTGTTGGATAATACCATGGATTTATTATAATAAGGATTCGATATCCGTATACTGTGAGCGTATCGAACGTGAAGCCTTATATTTTGTTGTTTGTTTTTGGTTTTGTTATTCTCTTGGGGGAGCAGTTTACGAACTACGAACATAGACAGGACTACGAATTACTACGTAATTGAATCAAGAATGGTAGTAGAAAGAGATAAAATAGCATTGGAGTGTTGGAGCTCAGAAGTGTTGCTGTCTGTTATGGTTGTTTAGGAACACGGCTGAACCTCGGTCTGAACACTCGGTTACACGTACGTCTTTGTCTAATGAACTAGAAAAGAAAAAGTGCGACGTATAGATTTATATAGATTTATAAATGACTCGGAGCGACTTTAAATAAACACCTTTAGAAATAACATAACCTATAAATAATAAAACCTTTTTACCTTAAATTTATTATTATTTAGCAGAAAAATAAAATATTTTAGGGCTTTTATTACTCTTAGTAAATCTTGTGATGCTTCTAACGTATTTTTTGTACAAAAATACAAGGTAAAATAAGATGTGGCCAATGTTTACAAGTTGTGTTTACAGTGTCGTTTAGAATGGTTGGTTTTGGCTTCAAAGAATGTGAAATCCCGTATCCAGTCCTAATAAATCCATGGATAATCCGCAACTGGTTGGAGATTTGGTGACATCTTATTTTAGTCGACCTTTAAGAGGTGAGCGTTTTCAGCTAGTTTAATTGCAGTAGGTACTACGCCAGCTTTTGTCAATACTTTACTTGGTAATCCTTTGCTTCTTTGTACCAATGCATCTTCCTGTAATTCTATGTAAGGTCAAAACAGTATTCAACAATTTTAAAGAATTCTGGGTTAACACTATACGATTTCTCACCCATAACGTCTCATTTTCAAAATCTTGTTATGAAGCCTAAATCCAATAAACCAAGTAAAAACTGCACCAGAACTGAAACGTAACATTTTGGGCTTTCAAGCCAATACCAAAATCCTATTAAAAAAGTAACACCTGCTCTAAAATTATTTTCAGTTTGTTATTTCTAAAATAATAATAGCTAAAATACTAGTATAATAAACCGTTGAATAATAAATACATATTAAAGTCTACATGATAGATTTATTATGGATTTTATTTGCATGATGAGAGTTTTTAAAGTGCACCAGAAATTTTAAATATTATTTATATTATAAGTATGTTACACTTATGTGCTTAGACATCGACCCACCTAACATTTTCAAAATTGAATGCATTTTTTTAGAAACAATAAGAATCAATTTACTAAGAAAAATATAATGTTGAGGCTGACTTTAAATGGTATTTAAAGGCGTTTTCAAAAAAAATCTTTCCGAGTGTTACAGGTACGTTCTAGCCATGGATTTATTAAGAAAGGATTCGATGTCCGTATACTGTGAGCGTATCGAACGTGAAGCCTTATATTTGTTATTTATTATGAAAACATTTCTCCCAGGAGATTAGTTTATGAACTACGTAATTGAATCAAGAATGGTAGTAGAAAGAGATAAAATAGCATTGGAGTGTTGGAGCTCGGAAGTGTTACTGTCTGTGCTGGTTGCTTAGGAAAACGGCTGAACCTCGGTCTGAACACTCGGTTACACGTGTGTCTTTGTCTAATGAACTAGGGAAGAAAAAGTGCGATTTATAGATTTATAAATGACTCGGAGCGACTTTAAATAAACACCTTTAGAAATAACATAACCATAAAACCTTTTTAACTTAAATTTATTATTATTTAGCAGAAAAATAAAATATTTTAGGGCTTTTATTACTTTTAGTAAATCTTGTGATGCTTCTAACGTATTTTTTGTACAAAAATACAAGGTAAAATAAGATGTGGCCAATGTTTACAAATTGTGTTTACAGTGTCGTTTAGAATGGTTTGTTTTGGCTTCAAAGAATTTTAAATCATCCCGTATCCATTCTTAATAAATCCATGGTTCTAGCAAAGTCTATTAAATAAAATACCTTATACTGTATAAGAATATAAATAACTGTGTACTAACGACTACTTAATGCTTGCAAGTTATCGACGTTATTTATTTTTCCCTTTTAAGGTACATATTTTACTGATTTCTTATATAAGCCATTTCTTTGGACAAACCCAATGGCGATAAATTGTCCAAAGTCCACCTCCTTGGTAAATACGAGCACTGGCATAAAAATTTCAGGCTAAAATCCAAACTGGCAACCAGAAAAAAGTTCGTTTGCCATGTTTCTTCAATGCAAATTTCAATAATTATTTTATGATGGGAGTTTGTCTGCTCTTTCGTAACACTAAAAATAATTCTATTCTTGCTAAATTTCTTATAATTTTTAAATAAAACAATATTTTTCATTTATTAACCGATTTTGACCCGTTCCTTGGAACATTGACCTCAACGACCTAGCCCATATTCTCAGCGGTTGTTCATTACCGCGACGAATAGATTACGCTATTATTTAGATAAATAAATACGGCTAGATTGATTTTAATTCAATAGAAAACCCAACACTTAATTGGATTCAATAAGTCTGGGAACGTATATAGAATTAAATTTGGAAATTTCCGAAACGGGAGTATTTTTGCATAATAAAAATAATTAAATGCGTAACAACTAAATAAACTTCCATCAGCATGGACTTGTTTTCTTAAATATTCTGTCAAAGTTGCTGGAATTTTAAACTTTATTACTTTTAAAACTACACTCAACGCTCACTGTAGCACACAAATCTAACAATACTACTATTAATTCTCGCCAATCTGAGACTTATTCCATTCAATGGTAGTATATGAATCAGTCAACTGTGTTGGCATCCCTTTTGAACAGCCACATCACCTAAGTACTAAAAACTTTTTTTCCAAACTTAAGAATGTTCCTCTCTCCTGCAGGTAATTTGTATGTGAGCAGTTGAAAAGAACTATAACCTCTATCATTCCATTGGCTATGTCCAACAAAACAATAAAAAGTGCACACAGTAGGTAGAAGTTTAGTTTAAGTAATATTTACAAGTATGGTTAGTCATTCACTATTAGTATTCTTAGGTTAGGAAATTTAAAAATGTATTTTCTTAGATAAACACAGATAAACATAGATAAAACAGTAATCTAATCAAACTGTATCAGAAAGAAAGCGGAAAATAACAAACATAAGAATAAATGGAGAACTAACAGAGCAGGTCAACAACATTCGGTATCTAGGAGTCACCAAGACGCAGAACTAAATGCACGGTTAGACAAAGCAAATAATATATTATGCTCTGAGAAAGGGCTAATAATTAAAAAATAAATAACAAGACAAACAAAAATGAAGATCTACGACTCAATCGGTAAACCCAGCCTAACGTATAGGCGTGAAACATAGGTACTACCTGAAAAAGAAAAGAGCAAAACTAGAGCAGCAGAAAGGAAAGAAAAACAAGCGAGCGAAAGAAAGCGAGGAAGACCAAGGGAAATCTGGGACAACGTAATGGGGAGAATCTTGAAAAAGAAGATTATATTCTGGAACCAAATCAATAATTTTGAAGAAAAAAAAAGCTCATGCACAAAATTAGTATAGTGTTAAAAAGAAGTATATTTTCTTACACGAAGTAAGTAGATAGGTACTTACGCCAAATCAATATTTCAAGAAACAGATATGCTTGGTATGGAAAAGTTTTTTTTTATTGTGCATTTAAGCCTCAACGGAAAACCCAGTTTTATTTTTTTTCTTCTATTACGGCCTAAATTCTGTCCCTAAGATACCACGTCAGTTCCGTGTGATCGTGCAAATACTGTAAAAAGCGGGAGTAACATAAAGGCGGCATAACGTATTCAGGTTAGGCTGTTTTGCATAACGTTTCCTCTTCTTTCTGGTGCGGGCAAGTGCACATGTGAGCATTTTGACTACCATTTCTTCACAAAAACAGCCTTTTTCCCTTGCTATAGCCCACTACTCCGGCAGCTTCGTGCGCATTATATATATATATATATATATATATATATATATATATATATATATATATATATATATATATATATATATATATATATAGATATATATATATATATATATATATATATATATATATATATATATATATATATATATATATATATATATATATATATATATATATATATATATGTATATATATATATTTTTTTTTTTTTTTTTTTTTGGTAGAACTTTATTGTATTTCGGGTAAAAAAAGGAATTATGGTCACAATTAGTATCTTTGTATAATTTATAATTGCGCATCGTGTGCATCTTGACGTGAAAAACGGCGCGGGGATTCCAAATTATTTAAACTTACGGCGGGGAGATGTCATTCGGTTAATATGTATGTATGTAACTTTTTCTATCAATCTTCCAGTTCGCCTGTCTAATCATAAAAGATAGATGGTGTCGGAATCCATCGCCACGTTCCACGTCGCCTCACCGCACTCTAAAGCTGTCCCCTTTTGGCTCCCGGTTATTCCATCGGTGGTTTTTTGAAAAATAACAGCGTTGGGTTTGCTGACGAAATTTCCCAAGTGCTGGGATTAATCACTGGTCCCTGAGCCGGAACTTGAGTAACTGTCAAAAACAAACCTTATATGGTTGTTGCGTCAAGTTTTTCTTTCAAATGAGAGTACTTTTGTAGGATTGTTTGTTATAGCTCTTTATTTGTGTAACAATTCTGAGCAAACCTGAGCAAGAGTATAAATTTTGCTTTTTCTTCCTGGGAGAGATTTACCGATAAATGCGGGTACAACTGGTTCTCAAAAGAGCCTTAACGCTTTATTGCTATTATACTGTTCTTTAACTGGACTGAATTTTTACTTTCCTTTTTCGGATTAACAAAATGGCTGTTTAAGAATTTTGAACAACTGTTTTCTTTATATCTTACTCTTGCACTTGTCAGCTGAAAACCTTTACTGCTAAATTCGACTAGTCTTAGCCATAGTGAATCCCGGGGTTAATGTTTTATACCTTGGCATAGTTAAGAAAGTGATTGATTTATTTATCGAAACTAAGTAGTGACTATGTTCAAGGTGGTCTTCCACTGTTAATATTCGTTCACTCTCTTATATTTGTCTAAAACGTTAACATCTCGGTCTGTGCGAAATCTGTTTATACGCGTATTCAATTTGCTAGAAGCTGACTATATAATTAAAACAAATGAAAACATTACAATTGTAACTGTGTGAATAAAAGGATTTAATAGTTTAATGGATTACTTCATTAAATGTTACATAACTTACAAATGGTTAATATCGTCTCTATTTAATTAGGTACATTAATTTGCTTTTATAATAATTATCTTTATAATAAGTTTAACTTCACCCAATATTATGTGGGGAAATTATATGTTTCTACTAAAGCATGTATTCTGTGATTACCTACTTAGCGAATCTGCAAATTTGCCAACAAAGATTAGGTAATGATTACTAAAGTTACCTTGTGTTTTTTCGAAAATATTGGAAAAATTGTCAATTTGAGGGTCATAATCAATATTCAATTTCCTGATTTATTGAGATTTGATAATTTAGCATTAAATAGAAACGATAATCATGGATACATTAACAATATGACTTTTAAATGAGCATAATATTTTGCACGTTTGAAACAAAGATGGCCACAGCAGGAATGTCGAAAGTTTTAAATGTTATTCCACAATAAATACCTGCCTACGTATTTGCACAAAACTAACAAGTATTTGTAATGAAACTCTATGAATATTACTCTTTCACCCTGTGTCTATATTACGGGCAAGGTCTGCAGGGTTGCCAGCAGGGGCGTATCGCAAGCATTATGGGGGGGGGGGGGGGGGGTGAGTGGAGAAAAATATCCAACTATCCAAATATAAAAAACCTAAAATTGTCGCCGTTTTTTGCAAATTCTCCGATCAAAACTTGCTGTAATGAAACTGTCAAACTTTTTGCGAATTTTACCAAAATTGAATTGTCGACGTTTTTTTGGTACGAGGACCTAATAGCCAACTCATGCTCGAGCATCCACGGGAAGGGGGCGCTCCCCCCTCCCCATGAATACAACTCTGGTTGAATGAGTTGGCATTGCTAGGGCAATGTCAGGAATACTGTGCACGTTTGCTCAAGCTTTTTTGGGTTTACCTTAATTATTCTTTTGTTTTTTACAGATTCGAAACCTAAGCAAACCTGTCTCGGTTTTTGTTTTGTTTTACCAGAATAAAGTGTTTATTTTGCTTTAAGTTTTCTGGTTTTTATATGTATTCAAAAAAAATTAAATATAAATTAGAAACATTCTAGTAAATATCCGAATTTTAAGCTTAAAATAGAGCTTGTAGAGGCTGTAGCGGAATTTTATAGTGACGTAGCGATATTCGTAATTTTCTAGTTGGCAACACTGGGCTCATGCAGTGCCAGTCAGTTGCCATGCTAAACCAACACATCAGGGTGCACGTTGGCGCGAGGCATGTCTCTTCCCTCAGTGTAGTGACATATCGTCGCTGGAAAAACAAAGGGGCGTAACTCCGAAAACCCGAATTTGGCCACAAGGTCATATTTATAAAAATACAAACTAGCGTTTCTCTCCCTCTCTTATGGTTATCGTGATATTATAAATTATATAGGCGTAAGTCCGCCATGTATGAAAATTTTCAAAATAGTTAAAAGACAAAAAGGCGGCCCTCTTTTAAAATTCGATAACTCCGTAAATACATCTTTCTTTGCAAGAATATAACAGTTAGCATAATTTACTTAGTCTACTAAATACCTTACGTAAATGTACTGTAAATTATAACAGAAGAAGGTTCAGTAAGCAATGCAATACTGACTTAATTTTAAATCGCTTCTCCTGAAAAATATGTTAAATGGAGTTACGCCCCTTTGTCTTTCCAGCGACGATATATCAGTCTTCATCACACTAGAATGATGATATGATGGATAAGCGTGTAACCCCTGAGCGTAAGCAGGGATGAATTCAAGGGGTAGCCCGGGGGATTTCCCCCTGTAGCAAGAAAAATCCCCCCCCCCCCCGGGGAATGTCTGTACAATATAGAAATTGATTTGCTTAAAGCATAGTTAACCTATATTACCCCTCAATAAGAATGCCCCCCCCCCCCGGAAAAAATGTCTGAATTCAACACTGAGCGTAAGTCATGCTGGACCATGCTTCCTCTGAAGTGTTTACAAAAACTCACAAGAATCCGATCGTCGACCAGTGTGATATAGCAACGGTAATGCAAGGTTACTGCATCCTCTACGATGGAGATGGTCTTTAATTGTCCACCATGGCCCATCATGAAGAGGGCTCTCAAGATAGATAGCAAATAAAGAGCCGCAACCCTGAGTAAAGGAGCAAAAAGGACCCAATCAAAACTGAACCACAGTAAGGCCGCTATAGGAAATCCCAATCCTAGACTCACCAGGCACCTGCTAAATCTAAGCAGGGTCCGCAGTTGAGGACAATTGTAGGGGTACTAACAGGACACATGGCTGTAAAAGACCTCCTCAATAAAATGAAACTGTACCAGGGAGACCTTAGCTGCAGACTATGCGGTAGGGACAGCGAAACAGTTCAGCACATAATCTATAATTGCGAGTCACTAGATCGCAAGCGCCACCAACTATTCGGGCAACCAAAGTTAGAACCGGATGAATTGATCACCCACCCCCTTGTAGACCTGTACACTACTGTACAGGCTTGTGCAGGAAACTGGGATAACAGAGTGGGTGTAACAAAAGTTATTGGGTAGGCACAATAGGCCTCTGGTGGCCGCAATGCTTCCGGTCTCGGACGGAGCCCAAGGGGAAAAAAAAGAACGAACGTGTGTACGCACGTAACTCAATTATGTGGCTCTTGCGCAACCGTCTCTGTTGGACAGTTGTGGTTCTTATTTCAAACTAACCCACAGTGTTCGACTGCGCTCTCTGTCTTGCAGAGAGCTCATCGAAGGACAACATTTTGTAAACAAAGGTATATAAACTTTTGCAGATTTTCACACACAGTAATGCACTATCGTCAGAAAAATGAATATCAGGCTTTATCTGCAGTTGAATCAGGAAAATGTAGAGCATGTAGTACATCCATCTCGACGTACGTACTACAATATCCTTCTTAAATACACAGATTTGTATTTTCTTTTGTTATTCATAGAAACTTGACAATGAGAGCCATGTTTCACAATTTTCAGTTGAGAGTATAAACTGGCAAGATTGTCGTTTGTATTCATAGATAGGATTGAAATATGGATTGGTCGATCCGCTGTGAAAATATACGATAAATAAGGGTTCCATTTTTAATAACTTCGACATTTTGGATTAGAAACGTGGTGAATGATCACATTGGTCACTTAGACTAACGATATTATAAATAAACTTAGGGCGGGCACCTTCAGCTCTGGTTATAGTTTTAGTAATCAAGGTTTTGAATGTGTCAAAATTAAGTTGTTCAAAATTTATTGTGGCATATTCATGACTCTAGTTATTGTAACATGATGTTAAGTTTATTAACTAGACTTGGAAATACGAGCTCTTGCTTGGGTTCTCGCTTGTATTCGTATTCGTAGCAACGAGATAAAGCCAGGATTAGTGGTGCAGTTAAACTATTCAGTTATTCAGACCAAACTCAATCATCAAAATCAAAATCAGAATAATGTTATGGGCACTGTACCCTAATTAGGGCTCACTGCAAAATTAAGAAAATTTCGGGTCTGCTGTATGAACAGATCTATCATTTATCGGTTTGTCATATGTCAAAACATTAAGCCATCGGTAAATCCGAGATTATACCGTGCTAGTTCGTGCCTTAATTAACCGTTATTCACCCAAAGTACTTTGGGTCGCCATGACCTCGTATTCCTTTATTTGTATTTCATTTTGCCCTTACAGTTTTAAATTTCACATCCACTCGATTTCCTTGGGGTTTGAGAGCCGTAATTTTTACCTGGCTTTTATATTCCTTTTCGCACACAAATAAACAAAAGCAAAAGATAAAAACCATCACCTTGGACCCACAGATTTTGATTGGCTATTCAAGCCTTAAAAGGAAGAAAAGAAAAGGATTTCAGTTATTTTAACGAATACGTTTTAAACTCTTATAAAATTTTAAGTTCTCAAAAAGAGCCAATTAGGCTGCGATTTTTTGGTAGGTGCATGATTATTTTAAGAGGAATTTTACCACAGAGAAGCTGTAAGCAATGTAAGTGTGTGGCTTAATTTTAAATTAAACTTAATACAATAATATTTTATTTTAATTTAGGCAATGTCGTTTACTGCAATGTCATCACCCACCATGGTGGTCCTTAACTTTTAATCCTGCCAATGTTTTTATTATTATTTAATATGCTGTATCTAGTTTAAATTACTAAGGCAGAAAGACCATATATATTAATTATTTTACATGAAACTAAAGAATGAGTTTTATGTAAAATATGGACATAAAATTAACCTTATGTGTACTTATGTACTTGCAGTAGGAAAGAGATTACACGATATAAATCTTTTTTCGAGAGTTCTTATTTTAGTGTTTCTTTGTATATTTGATATTTTAGCTAAAAAGTACGTAAGCGTAAGTAGTAAATAAATGAAACAAGAGATGTGGCAAAAAATTATGTATCTTAAAATAAATAAAAAGATAGCAATCCGTTTTAAAATGTGCTAAAAAAATGATTTAACCGATTGCTAGATTACCTCCTGCAGCTACGGGCAGAAAATTAAATGTTTACAAATATCCAGAAAATAATAAAAAGTAAGTACCTAATTTAGTTCTAAACGATCTGGCAAATCAAGAATTTTCATTACTATTTTTCTGCAATATGCAAAATTATTTCTGAGATAACCGGCATCCATTTTAAAATGTGTTAAAAAAATGATGTAACCGATTGCTAGACCTGCCTGCAGCTATGAGGCAGAATATTATGTTTTTAAAAATATCCAAAAAATAAACAAACAGTTAGTTATTTAGTTCTAGACGAGCTAGCAAATCAAACATTTTCACTACTATTTTTCTGCAATATACAAAATTATTTTTGAATACTATCCATTTTAAAATGTGTTAAAAAAAATGATTTAACCGATTGCTAGATTACCTCCCACAGCCCACAGCTATGGGGCAGAAAATTATGTATTAGTATCCAGAAAATAAATAAAAAGTTAATAATTTAGTTCTAAACGAGCTGCCAAATCAGGAATTTTCATTACTATATTTCTGCAATATGCAAAATAATTTTTAAAATACCTACTTGGTATTCATTTTAAAATGTTTTAAAAAATAATGTAACTGATTGCTAGACTACCTCCTGCAGATATTGGGCAGGAAATTATGTATTTGAAAATATCCAGAAAATAAATAAAAAGTTAGTAATTTAGTTGTAGACGAGCCGGCAAATCAAGAATTTTCATTACTATGTTTCTACAATATTGAAAACTATTTTTGAAAACCATTTTAAAATGTGTTAAAAAAAATTATGTAACCGATTGTTAAACTACCTATAGCTGCAGGACAGCTATAGGCCAGAAAATTGTGTATTTAAAAATATCCAGAAAATAAATAAAAAGTTAGTAATTTACTTCAGACGAGCTGGCAAATTAAGAATTTTCATTATATTATTACTATTTTTCTGCAAAATTATTTTTGAAATATTTTCTATCTATTTTAAAATGTATCAAGAAAATTTTCTAATGTATCGATAAGCCTTCCAATAATAAATGTTATTGCTTTCTTTGCCTATACTCATCTTATCAAAAGTATATTTCTTAAAAAATCGCAATTTAGACTTCCATTATTTGCTATTATAATATTGGCTAGAACTCAAAATAGCCAACTTTTTTATGATGCAAAACAACTTTATTTAAAGTACTTTAAAGCAAAATAAATCTCTATGTTCTTGAAATACCAAACGTATGCCGAAAAATAATAAATTCTGTTGTTATTGGGTCTTTGCCCTTTTAGATAAATCGATTTCGTCTAAAGTTCAGCAAAATATCACAATGATAAAGAGGGATTTCCTAAAGAGTTTTGGAAAGTTTCCATTGTTTCCAAGCCAATTTTTTGGCTTGGAAAAAATCACTTCTCGACGTTTTAGGGCGTCTTAGGATTACGCAAAATGCGGATTTCCATTTCGTCGATCTGTTAGCTTGGAAACTCAAAAAACACTTGACCAAAAATTAATATTTATCATTAGATTAGGATTTACCCGATCTTAGAACCGGGTACATCCGAACAAAAACATTACTGTAAAAATTCTCGTGACTGCTCGGGCCTAAGAAGTAGTGACATCTGATGTAGATCCAAGTTCAATAGCATTGTTGCTTACTAGGTCTGAAACTTTTTATCTTATAATTCTCTCTAAAGTTTAATCAAACCAATCCAAAATTGATTTCATTTGTCTTGGCAGATTCGCATTACAGAAGAAAGTAACGGCTGTGATAATTACTTAAAATGAAAAGAGTTCAACGTTAAACAATTCTTAAAATGAAGAGAGTTGAACGTCAAACATTTCTTAAAATGAGGAGAGTTGAATGTTAAACATTACTTAAAATGAGGAGAGTTAAACATTACTTAAAATGAAGAGAGTTAAACGTTACACATTACTAAAAATGAATAGAGTTGAACGTTGAACGTTAAACATTACTTAAAATGAAGAGAGATAAACGTCAAAAATTACTTTAAATAAAAAGAGTAAACGTTGAACATTATTTAAAATAAAGACAGTTGGACGTTAAACATTACTTCAAATGAAAAGAGTTGAACATTAAACATTACTTGAAATGAAGATGTTAAACGTTAAACATTACCTAAAATGAAGAGGGTTTAACGTCAAATATTTCTTAAAATGAAGAGAGTTGAAGGTTAAATATTACTTAAAATGAAGAAAAAATTTGAAAGTTAAACACTATTTTAAAACAAGAAATTTGAACGTTACACTATGAAGAGAGTTAAAGGTTAAACATTATTTTAAATAATAAATAAAGAGTTAAACGTAAAACATTACCTAAAAAGAAGAGGTTTGAATGTGAAACATTATTTAAAATGAAGAAAGTTTGACGTTAACCATTACTTCAAATGAAAACAGTCAAACAATAAACATAACTCGAAATGAAGAGTTAATTTATTGAGAAAGTATCAGTGGCCCCCTGTGATTAGATGTAAAAACCAGTAAAAATCTTCAGATTACAAAATGAACTTTAAACGTCTGTTACAAAATTTTAATAACCCTTTCGTATATATTTAATACGTAACCTAAAAGCCAATATCATTAACATAACATAGCAATGACATCACTGAGGCCATCACCAAAGACATAAAAAACATGAGGATTCACTAACATGTAAACCTAATCTATTTGATAATTATGGATCTAAGCTGACAATCATGGATTTAAATTGACAAATCAGACAACTAAGTTTAGTACTGTAAATGTTTTTTTTGTCATTATTATTTATAATATGAAATGTTTTTTTTTATATTGGATCAAACTCTATAAACCCGGTGTATACTAATGCGAAGACCGACGGAGACTGCTCCCTCATATAAAAGTGACAAAACTGCGAAAAAATGTTTAGTTTTGGGGAAGATCTGCTTTTAGTTTGTGCTTGAGACTGCCTCGAGGAAAACTACATACTAGGACATCTTACAGATATCTTTAAGGTAACCTTACAGGCTTTTTATCGTTTTTTTGTCCTTGTGGCCCGCTAAATTGTTTAAAAAATATATGTCATAAGCTGCGGATTGTTCCCTTCTTTCATGTAAAAGTGAAAAATCGGCGAGAAAGACCTTGGTTTTGAAGAAGACCTGCTTACAGTCTATTTTTAATGTACTTTTATCAATTTTGTTCCCCTTACAATCTTTTTTTAAATTAAAAATATGTCATACGCCGCGGACTGTTTCTTTATTTCATCTGAAAGTGAAAAAACTGCGACAAAATGTTTAGTTTTGGAGAAGACCTGCTTTTAGTTTCTGTTTGAGGCAGCCTCGAGGCAAACTTGAGCTACATTCTACATCGATAATATGATACTATTACACCACTCGCTGTTACCAAAAACTGCTAATTTAATAGACATATTGCGTCTATCCTACATACACATGAATAAAAATACGATAAATGTGTTACCAAATTTCTGCTTACTTATCATACAGAATCAATTTATCTACCCTACATAAAAATAATATTTTCTCTCCGAAAGCTACGTCTCCACATAAAATATCGCAAAAAGCCACTCACTGGATACATTTATGCAAAAATTCAAGATAACGCGGTTTTATACAAATGAATAGAGGCAGCAATATGGGATATGTTTTTCTACGAGGGTGCAGCGTGAATCAGCCCTAAGGGACTTGGGATTCATTTTAAGTGTCATGCAAGCCTCTAATTTGGGGGATTTCGAATAAATATGTGTTGATTTCACCACATTCGGTCAGTAATTTTAGAAAAGGAGCTTTCAATTAAGGGAGAGTGTTGAAGATGCGTATAGTTTGAAAAAAAGTTTCAGGAACAAGTAAAAGTTAATTTAAATTCTTTATACTGAAATAAATTTCCAATATGTAGGGTTGCCCAAAAAGTTATAGCTGACCAATGTCTTTTGTTGAAGAAACTTATTTTTGTTATAGTACTGTTCGTAAAGGTTTAAATAATTTTTAAATTTTCATTTCTTTCACCTAAACTTATTTTTACAAAATTTCAAAATTTTTTTCATAAAAGAAATAGACATTGGTCAACCATAACTTTGTAGGCGACCCTGTATATTCGAAATCTATTTCTATATATAAAAAAATTACCTTTTAGTTTTTCTCGAAACTCCTTTTTCTTTCTTCCTTTTCTGGAATAATACGCTTATCGCTGATAATATGTTAAAAAATTTGAAATTGATGAATGTAGAAGATGTTTTGCTTTACCGTACTCTTATTTTTATTCATAAAATAAATGTAAATTTATCAGCACTTTACCATAACAATTTTAAATCTAAATTTAATTAAATTTATGACCATAATACCAGAGGAAAACAAATATTTTGGAACAGAAATTTAAAGCAAAACCCAGAAGTATACCTATTTTGGAACTGTGATGAAATTAAATAGAGTAGTTTAAAATCATTTGGACTTTTATCGCTAGATAGTAAAAATGGCAATTTACACATGATTTAACATATTGCTTAGTAACAAACTGAATGGACATAGTTTCAAATAGAATCAAGCAATTCAATAGAATCAAGGAACAAATAAAGAATTAAAAATCCCTCAAAATAAAGTGTCACTCGACCATCTAGTTTAGTAAAAAATCAGATTGACACCCACTTAAGTTTCGGTAGAGTGTCTTTTTAATCAAATTCTTGCAGGTGCATCTTTGGGTGCGAAATAAAAGAGGCTTAAAGTTACATTTAATTTCACATATTTAGGGATTTGAAAATGACAACTGACAGTTTATAAAAACATAAATCAGTAACGTTTTGATCTTTAAATGAATTTTAAAAGTGTTTAGTGTTCCCTGCTAAAATTAGTAAGACGAAACGCTTATTATGGAATCACTTAAGGTGCGTTTCCTATGGAGCGGCTGACGCTCGCGGCTGCCGCTCAGCGGCCGGCTGACGCCCGTAATCCATTGACGTTGAAGCTTGCATCTGACGCCCGAAAAGAAACGGATACATTAAATTGTCACATGAGCATGAGCAGTACTAGGCGTCAGACGCTGTGCGGCAGCCGCGAGCGCCAGCCGGTCCATAGGAAGCGCACATTTAGGTGTCCTTCCGTCTGTCGCAGGTGATTTTCTCTGAAACTTTATTCGATGTAAAAATTTGAAATTTAGCACAGAGAATCAGAGATAGAGTGTGGTGGCCCAATTATAGATGTGAAGTAGAAAAAGTTGAATTTTGATTCTGGAGGTTGTTTTAAGGGGTAAATTTGGAAATGGAAAAAAATTGGAAGGGCATCATGTATGATGTCAAATAAAAGCTTATTGATGCACGAATTCAACAATATATATGATGTATTTTTTATGCATTTTTTAGCACATTTTTCTGGAAAAACGTTTAAAAATTGCTGTCCCCCGCCTTTATCACCAAAAGGATCGCTCAGAAAAAAATCATTGAGAATTGGGAGTAGATTGGGCCAAAACTATCAGGATTGAAAAATTCTAGCGCGATCAATTGTTATAAATAATGTAATAGTTTATTTCCTTATAACTGCTGAACCATTGGTTTTAGAGAAAAAGTTTTTTGACAGCAATATTTCTCACAATACAAGAAACAACTTTTGTCCTTACACGTTTTTCAAAATTTTTAATTTGGCTCAGTCGAAACGCACCCCCCCCCCCCCCCCCACTCAGCTCCGCGCATACGCGATGTGATACGGCGTTGGTGTCATCGGCGGCGGGTAGCGCGGCAGATGGGTAGAGATCGAGTAGCCGAGGTCTGCTCAGGTTAAGTGTGGGGGGGGGGGGGCTGAAGGCACGGAACACTAATTGTGCAGTATAGCTTGCACTGGACCGATTTTTTTAAAAATCTTTATAAAAGGAACGTTTAAGTACTTTCCACAGAAAGAGCCCTTACAAAACCCCTTACAAACGTTCCTTTGCTTATTGATATGGTTCAATTTAAAAGAAATATTGTGTAAATTAAATCAATGTACCTACCTACTATTTATTTTATTTCAATATGTCGAATAAATGAGTTTTAATTTGGAAACAACAATGTAAATAGAAAATATTAGTAACCGTTTAGAAATTTGATCCCACCCTAATCTTAAAAGCTTTAATTAAGGGTGTTAAACGACATCCGTTAAAGCGTCGAATGATTGTAAACACCCCATTAACACATTTTATAAGTTTTCAGGCTGTATTTTCTGTCTTGGTTTAATGACAAAGATATTCTCTGCATTAAGAAAAGTATTGAAAAATTAAAGGGTCCAATGCAAAATCTGCCTTTAATTCACATTTTACTCAATTTCATGATATTACCGTCATGTGTTGTATTATTTTACAACCTTTCTTGATAATTATAAATATTATCAGAAGTCAATTTGAAAAAAAAATGGCCAATTCAATGCTAGGTTTGCTAACAACCCTACTGGGACAGTATTCTACACCTTGAGAAACCGCTCCTCGAGAGAGTGTTATCAATATAGGACAGTAAGAATTGGCGGCAGCCGTTCCCTCGGGAAGCATTCCCTTAAGGTGTAGAATACGACCACTGGAATGTTAAATTACTGTATTCGCTGTAATATGTTGATATTTTAAAATTATTCATTATTTCGACGCAAGTAAGTATATCATTATCAAAAATATAATAGAACATAGTGGCCCTTAGCCTCTTAACACATCATCTTTTATAAATGTGTTAAGTCTTATGACTGTCATCAGTCTAAAAACGTTCGTCTAGAGTCTAGAGGGGTTAAAATATCATGATATATGTGTCTGGTATGTAAGCACGTTTGTGAAAGTCACGTCACGTGAAATATTAGATTTCGGTAGCCTTTTGACCATGTGTTGTCGATTATCTGATAAGATAAGGAAATATATTGATTTCATTATAAATACGCACTTTTAAGCATAATGAAGAAATATTGACTGCGCCTAATGGGTTGGTATAACTATAGTTCTTGAGAGATTTTTTGAAGACAAAAAAAATAATAAGAATTTATATTGATATTATAATTCAGTTAAGAAAAAATAAATCAATAAGTGTATCATTAAGGGGCCTATTGAACAGACTTTTTACGAGCAGCTTTAAAAATTAAGTCTCAGATGAATGTGATTTGACTGTCTGAAGTACAATTACTAGGTATATTGTAAACTAATATATTATTACAAAATGTTATAGCTATGTATTAATCAGGGTTGCTCTGATTTAAATCACTTGATTTAAATCACATGATTTTTTTATAAAAATCATCTTATGGATGCCGCTGTATATAATATGTATTATAAGTAGTAGTATATATTATAAAGTAATAAATAATAAATCCACACAATCACTGAATCGTTAGTTTTAATTTTTGCAATTATTTTTTGATCCATAATTATTTAATTAAAAAAACCTTGTTTAGACCTTGTTTACGCCACTGGTATCAATTTCCAGCAACTTAGCCAGGAATATTCTAAAACGAGACAGAGCACGCGTGATAGACTCATGCCTATGATGCTCGTGGCTTTTCCTTGCTTGATTCTTACTTTAACAGAGAATAAGTCTCTGATAGTATATAGGTAATCATCAGACTCGTTTCGAAAACCTTCCCTTAAAAAAAAAACTATATATTTTCTGTTTCGACTTATTTATCTTGCTCTCGATTGTACTACTTACACATTTAAAATTGTTCGATTGCGAAATACACAATGAAATAACGCAGACGATAAAAATAAGATTGCGAAAGCACTGTCAGGAAGAACACAATTTATTATGATCCAGTTTGCAATAACTTCAAACTCAAGGTCTGCTTCCCTCCTCTTCGTAATCAATTTAATGGAAATAATATCTTATACTTGTCACTCTGAAATATCGTACAGGGTGATCGATATTTCAAGTGCGACTTATTTCGCATTTTGCATACATTTACAGTTGCATACTATTATGTGTCTGGAAGTGTGGGTAGATTTCATAGTATTGATTTATGTTACTATCTGATTTAATTCCTTTTTTTTACTTTACTAGGGGTAAACGATCCTAGGTAATTGTCTTCACAACGGCCGGTCCTGAGTCTCTTCTTCTGTTAAACATTTGCCACTTAAATCATTGACTCTATCCACTTATCCCTGCTTGTGTCAGTCTTTTCCTATCCTCCCAAACACTTCCATTGTTATTAAGCCGACATAATTATTATTTCTTCTTATCAAATGCTCTTGCAGCAATAATCGTCTTTTTTGAATCCTCTAAGATATTTTCATATCGTTGTTTGTTCTTCTTATTCTTCCATTTTCTCTCTAACACTGCCTGTACTTGTTAACATTATCATTTCTGTCACATCGAACATCTTGTCATGTGCTTTCGTTATTGGCCATGTTTCCGCTTTATACGTCTCTGCAGGCCCGACCACTGTTTTCTAAACTTCTTCCCTCTGGCACAGTACCACAGTTACTTTATTTTAATTATTCTATCCCGCTCACACTCTCCGAGTTATTTCTAAATTCAATGGACTATCTTCTGTGATGGTGGAATCTAGAGGTATTTAATATTCCTTATTTAGTTTATCTTCTTTCATTCGTACTTCTGCTCTTTCTTCTTCATTTAACTTCAGTTTTTTTTCTACTGATTCTTGGGCATCCAGGCGGTATCATCACTAAAGCAAAATCAATCAAGTGCGAATTGGAATCGCGCTCCGAGTAAGAGTATACTGTTATAAATAACAGGTTCAAACATGGATTTATTAAGAATGAATACGGGATGATTTAACATTCTTTGAAGCCAAAACAAACAATTCTAAGCGACACTGTAAACACAATTTGTAAACATTGGCCACATCTTATTTTACCTTGCATTTTTGTACAAAAAATACGTTAGAAGCACCACAAGATTTAGTAAAAGTAATAAATGGCCTAAAATATTTTATTTTTCTGCTAAATAATAATAAATTTAAGTTAAAAAGGTTTTATTGTTTATAGGTTATATTATTTCTAAAGGTTTATTTAAAGTCGCTCCGAGTCATTTATAAATCTATAAATCGCACTTTTTCTTTCCTAGTTCATTAGACAAAGACGTACGTGTAACCGAGTGTTCAGACGTTTTTCCTAAGCAACCAGCGGAGACAGGAACACTTCTGAGCTCCAACACTCCAATGCTATTTTATCTCTTTCTACTACCATTCTTGATTCAATTACGTATTTCCTTAAGTTTATAAACTGTACCTCCACGGTAAGATGTTTTCATAACAAACAACAAATATAAGGCTTCACGTTCGATACGCTCACAGTATACGGAACATCGAATCCTTTCTTAATAAATCCATGGGTTCAAATCATTATAATCCCAGATTTAAATGACCCAAGCTATTTAAATCTGTGCCATATTACAAATAATTAAACAGCCAAAGCTCTGTTTTTTGGGGCTACAACTTAAACAAACAACAAACTTTTATGATTAAGGGTTCCTCTAAAAATTGCATAAATAAAAGAAAAGAAAATTGGTATAAAATAAATTTAAAGCTCTTTTTCTACACAATTATTCAAACGTTATCAAAATGCGGGTGTCTCTTTTATGCTGACAACAAAAGTTAATTAACATATGTTGCGAAAATAGTAATAATTAGTTAATTAGTATGCTATCTTTATCCTAGATGTTCTTTTGTTTTTCCTGTCTTCTGATAATAATGGAATGGCGCCATGTGTCTCAAAATGCAAACAGTGTGAATCACGATAAAACGTTATTTAAAATTACGGGGAAAATTTACATCACGACAAAAACAAAGAAAGTACAGTGTGATTAATCAAACGTCGGCCAGCGTGATGCATATACATATATACATTATAGTAAATTTTATTAAACAGAAATTACAGAATAATGTAAATGAAGGTTTACCATAACCTCCCTCTTCTACTTATTTCCTCATTTTTCTCCGATTCTTTAAATATTAATATTGCATTTTTTAGTCTAAACACCCAATAAAATGGGGTTTAGATGTTTGCGATTACGTTCATACACGGAAAAAAATATATTTTCAAATACATTATTCAAAAAGTCTTAATTTTCCTTACTTGTTATCTTCTCTCTATATACATATAAAAGAAGAAACTGACTGATTGACTGACGTATCAACGCACAGCTCACACCACTGGATCTAGAAACTTGAAATTTTGCATAGAGGTTTCTTATATAGCGTAGGCATGCACTAAGTAAGGGTTTTTCAGAATTCAACCCTTAAGGGGGTGAAATGGGGGTTCAAAGTTTGTAATGGAGTAAAATTGATATACCGTGGACTAAGTCGCGGGCTCAAACTAGTAAAAGTATAAAATTGTATTTGAAGTGAAAGAATTTAAAATAAGAGTGTTAAGAATAAATTAAAAATATAATTATGGCATGGCCTTGCCGAAAATTTTGTTTAAAAATGTCTTTTTGAGCATGCAGAATTAATTAAACAAGAAGGTTGATTACCCGCCAGGGCGGACATTGACATCTCAATGCATTTCAATAAAAATGAATACAATTTTCTATAATTACTTATTTTTACTTATTTAAATGATGATATAGTTATTATCCTAACAAGTGCGGAAAGAGTCACTTTCCCGCAAGCGACTGCCGTTACCCGAACGACGCGAAGCGGAGTTCGGGTAAGCAGTCGAGTGCGGGAAAGTGCCTTTCCGCATGAGTTAGGATCAAATTTTTTTCTACTAGCGTTAAAAAAACCAACATCATTTTTACAAAGTTTATTATTTTTTAATAAACAAAAAATAACAGGTATATAATGTTTACTTATTACTTATTATATATATTTATCGTAAAAGTACAATTGGATGCACTGTGTAAATTAATTGCTGAAGCTAGAGAGGTTGAAGTTGACTGATTCTGCATAGTGGAAGTTTGAAGAGACAGAGGTGTTGAACTTTCATGGACGCTACTGGGACCCGGTGCAATATCTAGGGACGTGGATGTTTCTAAGATGCAACTGGAAGTCGTTGGAATAGCTTGACTGATATTGAGAATTTTGTTGGACATATCTTTTTTCTGTTTGATGGACTCCTCTAGGTAGCCTTCGGCAACAGACGTGGATTTCCATCCCCCTAGGCGTTTAATATTCGTTATTCCTTCACCAGAATTGGCCAGTAGAGTGGCCGATGAGCGCCTACAGCTGTGACCGGTGTACAATTCAGGATTTTTATGTCCTATATAAGCCGCGATGTTAGAGGGCATTTTCCCTATGGTATTGATACCAACACACTGGGTAGTGCATTTTCCATTTCTGTAGTTTAAAAAAAATCGGCGGTGTGGAGTTTGTTTTGGTCGTAACCCTGCATATTTTCTGTACAGTCCTACAAAACTTTGATTATTAACTTCTTCAGATATTACAAAGCACCTGGTGGAATGGTTTTTGGAGTCTTGGATAGTAATGATTATATCTCCCTTGTCGTTTATGTCTTCAAGAGTGAGCTTGGTTAACTCCTCACGGCGGCAGGCACCAGCTAGTCCGAAAATAGCAACCACCTTGATTAAAAGGTAAACTTCATCTGGTGCTTCTGTCATAAACTTCGTAATGTCTTCTTGTGTGAAAATTAGTGATTTTTTTGGACGAAACCCTACATTTTGTCTCTTTATATATGCAGTTATTTTGTAGTACTTCCTAATGTCTAGATCCTTCTTTACCTTGAAGACGCTTTTCAACATGGAATACCGTGACCATAACGTATTCGGCTTCCACAACTTGGACATTTCGGAGAAATATGCCAAAAAGACCTCTTCTTTCAGCGACTTTACTTTTTTTGATTCGCACCAATTCATAAAATGTTGGTATTGTTTTTCATATCTTGATTTCGATTTCTCTGGCAGTAACTCCAAATTTGCCAGACTTGCAGCTTCCAAGATATCTTCTGGAAGCTCTTCGTAAGAAGAATCCATCGGGAATACTGTTTTGGGTAGATTAAACGTGTAGAAATCTAAAAAGAATCACTGCGTGTCTGCTGGCGTTTACAAATGATGTTAAATTGTGACTTTGACAATTTAATAAAATTGTTTGAGTGATGGTTGGCATGCCAACTTCTATGTACAGGGTTTTTTGAGTAAGTATTTTTAAATTTACTATTTTTGCAACAAACAGTGAAAAATTAGTGTTTCGCTGATATATCTCACTTGATTTTATTGGAAATGACTCTAAGACTTCATAATAATATTATTCATACATCACCAAAATTTTATTTCAATATAAAACATTAAAAAATATTTTCCCGCACTCAGTGCGGGAAAAATTTTCCCGCACGGTGCGGGAAAAATTTTCCCGCACGGTGCGGGAAACTTAGTCTTTCAGAGACAAAATGGGTGCGGGAAAACGGTGAATTGCGCACGCTAGTAGAAAAATATTTTTTCAAGTTTAAAATAGTTGTGATACAAACAAACACATTATATTCGAAAAATTAATTTTTGTGTTTAATTGTTGAAACAATATCTTGGTTGGTTTGGACAGTCCATTCAATAAATTGTTACTTTTCTGACTTTGCTCTCGTGCTGGTTAGCTATCCTATACAACCCAGGTCTCCACAGGATCCGATTTGTCCGCCGATTACCGTCGACCATTTTGAGTCCGCTAAAGTGTCTGCTATGGCGTACCATGTAAGAAAAAATGCCCTCTCAGAGGGTTTTCTCAGTTTCTCAGGGCGAGAAACATTAATATTACCTAAATACCTTTATACCAATAACATAAACGAGTCTTAATAAATATTATAAAATAAAGTAATCTAATTACGAAAATTACCTTCAACTACAGTTATCGATCATTCATTATTACACTAATAAGGAACAGAGTAAATTATTACCAGTGTAATAACACCAATATACTAATGGTTTATCATATTTTATAAAAAGTAAAAATAAACTTGTCCAGGTCTTTCCAGTTTAATTTGTATTGTCATCTAAGAATGCGGATACTGAGCAAGTATGTTTTAATAACTAAGTTATTTACAATTGTAATTAAAATATTTTATTGTTTGCTTTTCTTGGCCATAAATCGTATAATAACTGCGCGTTTACAAAAACTAAAATTAATGAAACGCCGCGTTATAAGTTATGTTTATAAAGCGAACAAAGCAATACTTAACTGACGAACAATAAGTTATAATTTTCAAGTCAGTTAAAACAATCCTAAATCTTAATTATCTCCTTAATTCTTAAGATTTAGTTCGGCTTTTACTGCTCCGGTTATACTCAATCTCCTACCTAACTTGCCAGTTCGGTTTTGTCACAAAACTATTATTAAATTTATGTGATTATGTGTCATTAAAACTCTAATATCATCATTTTTTGCTTCTTTGCTACCTAATGGCTTTTTGTAACGGTATATGATACTGCCAAAATAAGAAGTTCATCAAAAACAACAGTCCATATTTTAAATATTTTCTTTATGAATTTAGAGCTTAAAACTTGTTGGTCTATCTAGTATGTCTAGGTTATGTTCCTCTGACATGTACTGTATCAATAGCAGAGAGATATGTTTGCATTACTTTCTTATGCAAACTAGTATTTAGATTACAAGAAAAGTATAGTGCAGCTAAATTAAATCGTTTATCTTCCGTATATCTATAATAAAATCAGGGTACGGCCATAATTCCATGCCATTTTCTAAACGTTTTGACGTTCAATTAGTTTCGTTCCGTTAATTTCAATTAAATATTCATGAAGTTGGCTTCAATTTACGGACTTTTGCATAAAATGCGCACCGTGACGTAATTGAATGCTTCGCACCAAGTAAAATAGGCATGACATCATTAACTTGTCGTGCTTTTTACAATGTTGTATTCTGCTGGAATCCGTCATATCTGATTATAATCGAGGTAATGTTACATAGGCATTCTGCTGTAAACACTTATGCTTTCAGAGCTTCTGAAGCGTGAAGAGTTCATTATTTAAGTTAATTTGGTATCTATTATAAAAACAATTATTAATCATAAGATAACAAAAAGGAGTATTTCTGGAACAGTTAAAAGGCACGACAATTTGTCTTTGGTTAATTCCTGCTTAAACCAGAGCTGACTGCCCAGAGGGTTCGAAATCTCTTCTGGATCTTCATTTCTCATTTTTTGTAAAATCAATGAGTAACACAATTCTGGTCTGCTTGCCATCTACGGTCATATGACAATTTAACTATGCAAAAGTACAAATTTTAGTACTAATTAATTCCAAGGATTTTACCGAATTGCCCTTAAGAAATATCTAGAAGATATAAATATAACGATTAAAAAATTTCAAAGTCATCCGGTAATATACAACGTACTTACAATGAGAGGGGTTTTTGATCGCAATATTTTCATTATGGTAAGTACTAATGTGTGCATTGAGTTGACCCCGATATTTTTAGAGTTTGTGAAGATGTTTTCTGTGACGTCCAACATCGTCTTATGTTGATATCCCAAGATAGTCAGCAATGGGATTTAGAAAAAAGAAAAAAATTGATATTTTTGGTCATTATAAGAAAATAATCACTAATAAGAAAAGGTAGTATCAGATACGCGTTAAATGTTTAGTGTAGTAAAATAAGGTAAAATGGTGAGTGAGCGATAGAATTATGAAACATCTGATCTGAGGATATCATTATTTGAACGTCTTTGGGATGATCCTAGATCCTAATCAGTATCAGAAGTACGTCCCAGCCTACATAAGATTTTATAACGGGACGTCACTGGGATGTAATAAATACCCCAGGCTTACGGTTCTGGGACGTCCAAGGGACAGTTTTGTGTTGTATGGGTCGGTAATAATCAGTGTGGATATCATCGCAACGTAATATCGTTCGCTTGAATGAGAATGAGAGGCGCTGAACAAAAGAGTGTGCTAAATGCAGTGTGTTGGTACCCTTAAAATGAACGAAGAACACATCACTAGTATGAACAGTCGCTTGGCCTATCTTAATGGCCTGGCTAGCAGCGCTGATGTCGCGTCGTGTGGAGGGGGCTTTAGTCAAACTGTTCTTCGACAGACTGGAGGAAATAATCACTGTATAGACAACTTACTTAGTCTTCCTCCTTCTTAAGTTCCTTAACAACAGTGACTAATTTTGTTAAGGTTTTCAAGTTCCTCTTGTATCATTCCAGCCGGCACTAACCATCGGGGGATTAGATTACTCTTGATTCTAAAATTTTACTTCAATTATCAAATGTTTCAATATTGAACTGTCTGATTTTTTATCTATATCATTCTGTATAGTCAAAACAAAATTACTAGTTCTCTAAACCTAACTTTAAAACATACGTGATTATACCAGTGCAGTGTCATGAACTCATGAACAATGAAACATGCTCTAAGATAATTTGCTATACAGACTTTACAATAGTCTAGTCAGCAAATTAATTCAGCGTTTTCGTAGAGACCACTGTATTTAATCCCCACATAATTTATTCATCGTGCGACACCTACATATTTATAATTTTTACGTTAAAAACAACCGTTTTCGAGATTCGAATACTAAATTTTCATGGAACTTATATAACTGTGAATTTTAAAATACCATAATCCGAGTGAAAATGTACGAATGCATTTGTTGATTTTGGACACGTTTTCACGTTCCTATGACTAAGTTTACTTGTATAAAGTAAACTATTCTGTAACTTGTTGAAAGGGCTACATGTTTATCGTAGTTTGATTTGCTACTAACGTCATTTGCTAAGAATTAAATTTAGTTATCAAAAGTCATGCTTTGATTGTTGTCATGGAAGTTCTAATATTGTCACGACGGAAATTGTAGGGCTAGAGGCCACGAAATTTTTAACAGCACAGCCTCAATTTAAAAAAAATAAGCGTTATAATTTCAGGTATTAGTACGAGTCGCGAACTTCTTTAGAAGCTTAGCTTTATTCATATATTTGTGTTTCTCTTCCCCCTGGATCTATAATTTAATGATAAAAATTGTGTCCTATTTTTTCTCATATTTAACGGCCATACTTTATTGACGGTAGATACACAGATACAGCAAGACTATAGCCAATACAAAAACAAGCACATGGGAATTAAAACTAATGATGTGCCACTATTTGTTTTGAAATCTAATTTTAGAATGAACTGGTAAGTATAGGTTTACGTTTGTTTAGTATTGCTTGGTTAAATGACCGCCTCTAAATTCCTTCAGATTTGCTTTAAAAATAGAATTCGTTTTTCATTTTGAAATACAGGTATCACGCATTTGCAAAAAAAGTTGTCTATGGATACAAGTAAGAAATCGTCTAATACAAAAGACAATAAAGAAAATAAAGTTAGGAATTTTTGCTATATACGAAAAATCTCTAAAACCCGCTTGGCTAATTAAGTTTGAAAATCATTGAGATCACAGACAAATCATTCTTGGGAGTTGCAAGTCGTATGTCCGTTCGCTGGTATTTAGGAAAATTAAATGGGAGAATGAGTAATATTTTGCTCTTTTCCATTGAAAAGTTCTACTCTATATTGTAAAACCAATAGTTACATAATCATACTGAAAATATATTTAAAATATATAAAAAGCAAGTACTCGACCCTTTACTTATTCGATGTGGGTCTCAAAGACGGTTCCAACGATACCGAAAACTCATTTTTCCGAAAATAATGCTTACGAGACTGCCTGGGCACTGGGCAGGGACGGTATATATCCCACACAATCATAACACAATACACAGCCCAACACACATTTTGGTGCTTGCGATTTTTCAAGTGTTCTTAGGTAATTTTGGCGTGCACAGGTCAAAAATATCATCAGATTTGATCTATTGAGTCTAGTTTTCTAGATATGACAGATTCCCCTTATTTTCTGACTCAATAAGTATTTTCGCCTAAAAAATATATATATTTTTTTTAATTTTAGAACATTTTAATGACATAAAAAAACACTACAGTGGCTATAATAGCAATTATTCTTCAAAAGAATCAAATAAAATCATATGTTATGAAAGGAAAAGTTTGTTGACACTTCTTCTGAAGCTTCTCTTGTGGGACATTCTTGAATAAACTTGTTAGAACAGTCTCTTTGCAAGTTCCAGCACTAATCTGCCATCATGTGGTGTATTCCATCTTCCCTGGTAGCAGTCCTCTATTGTTCTAATATCCTGATGAAAGTTTCACCTTGCTCTTTGCTAATATCACCCAAATTTTCAGGCTAACGCAAGTCCAAGTGGCTGTGTAAGTAATGAACTTTTTTACTCATATTACATTCAAGATCTCTGAAATTACTGATCATGTTGTTTACTATCTCACCATAGTTCATAGCTTTGTGGTTGCCCAGAAAGTTTTTGACAAGTGGAACAAATGATGTCCACGCATTTCCCTCAGCCTCACTTCTGAAATCTACGAAAACAGGATGAGCTGTCTTGTTTGAGGATCATCAAAGATTCCAGCTTTCAGTTTTTCTGTACCGAGTCCAGGGATTTTTCGTCCTATATACGCAAAGTATGGTCCAATTCGTTCAAGAGCCGTCACAAACTGTTTCATTAAGCCTAGCTTTATATGTAGTGGGGGCATTTTCTAGATGTTGTAAATTCAATTACATTTTAAAAGGTTTCTGTTTTTCGATTAAAATAGTATAACCTACCTAAAGAGTTTTCGTTTATTATCGTAAAGCATATATCGTCCCTGTTCAGGCAAAGTATCGTAAGAGCCATTTATGCAATTTTACAGGAAATGCAAAAAAACTGATTTCTTATTATATTTTTCTACCGGTCAAAAAATACATCTATGTATATATTGCTGAATTGGTGCTTCAATAAGCTTTCACTTAACACTCTACACGATGCCCTTGAAATTTTTTTCCATTTTCCAGTTTACCCCCTAAAATTAACCCCCAGAATCAAAATTCAACTTTTTATACTTCACGTCTATAATTGGACCATCACACTCTATCTCTGTGCTAAAATTCAAATTTTTGCATCGAATAGTTTCAGAGAAAATCGCCTGTGACAGGCGGACGGACGGACACCAAAGTGATTCCGTTTTACTAATTTTAGCGCGGAACACGAAAAAAATATGTTACAAGCTCTTTCATAAAATAAACATGCAGGCTGGAGCAAATTAATAGTACTTTGGTTTTTGGTTGCCGGTTGCACTGAGTTAAGACTGGGTTTAAATAATATTCCTAATCCTAATTAAATTTTTTGTACGTGGCTTTATAAAGATGTTCAAACATCAGAAAAATAGACGACATCATCATCATCATAAAAAGAGATATTATTTATTATAAAAATAATAGATATCTTGCAATTCCTCCAACAAAAAGTACGAAGCATGACAATCTCGCAACCTCAGGGGGGTTGACCCTGACCCTCCCCCGCGGTCGCCCATGCTTATTAATATTTATGGAAATTCTTTGACTTGGACTTCAGAAAAGCAATCAATTTTCCATATTTGGAGATGTCTGGATTCTTGTAAACTTTCAGTGGCTTTTACCATGGAATACTTAGTTCATAGCGATGATGGAGATACTTTTTCACTGAGGTTGTGACAATTTTGTCACAGGCTTTGCCTATTTTCGCTCATTATTTTTATTATAAATGCATATGTAATTCCTACCTTACGCTCTATAAGTTCGTTTTTGCTTCGCCTCCAGGTTGGGTCCAAGGAGTTTTAATTTAACTGATTGCCTTTTATCTCGTCTGAGTCTTTACTAGCTGCTAGTGAGCTTTGGTAGCTTGCTTTAGGGGTAGGGGTCCCTAGTTCGGTTTAACCTTTTTCTTCTTTTTTGGCCCTGAATTTCATTGTCCTTACCTTTCCAAGTTCTCACTGGAGATGGAAAGTGCAGTTAATTTAGTTATCGCTAATTCATTGGTTTTACTTACCTTTTCCTTTCTGGAAACTATTTTGTTAACGTTTCCTTTTGACATTGGAACCAGCTGGTCTTGAACACCTTTAATTTTTATGTTTTTCACTCACACTGTGTCCTGGTTTTCGCCCTTGCTCTTTACTATTCTGTATTATTTATCCCTAGGTGGAACTGCATTTGCATTTCGAGATTTTACTCTTAAACTTTTCCATTATTACAGCATTGTTTGTGTACTTTGTCAATTATAAATTGGGAGGTTGTAAGCACGCACAGTGAATTTTTGGCGCCCAAGGTGGGGCCTATTAAAAAAAAATTATTGCTGAAATTCAGAAAATAAGCTAGGTTTAAACCGAGACTTGCTCGTCTGTAATATGCCACGTTAAGATGCAGGTCAAAAGACCTCGATCACAGCAATCTAAATCGACGTAGTCTAATTATAAATTGTGAGGTTGTAAGCACGCACAGTGAATTTTTGGCGCCCAACGTTGGGCCTATTAAACAAATATATTACTGCAGAAATTCAGAAAATAAGCTAGGTTGAAACCAAGACTTGCTCGTCTGTAATATGCCACGTAAAGATGCAGGTCAAAAGACCTCGATCAAAGCAATCTAAATCGACGTAGTCTAATTATAAATTGTGAGGTTGTAAGCACGCACAGTGAATTTTTGGCGCCCTAGGTGGGGCCTATTAAAAAAAAATTATTGCCGAAATTCAGAAAATAAGCTAGGTTGAAACTAAGACTTCCTCGTCTGTAATATGCCACGTTAAGATGCAGGTCAAAAGACCTCGATCAAAGCAATCTAAATCGACGTAGTCTAATTATAAATTGTGAGGTTGTAAGCACGCACTGTGAATTTTTGGCGCCCAACGTTGGGCCTATTAAAAAATATATATTACTGCAGAAATTCAGAAAATAAGCTAGGTTGAAACCAAGACTTGCTCGTCTGTAATATGCCACGTTAAGATGCAGGTCAAAAGACCTCGATCAAAGCATTCTAAATCGACGTAGTCTAAGCTAACGCAAATTAAGTAATGTCTAGTGGGACCTTAATCACTGCTTATAATGACAGCAAAAATAAATAGAAAAACAATCCAGAAACGCTCGGTATGTTAATAACAGTTTGATAGATCTAGGAGATAATTATGCTAGTAGAACATCTTCATTGATATCTTCAAATCCTTCATATTTTCCCCACTCGTCTAATTCATGAAATTCTTCATTGTAATTGATTCTGGATTTTTCGGGAATGATACTGAATGTTGCTTTGTCAGCCTTTTCTAAAGTTTCTTGAGAAATTTGGAAATTTTCCATTTTATTGTTGTAATTGAAGTTTGCTGAATTTCGATCGCTTCACGTTTGTGTTTTTGTCAAATAAACGAACCCTTGGTTACATACCCAGTTTTCTTTGCAAATTTCTAGCGCTTACGAGTAGCAGCAACCCACCTGTATGAACGTCATTGTTGATAAGGTTAATGACAAATTATTAATGACATTTTTGATAATTAAATTTCATTTTATAAACTTTAATTTTTCGCTATTATATTATGAAAGTGTTGGATACAATTTTATATTAGACACGTGCGTTATTACATATAAATCAATTAGAAAATTATCCCACTCGGCCTTGGTTTTTCTGACCATATTAGGTGAATGAGCTTTAATCATCTCCTGATGATGCCAAAATGGTTAGTGAAACGCGTGTCCAGTGAAAAAATAAAGTATTTTTCTCAGGTAACACAATATTTATTTGCATCTGCATTTTAATAAGTTTTTGTGTTCAACACTTGCCCAAATGAAAAACCACAACAAAAATTTACTTTCCAAAAAGCGTTTCCAAACTAAAATAAAGCAAATTCCGTACAGCGTTCAAAAACTCTCTGTTATATATCCACACCAGTTGCGACCTACATTATTATAATAATATTCAGGGAATCTCTATATGTCACCGAGAAATGCCATCAAATATTGCTTGCGGCATGAACTATTTTAAATTTAGGTCACAAGAAACGTTATACATCCAGACTATCCCAACTCGTGTTTTTTAATTCCAGTGATGTTTTTTTTTCAGGCGTTTATATTAACAGCTTTTGCCATGTGGCCCGATAATATGCCCAAAAATAAACGCTCAGTTTTTATGTCGGGGAAATATTTGAGATTTTTAGTTCTGAACATCAAAATTTATGGAACATATTCTACAGCAAAAGGCAGTCCAGGAGCAGAACTATGCATAATTTTGTACTAGGGTTGAGCCGATACCGATACTCAGTATCTGAGCAGTGTCGATACAACATTGATAGCTGTCCAGACAACACTGAAGACTTACCATGGTTACTGCAAACTACAAAAAGAAAATTTTGGATAAAGATAATGCAATTACATTAACCCTTTGTTCATAACTTTTTCAATTTCGAAAGGGAAAGTGAATCGTACCTCGGACGCCTTGCACATATAAAATATGAACATACGTTTATGTAATTTATTTTTGACACACCCCATATTTACCTTTTAAAGCATTATAATCATTTGCTACTTTTAAGAGATGCCAGCACAAGCGGTACAAAAGATCCTATCTCGTAGATATCTCTGGGTAATATCGGCGGTAATGCAGCTTAATTAATGGCTGTTTATTGTTATAATAAATTTATTACGCATGCCTGTTCGACAGGTCTGACAGGCCATAAATTTAACTTTAATGAAGAAAATCCTTAATTAAAAAAATAGTTTCTACTTGGGTGATCACGTGCGGTAGACGCTCGAGATTTTGTATAGGCCTAATATGGATGCGCGACTATCGTACTTCTAAAAGTATGTATTGATAAAGTTAAAATTAAACTTTCTTATTTACACCGTACATACCATCTTAAATTTTGCGAACATGGAGTTTCAGTTTCTAAATACTGAAATGGAAATAAACATTATTTGTTCAGTTATCCTACGCTTACTTAAGACCATAGAAACTTTAAATCTTTGTTTACTTTTTAAGGCCTATCGATGTATGAATTATGCATGCGCATTTACCTTTATGTAAATCTGAAATTATCTCGGAAATGAATAACCTTGTTTAAATAAGGCTTTCATAATATCATACTCTTTATTAGCGGCGTTCGGTAATTCAATTTTTTCCATCGTTTTGCTCGGAATTTTTGACGGGCACATGACTTATTGTTGTAATCAGTACGACTAACCACGTGCCTGTCAAAAATTCAAAGAAAATCGATGGAAAAAATTGAGTTACCGAACGCCGCTATTGTAACATACTAACTTAAAACAACTATAAAACTGGTAAAAACGATATAAGAAGGCGCACAGAAGTGCAGTTACGTACTTACTATTAAGCTTGCCTTCTACCCCTTGAAGCTTACCTGAAAACAAAAAAATTATTTTAATAACTTTAAAAATTCATTGAAGAAATACAAATTTTATGTGGAACTTTTCCTGTAAAAACGCAAAAATTCAAATCAAATTTTTGTGACGAAAATGTATAGCATTTTGCTCAGGTTTATAAGTTTTTCCCAAATTTCGGGAAATATTAACAGAAGTTGTACAAAAGATATGGGCAATTTTAGTAAAACTTTCTTGCAGTGTAACCAAAAAGAAGAAAGAGCTAACCCTACCAAAGCAAACCCTAATTTTTGCTGTTCTCGTCTTACAAGGGGACTACCACACATGTTAGTAACTGATTGTAATAATTTTTATATATTGGTTGTAAAGGAGCTCATCCTCAGTACGAGGGGCAAACAATTTTATGCGACGAGCTTTAGTTATAAAGTAGTATTTTTTTTTTAGAAACAACTAGTATGTTCAGACATGGACATGAACCCTGATCGGCCGCTGCAAAGAACAGCGCTGCTGAGCTACGAAAGTGGTTATAAAACCCAGTATATAAGATGGGTCGATTATCTCCAAAATTAAAGCCCGTCGCACAAAATTCTTTAACCCTCCTACTGAGGGACTACAATCTGCTCTAAAAATAATACAATCGGCTATTATTAACATGTTTGGAAGGCTCCTTGATAGTGTCAATTTTTTGTCATTTAGAATATTCTTGTTGCGAAGTGGAACAGTGTTAAAGAAGAAAGCAATTCTTTCTGGATCTGTTTAGTTTTAATAAATTATGTAGTTTAGAATCAGCTGTTAGAATCAAATGTCACTTCAGTCCTAATTTGTTTCATCCGATGCATGTCAATTCGGATCTCTTTCGGAACAGAACTGAGTTGAAATGTTGAATCTCAACCCGGCATATCCCAATTTTCAAGTAGATAGAGTTGCATCCGATCGGTTTCATTCCCTTGGAAGTGCCAATGTACCCATACTGAATGATTCATCTATCTACGATTTAACCTAATTTATCCCGAGTCGTTCTCAAGCCAGCAAGCGGCTAACTTACCTTTTTGGCGCACTGGATATTTAACCGAACACTTAGATTTAATTAAGGCTTTCGTTGCATATTAAAATGTCTTTTAAAATATCCTTAACAGTCAAGTTTTGACCTTAACCGGGTCTGTAAACCGTCAAAACAAACTCCCGGTATTGGCATTCTTGTTGCCGTCGAAGCATTTAAAGTCGCTGGTTCGGCATTCTTAAGCCCCACGGAATTTAAAAACACGGTTTCGAGAAGATTATTTGTGAGTGTAACATGCTGTTTTGTAAAGATAAATTTGCGTACTGGGTCTGGTTTCTTTAGAGAAATGTGATTTATTCTTATTAGTCTGTCGGTATAATGCATTACATTTTCGGGTGACAGAATGTTGGTGATGTAGTTAAAAACTGTTTTTTTTTCTAAGCGTCATTTGAAAAAAAAACATTAGTTTACTTACAAAGGGAGAGAGGAGAAAATTTCTATGAATAGGTCTTAGACCCCTAAATAACATCCTAAAATACTTTATCAAAATGCGGATGTGTTGCAGAGGACAAAAATTAATTAAAAATAGCGTATAATGGTGTCAAAGTGCGGCATGACTGCACTTGCTTTCAGTGGCGGCTGGTGAAATTTTAAAGTTGTATACCTCTGTTGCTACTTACGGGACCCATATATTTTTATACCCTTTTCACTCTAAACGACATAACCATAAAGTGCACGAAGGTTCCGCGAATCGATCTAACGAAAATATGTAAGTTTCTTGATCGATTTTTCATTAATTCTGTTTTTGACGATTTTAGGGCAAAACTTTTTTTTTAATTCAATTATCGTTTCGAATTCGTTTAACTGAAACTAAAAATAAATTATTTTACCAAGAGCGACGTGAGTGGTGGAAAATGTCACCACATGTTCATTTAAATGTATTCATAGTTCTAGTACAATTATGGATGTTCTTTCATTTTTTCTACACATTTACTACACATACTGCCAGTAAATTAATTTCAGCAAGATTTTAGATTTTGTTCCACTATTTAAACATCATAAATTTTGATAAAAAAATGTAAAGTCCGGCCCTGACAAAAGTTTAAGTTGTGTAAACAGAACGTTACTATGATCTATCCAATTTGAATTGAGAATGACCCATTTTACATCGGAGAGATCATTTATCTCTCTCTCTCTCTCTCATGTTCTTTTTCTTTCTCATCTTCTTTCTCTTTCATACTCGCAAAAGTTTTACAACTGATGGAAAGTCAGGTTATGAGAAACATAAACACGACATATTTCAAGCCTCTCCCATAAGTTGTTTTCGCAGTGCAAAAAATATACCTAAAACGTTTAGATAAAGTGTTACGCACCTGCATTGATTGAAGGCTGTATTATAGATCCATTTTCATTATATAATTCTTTTTAACATTATAATTATTATTGTTTATCTTAATGAAAATATTTATTAATTTTTGCTAATTTGTCGTGATTTATTTAAAAACTTTTTCTCCAATCCTTTTGTTGCGAATTATTGGTTAGAGGGAGTATTGTGTTTTAGAGGGGTAGGAAACAATTTTAAGCAGTATAAAAAAGATTGTTAATGTGGCTATGCTGACAAGGTTTTTGCTTAATAAAAATGAGATTCTTGCAAATGCTGTTTGTGTTTAATAAAAACATGAGGTATTGTGCTATAAAATCATAAAACTTACAAAGTATTTTGGCAGATTAGCAAATTAGTTTTTGTGACAATTCCGATAAAACTTTCAAAGCAGACAACCAGAAATACTTGCACAAACAAAGGCAGCTGTGATAAAATGTTTGAACATATTCCTTTTTATTGGCAACATCGTTTTTATTTGTTTTTTACTAATCCCCCTTTGCCAACCAGGATAGAAAGAAATCGGATTCCGTTGGGAATTTTATCAGGAAAGAAAAGAATTTTGTGATAGCTAATCTTTCAAAGTAGATAACCAGCAATACTTCAACATATTCTTTTTTATTTGTCTTTTTCTAAAGCACTTTCGCCAACAAGGATAGAAAGAAATCTGATTCCTCCGCGAATATCAGGAAAGAAAAGATGAATATTGTGATTGCTATAAAATCTGTTCTGGAGTAAACTGTCCAGGGAACTGACCAATAGGGTGAATTCTTGTTCAATTGTTTTTTTCTGTCATCATTCTCAAATAAAATTGTATAGAATATAGAAATGACATGAGTCACCGGTCGCCATTAAAATCTTACCTGATACTGAGTATAGGTATTCCTATTTTTTGCCTATAACTCAAGCCGATGAATGTACAACTACTGATGAGGGCAAAAATGCGTTCCTATTTTAAAAACAAAACAATTCACAAAACTGATCTCAAATTATTGAATTAAATAAACCCTCCTCTTAAAAGGGGACTTTGGATCCCATTTGCCAAATTCATTACGTCTAAAGATCTGCGAGATTTAATGAAAGCCTCCAAAAATTGCTGGTAAAATTCCGAGTCGAATTTGGCAGCTGTTATACAGTCTGAGTTTATAAATTTTAGTAAAAAATTCGAGAACTTATATCACCTGAAGCTAAGAAACAATTTTAATGAATCCCGGGTTTGATGCCGATTTAAAATTTCTTTCAGGATTGAATGCTTTAGACAACGGTACAACTAAACGTTGTTTTGGGGTCATATACAGCCAGATTCTCCAATGTTAGTCCGGTCTAATTTGACAATCAAAAGTTTTAAACTGACAAGTGTAAGAATAAGACAACTAAGTTTGATTCTATGAACTTATTTCTGAGCTTTTCGCAATTTTATCAGGAAAAGGAAAATTTTAGTACGTACTTTCAACAATAATAGAACTAAATTCATTACAGCAACTCCTTCCAAGATGAAAATCATTTGGAAACCAAGTAAATCGCTGAAATATCACAATAATTCATAAGTTTTTAATAACAAGGACAGGACAAAAACCTGTCAGAACATAACTGATCAACTATAAGATCTTAATTTAAACCAGTACTAAATCTTAAACTTTCTTAGTGAATCTGGACGTTCATGTTTAGCTGGAACTGTCGATTTTCTAATACGAGAATAATTTCTGTTATAATATAATCAGTTTTTGATTTATAGTTTGATGTGATTAGAAAACTTATTTTCTATACAAAGATCACTTTTTAATTTTACCGACCGTGTCACACTTGACACCTAATTTATAGTTTTTCAATAGTTGGGAAATAGTTCCAATAAACATTTAAAATATTTTACTTTGGACGTGACTTAATGATCGATAAACTAGATTTATGTATAATGCTTTAAATGTAGTTCATAAATCAAAAGATACACAGAAATAAATGGTGCTGATTTACACATTTTATTTAATAAGGATATTATATGGGCTATTATGGCCATTTATGGTATTTTATTTTTATTAACAATACCTATCTATGGTATACAAGTATTATATCTGTTCAAATTCGAAGACATCCATCAACAGAGAATGTGACTTTTTAAATTTATATGTTAAGAAACAACAATCAAGCTCTTTGTGACAGGATTAGTTTAAAATATGTTTACAAAGTGCCCTAGCGAATGCTATAAACCTTAAACGTAATATAAAGAATAACAATTTTAATATTTTCAGTCATTTGGACTTGCAGCAAAAATAGAATCTATCTTTCTGAATAGAAGTTAGAAATAGAAGTTAAAATTGCGATTTTTGTTTGGCCCCACTGTGAGCGACAGTCTGAGCAAGCTTGATCAAATATACAGTGGGATTTTGTATTCCTTTGTAAACTAAAAACAAAGCTACATTTTGATCTATGTCTTTGTTCGATAGCAAATAGCTGCTAGACAGAGATATGACAGCTTCGTTTCTATTATAGAAAATTATATCATACAGAATACAGCTTGTCAAATATAGCTTTGCCTCTGACTTAGCTCCGCCCGCAGAAGCGCAGTAGACCATGCAGTCCGTATTAAAAGTGCATGGTTTATTAGTTCATTTATATTCTGTCTTGACGTGCATTTCAGTATGGAGTTCGTGTCTAAAGTAAATGCCAAAGTGTTATCTGGGCAAAGTCGTGAAATTTAGGCAAATATTGTTTATTTTATGATCCAAGGAGCTGAAGCGAATCAACCCATCATGGATTTAAAGAAAGTCTAAAAGCGTTATTTCGCGTGTATTCGCACAATTCGAACAATAGTGAGTGAGATGAGAAAAGTCGAAAATGGTGAGTGCTCTTCATTTTCAACGAAGGAAGGTAGGTAGAGGAATCGGAAGGTGGTAGAAGAATTCTTCCTTGACGAAGGTGGTACCACCCGACACATCCTCTTAAAGGGCTGGTGAAATTCCTACGGATGTTTCCAGCTCTGGATGTATGAGTCGATTTTTCCCAGTACACTCACGGTACATAATACTTACTTCGGTCTTCGTGAGCTGTCAGAAGATAAAAAAAAACTCCTAATAAAAAAAAGAAGAATATCGAGCGTTAAAACCGAATTGGACGGTTGTGATGAAGGAGTCCATAGACGATATTTGTCAACTTTAATGTGACCGGAAAAAAAGTGCCAACCTTGCGTAAAACTCGCCAGGGGCGGCTTTAGAATTTCGTGTAGGGAGGAGGGGGGACGTGAGAAATGTACCCTATTTCATAATGAACGAAATATCTAAACCCCTTCTTGCGAAAACAGAACGATTTGTCATCCTGACGTACCGATATTCTAGCATTCTTTTAATTACTTATACCTTCTGTCCATTTGGACTGATATATGAAAATTTTTCGAAAACACATTTTTTCGAGAATATATTTTCTCGAAAACAGATCTTTTTCATTAATACAGATATTCGAAAACTAGGGACGTTTTAATTTTTTTCTTTCTGAAACCAACTTTTTAACTTCAAAAATTTTCAAATTTTGCATGTCCCCGATGCAAATAATCCTATTTATTTATAACTTTAACGAAAAAATAAGCGATTTAAATTAGTGGGAGGTATTCGTAGATAATTAAAACCGTGAAATATTTGGGTCAAAAATCGAAATTTCCAGTTTTTCCTAAATATATCCGTTGTCCAGTGATTTTAGGTTTAGGTAAATGTATTGCAAAAAGAAAATATTTGAGATTTTAAAGTTTCACTTATAAATCCGACGTTTTGTTTTCGAGTTATTAGGTACCAAAGAGGGGCCTGCAAGAATTACTTGCCATTTTCCAATCCTCACCAGTTTCAATATAGTTCTGAAGCTCCGGGTCCTCCACAACCTCCGAAAATTTACATTGATTTAATTCACTTTTGCGATCTGTACCCGATTTCAACGGAAATCGCGGAAATTTCGACTTTTACGCTTACGTTATTTACGCTCCGAAACGAAACATCCTGTATAACTAAATTTTTACCGAATCTAGTTGCACTATTCATCTATCAACTCGAAAAATTCGATTGCTCCCCCTCTGACTGTTTCCGAGAAGAACAAACCAGTTCGACTTTAGGTTAAGCTTTACGTTAACATGTAGATTGACAATTATTTTTGCTGATCTCCTGACGTCATTATTCACTAAGAAAAAATGGTTGTTTTAAATTGTAATAAATTATATCGAAAAGTAAACATTTCTTGAAATTTTTTTTTTTTTGGGTTTGTAATGACTCCTTCCTTATTATGTAATTTTATTTTTATCGCTGACAGTACTTTAAGCAGAAGCCGCTCAATACTAGGTTTGTTCTTTTGTGTTGCACCAAAGTGCACTAACATACACTTTTTTTTATTCGCGAACAGATGCCCATAAGCAAAAAATTAGTGCAGATTAGTGCAGTTTCGTGCAACACAAACATATTGCCATTTCTGTTATCCAAATGCTATCTCACTTCCTCGTCCGCGCAACTATGAAACTTATCAGAGGCAAAGCTATATTTAACAAGCTGTACCAAGCTATGGTGATTTTTGACGCGCAGCATGAGACAAAATAAAAATAGTTTCTTAGCGTTTCTTTTTATTTAAAAATACAAATAAATAAAAAATTTAAACAGCAAGTAATATTTAACAGAGGCATCGTCCTTTATTTAGTACAATTAATACAGATTTTTCAAAATTATTAGCATAAATAAGCGGGTTAAATTTCCAAAGCACACTTCATTACATTAGTCAAATACACTCCTGCTGAATACGTTTATTTACTCATTGACAACATTTGTCTTTAGGTATCCACCCTAATATTTTCTTAAGCCCCGAGTGACAGCACCTTAATATTGTTTGACTTATTTGACTTGGCAGTTCCGAGCCGCACCTTTAAGATCATTTTACTTGAAGAAATGCAGTTGCTAATGATTTTTACCGTTCCCAGTTTTCAGTTCGTGTTTACTATTTGCAAAAGGCAACAACCCTTAAAGTAGGGCCAAGCCCTTTGTCGATTGAAGGTGAAAGACATTTTTATTGTTTAGATATATAGGTTATTGGCATGCTGTATAGGGATACTGGTTATAAATGGATCAAAATCTAACTTTTTTTAATGGTATCATCTCAAAATTATTTCTGATTTAGATCAGCCTATAACCCATTGAATTTTTCATGACATGCTTGATGAAAGCGTCATTAAAATTTGGCGTCCCGAACGGTCAAAACCTGTTAAGTAATGGACTCTTCTCTACTAAACACTGTGAATACATAGTTATTTGTTAAACGTTGTCAGTCACATAAACATAATAAGAGTTTTTACTGCTTTAATAAAATTATCAATTATTGCACACAAGGACATCTGATACTGATTTTATTTTAAAGGCACTAAATTAAGGGATATCTGACCGAGAAAGTGGTTTTTATGATCTTCGACGAGAATAAATCTGCAGTTTTATTCATGCACCAGCGCAATTCTGTCATTCCACATTCGAAATATCGTAAAATGGGTTGTAAAATCAGTCGTTTTAAATTTTATCGCCCCCGGTATCCAAATAATAATATACGTTATCTCGTTTATTATGTTGTTTCAGCAAATAAAATAAAACGCACTCGGCACATACACACATATACAACAATAATTTTAGTTACTTAATAATAAAATTGTGTTTCACACAGGGCACCAGCATGAAAATCTCTTATATAGATACCATAAATCCACAAAGTAATGTGTAACACTATATAAACCAAATTGGTTCCAATCATAGACAAGATATATTTAGACCATCACAACGTATTCGCGACACCAGCTGAATCCGTCCAATGTATGGGCGAAAAAGTGCGTTTGTACGCATTGGGCGCCAGTCAGATTTTTAAACGACGGTCCTCTCGAGGCATGCGCACTCGGGACGTCTCGTAAAAGTGGTTGTTGAACTCAATGACGCAACGCGGCGATCAGAACCGGGCCGAAAAAATCTCAGTCATTTGTATGTTATAGTATTTTTGGTTGGGGTGGCGAATATAGCGAACCTCTGAAGCTTGTTATTTTGATACAAAAATAGTCTTTACAAAGTGTTACAGACATTTCATATGTTTCGCCAATTATGTATCCAACTTTTAAATATAAGGAATTATTTCGTAGTCTATTTCTTACAAGTAGTGCATAAATACAAATAGTTTAATTCCAAATTTAAATTTTATCAATATGTGAAAGAATAGGAGGTAAAAAATATAATTTATCTTAAATGCACTACGGTGTTGAAGTGAATACACACACGGAGAAGTAGAAATATTTGTCAGTGACGTATATTGAGTGTGGTCAAGGTGTCAGAGAGGCACTGATGGGGTGTGTGTGTATTAGGGGCATTATATAAGGGGTAAGATGGTGTAAGAAGGTCATATATAGTGACAATGCCTCCTTCCCCTATATTGCATAAGGGTGAGTGTGACCAAAAGGCATATTTGCGCTTTCGCCAAAGGGGCACTAAAAATACTAGTGGATTAGGGTAGAGGGGAGTATTTTAAAAGGGATGGCGAAAGAAAAAAGTGCTTTCGCCAAAGGATCGCTAAGATATCAGTGGATTAGAAGGGTGTGTCCAAAAGGCATATTTACGCTTTCGCCAAAGGGGCACTAAAAATACTAGTGGATTGGGGAAGAGGGGAGTATTTTAAAAGGGATGGCGAAAGAAAAAAGCGCTTTCGCCAAAGGATCGCTAAGATATCAGTGGATTAGAATGGTGTGTCCAAAAGGCATATTTGCGCTTTCGTCAAAGGGGCACTAAAAATACTAGTGGATTAGGGTAGAGGGGAGTATTTTAAAAGGGACGGCGAAAGAAAAAAGCGCTTTCGCCAAAGGATCGCTAAGATATCGGTGGATTAGATTGACATGGGGCCGTAAGTAGTAGCGCTTTCAGCAAAGTATCAAGTGCACACACTGTAAATAGGTGTAAAAATATTTACATCTTACCCTAGAACTTGGTTTGTTCAATAATTATACAGGATGGGATGCCAATCCAATAAATATACACATGTAATTTTTTTGATTTACTATTTTACTTCTTAAAACAGTTGCATATTTTATTTCTATTGTTTAGAATACTGTTTATATTTTATTTCAACTTTCAATTTTGTAAATGTAACGTTTAAAAAATTAAGAGGGGGGGGGACATTAAAGAGACGCACTGTATATATATAAACTGAGCTATTTTCGAGGAATTATCGACAGTTTTGTATAGCAAGAAAACTAAGATTTAAGTCAACAAACTATACACTTTTTGTTAAAATCTCACTAATGGTTACATTTTTATCATTAATAAAAAGAATAATTACAAGTAATATATTTAGCATTTATTACTCGATAAAAGATTCACGTCATGTGAAATAAATTTTGAAGTACGGTCCTGTCTATCACAAGGCAAACGTTCGACAATGCGCAAGCCCGCAGAGGACCGGCTTTGTTTACGGATTCAGCTCGGTAAATTTGCCGCATTCGTAATTGACATTATTTCTCTACTATATATTTTCTCTATGGTTCCAATAGATAAGTTTAAAGAGTAAACAAAATTAAAGTCAATTAAATATATTTGTTATTATGTTATTAAATTCTGAAGAGCACAGGAATGATTTTATCATTTACATTTTTTATTGGATGTCAAAAGAGGTGAGATTGATATGGGACTTGAAGAATTGGAGGTTAGTGTTCTGTACCGGGTGTCCAATTTTCGTTGTCATTGCGGGGTATCTCCGTTGTTAGTAAAGATAGAATGATGCGGTTTTCGCAAACCTGGGCCACTTTTTCGAGAAACGAAAGATGCCATAATCAGAATTATCCTAGCCCTCTTGGTTTTTGAGCTACAGGGTGAAATTGAAAATTAGCACTTTTAAGACATACCTCGTATCTCAGCTTCCTGATAACCTATCGAAAATGTAAAAACGCATTCTTATAGAACTTTTTACGTAGAATTCAGTGGCGTACTTTAATTTTTTTTTTGGGCTACTATTTTCGAGATTCGACCCAAACTTTGGTTTTTTTAAATGGAACACCCTGTATATTTTTATGCCATTAGATTGCATTAATTTTTGTCGTCAAAGTGGTATAAATAGTTTATAATTATTATTTTTGCAAATGGTAAAAATTTAAAAAAATGATAAATTTGATGTGTTATTTTTATATAGTTGGCCGTGATTTGTGTTTTAAAATCCCTACAAATATTTTGTATGTTCTATTTCGATTATTTTAATAAAATACAAGAAAGGGACGCAACAAACTTATTATAAAAATATTTTTTTTATGTTCTATTTTGATGATTTTAAGTAAATACAATAAATATAATAATTATAAACTATTTATACCATTTTGACGACAAAAATTAATGCAATCTAATGGCATAAAAATATACAGGGTGTTCCATTTAAAAAAACCAAAGTTTGGGTCGAATCTCGAAAATAGTAGCCCAAAAAAAAAATTAAAGTACGCCACTGAATTCTACGTAAAAAGTTCTATAAGAATGCGTTTTTACATTTTCGATAGGTTATCAGGAAGCTGAGATACGAGGTATGTCTTAAAAGTGCTAATTTTCAATTTCACCCTGTAGCTCAAAAACCAAGAGGGCTAGGATAATTCTGATTATGGCATCTTTCGTTTCTCGAAAAAGTGGCCCAGGTTTGCGAAAACCGCATCATTCTATCTTTACTAACAACGGAGATACCCCGCAATGACAACGAAAATTGGACACCCGGTACTTCTGTAGCTGAACAGTAAAGGAATATACGAGATATCGTGGCCTTATCTACATACAATAAGATGAATTTCAGAAAATTAAATTTTCGAGTTGATACCACTACCTACTTCCTTCTTTTAGAGACATTCGAAAAAATTGTTTAACTTATCTTCATATCAGTTTAGGCTCACAGAAGAAGTTAACAGAAGAAGTAGGTATTTGAAAAAAAATTGTTAGCTATAATACGCCATACATAAATAGGTACTAGGTAACTTTTGCCCTCAGGAGATTATTTTATTACATCAGAATTGATTTCTAATTTTCTATTAGCATAACGAAACAATCACATTTTGTAGATGAAATAATTTTTTTGTACGTTTCAAGCTTAGAGCTGAGTACATTATTAAGACTTTGAAAAACTGGTTATTATAGCCACTTCCACTTAATAACTAGGTATTACAAATCCGGTAGCGGACGAGAAAAATTGTGTTTCTTTATTTAATTTCGAATCAACAAACTTTTGGGACCGGAGAAGCGAATTGGAGTGCGGGATGGGGTATAACATACTTAGGAGTAATAACTGTATAACTAAGTCACTAAGAGAGCCCGTTGAAATTTTTAATTTTTATAAGACTTTTAATAATCAAAATAGAAAAATGAAAAAATCAGATGTTATGCTATAACCTAAAAATAGACCAGGAAACGAAAGCAAAATGGTTGCTGACGCAACGAAATTTTAAACATTTTGACAACATGACCAGACGGATAATAAAAAAATGCCCTAACTGATAAAGTAGATGATACCTGCCTTTCCCTTCCCACCGTAGGCCAATTCTTTAGGAATATTAGATAATTACATAGCTGTTAGCAAAATAATGATCTGAAATAGGCATAATTATATCAAAATGGCATCCTTAACCTGATCAAACCTGAGTTAACCTTTTAAGAAAAAAAATTGTAGACCAATTTACAAATTTCCGAAAAGTTCTGTTCAACTTATTATGCTTTCTCCTTCTTGCTCATGCATTCATTCATTGCTCAAAAGTTTTAAAAAATTTCGGCCGTCGAGTTCTTATAAGAAATCCCTAAAGAACAAATGTGGACAAAACATGATGCATTTAATTCACAGCCTAAATACCCATTTCTTAAAAAACGACATCCCAGCAAAATATTCTTCTTTCTTGTGATGCAAATTGCAAGTGTTCAAAAGAGCCAGTTTACGGGTCTAGGATAATGCGCACCAAACATAATGAGTTGACTTTTTATGCCTTGTACTCACTAAAACTTATCATCATTTTTGATACATCTGAATATCTGTTTTATCCTAATACCTGTCCTTCCCAAAGGGTAAAAAAGATATTAAACCTGGGAGATACTAAAGAATTTTAAGTACTCCTTCTTCTTTTCTCAAGTGTATGACGCTAAAATATTCTCAAAACTATTCCACTTACTACTATTGCTATTGTTTGCCTAGATTGTTTACTTATGCTTTGAGCCAACTATGCACTCGGCGTTCAGTGTTTGTTTTTCATATATTTTCCTACATTATCACCCGGAAAATAAATAAGTTTGTTAGAGGCGCAAGAAGTTAAATTGGAGAGTGTGGGATATTAAATTTACGGTAGAAACCGATAGCAATCCCTGCAGAATTATTTATATTTTCAATATAAGATTAGTTAATCGATTACATATTTGTACTTTGTACTTTAATAAATAAAGTATTACATATCAATAATGTCTGATTTTTAACGGTCATATTAAGTCTCCTGTAGAAGATTGAAACTGACGAATAATCTTGTATTAATGAAAATTTATCAATTTCTTTAATAATTATTCTTTTTTTAATTCATACTTTCGAAAGAGCACATTATTTCTGATCTTTTTATCTAAAACTATATAAACTGTCTAATGACCTTAAATTATCTTCTCTGCCATTGAGTTATTGCAATATTGCATCACTGACCAATAGGCTAAAGTGTTTAGATAATTATTTAAAAAGTTTAGAAGCAATTTTTGACCTCTAACATCGCTTTTGGTTTTAAAAACGCCTATTACTATCTGTATCAGACAGGGGCGGACGGTGACTTTTGGTTTGAGGGGGGTTTGGTAGACAAAACCATTGTTTTTATATAAATATGTATATACTACCGTGCTGTATAATGTTTATAATAACTACTATAAGAGATCAATGGGGGGGGGGGGGGGGGGGTTGGGGGGGCAACGCCCCCCCTCCCCCCAGCGGTACGCCTCTGGTATCAGATATCCACCGATTTCTTGCCATTAAATGAAACCTGCAACATATTGTAACGCTCTTCTGCCAAGCGAGCTGAAAATGTTTAGTAATTTTTTTATGCAATTATCCTGACAAGAAATGTCGCCAAACTTAAAAATATATCTAAATCAGCTGATAAAAAAAGGTTTTTTTATTGTGCCACATGCTGCTTTTTGGGACATATCGGCTTTATTTTTTATAGAGATGAACAATAAAAAATATTAAATTCGCAAAATAAACCACTCAAACGCCATCCAAATCAAAAGCGATATTAATTTTTTGAGGATTTTAGGTTTACTTTTGTATATGTATCGTTGGTGCTTAGAAATATTACTAGAAAAGTTACTAAAATGCATGCAATTTGCAATTAAATTATAACAAGTCCTAATGTCATGCATGCAAGTAAAATCGCATCAGCTGATTGAAAAACCACCTACGCGCATGCTTGCAGGCAATTTTTTTTGCATAGCTCCAACTTGCAAGTAATGTAAATAGGCTTTAAGCGATGCATTGCGAGGGCTTCTCCGATGTTGCCGAATGTAGTGTAATGACAGTGCATCAGAGGACGAACTGGGATGTTCGCAGCTTGATGCAGATAGCTAATGGTAATTTTTTTATTTTGAATTATAAGATGCTTATATTAATTATAAAATTGGAAGTGATATTACACTGTCAAACTTTTCAATGATTAGCTCGCAGACAATTTCATTATACGAGAGCAAAGTCTGACAACTAAATGGATATCGACAGAAAAAACTCTGTGCCCTGTTACTTACCGTTAATTAGCTGGGAACGACTGTTTTAATGCAAATAGTTCCGATATAAACATGCACCAATAATAAAATGAACTTATCAACTGACAAAGCATGCGATATAAATTGATTTCTCATTAGCATACTATAATTAACAAAAAAATGCACTCTATCTGACTCTCTTACCAGTTTTACTCCCACATATGGTTTTATATGCACATTAAGAAAACTAGTATTGCATAAATTAAACTTGAGATAGTCGGTATTATTAGACAGTTATTGCATGACCTTTGTGGACATGTGAACGCTAAATAAAAGCCTTGTTTTAAATGTGTCACAAGAATTAAAAAAGAAATACTTGGATTGAGCGAATTCATCAGTTTCTCTTTAACAAATTTGACACCAAATTTTTATAAAATGTTTAAATATTGAACTCATTTTAATTTCACTAAAAGGGTCCGCTCTATGCGGTGTACGAGGTGGGCGATTGCCCAGGGCGGCAGTGTTCGAGAGGCGGCAAATTGGGAAGACAAAACGACCTCGAACTAAACTAGGAGAATTTGTGAAAAAGGACGATATTTATAAAAAAAAAACGCTCACAGATTTAGTTTGAAGAAAATTTGCAAATCAAGTCTACATTTTTTCCTTGCAGCTGGGATTTAGGGCGGCGAAAAATTGGCCCCTGGTGGCGATTCGGTTAGAGCGGGGCATATTGACTAAATGACAAATAAAGTGTAAAAACAACTCAACTAACGAGGAAACCGCCTCAGGTATCTTCAAAAAATTGTGTTCTGTTTCTATAATATTTCTAAGAGCCATGTGCCTTTTTGGTTTTAGTGGAAAACAATTTCTGGGGGATGCAAGACACCTTAACCCAAATACAATACTTTCTGAGCACAAAATGAAGATAAACAATAAGAATACCAATCACATCGAATGGGAGAAAACCGGCAATAAAATAAAAATAAACGGTCGATTCGGAGAAAACAGAAGATAAAGTTGAATAATTTTGCTACCCAGGCAGCATTATAACAAAAATTAAAAGAAAATAAAAAATATAAATAACGCTAAAGTGTTGAAAAAACGGAAGATTACAAGCAAAAATGATTTCGCAGAGAAGAATTAAGCAGTTTTTAAAACGCAACTTATTACATATAGAAATTAGAATTATAGAATATGGTGTCTTAAAAGTATATGTGTGGAGCGATGTATTAAAGGGGTGTGAAGCTTGGACACTAGGAAAAGATGAAAAACATATGTACACAGAAGCATTCGAAATGTGGTGCCACAGAAGAAATGTTAGGTAGACAGAGACCCAAATGAGGAAGTGCTGAATCGAGTCAAAGAAGAACCACTTGGAGAACGTTACATTGTGGAGGGAATGGCAGATGGTATAAACAGGGCAGAAGCAGTCCTAGATTTGGTTGTAAAGGGCATAGATAAGTTTAGCCATTTGCAAATTGACCTAGTATAACTGAATAGGGGGTGGCAACACTGGTACTGAAACGAAAAGTAAGATCATAATTCAATATCTTTATATTAGTGATTTTTTCGATTTCGTAGTGGTAGTAACAAGAGTTATTTAGCAAACAAATGCTACAAATCTACATTTTTAATATCATTTTAACGACTTTACCATGAGCATTTTTTAAATTATTAAAAAATATATATTGTTTCACTGTGTTTATTTAACAACTTACTGTTTTTAATAATTTTTTTAATTTATTTAGAAATTTTTGCGATTTATATTTATAAAACTGTTATATTCACTTAACCCATTATAAAACACCGATTTGTATGTTACATATTTTTTATGATCTTCGTAATTTTGTGTTACAAAACTACATATTTAAATGAGATGGCACTAAATCCTGTTTAATTTTATAAATAAATACTCAGATAAGAAAAAAATATTAAATTTTTAACATTTAGCCATTTAAGTCTATGTAACATGTAACTTAGTTTGGAATATTTATCCATATTTCAAATTATTCGCATTGTCTTATTTTGTAGTATTTGAAGTCTGTCAAATATTCCTTCATTAGCAATATAAAGAATGTTGAACAGTATTAAAAATGTGGCAAAATTATAGTACTGTAGACTGTTTTTCTTGAAAATAAACTTCCTTCTTCTATTCTAAAGGTACCTAATTTAGCTAGAGACTAGAGACAAAAGATGTGTCAAAATACATCCCCCATAATGATTAGCTACCAAAAATCTACTATACATTTTCTCCCACCTGGACAAAACTATCAACAATCGACGCTAAGAAAACAGCACGTGGTCGCAAAATGCCGATCGGACACGAAGGTGCGCGAAAGAGTAGACGCTAGCCGGCGCTCACTGGAAATGAACATTCAACGTATTTTTTTTAGATTTTGAAATTTAACTGGATTGTATTGTAAGTTGTAATTTCTTGATTAAACATTATGAGACACCTCAGAATTATTTTAATTATCGTAAAGTAAGAGTATTAAAATTATAAAATTCATATTTAGTGAAAAAATCAATTATATTTTTTAAAGTTCTATGCAAAAACTCTATTATTTTACTGACTATGTAACATTCTTCTTTTATGCTAATATAAGAATCCTGCCGGACTTTTTCGTTATGTTGTGTCAAGCTCGAAGAGAAACATCATTAAATCCAATGGTATGTCATGTAGCCAAGCTTATTACTTGAAATTATATTAATAAATGTGAATACCAGTCCCATAATACATGAGTTAAATGCCTTTATTAAAAAGCAACTGAAAGTTTTTTTGGATGCCATTAAAGTTAAGCTACCAACTTAATAGCACAGTGTTGGTTAAACATTACTTATTTGTTCAGGCATTAGTAAACTGATGGTTATTTGATGTACATATCAATAATATAATTGAAGATTTCAATATGATTTTAAAGTTTTCTGTAAACATATCTGGAATTCTGATTCATTCTGAACTTTTCCCATACATCACTGTTCGAATTTATATTTACAAATGTTAAGTAGTTACATAGTCATGTCATCATCAATGTCTAAGGTTCCAAGATAAAAATCATTATTGGGAAACCAAGCAAATCGCTGCATATCTGAATTTGAATAACTGATAAGTTTTTAATGACGACTTCCTAACAGTGAGACGTGAGACGACAAAACCTTTTCTAACTAAATCTTAATTCTTTTTACTAAATCCTGAGACAAATTTTACCAAAATCTTCTTTGGCTGTCTTTTGTCTATATGTTTTTATATAATTTTTTTTATATTCCGACGTGTCATAATGACATTATTATGAATTTCATTTTCAGTGTCAAAATGACATACTTTATAGGACTGAGTACTATAATGATTTCATTATAGTACTGAGTACTATAATGAAAAATAGACGCAAAAATGGAAAAAATATAGACGGAAAAACGAAAAAATTTATTTAAAACAAAATGGAACAAAATTTAATGATTAAAATTAAAAGTAACATTATTACAATTCGTTAAATTGATGTTGGACATAGGAGTTGAAATTGTTGCATTATTGTGATTTTTAATTTCTATGGTTTCTGTTTCTTCTGAGAGAACGAGAGTCGATGAAACACTCGGTGATGATTTCTTCCCGAGAATGGCTGCTGAAATTCTTTTTTTGTTTTCGCAAGAGTTCTCTATATATCCTTCAGCAACTGTGTCACTTTTCCAACCACCATGGCGTTTAATAGTGTGAAGATCGACTCCTGAATCAGCCAGCAGTGAAGCTGAAGACCTCCGAAAACAATGACCTGTGTATTCGTCGAAATGGGGTAACTTTAAAAAAGCAGCGATCGTTTTGCACATATTTCCAAAAGTATGGATACCCACTGGTTGCTTTGTACATTTGTTGTTTCTAAATGATAGAAAAAAACGAGAAACTTCGGCATCAGGGGGTCTCATTGCTACATAAGTCCGAACAAGCTGCACCATATTTATTCCTTCGACATCGCCAGGCGTTACGAAAAATTCTCGGGGAACGTTGGTTTTTGTACTAGGTATGAAAATTCGAAAAACAACCCCCTCATCGTGTACATCTTCTATCCTTAAGTTTTTTAACTCATCTCTTCGACATGCTCCACTTATACCTATTATCATTGACACTTTTAATAGCAAGTATGTTTCGTTGTCTGCCTCTTGTAAAAACTTTGCAACATTTTCTTTAGTCAAAATCCTGGATTTTTTAGGTGTGTAAGAATCAGATTTTCGTTTTAGAAAAGCTATCAATTGATTGAACTTACTTATGTCGACGTTTTTCTTAATTAATAGCGTATTCCTTAACATAGAGTAATAACTCCATAAACTCGAAGACTTTTTTTTCATTGATTCTTCCTTGAAATATGCCAAAAGTACCTTTTCGTGTACGATATTGACAACCTTTTTCTGGGAACACCAAGTTTCGTAATTGGCATAAGTTTTTTCATATATGCCTTTAGACTTTTCGGGCAACAAACCAACAACTGCTTTATTGGCCAATTCTTCGATTTCTGATGGCAGATTATCCATATTATATTATATAAACGTTAAAATTAAAAACTCAATTCTGACAATGACAATACAAACAAATATTTCTATAGTTACCTGGTTTTATTAAAATCAAGCTACATTTACACTGGATTAGTTTACTGACGAAAAATTAAAATTCATCAAAAAAAAAACACAAAAATCGTCGGAATACAAAATATTGTATGAAATTCGGATCATAAACAATCATTATGGTACACGCCGTGTTATTAGACTCGGCTGACGCCTCGTCCAATAATACTCACGGCTAGTACCATAATGATCGTTATTATGATCCTTATAACATAAATATCTATTATTGAGTTCAATAATAGATCTAACTATTTTTGAATAATACAACCGGAAATACCCAAATGAAAAATATTTGTCGAGTGTTAATGGGCTTTTAATAAACGTTATCTGGCAATGATCTAATTCGACTTGACAGGTCGCGGGTCAAATCACGTCAAAACAAAAATCGTAAATACAATTATTTAGATTTATCCATTGATTCTAATTTCTCAGTTTTGGACTGATGCCAAGGAGGCTCCCAATAGTGCCAGACTTAAGTGCTTTTATTTTTCCAGTGTTAGAATGACAATTTCTTTTCAATTCAGCACATTTTATTACAATAGGCTTTTTGCCGCGACATAAACTGTGTATAGGTTATGTTGGTTTAACAATTTCTACTGGTTGCCGTGAAAATAATCATGTCGCAACTAATAACGTCACTGGTTTCGACATTTAACATAAATCATAACCTGTTCTGAAGGTTACCCGGGTTATCCTTAATGCGCTGTCTGGGGCGCTGTCGTAATATTTGTGGTTATTTTGTGTTGGTGTGTTGAAACTTTTTCGTCAACTTTCGTGTTTTCTGTAGATAGTAAATGAGCATACAAAAAATGAAAACGAATATAGAGCAAAGCATTTACAATTCTCATCACAGTAGATGGTACTACATGCTATTGCATTTAAAGTATCCTGTTTAGACATGAACTACAAAAATCATAATTACTGTTTTTTATGGCAGAACTGGATGTTTCCCCCTTGACATTTTTTTATTATTAAGTGATATGTAGCAGTTCGATTTCCACTAATTTTACAAAAATATTTTTTTCATAAGATAAAGCTGACAAAAAACTACATACTTCATTGTATGAGTCTAGCCATGATTCTCTCTGGATTGCAAATAAATGATAAGTTTGATGAAAACTTTCCAGCAAACTAACAAAATATAATCCCAGTACATAAGCTCCGATTCTGATAATTCGTAGAACAAGATCTAAATGGAAACAAATTTTATCGTCAATGTATCCATTAAAAAACTTGTGTTTTGATCTATCAAAATATATTGACCTATAAATAAATTTGGTCATAAAAGGAAACAAAACCATCACAGAGAAAAAATTAGTAAGATAAACTTAAATACTAATAAAGGAAATAAAGAATGCCAGATTTGCTGACTTAACCTTAAATCACAATTTCCATCATCTGGTGCGTTTCCGCGGCATAACCGGGTGCCGGGTGTAACCAAAACTTAGGTGGAGATCAATATGACGTCTACAAAATCCATAATAAACCGGTATATGTTTGGTCACCAGAAATTGTTGAAAACTGTTTTCGCGGCAAAAAGGCTATAGTTATAAATATGTACATCTTTGTGTACTGTAACCAGTGTAACCTAATATTTAATTCCAAACAAAAAACAAGTCTATTTACGTCAACAGGACCATTTAACTGCAGTTTGCATACTTTTTACTAGTAATAAATTTTTGCAGAACTGTACATAATATCTTTCAAAAGATAATAATTTTAAGTACATAGCGAGTAAACATCCGATAGCTCGGTGTAGTTTCGTTGATAAAATAACATCTGTGTGTACTCGTATTTTATATCCATCCATCAGACATATTTTTATATCGACCCAATACTTTAGTCACATGGAACTAAGTCTGAAAAAAATACGTAATGTTAATGTTATGCATATTAGATATATCATATTACAAACAGTTGAGTAGATAGATGTAAAACTACCGATGGACAAATTTAGGCTTTAAAGTGATTGCAAGTGCAATGGGGTAGGATATGAAATTTTAAACTGATCTAAAATAAAATCTACTATTCCCACTGGGAATGTTTTGGTAAAGAAAAAAAAACATTTTGTAATTTGTGAAAAAAAGTTGAATTTTTGCTGGGCCTCCCCTGGGAAAAAATGAACGCGTTTAGGTGTTTTACTTATTACATATTTATTTTTAAACAAATTTTACATCATTTTGTCGAGAATTTTAAAATTTTAAGAGAAAAAAATATGTTAGAAGAAAGTTATAGTCACTTGAATTTTTTTAAACCTAAAATATAATTTAAAAAAAAATTCAAATGACTATAACACATTTTTTTCTCTTAAAATTTAAAAATTCGCGACAAAATTATGTAAAATTTGTTTAGAAAAATAATCTAAAAGCGTTCATTTTTTCCCAGGGAGGGCCCAGCAAAAACTCAACTTTTTTTCGCAAATTATAAAATGTTTTTTTTCTTTACCAAAACATTCCCAATGTGCTCACTATTAAAACCCCCAAATTTGGTAAGGGTCCTGTAAGTAGGAATAGAGAGAAATTTCACCAAACGCCTCTGGTTTTGCTAATGAATAGCTATACAAACCAACACATTAATCTTTAAAAGTGAGTAAGTAACAAATAAACATCGCATGTTTAATAAGAAAAGTGCACTTTGACGTTTTATAATTTAATATTTCCAGAAATTTAGGGTCAAGGCTTTGGAGAACATAATTATGACTGGTACTATTTTTATTTCTCGCCTTTTTTGCTTCGCGTTTATTGCTGTAAATTTGACACCACTTCGTGTAAAATGAGTCATAGTTACAATTTATAACAAATTATAATATTATAAATAGCTTAAAACTAATTGAAATATTGTAACAACTTGGCATTGTAGAGTTTATGGAAAATACATCAACAATGTGGATATAATTGATCTTTTTTCACTCGTCTCTCTCAGAAAATATTAGTTTTGCGTGAATTTTCGTCTGCGATGACCATCCCGAAATGTAATAAACTTTTTCTTCACTCATACTCATAAGTCCCGATGGGCAGCGATCATAGAGTAGTTGAGCTGATAGGAATCTATATTCTGGCCTTCTCCACATATGGAGAGGAGTTTGGTTTGGGATCACCCCTTTGTAAAATGTCCAAGCCCCAAAATCTATACAAGTTGGTTGTTTCGTAACAAGGCTGTTATAGTAAACTTTTTCTTAGATCTCGAAATATGGTGGCCAAGTCACTTGGCAATTATGGCTACCTAGTGAAGGCTGGAAATTTCAAAGTTATATATCTCTGTTCATACTTACAGGATCCGTACCAATTTTAAGGTTTTTAATAGTGAGCCCACTGGGAATGTTTTGGTAAAAAAAAAACATTTTGTAATTTGCGAAAAGAAGTTGGATTTTTGCGCAACCTCCCCTGGGAAAAAATGAACACGTTTAGGTATTTTATTTATTAGTTTTTCTAAACAAATTTCACATATTTTGTCGAGAAATTTTAAATTTTAAGAGAAAAATGTGTTGGGTGAAAGTTATAGTCATTTGAATTTTTATAAACCTAAAATATCATTAAAAAAAATTCAAATAACTAAGTTTCTACTAACACATTTTTTTCTCTTAAAATTGAAAATTTCCCGACAAAATAATGTAAAATTTGTTTAAAAACCTAATAAATAAAGGTACCTATCTGATCTTACATAATCTAAGGTAGCAATATAATAACAGGGAACTAAATGTTTATGTAGTAAGTAATCAATCGGAATAAAAATAATGACGCATTCCGGCATCCACACATAAATATCTCCACTGAATTTCCGAAAACATTGGCGACAAAAACATGATTTTCTCTCTTTTACTAGCAAAAAAAGAGTTAACCACGCACAGCATATTTGCATAAGATGGTACCTATAAAATATCTCTACGATCGATGAAACAAAAGACGGACGACAAACAAAAGCAAGAAAAGAAGGAAATGCAGGACAAGAGAACGGCCATAGGACAGGTAATAAGATATCGACCATAATGATGCCATAAACAAAACTAAATTTGCAGAGACATGTCATCGTTCACAGAACCTCGCCTTTCCGCACACAGGAATATTTTGTCTGAAATATCTACAGAGTAAATATAAAAAGTAAGGGGAACAAATCAAACATGCATTATTTTTAATAAAATGTGAAATAGCATTTAAAAACGCCCAAAAAGCTTATTCGACATTTGGAAGACAGAAAAGGCAATAAATCAAATTAGTATGCATTATTTTTGTGTTTTTACACTAGTAAAAGCGGTGGATGTAATCAAGTAAGTGTTAAAATTAAACAACTAAGTTTTGTGGTATGAATTTACATAATGCAGGAATAAATACCCCTTTTTTTGAAAATAATTTTTCTGAAAAATGGATAGGAACCAACGAAGGGGGCTACGAAAATTATGTTTGTAGCATCATACGTTTAAGTAGCACAGTACTGCGAAAATCGCAGGGTCGAAAAATGGACACCCTGTACAATATGTTGGTGTTAAATGCCATTTCAGTCCTTATTTATTCAATCGCAACGTTCATCGTACGAAATTTCCTTCCATCTGATTGAGCTCGATTCAAATCTGTTGAAATACTGCATCCACTCGGAATTTCAATCGAAACCGTACATATCGCAATTTTCAAGTGGATCGAGTTGCATCCGATCGGTGGCATCCACTGATCGGATGCAACTGACGATGTACACACATGCTCGTTATCAAAAATATAACAAAACTAGTGTGATATGATAATATACTCTGCTTATGAGAACATATTCTTTTTAACGGAAGTGGTTACACCTAGGGATTAAGCGTTATGCATCTGTTTCCGTTTTTGATTGTATACACTTAGGTACCTAATACTATAAAATAAAAATGTATTCATGCATTTTATTGTCTTGGGGAGATACCTAAACCAAACAGTGGCCACTGATGAGTTTTTAATTTTACTTTCTACTTTTGTTTATGATCAATTATTAATATACAGGGTATGTTAAAAAGTCTTACAATCTACGAAAAATGATAATTTCTATACAACTACGGTTTTTGTAAGATCATATAAATTATTTTAATAGCAGCACTAGAAGTTTTACCAGCTTCACCGAAGTAATTTTTGGAAAAACATGCCTTCCAAAGATTTTTCCGAATGCTCGAAGTCACGTTCTAGAAATGTTGTAGAGTTCCTGGAAATTATCATGATTATCTTAATCTTTTTCCTTATTAAGATAAATAGTTTTTAGAAAATGTAGTGACTATGAACTACAATAGGTTCCAGCAATGGCAGAGTAAACCGAAAATGTTTTTAAATTTGTTCAGCATCTGCTCCTTCAAGAGAGGATAGCCGATTGGCTAGCACATTCGTGTGTCATCGGCATTTTGCGGTCACATGGGGTTCTGTCAGCTTTAGTGTTGTTGATGTTCAGAATCGTCATAAATGGTAGATTTCGAAGTAGTTTTTGGTAGGCATGAAATCTACAGCGTGTCCAGAAATCATCTTAACAAATGGGAAACTTTTTATTTTTGACTTTACGGACAAAAGTTATTCTTCATAAAAAGTTGTGCTTGTTGAGAGGATAACTCAAATCAAAAATTTTGACCCAGCATATACGGGGTGTCAAAAAAAGTAAAAACGATAAATGCTGTAGAAGGAAAACTATCTTTAATTTTAATTGCAAACTATACGTACAATAACGTAAGAAAGTGTCGTCCAGAACTGAAAAGTGATCCAATATGAAATTTGACAAAATAACTTTATGCGCATTCATATGTACAGGGATATCCAAATAAAAGTGAACAGGCCTTATAACTTTATTTTTAAAGATGGGAAAAATCTGAAATACGAAAGTTTCGGGGATTTTTATGCATCATTCATATAGGGGTAGATGGGATAAGCGTAGACTGGGGTAATTGGAGACACCTCAAATAATTTTTGAGGTATGGTCGCAATTCAGGTAAGTAGTACTGGCTTTCGAAGATACTTCAATATACCAGTTTTATTTTTTGTTTCGGGGATCTTTGGCTTTGTGTTACAATTTGGCGGCCATATGAAGACTTAGAAAAATATCTTTTGTCTACATTTTCTTCAGTCTCTTATATTTAGTTATTCTGTTGATGTTATGAATCTACCTAATACATTTATTTTGGCATGAATCTGTGGTATTTTTATTGCTTTATTACGGGATGGACGGTTGATTTTTTTCTGTTTTTAAAAATAACTTAGTCAAAAAAAATTCAGTTGAATACGTTTACCCCAACTTCTCTACTCATTGGGGTAAGCGTAGACAACCAGCAGGGGTAATTGTAGACACTATAATATTTATAAATTGTTACAAATATCTTGAGAATAGACGCATAAGAAGAAGCAATTACGATGCCCCGCAACTACAAGCGTAAAAAACCAGCACCTAGCTATACTGTTCAATATACCTTTTCAATTCTGCCTAGTTCATTAGAATTGGAGAAAATATGGAAAACTTTCCAAAAGACACTGTAGTTTATTTTTTATTTACCTAGTATTACAGTACTTAGAGTAGGTTCGAGTTACTGCTATTTTTTTGAATTTATTTGATATAATCTTACGTTAAACACGCCTCATTTGTCGTTTGGCAACTTTTTCTCGCTCTTTTGTTATAAAATATCAATGTTTTTTATAATTACTATGTAGGTTTTTTAGAGTTGAAGTTTCGTTAGCATAGGAAGTTTAAATGGCAATAAACACTGTTTATATTATAGTACGATATTTCACCATACATTTTTTTTCCAAAAAGTAAAAAAAATCTGTCAATTAGAAGATGCCTCTTCTTATGTCTACAGTTACCCCGATCAATTTACTACAAAGAGAAATACGGATTCACAGCTTGTCCACATCTACCCCAAAAACCGGGGTAAGTGTAGACAACTGCAGAGTTTAAAAAAAAAATTTTGTACCTTCTTTAAAATTTCAGAAAGTTAACTATACTGAAAGATAGTACTAATGTTACTTAAAAATCATGCAACTACTTCACTTATAGAACTTTCATATAGTACGGCAAACTTGAATTATTTTTTCCCTGGGGTAATTGAAGACAAATGTCTACAATTACCCCACCTGCCCCTATCTTATCAGCAAAACAATTGAGCATCGAATAAAAAAAATATAATATAAAACATCGATTTTCTCGCTTATTTTAAATTGGATGGTATGTTTTTTATCATATTTTTGGATTCTAGGAGAACTTCTAGACAAATTTTCTATAACATACCCTATGCGGTTTTCCTATCGTTTTTGAAATATTTCAAATTAAAATCAATTAACCATTTAATTAGTTTTAGCCTACATCAAATATGTGGAACTCTATAGTAAACAGCTTAGGGTGAACTACATAATGGTTGCAGTGGAGAAGCACACCGAACTAAAAGACCCAGTGGGCACTTGGTTCTTTTCAGTCCAAACAACATATGAATTTGTCAAAAGTTATTCAGATAATATGTCCTCCACCACTGATTCCTACCTCTGTTTTATAATCTCCAACCCCATTAAACGAATTCATTGTCAGCTAGACACCTTGCTGTGAAAATGACAATTAAAATTTATTGTTTTCTTTGTACGGGAACGCCTGGTATATGCGGTATTAGATATGTCGGTATCCCGACGCATAAAAAATACGTAGGTTTATGGTATGTGTCTCGTTGGGCGCCCATAAAAATACCTGAAGAGAATTGTGGTCTACTTACTTATATAAAGGTAAAAAAGCAGTGGTGTTTCATGACATGGAAAAGAGTTTACTAGAAAGTATCTAATTTTTGCTTAGGTCTGCTCAGGGTAAAGAAATCTTTATTAAAACTTACGTTAACCTGAAATACTTTTTTTAGACCCTTTGTATAGTAACTACAGAATGGACAAAAAGGAGGTATACAACTTTCAATTTAAATATTAAATTGAGTAATACCAGAGACTATAAAGAATATAGACAAATTCTCGAATACACCGAAATGGGACCGAAAGCGGGTCTCCCTTGAAATATTTGGGTGGGTTTACTTGTTTACGGTTTAGGAATTTGTTTGTTCACCATTATATTTCTATATAGTATATAGTATATAGTATATAGTATATAGTATATATATATATATATATATATATATATATATATATATATATATATATATATATATATAATGGTGGACAAACAAATTCCTAAGTAAACCGCCAAAATGTCTCAGGTAAGACCCGCTTTTTGATCCGTTTTTATTACACGCCAGTGTTACAAAGTGTCATATTGTCTATGGATTACTATATGGTAATACGTAGTGAGTTTATACCTTTTGATTAAATATATTATGGGAGTTATGTATGGGATGATACATTTGGCTGCGCAACAACTGGATATTCTTTGGAAGGCATTATGCATCACTTTTTGGAAAATTTCTGAGAGTATTTTACCTATAACCTCATGAATCTTGTTTTCAACGCGCTTGTCGCGCAGTCAGAGGTATCCACTTGAGTAACATTATATTCCCATACTAACATGAGAATAAATTTACCAAGTATTACTCCACTTTATTATTATTATTATTAAAATTTAAAGTTGTAAATCTTTTTTCCACCCTCTATTATTATTAAATCAGCCCAATTGGCTGTTTTCCTTCTAGTATCGTTTTTTTATTACGCAGCGAGCAAAATCAGTAGGTATATTTTAAGCGTTCTTCTTTAGAGCTAAATTTATTTCGACCGATCAAGAATTGAGAGCACAAAGAGCTATATTTAAAATAATTTAAATTTTCCATTTTATAACGGGTTTTAAACGAATCTAATCTCAAACTTCAAGTGCATTAGATGTCGGAAACGTATTGGTTCTTAAGTTATTTACATAACACATCGTTGGAAAATGTTGTGAAAATAGAGTGGTCGTTAGTTTTATTTTAGCAGCTTCTTCGTGTGAAATTTAACGCTTACCTGACAAATTACGTGCTAAACAGGGAACAAACAAGTAATTGCTGAAAAAGTTTCTAATTCTGAGCTAAAAAAATATAATTATGTTTAATATTCAGAAGAAAAGTATCGTTCTTTCTTCGCGTACAGAATTTCGAGCTAGTGTCTCTTGTCTCACGTGATCAAAAATCTGCTCTCACTCTACTGTCAATCCAGAGCTAATTTAAGAGGAGCAACTAGCTCCCATTCCTGCTATTTTTGGCGTTTAACACTGCTGTTGCTCAGTTATTTGCTACAGAAAAAATTTCTGTTGCAAACACATAAAAAAAGAATGTTATTTTGTACTTTTTCTTTAAATCACACGCTGCAGAAATTCAATAACAATGTTGTTTTTTTCTTAAGATTTGTAGTACCCTATAGATTATACCAGCAATAATTGATAATCACGTTCACAGCTTCATATATTTTTAATACTTTGCGATAGATCAGTTAAATGAGATACATGCTGTTAATGCTGCTTTCAAATGCACTTTCAAAAATAATAACGAATGAAAATTGTCTTAGTGCTTTTTTCACACAATTTAATTTTTAGGGGTTGCTTCTACCCCCTTAGGGGGAGAGTTTGGCAATATCCTTTCTTAGTGGACGTCTACGGCGTAAAAGAAAGCTGTGTGCAAACTTTCAACTTTTTAGCATTAGTAGTTTTGGCTGGGCGTTGATGAATGAGTGAGTCAGTCAATTTACGCTTTTATATATGTATTAGTACAGATTTAAGAAAAAACTAATTAATTTCTTCCAGGAAAATGCCTTTCACTTCAATTAAGAATATCTGGAAGGATGAGAAATTTTGCGTTTGATTTTTTGTATTAGTCTGTAATATAGTATTGTCTGTAATACATATACATATGTACTTATATTTGACATATTATATACATAATAAAATTTAATTTAAATGATGAACTTCTTGTAGTGCATTAGATAATTAATTGGAGCAGTGTCTCATTAACATTTACTCTATCAAATTTCATTCAAAACCAAATAGCAATAATAAAAACGATAGCTACGAATACTTTGTGCTAGATTTCAAGATCGTCCCAAAATACTATCCTCTTATCTAAAAATAAGTATGATATGTGTTTTCTAGGCAAAATATTTGCTTTTGATAATTTTAATGAACTATTAAATATTTATTTTTGTCAAGTTATCGTGGATTCTCATCTGAATAGATAAAGTAAATCCTGGCTTTAGATGTAACATTTTATTTGCATTTTACAAACATACTCTCGCCATGTTTATATAAATCTGTAGATAACTTGAAGCTCTCCTCAACAAAAATGATATTAGAAAGCTCCTTAATATAAACCGAAAAGAGTTTCTAAAGTCGGTGAACTTCTTTTTGAACTTTTTGCCAAGATGAATTTATTTCTATTATTGCAAAATATACGTACTTAAATTCTCCCTCTCGTTATAAATTTGTGAAAAAATTTAGACATAAATTCATAGTAACTTAGTTGTCTTATTACTACACTTGTTAATTTAAATAGTTAACTGTCAAACTGAACCGGTCTTGGCAATTGCTTTAAAAACTTTACAGAAGATACCAGACTAAATGTTTATAGAAAGATACGCGCTACAAAAACCATCCAAGCGAACTCTTAAGAAGATTAATTACATAAATTAGAGCCAATTAAGGCATTTTACCTCCCATAAACAATACTTATCATTAACAAAAGTAAATAAACCAATAAGATAAAATGCGTCATTTCATTATGCGCCCGAGTCATAGTTAATCGACTCAATCATCGTTTAGTAAATAAAATATAAATAAATAATAGGGCCATTAAATGGCTTTTAACGGTGTTTATAACTAAAAGTAAAATAAAAATGTTTTAAATGTTTTTAAACAGTAAAAGTAAAGATTTTTTACAAATTTGGGTTGTTAAACGGACTATTAAATCTGATGGATCAACAATTCTTAAGTTCAAACAAAGCTGTGAGAAAGGGATGATTGTTAAAAAAGAAAAAAGTTAAAACACCTTGGCTTGCCGAAGAAATTATGAAGTAAACTAAAAAAAAAGGTGAAAATCGAAAAAAAACAGTGAGTATAAAGTCTAATACCACGTGAGGATATTAAAGACCGACAAAAGTAGGACAAAATTACCATATAGAAAAGTCAAAAGATATTTTTGAAATAAATAGCAAAAAGTAGCACCTACTTTTATGAGATTTAAGTACAGTGGTTGTCGAGAAAACTTTTCATTTTCCATTAGAGAAAAAATTAATAATGGCACTACTTTTTTCACAAATAACAAAGAATGTTGGACCTTCGAAAAAATTTCCGAAAAACAACGAATAACGATTCTTTCAGAAACCTTTATTAATGTTTTATTATGTTTTATAGGTATATACTTCTAGAAACTTTAATAACTAAATACCTGAGATCTCAGAACCTGTTTGATATTCCTACGGCATGCCCCGCTTACCTGAAAATGAAAAAGAATTCGTTAGTATTTTATAAATATTTAAAATATTCATTAGCGCCATAGTCTTAGAATCTAGGCTTTAAGTCACGGTAAATATTCCGAATAATTTTTAAATTAGAAAGAAATAAATTGAAATGTTCTATCCAGTAAATATGAAGGTAAGGAGAAGGAAAAATTAATACGAATTCCGTTACTTTCCTATTATATGGATATTTTGTCTTAAATTGAACATTTTGATGTGGTAAACCCTAAGATATGTCAAAGTAACTTTTGCAGAATCATTTTCCGGCAGGTCCTTATGAAGGAAAAAAACAACACTTTTTATTTAGTTTCGATAAAACATAGCTGTGAATTTCCTTACTTCATATAAAACAATATTTTTTACCAAATTCTTAGCAATGGGTTCCATTGTTGGCTGAAATATTACTTTTATTGCTCGCGGGCACCCCTTGGAGGGGTTAAAAGTGTGCTCTTGGTATTTTTTCATTGAATCGTCGTTTAAGCTTGCATCCTGTTTGTTTATTGCGTTATCATTCTGTGTGCAGGTTTGTACAACTAAGTATACCTCCAAAAAATATAGATCTTCTGCAGGATTGGGGACTGAAGCAATGTTAACATTAAATATGATCGTCAGCATATTGTTGTTCCACCAAATGTAGCTGTAAATTTAGGAGATTCGAATGCGGTGGTAAGTGTCAAATTTGTCTCATCTTGTATCCTGTAGCCATAAAAGCAAAAAGTCGACAGTTTTGCGAAGAAGCGGATCTTATATTTTGAGTAAAATAATTAAACAATGTTTACTGTGTTCGCGTCAAAAACTGGTCTAATACAATGTCGTTCTTTTTTATATTTAAATGTTTACAGAATGTCTAAACCATGTTTAATAATACTAAATAAAAATTATTTTAAAATAATAATTAAATGTGTTTCATTTGTTTTAAATATTAGTATAATTGATGTAATAAAAATCATTCATTATATTAATTAATAAAGCATTGTTCTTCAAAACACATATATTATTGATTTTAAACAAAATTATTTTTTAATAGAAGTTACATTTAATTAATTGATGTTATAACTGAAACAATAATAATAGGTATTTCCACTAAATGAGTTGCATATTCTTACAAATAAACTTTAACTGAAACCAATGATTATGATACATTGTGTATTGAATTTGAATGATACGACCTAATTGTTATATTTAAACGATCTATTAAAAACCAATAAAACCTTATATTTCAACCTATTGGTTAACAATAATAAACTAATCATTGAAAGAAACCGAACTGAGTTAATTGGTATCCAATTAAATACACGATAGTGTTTTTTCTGTGTTCCTAAACTAGACCAATCTCTTATTCAATGTGATTATGATAGTAATACCAACTAAAATATTCTCTTATCATTCTCCTGGCACTATATTTCCCGTGAGGTATAAAAATACCCCTCTATACTCCCTTGAAAACCGAGATCTTAATTTAAAACAGGACCAGAAAAATTAAACCTTTTTATTGAATTCCAGTTTAAAATTTTATTTTATACATATCTACTTATTCTTTTAGACCGCGTCCCGCAAATATTTAATACTTTGTCAAATCATCAAGTGATCTACTGAAACAGTTTCAAATCATTATGGGGCAGAAAAATATTTACCCAAAATCTGTTTACTTCTATAGGTATTCCGTTGCAAAATGTATGTACCTATAAATTATGTTAAACCTAAATACGACGATTTTCGTGACCATCTGTTTAATTTCATCAAAACTTCTCTACATCAGTAGCAAAATCTGATTTCACAACTTCAGCGTGGGCGAAGAACATAAAATTATTACAAAATTCAATCTTTCCGCTTCGAAGCATTCAAACAGAATTTCTACCTATCAAATTGTTCGATCTTTTCTCGGCGGGCGTTAATGCAGAAATATATTTTGTTCTACATAAAATTTTGATGAGTATTTAGTAATAATTGGATATCTATACAGGGTGTTACAAATTCTATGTTCGCCATTGGGATCTCACTAAACGGTAAGAGATACAACAAAAAGGTCAAACTAGGACGAAGCTGCACAATCTAGTGTAGTGTATTAATATTGTAACATTCTAGTAGTGTAGTGTAGTGTAGTGTAGTGTAGTAATACTAGCCGTCGAGAAATTTCAAAAATTTTGAGAACATTCATAGAAACACGAATTTTGCTTTTCAATTTTTTTCTGCTTTTATTTAAAGATATATTGTAAAATAAATTTTACAACTGTGCGGTCTCTTTTTCTCCTGTCAATCCTAAGATTTTAATTCTGACATTTTATTTTCGGGGATTTCTTTAATACGGATCTGAGTCTTTTATTGCAAGTCTGTAATCTCCATGGGTAATTACATCTTAGAGTAATATTGCTTTAATAACGTTTAACCTTTCGAATTATACAGGATGAGTTATTTAAAGTGTTACTAGGCGATATCTCTAACACGGTTTAAAATTTTTTTCTTGAAATTTTAGTGACTTAATAGGGGAGGACATACTTAAACATATTTTTGACATTTACCCCCTCTCTCTATTTTAAGGGGTGGGGGTTACTTTTCAATTTTAAATGGGATGATGTACTTTTGTTTATAAAATTCGAATTTACGTAAAAAGCTATGTATGTGTACAATTTTTTTTTGATTTGCTCTTTCGGTTACGGAGTTATGGTTAACTAAATTTAATTTGAATTTAAAAAATATACAAATTTCACCAAAACATCAAGTGCACTTATTTCTATTTCAGAATTATTATTTGTTCAGGTTGGGTTTGATATCATGGAAATGCACCATGCATGACGTTTTAACGATTGTTTCTCACTTTATTGCTAGGTTGATCCCCTTGACTTTTGCATGTGGTGGTTTAAAAAGGACAAAGTGATGGCGACTGTACCTACCGAATCCGCTTTTCCTGCTTAATAGTGACATCTGTGTTACAGCGGGTACAAAATTCATTTAGAAAAACAGTAGAAAGTCTTTAGAAGTTGAAGGGGGGCATTTCGAACAACTTCTCAAGTATGACAGACGATAAATAAGTTGAAATTAAATTGTAAATATATTTTTTTATTTTACCTATACCCTAATAAATCATAATTCCATACCCGAAAGAGAAAATTAAAAAAAAATTTACATATACGTAGTTTTTATGTAGATTCAAATTTTATAAACAAAAGTGCATCATCCCATTTAAAATTCCAAAGTTACTCCCACCCCTCAAAATAGAGAGAGGGGGTAAATGTCAAAAATATGTTTAAATATGTCCCCCCATCTCCCTATCAACTAACCAAAATTTCATGAAAATATTTTAAACCGTGTTCGAGATATCGCCTTGTAACACTTTAAAAAACTCACCCTGTATAAATCACCATCCTTTTGGTGATAAGGGTGGGGGTAGAAATTTGTTAGCGTTTTCCCGAAAAATATTTTAAAAAATGCATACAAAAATACATAATATATATATTGTTGAATTCGTGCTTCAATAAGCTTTCATTTGACACCATACACGATGCCTTTAAATATATTTTTTCCCATTTCCCAATTTACCCCCTGGAATTAACCCCCAGAATCAAAATTCAACTTTTTGTACTTCACGTCTATAATTGGGCCACCACACTCTATCTCTGTGCTAAATTTCAAACTTTTACGTCGAATAGTTTCAGAGAAAATCGCCGGTGATAAGTGTTCCGTTTCACAGAACACTAAAAACAAGAAAAAACAAAAAACCGAACCAAAGAGTTCCTCGGAAAAATTTTAGGAACTCTGGCATTTTGTTCATTGTCATTTTATCTCTTGTTTAGGTTAATTTTTGTGTCTATGCTGAAATTCAACGATTCGGAAAAAAACGAAAGAATTGGAACAAAACTCACATTTTCCTTCTGCAACCTAATTCCAGAAAAACTCGAAAATCCGGAAAAATATTCTAATATGCAAAATAAATTTACATAAAAAAAACATACTGGCTAAAAGAAAAGAAGCTGATGTTCTTTTTTTCAGTGTAAGTGTTAAGACAAGTAAAATCATTGATGTCACTGTAAACTGAAATTGTCAAAGAAGCACAAAATAGTCAAAAATAATTTTGAAAGAAACGGGAGTGGGATTTCATTTTTATTTACCAGGACGGCGTAATTGCTATATTGCTAATAGCTCTGTTCGTAGAGAAATCACAAACCGATCAGCGCCAATCAAAGTTTAGTTATTTGGTAACGTGACAGTTTGCGGACTGGTTTCCAGTGATTGGCTCTGACTGATTTGAGACTGTTCTGCGAACAGGGCTATTATTTCAGAGTGAATGATTTATTCCTAGAATTCCCTTTGAAGATTAAGAGGTTAGGAGAACAGCCATGGGATGACCTATAAAATATCAAGAATATCAAGTGGATGCATAAGAATTGCATTTTTATTTTCGCTGTCACGTGGTAGCATATGTATTTTTACGGTCGCCCCATAGTCTATTACTATACGTCAAAATAATGACCATTTTTCTACGATTACGAAAAAGGAAAAAACTTGACTACCAAAATTTTTATACCGCATAAGACAGATATTTTTAAATTTAAATCAGTTCTTCTACATATCTATTCTGTTAATTTAGAAAATTAACATTTTTTACCATAACTTTCTTACTGCCTAGAAGATTATAGAAACGAAAAAATCCGATTTAAAGACGACTTATATGCAGGAATATATAGAAAAAAAGAAATTATAATCTTCTAGTGACTATGTAATAACAACCATGAATTTTCTTGTATCTTTTGTTAAATGCCAACTGGAAGCCTGTCTAAGGAATTTTAATAACACACTTGGTTAGCGCGTTTAGTTGGAACAAGAATTTATAAGATAAGCTATTACAACTAAAATTACAAAACTTAACATGATTAAAAGATTCAGATAAAAGTTACAAGACACAGCGACAGATAAAACCATGTATTTTCTTAATAAATCTCAATTAATGCATTTAATGTGTTTACTTCATCAAAGGGTTATAAATGTTATAATTTTAATTAAAACTAAATATCATGAGGAAATACTCGTAATATCAAGGAATTGTAAGAATACACTTTACATCAACATGTAATACTTGCTACCTTGCTTATTTTTTGGATGTTTTTGTTCAATTTTCAACATGAGATTTTTTTGGTAGGTATGTTTCTGGAGGTTTCACATTCTCCAAAACAGAACAGTTTATCATCATTTATCATCACAGTTTATCAACAGCCGTACCTTATCACATCACGCATTCTAGAGTGATACAGCTTCGATCTGATACTCAAACCCAACTTTTCTGCCAATTTATTCCTTTTTCTCTTAGAGTCATTAAACAGGAATCCCTTTTTTAAAACAAACTGACCGCTCTTTCCAGAAAACATACAACCTTCCTAAAATTGGTGATGGGCACAAAAAATATCAGGACAAACAAAACTATTTATCGGGGGCTCTCTATGTTTTACACAAAAGATAACCACATATTATTCGTATTTGACTGCTTCAAAAACACCCGTTTGCCAAGTGGAAATATAAAATCTCTGACAATAAGCAATTTAACTTGAAAAATGCAAAACAAAATGCAAATGTTCTAAGGCTGAACTGATAACTTTTTAAGGAAGCAAAACTGTACCAAGGCAAGTTGATCTAGATCGGATCGGTAATCGGAGTTCTTGCCATATGGGAAAACTTTTTACTGAAAGTTGAAAAAAAAATCACTTTGGTGTAGAAAAGTTCTGCATATTAATAAGCTAAGAGTCCCTATGGAAAAAATCCAAAAAGACCCATAGTACACAGGGTAGCGACAAAAACGTATAACATATACCCAAGAACAAAAGTTCCCTTATTTAGCAAGATACAAATAATATCACACATATCACAACATTTCATAATTTTTTGTTCGAATTTTACAACCTTCTGTTACCTATATCTTTTGAACAGATGTAGATAAATAGACAATTTTTTTTGATTTGTAGATATTTGCATTATCTTTAAAATGAATTCATAAACCATTGTATTTGGTCGTACCATTTAAGAGATATGTACCAAAGATTGACAAAAAACTCATTTTTTCATCTTTTTTCAGGTCTATCAAGGCTATCTAAAAATATTAAATATTGCCACTAAGCAAATATTGTTTCCAGGACATGAAAGAAGATAAGATATACGTCTTAAAAAATTTTGATACTACTCTTTTTCGTAAAATAAAGCCGCTTAATCTAAAAAAAATTAGCAAAATTAACTTTTCTTTTCAAACTATTGATCTAAGATTTTCATTTTGGGCTTAAAGTAGTTAGGTCAGACCGCTTAAATTCGGAAAAAATGAAAGTGGGAATACCTTTGGGTTAAACTTAGTCGAGGCACACCACACAGTGTACTAGCTTAGAAATTATACTACATTAATTCTAATATCTTTCTTTGCTGCTATTTCTAGTTTACTAATAATTTCTGCTGTCTCAGATTTAATAACTAAATAATTATTAAACTTAAAAAAAATGTCATAACCATGAATGGCCAAGAGCGCAATTGCGGTAAATACCGCTCTATTGTGAAGCTTTTTATACCTTCATAAAATCATTCAAAAATGAAAATTACTTATTAAATATTACGGTACAGAAACGACTCGGGTAATGTCCTGCTTTCTTTGTTTCGAAGTGATTGTTTTAATAATTGGAGAAGATAAAGTCTCTTTATAGGTGCACTTCAATTTAATGCTTTTCAAGCTAATTGTTAATAATTGGAAATAAGTGGGAAGGAATCGGCATAAGGAAGTGTTCGAGTAATGGAAATGTCGAAAGGTGTAGCCGCAGCTAATTCAAAACTAACTGTACATTTGTTTTATTACTTTTTTATTATTACTGAAAGTTGCAATCTTTAACGCTGTTCCGATTTTTCTGCGGGAAAAGAAAATATAACTGGAACTGTTACCGTTAAGCGCAAAACGCAACATAGCAACATAGAAACTACTGTCAAGATTTGGAACTCATGCGTAATGATACAATAATTGATCTTTTCTTGGATTATTCCAAATTTTAAAGTGCCAAAGACACCAATAGCTACTGTGTAAATGAAAAACAGCACCTGGCCCTTTGGCCCTTTTCAGCTGCAAGATTTGGTGATAAAATCATTAGTTAGCCTATTAAATTATTAACAATTTAAATGTACACCAATCGTTTTATGATATCATCATTTTAAAAATAAATGACAATTGTTTATGCATACTAATCAATGATTATTCATAAGAAGGAAGCCAAAACATAAAGCATATTAACTATAGGATATCCAGATAATTTAAGTATGTATATGACAAATAAATAAAGTTTAGAAGTAAGTATAATTTCTCGACCATTAACCGATCGCGTACTTGTAAAATCAATGATTTAACCATTACCACACTTATGATAATATATATTATTAAGAAGATAAGTTTAAAATGAGGCACCACACGGCATTGGGTTGCATTTAAAATTCTTGATCTCAACTCCCTAGCGTCACCCCGTGGGGGGGTTGAAACAAATTATATACAAAATTAGATTTATTAACCTATAAGTACACCTAAAATTTGGTGTCTCTATCTTTACTAATAGCAAAGACATTTGCCCACACTAAGACCTTTCGGACACCCTGGATATTTTAGCCAAAATTACGGTAACAGAAAAATACCTTTAAGGTATTTTCGACACTCAGGGTAAAAGAAGCTTAATTTTACATGAAGATTACAGTAATTGGCCAGTAAATATAAAACTGTTTTACTTACCAAAGCAATTTCACAAAATTACTTTTGAAACTATTTTACAGATAAACTGTAAAATTACACTTGGTTGTAAAAATACATTTTTCCTTGCTGGCTTTTTGTAACTAACTTTATTCCCTGTAAATTTACCATAACTCTCTTTTTGCAGTGTATATGCATTTCTCACAATACAAGTTATTTTTAATTATGTTGACACTACAAGCTAGTGTATTGGCACAGTTTAACGTGGGCTCCAAACCACGGTCCTCAGTATCGCGGCAACCAAAGCATGCACCCCCCCAAGGGCTATCAACCCTTGATTTCGCGCTGTCCTATGCACCTTTTTGTTACCTATCGACTGGGGAGTGTGAAACGGCGCTTTCATCCTACGAGATATCCGATCTCGTCCGGCCGTTTTGACGTCGAATCTTTTTGCACTCCTCCCTACGCTCTTCCACCTACCACACGATAGCGTGATATTTCGCGTAACGTGGAATGGGCCCATAACTTTTTACGATTCCGGTAGGATCCGAACCCACGACGATCGAGACTCAACGCCTTATTTTTCACAGTAATAGACTAAGTAAATTCATTGTAGCACCAAGTTCCATGACAAAAAATCATTTAAAAACCTAGCGAACACCAGACAGAATAGCTCATACGTTTTCAGTGATCAACAATGACAGGACAAACATTTGTCACAATCTAACTGATCAACTAGAAGCCAGTCCATAAGGTCATTTGGTCAATGACCCACCTAAAATTTTCAGTGATCTACCTAATAATTTATTTTTTAATTTTTTAAAACCAAAAAAGAATAGTTTGTTTCAAAGTTCCATGCGAAAACTCCCCAAGAAAGAATCAAGTCAATAAGCCATCGTCAAAGGATATCCAAGCTTGTTCCGGGCTGGGTCATATTGTAAATTGATCTTATAGGTTTATATGGACGATATAAATTCATTAAAAGCAAGAGAGAAACAGACATACGCGCTTTAGGAAGTTAAAAAGAGACACAATTGGTCGACGACCCACCAATAATATCTGGCCACTCCCACTATGGAAATACTCTCAAACCGCCCCCTAAAATATATTATTTCAAAACATTTGGTTCGGAAAAAGAAAAACTAATTAGGTACCTAATATGCGCATTGTATTTGCATCGTATTAATAATATTAATTAGTGGTTAAACATAAAAAATTATAAATACGATTTCTGTCAGGCCAGCGCTAGGCATCAAATTTAACGGTATCGGACCGATTTTCTCACATAACCTGCGTAGTCCAAGGGATACAATCGCAGCGAGATAATCCGACGCTCGCGGGTTCGAATCTGTGTTGGGGCAAGAACTTTTTTTTAATTTTTTGTTATTTAAAAAATTAGATCGGCTCTAAAAGGTGCATTGGCAACAAGTTCTTCCTCGATAAAATATTTTTAAAATTGTTGGCAATCTCATATTTACTACAGCTTACGTAGCACGTGCGTAGACAAATATCGTATTACTATGTCTAGTCGCCAGCATTGTATTTATTAAAGAAAACGGAGTTTTCGCAGCGTTCCTAATTTTATTTTACGAATAATCATACCTTTAGCTCAGAATTTTTTTCTGTTTATATTCTGGGCTTTTAGTACCTATTGAGGAGAAGCTAAACTTATCACAACGAAAGCCGCTAAAATCTACTAATTTAGAGTATTAAAACACAGAAAAAAGCCATAAACAGAAAAGTGATACTAAAAGTCATAAACATCAAGAGTAGTAATGTTCAATATTCTGCAGTACCTATTTTATGATTTTTGCAGTGTTTATTTGTAGGTAAATAATTTCTTGGCACATTATTAAAAAACCTTTCTTAATTAAAAAAGTGTATTTTGCTTGTTGCGTTGATATCACTAGTTGCCCACAAAATTTTGACCCACTTGTAAAAAAAACTCACGGGCCGTGCCTGCTAGAAGCTCTAACTTCAAAACTGTCTTAAAACTTTTTAGTGAATCATTGTGTAAGGGGTTGAAATGACAGCTTATGTTATCCTAAGAACTAAGACAAAAAATTTAATCAAATATCCCCTAAAGCAGACTTTATAATAATTGATTGATAGATAAAATCCAAAGGAGAGTGCCAGTAAGAATAAAACAAAGATAATAAAGACTAAAGAGCTGTGTTGAAATAGCTATTTAAAAATGTAAATGCATTATTTAGATTATAAAATGTATTTTAGAAGACGCATGTTACATTCGTTATTGGATCTATCAGTTGGAGACGTCAAAATGTTCGGATTGATTTTAAAAATCAATTTGGTTATCTTTGTTAGTCAAATGTTGTTTAAGATTAAGCTAGTGGAATAAGTGTTTGATAAATTGTATTGTGAACATTAAGAAGAACGTTCCGCCCATACAAGACTCAAGAATTTTATATGAAATCTATTATTATATGATAAGCATACAGGGTATTGCAAAACTCTACCGTCGACATTTAACAGGTTTCCTCAAGTGATTGTTAAGCCAACAGCCTGTTTCTTGAAAACGCAGGACTTGTGAGTCCAAAATAATACATAGTTTCTAATTTTTAAGTCTTACTAATTACTAAGAAGACTAAAAGGGCATTTTTTTAAAAGTGCATTTAAAAAAAATTTCGCTTGCTATTGTAAAACATCTGCAAATTATAAATATGCCATCAAGTTTTTAAAAAATTCCAGTGACGACGCAATTTTTTTAAAAATAAAGTGTCAATAACCAATTTGGGGTGGGTCGAAAAAAAGAAGATTTTTTCAATCCGCTATAGTCCGGAAAAGTTGCCTCCTATGATAAGAAGAAAATCAATGTAAAAAAATTAAAAATCGATTGGCACCTTCCGGTCGCGCATCGTACTAAAAGTTTATCGAAATTGACGAAATTGAAATATCGCGGACGAAGTCGCGGGCGAGCCGAAACCGCTGAAGCTATAAATATGAAATTTGGTCAGTAGTTTTATTTTATAATGTAGAGACTCAGTAAGAAGGGTTTTCCAAAATTTAACCCCTAAGCGGGTATGTATGGAGAAAAAATATTAGATGGTCCCTTTAACTTGAAACTTAATAGAAGTAGGTACTCCAAAAAATAAATGATTAAACACGTGTTTTACAGTTTTTAATAAATCAACCCCTAAGGGGGCAAAATGATGATTCAAAGTTTGTAATGGAGTAAAATTGTTAGATCGCGGACGAAGTCGCGGGCGAGCCGAAACCGCTGAAGCTATCAATATAAAATTTGGTCAGTAGTTTTATTTTATAATGTAGAGAGTCAATAAGAAGGGATTTTCCAAAATTCAACCCCTAAGGGGGTCACAAGGGGGTTAAACGTTTGTATGGAGAAAAAATATTAGATGGTTCTTTTTTTTTAAACTTCATAGAAGTGCTAAAAAAATGATTAAACACGTGTTTTACAGTTTTTAATAAATCAACCCCTAATTGGGTAAAATGGGGGTTCAAAAATTATTAAACCGCGAACGAAGTCGCAGCCGCAAGCTAGTATAGTATATAGTGTTACGGTTTGACATACGAATGCTGCTCTGCCACTGATGTAACTATGAAATTAACAATGAATATACAATATTATTTTTGGGTGAGGCAAAAAAGGAAAACTTGATTAACTTAAACTTATTCTAAGTTCCTGTATTAATAAAACATTATTTTCTAGTATACTTATAAATAAATAATAAGAAAGAATAAGTACTGTACTATTATAATAAGCTGGCGGAATGGTAGCAGATTAAATTATAACAGTAGTGGAGTATAATAGTGGATAGTCCAGCCTCCAGTGCCGGGTAAACAGCAGCAGTAGGAAAAAGGGACGTTCTTTTATAATTAAAATAATCCTTCCGACTATACCCATTATCAGAATTTAATTGGATTACAAGGAGTTTTCCATGTTTTGTCACCAATTCTATTATTACAGGAATTTACAACAAAAAATTTGAAAATCCAATTTTTTCAAAATATTTTTTTCGAAACTAACATTTCTGCGCCTTTCCCTTTTCTAAAATATACTTTTCGATACCACCCTTTTTCGAAAATACAGTTTTTTGAACACAGAGTTTTTCAAAAACAAGTCTCTCGAATATCCATTTTAATGCTTGCTGCAAAAAATGATTTTTTGAAAATTTCTTTATTATAGTGTATTATAGTGCTTATTATAGTGTATTTTCGAACCAATTTTTATTAGGAATTTTAAGGCATCAATTATTTAACCATAAAATTATTTATGCTTTTTTGAAAATTAATCAAGGTTTTAATATTTCCTTTCGATTTTTGAACGATCAGCGGAAACATATAGGCAAGTATAGTATATGTACCTCGTAGGAAAAGTCACATTCTCGGACTCTGTGTTGCTGGTCTCGGCTGGGGGACTACTTCATGTAATAAATTTTAAAAAAATTGAAAAAAAACTTTTTTGGAAAAAGTCTAACTTATTCAAAAAAAAAACTTCGCTAAATTGATTTCCAAAAAAAAAGTATTTCGAAAAATTTTCTTTAGATTCTGATTGTACCTAAAATAAAGCGATCTACCGAAATATAGCAAACCCGAGACATGTCGGCCAATTTCATCGTTAAAGTTCGTCTCGAAATTCTGCTTCACAGATATCCTGCATGTAACCACAATACTATTTTGCATAAAAATTACAAGATTGTAAGCCGCATTTGCTATACATGTCTGAAATGTCCAATTTTGTGGACTTGTATGCGCTATTTTCTCTTTAGACCTGTCAAAAGTAATTGCATTTAAATAACGTACGATAAACAAGTCGACTTTGAAAATTATGGTTCAAGTTTCGAGATTACAAGTTCGAGAAAGAGTTTATTAAAGTGTGAAGTGTAGTAAATCGTTATCCCTTGTTGTATATTTTAATATTTTACTCCGGTGTAATAACATCACAAGCCGTGTCTAATTTGAACATCAAGTTTCTGACATAAGGCGTTTTTTCCTTTTTTATAATAATTGAATTGATTGAAGAGCTATAGAGAACAACGTTAATAGATAGCCTATATTAAATTGCTTTATTTATCGTTAATATTAATATTTATCAGAAAAGCTGATGAGATTTCTAATTGGCACACAGAAAAAAGACAAAAGTACCTACATATATGAATATCTGCTTGAAATAAAAATATTATTCTGGTATACACGAAAATATATTAAGATTAAGCTATATTTAAGAAAAGAAAATATATTTTAAAGTGAACTTTTTGTTATTCAGTCTAAGTTTAAAACTTATTTTACGATTAAAAGCAAGCAAAAAATTTGTCGTGAAGATTTCCTACACTCTGACAATAAAGGACCTTAAGAGCCTCCGCTAATGTAGCATTTTCTTATTTTGATGGGAGAAGTCTCTTACTACAGTAATTATTATTAATTGAAAAGCATTACTTAGCAAAAATTACACTTCGCGCCAAAATGAAAAATATTTTAAAAACGGTTTTCGTAAGAGTCATTTTTATCAAAAAATACCTGACACTTCTAAAATGACACAAAATTTTTAAAAATTGTAGTGACGTCGAAAATTTGTACATAAATAAACAGTGACGAGGCCCATATCTCAGCCACATATAACATTTTGGTCTTATTTCTATTAGATGAACCATGATAATACCTTAATATGCAAATCAGCTGTCTCCACTTTTTAGGTACCTAATACTTACTACTTAGGTATACAGTGAAAAGTTAAGCCAGTGATTACAAAAAGGTTATCCATGTAACAATAATAAGAAAATTTTTAAGATGCCAGGGTATACAGGCCCGAGTTGGTCGAAAGAGACCATTAGTAAATAAGAAAAATAAGAAGTAGCATCTCGAGTTTGCTCAGAGGTATTTTGACAAAAATACTGACTACTGTAAAAACATTATACTGACGAAATAAAAATTGTGTTGTTTGGTAAAATAAAAGAAGGTTTTGGTATACAGAAAGCGCGGGGAAACCTACATACCTAAAAATTTAATTCCAACGTAAAGCACGGAGGGGGTTCCGTTCTAATCTGGGAGTGTATGTCATGGCATGGAGTGGGTCAGCTCCATTTATTGACGAAACTATGGATCGGTTCGTCTACATGGACATTTTAAAAAAGAATTTAAGACAAAGCGCGGAGAAAATGTGAATTGGAGACAATTTCTTATTTGAACAAGACAACATCCAAAGGATACAGCGCGGGTCGTTAAAGAGTGGATACTGTATAGCGTACCAAGCGTGTTGGAAACGCCACCGCAATCCCTAGACGTTAACTCGAATGAAGATCTATGGTGGGAACCCAAAGAAAGGGTGAAAGAACATAAAATTTCCAACAAAGAGGCGTTAAAAGCAAGATGTAAATAAGAATGGTCAAAAATTGAAGCAGGTTTTGTTATAAAACTGGTAGAGTCAATGCCTAACAGGTTACAACAAATTATAAAATCAAAAGGGTATCCCACATGTTATTAGTTTTGGCATGTTTGGACGAATTTCGAAAAAAAATGATGGTGGACGAATAATTTATCTCCCTTGGTTTTTAAGAAATTATGTTTTATTATTAATTATATTTTTAAAAGGCATTGTCTAGGTTGGATTTTATATTACAGTTTTTAGTTCATGAATAGTTGTTATTGATGTTCATGAATGTTTTAATTTTATCCCAATTTTTTTAAAATTTTATAAGTGGACGAATAATTTATCTCCCGACTGTACTTTAAAATTGCGTCGACTTCAAAGTTTAGAAGTTTAAAACAAGTTACCTAAAGTTGAACAAAAATAAGTTTACCATGAACCTCAGTTATAAATATGTAAAAATAATTTTTTGATACTTTTTAGTGGCTTCTCCTGTTGTGGAGTTGGTTAGTTTTTTTTATATTACTAGTATTATTTGTGGACAGTATACACAAAATGTTTTTTTTTATTTAAGAAGTGCCAATCCGAAACAGGATTTACATAAATTTATTTAAGTTTAATTAATTAAAACTACTAAATATTTAAATTTGAAATTTTTACATATTTTGCTGATAGGTATTTCTGTGAATATTAAAATTATTACTTTGCATAAAATGTTTTCAAAATTACTATATTCGTTTAACGAAATTATGATAATGAATGTTTAACCGCAAACCGCATTTCTAAAAATAAATACGGAAAATGTGCATTCTCTGTACTATACAGTTCTTTAGGAAAAATTTTGGCAATACTTGTCTACAGGAGCTCAGGGAAAGGTTTATATCTGGCCCTTAAGACGAGTAATAAACTCCAAGCCCTACTATTTTTTAACAATGTTTGTTACTGAGTTATTTGTTATAAAAGACAAATAACTTCTGGTAAAGACACATCTTATAAGACACTGAAGTAATCGAATTATTATTTTGTACTTTTCCTTTCAAACTACGGGCCACAAAACGCGGGGCACGGTTTAAAAAAAAATTAAAATTATTTTTTTGATTAATTGTGTGTTTTCTATGTGTCCTACACAGGAAAGTCATTGTTATTATATAAAATTACTGAACAAGTATAAATGTGGAAAAATAGTAGTTAGGAGCTTATTACTCCTCTTAAGCGATAAGCCTGGCCAAGAGCCTAAATATGGGGTCCCTGAAAGTCCTCTCTCCCATATTGAAGAAATTCAAAGGAAGGTGAGAAATAAAGAAATAAATATGAACGAAAATGATGCTGAAACTGAAAGTATTATAAACACACTTCAGAGGTAGAGAATAGTGTATGAAAAGTGCGAAGAATTAAATGGCGGACATGTTGAAAATTTCTTTTGATATTTATTCGCCAATGTTAACATTTATCTGTTTATGTTATACTTCATTTGTTATTGTTTATAATCACTGGTTATTGCTTTCAAATATTAATAACTAATAAAAATGAACATTTATTGTTTAATAGAACAACTCATTTTGTATAAAAATAAAATTATAAATTCACGGTGACTAAAGCATTATTGTCAACCTTGACATTAACTTTGACTTACCTACGAAGAAAATTTAAAAAGGTAGCAGGTATTTCGTTCGCAACCTGGACAGTTACGTTTAAAGTATATTTATGCGAAATAATTTTTAATTTGAAATATTTCAAAAACGATTGAATGTATACAAAATATGTCTGGAACTTCACCTAGAATCCAAAAATATGATAAAAATCATACCATGCAATTTAAAATAAGCGAGAAAATCGATGTTTTATACTATATTTTTTTATTGGATGCCCAATTGTTTTGCTGATATATGAATGATTCATAAAAATCCCCAAAAATTTCATATTTAACATTTTTTCCCATCTTTAAAAATAAAAAAATTATAAGGCCTGTTCACTGTTATTTGGATATCCCTGTACAATGTACATTCAAATCTCATATAAATTCGTTAAATTTAATTTTTTTAAAAATCATCCAGCAGAATTCTGAATTCCTCATTAAATCAGATACATTTTAGACAATGTGCTCTAAAAATCGTTTTAGATATTTCTGCACTTATAATAAAAATAAGCTTTTCCGATTTTTAAGGAGAATAGTTTTTGCTAGGACCCCCTGTATAGTGTATAGGCAGTTAATATACCTATTATGTAGATTCCACTATGGTGCAAATCTATAAGTCAAACGCTATCGCGCCACTGACTTAGTATATTCTAATTAGCATTATTTATGTCCCACTTACCAAACATATACTTCCTTTTAATGAAATTTATGTACCTACAAGTAATTTAAATATGCAAAACCTTAATTAGTAAAACGGTCACACTTTTATTTAATGTAATGCCTAAATTCGCTTTATTTTAATTACCTACCCACAAATCTGCATTTCTACATTGCATAACGTTAAATAATACTAATATATATATACAGTTATTCTTTTTCTCCCACAGAATACGTTGCGTATAGCTAAAGGGTAAAAATCAAATAAAAAGTTAATTGTAGTAATTTGTGCGACATTACCTAGAAATTATAATTCTTACGACAGATAATGAGTAGTTAAACAGGTTACTAGTTGGTAATAATGCATTACGGCATGTAATGGATTTTTTGTTGTTAGAGAGTTACAAGACGTCTTATTTCATAAGATGGGAAAATATTCTTTATAAAGGTGTTTTTCATATAGCAACAGAATGATTATAAAACGTTTCGAAATGTTTCTAATGTCACAAAACTTGCATACGGTAAGTAAGGGGGAGATCGCCATACGGGAGAAATGGTCAATTAATTTTTTTAACACTACTTCAATAGACGGCGACTGCAGTGCACTATTTCGCTTCGTCACTAGTGCAGATATACTTATGCGTGCTGAGATTTGCGATTAAAAAAGATTTTAAAAAGTATTTTTCGTGTTTTAATAACGATACCACTCTAATAATTTCTTCTGACTTTTTGGTGAAACACATGAATTGTTTCTTATCATAACCTCAAAATTGCCAACGATTGTGTTTTGTTTAAAATGGCCATCTCACAAGTATTTGGTCGGTAAATACGACCAGTCGAAGATTTGTTGTATTCGTTGTTTTAGTGTTTCTTTTGCAAATGTTAAATTTTCCTTAATAAATATATACAGGAATAAACAAAGCTAATCTTTTATTTAACCTCCTTGCGTTAATTTACCGCATCTCCGATTAAATGACTTTAAGAAAAAAGTGGGTTCATCTCTCCCGGACTTTCCTTATGAATGAAAATTCAATCCTCTTCAGATTTTTGCCTAGTCAGCTAACTGAAATGTAGTATTGTGAGTTCCTACCCAATTCTTCACTAATGCCTATATTTTTTCTATAGGGTTTAGTTCCGGGTGAAGGAGGTAAACGTGACACACAGTGACTATTAGTGATGCAAGGATACGTATTCAAAAATCCGTTGGATACGAATATTAAAATAATCCGTATTATCCGTAACCGGCCCAGAACTTGAATACGGATTCGAAATCAAAATAAATACGCATCGGGTGGTTACTAATGCAAAGTGCAAAGAGAAAACGGAATCGGGATCGAGTGTAAGCGAACAACACGGTCTGTGATTTGGCATATTTGATCTAATGTTTTCTCTTTCTAATGACATTAACACAAAAAGATAGCATACTTATCGGGGTAACGGGTATTATATGGGATGAGACCCATTGGTTAAACTTGGCCCGCCTCACCCGAACCGAATTCAAACGAGAACGAACGACGATGCCTTACTATCCCTAACCTTCGACTTCGAATCATATGATACCGCATCCACCTATCTACCCGTATCCGAAATAATTCCGTATATACATGTTTCGGACCCGCTTTCGCGCTGCTCAAGAAATGGATACGTATTCGGATGATGGATACGGATAGTAGTTGATTCCGATTCCGTATTATCCAGATATATAAAGAATACGGATATTTACAACACTAGTGACCATGTCGTTCCAATAGTTCGCCTAAAACTTTTCTGACCATATTCTACATTCGGCAACATCGGAGAGGCACTCGCAATGATAAGTTGATGGGATGAATTTTATTTCGATTTTGATTTGGCCAAAACGAAAATCGTGCAGCGTTGCCAGTTCATTCAGCATCACTATTCTTTTCATAAGAATAAAGAATAATCCATAACACGCCTCTGATGCCCACTTTACAATAGCTGAAAGAGAAGGAAATAACAGCGGTCTCTGTCAGTTATGAGGCTTGTGGCTTTTACTTGCTTAATTCTTACTCTAAGCCACGTATAGCTACTTCTATGGTTTAAATCAATACATTAAAGAATAAAACAAAAATTTTAATAAAACCTAATACCGGATATTACAAATAATGTAAAATAAAATCACACTATTGTCACTATTAGTCTGCATGTCGGTTATTTTAGTAACTTTTTGACTGCAGAGATCTGCGTTCTGCATTTTCACGGTTGGGCAAGTTCGACTAGCTATTTGATTACTAATCTTAAATCAGAGAGCACCCAAACTGCTTTTTTATTGTATTGAAACACCTTCCAAGTTAATGAAAATAAACAGAAAGGAGTTTTCATACTGCAATATTTTAAAGAAAATTAATTAAAAAATTGGAGACAAATGAGTCAGTTTAAATAAACAATTAAATTGTTTATAACAATTGATCCAGCCAGAATTTTTTAATCCTGATAATTTTAGCTCTACTACACCTATGTAATTGTTAATGTTCATAATTTTTTTCTGATTTTTCTGAGCGATCCTTTTGGTGATGAAGGCGGGGGATAGCAATTTTTAAGCGTTTTTCCCGAAAAATGCATAAAAAATATATCATATATATTGTTGAATTCGTGCTTCAATAAGCTTTCATTTGACACCCTGCACGATGAATTTTTTTTTCATTTCCCAATTTATCCCCTAAAATTAACCCTCAGAATCAAAATTCAACTTTTTATACTTCACGCCTAGAATTGGGCCACTAGACTCTATCTCTGTGCTAAATTTCAAATTTTTACGTGTAATAGTTTCAGAGAAAATCGCCTGTAACAGATGGACGGACACCGAACTGATTCCATACGTGTTCCGTTTTTCTAATATTAGCGCGGATCACAGTTTGTGGGACTGTGCTCTTGCATTATTGCACGGGGCATCCAAAAACCACTGGAAAACCCTGGGCCGGGCAGACAGTAAGCTTTCACCCTTGTTGGGGATCATCAGACTGATAACATACAAACGGGTTACGTCAATCTGACGATCCCCATCAAGGGTAAAAGCTTACTGTCTACCCGGCCCGGGGATTTACATTAGGTCTTGGTGCCACGCAGTGGCGCACCCAGGGGGAGGGCTGGGGGGCTGCAGCCCCCCCCCCCCCAGACCAACATCTTAGACACACAAAAATTAAAAAAAGTGCCCTACTAATTGAAGAAATCCACCGAATTGTACCACTCAGCCCCCCCCCCCCAAGACAAAATCCTGGGTGCGCCCATGGTGCCACGTACTTTAATGTAGGAGTAGAAAAAAAGTACTAGTGCAAAAAAGATAAATAATTATTTGTAGATAAATTGGGCAATGTCGCATCATAGGAATTAAAGCAAATTGGCTAAGAACAACATAATATAACTATTACTATAAAAACTTTTTATTTATTTATTTTTTCAATTAAGCTTATTTTATAATTATTATGAGTTGTATTATTAACGGACCTAAGCAATCTCAAGGTCTGAGGCTAGACTAATGTCTAATTGATTGGTGAATTAAATTTGATCTCTAAGTTTTTTTTTCGAGAAATGAGAAAGCATGAAATTAGCATATCTAGTGCTAAAATCAAAAAAATAGTTTTTCTGTTTTTCTTCCAGAACTTAAATGTAAAATAAAGCATTCACAGGAAAATAAGAAATTTATGAGTATGAGGAAATTATTACTTTTTTAAAGAAAACACTTTGCTTTCATTTCAGTAAAGATTTAATTAATTATGTCTCATAGGCACAGAATATGATAATTTTCTGTTGTAAAAAATCATAATTTAAGCAAGGGAAAGTATAATAAATATGTTTAATTAGACAGAAGCAAAATCGTAATAGTCTTGTTTGGAACAGGCAGGTAAAACCTGATTCACAGGAGCATTAACATTTGGATTACCAACAAAAATACTCTTCTATATAGTATTTTCACACTATTAACATATTTTTCTTGTAAGATTGTCACACTTTTTCCTTCATATAGGTTTATAATTTCCCTTTAAGGACGTGAACTGGTATTTTATTGTCGACTCACATATACAAAGATGAATATTTAAGATATCTTCCAGGCAGAAGTTTCTACCATAAAATTATGCTCATGGGAGTCACTGTTTAACCATAGGCCAAAATAAAATTAAGTTTGGGTTTACATCAAAGTTCCAAAATCCCTACATATTCACCGGGGTCAAATGAAAAACATAATGTATGGCAAATTATAAAAACCTAAGAATATTATCGGATATCCAGGCTCCTAAACAAACCCCAAAGGTTTAACCAGCTTGATTTACAACAAAGAATTTGTACAGGGAATCTTAAAAATGTTTGATTAATGTACAGAGAGATCGGGACACAAAGTAAACGGCTGCAAAAAAGACAACACGCTTACCAAAATAGGTGCAGAAGATAAATTATATGTCTTTGGTATTACAGCAATGTTGCTACTGAAACTTCAAATTGAGAGAGAATGAGGAAGAGAAATCCTCTTGTTCAACTATGATCCACTTAAAAATTTGTATGATGCCCAACTCTGCGATAAGACGAAGAGATACATTCGTAGAATGGAGTAGATCTAATCTATTGATTGAGCATTATTATGCACTTTTCTGGCTTTAAAATGAGTGAAAGTCCGAAAATGTACTTTCTCTTTAGAGCTAATGACCTTAAAGAAGTCTCGCCACCACCGATGAAACGCGTTAGTTTCTACGGGGATCTGTAACCCTAAAACTTCAATAAACTATACGTATACACTAGTCGCAGTGGAGGGACCCATTTCTTCTTTCTCTTGTTTAACCTCGTCTTTTCTCAGCTTTCTTAACTTCACCCACCTATCTGTTTAGCTCTTCCACCACCTCTCCTTCCATATACATAATATTGCAATTACCCTCCTGCCAAAATAATCATAATCTCTTTTTATCCGACGAGTGTACCACTGTAGTCCTCTTTCCTATATCATCACAGATATCTCCACAATCTTGGTTGTTTTCTTGACTCCTCCTCCTAACCTGGTCTCTCTTTGTTACTCCACGCGTCCATTTTAATATTTTCACTTCTGTCACATGGAACCTCCTTTTCTTTATTTGAATTGGAACACTATTCTGATCATATTAACCCCACACTCAAAAAATAATGTAAAGGGCTTTCTTTTTCCTTTACTTCTTAGTAATTCCTTTAATTTAGAGTAAGCAGTTGACTTTGGAGAAATCTAGATTTGATAGATGAATACTTTCATTATGTATATTTACTTGCTTTAAACGATATGAAAACAGAAAATAACCACCTTTTGCACTCCACTGATAATTGCAAAGTCTTAGTAAATTTACAATAAAATAAATTTTTAATGAGATCAACCCCAAAATTACGTAAATTAATAAACTTATAAATTACATGAATTTGTAATTTTACATTTCTCCTATCAAAGTAATACGAATATACAGCTTTAATGTAAAAAGTAAAACTTAATGTACAATAAGGAGAGTCTATCATTGAAGATTTACAAACAAAATAAAACTTTTGCGGTACGGTAAAGATTAAGAATTCCTAAAATTTTTAATTGACTGGGGTAATCGGTAAACGTACGACTTTCTGTGCCAAGGCTAAATGAAATTTTAAACTAGGAAAGTAGAAAATACTGTTTAAGTGGTCAAAGCATTTACGTTCATCGTCACCATTACGAAATAGAGGAAACCAACCATGTATAAAGATGAAGTAATTTCTTAATTTGAATTGATAATCATTATACACTTGGCATGACATCAGTAAGATTGGTATCTTGACAACAACATTACCTTGTTTATATTATCTACCTGGAATCACTTGTTGCTTTTGTAATAAAATACCTATTATTTTATCTAGGGTAATATCATACATTATAGGTACTAGTTTTAGTTTTAAATACAATGCCCCGTGGACGTAAGAATAATAAATTACATGTACCCTGTACCGAAGCACTAATGTAGATGTTATAATACTTCAATTGTTAAAAATGATACTGTTTTGAATATTACCCGTCCTAAATATCCGAGAAGATTTAATATAAGTTAGATATCCAGTAAGGGAATGACCTGTGGGAGATATAAGAGAAAGGACTGGTGTCGAAGACGTCGCGCCGGTAAGAAAAATATCCGTCTAACACCCACATTTACCATTTAATGTTAGCACTAACACAGAGTTGAATTTAACAGTCCAAAGAGGTTATAAATACATAACACATTGTTATCTTTTAGAGTAAAGTTGTATGTTTTGTTTTCTTTTTTGCACTGGGTATTATTTAGGCTTTTGATAGCGTCTGTGAGGGGCTATCTTGCGGTTACCATATTTACCATTAGGTAAGTGTTCAATAGTGTACGGTGTCAATCATTTTAAATCTCGCGCCAGTTTCACGGACTTAAACAATACTACTTGTAGTTTACTGGTGTCCCGGTAATAAACTACTTATGCAAACAAAGATTATTTTTTGAAATTTGATTTAAGTACCTATTTCACCTAAAAAAAAATTGTGAAATAATACTCCTTTCATCTACTAGAAGAAATAACAATATTTAACTTGCGTTACTTTGCATAAATTAACTTTAAGTGGTCTAAGATTCAAAGCCCTCTGGGAACGCTTTATTCGACCGCCTACCTGTTCCTTCCAAGTAACTAACGATACAGGGGATTTATTTTTTAAAGGTGGGTACCTGTTAAATCGATTTGTACGGCAAAAGTGTTAAATCAGGTGTCAAAATTTGAATTTTAAATGACTTTACCTGTGTAGGGATGGGGACCATTTTAATTTGTCATGCACGGGCTATTTTAAAAGCACGTACAAAAAACGGTTAGTAGTTATTTTGACATTATGGAGCTGATACCTGACCTTTCGGTGCCCGTTTAATATTAGGTATTCCGTATCTACGGTTAACTTCACGGGACTCAATTCATAGCAAAACTGTCTATATTAAAAAGATCAAGTATGTTTTGCTGCTTGGTAAGATTGAATCTTTGAAAGTGGTATTATTCTCATCATTTAAAAAACTGAAAATAAAAATGACTCAAAAGTGTACGTACTTTCTTTACCTAAACCTAAGCCTTTCTACCGTTAGGTCTTAGGCTGCTTGAGTTGAGCTTTGTACTTTCTTCTTCATTGTTTTCTGTCCCGAGTTAGTTTCTTAATTTATTACCATGCTATTCCCTTTTTCTCTTCTCTAATTCTGTTGATACATGTTTTCCTTGGTCTTTGCTTTTTCCTGGCACTCACGTTCTAAACACCTTTTTTGTCATTCTGTTGTCCGGCATACGGCACACGTGTCCGAACCATCTTAGCTGCCCTTCTACGATATTTTCATTTATGGGTTATATTTGTAACTTTTGTCTATACTCTTTATCTCTTTTACTTCTATGTTCTATTTTTCTAAGATACCTCATTTCCGCGACTCAAAAGTTAAAAGCTTTAAAAAAACTAAAATAATGTCGGGACTCTGGAACCTTTGCCGTACTAATACTGTACAATATTTAGGCATCTTCTTGAAGCCTACAATCCTGGGATTGGTTGGACGCAACTCTCCATCCTTCTCATTACTATCAATTGTGTGTTGCGCACAAACTCTCAGAATGTGTCTACTCATCTAGTCCCTTCTTTTCTGTAACGCTCACTAAATAGCCCTTGCTTCCTCGACCCGATTCAGCACTTTCTCATTTGTGACCCCTACCCAACTTACATTCATCATTTTTCTATGTCGCACCACTACTCAAATGCTTTTATGTCACCTTTAAAAATTTTCCCCAGTATCCAAGCTTTACACACGTAAAAGCACAAGCTCCTCAGGTATGCTTTTAAGAAATTCTTCCTAATTGCTATATCGAAGTTGCTTGTAAACAACTGCAACTTATCTGATGCGAAACCTTTTTCGCTTGTACTTTACATCACGCTTTTAAATTCTCTTTTGTTATGATGTAGCAAAATTCTCTAACTTCCTCTAGTTTGTATTCTCCGAGTCTGACATGAATTCCATTAACAGCTTTCTCACATTTTATGACCTTCGTCTTCTGTTTATTTATCTTTATTTGTACTGGTAGAGGATTTGCATTTGGGTTATAGTGTTCTAAAACTTTATCTCGCATTCAGCTACAAGAGCCACGTCATCTGCAAACCAACGCATAGCCGGCTATCGTCTCACCTGCTTTGGGGTTCTCCTCGACTTAGTTTCTATCGGGGGATAATAAAAACTCTTCTGTTGAGCGAACCTGAGCAAACCATTGGCACATTAACACTGTTGACACAGTTTTTTACTACACATCAAAAAAAAATCATGCGCTCGCATGCGCATTTGACCAACAATAGGCTTTTTCTGGCGCTGACCAGGTCATCAAATTTTCTGATCCGGTTATTAGAATTAAATTTTTGATGCGTAAAACTTTACACTTTACAGTTTGGTCATGATATGCGACAACATTGCAGAACCGTTTCAAATGGCTGTTTCACGTTTGAAGTCAACAAAATTTTAACGCTAAATTTATCTTATATTATTTCTCCTCGGTAGAAGTACCAGAACTTTAAACTGTCATTGTATTTTCGGTAACTGTCGAAAATCCTACAAATAATGAGCAATTCAAACCTGGTCATCACACTTCATTTTGGTGTTCGGTCACGAGATGTTACCATAACCTTGGCCAAACCTAACCACTGTTGATGATCTGGCCAACGCTAAAAATTGTCTAATGTTGGCTGTTATAACGATGCTAATGGCAACTAAACACGGGTCGAGTGCAAACATCCTATTTCGATGTACAGATAAGAAAATGTGTAAACAATCTATTGGTGGAGGTCGAGCAGGGCTTCAGAAGTCGAGCGCGCCGGCCCTTACAGCAGCATAATATGTAAAGAAAATTTGTTGTAGTTAAAGTTCGATGCTTTGCGAAAAGCACACAACAAACGTAATACCTATTTGCGTTTTTGTCGCTACAAGAAAAAATTAGGGTATTGAGTAAACAACGATTCCCATAGCAATAAACTTAGTAACAGCAAAAATCGAAGCGAACTTGATACTCCTTTTTGCATTGCAAAAACATATTATGATGTCAATATTTTATAATATAGTAGTGTGGTAACAAAGTAAGTGATATTACAATACACGCTTCAAGTAGTACCGTACAGAACATTTACTATACGCTGTCAGCAGTCAGTTGTTTTAAGAAATCCGTCTAAGAGTCTACCTTGATTTTTATTCCTTTCCCGGTCGTCATCTGTTTGGTTTGCCGTTGCCTCAGTGATGCGCGGACATGAACTCGCGTCACCAACACCGGTTATTGTTAGAGATTGATAGTTGCTTCATGGTTGGTTTAATAAACAGGCTGTGTTGTGATTTAAGGCCAGCCTGGCTAAAAATATGTTCAGTTTTTACTAGAACAATAAGACAAGCAAACCGCAGTGCGTGTATGGCAATAAGTGTTCCTCAGATTATTGTTTTAAGGAACATTTGATAAATTAATAATGTTGGAAAATACATAATCGATCATTCCTTCTCTTTTTATTGATGCCAGTTAAATGTTGAAAATAAATCTTTACATTTAAGTCGTGAGGTTCTACTAGACAAAAAAATGTTCGAGATTAATGATACCAACCCTTCGGCTGAGGTTTGTACATCCTCTTCACCGCGGCCATGAAGTATTATTCTGACCCCTGAGTGGGTATAGGTAAAAAGATGTCAGTTTTATCAGGTTAACTAACCCATTTACTGTCTTAGGGAGGTCTTTCCCTGGGTATCGAGTTCCCTTAGGTAGTTTGTTAATTTCCATCGAGTTAATGCAGTGCTGCGCATTCACGTATATGAGAGGCTGATGCCTCCTCCTCATTACTACAAAATCTACACAGTTTTATCTGACCACTCATGCAATCAACAATTTTAAGTTATTCTGCAGACAAGTTTAAATTATGATCTGTTGGAGTATGTCCCAAATCTCGCCAGAAAACTCAAATCCTAAAGGTTCTTAATTTGATGAGAGAGATCGTCACAGAACACCACCAGACCAGAATCAACACCTGACATGCACCAAAGTCACAATATGGTGTTGAACAGAAACAGTCTTATTATCATCTAATTATGTGTTTTGCAAAAATTAAGTTACGCAGCCGTCAGCCGTCTGTAATTAATTACACGTTCTGCATTCATGCCTAGTCCGTCAGAACCTTGCTCTTATATAAGAACAAGATATCTTTACTGTTTCAGCGACGTAAAGGGCAAATAAAATGTTACAACGTTCGTTAAAGCAGAAGGAGAATCGGAATTATAAACCCCGGAAGCTTTTGGCATTACAAGAAGCAGCTAAAAATATAATTTCAAAATAGACATAAAGGGCAATCTTCATGTGTACTAGAATAGCATACACATTATTGCTATTGAATTAATTCCGTCTGTTATTATTGCAATATTCATATCAGGGTCACTGTGCTTACAGGAGAAATTAGAATGCAATTTGGAAATGTGAGCTGGGAAAACAATAACGTGATAAAAAAAGTAACAGTTCTTTAGTCAGATCATTTAGTTGGCAGATGCAAAATCAAATTGTACCATATTGTTTAGAAAAGGACAAAGCTCGTTATGCGCGTTGTACACAGCAATAACAACTTGTTTGGCATATTAAACTTTTACTAAAACCATATCAGTTAAATGTTAAGAAATAAGAGAATTTAGGGTTTTCTGCAATCCGCTTAGCCGCTTAGAAAATCTGCCAAACGCTAGTCATTCGCAGACATGGCAGTGTTCTGACATTTTTGAAATTTTCTCAACATCTTCATGAAAACAGTGAACTCAATGCGCAAAAAAATTAATAATTTTTTTCTTAATTATACCATTAAAACAAAATTTCGAAATTTGAATTGGGAGCTTAATTACTGTGTAAAGACGGAAGAATCAATAAAAACAGACCCTGGTACAGTAAGAAACCAAATATGGCAGATAAACTATCTTCATTATTATACAGCGCTTTGTACGACCTTGTTGGCCCCTGTTCCAATTAAATTTAACCATTCCATAAATGGCTTAGGTCAGATTGAAGAAAAACTCTTCTTTTTCTCCGTGCTTTTCTACATATCTGCTTCGTTAATTGGGTAGTTTGTTTTGAGCTGTCGTCTGTTTTTATCGAACGGGCTACTTGATTTATTCTAATTGGTACCTAAATCAGCACGCAAAACAGTGAATAACGAAACGGATGTTGTTCGATCTGCGGTCGCTTTGGCCATTATCGATGTAAGTGGTTGCCGATATTCGGTCGAATTAGCTTTCCATAGGATTTCGCCTTATTTGTACGGTATGTTGGCAGATTTATCGAAACTGCCACTGGGGTATCTTCTTTGTTAAACCAATTATTATCTGGTAAAAAGGAATGGTAAAAATGTCCATAATTAATTAATATTTGTTGCAATTCCGTAATATTTCAGATAACAGCATAAAAATCCAAATAGAAAGAAACGTACTGTATCCAGAAATACTTTTAAAAAATGGAGTGTAATATGTCTTTTTTAAGGCTACCTTTAGCAAAAATTCAATTTTGAGCAGTCATTTCGTGAAGAATAAAGATAATGGATTGGGGAGAGATTTACTTTTTGAGGTAAATGAAATGTAGCTCCCCTCTCATCCCACTTCTTTAAGTGTATATAGCGGACTTATTTAAATATCCAGAACAGAAATAAAAAATATAGCACAATGACCTTGGACACGCAAAAATACGCCCGCAGGAATACGAGACATATTATTTTAAAGGCGTGTGTCACGAAGAGACGCTATCCGAGACAGATTATAATTCGTTTCGAAGGCATAAGCACAGAGCGAGAAGACCTAAAAAATATAATTCACTTGTGGGTGGTCTGGAGATTTTCTGCGGTTTATTTCTTATTTTTTGTTGGAGATCGGTTTATACGACACCTTTAATAAGCAGGTATATGGAACTGTATAGAAGTCAAAGTGCGTATACCATTTAGATAAGTGAATTATGTTTGAATTCTTCTCGGCCGATTTCATAAAGAAATCTAATAAAACGATCTTCTGGAGAACTGACACACTTTTTGATATATTTGATACTTACAATTTGAAACAGTATGTTTTAAAATTATTTGGTTATGTAGGGTATTATAACAGCCACGAGCATAATTATTAGGATGATCCAAGATACAGTCAATCTAAATATTACTATTTACTGATGACCATAAAATAACAATAGAGGTATTTATGAATATCCATTGGTATATGGTGTATGTATATACTTATAAAATACTTTGCCAGTTTGACATGGTGCCACTTGTAAGCATGGGGTAAGTCCGGATTAGATGGCCAGCTTGATTTGTTTTTTTTTGTATATTAGGAAAACTGTTGAATTGATTCTGCCTTGACTTGGTGGAACTCCATATCACTACATATAGATCGCTGTAAAATCCCCAAAACGCTAATTATTTACCTACCTCTTGTCACTTGGTACCAAATCTGTTTCATTCCCGAAGAAGCCACCGTGTTGGCGAAACATGTCGAATATATTGTAAAATAATATATTTTTTGTTTAAATAAAGTGGAATTTTAAACAATTTGTGTTTATGTCTATATGTAGTACATATTAGGAAAACGCTTAAAGCAAGAAAATTCGAGTCCAGTTTAAAATGTGGACAATGCAGTAGTTACCACGATCACAAAAGGTTTCTTCTGAAAAACTGGCCCCTTTTAAATTTTAAAGTAAAAAAATAAAGTGAAACTTTCTTTTGACCACGACTGTGCACATTTTTAATGGATTGTGGGAAATCAATATTAAAGTGCCAAAAATTATAATTCATACCCAAACCATTGTAAACCAATCTGACAACTAGTACCTCATTTTTACATTTACATTTTATTTTTTACGGTTAGTCTTATTAGTAGAACATGAGTGAGATTTTGCAGACACGCTAACCCATAATCAATCAAATTTGAAGGGATGTTTAAATCATATGATTTATAAAAACCCTAAACTTAAAAAAAGTTTTCCTCATTTTTGGTCAGATTATAAATTTATTTAAAAAATACAGCACTTATCGTTTATGGGTTAGAGTGTTTACAATTTCTATTTGCAAAAGCTCTCTGTTATGTGACTCTTACCCAAAAATTACTGAATATACAGGGTGTCCGAAAAGTCTTAGTATGGGCAAATATCTTTGCTATTAGTAAAGATAGAGACACCAAATTTTAGGTGTATCTTATTGGGTAATAAATCTACTTTTTTATGTAATTAAGCTTTCTCGACCCCCTTGAGGGGTGACGCAAGGGAGTCGAGGTCAAAAATTTTAAATGCAACCCTATGCCGTGTGGTACCTCATGTTAAAGGTCTTCAAAAAAGAAACATTTAACTGCAAACCCGAGGTCCGTATCTTAATTCGTTTTTAAATGGCAAGCCTATAAAAATTAAAAATCATGAAACCAATTAATAAAAGTACCTTTATTTCCCTTATAACTTTAGAAATTGTTCAAAATGACCTCCATAAACTTCTTGGCAGTAATAAAGTCGATTTTGGAACTTTTTCAAGAAGTACCACCAGCCATTTTCGAAAATGTGAAAAGTGAGTTCCAAAATGCTTTTATTACTGCCAAGAAGCTCATAGTGGCTATTTTAAACAACATTATAAGTAGGTAATAAGAGAAATAAAGGTATCTATTTAAATTTTTAATTTTTTTCACGATTTTCAATTTTTAAAGGCTTGGCATTTAAAAACGAATAAAGATACGGACCCTGGGGTTTGCGGTAAAATGTTTATTTCTTGAAGACCTTTAAAAGGAGCTATCACACGGCATAGGATTGCATTTAAAATTCCCTAAACTCACCCCTCAAAGGGGTTGAAAAAGTTAAATTAGGTACATAAAAAAGTAGGTACACCTTAAAATTTGGTGTCTCTATCTTTACTAATAGCAAAGATATTTACCCATAATAAGACTTTCAGCCACCCCGTATAAATTTTAGAAAATATAAACACATTTCTATGTTGCTATATCGCATTGGAAGAACTATGTACATAATATTATGTCTGTTCTTAGTTCTTCCACAACACTGTACAATTAATTGTTTTAAAAATATCTAGGAAAATCTAAAATAATAGGAATATGTAATTGATTTATATTAGCAGTCAAATTACCAAGAAAAAATAAATATTTTAAAATATGTAATAAGAACATAATAAAATTATTTTTAAATTTAGTACAGCACCCTGCTGATCACAATTATTTCGGCCTATCTGACATCTCATCCTCTTCATCTCAGGGGCACGAGTTATTTGAGAAACGATTTATCTATACTTATTATCAAAAGATAATAAACAGGCCGAAACACTTGTCAGTTTAAGGTGGCATTTTCCAATCGCGTCCGTGGTGGCAGAGCTGGGCAGAGTCCTCCATAAAAGGGTTTGAAGACCCAAGCTACAAGCCCTGTTAAAAAAGGCTTGAAAGCTCAAAGCCACAATTCCTTTTTAAACATGATGGGCTTTGCAATTCCCGATTAAAAAGGAATTGGACCGAAAGCCACAAGCCATTTTGCAAAGGATTTAAAGCCCTTTATGGGCTTAAAGCTCTGCTCTGCGCTGAACTAAGAACAAATACATATATTTTTCTAAAATTTATTACATACATTATTATATTACGCACAAGCTTTTATTTGTATTCGTATATCAATACAATAGGGGAGACCGGTGACAATTGTAACAGGTGTCAATTGTAACATTCAATATACGTCCGCCCTCTGCCGGATTATCGGGAACCGAGTTACACATGTTCAACGGTTGTTGACAGATCTTTCTTTAGAGTGTTAAATACTGTTGTTATGATCTCAAACGTGACTTTCAACACGAAAAGTAAGTATTTATTTTTATTTTCTTTTGTAAATAATATCTTAACCATATTTTCAATATATATTTAAATTATACCACTGAAATATGGATTATATTGACTATATAATCTTATAATAAGAACGCTTTAGGAATTAGATTACATAGTTTAATAATGTGAACAAATCATATGTGTCCTTTGGTGTCAATTGTAACATGAATAAAGGTGACAATTGTAACATGTTACAAGTGAAACCAATGTAAAAAGTGTGTATGATCATAATGTATTTCTTTATATAACGCTTTACAATATGAATCCAAACCTTTTTGGAGACCTCATACCGTGCATACGGAAGAAAAATACTCGTATATTAAATTAAAATTAATAAATCTGTTAATTTTTCCCATAAAAGTCTAAGTCAACCATTATAAAAATCTCAAAAGTCAAAAATTTTGAGTTAAAACAGTCTTCTTCCGCATGCATGATACTTAACTCAGGTAAAAAGTAAGGTATTTTAGTATATTAACATACCCACGTTTCTTATCTAACTTTTTTCATTTTAAAAGAATATTTTACTTTGCGGTTGTATATTTTCAAATATTGTTATTTATATTAATACAGATTGTTACGAATTTGTCGTTTTTCTTTTGGTATATTTTTGTCGACTTAGACAATAGAAAAAACTAGACTTATATGTATAACTCTTTGTTTATTTTTTAATGTTATTATTTGTATTCTAATATAATATTTAAAATAAAATATATGTTTGTACGTACTATTACTACTGACACCTGTGTCCGTTACAATTGCCACCAGTCGGGTGTCTATTGAAACACTTGTCATTGACTTGAATTATATGTTCTAAACAAGAAACTAGATATTTTTTCTACATTCTAAATTTATTAGGTTACTTACAAAGCTCGGGGACATCCTCAAAAAAATCAGTTAATTAGAACTGACAGGTGAGGTTGTAAAAAATCACATGTGTTTTTTGTTACAATTGTCACCGGTCTCCCCTACATCAAATGCTAAACCTAGACGTGAACTTATTAAATGGCAGCTTGATATTACAGAAAGGTTCTAAACAAGGGTGCCAGATTGTTTCGAGAGATAATCGTAAAATCTGTCGCCAAAAATCCTGAGAAATCGTGAAAAATCGTGAGACATCAGAAAAGCGGGAATTTAAAGTGAATTTACAATATATTTTAATTAAATAATTTTTCGTGACATGGTTTAAATATGAAAGAAAATAAGAGAAAAAAACTCCGCAACGCATATGATCCAATTTTATTTCCATGTAAAGGTATAATATAGAGTGTGTCCCATAAAGTCCTGCCCATATGGGATTTCTTTTTTATCATTAGACCTGGCAAAAAATAAATATTGTGGGAAATCTTCTAAAATATCACCAAAAAGATTTCAAAAAATCTTTACCATATTTACAACGGAAAGTCTAAAATTTAAATAGGGCTTAAGAATAAACTACCTTTACTATCCATTTCTTGGAAAATTTAAGCAGATCTTTTTTTTTAAGCTTAGGTTGTTAACAAATTTGGAAACAATTTCATGTACAGGGTATCTCAAAAAGTTTTTTTTAAATCTTATTGTTTTAAATTTTATTATACTTTGGCCCACATAAGCGCTTTTGTTTCTTTTTGGGTGGATTTTGGGATGCATCATCACCACTATCACTACTATAACTTGACATTTTTAAAAGAGAAAATACAGTTACTTTGCTTACACCAATGGAATCTGCATAACATGATATGTAACGTAATGGTGATTACCCGATCGCGCGGACCGAGCCGCGCCGTTTGCATTTGCGGGGAGTTATCGAAAAAAGTTCATGACGCCGCCGCCGCGCCGTCGCGTTGCAGCGCTATATATTTACGGCGTCCAACTTAAATAACTACAGGTGCTGCAATCGACCATTATATTTAAATAATTCTGACAGCAACAGTTTTTAATTGACTTAATTCATATTTTAATTAAATTTATCTAAAATTCTAGAAATCATTCATGTTGAGCAATATTTAAAAAATCGTTAAATCCTGGTGCTGGCTCACGATGCATAGAATTCTACGCGATTTTGACACTAATGTCAGTGGACATGTGACGGATGGTTTATTTTGTTTGAGTAGTCATGTGACTCCGACACGTGGAATAGAATTTCTATGTATGTGGCGTGATTTGGGGCCTGTACTCATATAGTGAGGTCGTGAGATTCGACACAAAATCGTGAATCCTCACGATAAATCATGAGATCCCGATCCTGATTCTAAAACATAAAATAGCAAATAATATTACCGATTGTGTCAAGGGGATAACCGAGGATTCCAAGAATCTTTGCGGCTGCTCGTCTATATATAAATAGAAATGACTGCATTCAATAGTTTCGAACGGCATATAAATCAGTGCAAGCATTCTAAGTATAGTTTTTCGGCATATTTATTATTTTGATTATTTTAGGTTTTATATTAATCAATTTAATTTGTACAGATATTTTGATTTGATGTACCTACTTAAAAGATCGTATTTTTAAGTAGGTACGATTGCACTGATGCGATCGCACATCGTACCGAGAGTTAAGAAATCGTATAAATACGATTTAAATCCTACGGTTTGCATCACTGGTATAGCTTCGAAAGAGCTTTACAAGCCCTTTGGTGGCTTGGAAAGCCCTTTCAAAATTTCAAGCGTTTGAACAAAGGGAATTGAAGCTCTGTTTTCATTTATAATAATTCCAAAGCTCTTTTATAAAGGAATTCAAGCAGGTTTATAAAGGAAACAAGCTCTCGTTTTACAAAGGACCACAAGCCACGGAATTGAAATCCCTAAAAGGACTTGAAGCTCTTTTTCAAGTCACAAGGCCTCAAGCCCCGCCCAGCTCTGCATGGTGGCCAACGTATTTCATTTTGACATGGTTTTTGGCTATACAATTTTTGACAATAACATTATGAGTAATTAAGTATAGATTCATATCCTGCAAGCAATTTTCAGTCAATTATATTTGAAGTTGCAACGTGTATAACGATTTCATTCAGAAGATTAATATTTTAAGAGATCTATGGTGTCATATTTCTGTCACTAGGACCTCAATATTATTTTTAAATATTGTTTTCCTAAAATAAATCATAAAATATCTTGAAACTTTTATTAATACGTTAAAAATACCCATAGAATATGAATCTACGGTTGATATTGTGAAAATATACAAATGAAATATAAAGCAAAAAATTGTACTAAAATAATCAGTTTTGTATTTATATCTACATATTAAACTACATATAAACTATTATTTCTTCTCAAATTTTTGTAAAATTGACCACTATGGCGGTTATATTGGTTGCTTACTTTTTATTATTTTTTTTTAAATCAATTAATTAATTTTTTAAACTGAACTATTGTGAGGCTTGTCGGCTAGTAAAATAATAATATCAAATAAACTAGAGTTATGTAAGTATAAAGTGCAACTACAATAGGCGGATAGCCTTGCATAAAATTGGTTCTTAGATGGTAAGCGGGTAAGCGTGTAACATTGTTTAAATTGGTTCTATAAGAATACAACAGGCGGATAAGCGGGTAAGCCAGTAGATTAAAATTAAAAGTGCAAACTACACTAGTTTACAAGAAAAATGTACCTCGTAAAAAAGTGTTTTTTTAACTTAATTCGAGGTCGCTGAAAACGAAAATGACAATCATTTATTTTTCCAAAGAAGCGCTTGCGAAATATTCGCAAAAAAACGTGTTTTTCGGCTGTTTTTCCAGTTATGGTCCAAGATCTCGAGAACGGTATACGTAATCGACCTAAAATGTACACACATTTCGAGGTAGGCTTCTTTTTTCACATACATATTAATTTTGAGTCAATTGGAAGAGCATTTTTTGAGTTACAGCTACTGAAAGGTGAAAAAACTGCATTTTTGAGCTTTTTTGAAAATTTCACATTTTTGTTTGTTTTATTTAGTTATTAGGAATTTTTTTTTCGTGTTTTTTTAATTGCTTATGAAAGATTATTTCGTCACGAAAATATATTGCCCAAGTTAAGTTGGCAATAAATGGGTGTGGTAGGCAAATGCAACCTTAAGATTTTCGGTTGTCAAATTAGACCGACCGCGGCCGCATTGTCTACTACCTTCAGTTGTTTTTGGTAGGATGACGTCAGGAGGGCAACTGAATTTTTTGAGTTTGATCGAATTTTAAAACTGAATATTTTTGTTATAATCCGTCCATCCGACGTAATTTTTTGTGTGTGTCTTTCAATTGACTAATTGTGCAATAATATTAACATATTTGTTGAAAACGCGAAATGACTAAACAAGCCCATTATCTCTTATAAGCACCACCTTGGCTAAAATCAAAATTATTATCCATCAATAATCTTTTTACTTCGAGTACAAATGGCAAGCTGTTAATGATTCGATCAGGTAGGCATTATCTAAAGCTATATAAAGTAACCTACACCAGTTGAGTTAAAACCCAAATGTCATGCGTTTATAGTAATTGACGTAATAATCCAATTATCCGACACACCCTGTACATTACCCACCAACGTAAAGTTAAGATTCTCACGTACCAAGTCGGAGTCAGACGAATCCACAAGGCATTTTACTACCATTATCGGTCTAAATGGGGCTTTATTAAGCAAAAATGCCACTCTTACGGCGTTCGTGGTATAAAAAGGCCGACACACAATGGCCAATCAATTCTGCCAAGCTTAATGCAAGATAATTGGCAATGGATTTACAGGAAGGCAGCAAAGACAATGCGAGAAAATCAAAATGTCATAGTAGAGCTTTGTATTAGGTACAGAGTGCCCTTGTTTGCTTCCTGTGTTAATACCCTTTGTTTGAAGTTAGCTTCAGCCCTACTGGAAAATACCAAGCCTTGCTTTAAGTTTGTGGTTTTGTAAAAATAGACACCGTCCGTCCGTCTGCTACAGGCGATTTTCTGTGAAACTATTCGACGTAAAAATTTGAAATTTAGCACAGAGATATAAGAGTGTAGTGGCCAGCGGCGGGGCAAGAGTACCTTGGGCCCCTAAGCAAGCCCGGCCAAAGCTCGATTTTTGAGATGCATATACAGGATACAGGGCCGGGTTTGCCGGCCCGGAGCCCCTCTCAGTGGCTGGTCCCCTAAACATTACTTATAGATATCATCGCTACTGGTGGTGGTCCAATTATAGACGTGAAATATAAAAAGTTGAATTTTAATTCTGGAGGTTAATTTCTGGGGGTAAATTGGGAAATGGAAAAAAATCAAGGGCATCGTGTAGGGTGTCAAATGAAAGCTTACTGAAGCACGAATTCGACAATATATATTTTGTATTTTTTATGCATTTCTTTAAACATTTTTCGGGGAAAACGCTTCAAAATTGCTGTCCCTCACCGTTATCACCAAAAGAATCGCTCAGAAAAATCTGAAAAAAACCATGAACATTGCATGAGAATTAAAGATTGTAGATTAAAGAATTGATAGAAGAATTGTAGATTAAACCAAAATTATCAGGATTGAAAAATTCTAACGCGATCCATTGTTATAAACAATTTAATTGTTTATTTCCTTATAACTGCTGAACCATTGGTTTTAGAGAAAAAGTTTTTCGATCAAAAATATTTCTCACGATGTAATGAACAACTCTTGCCCAAATATGTTTTTTGAAATTTTTAATTTGGCTCAGTCGAAACGCTCCCCACTCAGCTACGCGCATACGCGATGTGCTACGGCGTTGCACTGTGGTCTAGAAAGCATATTTATCGCGAAAAAAGGTATAAATAAAATATAGCAATCAGCATCATTCCAATAGTTTATCCAAAAGCTACCGCTGTTAACAAAAGAATTTACGGAAAAAGGATAGGGCCACAATAACAGGTCCATAAAGAAAACAAGTAGTTGCCCTATTTTATTATTACCAGTAACTGTTGTTGTTGGCAGTAAACAGTCCATATTTCTAAGTTAAAAGCGATATAACTCTATTTCTCCATGACTAGTGATGAAGAAGGTTAATACAATAATTTCGCTATACCAATTAATTACATATATTATTGCATTATAATTGTATTAAAACGTATTTGATTTTAAAAGGTTTTATGACAGAATTTTTTCTGTAATATTTATATTTGTGTAGAGTTTAGAGAAATTGCAGGTGTTTGCAGCTATTAGATTTATTTAATTATGAATGACAGATTAGTGCAGATAATAAATCAAAACAATGTAACTGCGCTCGGGCCCGGCTTTAATTATTGTAAATTTTTTTGTTAGGTACCACCGCTATGTTAACAAAATTGGAGCTTTTCCAAGAATGGCGAAAATACAAAAATTCGAAGGGAACTATTAATTTGTTGTATATTTATATACAAAATATATATAATATATACAAAATTCTTTCTTATTATTATTAGTCTGTCCCTGTCGTCTCCTACTGCTGAAGTATAATGGTTGGGCCCCCTTTTTAATAGTTATCAATGTTACCAACCGAACCTGATAACTGAACTAGAAAACAGAGAGCCCATTTTAAATCTTTTCTACATTTAGGAGTGACAATTTATAAAGATAGTTTGCTTTCGAAAATATATTTTGACCTTGTTCTTGTGTTTGTTGATACGTTTTAATTTACACTGGCAACTTGCCTTAGTTAAAAAAATTTAACACCAGATAGCTCTATTCTTGTCAACCAGGTATCAACCCTTTAAACACCCTGTATGTTGATATACAATACAACTTCAATTAGAAAAAGGCTGACCACACCAAACCGAGTCCGTAATGTAGGTATCAAATTGCACATCATGGAATGCGAGGTCTAAAAGGTTATTGATAGCTGAATGGTGTTTATTACTTGTTAATGGGGTTTTTAGTTTTTTTCAGATCGTATCGTTCACATCTATCGTTTTTAAAGATATACTTATTACGCCTTTACAGGTTTTTTTTGTCGGGTATGGGAAAATCGTTAAAAAACAATAAACAAACAAGGTTTCTAAGTATTTTATGATTTTTTTAATAGGCCTCTAAGATTACTATAAGGGAACGATTTTTGAAACATTCTTTACTTCGGTTTTTAACTCATGAATTTTAACGTTCAGATTCACTAAGGAGGTTTAAGATTTAGTACAGGTTTACATTAAGACCTAGTTGATCAGTTATCTCATGACAGGTTTTCGTCAAAGCTCAAGTAGACTAGTACACTACCAAAAGCACGGCAATAATTATTGTTTATTTTAAGAATAATAGTACAGAGACTCTGTAAAGGTAGCTAACACGTCGCTATCAAAACTAGTAATGGCCACTAAGAAAAATACGCAACCGAAAAAGCAATTTTTCGGGAACCTTCCGAGTCGCTGCCTGGTCTGATGGCTTCAAGAACTCTCCGAGAAATTCTACCAATCCGCGGACTAGTAAAAAAGATTGCCATTCCATTCTACGGACGTCTTCTTTGTCCGCGTTATACATGTACCTACATATTATGTACATATCCGAGTCTAAGAAATAAACGCAAAACGTGGCAAATTAATAGGGACTTTTTGCTAGCTATTAGCGTGTTTTTTAAAATGCAAAAATTTTAAGACCTACACATAAAATATTGTAAACATAATATTTACCATTTTTAAGAACAAACGTTCTTCTGCCCAGCGAGCTGGAAATCTAGTTTTCAGGATAGGAGATTTTTGCGTTTGAAGTTTAGCGCTAAGCAGTAGCAAAAACTCCCTAATGATGCAGAGTTTTGAAAACTTTTAAAAACAAAAAATTGGTTTACTACTGACTCTTATAATATTAAATGGATGTAAATGGATAATGGATTTTAAATAATTCCCATTTCACTAATTCAATTTTAATTAAATATCATAGCATTTTGAGAGAGATATCAGGCCTATAAAAACCATAAAACTGTTGTAGATAATAAAATTATGCAAACTCTTGATTTTTGATTTTATCTTAACTATTTGCTTCGTCAAAGGTGATATAAATATCAAAACGAAATCGGAAAAAGCTCTATCGTCGTTGAACAACTGTCGATTAGTTGTCTTGAGTAGTCTCGACCTCAGTGAGTCAGGTCAACATCTCTTGCAGGCGCCCGAGACCAGTTTTGCAAGTCTACACTTTTTTATCCGTTTTTAAGCTTATTTTTTTCACGATTTCTTTATGTAGCAACTTTTTAGGGCACTCGTAATCAACAAACAGTTAATTAGCTGCATTTTCGTACCACGTCAACTTTTCTCATTTTTAATACGCAGATATAGTCGAGTCTTCCTAAGATCTCCGCTTTTCACTTAGAAAGCAGTTGCAATAAATCTTCACCTGTGTAAGAATTGCCAGTAACTATCAAACAATCAATGTGCTGTTTGTTCGCAACAGTAACTTTACAAATTAAATCTAACAAAAATCAAATTTGTTGCTAGATTTTTCGAGTAGATTATTAAATTTCTATAAATAGAAAGCGCAAATCTTAGGACGGGCCAGCTATACAACTGCATATCAATACGAAAACAAATTATATAGGGTTGTCCACGTTTTCTTAAAGATGTTATTAAAGAAATGGTGTACTTCGCATGGGAAAATCGAAACCTGGGGTCTACCAACTAGCTTACAGCTTACATTTACCCAAATTGACCCTATGTTTAACACATAACAAATGTTTTTTTCGCTGATCCTAAAAGTTCACACCCTCAACCATTGTCGGGACTTCTTGTTCCGACACGCCTCATATTTTCAAAATCACATAGTACCTCTCTTAAAATTATACCTTCACCTTGAAGGCGTTGAACAGATTATACATCAAAAAACCTCTTAAAGGGCGTAATAATGAATCGAGTATCCGCAGATGCATATAATGGGCCTTTGTGCACGCGCCCACGATAGTACACCAACGTGCCGTGCTCTGTCATAGGAAAAGAAAAGTAGGCTGTGTTGTCAAATCGTAGAGAAAGTTATACTTTATAAATCTTCAGTTTTCTGCTGCCCTTCTTCACTTTAGTAGAAGAAAAATTCTAAATTTATTGTCAGAATTTGTAGTTCAAACCCCCGATTACACACTCAAAATCGGAATTTAAAGTTAAAATTTTTCCTTTAAACTCCGTTACAAGTCCCGGTTAAGTTAAAATTTAACCTGCTGAAATTCTTATTTCAGATCAGACTTGAAATTCAGAGTTTAAAGCTAGATTTGCTCAGTTTTAATTCAAGATTTCTAGATCAAAGTCTAGCCTTCGAATTTAAATTCATAATTAAGGGTTTAAGTCAAGATAATTTTAAATATAAATTAATACTTACTTTAAACTTTAAATTCCTAGTTTGAATATGACCCTAATTATTAAAGTTAATAAAAAGTTAAAAACAAACTTAAAAGCAAACTAAATAATCTAAATTCAAAGTCAGAACATTAAGTTTCAGTCTGAGTTTAAAATCAGAATATTAACTTTAAATACAGAATTTCCAATTTAGACTAATGAAACCTTCAAAAATTTAAACATGAAATCAGAGTTTAAACTAGAATTTCTAAACTTAGTAACTACTACACGACTAAACTTAATGTGATATTTAAATGTAAAAACTTAAAACAGAAAATTAGGAGTTGAAACCCGAAATTCCTCATCCATACCCGACATTCCAGATGTAAAGTCAGAACTTTGAATTTAAATTGAAAATATAAATTTAATATCAGAAATTCGGGTTTAAATTTGAAATTTTTAGTTTAGACTGAGAATTTCAAAATTTTGAAAATTTGACATTATTCTTCATATGACAAAAATGTTAAATGAACAAATTCTGACTGGGAATTTAAAAATCTAAAGGTAGGTTTGGAATTTAAACTGAAGCTCTGAAGATGCACATGGAAATTTGTAGTTAATAATTTGTTTAGGTAAATTACCGAACTGGAGTAATTTTTTGTGTTGGATCTTATTGCACAAAGATAATCCTGGTTTTTTCTGGGTTTGCTTACGATATGTATGTGACAACATCGCACAGCATCTGGCTTCTCTCACATATTGTGTCTTATCGTGCAAGACAAGAAGCAAGAGCGGCTCGACTTTGATGGAGCAACATCACCGCAGCGGTCTAACAGTTAGACGGTTATTTACGGAAGTAAATGTACACTATTTTCCTGAGATACGTGTAGATTTATTGGCAAGATTTGAGGATAGACATAGGCCGCTTCATGAAGAACTTAACCGACGCGACGCGCGACGATAGGAGTAAAATGGAAAAAATCGTCATTACGGCTCCAAGATTTCCTTGTTTAAGAAACTGTTTTTTTCGGGGGTAAAAAGTTCATAAGACATTTCAAACAATATGCCAGATGGTATATAGTGAGGTCCATGGAGATACATATTCTAGATCTAGTAGAAAAGCAGATTCGGAAATGAAAAAGGTTCACGCTATTTTTCTAGGTGTATAGAATACAGACCTATGCCATTGATAGTTTTCTTGTTTACACGTAAAATGTGCAAAAATAAAAAAATCACTCGGGGCAAGATCCGGACCATAGAATGGGTAGTACAGCCATTTGCGATATACACACGTCAAAATAAATCTAATACTAATGCAGGTGCCCCTCTTCGTTTATATTTTAATCTAATTTTGTACTTTCGTGTATAACCTATCTATTATTGAAACCATTGTAATTGTCTAGTCCAAGGTGGCAAAATCAGTATCTCTTACCCCACCTCAGTTAAGAACAGTTAAGATGAATAAGTAATATTTGGGCCACTTTAATAATTAATTATATTTTTTCTAAGACACCAACAGAGACCCAAAGAATAGGAATTTTAACATTACTGGGTTATGGGGACAGAATGCGAAGATTGTAATATTTTTAATGACAAATACTCTGACAGAAATCCATTAACTAAATCTACTGTAGAAGTTTTAAAAAAAATCGTCAAACTGGAAACAAAGTCAAAGCCAAAGTCAAAGTCAATAATGCTTTATTATCCAAAGAATACAAGGATTCTCGCTATACGCCCTGGCTGACCTAAAAGTGCAACAAATAGTGATCAGGCTCTGAATGTTTTACTCAGTTGAGAGCAAAATCCTCATCTTTCTACCAGAATATTGGGAAAAGAAAACGTTTCACACAATGACATGTTCTGAAATCCGAAGAGTTTCATCCGTACAAAATAACACTTGTGCAAGAACTCTCCGAAGATGATTACGACAGGCGCTTTGAAGTTTGCGAAACTATGATGAAACGTTGCAACGCCGTTCCAGATTATGTCCACCGATTAATTTTCTCTGACGAATAAACATTTTTTTTTAAATGGAAAAGCTAATAGGCATCATAATTGTCGATATTGGACCAGGTTGGGTTGGCTTGGGTTGGGAAAATCCTCACTGGATATGCGGAAATCATACCCAGTTCCCCCAAAAGGTAAATGTTTCGACTGGTATAATAGGTCGGAGAATAACTGGTCCCTTCTTCATGCAAGAGGCATTAAATGGAGAAAGATATTTGGATTTTCTAAGAAATGAAATTGTCCCGGCTCTTACACAACTATTTCCAAATAATCGCAAGTGCGCTATTTTACCTGTTGTACTGATTATTTGAATATGATTTTTTAGGCAATAATCAAACACCAAATGATGAAAAATGGTTTCAGCAAAATGGTGCCCCACCGCACTATGCCCCTAATGTTCGGCAATATCTGGATGGCGTTTTTTTTAGAAGATGCAAAGCCAAGGTAAGATACAATACAACCCAAGCAAACCCAAACAATTCGGAACTCACCACTGGATCGGGCGTAATTTCGTAAAAATCGGATGAACGGTTTGCAAGATATTTCGAGGTTTCCATAGTTGTTATACACACAAAGTTGTTAAAATTATATTAAAAATGTAGATTTGTATCATTTCTTTGCTAAATAAATCTTGTTACTACTACTGCTACTACTGCTACTACTAACTACTATATTGGGAAGTTGTACAAAATTTAATACCTTACGAATCTAATAGTAATCTTTCCCATCATGTAAATATTTAAGTGGTGAAAATATTTTAATTATTACAGGTAGGTACTATTAGGGCAAGTGTAAAATCAGTTGTCTACAAGATATTTCTTTATATAGCGACATATCTTGAATAATTATCTAATTTTTTCTATAAACTTAGTTCATAAAGCAATCAGTTCAAACCAGGTGTTCAATATATTTAATATTTAATTCAACACACACTCGTTTAAATACCAGAATTACCTGTTGTAGTCACTGTTCCAAAGAAATTCGTTTACAAGCTTAAAAACACAATGCACACACAAGCCCAAAAACGTGGGATGCGGTTAGACATACAAACAGACTGTCAGGAGAGTGTTAATTACCATAATTGTTTATCATTTAACAGGACAAACTTGTAGAAAAAATATACTTGGGAAACAGGAATCTAGAAATGGGAAGGAAGGTCTAATAAATATAGAAAAAAAAGTAGCCAATAATTTCAGTGACAATATCGTTAGACATTGTTGCCTAAAACTACATAATGTATAAGGTCATACACTTAATATTACCACAGAAATACTACACCAAGCGCTTCTTTTACGCCTACACTGGTAATATTTTAAATTAAATTAAATGTCTGATAATATGCTTTTGAAATAATTTTATTTTGCGTTTTATAAAAAAATTGCAAGACAAAATTTGTGCTCCAAAATGAAGGTTCTTCACACGTAAATAGAAAAAGATGCTAACTTATTAATAGGGGTCCCCATACACCGTGTCTGAAAAGTTCCGGACCGACGGATTATTTTAAAAACTAGACAAGTTAGAGAAAAATATTTCAATTTTCAACGACCTATTTCTGGTTTCAATTTCTGATTTTACTTAAAATTATAGGTTAAGTTTATGTAACGCTTCCTATTCTGAAACTTAATAGTTCCAGAGATATTGCGATGTTTGTATAAAACTAAATAAGCGTGTTATTCCACAAAAGTGCCCGTTAGAGGAAAACGTTTCCATTTTCCATTCACAGCTAGAATCAAAATATTCATAAAATTTAAATATACAAACATTATTATTTATTTCGATATTTGTACTGCAAATAGTACAAGTAGCATGACAGAACTTGTGACGGGATTCTTAAAAATTTAAAATTAAGTCAAATTTAATATTAGTTCCAATATCGGCCCTAATCAAAATTTCTATCTCTTCGGCAAACAATATAACAATGATAGAGATAAACAAACAAGACAACAAAGTTATAAACCAAACCAATTCCATTCATTGTAATAGTTGCCAATCCGCTTCTGAATGGACCTCGCCAATTCATTCATGCTCTACAGCGTCGACTGCGAATTTTACGAAGGTTCAAGGCAAGAATGACGGGTCAGATAGCTTCTCAACTGTTTTTGCACACGTCATTAACATACAATCAAAGAGTGTGTAGACGTAATAATTTTATACGTCGTCGTAGCCGGGCGGGTGCTGCCTTTTGAATTTCTCTTAGCGGATCTAGTAAAGAAAGATCCTACAATAAGAAACTGTTTAAATATGTAGCAGGTAAACCAATTAAAAAGGCTGAATGCCATAACAATCACAGAACATTCACATAAGTTAAAAATCAGATTCACTAAGAGCAGTCTAATTTGACAATCAAGGGTTTAGATTAGGGGATCCCGGGGTCCCGGACTATAAACCGAAGTCGAAAATCCCGGGATCGATTAATATTTTCGGAATTAATCTCGAAATGTTCTTTAGCGACACCGACAGCGATATAGAAGACGCTGAAGGTGGAAGTTTTGGAAAAAGTGACTTTTTGGAAGTAATCACTACCAATAATCATGACCTCTGTGTATTGGTGTCTAGAGTTAGACACTTAGTTCGAACATTTAGAAAACCGCAAACTAGAAATGGTATACTACAAAAGTATATCAAAAATGATCATGGGAAAGAGCTAAAAGTTATATTATAGGTATTGCAAAACGAGATGGAGTAGCTTACTGGACATGCTCGAGTGTTTTACACTATTGGAGAATTTCATAAAAAAAGATCTTATTGATCTTACACCAATTTTGGATTTAAAAAGTGAGGTTCTCAAAGGCGTTGTAAAAGTTCTCCAACCAATAAAAATAACAGTTGAAATCCTATGCCGTCGCGATATGAATTTATGTACCTAAAGCAGATACGGCATTCAAGTTCATGTTGAAGAGATTATCCAGAATTAAAACACCACTCAGTGCGGAACTACAAGAGTCATTGAGAACAAGGATTAAGCAATGCATAACCATTTATTCTGACATTCTCTGTTATCTCAAAAATCCCGACATTCTAAACTCTGAACAAGATGACTGCTTCAAAACATCAAATATTTCGCCCATTAAGTCTAAACTGGAAACACTTTTAACCAGCCTAGATAAAAGCAACGAAAGTGAAACAGAAATCAGCGACGAAGATAACATTCCCACTGCAGAAACTCTGCGAGCAGAAATAACAGAATAAAACCTAACAGTCAGATTTTCTAACACTAGGCCGGTCTAATTTGACAACGAAAAGTTTTAAACTGACAAGTGTAAGAATAAGACAACTAAGTTTGATACTATGAATTTATTTCTGAGTTTGTTCGCAAATTTATAAAGAAAAGGGAAATTTTAATACGTACTTTCGACAACAATAGAACTAAATTCATTACAGCAACCCGTTTCAAGATGAAAATCATTTGGAAACCAAGCACATCGCTGAAATATCAGAATAATTGATTAGTTTTTAATGACTTATTAACAACGACAGGACAAAAACTTGTTAAAACATAACTGATCAACTATAAGATCTTAATTTAAACCAGTACTAAATCCTAAACTAAACCTTAGTGAATCTGAACGTTAATTACTTTTACTTACTAATAATGGCAGCATAAAATCTTGTCAAAACTGATCAAGTAAAAGATCTAACCAATCGGAGCAACCTCGCAGAAAAACTAAAAAATAAGTAGTGAAAACTGAGGCTCAATTAGGATTATAAAACCAGTGATGATAATGTTGATGATGATGACGATGATGACGACGACGACGACAATGATGATGATTCAGCATTAAATAATGACAATAGTTGATTAAATTTTATCTGTGGCTGCAAGGTCCGCAGATTTTGTCAAAATTTACTGAATTATTTAAATTCCAGGAAAGGAAGTGATTCACTGGCTTACGAGGAAGTGATTTAATATTTTTACATATAATTTAAAACAAAAATACATCTTAAACCCTGCACAAGTACAGTTAACACAAACCTTCTTATCAACGATATTTTATCATTTCTTTTTCATTAACAGTCTTTAGTTCGAATTTTGGAAAAAATGAATATGATACATATTTAGAACTAGAATATTAAAAATTAAGCATTGCATTCTAAAGGAAGATCAATGGTAACATTTTTTAAAAAATATTAATAATGTGTGAAATTATTTCAATGTAGTAATTAAATACTACAGAATTGGGTGACACACCTCGAACAAGATGTTATTTATTTTATGGATTTTTATCCCTAAGCATGAAATTTTAATACAACCTATTCGGACTTTGGTAAAGTTTAATTAAATTTTAGATTTTTTGGAAAAAATACTATTCATACTAATTAGTTTTTAAAAATTTCATAAGGGAAAGTCGTTTAGAATTTAATTTTATAAAAAAAAATTGAATTATTTTGACAAAATAGAAAATTTGGCCATTTCAACAAGGATGTTTAGTAACAGTATTTAATTATTAACAAGCTACTGATAAATAAAAAAATTCAAAGTTAAGCTTAAAATACTAGCTTACAGGTAAACAAATAAATGATGCTTTGCAAACTTGAAAAAAATAAATGGTCCCGTAAGGTTAATCATTATTATCTATATTAATGTTTAACAGCTTTAGTATTATGTTGCACACTCGGTATACAACGTCGCAACGTCTTACAGTTTTTCATGTCATTTTTCTTTATAAATTCTATTAACGCTTAAGAAACACATCTCTTCAAGCAAGATAGTTATAATTAAAGTAATCAAAAGATGTTGCGAGTCATCGGTTACAATTTTAATTTAATTTTTTTGTTCCTCTTATGGTAGTACTGCTTATTAAATCTGTAAGCCTTCTTTTATGTAACGCCATGGTAATTATATTATTTTCTCTTTATTTTTTAATAACAAAGAATTAAGAAAGTGAAACCGCGCGGTCTAAAAAAAAGAAATAGTACCCTCCAGGGCACATTTAAGGATATAATAAACCTAATTGTAAACTGTATCCTTAAATAGGATGGGTAAGTTAAGAGATTTATTAATTTCCTAAAACGGTTTTCTTAACTTTTAGGTGGTTAGACCAAATTCTGATGAATGCATACAAAAACAAGAAATCTTTCACGTAATAGTTTTAAAAAAAGTTTGCGGCGCAGAAACCTGAGCCGCAGCTGGTAGCTATATTTTTCTCTGAATATATAAAAAAGGTTTTAGAACTCTTCATTACATAATCATTCTCCTCACAAAGAGATTTCTACAAGTCCAGTTGAAGAAAACCAAAAATTGTTTTAAAAATTATATCTCGCTATCGCTAGCTCTCTTAAGCAGTGCATGCAGTGAGAATCAAAAAATTCTCACACACCTGCTCAAAGATAACTTTTTCTTATTTTTATTAGACCCGCCCGACTTGAGAGTTTAGCTCGAGCTACTCGGCTACCCACGAACATTCCTTAGATTTCCTTAGTTCTTTTTCGATACACTCACTACATCATACATTTTATCTGACTGTCACTGATCGGTGTACAGTGAAATAATGCATAAAATATTGGTTACACAAAGTCCTAAATATAAGAAATTCATTTTGAATTAAGTCATTACGGTCATTAGTCAATATCATTATCATTACTCGACAAATTATTGAGTTGTCTGTAATATGATTGGCAATTGAAAATAGATTAGCTGCAAATTTCTGTATACGTATTTAATTCCTGCCAAATTATGTTTATTCATTACATACTAAGTTTTTTATTTTAAAGAGTTTGCATAGAGTTCATACGACTGACATCTTGTGATGAGTATTTTTTCTGACCAGCTTTTAGTCAAAAGAAGACAGCCGAAGACTCATTATAATATTCTCTTTAGAAAAGTGATGTGATTCGTAATTTGTTATCAAAAAATCCTTCAACTTCCATTTACACTCATAGCCGCCACTGGTTATCTTACATATCGACCACCGGTATTGTTAATACTTCTTACCATCTTCCCACAAACATTTATCTTTGTCTTTAAATTATCTTTTCGCTAATAAGCACCTTAACATCAACCATGAGATTTTAATAAGATAATAAGGGCTTCTTTTGATGCATGCATCAGACTTAGAGATAAAAAATAAAGATAAACAAAGAAAAAAGGGTGGCACTGCTATAAGATCGAGCACCGGTTAAACAAAGCACTGGTGGACGACTGGGTTAGATAATTTTGTTTTCAATTAATTTATTTGTCTTAAAAATTGCTGCTATACCTCATGGTCTCTTTTACTAAATTTTGATTTTCGACTTCCTTACACTTCTTGGTATTGTTAGTCATCTGTGAGAAAAAAAATGAAGTATTATTACTATTCGCAAATATTTATCCTACGTCACAAACTATGTTTATACGCCCCCTTTTAAACGGTTTAGCATAAATGGCTATGTTCGCAGATGACATGGCCATACTAGCAGAATCAGAAAAGGATCTCCAACAAAACCTAGAAATATTAGACCAAGATCTAATGAAGTTAAATATGAAAATAAACGCCCAAAAAAAAACTAAAAGCATGATAATATCAAGTACTTACAAGGACAACAAATAGAACAGGTAGACAACTTCAAGGATTTGAGATCAATATGGAAGAATAGATAAAGAAATAAACGATAGAATGGGAAAAATAAAAAAAATATAAAACATGATAAGGTTAACATTTTTAGGAAAAAAAGAAATGTAAAAAAAATAAAAACGGAAATAATCAATATAATCAATCAAATCAATAATCAAAGCCAAGCAAACCCGAACAACGGGGGTATGGAAATGTCTAGTGCCAGAAAGGTTGGATGTCTATGGGCCTGATACAAAGGCTTTATACTCATGAAGAAATGCATAGCCAGCGGGAAGAGAGTTTGATTGTGCCTGTTTTTAAGGAAAAGGAGGGCATCCAAGATTCTGGAAGTTATAGCGGAATCACGCTGATGTCACCTATACGATGAAAATTTGGGAAAATATATTAGAAATATTAATAGATGGGGAGCAGTTTATATTCATAGTAAACGGTTGCAACTTTTGTTTTAAAAAAGTATATGGGGAAGGACCAGGAGAAGCAGAAGGATTGCATATGGTATTTATTGACCTAACAGGACTTAACACTTCTTTAGTAGAAATTGTGTGATGGGAGATGAAGGAATGACCGAAAAACATGCACCTAAGGATTGTACAAGATAGATTTTTATAAAGGAGCTAAGACAGGAAATTTTAAACGTCATTTGGAATACTTGAGTGCTGCTTTATTATCAACCTTCTAAACATCATCTTTATCTATGTCTGTCCCTCTACTGAAAACTATTCAAGTACAATATTCTATTAATTTTCTCTCTGTATAAAGTACCTATCAATATTTTGGTCTCAATGCATTCCCCGCATTTTCCTTTAATTGAATTAGCTCTCAATTGCATTCGAGAACATTAAACCGAAGTTCAATACTCCAAATAAAACCAATTAAACAGTCCATCTAAGTTTTCCAGTCTGGCCACTCAGTAAAGCTTTTCTGCGTAAACATAAGTAGTCTGTCTATTAATAAGAATCTAAATTCGCCGTATAGCGTATGTATGGGCTGAATGCTGCGAGATCTTTTAAAGGATATTTTGAGCTAATTGAAGTTATAAGGCAATCGGAGTGTAGGATTTGGGGATGGCATAAATTTACAAAACAGCGCGGAAAAAGAGAATTTTAAAGTACCTAGCTCCAAAATTCTCTCAAAAATTTGCATTAAGTTTGAAGTTACATGAAATCTAAATAAGGGGAATTAAATTAAGCATGCACTTTATTATAATGCAAAATGAAGCTCTTGTAATAAGTTCATAGAAAGTTATCAAAACAAGATCTTGTAATTTCTAAGGTTTTTGTTTTAAGAAACGCTTTCTTTATAACAGAATTCTAATGTTTTTCCAGTAATTATTTGTAAAAGTATACTAAAAATAAATTCCATTAATTACAAAGTTTATAAAATCAAAACCATCGTCCCTTAACACTGCACTGTTAGAAATACATTAATTTTATTTTGAAAATATTGTTTTCTTATTCGAAAATAGTGAATTGAAATAAACAATTAAAAGCGTTTTGTTTCAAATAGGAGTAATACATGGGTTTCCCACTTTAAAGAAACACCTTTGAATTAATTTAAAGACAATATTTAATTACTTTAAAAAAATTTCTTTAACTTAAGAGCATTTCTTGTGTGTTTCTTGACTTAAGAATACATTTAACTTATTGGTAATTTCGGAAAGCATTTTGTTTCTTTGATCCCCGGGATTATATTTTTATTTCTTGGGATTACATTTTTATTTCCAGGGACCGGAAAATATGGGCCGACATAGAGACCAATTCCTAGTATGTATACAAACTAACAGGTTAAAAAAACATGTTAGGAATAGTTAGGCACAAGTACAATATTAGGGATTATCCGAGGGATTATCTAATTTAGATTTTAATCGCTGATATTTAAGTTCAATAATTTGTTACTGTAGAAAATTGTATTTAAAGAACCCCTAAAACTAAAATCACATAATACAGTACATCTCCTCAGTCTTGACGAAACAATTACCAAAATGTGGATACTAATATTATTGAAATAAAAACAAAATTAACCTCTCATACAGCACAATATTCCAAATGATACCTATACCTTCAATAATTTACATAAAATTTTAATTTAAATGTATAAACAATACCCGCAAGTAAGTATTAAAATGCAAATTATACGCGAGGTATATACCATCGAGTGATAAAGTAATGCCAGTCGCTGAAAGACAAATACATCTACTATCCATTTCTAAAGTTTTGACCCCTCAGTTTGGAAGCTTGTAAAGTAAAAAGCACAATTTTAAAAAATATGATTTTCACATATTTCGGTAAAGTTACTTGTCTCTATTACACATGTAAAATTTTGTAACCGTAGATGCCTTGGTGCTTTTCTAATGGGAAGGTAATTGTAAAATTGTCACCATTTTTTCCCTATTTCATCAATGACTCAATTGTAAAAATTTATTGTGCCCTACTGGTACTCCCAGGCCTAACTAATTTTTTACAGGCGATAAAGTGAACCTTACTTTAGCCCCAAAAAATATTAGTTTTATTTTTTTTTCTTAGGTTTGGTAGTAATATTCAAAAAATGATTGTGGTTATGTAATTACTACCAGTAATCTTACAGCAAAAATTTTTGTTTTTTTGTATTACATATAAAGAGATGTAACTTTACGTTTAACGAAAATTTTGTTTTGGCAGTTGTCATAAACGTAATTACAAACAATTAATTTGTGTAAAGGATAGCAGCATTGAGCTTGCGGGATGGAGCGGGGCGTCGAAGGTGCAATAGTATGGGCGTTAAGGTAATAATCATTAAAGTAATGCAATATGGTGAAGGTTTTTTTTGTGCTCTATATGATATATTAGGTAACTGGTACAATTAAGAAAAAATAAGTATATACATTGATAAATATTTACATTTATTTGTATTTAACGATTTTCGATTGTTTCATTAAGATCTATAAAATAGGCAAAACGTGTGTGGTAGAACAATAGTAATTTTAAAATATTACTTCAAAGTGAGTAACGTAAATAGGCCAATTAGCTTTATTTATTTATAATTCACCTAAAAGAAAAACAATATTTTTGATGTTGCCTTATTTTTATGATTCGCATATTTGGAAAATTGTAACAAATGCTGTGTTAAGTTTGTCTGCATTTGCCTTTGCTTAATAATAAAAGAAATATGTGAAAGTGGCCTGTTTACGTAGAATCACATCTGATTTAACTTTTAAGGTACAAAGCCCTGACAAAATTTAGTTAAACCTAAAACTAAAAATATCCTGATTGGATTACACCACTCTTTTTTACCGAAGAATACCTACACTTATGGATCGTTTTCTCCTTCTTCATTACTAAAGTTTTCATTTGAATCATAATCTTCATCTAAATTTATAATTAACGGTTCTACAACATCAACTAAGTGGTCTTTTTCTCTATAGGATTCCTCAATTTTATTAGCGTGTCCAACGCAATTTTCCCAAACAGAATTTGGCACTTTCTGCATCGTTTCAAGACACACATTTAGTACATTTGTGATTTTAAACGTAGTATTCAATTTTGCCACTTTATTTTTCACATATGCCCAAATTAATTCAATTGCGTTGAATTCACAGTGTGCAACTGGCAACCATAGAAGCTGTACATTATCATTACGTAACTCCTTTGTAATTGTCTCTAAAAGATACGTTTTTGGAAAGTGATAGTTCTTGCATAGGTCTAAAAGCATTGGTTTGGTTACTTCATTAAACGTTGTAAATCCATCGGGCAATGTTGCTTTTCGCTGGGACATCCATTCTATTATTTTTTGTTTTGCCCAGGCAGTTGTAGGATTTCGAAAATTAGGATTCAACATTGTATGATACGGTGCTTGGTCAATTACGATTACTGATTTGAAACCCAACCATTCGTCGTAATGTTGTTTATTCATCTCGTTATCGTAATCCACTGACGCCGCACTTTTTTTCCCAACGAAACACTTCAGGCAGCCATCCAAAAACCCATTTTTACTACCAATATGTAAGACAATAACCCGTTGTCCTGATCCTGATGGCCGTTTTATTCCACCTCTAAAGCCATTAATTTCCTGTATACCACCTCTGTATTCATCAAAATTATCCCGTTTTGTGGGATTAACTCTTTCAACCCAGCCAAACTTTCTTGAATGATTTGCACCGCACCATGTTTCGTCTGTATAAAATATTTGCCAAGAATCTTCACGATATCTCTTTATGGAGTATAAGAATTCCGCTCTTCTGGCAGCAATTGTGTTTTGTTCCATTAAAATTGGTTCATTAATTAGTTTTTTATAGGAAAACCCAAGTTCTTTAATCCATCGGTACAAAGTCAGTTCTGAAAATTCTGGTAAATAATCGACATCTTCTTTCAATTTCGGGTAAACTTCTTTTATAGAAGGAAACCGGCGCTCCAGGTAAAAATTTAATATTGTTCTCCTTGCAAAATCTCATCACATTCCAGTCGGGGCCTTCCACTTCTCCCTTTTGATGGTATAATAATACCGGAACTTTTTTCTTCCGCAGTAACACGTTTAACTGTGCTTTCACTAATACCCAGGCAATCTGCTGTTCTTTTAACCACTTGCTCAATCAAAATATTTTCCAAACCGTTGTCTTTCTCTTGTTGAAAGTACGCTCTGACTTTTAATATAATATTTTTCATTTGTTCGTTGCACTGACGAGACATTTTAACTTATTAGACTGTAGTTTGGTACCGTATTTTTGGTTCAGATTACATCAGTTATTTATATAAATTCGAACAAGATAATCTTAAAAATCGTGTGAAAGCAATAATAATTTCAAATTACTACCTACCACTAAAACCAAAAATTTAAATCAACAATAAGTAGATATAAATAACCACAATCAACTAAATAATATTATTTTACAAATCTTTTCAATACATAACAAATAGATTAAATTCTAAACAAATAAAAATACATGGACTTACGGACTACAGACGACCTTTACGACGACGCCACCCTACTGTGATTATGTCGGTAAAGGCGTTTGACACTTTGCATCTCTTTCTTATGTGGATTTTAATATTTATTACAATTTTTACAAGAACTAAAGGTGCTTTTTTTAATTTTGTGTAATAAAATACATTTGTATAATAATAACTACGTCTACGAGTGTAAAGATTTTTTTTAAGGGTTTAAATTGTCCACAGTACAGCTGATACACAAACATCATTAAAAAATAAAAAAATACAATTTTAGACCCATACTACCAATCTCTTGCGAAAGTATAGATATTTTTCTATCTACCTTCAAAATTGCATTTAAATAGGGAAAAAATTAACCAATATATAGACATGAGAAAATCGTTTATCAGGCTTAACGCAGTAAAATCGTTGTTTTTTTCTACTTGATTATGAATAAGTTCAATATCCTTTACACTACAATAATACATTTTTTGGCAGACACTCTTGGATAACGTCCTAACAAGCTGTAATTTTTTCAGTTTATTCTGCCCCGTGGTTTTTTTGTTATTGACCCTCAGACTGAGGGGTCAAAACTTTAGAAATGGATAGTAGATAATTGCTTTCGTTCTTGTCACGAACTTTTAGGCAATTTCAAGATATTGCATATATCTACCAACTAATTAGTAATAAACATGCTCAACAATGCTCATGTACAGTACAGTGCAGTACAGTACAATGTACAGACGCGTGAAATTACTTTAGATGCTGTGTTATCCCACTTTTCAAAAGTTTCAATAATACAATTCCATATATAAAAAATACCTCGAAAAATACCTACCTATAGAAAAAAAATTATGTACTTATTTCTTTTGCCATGTAACGCAGCCATGAAAAGAGATCTGTGTGAAGCAAAAAAAAAATAACAAAACATCACCTCAACTCACACGTATCACCTATAACCCGAGACCTAACCTTCTAGTTTTAACAGATTCAGTACTTTTAAAGATATTTATTAATTTAAATATATTACAGCTCATCCAGCCACATGCTGGTTACGTAAGGCTACAAGCTACAATACTATAAATATACTAGTTTAACAGATTCAGTAGTTTTGAGGTACATATCTTTCTTGGATAAGGTCAGGCGACATCGTCATTCGACACAAGAAAGTTTAACAAAAAAGGTGGTTTGTTAACAAACCATCAAATGAATTATGAATTAATTTTTGGGTTTTCTAATTTTTAAAGAAACAAGTGGATCTGATTTTTGAAGTGGCCTTTTAAGAATTATCTGCATTGTCGCAACGTTTAACAAATAATTCATATTTGGACTAGAAAACGTACAAATTCCGTACCTATCAAATAAGAAATATAAAATTATTTAGTATTTACTTGGCTAGTTAAAACCTAATCGCGAGTCTAATCCCGAGCCTAATCCTAGTTCTGTAGTTGTAGTTTCTATAAACCACTCAGAAACCTCCAAAATGTAAAAATAACGTTCCACAGTTACAGTTTTTAAAATAAGCTGCAGAATATTCTACAACTCCTCAATTTGTAAACTTTTTCGAAACTTTGTCAGCTGTTGTCGTTGGCGATCAAAAAAGTTAATCATTTGCTGATACTGTAAAGATACGCATTGTTTTCTAATTCTAACTACTACTTACTATGTACACACATAGTATTATGTAAAGTTTGCCTCGCGAGGCAGTCACAAACATAAACTAAAAGCAGATCTTTTCCAAAACAAAAGAAAATGTTTGGAGTTTTTCACACACATCCAATAGCGCGTTCGGCAATGCAGTCTTTTTCATCGTTTTGCTCGGAATTTTTGACAGGCACGTGATCGGTCGTACTGTTTACAATGATAGGTCATGTGTCCGTCAACATTCCGAGCAAAACGATGGCATTGCCGAACGCGCTACAAGAATGGTATATTCTGTAGAGTATTTAAGAAAAAATAGAGAGGGCTACATAGGCAAAAAAATGAATAAGAACAAAATACGAATATCTTTCGCAGTTTTTTCGCGCGGCCGGCGCTTGACACTAGTTTTGATATTTAAAAAATATTTTAAAGCGAAGCATGGGAAAAATATACGACAATAATCAGGTCTTCTCCAAAACTGGAACTTTTTTCGCAGTTTTTTCCCGTGCACGTGAAAAAAGAGAACCAACTGCGGCGCTTGACATATTTCGACTATTTAAAAATATTTGAAGGGGCATTGGCAAAAATCGATAAAAATATATTTTAATTCAAAATCAAAAATGTATTTGCAGCTTTCTCAGGTGTGTTATGGAAGAAGGGAACCTATCGCGGCGCTTGACATTTTTTTCCGTTGAAAACAATAAATTTAAGTACCTATGTAGGTACATAGGTACAATGGTATATAGGCAAAAATCGATTAAAATTTGGTTTTGAGCAGCCCTGCTTATAAAATTCTTAACTTTCTTAGTCTTAGTGCTTTCTTTCATGGTACACGTTAGAAAGCTGGGAGCAAATTTTTTGTTTTAAAAGAAATATTAAGTACTGCCTGTAGGTATACTTAAAAAATAACAGCGACAGTTCAAATAGGGCGCAAAACTAGGAGCAGGCTCAATACGCCACTGATAATGGGTATTTTTTTATTTATTTTTATTAGATAAACTTACCAATTATGACTTGAAGATATACTGTTAGCCTCAGTCTTATGTAGAGCTACACTGAACCCAAAGTAGGAATCCTTTTGGCCTTCTGGAGCCTTTTTCACTAACGGTTCCCGATTTTCTATGTTAAAACATACTGTCGTCCTTAAAAAAATTATAAAATTTATGTACAGCACTAGTATTAAACCTAAATTTAACTTCGATGTGGTCATTATGCTGCAGTTATATTTAAGTCTCGTAAAAATGGCACCAAACCCGGAATATTCAAACCGGCATTTATAAGCAGAATAAATTTAAATTCCGGTTCCGCGCGATCTAGCGTGTTCAGTTATCGCCGTACTTGACATACAACAAACACCACCACGTTGAGTAACGAACTGAGGAAAAAAGTTGAAGTCCGGTCAGCAAGCTTTTTGTGAGAAGGCGGTGCCATGTTGCCAAATGCTTGAAATTGTACAAAAACCACTGAGTAATAATTTTTAACAGACTGCATAAGAGGAGAGTTATCACATCACTTATCATTGTTATCAATATTCCGTGTCATTTTTTTACATGTATGTTTACGCATAATTCTTAAACGGATTAAACGGATTAACCGATTTCGATAATTTCCTTTTTGTTTTGTTCTACAAATTTAAGGGTTTTAAGGGTTTTTTGTTGAGGTGAGTGGAAACCTAAAGAAACTGCGAAAAACTAAAAATATACTTGAAATTGTCAATTTTTGCCTGTGTACTTCGGAATCGCAGCGCCAATTTGAATAATTTTTTCTCTGTTGTGTTTAGCATGACAGTCCGATGGTCCTGGTGGTATTTTACTTTAAAAAATAATAAAGTGGAAGGGGTGAGAGGGGTAAAACCGGGGCGGCTTAGAATTTTTCCGAAAATGTTGACTAATATCTCATTTTCGGAGGTGTTGAGGTCAGGAAATCTAATTTTGTCTAGCAGATGTTAAAAAAATTAACTGAAAGAATGGAGGGGGGGGGGGGGTTGAATTACCTCTCGTAATTTTTTCCGATCTCAGGTTTTGGGGTTTTTAGATTATGAAAAACAGGATTTCCCAGTTCTGTCGGTCTGTCTATATTGGGCGGGAAAACCAAAAACTACTTAATAAAAAAAACTTAGTCGTGGCTTGAGACCGGCTACACTGAAATATATACTGCACGGGCATATTCAAAAAATTAAAATATATTTTTTGTTGATTTAACTCAAATACGATTTATTTTACAAAAAATAGGTTCTTGTGCGGTATAGGTCCCGTCGATATTTTACGTTTATTTTAAAACTCACTTTAAATGGAACACATTAAAACAAAAAAATTGTTGGATGAAGCGGTTTTTCCAAAAAAAAAGGAAAACTTTCAAATGTTTGGGTACACTATTTCTACTCATAAAGGTAATTATAACTTGAATTTGCTAGGAATAAAGAGAAGCCTTTGTCTTATCCCTATCACCGAACATTATTCTTTAGTCTATGCCCTAGTCAATGATTATGTGATGTGATAACTTGATTTGATAAGATTGATATAAGCATCAGCTGACGTATCGGATCGGCAGTAGGTAGTTTCCTTGGCGGTGTTGCCAAGTTAAAATATCAAAATTGTATAGTTTGTAAATGTATGGTTTGAAATGCGGGAATCGAAAAAGTCGCTGAATAGTGATTTTAACAGTTAATTGATTGCGGTGATTTAACGTCCCAGAACCTACAATTTTACGTTTTTCTTTACTTCTGTTTTTATTATTGTGATGTTTTGTCGGAATTTTAAAATGTATGTTGCAAATGTGATATGTGTTATGTGTTTGAACTTACGCGGATGTTATCTTTTCATGCTGAGCATTAAATGCTCTATCTTCAAAATTTTGGTTTGGTCCGCCGAAAGCTACGATTCCCCGTTGGACGTTGTCGTCGGCAGTGTCTTTTCTATTTTATTATTAGACTAACTTTTACCCGCGACTTGGCTTGCGTCCAAGATTTATTTACCGCCACATTTGTGGCGTACCTATCCTGTATATTACTAATAATGAAAAATTAGCCTGTGGTTATTCCTGAAGTTATAGCTTAATTATTTTTGTAAAAATAATGAAATTGGTTCAATGATTTTTATAGCTGTGAAACCCTGCATATGGCTTGTACACAACAAAAAAGCCTGTAACTAAAACAGGCTACACTTTTGTTTCGGCAAACATCTACAAAAACATCGATTTCATGTTAGAAAAGCGTTTGCCAAAAAGTCGGCACTATTTTAGTAGTTTTGCTTGGATATTTTCCCAATCTTTATTCACGACTCTGTGGAGGTCTTTAAAACGCCCTTGTTTGCTGTATGTGTATCTAGTTTAGAGCTAAATTAAAGCCTATAATTTATAGTAAACTTTTTCTTAGATCTCGCAATATGGTAGCCATTTGTGGTACCCTGTTGAAGTCTGGTCTGGTTTAGAGGTTGGTTAAAAGCATGCTAAAAGACTGGACCGGGTTTGTACTCACCGTTCAACTTAAACACCAAGAAAATCCAGTCTCTGAAATCTATAAAGTCCAAAAGTAAAATGTTTAAAACGCACACTATACAAAAAACACCCACAGAAATACCAACATCACAAACACAAAGTACCAAAATTGAACGAAAATAAAACGACGCGACCTGTTGTGTCAGCTTGATACGGCCCCCCACTACTACCAGAGACTATAAAAAATATAGACACATTCTTGAATACACCAAAATGGGACCGAAAGCGGGTCTCCCTTGAAACATTTCAGTCAGTTTCTTGGTGGTTTATGATTTAGGAATTTATTTGTTCACCATTATATAGTACCTATATATACCTATATAGTACCTATATATACCTATATAATACCTATATATACATGTATACAATGGTGGACAAACAAATTCCTAAGCCATAAGCCTCTGTCTCCAGGGAGAGGGAGACCCGCTTTTCGGTCCATTTTTGTTGCACGCCAGTGTTCGTCTATGTATTATACCTATTACTTAGTCTATGCTACTACTGATCTAGGCACTTTTTTAAAGGAACCAATATCCAGGGTTGATGTCATCTGTGATTGTCAAATGTGAAACACTGAGTTTTATCACATATTGAACTATATATGCGAAATATAATTTTTTGCCTGTCAAGTGGTTTTTAAGTTTTTGTGCCATTAAACCAATAAACGGAAGTAGACAAGGATGTTTTCGTAACACCAAAGATCTGAGGTATTCTCGAAATGCAATTTTCTTACGATTACAGTTCCCAATTTCTCTCTCTAGTGAAAGAATTTAAAAAGATTATAAAAATACCAATGATACCATAAGGTACTTTTCATTTGTATCAATTCCCAACCCAATCAAACCCAATCAATTCGAACATCCCTAATGAATTTGACGGCTGAATCTTTTAAAATAATTCTCTGCGAAAGCGCGAAACCACGTGACGAGTGTTTTGTCACAGGAATAATACAGTATAAATACTGTTTGATTTCTACTATTGTGACTTAGTGAAGTTTTAATAATACTTGACAGAATGGTGAATGTCCTTTTCTTTAAAATAAAATTTGATCCATAGTACAATACAAAATACAACTACATTACCTATATTACCACATTTGGTCCACTAAGCACATGAAATTTTAATCAACAAAATTATCAAGTACGTATGCCATGAAAAGTTTCGAAACTCCTCAGACGCTGTGTTGCGGCCAATTGAACCACTTAAAAAATTGAAAATCTCGTTGGCCATTTATTCATACCGTAATTAATCAAAGATGGGTCAAAAAAGTTTTAGAAAATCGGACGAAGATTCGGGTATTGACTGGGGTTCGTCTAAATCGATTTACTGTAATCCAAGCATTAATTTCTACCCTTCCCACTCCACTTAGTTTAACTTAAGAGTTAAATCACTGTCGAACGAAATAAACAACTCTAAGAAAAATTGCGTTTGATTTTATTGCTATATAACAAAGCCTAACTTGAACTTAACCAGCTTTTTACTTAATCCTTTCTTAGAGCGCATTTTTCTTTCTTATAGGATATTCTTGCCACATTCCTGTCATGAACAGCATATCACTTAACATGTCAATGCAGATATCAGTTCCCGGCACTTCCCGGTGGATCAACGGGATTTCGCGAAAATATCCTATAGCTTGCATTAAAGTTCATATTTGGTACAATATTTGACGCTTTTTACAGACATAGACGACAGCGTCAAGGGCGTACCCAGCGACCGCTTAAGTATGATTTCAACCAAGCTTGTGCACTACCTCTAAAACCATAAGTCGCAAGTTTCTTCAGCAGTATTCCGTGATCCACACAATTAAAAGCCTTGAAAAGATCACAGAATACTGCCGCAGCTACTTCTCCTTCGTTAATTTGCAAGTACAGATTATCTAGAAATAATGAAAAGACAGCATCGCATGTACTGCTACCAGTTTGAAAACCATATTGGGAGATGTTTAGAATATTATACCTATCTATAAAAAAATTTACTCGTTTTTTACCAATTTTTCTATAATTTTGGAGAGGGTAGGAATCAACGAGATGGGTCTAAAATTAGGGGGAGTCTCTGTTTCGCCATTTTTACGAATTGGGATTACTACTGAAATCTTTAATGAATTTGGAAAGTTTCCCATGAGAAAGGACAAATTTACGGCCACAGCCAGTGCATTCAAAAACGTATCAGGCAGGTGTTAAAAAACCTTGATTGGAATACCATCCCACCCGGCTGCTCTTTTATTTTTAATTTCCTGAAATATTTGGTTGGGTTGAAATATTTGGTTTAGTTCATTAATATCAGCTGGCATGAAATAAAAAGAATCAGGTATAGACGACTTCTCCAGGTACCCCAGGGGATTGACTGTGGAAACAATATTCTTAGCAACATTTTGCCCTATGCTACAGAAAAAATTGTTAAATTCATTAGGCTCCAAAGAAGTTTGACGTATTACTTTGTTGGTTTTTCCTCTGATTTCATTAACAATGTTCCAACTTTCGTTTTGCTTATTATGTGACTTGTTAATACGATTTACAAAATATGAGCTTTTAGCGAGTCGAATTGATTTCCTATAAACAGTTCGATATTTATTGAAATAACCTATAAAGAATTTATGTGCTGTATGCAAGAATCTTAAATTATTTGCTGAAACGCGTTATCCCCCAGTAACCCAAGGTTTTTATGGTTTTTATCGGAAAGCATTCATCAAACACTCCGGATATTAATTCATGAAATTTCTTTAAGGAACCATCCACACTTAAGACATTCGACCAACGAACACTCAAACAATCCAAGTAAAACCTGTCAAAATTTCTTCTACAACTTCTTCTTCTTCGGCAAATGAAACCTTTTAGTTAGACAAAGCAGACTACAAAATACAGCCTCATGGTGAGGGAGACCAGCGTTTATTACTCTGCATGACACCTCATCCATGCTCGAACATACATAGTCCAAAATAGAAAACGAGGACCGCGATTTTTTACATTGATACATGAATAGTCAAATCAGAGTCAAATTATGGGACAGTAGCAAGTTATGAAGTTCAAGCGTGCATCGGTTGCCAGCGTTCTTGCAGTCAATATTAAAATCGCCTGTCATAACTATACTAAAGCTAGGACCAATTTCAGACAATAACACTTCCAGCCTTTCCACAAACAAGTGTTCACTACACACGAGGACGATAGATACATATATATATATATATATATATATATATATATATATATATATATATATATATATATATATATATATATATATATATATATATATATATATATATATATATGTTGGTAGGATTCCCTGCAGAAGCATGACAGAATCTGAGAATGTTGAGACTACCTACTTACACTACGCGGACGAAGTCACACAGGAGGAAGCTAGTACTGTATAAAAACTGTTTGATTTTTACTCGCGTGACTTTGTCGAGGTACAACAATACTTGACAAAATGGTGATTGTATATTTTTAAAATAAAATCAGTACTAATTTTACCAAATGCAATATAAGTTATGTTATCATTGCCTGTGTGCCTGTGGTCAATTTATTGATGCATATTTGGACGGGTAACAATTTTCGTTACTTCTAATGAAAATTACTACTTAACACTTACCACATTTGGGCCACTGAGCACACGAAATTTCAATCAAAAAAATTATCAATTGAAAAATTTAGAAACTGCACGCAGACATTGCGGCCAATTGAAACAGTTGAAAAATTGAAAATCACGTTGGTCATTTTTTGATACACCAATTATTAAGCAAAGACTGGTCAAAAAAGTTTTAAAAAAGCGGACGCAGATTCGACCAATAATTGCTGATCGTATTTAGGTGTTTGTCAAAAAGGATTTAACAATACAACTGTGAAGGTTCGGACCCGATAAAAATTTTCATCGAAAAAGCCTCATGCCTAAACTTGTTAATTTTAATTTGCCAAGTATAAACCAGGCATTGCGCATTGCGCTATAAGGATTTTCTGCTTGATATGAGTATACACACCATGAAGACACTCAATGGAGTCCGGAAGAAAAATTTAATAAAAAAATAAGCTTTTGAGTTTGATGTCCCACTTCCTCCCCTACAAAAATACGACGTTTTTATTTTACTTTACTTCCTACAACGAGTAAAAACAAGTCATTGATTTTAGGACACTTTTAGGCTAACGAAATTATTAATAAATCAATTTAAAAACAGATGTGCTTTTATTTCCTTACTTGAATAGCTTCATGGGTTAAAAAAATAATAACGATAACATTTTTAAAAATAACTATTGTAAAATGATAAGGTTCAAAGTTATCGTGCTAAAATCCAAGTAGTATATTATTAAAAGGATAAATCAAGTTTTAATTTAAATAACACTCGATACCCAGTGACCCAAAATACATGCACTAGTAAGCACTAGGGATTTCTTTTTTTTAAGAGAATTTTACCATGTTGGAAATGACTCAAGGGGAAAATATGAGTTTGACAATCAGCGGATTGAGTTTGGTAGGCAGGTAATGCGCTAATACAGTTTTTTTATTTCATAACACAAAAGTACCTACTCCATTCAAAAATGTTATCGCCATAAAATAGAATTTGTTTTGATTAAATTTACTCTCAAAATAGCTGCCACACATTTCTCCTTATAAAACGGGGCGATGGCTTCTGGTAACGTACCTAGTCCCAAATTTAGGAAATAATTTAAGCGTTGCCACCGCTGCAAACATTTTGCGGGTTGGTCATCGAGGTTATCAAATTAGATTATAAAAAAATGAATATTCGAAGTTTATGTTGAACTATACACAGAAATATTAATTTTGAAATTTATTATAATATATAGATTATTAAATTTGAATTTTTAATTGGGAAAACAGTTAACCCATAATATTTTATAAATTAAAAAGGATGAGTATCAAATAAATAATAACCATTATTCATCGAATGACAAAAAACTATTACACGCCGAGTTTGGGTTTTACCATTTTTTACCAAGGGTTTTGCTATTATTCTATTGTAGCTTATCCTTAATTTAAATACACTTAATAGCTTGTAACGCCAGCGCAAGGTTTATATAAAAAATACACTTAAGCACTCCGAAAGAATTTTCAATCTGAAACTAAATTCGAAGATTAAAAAACGCTACAAACTTCACAAAATATAAACATTCGCTGTCAGTACTAAAATGGCCAAAGGGGCCGTGGCGGTGGTCGTAGAAATTTGTAGAAAACGGCTTTCCGTCACACGGATTTACATTTATCTGTAAAAATAATAATCTCTCTGTGGAAAAATGTTTTTTGTATGTATGAGCGCTTTGTGCTGTCAAGCTTTAAGAAACAGACTATAATAAAACAAGTACACTGCTACTAGCAGATTACATACTAGCAACGATATATGTGTACATATATCGTTGATACTAGTAATAAAATCGGATCGCTTAGCTATGAAAATTATATTAATATTGACTTACCTACATTAAATTTTATTATTACTCAGCCAACAGTGGCGGATTAACCCTATGGCAAACTAGGTAAGTGCCTAGGGCCCCGATTTGGCTGGGGGCCCCCAAATGATTCCCGAACCCGAGCCTTGAGTTTATTTATACCGGCCGGCATTATTCACTGAATTTCATTTACAGCAATGCTAGATTATAATATGTACCTATAATATTTTTTACAAGAAACAAACCTATAACTCATCCTGAATCTATAAATTTGTTGCAATCTGGCAATGGAGCTTAGCTTACTGGTTAGACCGCGAAAGCCTGAAAAGTTGTTCCTTCAAAAAAATTAGTGTTCCTATATGTTTTGTTATATATGCGTTTATTCGTTATGTCTTTTTTTGTATGTATACATGTTATTTGTTACGTACATAACGTAAAATAAAAAAAAAACATCGTCACAGTATGCCGTAGAATCAATCACGCATGTCTTGAATTATTACTCTTGATAGATAACATAGGTAAAAGGTATAGGTGAATGAAAAATAGAACTGTCAAGTTCAGAAGCTTTTATTTTTAAGAAAATTAAATATGCCAATCACAGCAGAACAAAAAGCTTTTATGATCAAATTTACTTTAGAAATGGTAGAAGAGTTAATGGCCAGTGGGTTTATTGAACACGGGACGCCATTCAGGATTTTCAAACAGAATTTCCACACATAGTCATGGATTTAGACCAGTTTCTCCAAATTTTGACTAGATCTGTCGCTTTGTTTAGAGAAACAGGAAGTGTGAATAGAAAGGAGGCAGTGGGAGACCTAAAGTTCTCACTGCACAAAAAGTAAAAGAATTGAGGCAAATTGTTAATGAACACCCACAAACCCCATTCGGCGTTTAAGCCAGCAAGTAAATGTATCCCACGAAACCGCAATACAATCCTGAAATATGACCTGCATATGCAAATATGCACGCTTATCGTCTAAGCTCAGTCGAAGAATTGTTACCGAACGACAAGCCGCAGCAAATGCAATTTTCAGAGTGGTTTATGGGTAGTTTGCATAATAATGGAAACCTTTTTTACTGACTAGGTATGGTTTTACCTCTCTGAATATATAAATTCTCAACAAATGAGAATGTGGAGTTCTGAAAAATCCACATTTCTTTATAGAGAAGCATCTGCATTCACAGATAGCTGGAGTGTGGGCGACCATATCGAAAAGAAGATTAACTGGACTGATTTTTGTAAGGGATGCTTTTTTGCCATCGTTTAAAAATTTAGCTGTGAATGTTAGGATGGCTGTATAATTAGGACTTTAGGTTTGATGACTCGAGGGGTGAGGGGCCCCATCTAATGTTGTACCTAGGGCCCCGAAATGCCTTAATCCGCCACTGTCAGTTAACCTAAACAGCATACTGAATTGTATATATTTTTCTGTGACACTTATGTAATTACTAATTTCTAAGTGTCTTACATTATAGTGTTTTTAAATTACATAGGAACTGTATACTGAAATTGTACAACAGATTCATGAACGATTTAATGAGATATTAAACAAAAATAAAAAAGTCCTTTAATATAGGATATGCAATATTTTTGTCAGTGACTATATTATATATAGTTTCTATTTAAGTATGTCAATTTATTTTGGTCGGTGTGTTTGGTTATAAAATATTGTTCTTATTTATTTTCGTAAAATAACTGTCAACATGTTGTGCATATTCTATTCTTCGTGTGCATTATCTATGCTTCACGTCTATCAAACATACTATAGTTCCAGTTTGTTTTAGGTTACTATGCTATGCCAGTTCATTAGTGTCATTGGTTTATCTGTTAAATATCAAAAATAAATCAAAACATAAGCAAATTGTTGAATCTATTACTCTTTGGCAGTGTCACGCATGGTAATTCTTGGGAATGTCCCAGGATATCACATATACTAAAAATCTTCGCAAATGACTTGGGTCATTAATATTATGACAAGCAAGTCATTCTTATAATAGGCACGTATTTTTATTGCATAAATTGTTTTAGCAAGTCATTACAAACCCAAAAGGTATTTTGAAGAAAATTACTGGGATAATTTATTTACAATTTCTTTTATTTTTCAGTACTTGTAATTTATTACAATTTGAGCAATGGTAAATGATGTCAGGTCAGATATCGCCTTAAGCAAGCGTCGCCTTTTCTTTCGTGCTGCCATTAAATTTCGTACCTTATTCCAAATTGGAAAGTGGTAGAGGAATTCTTCCTCGACCGAGGTGGTACCACCCCACACATCCTCTTAAAGGGCTGGTGAAATCCATACGGATATTTCCAGCTCTGGATGTGTGAGTCGATTCCCCAGTACACCCACGGTACATAGTACTTAGACTTCGGTCTTCGTGGACTGTCAGAAGATAAAAAAAAATTCAATGGTGCAACGTTCCAATATAAAACTGCCATAAAATAAAAAAAAACGGACATCTTCAACTGACAACTATGATTTTATAGGCGCATTCGCCAAGAAGTTTGGGGCCATGGGGCTTACCGAATATCAGCTGCGGTATTTATGGAAAATAAAAAAAACAATTTTTGTCAAATTAAATTTAAAGACTTACACTTTAGAAAATAAATGTTTGCACGTAAAGGTACCCTTTGATTACATACTGGCGTGTACCAAAATTCATTGTCAATAGCGCCTTTTCAAGAAATTAAAAAGAAACATTTTAAAAAGAAAATATATCTTTAAGGATATATGTTTATATAAACTTATTTTCATATTTTTAGATGTAGAATCTGCCCTTAAAATTTCTTAACATATTTTTGTAGCACCCTGTATATGCCGGTGTTGCTCGTCAACAGAAAATAAAAAATTACATTGAAGAAAATAATATGCAGAATGCAGATAATTAATAGTCCTTTAATTAAGTTTTGCCTGTTGAAATAATAAAAGTTAACATTTTGTTAGTGCTTAGCTTGTCAACCAATTTGTCTCATCCAGTATAATATAATATCACGAGTATTCCGTTTGACCTTTGGCGAGGATAATTATTTCTGTAATTCTTCATAGTGATTTTAAAAGTAAATTATATTACTACAGAAAATTAAAAATCAAAAAGAAACTTTGTGCAGTCAGAATAATATATTAAATCATCGAGCAAGGACCTAAATGTTTAAAAGTCAGTGGTTTAATAAAAAGTGTTGCATCTGACAGGCACAAAATTCAAAATGCCTGATACTGTGAGAATTTTATTAAAAAGTTTTTTTGTGTTCATTTGTGTGTATATCGGTGAATCTTATTCTGAATCACTAGATGGTAATATTCGCATTTAAGGAATAATATAGGATAAAAAGCTTTTTGAGTGATACTATCGCTTCACAGTTAAAGCTTATTTACCTCTTGGATGCTATCGAGATATTTTTGTACTTAAATAGAGATTTAAAAATTAATCTCCACCAGGTTGTGAAGTTTTGGATCTCTCATATTAATCATTATTAAAAAAATCATTTGCTTCTCCTAAAAGTTCCAAAGAAATTTAAATCTTTCTGTGAAGACCCAAAATTTTAAATTTTTAAACGAAATTTAAAATCAGCTTTTAAAGATGTAGAATAAGAATCTTTGGGGGCTAATGGAGACAAATTTTTTAATTTTTTATTTGAACAAAAATATCGTTAAAAACTGACCACCGCTTAAGCATAGAATGTCTTAAATCTATTAAGCTGATAAGCTGTGAAATCTTTTGGTTGTGAAATTGTTTAGTGTGTCATTCAAAATTTATGTTCCCTTTTATTATTTTGAAGACTTGTTTTTCAAATTAACTTTTTTATTGGATGTGTTGCGATTATGAATTTAATTTGTATTGATAAGAAAAGTGCGTATATTCAATACTTTCCTATAAAATTTTTAAAAAAGTCGAAAATTAATTTATTACCAGAGTTAGTTACCCGATTCTTAAACTCAATTTTTTTTGAACCCTATAACCCTTGCCTCGCCTCTATATACCCGGTACAGTAACGGATCCAGGTTTTTGCTGAGGGGGGAGGGCTCGAGCCGATCGTACCAAATTTTATAACGGGTTAAAAAACACGTAAAATAAATTAAAACAAATTCACGTTTATTACAAAATTTTGGAGTAACAGAAAATATAATAAAATAAATTCAGTTTTTCATTTATTTCTTTTAAGATCATCTGAATATGAGTTATTTACAACTTCTAGAAGATGTTTAGCACGATTTCTAAGGCACATCACAGGAGTTTTTCTCACAGACTGAAGAACTAAAACTGTGGCAGCATTGTTTTGGTCATATTTCTTTTTTTTTTCTTGAGATGCAAAACCGAACCAGTCCTCTGTAACTCTTTTTTATTATGTTGTACATTGTTATTTCACTTATTGGGATTCCTACAAATTTCTTGCTAAATTGTTCAATGATGTAGTGGTATGATACTTGACCATCTCCATAATACTGGACTATAAGATCCTTTGTTGTAGATAGCATTTTGGTGAAAAGTATTTTAAATTAAATGGCTGCTTTATTTAAATACATTAACAAAGAAGTCCATAGGTGTCATTATTGTTTACTATGTAGAAACTAGTACTCTGGTTAAAGGTGTGAGAGAGAATAGTTGGGATTTCAAAAAGATAATGTGATAAAACTCGTTACTTTTAATGTCTAATTTTGAAATATTGAAATCTTGTGCTTCGACTACGGGTTTAATTGAAATCATATTTCATATTTGTTCTTTTGGTAGAAAATGATAAACAAGCAGCGGCGTGCAGTGAAATTTCAAAGTTGTATATCTCTGTTCCTACTTACAGGAACCGTACCAAATTTAGGGGTTTTAATAGTGAGCCCACTGGGAATGTTTTAGTAAAGAAAAAAAAACATTTTGTAATTTGCGAAAAAGTTGAATTTTTGCATTGCTTCCACAATTTTAATTATTATTTTTTCTAAGCAAATTTTACATCATTTTGTCGACAATTTTTAAATTTTAAGAAAAAAAAAATGTGTTTGTAGAAAGTTATAAGTCATTTGAATTTTTTGAAACCTAGAATATAATTTCAAAAAGAATTCAAATGACTATAACTTTCTACTAACACATTTCTTCTCTTAAAATTTAAGAATTGTTGACAAAATGATGTAAAATTTGTTTAGAAAAAAACAATAAATAAAGTACCTAAACGTGTTCATTTTTTTCTCAGTAGAAGCAATGCAAAAATTCAGCTTTTCGCAAATTACAAAATGATTTTTTTCTTTACCAAAACATTCCCAGTGGGCTCACTATTAAAACCCCTAAATTTGGTACGGTTCCTGTAAGTAGGAACAGAGATATACAACTTTGAAATTTCACTGCAAGCCGCTGTAAACAACGTATGTTTACTCTTGCGCAAAATAACGTGTTAGTATAATTTCTGGTTCCTGTATAAAAAAGTTAAATTTTTCATAATGTGAATCTTATTTATTTTACAAACAAAAACTTTTATTCGGTGTGACATTTTTATGTATCTTGCAAAATTAGGTAGTTTTTTTCCTCTTCTAATCCCTAAGGCTTTTCTGGAACCTTTTTTAATATGAAAATTGCAAAGAGGAATCTGCAAAAGAAAAATTATTTACCATTATTCACCACTCTTTGGTAGTTCCTAATACTTATGTATTTCTTGTTTATTTTTTTAGAAGGTTCTGCCTGCCAGCACATTGGTGTACCAGGAATTTGTAAAAAGGTCATTAACTGCCCAGCAGCGTTGGATTTGGCAAAACAAAATCGCTTCCATGAGCTGATGACATGTGGCTTCGAAGGATTGTCACAAGTAAGTTTAAAAAACGTAATTTGTTTTAATTACTGCAAGCGACTAAATTAATACAATACAAGACACATTATTACAATCATGTCTTAAAATAATTGTAATGTCTGCCATTATGACCTCACGCAACATAAGCACCTGTACCTGTATGCAATATTAATTATTTATTATTATTTTGGGCCACGTGACAACAAAAGATTTCCCCTTAACTAGTAATGATGTTTTTTTTCTATTGTGGACAAGATTACAAAATAGTCCCTTCTTCTCGAGTTCTTGACGATACGTTATGGCACTAGCGAATTTCTTTGCATTTTTGATATTTGGAGAATTGATTATTGGCCCCCGGGCGACCAGCTGTGGCTAGGGCCCCCAAATGTATTATTCCGCCACTGTATTATGTATGTTTTAACGTCTATCACAATACCTTTAGCATTGAATTTGGTATAAGGAATTTAGGAAGAAAAAGTAGCGTATCTAGCCGAATAAGAGGCTGAAAAAATATAAAAACAAATATTGTTCTGTTCATCACCCTGTAAAGCTATTATAACGAACGTCAAATCACTGGATTGTTAGAGCATAAAATTAGTAGGTGGTAGAGGATCTTTTCCAGTAGGTGGTAGAGGATCTTTTCCTCGACCGAGGAGGTACCACCCCGCACAACCACTTAAAGGTCTGGTGAAATCTTAGCGGATGTTTCCAGCCCTGGGTGCGTGAGTCGCTTTTTTCTTTTCCTTTCGTCTTCAGACTGTCATTCTTTCTCTTCTCTTTTGTGTTCCTTCTCTCTTCTAACTATCCACCTCTTAAAAAAACAACTATGAAAATGATGAAGGCGCTCCCAGGGGTAAACAATTCCTGAGGTAAACTACCCCTCCATTCGGATCTCCGGGCGAGGGGTGCTCATGGGGGCCCACCATCGAAGAATTCCAAGAGCATAGTAACCTTTGCCAACATCTGCGGGCCTAATTCCAATTTGGACTCTGTCCGCCACTATCTCCAATCATGCAAACCCCACATTCTTTTTCTGACCGAAACCCAAATCAGCTCCAAACCCTCAACCAATCATCTCCTGTTTCCAGGCTTTGAACTTCTGTCATCTTTTCGTCTTCATGATGGGGTATGTGCCTACTTTCGCAGCAGCCTTTCTTGCACCAGACTCCCGAACCTGGAACCAGGCCAGCCCGACATTCTCTGGCTACAACTCGCCCTTAAAACTTCTACTAAATTTATCTGTTGCATCTATTGCTCCCCATCAGACAAATAATACAATGAGTTCTTTGACTTTCTCTCGGCAAAAATCGACCATCTCATCTCCGAATTTCCCTCCGCTGAAGTTATCGTCCTAGGCGACTTCAACGTCCATAGCAAGGAATGGTTAGGATCCACAAAAACTGACCCAGAAGGCAGAGCAGCAGCAAACCTCGCAATCAGCAACTCGTTCAGTTCACAAATTTGATCAGAGAACCAACATATTTTCCCCGCGTTTCTACCCATGATGCAAATCCACTAGATCTTTTTGTTACCACCCATCCTGAGCCTTACTTAACATCTGTATGCGCTCCCCTTGGTCGTTCAGATCATGGCCTCATTACCGTCTCTTGTCCCATACATCCCGTGTTTGTTGAAATCATGCCAGAACGCACGATCTGACACTACAATTCTGCCGACTGGGATGGTCTCCAAATCTTCTTCTCTGCTTTCCCTTGGAACCCTGTCTGTTTTTCCACTCCCGATCCCTCCGAAATTTGCTCTCATATCACAGACATTATTCAAGCAGGTGCTGAAGGTTTTATTCCACATACCCGCAAGAAACCTAAGCTCCACCATCAAAAGCCATGGTTCTCCAAGGGCTGTGACAAAGCCAGGCTCAAAAAAGCCCAAGCTCACAAAAGGTATCTTGAAAATCCTACACCCGAAAATCGTCAAATTTTCACCGAGGCCAGAAATGAATACAACCAAACTATCTCAGAGTCCAAAAATGATTTTAACAACCGCATAAAAGATAAAGTGATTTCCTGATCCAACGGCGGCAAATCTTTCTGGTCACTTGCCAAAAACATTAGTCAGAACTTCTGTAGAAGCACTTTTCCTCCCCTGACCTCTGACAACGAAGTTATCTCCACCTCTAAAGGGAAAGCAGAACTATTCGCCAAAGAATTCGCTGCCAATTCCACCCTGATCCGTCCCCCCAATTTCGCTCTTCCAACCGCTAAGTCTGTAGTCCACAAAATGCCCGATATAATACTTAAGATCAAACAAGTTCAAAAAATTCTTCTATCCCTTGACACCGAAAAGTCCTCTGGTCTGGATGGCATACCAGCAATTGTTCTAAAAAAATGCGCTCCGGAACTTGCACCCACCTTAACTCGTCTTTTCCAGATCTCTTATGACAGGGGTATCTTCCCAGATGGCTGGAAGACTGCTCGTGTGCAGCCTGTCCCGAAGAAAGTTTCCAAGTCCCTTCCATCCAATTATATACCTATGTCTCTTCTCTCCGTTGTCAGCAAAGTTATGGAGAAAGTAATCAACTTGCAAATTCTAAAATATCTAGAAAACACAAAATCATCCATGACAGACAGTACGGATTTGGTCACCAAAGATCCACAGCTGATCTCCTTAGCTTTGCCACATATAACTGGAACAAGTCTCTTGAATTTCATGGCGAATCTCAGATTGTTGCTCTCGATATTTCCTTGGCCTTTGACCAAATATGGCATGCCGCACTCCTCAACAAACTACCTTCTTACGGTCTTCCTACCAAACTATGTACCTGGATTGGCAGCTTCCTCTCTAATCGGCGCATATCTGTTGTGGTTGACGGTCACTCATCTAACTTCCATCCTATCAATGCTGGTATCCCCCAAGGTTCAGTCCTGGCACCAACCCTGTTTCTTCTTCACATTACTGACCTGCTCTCTTCAACTACTAATCCCATCCACAGTTATGCTGACGATAGTACTTTTCACTCCAATATTCATTTTTCCAGACAAGTTTCGAATCGGGAGTTGAATAATGGACGCAGATCTATGTACCTATCCCTTTCCCAAGATCTTCAATTAATCTTAGACTGGGGTGCCAAGAACCTTGTTCAGTTCAACGCCTCCAAAACCCAGTCTTGCTCCCTCTCACGCAAAAAATCTGGCAACGCTTACCACATCCACATGAATGACCAAGTCCTACAAAACAACGAAACATTCGATCTCGTTGGCGTCGCTTTCGAACATGATCTCAGCTGGCACAAACACATTACTTCAGTAGCCACATCGGCAGCTAAAAAGCTTGGTTTTCTCTGTCGAGCCAGAGAATACTTCTCCCCTTCCAACTTATACACTCTCTATGTTTCTCAAATAAGACCTCACCTAGAGTACAGCTCCCACATCTGGGGAGCGGCATCACCTTCGACACTTAAGATCCTTGATTCTATCCAAAAGAGAGCCATTCGATTGATCAATGACCCAGCCCTCACGAGAAAACTCCCTTCTCTCGCTCATCGCCGCGCTGTAGGGGATTCATAGGCGGTTCTAGACCTCTATTTTTGGGGGGGCTTGAGCCCCCGGTTTACATATTTGGGGGGGCTTAAGTCCTTGGTTTATATATATTCGGCTAGGCCACTCAGTTGGATTTGGGGGGGCTAATTCGAGATTTGGGGGGGGGGCTTAGCCCCCCCAAGCCCCCACCTAGAAACGCCTATGAGGGGATTTATCCCTTTTCTACCGCTACTTCCACGGATTTTGCTCTGAAGAACTATCCGGTATTATTCCCCCCTTGATTGTCCCTAACAGAACAACAAGAGGCGCGTTACGTATGCATCCCTTTACTGTCCAGCTGCAAAAGCCTAGAACAGACCACTTCTCTCGCTCATTCATACCATAGGGTCTCCAGATTATGGAAGAAATTGCCTGTAGATGTTTTCCCTTCCCGCCCCAACCTCCAATCCTCCAAATCCCGTATCAATAGACTACATTTCCCTTCTCTTCAGACACCCACGGTACGTTAGTACTTATAACTCGATTTGAAATTGGTTGATAGTAATAAATCATTTTTAGCAGCCGATTCCATAGGCGCACCTACCTGACGTGCCGGTTTGAACCCTATTTACTTATCCGAATAATTTAGTAATCATTATTGTCATAACAGGTAAAAATAATTATGCCGAGAATTCCGGGAACAATTAATACACAATGTTACTTTTCAGGTAGTTACGAAAAATTAGGTACCTCTACTTATTGGTATAAAACTGTGAGTCATTTTAAGAGCGAACAAACCTAATGCGAGTATTCTAGGACACACATTTGGGTAATTTTTGAAAATGGAGAGTCTTTCAGGATTTATTCCAGTTAAGCGAGCTGCGAAATCAGCGCTAAGCATTAGTGAAAAGATTATTGTGCTTAATGTATTTAATGCACTTAGATATCAAAAAAGTGCAATAAGTATCGATTCTGCAGTGGAACTTTGTTCAAAGATGACAGGTATTGGAAAAGCAACCATCTACAGGCTGATGCGGGAAGAAAAGACAGGAACCGTGACGCCACCAAAACCATCTCCAGGAAGGCGAACAATACCGATCGATGAGGACGAAAAGGCCATCATAAGACGAAAGGTGCATTCATTCTATTTCAATAAGGAGATCCCTACTTTGGATAGAGTTTTAGGGGCAGTAAAAGAAGACTTTCCTGCAATCAAGAGAGATAAACTATGGAAAGTTCTAAGAGAAATGAATTTTAGATGGGAAAAACATAGTCGGAAGTCTCATTTGCTCGAAAAAGATGAAATAGTATGTTGGAGACGTAATTATTTGAGAAAAATAAGAAAATTTCGCAATGAAAACAAAACAATTTTCTATTTGGACGAAACATGGCTGAACGAAGGCTACACAGTTGGAAAAATATGGACAGACAAAAATGTGACTTCTCACCGGCAATCATTTTCTGATGATGATTAATTTAAAGCGAAGAACTGTAATGACTTACTATAAATTTTATAGAATTTCAAATAGAAACATTTTTCCAAATTTACTTGTTTATTAGTTGCTTTATTGTTATTAGTATTATATTTATTCAAATACAAGGGTAACAAATTATGCCACACATCCGAATGTTCACTAAATTATATAATTATTGTGTTTAATATAAACTTAAACCCACCCGAAAGCACGTGCATGAGTGCAAAACATCACAGGTAGAATACTACCGCTTATTGTTCGAGCCTCGGGTTAAGCTTTGTATTCGACGCCCTTATCAGATCTATAGGAATGGAAAGTTTAATAAATGCAAAAGGGTCTAGACTTTCAATGTATATACTATTTAAAACTTGGCAATTTAGGTGGACCACTCTGTGTACGTGTTTGACGGATTTTAATGATTTATTACTATCAACCAATTTCAAATCGAGCTTGAAGTATACGTGGGATGTCTTAGATAAAAAAAGCTCCAGTTGAAAATCGCATTCAAGTAAGTCTCTTCTCAATGTTTTCAAGATAACGATATTCAAAATTCGATTAAAAATTTCGTAGTGTTCACAGCAATCATAGCACATACTAGGAAAAAAACTCCCATCAAATACCAAAATAGAAAATATTGGTTAGAAAAGTTTCTGTAATAAGAAAGAATTTTTGTTTTAAATTTTAGTTAATTTGCTGTCCCAATCCTACAATACGAGGATTTTCGATTGAAAACGCCACTTCGGAAAGATATATTTTCGACTCTAGTACTGCTACTACTGCTACTACTACTACTACTAGTACTACTAAACCGACACCAAAAAGAAAATCTGAAAAAGGTAAGTTATTAATTTACGCAAGATTTAGGAAGTATAAAGATTTTTTTCTATTCTCCTAGTTCGAGTCAAATGTTAATGGAAAATGTTTCACTTTTATCGAGTTCTTTAGGTTTTGGTACATGGCGTGTTTGTTACAAAAAAATCTTTTAATTAACGTCAACGTTATACAGTTATCGAATTAAATTAATTTTTGATACAAGAAACCAGGCGCTGCCCATAAGGTCATTTGGTCAATGAACCACCTAAATTTATTTTCAATGATCCACCAAATAATTTATTTTTAACACCAAACTTTTCTTTCAAAAAAGTGCAAGTTTCATGCGAAAACTCCCCCAGAAACAATCAAGCCAAGCCATAGTCGAAAGATATCCGGACTGGGTCGTATTTTAAATTGGCTTCATGAGTTTAATATATACGATATAAATTCATTAAAACTAAGAGAGAAACAGGCATACGCGTTAGGAAGTTAAAAAGAGACAAAATTTGTCGACGGCCCACCAATAATATCGCGTCGCTGCCACTATGGAAATACACTCGAACCACCCCGTGAAATATACTCTTTCAAAACATTTGGGTTGGACAAAGAAAAACTAATTAGGTACCTAATATGCGCATTTTATTTAGTATTTGCATTGTATTAATGTATTATTAATTAGCGGGTAAACATAGAAATACAATCTCTCAGCCACGCCAATATTAGTCATCAAATATATCGGCATCGGCACGGGTTTTCTTACATTAGCAACGTGGTCGAGAGGTAGAGTCTCAGGTAGTAAACCAAGAGGTCGTAGGTTCGAGGCTGTGCTCGGGTAGACTTTTTCTTTAAAACCGATCATTTTTTTTAATTTTCAGCATGTGAAAAGATTTATGGTGACAATAATATTAAGCCCGGTATAAATGTCCATATAATTAGAGGCGACGATGCATCACTAGGACAATTCCCACATATGGTAAGTATAAAATTAAGGCAATTATACTAACCGATATCGCCAATATCGTTTTCTGACAGTTATAGATAATACGTAAAATAGTAGCGAGTTTTTGCTAACGCTTAGTGTTATTTCACACACGACTGATGGTCAGTCCTGATGATCAGTCCTGATGAGACCGAGCCATTATTTTAAATTATTTCTTTCATATGCAACGCGTAATATCAGTCCAACTAATGAAAAACGTCGGGCATCCCTCGAGCCCGTGCGTGTCCGTATCGCCAGGATTGCTTGGAGCCATTGGTCAAACCTGGCGTTTTACATGCATGCGTTTTGTCAGTTGGGTGTTTGATGCTGTGTTGCTTTATGGCTTAGGTTATTCTTTTCCGTTTTTCACGATTCGTTAAATATGGAAAATCGCGAATATTTTGGACGGCTTGCCACCGAAATTTTAATTAGTGCCATTGAACAAAGATGGGTAATATGTCATGTCATGTAAATATCATTAGAAGAATACAAAAATCGCGATCTAAATAGTGCAGCTTGGGCGGAGGTTGCTGATATACTTATACAGGGTTCCCCATAATACACTACTCATTGTAATAGTCGAATAAAAATTTTACAACTTTACAAAATAAACATTTTATTACACCTAATTACAGCTAACTCTTTGCGATTTGCTATAACTTATAGGTACATATTTGGTTAATAAACTCTTACTTTTAAAAATCACATATTCTAAGTGACCGCCACCAACTTCAATAAACTTCCCAACATTAGACAAAAAAATAAAATAACAAAGCAATTTAGTAATCCATCTTATTTTGAAATAAGAAACGTCTTAAGCATGTTTACGTAGCGCTAGGACGTTATTGTTACAGGACAGTTATTTTCATCCCCAAAAAGATATGGACCTATGATACCAAATGATCCTATCCATTTTCAAGGTCATGTAAGCAGTCAACTAAATTAGCAGTGGGAGGTCTGTAAATTGTTCCCATACATAGCCTTTTACCCGCCACTTTAAAACTAACCCACAACCGCTCCAGTCCACTGACACTGGGTAGCAATTTTACCACTTTGACCTTTAAATAATTTTTAACATAAAATGTCACTCCACCACCCTTGGTTTGACGATCACTACGTAAAATATTATAATCATTAATATGAACATAACTATCCGCGATCTGTCGACTTAACCAGGTTTCTGACAGATCCAAGATATCATAGTCCGAGTCTGCGACGAATTCAGCTAAGAGATCGAATTTTGCACACAATGAGCGGATATTAAAATGGCAAAAAGATAATGCTTCATTCACCATGCCCAGGCAAATTTTAATTAAATAGACCTAGTTTTCTAAAAAAATAATGTTTATTTCCTTCTTAATCACTTAAGATTTTTGTTTTTAAAAGAGAATTTTTTGATCAACTGATTAAAAAATGCTATTTAAAAATACTTTAGAAATGCGAGCTATTGTACCTCTAGTTTAAATCGCTTGCCCTGCCTTTTGTGTTTTTGACTGAAGATACAAGTTGGCGCTGTATCCGGTCATGAAAATACACAAGCAGTTTAATATCTATTCCCTGTATTATTGTGTTATCTACCTTGGTAATCGCGGCTCAAATTTTTCCACGTGATGTCAGTCGCAACGGGGCCTACAAAGAAAGGAAATTTGAAGTGGCATAAATTCGTTCTTTTAAAAGATATTTAATAAATTCCTTTACTAATATTTTTGTAATTTTTACGATATTATTAAAAATATAAAAACTTCCAAAAAACTGTAGTTAGAATATCTGTTGTTGGAGGGTAAAAAACTATGTCGATGAAGGCTACTTTACATAGCCGGTTAAGTGGTTACAAAACTACAAAAATTATCTTGCATACTATATCAATTTTTGCAGGTGGCTCTGGGCTTTGAGAATTCCAGCGAGATAATAGAATGGAAGTGCGGGGCATCTTTAATATCCTCCAGATTTTTACTGACAGCCGCACACTGTTTTATGTGCAACGGATGTTCAGATCCAAAAATTGCTAGACTTGGAGTAGTTGACATAAGGTAAGAACCAAAAATATTATTTTAAAAAAATTATAAAATAGAGGCGCTCATTATTTGGACGTAGTCATTTTTGATCGCGTCTGTCCATTTGGATCACTAATTCACACGCGCGACAGACATCCAAATGGCTGCGCTGCGTTCAGGAACCATTACAAAGTATACATTTCTCACATTTGTGTTACAAGGCTTGTTCATAAATGGACTTTTATTTATTCAATCAAACGAACTAGTGATGTTCGATTGTAATTATATGAGGCGCCTCGTCCGAAAAGATCACTTTTTCTTGATACTATGTAGTACAGCTCCTGTACGCAAAGTGGCCACAATATTTAAAGACGGAACAAGAATTCTTGTTACCGTCTGTCTGCCACCTGTCCCTATTTACTAACCTCTCTTTCTCGGAGAAGCGGCTAACTTCATATTTTAAAGTTAAGAAGAAAAAATGCACCACTTGGGCAATTAAATTAAAAGGGAGAGGCGGGAGTGATCTTTTCGGACGAGGCGCCTCATATAATTACAATCGAACATCACTAGTTCGTTTGATTGAATAATTATATTTCGGCGCCTCGTCCTCAAGATCACTTTTTCTTGATACTATGTAGTGGTTTAAAGTTAAGGTGCACTTTTTTTTTTGTGCCTATGAATTAACTACTTCCACCATTACAAGAACAAGTTTATTCTTCAGAATTAAGATTTACAAACTGACGAAACAACCAATCAAAATGCTAATATAGCTTTGGAAACAGAAATTTTGTTAATTTTTCTGAACAACTCCAACTTAAGAACTAACATATTCAAAATATAGACTTCTTAAGTTCTATTCCCATCTTTTTTACCTAAAAAAAAAGACAAAATTAGTTAGAAATAACAAACCTGTGTGACCTCAGAGCGCACAAAAAAGCTTATGAAGTTAGCCGCTTCTCCGAGAATGAGAGCTTAGTAAATAGGGACAGGTGGCAGACAGACGGTAACAAGAATTCTCGTTCCGTCTTTAAATATTGTGGCCAATTTGCGTACAGGAACTGTACTACATAGTATCAAGAAAAAGTAATCTTGAGGACGAGGCGCCGAAATATAATTCTCTGGAACTCACCTTCCCAGCGTTCTGAAATACTCGGTGATAGCCGCGATGGACTACATTTCTTACCATTCTCAAGAGTAGGGTAATATTTTACCGAGTTTGCGCAGGCAGATTTGAAATGTCAAAAGTTATACTTATATAAGTAAATCTCGATTTTCGTTCATGTTCCAGACAAAAGGAGTACCCTATTAATGGGTTACTCAGGAGACAATCCAACGAAGATCACAACAGGTTTGATAAAACAATCTCTACAATTTTATTAAAAGTTGGGTTATATTTGTTGTGGTTGATAAGAGACAGTTGCCAAGGTTAATTTAAAACCGTTCAAAAATTAACTCGACAATGTTATCCATTATGTTTACAGTTTAAACGTCATTTATATTACATTGCAAAGTAATACATTACACTGTAATTCATTTCAGAACGCAGCCCAGGGCTGCGTTATCCAGCTTGCGTTATCAAGATACATTTCTTACATTTCTGTTACAAAGTTTGCTTATAAATTGACCACCATTATTCTGAAACTCACCTTTCCAGCATTCTAAAATACTCGGTGACGGCCACAACGGACTACATTTCTTACCATTCTCAAGGGTACGGTAATATATTTTACCGAGTTTGCGCAGACAGATTTAAAATGCCAAATGTTATACTTTTCATGACTTTTCGTTCATGTTCCAGAAAAAAGGAATAACTTATTAATGGGTTACTCAGGAGACAATCCAACGAAGATCACAACAGGTTTGATAAAACAATCACTACAGTTTTATCAAAAATTGGGTTATATTTGTTGTGTTGGTCGTTGACTGATAAGAGATAGTTACCAAGGTTAACCTAAAACCGTTTAAAAATGTTATCCATTTTTTTATAGTTTCAACGTCATTTATATTACATTACAAAGTAATACATTACACTGTAATAATTTACTTTAGAACGTAGCATGTGACTTTACTAACGAGTGTATGCTGCGCGCCTATACAGCACTAATAATTTGCGATTTAGGAACAACTTATACGGGCTGTTTAAGTGAGGCTTAAAAGTAAGCTAACAAATGAATGTGAACAGGCAGTCTTAAACGTAAAACAAAAAAACCACATCATATGACGACTTAGCCAGGTCGTGCAAACGGCCATTAGACGGACTGTTTAAGCGAAGCTTAAAAATTAAGGGTTATATAAATATGATTTTTTTACTTACTTATTAGATTCTTTTTGTTTCCAAATTAAAAATAATTTGGTATTGCCATACGTCAACTATAAACGCCAATAAGCATTACTTCACCTATAGATAGGTATGCAATACCTGCAATGGCGTATTCAGGGGTTGCAAGGGGGCAAGGGGGCTAGGGGGCTGCTGCCCCCTTCCAAGTTGGAAAAAGTTAAATTAAGATGGAAAAAAATATAAACAACAAATTTCTGAAAAATTGATTAACAGATTGGTCATGGTAATTTGGTACATCAACATTAAAAAAAACTAATTACCAAAAAAATGGACACATATAAGCTAATACCACGTGACGTAGACTATAGTAGTGACAAAATATACCTGGTAGCGAAAAATTACAATCACGGTAGCGGAAATAGCCTAGATACCTCTGGCAACACTGCTCATTTCAAGTCAGGATAGATCATCGTACATAACAAGAGCGTGAATTTTTTTTAATAAATGGTGTTCTTCCTTTTGTTATTGCGTAATATCGCATGGCACAACCCCTCTTCCCCAAATGAAAGAGGTTGAATTCAGAAAGCTGTCCCCTTTCCGTTGTGAGCTGAATAAGCCCTTGAATACGTGTATGTGCAAGCTGTCAGAAATAAGAATACAAACTAAAAAATAATTATTATACAGTTATACAGAACACAGACACCCACAACACATATATACACCATGACACAGATATGACAGCAAATTAAAAAATTATTGTTTAAATAGAGTTCCCAGCGTCGGGTAAAACAGGAAAACGGAAACGTCAGGGTATTTAAAACCGTCAGAAAAAAGTCAGGGAAAATGGAAAATTTCAGTAGTAGTCAATAAAAATTAACGTTCAGATTCACTAAGGAGGTTTAACATTTAGTACTGGTTTAAATTAGGATCTCCTAGTTGATCAGTTATGTTTTGACAGGTGTGTGTCCTGTCTTTGTTAATAAGTTGTCATTAAAAACTTGTGAATTGCTCTAATATCTCAGCGATTTGCTTGGTTTCCAAATGATTTTAATCTTGGAACGGGTTGTTAGAATGAATTTAGTTATACTATTGTCGAAAATACGTACTAAAATTGTCCTTTTCTTTATAAATTTGCGAAATTCCTGATAAACAAATTCATAGTATAAAACTTAGTTGCCTTATTCTTACACTTGTCAGTTTAAAACTTTTGGTTGTCAAATCTGGTCAGTCAATCTGGCCGAAAGACTTTTTCCTAAAGTCATGGAAAATAGCAATTTATATATATATATATATATATATATATATATATATATATATATATATATATATATATATATATATATATATATGTATATATATATATATATATATATATATATATATATATATATATATATATATATATATACACGGTGTCCCATATAAGAATGCACACTACAGGGATCTCGTAAACCAGAAGTGATACAAAGATGATTAAATTAGAGAAAAGTTGCGCTTTGCTGAACCCTTCAAAGTCGCGATTCGAAATCTAAGAAAATCCGATTACTTCCGAAGATATTTAGGAAAACCCGAATTTTCCCGATTTCGTTTTTATTTTTTTCTGACTCTATTTAAAAAGATATGACAAAATAAATTTCACACTCTCATTGCCACTTTTTCTGCTCTACAAGCCGGCGTTCCTAGATTTTCAATACGACGTTTCGTTTCTTCGCAACCATCATCAACTTCATTTTTTTAGATAGTCGAAAAATTTGGTTTTATTCCTAAAAAATTCTAATTTTAATTCTAAATCTCACGACATATCGCTTCTTACATTTATCCGACGTTTCGGACGAAAAAATCATCATCAATATTATTTGATGATTATTACGAAGGAACGAAACGTCGGATCAAAAATCTAATTACGTTATCATGTAGAGGAGAAAAAATTACATGTGAATGTGGATTTTATTTTGACCTGTCTTCTTTGTGAAATCAGAAAAAAATTAATTGCCAAAATTTATGTTTAAAATTTCAAGAATTCGTAGATTTTTTTCTGATTCTACTGTAAGAGATAGATTAAAATAAATTTTACATTTTTATTGTCGTTTTTCTCGTCTACAACATGACGTCATTCAATTTTTGATTCTACGTTTTGGCTTTCTCGACCATTATCAACTTTTTTTTAAATAATCGGAAAATTTTAGTTTAAAACAGTTAAAAAAAAGTTGATAATGGTCGAGAAAAGCCAAAACGTAGAATCAAAAATTGAATGACGTCATGTTGTAGAGGAGAAAAACGAAAATACAAATGTAAAATTTATTTTAATCTATCTCTTACAGTAGAATAAAAAACAAATCTACAAATTGTTGAAATTTTAAACATAAATTTTGGCAATTAATTTTTTTCTGATTTCACAAAAGAAGACAGGTCAAAATAAAATCCACATTCCCATGTAGTTTTTTCTCCTCTACTTGACAACGTAATTAGATTTTTGAACCGACGTTCCGTTCCTTCGTAATAATCATCAAATAATATTGATGATGATTTTTTCGTCCGAAACGTCGGATAAATGTAAGAAGCGATATCTCGTGGGATTTATAATTAAAATTAGAATTTTTCAGGAATAAAACAAAATTTTTCGACTATTTAAAAAAATGAAGTTGATGATGGTTGCGAAGAAACGAAACGTCGTATTGAAAATCTAAGAACGCCGGCTTGTAGAGCAGAAAAAGTGGCAATGAGAATGTGAAATTGATTTTGTCATATCTTTTTAAATAGAGTCAGAAAAAAATAAAAACCAAATCGGGAAAATTCGGTTTTTCCCAAATATCTTCGGAAGTAATCGGATTTTTTTAGATTTCGAATCGCGACTTTGAAGGGTTCAGCAAAGCGCAACTTTTCTCTAATTTAATCATCTTTGTATCTCTTCTGGTTTACGAGATCCCTGTAGTCTGCATTCTTATATGGGACACCGTATATATATATATATATATATATATATATATATATATATATATATATATATATATATATATATATATATATATATATATACATATATATATATATGATGTATTTTTTATGCATTTTTTTAGAGATCATTTTTGGAAAAAACGCTTAAAAATTGTTGTGCCCCACCCTAATCACCAGAAGAATCGCCCTGAAAAATCTGAAAAAAATCGTGAACATTAAGAATTAGGTGTAGATTAAATGAAAATTAACAACATTGAAAAATCCTAGCGCGATTAATTGTTATAAACAATTTAATTGTTTATTTTTCTATAACTGCTAAACCATTGGTTTAAGAGAAAGAGTTTTTTAACAAAAAATATTTTTCACGATGTAAGAAACAACTTTTGTTCTTACACATTATTCAAAATTTTTAATTTGGCCCCGCGCATACGCGAAGTGATACAGCGTTGGTGTCGTCGGCGCGGCGGCGGCGGGTAGCGCGGCAGATAGGCGGAGATCTGGTGGCCGACGTTTGCTCAGGTTAAGTGATGGCATGGAACCCTAATTGTGAAAGCCTAGCCTGCACTTGACAGAATTTTTTTAGTTTTTAAATATTATAATTAACCTATGTCGAAGTTCCTGATTTGACATTTTGGTTTAAAAGGAAATTGTCTCTATGTAACTAATTAAAATACAATGCTTAAAAGAACCCAAGGTATTTTTTTACATCAACACTGAAAACTAAAAAGTTATTTATTTATTAAACAACACATCCCTTTTTGCAATTAACATTATAGGTTAACAAAAGACAAGCAACCCAAAAAAATTCTACAAATAGTAATGGTTGCACTCGTGGTTGCATAAGAGTTGTTTTCTGGCGCATTCGCCAGTTTATAAAATGTATGGTTTTCGTTTATTCCAAAGTACTCTGCTACATAGGCAACAGTACAAATACGCCTTATATTTTAAATTTTCGCGTCACATGTATCATGACAAGGAGAGATCGAAAAAGAAGCATTCTGAATGTCATCAGCCGCCGTGCGCCATATTTAAGTTTTTATTAAGTTCATTTAACCTTCAAAAACAGCACAAATACAATGACTGTTATCAATATTTTTTCTTTTAAAGTTAGTTTGAAATAATAATGTAATTCCTTTTCACTACCTAGAAAATAGACTTCGTCGATCCGTTGTTAACCAATATTTTGCTCAGTTTTATCTAGTTTGTCCTTTGAGTGTTTAAGTAGCCTAATAGGGTTGAAAACTAAATTAAATTTAAACCACTAATATTTACGTATTATGGTAATGTTTACGGGTGTAAAACTCATTTGGGGGACCTTTTCAAAAAAATTGGTAAGCTACGATAATTTTCTTAACAAAAGGACGAACAACAACTTTCTGAACGTGCTGCGTGAAAGAGAATAATGTGTTTTTTTTGACAAATATGCTGTAATGAAAGAATTTTGGTTATACTTTTAAAATACTATGTAGTTGTGCTCAATTTGTATTTTTCGTTTTGAGTTTTAACTTTTTCTTGGCAGAAAGTTTAAGCTACTACGAGTAGCTACTAGTCATTAATAACGTAATATAGGGTGTTATTTTTTTAACTTTGTCTTAAATTACGCTTAAAAACAGAAAATAAATTCTCCTTAAAGATTAATAGGGCTGGCAACGTTTCAACAAATTCAATTGTTTTAAGCTTTTCGCGCGCAATTTTTTGTCAAGCGCTATGTCGGACCATGTGCTCGCTCAGCCAGGTGCGTCGAACATGGACGGGTTTTAGGGTATTTTTGAAATTTTCTAAAATATTCCATTTAAGAAAAAAAAGGTATTGGGTATGTCTGCAGACTATCTCAGGAGTCACATAGTCCAACATATGTAACCATTTCCATATATATATATATATATATATATATATATATATATATATATATATATATATATATATATATATATATATATATATATATATATATATATACATATATATATATATATATATACATATATATATATATATATATATATTATATATTGTGTTGTTTGTTTCTTGAGCAACAAACAACAACAACAAACAACAAAAAAAATATTATAAATGGTTCAAGGAAAAATAACAAAGTATCTATATATATATATATATATATATATCTTTAATAATTTCGCGAATATTGATATAGGGATGACTTTATTTGCAGATGATGCAACTATTTTGTGGCGTAGCAGAGACAACTATCAACGAAAGAGTAAACAATTATTACTTAGCACTGTTGGTGCGAAGCTAACCATCTTACCTTTAACATTACTAAGACCAGCATTATATGCGACTGAATGACTGTATTTTTAGAGAATCGTATTGTAAATAATTTGACTGAAAATAGATTTTTACGGCTCTTTATCGATAGTAGACTGAAATTTGAGGGACATGTCCAGAGACTAAGTGCTAAACTTGCCTCAAATTGATATGGAATTAGGGTAATTTCTAAAGAATTGGATCCTGATATCGTACTTAATAGTTATTTTTCTTTAATAGAGTCACACTTACGATACGGTATCTATATGTTTTTGGGAAACGTGTTCAAGATAGTTATTTGCTAGTGCATATACAAAAATGGCATACATATAATTCATTTAACAAAGCCAAAATTTTATTTTGTACTTTGAAACGCTTTAAAACTGCGTCCCGATAAAATTGGATGTTTGTTGAATTTTTGCGACGCGCGATTTAAAAATAAAGAGCAATTTAATACTTAAATTTTTTAATGAAAATGCCTTCCTTACGTGTCTATACGAGAAAGTCATTGGTTTTTAATACCAAAGCCGCAAATAGCAAATAATTAATAGAACAACAACAATGTTAAAAAATAATAGTAATAAGCGCTGACTACTGCTCTTAAGCACCTTGTATTTTGTAGTTCTTTGATTTGGTTATTAGAACATATTTTGTACTTTGCCTTTTAAAAAATATTTATAATAAAGAGCGTCTCAAAATATGTGCTTTATTATCATGCCAGGAAATTTCTTTGTAGTGACGGGGAAAGGTCAGGGAAATGTCGGGGAATTTTCTTTTCTCATATCGCTGGGGACCCTGGTAAACAATTGAAATTGAGTGTTGCAAAAAATAAACAGCATTTAAACATCATTCGATATTATTTGTCTAATTACGAATTTCAAAATCTAAACTAAAACAATTTTATTATTTGCAGAAAATCTGTCCAAGACGTTAGTGTGAACAGGACTTTTGTCCATCCAAATTATGGCACTGTTTCAAGGCATAATGATATTGGTATCATAGAACTTATGGAAGATGTAAAAATGACAAGATTTGTCTATCCTGCTTGTTTATATACTGAATTAGATGACCCTAAAGCACTAAAAATAAGTGGATGGGGAAAAACAGGTAATGTAATGCTAATTACTCATATATATATATATATATATATATATATATATATATATATATATATATATATATATATATATATATATATATATATATACATATATTTATATACAACACGTTGGCGTAGTGTGAGAATAGTATTTTCAATATATATATATATATATATATATATATATATATATATATATATATATATATATATATATATATATATATATATATATATATATATATATATATATATATATATATATATATATATATATATATATATATATATATATATATATATATATATAGTTATATCCGTTGATTTTAATCTTTAATACAATTTTGTCGACGTCATGTTTTCCGGACTCTTGGAAAGTCTCCCGCATTTCTCCGGTATTTAAGAAGGGTGACCGCAATGACATTAATAACTACCGGCCTGTTGCCATAATTTGTAATTTTAGTATTTTAGTAAGGTGTTCGAGACTGTGCTTCATGCATTTCTGGGTGGGGAAAAACAGGTAATGTAATGCTAATTACTCATATATATATATATATATATATATATATATATATATATATATATATATATATATATATATATATATATATATATATATATACACTAGCGGAAACAATTAAAGGATCAAAAAAAAAATCTCAATTTTGTACGATTTTTCAAATGGCTGGATCTTTGGTAAAAATGGTCATATTTGAGTGAACAAAAAATCAATTTGAAGCTTGAAGTGTCTAGTTTAAGGATCTTGCGATAAAAATTTTTTCCAAGCAACAATTAGCGCAAAATCCTAATGAATATCATGGAAAGAAAATTTTTCGAAATTTTTTGCAAACTTATTTTGCGTGTACGGACGTGAAAATTTTTTTTCAACCTAACCACTATATGGATTGGATAGGCTGTTCATTTAGCTTCACTTTCTTTTTGTGTCGGCCTCGATACGACCATTCCTCGCTGAGTTATCAGACTTTGAATGCAAATGCGTCATTTTCTCTTCTCTCAGCAATATCTCAGGAACCAATGGTCCCGCAGAAAATGGAAGGGGGGTTTCGGAAACTTGGATCCATTCTCTACAATGCTCTGGCATGTTTTTTCAGAAAAAAAATTTTTTTTCATCCTTAACATGACTTTGAACAATTGTGAAAAACAGGACTCTTTCAGGTCTTTTAGAAAATCACGTGCCACATTGAGACTATTGGGAACATGACTAATGTTAAGTGTGCATCTTATAGGCCATTGTACCCCTAAAAGCCCTACAGAGTTTCAACCTGATCCATCAAGCCGTTTTATTGTTTCATTCGATTGAATTTGTGAAAAAAGTGAACGATCGCGTTCTTTTGCCTTGAGAGCTCATAATCTGTAAAAAAATGGAAAACAAATTTCTCCTAATTTGTTTCCACATTTCTATTGCGGAAAGCGTTTGGAGTCATGAAAAGAAAGTTCTTTTTTCTAAAAACGTAAAAACAAATTGTTTTGAAAAATTGGAAAAAAATTGTTTTTCGAAAAATCAAAAAACAAATTTCTCTGTTCTTGACTTCCAACGCTTCCCGCAATAAGTGTGTGAAAAACAATCAGGAACAAATTGTTTTCCCAGTTTTTTACAGATTATGAGCTTCCAAAGGCAAAAAAACATGATCGTTCAGTTTTTTCAAAAATTCGATCGAATGAAACACAAAAACGGCTTGATGGATCAAATTGAAATTTTGTAGGGCTTCCATGGGTACAATGGCCTGTAAAATGCACACCTCACATTAGTCATTTTCCCAATATTCTCTATCGATTGCAGAGGGAGTATAACAATTTCCATAACATTGCCAACTTAGAGGTGAATTTGGAACACCATTCCGCAACCCGAAATAACCCGATGCATCAATATGGCCGAACGATTGAGGGCTGTTAGAGAGCAGGGGCGGCAAAACCCGTTATTGAACGGATTAAAACGTACACACACATAAACACACACTCTTTAAAGAATGAGTTTGGAGTCATGACATAAGGTGGAAATGACGAACCACCGGGTCTCATGTCTCGTAAGGGAACACACACACAAAGGAGCGTAAATCCGACCGTGCTACCTCCACCTGGTATGCTTTGGGTAACTCTAATGCCGGTGGTTTTGCAAAATTTGTGAAGATCGCTTCAATAAGAGAAATTTTTCCAAAAGAATTTTTTTTCCATTTTTCAGAAACACATTTTTTTTTTATTTTTCAGAAACATTTTTTTTTCATGACTCCAAACGCTTTACGCAAGAACACTGTGAAAAAAAATTACGAGAATTTTTTTTCCATTTTTTTAAAGATTATGAGCTCTCAAGGCAAAAGAACGCGATCGTTCACTTTTTTCACAAATTCAATCGAATGAAACAATAAAACGGCTTGATGGATCAGGTTGAAACTCTGTAGGGCTTTTAGGGTTACAATGGCCTGTAAGATGCACACTTAACATTAGTCATGTTCCCAATAGTCTCAATGTGGCACGTGATTTTCTAAAAGACCTGAAAGAGTCCTGTTTTTCACAATTGTTCAAAGTCATGTTAAGGATGAAAAAAAATTTTTTTTCTGAAAAAACATGCCAGAGCATTGTAGAGAATGGATCCAAGTTTCCGAAACCCCCCTTCCATTTTCTGCGGGACCATTGGTTCCTGAGATATTGCTGAGAGAAGAGAAAATGACGCATTTGCATTCAAAGTCTGATAACTCAGCGAGGAATGGTCGTATCGAGGCCGACACAAAAAGAAAGTGAAGCTAAATGAACAGCCTATCCAATCCATATAGTGGTTAGGTTGAAAAAAAATTTTCACGTCCGTACACGCAAAATAAGTTTGCAAAAAATTTCGAAAAATTTTCTTTCCATGATATTCATTAGGATTTTGCGCTAATTGTTGCTTGGAAAAATTTTTTATCGCAAGATCCTTAAACTAGACACTTCAAGCTTCAAACTGATTTTTTTTTCACTCCAATATGACCATTTTTACCAAAGATCCAGCCATTTGAAAAATCGTACAAAATTGAGATTTTTTTTTTGATCCTTTAATTGTTTCCGCTAGTGTATATATATATTGTTATATCCGTTGACTTTAATCTTTAATACAATTTTGTCGACGTCATGTTCTCCAGACTCTTGGAAAGTCTCCCGCATTTCTCCGGTATTTAAGAAGGGTGACCGCAATGACATTAATAACTACCGGCCTGTTGCCATAATTTGTAATTTTAGTATTTTAGTAAGGTGTTCGAGACTGTGCTTCATGCATTTCTGGGTGGGCACGTCTCGAACATGATATCTGATCATCAGCATGGATTTATGAGTGGTAAGTCGACCGTCACTAATCTTGTGTGTACTACTCAGTATCTCTGTGAACGGCTGGATGGACAGAGTCAGGTGTATGTTATCTACACAGATTTTTCAAAGGCATTTGACAGACTTGACCATGCCATCTTGATTAGTAAACTGACATCCTTTGGTTTTTCAGAGCCGCTAATAGAATTAGTAAGGTCATATCTTTATAACAGGTATCAATATGTGCAGTCCCGTGGTAACAGGTCTGTCAGATTTCTGCAGTCTTCTGGTGTGCCCCAAGGATCCGTACTTGGGCCACTATTCTTTAATCTTTTTATTAATGACATTGTTTCGGAATTGGAGGTCGACTGCTTGCTTTATGCTGATGATCTTAAACTTTTGTGCGAAATATTCTCTCCCGAGGACACTATTAGGCTTCAGAATAGCTTGAATGTGGTTTTTGATTGGCGCCGAAAAAATAAACTTCCACTTAATCCTTCAAAATGTAATGTAAATCCAATAATTTATAATTATGATGTGGATGACGTTATACTTTCGAGACCTAATACTATAAAAGATCTTGGTGTAGTATTTGACCCTAAATTATCGTTTATAGATCATATTGAATCCGTGGTTAACAGTGCGTCTAAGGGGTTGGGTTTTATCGTGCGGAACTCTAGGGATTTTCGACGGGCCTCTACTCTTCGTGCTCTGTATGTGGCCTTTGTAAGATCACCACTCGAGTACGCATCTGTTGCGTGGAGTCCGATCTACTAGGTCCACATTTCTAGCTTGGAAAAAATTCAGCGTAAATTTATGAAAGCATCTGTTTTTACATTGGATGGCTTCTGGCCGGCGATCGGATACCTGCACGATGTGCTGCTCAGTAGATTTAATTTGTCTGAATTAGCTATTAGCCGATCACTTTATTCTGTCGTGTTCTTGTCTAGGATACTAAATAATAAAATTAAATGTATAGGCCTCACAGATTATGTAAAAATCAGGGTGCCTAGATTAGAGGCTAGGAGAGCTAATCTTTTTCTAATGCCAGCGCCGCGGACAAATATCCTTATTTCGTCACCGTTTTACCAAATGTTTAAGAATTATAATGCTATAGAAAACAGTGTAGATATATTTTGTTGTAACGTTGCTCAAATTAAAAGGATATTTATCTAACTTTTCTTCATATTATAAGTATATATTACCATTGTTATGATTAGGTTTTTTTAAGTTAGGTTAATTTTATGTCTTCTTTTTCCTTATCCTATAATTGGTAAACCTGTTGGATATTGTAACTAAATAAATAAATAAATATTCTGCGTGAGTATTTTAAATTGTAAAAAGTTTCACCGTTCTAAAAATAATCGACAAGACGACTAGAGAGGTCTCTTCAAAAGGGTTCTGTTTTCTGAGAGAGAGAGAGATACTGAAGCTTAAGAATTATCATTTAGACAATAGAAGGGCCGTCTGTAATCACTGTATAAAAATCGATTTTTTTTAGTAAGTAATAATGAATCATCAGTATCCCATATACTACAGTATGCTGTTATTGAAGCAATACCTATTACTAAATGCAATGCCACAGTTGCAGCGCAACAAGAAAACACTACGAAAGTAATTCTGGAAACACAAATTTGTGGTACCACAGAAAGTGATACGTGTCAAGTAAGTATATATTAGACATCGAGAAATGTATTAGGAAACTGACAAATAAGAGATCTTGGATGAATAAGAAAGGATTCGGTTTTCCGTATACTGTGAGCCTATCGAACGTGTAACCTGTTTATTTGTCTGTTATGAATATGAAATCATCGTATCCTAGAGGTGTATTCGATTGACAAAAATTGGATCGATCCGGATCAGCTAATGAACTTTAAGGAAATACGTAATTGAATCAAGAATGTTAGTAGAAAGAGATAAAATAGCATTGGAGTGTCGCCACGTGGGTGGCCACATGGGTGTTGCTGTCTCTGTTGTCCTCTCAACAGCTGAGCGGTTGACGTAAAATTACCAATCGATGGACGTGAAGCCAAAGTCCATGGGCGGAGTATAGATTCACTCTTAGGGTATAAAAGTAACGTGCTTCTTTGCACAGAAAATCTAATTACTACTTGTTTATATAATAAAATGTAACTCTATGATTCCCATTACGGAAGCTTAAATTAAAAGAAGCAAATCCCCTACTGTTTTTTAAATCAAAATATATTTGATATTATCGTACCAAATGCAAATTTTATTAAAGTTTGCCTCAGCCATTGATTTCTTTTAAATATTAGATAGGATATTAAATGAAATTGTCATTTTTTAAAGATAGTTAAGTATACAGTTTTGAAAACAATGTTTCAATTTTGTATCTTCGTTTCTCATAGTATTTTTAGTTCGATTACCCTTTAAACTTTTAAACTAGGAATGCTTCAATGATTTACACTTTATCAAAAAAGAAAACACAACATACCGATTGCAAATTTCTTTTGTGAGACGGTTAAAAATATGTTTGGGTTGGTCACTGTTATTGGAAATCAGTTTTAATTGTAACAAAAAGATATTTTTTTAACTGTGTGCAGCAGTATGTGTTACATTTCAATGTAGTGGCTGCTGACCTCGCTTCCTTCCGACGATACTCGACAAAGACAGATCTCAGCCATCTAGACTTGCTTTAAATATTCTTACGCTATATAAAGTTATTTATAAGTCTGTGATACTATTCACATCTCTTTTTTCATCCATGATTCACACACACAATATTACAAATTGACCAAAGTATGAACATCTATAATTTTTGCAGTATTTCTTTTAAGCTGTTAGTGACGAATCAATAAACAGTAACAGGACAAAAATTTGTCAAAACCGAACCGATCAACTATATTTTAATTAAAATCAGTACTACATCTTGGAGCTTTTTAATGAATCCTGTTGTAAGTTTCGTTTTACTACACATAAAAAGAAACATGCTTGTTTCAAGCATATTGTAGGAAGTAAAACCGGCTAGCACGCCTCTGGAGATTGAAAAAAAAAACACTTACCGATGAAACGATAAGTCTGAATTTAAACTGAAAACTTTCCGGCAGACATGGCACTGCTTAACCATCTTGAAGTATCCAGGTATTGTCTTTACACAAAGTCTCGAACAGCACAAAAAAACAACAACAAATCACAAATATATCTTCTTAAAACAGGAAGTGAGTCACAGCGAGAAATTAAATGACATATGTCAAATGTCATTTCTCGAATGAATGACAGTACGGCACGATCTATGGACGTTTAAAGACGGTTGCTTAGGAAATACGTCTGAACACTTGGTTACACGTACTATGTCTTTGTCTAATGAACTAGAAAAGAAAAAGTGCGACTTATAGATTTATAAATGACTGGGAGCGACTTTAAAAATAAACCTTGACAAATAATGCATTTAAAAGCTTTTTAACTTAAGTTTATTATTATTTAGCAGAAAATAAAATATTTTAGGGCTTTTATTACTTTTAGTAAATTTTATGATGCTTCTAACGTTTTTTTGTACAAAAATACCAGGTCAAATAAGATGTGGCCAATGTTTACAAATTGTGTTTACAGTGTCGCTTAGAATAGTTTGTTTTGGCTTCAAAGAATGTTAAATCATCCCGAATCCATTCTTAATTCATCCAAGTAAGAGGTGATATTTTACAAAACAGTATACTTTCGTCATAATTCATAAACATCGAATAAAAGGAGATGCCAATACGCTAAATGACATTTTTCGTACTAGCCTTTCTGTTCAATCGTACATTATATTAGAGAAATATTAAATTGGAATACATACCGCAAACTCCTTGGAGTGGCACTGGATGTCGTGAGTTCTTATATCTCACCCATTCTCTATTCGATAAATATGAGAAATTTCTTTAAGTGTGGTTCAATCGCGATATGTATTTTTAGTCTCGCTGGGCACAGTTTAAAGAATATATTTAAAGAATATATTATATATCAGTTGCCTCACTTCGTCGAAAAATCAAAACTACCTACCCCTTGCACCACCTGACCGATAGGGTAGCAGCAGTGTATTGACGTCAGTCGAACAGTACAGGGTAGACCAGTAAGAGCGGAAAATTAAATTACGGCAAAGTTTATAGGGTGTCTTCCAAAAAGTTATTATAAGATGTTTGGGTGGACGGCTGCGAAAGTCGGGTGAGTGATGGTGAACTATCGTTTTTTAGATGCCCAAAAGAGAAAGGAAGGTAGGAAAGTATTTATGTATATTTTGAATTATTATTACACTGTAAAGGGTTGATCAAAGCCATATTTACGTTTTATCATTTTTTTTTAATTTCAACGAATAAAAATATTCGTTAATATAATAAAAATAATCTAATAAATATTATTTTACAGGTGCCAAAGTTGGCAAAATGCACTAGGATTTATGGGGTCCCATAGATATTCTGATATTACTCCCGAACAATGTCCCAGCCGTATTCGGATTTGTGTTTTACATATCGACGAAGATAGCTTTGCAAATTCTTCTAGGAGTCGTATCCATAGATATGCGATTCCATCTCTAAGTGATATGAAAACAATTAAATTAAATAAGGGTTATATTAAATTAAATATATTTAAAAATTTGTAATGTAAACATACCTAATTCTGGTCAAAAATCTAAATATGTTTTAGGTATTTTTTCATAATACGTACTCATATGTTTTTAGAATAAAATAAATACTGAAACGCCTATATTAGCAACTGCAATTTACAAGACCTAAGAAACTTAATTTCGCGTCTCATCCTGATAAACACTTGTTTACAAAATTTACTTGCCCCATTCCGAAGGCATATTTATTTTTTAGTTATCTGTACATTACTTGTATAACGGCTTGCCTTCTTTTCACTTGTGATATTATACCAAAAAGGTACTCTTACTTTTTTTTAATATGTAATTTTTTTGTTTACTGTACATTATTGTCGTTAAAATAGTAATATAAAAACTTGTTTTTAACACAAATTACAATTTTAATTTTGCCCCTCCCCCCTCCTGGATTTTTTGCCGATTTTGTTTTGTATTTATCTGTATAGTTACCAATTTCCAAAAGTGTTTTATTTTTTATGACCCACTCTGAGCGTAATTACCTTGATAAAGTAATATATTTTTGTATTTTTTTAAATGGTTGTAAACCTACCTACCATTTTTTAAATTGATAATTAATTTATATTTCACTAATAATTATATGCATACCTGTTTTTTTTTATTAAATTAAATAATTTACTTAAAACTTGAAATAGAAAAATTTGTTTACACAAATTTAAAATCTCATGCTGCACTTTTGGAAATCCCCAGATATACAAATATTCCACAGGCGAAAACAAACTATCTTTAATAAGCCCCCGTAACAACGGGGTTTTACGACCGACGCAGGTGGGCAGCGGCACGCTTGTGATCTCGATACTTACATGAAAGTTCCGACTGAGAGTGAAGTAACTATTATTTATTCTGTAAACATTGCCCTGGGTGATCAAGGGAAAGAGCCCTAAGAAGCCGCGATAGCACGAGGACAGGACCACCGTATACAGACAAAGACTTGTCTGTATACGGTGACAGGACCGTTCCGACCAGGTGGTGCTAGGGGTGAGGGGCACACTAATACATACAGAAGCGTGCCTCGTCAAAGTTTACAGAATATATAATATATTCTTTAAACTGTGGCCTCGTCGAATGAGGTTTAAACTGTTTAGTAGTATCTACACCGGCTCACCGGCAACGGAAAGCATTTTTTTGACCCATCGGCTCAGAGTATCTTTGAAGGCAGTGGTATAAGGTTTTTTAAGTGACAGAGAAATAAATAGTCTCGGGTTTCGTGAGTGGGCGAGTCCTTCCAATATATTCCTTGATTGTCGAGAAAACACATAGCTAGGCATTTTCTTCGAATTTAGGTACATTCAAGGTAGGTTGGGTCTGGCCCAGCCGAGTCGTTTTAACTGGGTCGGAAATTATAATAAACATTCCTGTCGGTTTTTCCAGTGGCGGTCCAAGGGGGGGGGGCGATCGCCCCCCCCCTGCCCTCTTAACCCAAGACACTATTTTTAACGAATGAAGAAATAATTAATAAATGATCGATGCGGGTAAAACAAAAAATTTAAAACCATTGGTGCAGGCAGTACATGTCTCTAGAATTAGGAAGTTTCCTATGTCAGAAATATCGAGTAACTTCAACATCATTTAATAGTCTTTCACTTAACTTGTCAAACAAAAAAAAATTATCTCGATATCTTCAAAATTGACGAACTTATTCAATTTCTTATTTAATAACTTCGCGCGGCTTTTATCGGCCGTGACGTCAAAATGCACTGACTCTGTCGCCCCATGGTCGCCGGGCTAGCGGCCCGCTGCTGCTTTCGCGTGTTTACTTTCATGCATTGTATCCTGTCCGGTAAGAATAACACTAAAGATTAAACGGGCGCCTCAAAAAATACAAATAGAGGGGCGCCTAGTCCGCTGTTGACGGCGTTGTGTATTTTGACGTCATCGAGCCTTAGCCAACGTGAGCGTAGTATCTCAGACTTTCAAGGACGATAACTTTTTTATTTCTACAGATAATTAAAAACAAAAAATACATATGTTTTTTACATTTTTAGGACTATTTATTAAGAGAAAATGAAAAAAATGGAAACTTCCTAATTGACTGTGGCCTAGATAAAATTGCAAGCATGCTTTTTTAATAGAAATTTTGAATATACATGGGTAATTTTTTTTTGTAACACACTAACCCGACGATTGGGCCAACCCAACACCTACTAAACCGCCCCCCCCCCCTTTGAAAAAAGCTGCGACCGCCACTGGTTTTTCTAGTATGCTTAAAAGTCGAATGAGGGAAATTGTTTGCAGTCTTTCATTCGCTATTAGTGCCAGAAATGTAGCCAACTTGTCAATATGTTCTAAGAGGGGTGTGGGGTCCCACGTGCTATCGTATCTGGGTAGTGACGATGTTAAGCGAAATATGCCACTTTTAAAGCGTTTAATAATAGGGTCAGAGCCCAGGTCCTTAGAACATATAAAAAATAACGCAGGTGCATGAGAGCTAAAAGTTTCATATTTTACATCGGAGATCTTTGCCAAGTATTTTAAAAAGCCTAATACTTGCCTTGTGATAGGTTTGAAAACAGAAAAGTTATTTTGTGAGCAAAAGTCCCACCATAAATGAAAAGTGATGATGTCATACTAGGGAAATGTTGTATTTGCGATAGAAGATGTCATCCTGCCCGTGGCCGACTCTGGTACACCTTTCATTAAAAAGGCTGTCCTGACATTTTGCTCCCACCAGGGTAAGGTTTTTGGCCAACGGAGAAGATAATAAATTCGGTGAGGGTGGTCATTAATTTTTTAAGAAGGGAGTACCACGGTTGAGACGGCCACCATGGTATAACCAAAATGCCACAAGCCTTATTCTGAATTATTTTTTGAAGTGTGCGAAGTACCATAGAAAATGGGGGAAAGCGTAAAAGTAGGGTAAAGTATAGGGTAAACGCATCCACTGCAAACAATCCTGGGTCTTTGTAGGGGAGACCGGTGACAATTGTAACACGTGTCAATTGTAACATTCAGTATACGTCCGCCCTCTGCCGGATTATCGCGAACCGAGTTACACATGTTCAACGGTTGTTGGCAGATCTTTCTTTAGGGTGTTAATTGCTTTAAAATTCTGATGAATACCGTTGTTACGATCTCAAACGTGACTTTCAACATGAAAAGTAAGTAATTTATTTTTATTTTCTTTTGTATTTAATTTCTTAACCATATTTTCAATATATATTTAAATTATACCACTGAAATACGGATTATATTGACTAAATAATCTTATAATAAGAACGCTTGAGGAATTAGATTACATAGCTTGATAATGTAAACAAGTCATATTTGTCCTTTGGTGTCAATTGTAACATGAATAAAGGTGACAATTAACATGTTACAAGTGAAACCAATGTAAAAAGTGTGTATCATCATAATGTATTTCTTTATAGAACGCTTTACAATATGAAATCAAACATTTTTGGAGACCTCATACCGAGCATATGGATATATTTAGGTGAAAGTGAGGTCTTTTAGTAATGTTAACATACCCACGTTTCTTATCTAACTTTAAGAATATTTTACTTTGCATTTGTATATTTTCAAATTTTGTTATTTATATTTTAATAGGAGTTACTAATACAGATTGTTACGAATTTGTCGCTTTTCTTTTGGTATATTTTTGTCGACTTTAACAATAGAAAAAACTACTTTTTTATTAGTGTAACTCTTTGTTTATTTTTTAATGTTGTTATTTGTATTCAAAGGTGGTGGAAATCAAAGGAAGGCAATGGATTCAAAGGAAGGTGGTAGAGGAATTCTTCCTTGACCGAGGCGGTACCACCCCACACATCCTCTTAAAAGGGCTGGTGAAATCCCTACGGATGTTTCCAGCTCTGGATGTGTGAGTCGATTCCCCAGTACACCCACGGTACATAGTACTAAGACTTCGGTCTTCGTGGGCTGTCAGAAGATAAAAAAAATATATATCTAATATTTAAAATAAAATATATGTTTGTACGTACTGTTACTGCTGACACCTGTGTCCGTTACAATTGCCACCAGTCGGGTGTCAATTGAAACACTTGTCATTGACTTGAATTATATGTTCTAAACAAGAATCTAGATATTTTTTCTACATTCTGAATTTATTAGGTTACTTACAAAGCTCGGGGACTTCCTCAAAAAAAAATCAATAAATTAGAACTGACAGGTAAGGTTGTAAACAATCACATGTGTTTTTTGTTACAATTGTCACCGGCCTCCCCTACCAGGAAATGTACTTTTTGCATTTGCTGTTATTGCAGAACGCAAAAATATCGACTTCAGGCCTGCCGAAAGTGTCTACTAATTTATTAAAAGCTTCCTGCAATAGTGACCATTCCGTCTCCATACTTAAACATCGGGATTCCTAGTCAGCGATTAAATTATTTTTAGAGCTGATGTACGATGCTAAAAGCCACAGGTTTCTGTTTTGGCCCCACTGCCATATCTTTCTCGACAGAGAGCAGAGTTCCGGGTATTGGGTTCTCTAAAAATTGCCTCCAATTCTCAGTTGCCTGCAATTCTAAGTTGATATGTTGAAGCTGCTGAGATGTAGACCAGAATCCATGGGTTCGATCAGAGCTACAACAAGCGCCCCACCCTGTAAGGGATGCATCTGTAAATATTTCAACCTTAAACGAGTCGGGTCCTATGTGGTTAAAAGTGTGAAAAATGTTAGTCTCCCACCAGGTGATATCGGCGTTTAAGTATTTAGGAAGTAACATCTTTACGTTAAAATTGTTGTAATTTTTATTAAGCGCTATAATTTTCCCTGTCTAGAGCTTTGATATAAAGAAACCCGTATTTCACGGCGGGGCACGCCGATACCAGGATTTCTATAAACTGGGCGAGTTCTCGAATATTTCCCTCTCGTTTTGTTAAAAATTGTGTGGATAGATTATATATCAAATCCTTCTTTTTGACTACTACTAGTATCGTCAGAATCAGCAGACTGTGCATCACTATCATTTTCCTGTGCTTGTTCTTCCTCTATTGGTTGAATATTTGTCGGCTGTATAAGTTTTAAAACTGCAGGGTTAATAGTTTCTGTCCTGTAATCTTTTTTTGATTGAATCCAATAAGAAATGAGTGAATCAGCCGATAAAGTTCTTCTAACATCTCAGACGAACAATGATAAAGCTTTAATTTGGTTTGGAGGTACTGTAAATAGTTATTTTTGTATTAAGTGCGTGAAGTGAGTGTTTTTTTAATGGCATATGAGAGTGTCAATTTTTTGCCGAGACCGCAGGTCGAGGCGAAAAATTCTCTCGAATGTGCCATTAAAACACGAATTTCACAAACGAAATACAAACAACATTTTTTTGTACAACTGAAAGTTTGAATTAATCGGTAAAATTGTATATTATAATAAAAATTTTACCATATAATTTCACATAATCAAGTTAACAGCCCTGTCGTTACTATAGAAATGGTTTGTTGGCACGTTGCTTGTTTTGTTGTCATACGTTGATAGCTGTTCATATTTATTGCAATTTTTTAAATAAATAGTATAAGTACTTAAAATGGATGTAGATTACGATAGTGATAGCGAGATTCCTTCAGATATAGCCGATATAGCAAATTCGGCTATAGCTAACATGTTACCGGCGAAATCAAAATTTATATACGAGAAAAATTATAACCAATTCCGTGAATGGTGCGGCAAGAAAAATATACAAAAAGTGTCTGAAAAGGTACTTATATGCTATTTTGAGGAGAAATCAAAAACTGTAAAACCTTCTACTTTATGGAGTGTCTACTCAATGTTGAAGAGTATGTTGAATGTTAAAGAAAATATTGATATAAAGAAGAGAACTTTTCAAGGAATATCTAGCGTTTCTGATCAGCAGCAAGGTGGACTAGCTTCGGGAATTAATATTGGAAGCAATTGTTCGAACTTCACCATCAATTATTATTGTAACAAATGAGATTTTTTGGTAGTTGGTAATTAATTAGTAAATTTGTACAAAAAAATTCAATACATTTTTTAAAAAGTAATGTTTTATCGTTTTTTTTGTAAATCATTTTTCCAGTTAAAAAAAGTCTTTTTTTCACCGTGAAAAAAAGTCTTTTTTTCACTGTTAAAAAAACAAAAGGTTTACGTATCGATAGCGATGAAAAAATGTCAACTTTTTTTGACAGTTGTACAAAAAGTGTATTTTTTGGCGTAAAGGAAGATGATCGAGGTTCAGTATCGTCATTTTTCAATGCGTCGTATAATTCTCGTTTTAATACTGTCATGACGGCACCTGCAAAAAAATGAATAAACTGCACAAACGCAATTTGTTGCATTTACAATTATTTTGCTAAATTCCTGTAAGGGTCCAAGATTACAAAAAAAAATAAAATCTTACCGTACAAAGGTGTACAAAATTTTTGGCGGTTTGCTAAACTTATGGCTTTTAATTCAATTTACAATTAATTCATATGTACATTTACTTGGCATTTTGCAAATTTATCAAGGGTTCTAATAAGTATTTTCCTTAAACAACAATAAACACATACCTTGATGTAAGGGCTCCATAATATTAAAATGAAATAGAAACACAATGGGTAATTCCTAAATACTTATTTTCAATAGCGACCACGTCGTCGGCTCGAAGGCTCTTGTAGAAATATGATTTTGACAGAGTGACCGTTACCGAGGTTGGCCGCTTTGACGTGAAATCTTTTGTCATTGGCGTAGACACTTTATCTACTTTAATTTTATAAGGCTATAAGTGAAAAAATTACATGTGGTTTTATCGACTTTCGTCCCGTTAGATTCTCAAAATCTTACACTGTGGGGCGGTTCGAGTGTATTTCCATAGTGGGAGTGGCGTCGACAAATTTTTTCTCTTTTTAACTTCCTAAAGCGGGTCTCTCTTAGCTTTAATGAATTTATATCGTCCATATAAACCTATGAGGCCAATTTGAAATATGACTTAGCTCGGAGCAAGCTTGGATGTCTTTCGACGATGGCTTGGCTTGATTCTTTCTTGGGGAGTTTTCGCATGGAACTTGAACTTTTTTGAAAGAAAAGTTTGGTTTTAAAAAATAAATTATTTGGTGAATCATTGAAAATAAATTTAGGTGGGTCATTGACCAAATGACCTTATGGACGCGCCTGATTTTTAGCATTAATTGGCGAGAAGAAAGGAACAGGTGCATAGTTACTTTAAATAAAGCTAATCTTTTGATTTTACCATTAATTTTAAGGAGGCGTGTAACGAGTTATCATACGATAGAGAATGATAAAAAAAATGTTATAAGCTGCAAAATCAAATGAAAAACATACATTTAGGTTTAAAGAATTAATATTTATTTAAAAAAATATATATATTATTTTTCCCAAAAGCAGACCCAAAAATACAGTTTTTGATAAAATTGTGAAAGCGAAATTTCCCGCATTTTCCAATGTGCTTTTTCCCAATTCTAAAAAGGTGGCAACCCTACCAGCGACTGATAGTAGCAAAGTACTTAGCATAATTAGTGGACTTTATTTAACCTTAGGAATTAAAAGAATATTGCAAATACCCAGTGTGCATCTCATATAATATGTATCGTCAATATCAATAAAAAATTATTATTTAATATTTTTAGGGAGATTCAGGTGGTCCATTACAGATTCTACAAGAAAAAGGTGGTTACGCGATAGTTGGAGTTGTGTCTTATGGAGGTAGCTGCGGTTCTGCAAGTCCTGGAATTTATACCAGAGTCGCTAAATATTTAGACTGGATAGAAGAGATGGTGTGGTGAGCTGTAATATACAAGCTAATTAGAAAATTACCATCAATTAACTTTTAAATTTAAAAAACGCCTGATTAAGTTACAAGTACCATAGAAAGCACACATATTATTAATATAGTTTTCAATGTATTAGTTATTTCAAAGTAGAAATGTTTAAAAAGCACAATTCTACCTTATTTGTACAACACAAAATTATCTTACGATTTGTGTATATACTTATTTTTGTAGAAAAATGTCCAAAACAATATTTGTTCGCATGCTTACAATGTAAAAAGCAATATTACAACTTAAAGTTACAGATATTATAATAGTATATTACATAACAAGTGTTGAAAGTGACAGTTTCAGAACGTGTGCTGAAACACATTTCAACACACGTGTTGAAAATAAAAAAATGAAATTGGCACCATCTGTTCAAACGTCATGTTGACAAGTACATTTCAACAAGCGTGTAATATAAGGCACTTTCTAGCCAAGTTAGCCGTGCTTTTTTTTTCTCACTTTCATAGGTGGTCGTAGGAAAAAAAATGTACTTCCCTCGCTAGAGGAAATATTGTATTCGCGAAAAAAAATATCAGCTCCAAAAGTTTAGTTTTTGTTTCCTTTTAGTTTTTATTTTCATTGGTTTCCATTAAATCTAACAGCGCTCCTAAAATTCGATCTTTTATTTTGAACGCTGATGTTTGAAATTAACTGTACGCGTCCCTTCGAATCCGCAGCGCAACGTTTGATAAATACCGCCGCTTTAGGCAACAGAAAAATGCATCTTTGTCTGAAGTCTCACTTTGGATAGTTTTGCAAGGCTACAATAAACATGGGAACAAACCTGTAACAATCTTCCTTATCGACACCTCCTCCTGATCGCCTTAAAGAGTAAGATCGCCCTATCTGAACACACCTCCTTTTTCTGGTAAATATAAGGATTGTCAGGCGTTCATAGATTTGTTTGGGGCATGGGCGCCCATAGAGTAAATTTCAGGGGGGGGGGTGGCAACCAGCCAATAAACCGTATGCACCAAAATCACTAAATTGCGCAGAAGTTAAAAAGCACCGTGGAACCCGACCCCAGGGAGGGGGCAACTGCCCCCTCTTGCCCCTCCCTATGAACGCCCATGTTTGGGGGCACTTATTGATGACAAATTCTACTGACGTACAAAAGTTTTTGTATTGAAAGAAGGCCTTGTCAAATGCATTAAAAACATGGTCGATTCTGACACGAAATAGGTAGCGACTTCTGCTTTACAAAATTAGGTTTGTACCATGGATTTATTATAATAAGGATTCGATGTCCGTATACTGTGAGCGTATCGAACGTGAAGCCTTATCTTTTGTTGTTTGTGTTTTTGTTATTCTCTTGGGGGAGCAGTTTACGACCTACGAACATAGACAAGACTACGAATTACTACGTAATTGAATCAAGAATGGTAGTAGAAAGAGATAAAATAGCATTTGAGTGTTGGAGCTCAGAAGTGTTGCTGTCTGTTATGGTTGTTTAGGAACACGGCTGAACCTCGATCTGAACACTCGGTTACACGTATGTCTTTGTCTAATGAACTAGAAAAGAAAAAGTGCGACGTATAGATTTATATAGATTTATAAATGACTCGGAGCGACTTTAAATAAACACCTTTAGAAATAACATAACCTATAAATAATAAAACCTTTTTAACTTCAATTTATTATTATTTAGCAGAAAAATAAAATATTTTAGGGCTTTTATTACTTTTAGTAAATCTTGTGATGCTTCTAACGTATTTTTTGTACAAAAATACAAGGTAAAATAAGATGTGGCCAATGTTTACAAATTGTGTTTACAGTTTACAGTGTCGTTTAGAATAGTTTGTTTTGGCTTCAAAGAATGTGAAATCATCCCGTATCCAGTCCTAATAAATCCATGACGTTAACACACATTGTCTCAGTAACAATCAGCATGTAATTAGCATTGTAAATAGTGTATATATGCAAATCAAAACCTGGCTGTTAGCTAGCTCAACCCTTCTAGTCATAAAAATGTAAGTGGTTCGAAGGTCCCCGGTTCGATCCCGGGCGGAATAAGATTTTATTTTAATTTCAGATTTACTTTCAAATAGGTACCTCTATTTTATGATAATCCCAACAAACAGAAATACCAGGAATGCATGCAGCTTTATCGACAAAAAGCCATTATTAAAAATGTTTGCTCGGAAAAAATACCGTTCATGTGTATACACATAATATATACTAATAAATGCATATTATTTGGTATCTGAACAAAAAGTTATGAAATCCCACCAAAAACATACACGTAAAAAATAGTCCAAGTTCTCGTCAGGACTGTATCTTGTAATCTGAAAAAAATAACTGAAATGTAAAAATTATACAAAGTTCCATGCCTACACGTTATTAGCAGTATTTTGATAAGCACAGAAAAATATTGTGTGTATTGATAAATTTACAGACCAAACTTGGCATTTCATTAAAGAACTGAGCAATATTGAGACCCTTGAAAACTTGCCAAGTTTGGTCTGTAAATTTATCAATTCACACAATATTTTTCTGCATTTTTACATTTCAGTTATCTTTTTCAGATAACAAAACACAGAGTCCTGTCGAGAACTTGGCCTGTTTTTTTACATGTATATTTTTGGTGGGTTTTTCATTTCTCGATAACTGTTTGCGTTGACTCTTTCAAGGGTGGTGGGTGTGTGTGTGTGCATAATGCCATCGTGTGACAAAGTAATAGCACTGAAAAATGAACAACAGTTATTATAATAAACCGATGCATTTTTGACAATGGCAAATTCGAGCACACGCTTCACTCGAAAGCAAAACATGACTAAGAAATAAAAACAGAACATAATGCATGCATTTTTTCTATTAAAAAAGACAGTTGAAGAACGTTTACAATGAGACTAAAATTTAATTTGAAGTAGTAAAAAGAAGTTCCATATCGAGCCGAAAACTACACAAATTGTCAAAAAATATATTTGGAGAAATTATTTTAGGTATCGGTAAAATTAAACCAAAGATAAAGCGCATTGATTTTCCAAAAATAGAAACAAAATTCGCAAGGTGCGATCATTTGTTAATAGACATGTTAAACATATCAAAGATATTTTATTACATATGTATTAACATTAACATCATTGTAGTTTGTTAATTAATTAGCGTCATGAGTTAATAAATCATTAACCATAATATTTATAAAAATAACCATGACTAGGTTCAAACTATCACGCTAAAATCTGAGAACGCTAATCACTAAAAAAAGACAAATAGACAAACCTATATTTAAATAATACTTGCCACCCAACATGCACTATAAGCACTAACACTTCCATTGAAAAAAGGGGATTCACCATGTGGGAAATGACTACAGGGAAATATACAATCAACCTGTTCAGGTCTGGTAAGTAGGCAATTATTGTCTTAAAAGTATTAACTAAAACCTACTATATTCAAATGCAGGCCGCTCTACACTACTGTACACTGTACAGGAACATTACCCGAGAATAGCAATCATAGAGAGCGACAAAGCAGAGACAAGATTTCACAGCCCATGTGCGACGATAATTTGAACTTCTGTCAAATGTGTGGAGTGGAACGTAATTTTTAGTACGTGTGTTCAGGTTGTGCTCTTGGTTATTTGAATTTTGCGTTTAATTTCTGTGTTATGTTTTATTGTCAGTGTTAAAAGTTTTGAAATATGCCAGGATATACATGTGCGTTTCGTGTCTGTCGTTCGAAGACAGGTGGAGGTGTAGCTTTGTTGTTTTGTCCGAAAGACTATAATCGGTAAGTACATTTATTTGCACCTACACTGTTGACATTTTTCTCTGTATACCGCATCATTAGTTTAACGAAATATTTTTCTTCATTCAATGATGTGGATACGGGTGTGTCCAAGGTCACCAAAACTGGTACCCTGAAGATCAAAGGCGCCGACACGGGTTGTCACTCCTCTGACATTACTTGAAGCGGCTTGCTCAAGTTGTGTTGTTCCAAGGGCTTTGTTAAAAAAGCCAAATTTGATGTACTTATAATATCGACTGACAAATTTGACAGATACGCCGCCATTTTGAATTTCCTTGCAGGACAACTTATTTTCACACAACAATGAAGTGAATTTCTCGGTCTAATTTCAAATACTACAGACTAAATACTTATTTTCAACAGTTTCCAAGCTACGGTGAATACGATTTTATAACATATATAATAATATTAATCACTACAGCATAAGCCAGGCAGATTTTACTAATATTGGTTACACAAAAGGTAAGCGAAATGTGCCTGTTAACCGATTTAAATGAAATTATTTTTCACGAAAATACACAATATTTATGCTCTTTAATTTTTTCAGTTTTTTTTTGTCGTGTCGAAAAAAACGATTAAGATATTTAAATGAATATAGAAATACCAAAGCGACAAATGATAGAAATTTCTTCACCATTAAGGCAAGCTGGACATAAACCTAAACTGCAGCTATATAAAAACCGCAATGATAGAACTATTAGCTGATTAAATAGCCTAATTATGTTTCTAAACTAGGGTTGCCATCCACCCCGATATATCGGGACTGTCACCGCTATTGGAGTTCATTTCCCGACGCACCTACAAAGGTATCAAAAGTACCAATCGACATTATAAAGGGTTTTTTAATTAAATTTTAAAAGACACACGCACCAACAAACGTAATTTTGGGAGACTTTTAAAAAGAAAGCTTTTGCGTATGACGCACTACAAAGCGTGGTGCAGTAGACCTCTATCTTGCGGATTTGTGCGTAGCGTCGCGTCGGTATTCTTTGGAAACCAGTTCTAAGCGGTAACTAAAAATGGCCCAAGTCATTTCTAACAAAAATCAACGTTTTCGACTGAATGTCGCTGTCTGATATTCCAGAGTGGGAAAGGTTGGAAGAAACAATTATATATCTTAAGACGAACAGTTTGATAATTTTAGATCATTGTTTTCAACAGAATTTATACCTTAAGATGTTTATGGAAGAAAAAAACTCTTTAGAAGAGTGGATAACCAGTCCGATTGAAGGAATATGGTCAAATTTTTTAAAAAGCACAGAACAATCTCTGCTTACAATTCAAATGGCGAAAGAATTCTTTCCTCAAGGTCCATCCAGTGGTCAAAAGAAAGAAATCGTTTATTAGCTGTGTCTGTTGCGGCCATTCTGCAATGCCTGTATAACTTTAAATTATCATGTGCAGAATTTTACAAGTACATCAAAGATCAGAGAGTTGTTCTGGTTTGGTATCTAGAGTTAGGTAAATTAAAAAAAATCCCCATCCCCCCGGGCCTTGTGTCCCGATATGAACCAGATGATTTATGGCTACCCTATTATAAACTCACAATATTCGCATTTTTTATCAACAATATACCTAATTTAAGTATAAAAAATAGTCAAAGTAATACTTTGGTCACTTCACCTGACGAGACGTTACCGGCGAAACCAAACAGCCAAACCCGGAAAGACAATAAGCCTGTATGTCTGATATGGTACAAAATATACCTTGAAAAAGTATACACAAATATTAGCCAATAAATCACAAAACAAGAAAAACCAAAATGAGTTGGAATCATACCAAATTCGCAAAAATCAAGGAAATGTTCTAAAAACTATCGCAAAATATTTCTTAAATACCGCTTGCTGCATATTACTTTTATTATTATTTATTACTTCCTTAAATCCTCTTATCTAAGTCTGTGTTGCTAGTTGCTAATAATGAACATAGCAAAGAAAGAAGATATTCGTAATATTTAAAAAAATAATATGCAGAATGCTGATGATATTATTTCTCAATTTCCGGCCGATTAAAGTTATAGAAGGTAATATTTTGTTTAAGCTGCTTAGCTTGTTAACTTAAGATGGTGTTAACCAGTTTGTATCAGTCAGCGTATATAACAATACAGTTTTAAGTGTTCTGTTTGACCTTTGGCGAAAACAATAGAAAATCTACTAATATAGCGGGTGATTTTAAAAGTAAATTGTAAATTAATGTTATTATTATTAAAAATGAGAAAATCAAGAAGACATTTTTGCAAGTTGGAATATGTTAAAACTTGGTGAAGTGAAAGGGCCTAAAGTACTAAAAAATCAGTGATATTAAAAAAAGTGTGTTATATCTCAATGGACTTTGACAGACAAAATATTGAAAATGCGTGATACTCTAATCATCTTAATAAACATTTCTTTTATGCTCATTTGTGTGTACAGCAGTGGATCTTACGAACCAAGAGATGGTAATAATATGCATTTGAGTGGTAATTATAAAATACCTTTTTGATAATGTCTCACTCAATATCACCGCAAGGTTAAAGCTTATCTACCGTGCGCTAGTTGCATCCAGCGGTTGCATCCTCTTGGAACACAACTATGTTTTCTTTTACAATATTAAATAAATATTATAGAATCAACTCCCATTACTTTATATTAGGAAGCTTTAAATCTTTATCATCAATATAGTTATTTGCTTTTACTAAAAATTATAGAAACAGTTTAAATTTTAAAATTTGCTACTTATCTAATTTAATTTAGGGTTTTAAAAGAAAATTTTGAAATCAATATTTAAGGATGTAGAGTAGTGATGCGCAATGTTTAATGTTTTGTTTGCTTCAAGAAAAATATCGCAAAAAATATATTTTTAGCACAGAAGCATGCAAGCGGTAGATAAGCCCTAACTATTGAGAAAATACATGCCAGAAGAATTTAAACGCGATTAACTGTCAGGTCACCTATTTCAGCCAGTAACTCCATAACGACATTAAGAACCGGATATTAGCTTTTTTTGAAGTTCTTCAACATTTTTTCAGAACAAACAAGGCTGTGTAGAAATTTGCTACCATTTTAAAAAGTAGACCTAGTGTAATACTCATTATTTCTGAATATCCATCTGCGTCATACACTTCTGCCACTAGTACAGTACAGTAATCAAATAAATTATAGGTTAAAAAAACTAAAAAACACGCTTTTATGATTACCGCACTAAAAAGTTTAAAATAATTATTTTCCTTTTATAGTTAACAGAAATTCGGGTTGTGCAGTGCGCGCATCGTGCGAAAAGTAAAGCAACTAACAAAATGCGCCTCTCTTTACTCCACACACATGGATACCCCGGTTTTCTGTTAACTTGTACAGCTATAAAACATTTGGTCTTTAAATAGGTAATTAAATGTAAAAGCGTCCCAAAAATAAAATTATTTTTTTATTATCGACTTTACAGAAAAAGTACCTACTTATACCTTCATAAAAAGTACTACGTTGTAAAAAGAGCATGGTTATTCAAAAACTTGATGTAGGACAATACAGGGTGGCTCAAAAAGCTGAAAGTCACAATTTAAATTTTTGAGTCATATATAAAGTTTTTAAATAACCATGCTGTTTTTTCACAATGTAAAACTTTTTATGAAGCTATACTTATTTATAAAGGCGATATTAAAAAATTAATTTTATTTTTGGGACCTTCTGTATGTTCCAAACCTAACGTAAAAAATTAACTGTAGTACATTTGCAGTGGCAGTTTACCTTTAAATCACGATTTTGTCTTTACGTGGATTAGGACTTACATTTTTGAGTCACCCTGTATGTACTAGATCAAATTTTTACATATAAGTATATATATATAATATATATATATATATATATATATATATATATATATATATATATATATATATATATATATGTATATACATTTTGAAATTTGATCTGACATTCTCCAATAGCTGCAGATTCTTAACCATCGAACTGTATTAAGGATTTTATATTTTGAAAATGTTGCAAATAATAAACCGCTGCCTTCTAACCATGTACTCCATCATGTAAGAATTCGCTGTGGAGGTTCTGGAATCCCAGGACACTGTTTATGAAATTCTCGAATGCATTTGGGGGATTTACGAAAAATTGCTTTGGTTGTTGGCGTGTGTTTGAGTGTTAGCCATTAATGTATCTACATCCGGATAACACTTGCGAATTATTTCTGCTGTAAGATGTAAGGCATGCAGTATACATATACGTAATATGTAGTAAATGAGAACACACATCTTTGAGGGAACGGCCTGTAGAAAGCATAATTGCGGCGCCACACCATCACTAAGAAGTAGTAACAGTTGATTCGTTGACAGTTGAAATTTATGTAATGTCGTTACTATCTGATGCTGAATTGCTTCGCTAGTAAATCGAAAAGAAGTTGGGCCCTTTTTTTAATTGATGTGTTGCACTGTTTACGTGCCTTATAGATAAAGATTTCTTAAACGCCAATAAGCTTCGCTGTCAAACCGCACGTATTATTTGCGACTCGTTATATTTTAAATCGGGAAATTCCCATAAAAACCTTCTAACGCTGTGCGCAAACAGTCGCGTGTTACTGCACTTTTTCTGCATATTACGAACTACCAAATTCACAGCAGAGGCGCGATAGAAAAATAGAATCAACAACCACACACAACGGCAAAGCTACACTAAATTGCTGCTGCGGCGGCGGAGTTCCCAGCGATGTAATGCCACTGAAGCGTCACTTACGGTGGGCAGCCTTAGTAATAACATAACTCAAATATAGGATTTCATGATGCTCTGTAGAGCTCTTGCGCTTGCATTTTTTTGGTAGAAGTGATACCATAAAGTGATGCCAAGAATTTTTATTCTGACCTGTTTATTTTAGTCTTTTTATGAACTAAACAACTTTGGGTCTAGAAGGACGGTTGAAAAAAGTTAGTATCGGGCGGTAAAATACCTTAAGCCTCCGCGTGCATCATTGTAGAAAAACTCATTTGCCGAACAAAATATTTAAAAAAATACCTTGTCCAAGAGTACACTTGTAATCAATAAAATCTTGCATCTAATTCAAAAAAACTAAACGTTTATTAATGGCCTTTCTTAAGGAACCGATAAATAGACTGGAAAATGGATGTCTGATTCGTTGTCCACGGGTCTACATACATACATCAGTAAAATGGCATACGTACGGCAATAGTACACTTATTAAGCACGAATAATACAATCGTTAAAAAATCGTACAACCGATTCACAATCTAAACGTACCTTAACGGACTTGCTCAGAGAACTAACACTTCGAGTGTGAATTAGATGTAGGTACGATTTTCTTATCCGCAGGTATATATACCATATACATATATATCGTGAAATCTCGATCGGAAGGAATCAAGCGAATACAAGTTCCTGTCAATTTCCAGGTTGTAAAGCTTGGCATCGGATTCAATTTCGCATAATCGAAAAGCGAAGGTATGATGAAGATGCAAACACAGCCCCCCCCCCTCCCAGGCCTAGTACAAAAAGTATTTGAACAGCGAATTTTATAAAAAGGAATACTGTAACATAAACATTAACCATTCCTACATATTCTACAAAAGGTTATAAACAAAAACAAACATTTGCCGTTTATGCACGATCTTTCAAATGAATTATACCACAAAAATATGAATAATAGATCAATACTAGTATATCATATAAAAAATACAAGCCTTTTTTTGGCATTTATTTTATTAAAAATTGCGCCGGATCGTCTTGGCTTCTAAAGGAAACAAATAACCAAATAGTTTCTTTTTCAAACTGAACGTAAATTTTTTCGAAAAACAGCTTTTTCAACAACAGATTAACGAAACTTTTCAAAAATATTTTCTGGAATACACATATTTCAAATGTACATTATTTCAAAAATGTCCTGACAGCTTTTTTAAAAATGCTTTTTTGAAAACGGATTTATTCAATATTTTCTCGAAAACACGTGTTTCAAAAATGTCCCTAAAAAATAACAATTTCCCAGAATGTATTTTTTCGAAAACAGTATTTAGAAAATTAAATTATGAACTTTTGTAGCTTGGAAAATGTTAATGGAAAACAGATCCTTAACAAACCTAAACGCGCCTTTTTGTTGGGTTTGATCAGGTTTTCTTAGATTTGGCAAGTTACTTTCTCGTAAATTACTTTTTTAAAAAGTCGTTGCTTGAAAAAATTAATATCCGAAAAATTTTAATTTTGAAAATGTTTTCTTAAAGAAAATGTAATTTTGAAAGGTGGTTAAAAAAATCGCAAAGGTGAAAAAGTTTGAAAAGGTGGTTTCCAAAAGAAAAGTTTTCAAAACACGCTATTAGTCATTTTCAATCAGTTCGCAATCAGCTGTTAATATCATTTAGATCCTAATTTATCATCGCACGAAAACTTCGTTCCATCCGATTCGACAGTTAAAAACTCATTTAGAACAGAACTGAGGTAAAATACTGCCTTCAATTATAACTTTAATCGTAACTGTGGAAAATTCGGTGTTCAAACGGACGGTGCTGCATCTGATCGGCTCTACTAGAAACTTAATTTATCTAACATTATTTTACAATGTTCGGAAATACCTACCTGTACTACTAAATGAAACTGGGTAATAAAAATCCGTAACACGAGTTTAATTATTAATTATATTACTTATGTACGTACGTTTTATTTTATATAATGGATAAAAATTTATTATTTTTTTGATTGTCATAAAAACTGCTACTTGAAAACAAATGAGATCATTAATATTAAAGCTACCGAATGTTACCTGTTGCTAATTTAATTAAACTCCTGCAAAAATGAAAGCGATAATAATTGGTCAACGCGATATTGTTTTAATTATTAGATGTCTGTGATTGATTATGTTTTTAACTGGTATATTGTTCTCTGCGTCATTTGCGAAAAAAAATTCTACACGTAATTAGCGAACTGGAGATTAACGAAAATCCAGTTCTGAAGTTTTTGTTCTTAAGAAAATTAAATATGGTTACCACGCCAGAACAAAAAGCTTTTATGATCGAAAGTTACTATAGAAATGGTAGAAGGGTTGATGGCCACTGTGTTTATTCACGGGACACCATTCAGGATTTTCAAACAGAATTTCCACACATGGATTTCGACCAGTTCCGCCAAGTTTTGACTAGATCTGTGGCTTTGTTTAGAGAAACATTAACTGTGAATAGAAAGGAAGGCAGTGGGAGACCCATTGAGGCAAATTGTTAATGAATACTCACAAAACCCTATTCGGCGTTTAAGCCAGAAAGTAAATGTATCCTACGGAACCTGCAATACAATTCTGAAATGAGTGACCTGAATATGCACGCTTATCATCTAAGCTCAGTCCAAGAATTGTTACCAAACGACAAGCCTCAGCGAATGCAATTTTCAGAGTGGTTTATGGGTAGTTTGCATACCTAACAATGAAAACGTATTTGGAAAAACTTTTTTACACATGGTTTTACCTATCTGATTATGTAAATTGTCAACAAATAAAAATGTGGAGTTCTGAAAATCTACATTTCTTTTAAGCCTATTCACAGAAAGTTGGCGTCAGGGCGGCCATATCGAAAAAAAGTTTAATTGGATCGATTTTTTTTGACAGGCCTCTCAATTCGGCGCGATACCGTAATGAAATTTTAGAACATTTTATAAACGCATTAGGCGTTGAAGAGATGCGGCAAGGCTACTTCCAGCAGGACGGCACACCAATTCACGTAACTCTTATTAATTTAAAATTTTTGGAAAAAATTTTCGAAGGCCGAATCATTAGTCGTAATATGCCAGTTAGGTGGCTGCCAGGGTCCTGCGATCTCACGCCTTGCGACTTTTTTTATGGCCACGCATTAAGAACTAGCTTTTCAAAACCCCTTGTGAAGATTTAAAAGACCTACAGGCTAGAATTACAAATAAATTTCCGGAGATTGACAACTCCCCCCAAGTACTTATCAATGTTTTTGATGCTGTAAAAAGAAGAATGAGAAGTAGAAGGTGGACACGTCTCTCATTTAGATTAAATTTATGATTTTTAGGTTATTTATTGTATATGTTTTTTTTAATTCTGTTGTAATGGCAATAATGTAATTTTCTTAAAAAATAAAATCTTCAGAACTTCACAGTTTTATTTTTCATTCACATATACCTGTTACCTTTCAAGAGTAATAATTCAAGACATCTTGATTGATTCCAAATCGTGATTAATTTCACGGCATACTTTGATGACTTTTTTTATCTTTACTTAGACGTATTTTTGTAGTTTTTATTGACATCTGCTTGTCAAATTTTGCCGTGGGTAGGACAGGAGCTCTCAAGCATTTCTTCTACTTAAAAATCATTTTTGACACAAAAATTGTCACTTGTGAGTAGTCGGAATTAAGGATTAATTTTTTGTCTCTTTAGACAGCCCGCGAAGGCCCAAGCCTAAGTACTCTATGCTCTATGTACCGTGGGTGTACTAGAAGTGACCGACTCAAACATGATACAATAAAGAAATATGATACCAAACCGTGTCAAATTCGTCTGAGTTATTTTTGAAATTTATAACGCTCAATATAGAGTTTACATTAATTAAAGGCGATTTTATATAAATTCTATTGACAATTATACTTTGCCTCCTGCTTATAATGCACATTTTAAAGTATATGATTTGAAATATTCATGTAAAGGGGTCACGAAAGTGATTATGAAGGTAATTTAAAGCATAAATTGTGTCATATCATGAATGTCAAATGTGTTTAATGTTTTTACAAACTGGCTTCAATAAAAAAGTTTACTGTGACAAACAATTGCTAAAAATCTTCACGGTAACGAATCGCCAGACTTTAATCGAGAAAATACGACAAACAATACGATTCAAGAAAAGGCTATTTTCTTAAAAAATAATTTCTTATTATACCTAAATTCATAAATTTAGATATTTGTAAAGGGTGATTCATTTAGACCTTTGTTTTCAAATTCTAAATAAAACACATAAAATGGAATTGGATGGCGGAATCTTTATTATGACCTGAAAGAGCAATCTTTGACATTTATTTTTTGAAAATAATTTCATTTAAATGCTGGCCGCGACTACGCCGTACGTGGTCCATTCGGAAGGTCCAATTTTCGATCACTATTCCTAGCATTGTGACCGGTATCTGCCCAATTACGCGAGTAATGTTGGGTTCTAAAGCTGCGCTCAGAGTTGCCGTAACGTAAGCTTTAAGACGTAAGGTTAATTCGTAAGAAAAATAAACATTTGATTAGCAATAGATCCATTCATAGTACAGCCGTAACAAGTTAAGCCGTAAGGTAAGCCGTAAAGAAATGGTTCAATTTCATTTCTTACGTTACGGCTTATCGATTCGGTCGGGATCGGTCGTACTCGTGCCTAACCGCCATGTTTTCATTCCCAAATTTGACATAATCCATGTGTTTTTCTCCTATTTATGGGCTTACTAACAAGTAGCAGCACAATATTGATCCAGCAATAATCTTCGTGGTCAGTAAAATCAAAATCCATATTACCAGTTTAATAACCAAACAAATTGTTTTGAAGAGATGTCAAAAAGCAAAAATCATAACCTAGAAAGTTGTAACCAGATTCTTAACTTAGAACTATGAATGGGTATGTCGTTACGGCTTAACTTTTACGTCTTATCGACTATAGATTACTTCTTACGGCTTACGTTACGGCAACTCTGAGCGCAGCTTAAGTCCTGAATCGTAGCTGGCTTATCGACGAAGACTTTTGATTTAACACAACCCCAAAGAAAAAAGTCCAAGGGTGTGATATCACACGATCTAGGCGGCCAGTTGACAGGTCCAAAACGCGAAATTATCTGCTCACCAAAATGATTTCTCAATAAAGCTATTGTTTCGCGCGCTGTGTGTGCCGTAGCTCCGTCTTGCTAAAACCAAATGTCGCTGACATTACGGGCTACAATTTCAGGCACACACAGCGCGCGAAACAATAGCTGTATTGAGAAATCATTTTGGTGAGCAGATAATTTCGCGTTTTGGACCTGTCAACTGGCCGCCTAGATCGTGTGATATCACACCCTTGGACTATTTTTTTTGGGGTTATGTTAAATCAAAAGTCTTCGTCGATAAGCCAACTACGCTTCAGGACTTAGAAGCCAATATTACTCACGTAATTGGGCAGATACCAGTCGCAATGCTAGAAGCAGTGATCGAAAATGGGACCTTCCGAATGGACCACGTACGGCGCAGTCGCGGCCAACATTTACATGAAATTATTTTCAAAAAATAAATGTCAAAGATTGCTCTTTCAGGTCATAATAAAGATTCCGCCATCCAATTCCATTTTATGTGTTTTATTTAGAATTTAAAAACAAAGGTCTAAATGAATCACCCTTTATTTTGTTTAGAATAATTTTTGGCATTTTAGGATTTTTTTAAATTTGAATAATCAAAGAATACAATAATTTTTTAAAATTTACTATTTAAAGTGTAAAAAACCCAAAAAAAACTATCCTACAAAACATGATTCCGTCGCAAACATACAGATGTTATTCACTGCAACAAATATTTGACAAATTATAGGAACAAACAAAATTTTTATTTATGACATATTTTCGGTATATATTTCAATAAGAATATGCCTCTAAATAAAAATTATTATCTTAATTATTAGCAATAGTTTTATTTTATAAAATTATTTACCTTTTCTTTTAACTTAAATAAATACATAGAAGGCAATTGGCAGGCAATTTACCAATATCTTTTATTTTAAATTAATTTATCCCTTTATTTACGTGATTATTTTAAATCGTATACTTTAAAATTTGTATTATAAGCAGGAGGCAAAGTATATTGCCAATAGAATTTATATAAAAGCGCCTATAACTAACGTAAACTCTATATTGTTCGTTATAAATTTCAAAAATAACTCATTGCGTGACGTTATGCGCGAACCCGGACGAATTTGACACGGTTTGGTATCATACCTTCCTTTTATTGTATAATGATTTAACCCTTAGGGACACCCTAAAGGTTAAATTATCCAATTGCTGGCAAAGTTACCAGCAAGATAAATGACAGAGATGCCTCTAATACTAGAATTGACAAGAATAAGATAGACATACGTACAATTTAATCTTGCTGCCTGTGCTGGTATAACTTTGCCCGCATATCAATAATTTGGTCCTAAAGCCCGTAGACATTTTAACATGTCATTTGTGTTATTTAGACCAGTCTGATAATTCCTTTTAAACTAGAGATAGTATTTAAAATTTGAAGCGATATGTATATTTGTTTTACAATTTTAATTACTTTCTACCTAAATGTTATTATACATACATTTAATGAATAATAAGTTAATCAATATGCATTAGCATTAAAATAAAAATAAACAGTTTGAACTGTAATTAACACATAGATAATAGGGTAGTTTCAAATAAGGTTATCCGGTCAATGATTTAATTTAAAATAGACCATAAAATTTGAATTTGTTATTTGTTTATGGTGTTAGACGCAAACAACCAAGTCCACAGTAACATGTCAGATTAAAAAGTTGTAATTTACCTACTAAACATGCAAATGTCATGCATTTAATTTTGTTTTTTCTTATAGAACCAATTAATATTTTCCCCATACAAACTTTCAACCCCGTTATGACCCATTTAGGGGTTGAATTTTGAAAAATCCCTTCCTAGTGAGTCTTTACATTATAAAATAAAACTACTGACCAAATTTCATATTTATAGCTTCGGCTCGGCGATGATGTATCAGTCAGTCAGGACATGTTATTTTATATTATATAGATATGATAAGATTTCAGTAGAAATAAAACACAAAATTGGCGACATTGCATTTAATTTGAAAACAAAAGGCAAAATATTTGAACGGGACAAACAAATTGTTTGAACGGGACACGTGCGAGGAGAATGTTTTTAAGAGAATATGGAATATTAATTTCAATTGTACGTAGTAAAAAAAAACTTCTATGTTTTTCTGCGTTGGTTAGTACAACCTTTACATGTGCGACACAAAAATACATTGTGTAAACAGCTCTAGCGCGGATCCCCAAATCATCAATCATACGTCATCATATAACTATTAAAATTGAAAATATAAATATAAAAAAGTTTCAAATATATTACTGTTTCCTGAATGAACCGCCCCCCACCCCCGCAACGAAGTTCTGGATCCGCGCCTGAAAAGCTGCCGGGCTATGTTTATTTACTGTTTATTGTAAAGATAGCATATATTACATATTACATCACCTTGCCAAACAAGAATTTGTGCATTATACTTTTAAATTCTCGGCTTTTAAGACCCAAAAACATTCAACATACCAAGACCATGTCTTGTTTCTTGACAAAATGGCAAATGATAGTATAAATGAAATGTTCTTCAGGTTGTAAATTGGCACCATGCATCGCCATGCCTCCACCTGATTGGTCGCCACAACTTCGTTAAATACGTGCTGCTTTCCAAACAGCTGTCCAGACAGAAGTAAAGTTAGTAACATCCAATGAGGACTTGACAAGATGAATAATGCCGTGTGAATTTTTGCTTAATGTTGATTAATAAGTAAAAGGAAATAGTTTTCAGCCCATTGTTAGTGCTATTAGTATTAAGAAAATATCGTACGCTGTTAGTGTTTTTGCATTATAAGTTAGCAAATCAAAACATTTCTGAGTGATTTTTAAAGTGGTGTTATTTCTGGTTTCAAGTTATCACGGATTGTTTTATTCGTGTTTACACTTACCGACATTAAATTCGATCCATCCAAAATTTTGACCCAATTTAATGTATGACAACCTTTTTTTCCGCAGTCCGATTTAAATGATTTTTGTTCTAAATTGTAGGTAAATGTATTGGATTTAATTAATTTGTGACAATTTTCTAAAAAAGAGTATACGTGTTAAAATATACAGGAAAATAAGAATGCATGTTCTTTACTTAAGTTTGTAACAACCTGTAGAGTAATTTTGCAATCTTAACTCTACTGAATACGATTTTCTTTGAAGTCTAATTTATTCTTAACATTTTGCTTTTTTATTCACCTCGATGTACCTACGTACATATTTCTCCGTTCAACAGATATGAATATAACCATTTTCAACTACCGGCAGTTGAAAAATGCATGTTTGAGCAAAAATGGCAATTTTCCACGTTTTTTAACTGGCAATAGTTGAAAAACAGTTAGAGATAGGAATATGACGTTATACATAAAATGTGCTTAAAATTTTCTGTAGAATATAAAAATGCGATAATATTCAGGGTGTTCCATTTAAAATAAACAATAAATACAATTTTTTTGCAATATTAAATGTTCAATTGATTTTTTGATAAATGCTCCTATTTCGTCATAAAAATTCCAACAATTTCCTATTTAACACTTTTTGTATCTTTAATTAACATGTATATCAGGTATAAAGCATTTTCGTTGGTTAATCCTGTACAATATTCGTGGCTAAACGATTTTGCACTTTAAAAATAATTGTTTGTTAGCCTATAAAAAGACTAAGAAACAAAATGGCAACAACAAATAAACCATATAAAGTAGCAATTCCAACGAAACGTAAACCACTTATAGTTCGGAGCGGGAGGTGGAACCTGCCGCCTGTACTGACGCGCTATGCGCTACAGGTTGCGCAGAAAAGCTATTCCACTTCCTTCCCTATGTTTTAAAAGCTCTCTTTTTTTTCTTTCTCTATGGGAAACGGTCAAAAAGTGACTTTTAGAACCTTTTCAACTGGAAGGGGATGCCGACATCGTGCGAGAGGCAAAGCCGCGATTTATTGGTAATATAATGTACTTAGGAATATCAATAGAATTTCTTCTCAGAATTTTTTCTGAAATTTGTACCTCTAGTCAACTTGGCGCCTAGCGTAGTCAGGAATCTTTTGTTTCTTGAGACCAAAACTACAAAGAAAAAGAAGTAAAACAAAAAGTATCTACTTATGTTGTCATCCTTCAGCAGTATCTAATACTTATGAATTTTTTGTTTAATTTTTAGAAGGGTCTGCCTGCCAAAGACTTGGTTTGTCAGGAATATGTACAAAAGTCCAGAATTGTTCTGGAGCGTTGGAAAAGTTGAAAAGGAAAGGCTACCATGACCTGGAGCGTTGTGGCTTTGAAGGAAATATAGAAGTATGTTTAGGAATATAATTCGTTTTGATTACTTAAAGCGAATGTAATGCAATAAAAACTACTTCATGCGTTAATACTCTTGCGTGCATAGAAATCGACACTTCCAAAATCGACTGGGGAGGCAAAGGGAAGAGTGTAAAATGATTAGACGGCAGAACGGTCCTGTTCACGCAGCTTAAAGGCCGGATATGCGATCGGATACCTTAGAGGATGACGTCGGTAGGTAACAAAAAAGGGAAATCTAGGATCGCATGCAATAGGAGCTGATAGCCCTTGAGGGTGTAGGCTCGAGTTGTATTACTTAGGACCGTGACTCGGAGCCCATATTAAACTGTAGGTCAGGTATGTACAGGGCCGTCGAGAGCCCGACAACCAGGGACCGAAAGCACTATTAAAAAACTGTAGACTTTTTTTGTAAATAGCGAACCCGAGCAAACACAGGGCATTTTTGCAAATTGTCCGGGAAAACTACCGACGTTTTTTTCTAAAAGGTCGGCCCAGGGCCTTTGGCGTTTGTTTGTAATGACCTTATAATGTGGTTAACTTGCACGAAAGTGCATTTTTTCCAAAGTTATGTTCAGCTACTATGCCTGCAAAGCAATATTTTTTTATTTTAAAGATATTTTTAGAATCAGTTGATCAATAGAAAAAACATGTTTGACCGTTTCTTGATATCATCAAATAGAGGAGGCAAGTTAGATCTGGAGAGTCGAAATAAGCAAAAAAACTGTGCAACGGGTAAAACTAATTAAAATGGTTCCCTAAAAGTGTCCAGATGAACGTATGAAACTCTTTACAAAAATATTTTGTTGCTAATTTTTTTCATTACCAATTTATTGCAAAGGAGTTTTTTTATCTCTTTTCGATTTTCCCGTCATATCTCAGTTATTTATTAAAATAGCGGAACGCCGTTGGCACCATTGGAAAGGTGAGAAAATTCTACATAATTTTGCCAATGAGCACTTCTTGATCCTACGACCAATAGATTCGTCAGTATTTAATAAATAAAAACCGCTCAAAAAGTATGCACGGTTAGCGGATGCACCGGTATAAGCGTCGCGCGCTGTAAAGAAATGCTTATATCTTTTGATGGTGGGATTTGTTTTACAAAATCTTTAATTTTTCAGTAAGTTTTATTGGCATAAAGTTGAAATTATCCAGAAAAAGATGAAAATATCGCTATAAAGAAATTGTTATAAAAAGATAATGAAAAAAGATAATCATCTGAAACTTGTTAAGGTTGTAGATAAATATGTCTTCTATTGATATTTAACCATAGATATGATCGTTTTTGCCTATATTTTCATACACTTCGTTTTTTCCAAAAAAACGTGGTTTTTCATATTGCGCACCAAAGACTTACCTAAGTGTTACAGAAATACATATGTATTTCTTAATTTTTTATATTATAGGAGACGATATTTTGAAAGGTTAAAGGAACAGTTCCTCAACGTTAATTTGTTATAAGAATAAATAATAAAAATTAATAACTTTTGTTTGCAGTGATCGTCGTTATAGGGAGAAATAAAAAATGAAGTAACCATACATCTTAATTTATTCAGTTTTAATAGATAATGTAGCATTTTCATTAAATATACAAATAATATTATTATTATAAATATAAAAAACCATATTTCATCCACGTATACAATAGTTTTTTTACATTATAAGATAAGTAATAATATTTTATATACACATTAATCTGAATCGAAAGCGCTTTCTTCTTCAGAATCGCTATCCGAGCTACATTCATTTTCAAAATCGCTTATACACATTGGTTCGCTTGACCAGAGCCGTAGCTAGGGGGGGGGGGGAGTGGTCAATGTCCACTCTGAAAGGAAAAGCTGCCCACTCTAAAAAATCACTGAAATCATTGTCTGGTCTACTAGAAAAATATTACATCATAAGTTTGCCCCCCCTCCTAAACTTTAGTTGCCCCTCCTCCTAAACTTTAGTTGCCCCCTCTGAAATCAAAACCTGACTAAAGGCCTGCGCTTGACGTACAAACATACGCACTATTATCAACACATACAGGCATATCAACAGTATTCTCATTGTCGCAGTCCAGTTCATCAGAATCATCAGTAATTATTCAGTCAATATTAGCGCATTGCTTTTCTTTGAACTTTTGCATGCAGCAAAATATTTAAAGCTTGCTTTTTAGCATCCACAGACCTTACCACACCCATTCTTGCAGTCGCAAAATTCCATTTTCAGTAAGTTATCTGACGCGCAATATGGAAAACTACGTTTTTTGGGGAAAAAACGAAATTTATGAAAATATATGCAAAAACTATCATATCTATGGTTAAATGTCAATAGAAGACATATTTATCTAAAACTTTACCAAGTTTCAGATGATTATCTTTTTATAACAATTTCCTTATAGCGATATTTCCATCTTTTTCGAGATAACTTCAACTTTATGCTAATAAAACTCACTGAAAAGTTAAAGATTTTGTAAAACCAATCACACTATCTGAAAGTGCATGTTTTACCTCACTGATAAGTGCTGTGTTATTTTTAAAATTGAAAAATTACAGATAATAATGATTGGTTCTCCTGTGGTGAACATGCGAAACGGCATTTTTCGTAAAACAGACTACTGAAAATTTGCCATAACAACAAAAATAAGCCTATAAACAGTGACGTAAATAACGCCCCCGCAAGCCCCGTGTTGGGGAGCGCACATACTCTTAGTTGCGCCACTGCCTATGGATACACCCGTCACAGAATTTGTAGATAGTGGTCTCAGGAAGAGACTACAATACTTTTTAATTTTTTAAAATTTGTTTGTAAATACCAAGCTTGAATCAACAAAGTGGAAAATTTCACACTTAAACAAGAATATCGGAAATTCAAACATTCGAAATACTTTCAAAATATATTGTTTATACGTGTAATTTTGTTTTATTCAAATACTGCATCCGCTGTGCGCTTACTCTTTGGGCGTTTTTTTTTATTTATTCAATACTGACGAATCTGTTAGTGCTCAGTATCAAAGTTATGTAAAATCTTGTCATTTTTCCGATGGTTCTAACGGCGTTGAGCTATATAGTAACTAGTAACTAAGATATGACGGAAAATCGAAAAAAACGCACTAAAAAAAGACTTTTGCAATAAATTGTATAGCAACTAACAACAAGATATTTATACAAAGAGTTTCATACGTTCATCTGAACACCCTTGGGGACCCATTTCCATTGGTTTCATCCATTGCATAGTTCATTAAAAAAAATTTGGTTAACAGAAAAGTTTACAATACCAACTTTTCTTTTAATACTAGATAGTTTGCTGTCCTGACCTTTCACAGAGAAATCCCTTGGTGGAAACCACCACCCTTGAGGGTTTTATTTTACCTGATAATAGTCCAAAATCTACCAAACATGAAGAGCGGCTGAAAGGCAAAAGAAAATGCGAAAAAGGTAAGTTTTTAATAATAATTACTAGTTTCAGAAAGCAGAACGTTCGTATTTTTGTTTATTTTCAAATTCAAAGGTCAAATATTCGAAAAAATCCCCACCCCGGTTTTCTAGTAACAATATTCAGTGGCGTAACATACACCCCGGCCGATCCCGGACGGCGCGGCGGGTGCTCCTCAGTAGAGATGAGCGATATCGTGATTTTTTAATATCTATGATATCTGATATCGTTACTTTTTGATATCAGTGATTTAAAAGCGTGACGTGATCACGACTTTCGAGTAGGTAACAATTTGCGAACAGCTTCAACAAAATATCGTGAATTGCGATATATCATATCACTTACTTACTACTTTAACAATTTTGGAACGGTTTTCCGGTTCAGTAGCTATCTGCACCTATGCTCAGTGCTGTGCATGTCATGCACGGAAATAAAACAACAATATATCAAATTTATAATCAAATTAACTTATTAAATTTATAAAAACAACAAAGTGGGTAGTAAATTCGCTGGTACACAAACAAAGCAAACCAAACAACATCGGTTTGTTCAAACTAAAATAAACATTCTTGCCTAATATCTAAGCTGGTAGCGTTTTCCTAAAAAAAAATAAATGGGTACCTATTCTAAAGTATTCTGTAGAAAAAAAAAACATATTTTTGATCGCTTAAAATAAGTTTAAGTAATAATCATATAACAAACTTACCAAATTACGATCGTCCTATGTAAGCGAAATTGTAGGGTGCTTATAATTTAAAAAGACAGTTTTGCTTGACATATTATATTTACATTTTGCAATACTACCTTATGGATAGATATCACTTTTCACGTCACGCTTTTACACGGACTCTGGTAGCAACTGTTACTTGTGATTTTTAGATATCAGTGAAAAAATATCAGTTCGTGAAATATCGCTCTTCTCTAGTGCTCAGTCGTTTAAGGGATCCAGTGATGATGTGGGCAGGGGCCCATTCATAGCTACGCATCTTGGACTTCATTTTGGATCATACTATATTGCAACAATTGTTTTTACCCTGTGCGTGGTTACCAATCATTTTTTTTATATTTTAGCATGTGATAAGATTTATGCAGATAATAACATTATCATCGATATAAATTTCCACATACTTAATGGTGAAAGCGCATCAGTGGGACAGTTCCCACATGCGGTAAGTTTAGCATTAGCATAGATTTTCCATTCAATCGTTAATATAGAACGGGCACATGTGAAAAATCGGAAATTCTAAGAAATTACAAGAAGAAACAGGATCGAATTCTCCATCCTCCTTAAAGAGACGGTTTCTTGTAATTAGCTTAAAAGATTAATGATAAAAAGTGTAGTTTTTGTTGATGTTATTAACAATCATTGTCGGCTAGCATAAAATTATTTAAATTGATAATATGTTAAAAATGTGTAGATATAAAACTAAAACTTTTTAATATTGGACTCCATTCTTAAATCTTTCAATACCAGGCTTTACTTTTTACTTTATGAGGTGTTTTTAATGGTAATTTATATGAAACTTACTAACATTAGCTAACATAGCTTTACTAATACTTTCGGAAGTGTAAAATTATTAAAATTTATTGGAACTAGATAAAAACCGCTTCGTAGTCACATGCTCACGTATTTTTCATTTCAGTCGTTCCTGATGCGTACTCTCGCCGTCGTTGGTATAGTTCTTTTTTTCTTTTTAGCTTTTCCACCACAATGAATACTTAAAAGCTCCACAATATTAGGTACTAGTATTGGCGACTCAAATTAAGAACGTGGCAGCCTCTTCGGCCAGTCTGCTAACAACTATAACGGGAATGTTTTCGTTCGTCGTTGTCTTCATTATCGTGTTATTTGGCATCTTCGTTAATTCTGTGGTCTAGTGAGCTCTTCTTTCCCGTTAAAAATCAGCTGATTGCAGCTGACTTGTGGGGTTGACAAGAACACAAATGAACCAAGGTCATTTTTTTGGCGTATAAGAGTCTTATGCTAATTTATCAAAACTGGTGTATACTCAAAGGCTTAAATTTCACGTCACAGATTTTGACAAAAGAAGCTAGATGCTGCTTACTAATTCACGAAACATAGGCCAGTTTTTATTGTTCTGTTGATGTCAACTACCCTTTATTGAATAAGCAAAACTTATTTTATTACCTGGTCAGCAACAACGAAGCTATCCAATGTTTTCAACTAAAAACAGTAAAGATAAAGATAAAGATAATTTTTATTTCTTAAGTTGAAAAGTATTAACAATATACAATAATTAAAGAAAAAGTCAGTACAGCACTTAAAAAAAGAAAATCATAATAGAAATCTTGAACACAATAAAATATACAAAAAATGGCAACACAGAAACATGGGTGTTCTAAAAGAAATCGTATAACAACTCTTTTCCAACAGAAACCTCTGCCTAGCCTTAAAAATATTTATATTTGGTGAATTTTTAACATCCGTGCCAAGGGCATTATAACACAACAATTAAAATAATAACTCTTTTGATATAGTATTTTCCGATGCCTATCTGGTGCCAAAAAAGGACCCCCCTGGTATTATTTTCATGCCGCATATTATTAGCTATAATAGTTCCCTAACGTAAATGGCATAAAAAGTCAAAATTTTCTTATTTTTAAAAGCTTCCCGGCATGTTTCTCTGCTTGTTAACCTGCCAATTATCCGAACAGCATACTTCTGCAGCAAAAAAACCTACAAACCTGGCTACTTCTACCATAACTAAGAATTCCATAACGAAGATGACTATGGAAGTTGGCATAATAAAGTGTGAGAAGAGTATCCCTACTACCAGGGGCGGATTTAGAATTTTGTCTAGGGGGGGGGGGGGGGTGCATCGTCACCTCGAGCTACACAAAAGTACAGACCAAAAAAAAGGGCAAGGTCGAGTGCGACACTACTGTTTTATTGTTTAGGGTTCTAAGAAATTTCATAATTGACGAAATATATAAACCTGTTCTTGCGAAAACAGAACGGTTTGTCATCCTAACTTATCAATATTCTAGCATTTTTTTTTTAATTTACTTATACCTTCTGTCCATTTGGAATTTTTCGAAAACCCATTTTTTCGAGAATATATTTTCTCGAAAACAATACTTTCCAATAATACAGATATTCGAAAACTAGGGATGTTTTCAAATAGTTTTTTTCTGAAACTAACTTCGAATTTTTGTAACCACTTTTTAAAACTAAATTTTTCCAAGAAAACATGTTTATAGAAAAAAACATTTTTTAAACATTGTTTCGGGAAATGTATTTTTAAAAGGTTCTTTTTAAAAATATATAAATTTTCGAAGAAGCTGTTTTTCGAAAAAATTTAATTAATTTAACATTAAAAATATATTTGTTGTAAAAAGAAACAGCTAGAAGAGTTTGATTGGGTTTAGCTTTCACGTGACAGGACAAATTGTTTGATTAATATGGATTTGTAAATATTGTAGCTTTTTTTATTTATGCCCTTTTTCGCATTTGGGGGGACCTGCGAGTACTTACGAAAGCACAATTTGTCTTAAACCAATTTTTCATTTTTTTTTAAAGCATCTTTCAAAAATACATTTTTCAGAGATCTTTTTCGAAATAAAATTTTTTCAGGTAGTATTAATTTTTTCAAGCAATGGCTTTTTGACAAAGTAATTTACGAGAAAGTAACGTACCAAACCTAAGGAAACCTGATCAAACCCAAAGAAGGTTCGTTTGGGTTTGTTCCATTAACATTTTTCAAGCTACAAAAGTTCATAATTTAATTATAAATATTGTTTTCCAAAAATATAATTTCGAAAAGTGTACCTGTTTTAAAAATTATCTGTTTGTAGACATTTTTGAAAAAAATGTACTTTCGAAATACGGGTTTTTGGAAAAAACATTTTACAAATATTTCATAAATCCGTTTCCTAAAAAGCATCTTTGAAAAAGTGGCCAGGACATTTTTGAAAAGATGTAGGTTCGAAATATGTTTTCGAGAAAATATTTTTAAAAAACTTCGTTAATCTATTTTCGAAAAAGCTGTTTTTCGAAAAAAATTACTTTCCAAAGAGGTGTTTTTTCAAAAAAAATTATTGGGATATTTGTTGTTTAGAAGCCAAAACTTCAAACACTAGCTGCTTTTTTTACTCTGTGTATATTTTAAATTTTAATGCTTTTATATAGTGCTTTATTTAACAAAGTCTGGTATTTGAGAAAAAATCCAGAATCAAAAATGTATCTGTTTTCCTTCATAAACAGATTATTGACCCGGCTCTGCTGGCTAGCGCCGAATGGTCAAGCTCTCAGGTCGAATTCATGATAGTCTTTAATCGGCTACATCCTAAAATCGCCACCAACCCCTTGTTAATGTATTGTCAAACATTTTACCTGCAGAGGGTATAGCCCAAAATCGCCACTACTCTTATCTTGTGAATAAATTAAATGAAATGTATGTGAGGAAGGAATATCTTTGAGTATACCTCCCCATTTGTACAGTGTCTCTCTCTCTATGTCTCTATGCCTGTCTCTCTGTTACTCATTGCGGCTCCGTACGCCACAGTGCTGCTTGCTAGCCATTCTTTCGGACAGTCTGTAACACTGAGGAAGGAATATGTATCTATGGCAAATAATTTATTATGAACTATAAAGTTATTAAATATATATACTATTATCTTATAAATAAAAGGCTCATGGCGATTTTGGGCTATAGGTGTCCGGGTAACTCTGTAAGCCGTGGCGATTTTGGGCTGCCAATTTAAGGGCAAGTAATTATAGTGGCGATTTCGGGTAACACCGTCTTTAATCGCCATAAGAGGTTAAAATATCTTAACAAAGATTACACTTATCTAGCTTTAATAAATCAGCAATCTGTCTCAACAGAAATGATAATCAAACATTATATAAAAGGAACTAGCCATACAATTTCGGGCTAGCATATTATTTTACCCTAATGAAACCTAGATTGTACTGCCAGTAATCACTTGGAAGTGCACAAGTCAGATACAAGATTTCGACGCGGTCTCGTGACTTTTGAGTCAAATTTCAGTTGTTGGTCATCACTTCCGCTTGGTCATCTTACCCCTTACTTAAAAATACTTAACAATATCAAAAAATAAAAACAGAGACAAATTTTTCTTTGTCTGTACAATGGCAGCAAAATCAACATTTAGGATCATCATTTCATCAGCAATTTAATTTTAAAGCATTTTAAGTCGATAAATTATCGTATGGTATTTTCTAACTAAAGAGCTGAGTGGAAGGTGTTATGTTATTAACTTATTAGGCTAAAACTATTAACAAATCACCTTCTTCCACTGGGCTCTTCAGTTGGTTAGTCAAAGAATAGTTATCAAATTTGTATGCTGTCATTTTTACAGGTGGCTCTAGGCTTTGAGAAAGACGAGACTGAAATACAATGGAAGTGCGGGGCATCTTTAATATCATCCAGATTTTTACTGACAGCCGCTCACTGTTTTACGTGCAACGGATGTACAGATCCAAAAGTAGCTAGACTTGGAGTAATTGACATAAAGTAAGAATAAGAAACATTTTTATTTAAAAGCTTTACACAACTAAATCCCTTTCAGGCGTGGTTGCTCTGTAGCGCGCGTCTGTCAGATCACTACTTCACACGCACCTACAGCCACAAAGTAGAACAATGGTCTAGATACACGCCGGCAATATCGATTGGAAAGCTTTACGCCTGCGTATTGTGAGTAAACAAACGTAACCTCAAAAATATAAGTATATGATGCACTTGTAACACGTTTACCGGTTTTCTTGCATCAGTACCGTAGTCCAGAGTCCAGAGGTAGAGTATCCGCTAATCAACCGATAGGTAGTAGGTTCAATGCCGGGCTCGGCATTGAGAATTAGATAGGCTCTAAATGGTATATCGGCAACGAGTTTAACACTTGTTCGGGTGCAATTTTTTTATATTATTGGTAATCTCATATGTACTACTCAAAATCTCAAGCATTGAATGGGGAAATATCATATATGCATATGTAATGATATGTATGTATATTATCAAGTATTACCAAGCAATTGACACGGTTCGACTTTCGGGACCATTTGTTTCGGGATTTAGGGGGACAGGCCAAGCCCAAGTCGGAAACGGCGTTAAATATTGAAATATTAAAAAAAAAATCAAGGTTAAAATTAAGGTTAAAATCAACTCGACTTACACTACGCAGCCAGTCGATATTGCCGGGGTGTGTCTAGATCCTTGTCAAAGTAGACGCTCTGCAGACGTGCGTCTTGGGCGCTGCTAACTAGCGATTCTTGGGCAACTTACAGGGACTATTTAAGCGAGGCTTAAAAATTAAGAGTTAATATATGAATATACTTATGCTTAAAATTAATTTAATGTTTAATGTATTTACGCTTCTAAAGTTTTCTGCACCTAATTTCAATACGTCGTAAAAACATTTAACATAATTTGATATTTCAAATCAGCGGCTTTTAACATGCCGTATAAAATTTCCAGTTCTAATAAGACAACCCCCATTTGCCTTCAGGTAACAGTATGAGTGAAACCGTTTTCCTGATTATTACAATGGATTTATGTAATTGAAGGAAAGTTTGAAAAATAAATGGTAAAAAGGCTTTACTTATTCTTCATAATAAAGCTTTTAGTACAGTCTACTTTATTTTTTTAAACTTCTCGTAAAATTTATTATTAAATATGCCCTATTGTAGAATGCTGACGATAGTACCTTTCACTCCAACATTTATTTTTTCATACCAGCCTCGAATCAAGACCTGATAATAGACGCAGATCTATGCACCTATCCCTTTCCCAAGATCTTCAATTAATCTTAGACTGGGGTGCTAAGAATCTTGTTCAACGCCTTCAAAATCCGCAAAAATTCAACTTCTTTTCGCAAATTCCAAAACATTTGTTTTCTTTACCAAAACATTCCTAGTAGGCTCACTATTAAAAACCCTAAACTTGGCATGGGTCCCGCAAGTAGCAAGAGAGATATACAACTTCAAAATTTCTAGCTACGGCCTTGACGTCCCGGTTGCTATCTGTGCGGTTTCTAAACAAATAGAGTTGTAGATTTTGCGACGGTTGTATTTGTTACTGACGTTTTCTTAGGAATATTCCGGGGTATATACCCGACAATCTGGAGGTTCCACTTTGTTGGAAATGGTGTTATGGCCATAGAGAGAAGAAACCAAATCAAAACTAAACCTATCTAGTTTTTTTGTGCTTGTGTTTAATTGGAATACCAACATGAAGCTTGCAAGTATAAATCATTAAAGAGGTTAGGCTAAAAAAAAACATTTCATAGTAGTTGACTGACACAAATATAAGTTGGCAAGACAAAAACCACTATAGTTACTAAATAACAACAACTAGTTGCATCAAACTACGACACGTTCTATTTCCATGCAACTACGTTGCTGCTAGCAATTGCACAGTGCGTAAAGTTGAAAATGCTGCAGTTTTGATGCAGCCTACGAACTACAGCGACAAAGCGGCACCGTGAGAAGGAAGCCTTACATACATATAATACATAATACTTAACATTTATTGATAAAAAATGATAAAAACTTTAAAAACTGAAAGTGGAAAATTGATATCTATAGTATTAAATTTCAAAGTCTAAACTACAATAATTTAAATATTTGTTGTTTTTAGTGACAAAAAGTCTGCCCAGGACGTAAATGTAAAACGTGCTATTGCTTTTCCAAATTATGATCCTATTTCAAAACATAACGATATTGGTATTATAGAACTTGTAAAAGATGTGACAATGACGACAGTTATCTATCCCGCTTGTTTGTATACTGGATCAGATGATCCTAAAGGGCTACAAATAATTGGATGGGGACAGACAGGTGTGTGCACATTTATTTTAAATTATTTGCATAACCTGTTGAAAAAACTCGGGAAAAGGTAATATTTTGTTGTATCCCAAACTTTAGTTAAAAACTAATAAAGCAGTAAGATCACTTTTGGTTGCCAGTTTTAATTTTTTATGGTATATTAATCTATTTCTATAAATTGCTGCACCAAAGTTTTTCTCACGTAATTGTTTTTTTTAATAATGGTAAATAAAAAGTTTGAATTAGTTAGGAGTTATCGTTAGGAAAAGAAAAGTACGTTTCGTAATAAGCTAGTTTACAACAATGGTTTTAATTTTTTGTAGTAAGTAATGATGCATCATCCATATCCCGAATACTACAGTATGCTACAATTCAAGCAGTACCTGTTACTGAATGCAATGTGACGGTGCTAACGAAAAACCGATTCTCTTCAAAAGTAATTCTGGAAACTCAAATTTGTGGTACCACACAAAGTGATGCGTGTCAAGTAAGTATACATCGGATATCGAAAAAATTAGGATATTAATTGATTAGAGATGAAATTTTACAGAAAATTAGGTATAGTTTCATCCTGTTTCAGAAACATTGATTCGGGGAAGGTACAAATGTTTAATGACATTTTTCGTAGGCCTAGAAAAGCTTTAATTATCAAGAAATATCCTGTACAGTGTTATTGATTTATAAATGGACCACCATTCTATCTGGCTTATTCGAAGACATACACAAAAAAATTAAATTCAGAAGTTGTAGAGTTTCTGGTGACGTTCTTTTAGAGAACAGAAAACAATAAAGATTCACGTGTTTGTTATCTAACATAAACGTGATATTTTATCGCAACTGATACAGTCTTGCCTGTGTTTATAGTAGCCTGGTGCGTACGGTATGCTATAAACCAAAAATCAAATAAACATATGTTTTTAAAAAATCCTATGAAAAGGTTTCCCTTTAATGTCGTTTTAAATTAATTTCCATAGTTTTTACCGTTTTCTAATAAACACCATAAAGGAAATTCCAATTTAACGAAAAGTCCTCAAATATAATTAATATTTGGAACTTAAATACCTATATACTGTAAATTCTACGCACAGTCATCTCGTATAGGTTAACTCGGAACCAACAAAAAATTAATATGTATCCTTCAACACTAAAACACTAAACACTAAAATAAAAAATAACTCTGATTTCAAAATTGTTCTTAACAATAATTTTAAGATAACTTCAATCGAATATGGTAAAAATCTTGGAGTAATTTTGGATCAGTATCTAAATTTTATTGAACATATAAAAAATATAATTAAAAAAGCATACTACAAACTAAGAATTTTATATAAATTTAAGGACTACTTAAATACCGATACTAAACTTAGGCTGGTTGATTCAATTATTCTAAGTGGATTAGATTATTGTGATATAATTTATCACAAAAATATCAGTAACGAAGATAAACAGAAATTACAAATTCTTCAAATGTTAATACTAGAAATCAGAACGCAATAGAAATACCTCAACATCATACTGAAAAATATAAGTCTTCGTTTAAATATACAGCTTCTGTAATTTTTAATAATATTCCTTCTAGTCTAAGGGGCTTAAGCTATATAACTTTTAAAAATAATATAAAAAATTATTTAGTAGGGGTAGGATTGGAAGAATGATTTCTTATAAATCAAAATCCTACCTATTTATGCCAACTAGTATACTACTGTCATTTTTTGGTTTTCATTTTTAATTTTATCAATTTTATATTTATATTTTAAATTGTTTTTATTGGCTTAAATAAACATCTTTATTATTATTATTATTATTTTAGGGGGATTCAGGTGGTCCACTACAGATTTTAAAGGAAGCAGGTGGCTACGAGCTAGTTGGAGTTGTGTCTTATGGAGTTCAATGTGGTACTAAAGTTCCGGGAATTTATACCAGAGTCTCCAAATATTTAGACTGGATAGAAGAGATTGTGTGGCCTAATGAACTGTAATAAATTAGCTAATTAAAAAATTACTGTAATTTATTTTTATATTAAAAACACGTAGTAGAGTTTACAAGTGCTATAGAAAGGACACATACTATATTTCACATTCCACATTTTTCAATATATCAGTAAAGTTATCTTCAACGATGATAACGTAAGATCAAAAAAAAGTCCTCAAAGTATGTCGTGGAATCAATTACATGTCTTCTTGAAAGATAACATTGGTAAAAGGTATAGGTGAATGAAAAATAGAACTGTGAAGTTCTACAGTTTTAATTTTTAAGGAAATTAAATATAGTAATCACGGAAGAACAAAAATCTTTTATGATCGAAAGTTACTTTAGAAATGGTAAAAGGGTTGATGGCTAGTGGGTTTATTATTATTCAGGATTTTCAAACAGAATTTCCACACATAATCATGGATTTCGACCAGTTTCGCCTAGATATGACTAGAACGGCTTTGTTTAGAGAAACAGGAAGTGTGGCTAGAAAGGAATGCAGTGGGAGACCGAAAGCTCGCACTGCACAAAAAGTAGAAGAATTGAGGCAAACTGTTAATGCACACCCACAAACCCTTATTCGGCGTTTAAGCCAGCAAGTAAATGTATCCTACGGAACCTGCAATACAATTCTGAAATATGACCTGTATATGCACGCTCATCGTCTAAGCCCAGTCCAAGATATGTTACCAAATGACAAGCCGCAGCGAATGCAATTTTCGGAGTAGTTTATGGGTAATTTGCATAATAATGAAAACGCATTTGAAAAAACGTTTTTTACTGACGAGGCATGGTTTTACCTCTTTGGTTATGTAAATTCTCAACAAATGAGAATGTGGAGTTCTGAAAATGTACATTTCTTTATAGAGAAGCCTCTGCATTCACAGAAAGTAGGCGTGTGGACGGCCATATCAAAAAGAAGGTTAATTGGACCGATTTTTTAAGGGACTCTCAATTCGGTGCGAAACCGTAATAAATTTTAGAAAATTTTGCAAACGCATTAGACGATGAACAGATGCGACAAGGCTACTTCCAGTAGGATGGCGCACCAAGTCACGTAACTTGATAATTTAAATTTTTTGGAAGAATTTTTCGAAAACCGAATCGTTAGTCGTAATATGCCATTAGGTGGCCACCATGGTGCCGCCGTGCGACTTTTATTTATGGCTACACATTAAAAACTCGATTTTCAAAATCCCTTGTGAAAATTTAGAAGACCTCCGGGCTACAATTACAAATAATTTTCAGGAGATTAACAACTCCCCCCAAAAACTTAAAATTTTTCTTCAAATAGTTTTATTAAGTAAAGAAAACACGATCAAATGGACGACATACATTGTAGTACCTTTTTGACGTCTTTTTGTAGCAATATTGCCGAGTTGTACTTCCATTTTGTATGCTAACGATGCGATAATTTGGCATTTAGACCCGTTTATCGTACAATAGGTATTTCGACAGTTTGTTATTTTACAAAATGATAACTTGCTAAAGCGTAAGGCACAAAGCCCGTTTTTTATGCTATTGGCGTTGGCACATAGACCCCTAAACACGTGATACCTGAAATTTTCTGGATGTGGCACTTGGACCCTTTTGAATTGCCACTCTTCAATTAAGAACGTGGCGTCTTCTTCGGCCGATTTGCTAACAACTATAACGGGGAATGTTTTCGTCTGTATCTTCATTATCGTGTTATTTGGCATCTTTGTCATTTTGTTGTCTAGTGAGTCCTTCATCCCCGTTAACAATCAGCTGATTGTAGATGGCTTCCTTATTTGAGTTGCCAATAGACCTAAGTTAGCAACATTTTTTACCCGGCTACGGTGAAGCCAAAAAGGAAGTGTTAGCACTCGGTAGTCGGTATGTATGTTCCCCGCAGAGCCTAAACTACTGGACTGATTTTAACAAATGAGGTGCCAATCGATTTGTCTTAAATGCGTGAGTGTCATATGTCATATCATAGATGGCGGACGTCAAAAACCTTACGTTCAGATTCACTAAGAAAGTTTAAGATTTAGTACTGGTTTAAATTAAGATCTTATAGATGATCAGTTATGTTTTGACAGGTTTTTGTCCTGTCATTGTTAATATATCGTCATTAAACACTTATGAATTATTGTGAAGTTTCAGCGATGTACTTGGTTTCCAAATGATTTTCATCTTGGAACGAGTTACTGTAATGAATTTAGTTCTATTATTGTTGAAAGTACGTACTAAAATTATCCTTTTCTTGATTAATTTTCGAAGAAGCTCAGAAATAAGTTCATAGTATAAAACTTAGTTGTCTTATTCTTACACTTGTCAGTTTAAAACTTTTGGTTGTCAAATTAGGCCGGACTAGCGTTGGAGAATCTGGCTGCAATTGTTTAAAACGAAAAATCAAATGTTGTTTTTGTCGAATAATGTATCAAAATCAAGAGCGTGAACAGTAGGAAACAAGTTCCTTTTAATAAACTTGGAAAATGCTTAGTTTCGGATATACAGAGTGGTAAATGAAATTTATTGAATTTACATAGATTTTTATTTTTTTGTTGGCTTATTATTAAAGCTAGAATAAAACGAATAATACGTTTCTGTTGCAGCCCATTTTTTTAGTACGGTCCTGCATCTTTTATCTGATTTTTTCTCACAGATCGTTGAGCCCTGATTACCGCCGTGTATAACAATAATTCATATTTTAAGAAATAATCTAACAAACAATGAGTAAAAGAGACACGGATGCGGTTAAATAACGTAAAACCCATCATCCGTTATTTGCATCAAGTGTGGTATACAACTGAAAAGCTTCATATAAAATTAAGCAAAAAAAAAAACAAAGCCAACTACGCAAAATGACAACTGAAAAGGTGGAAACAAGTTGCCTGTCTGCCAGTGAGATTTATATTCACAGTTGTATAACAAATTCTTATATACTGCCTTACTTATTCATGATAAAGGATATGTTTCACAGAACAGGCGTAGTCGCACGTCGTCAAATACCTAAATGTATTTTATTTGCAAATGAAAGCGAAGACCCTAAGGGTAAGTGGTCGGGTCTGAAGGGACCATGTTAACCATAACAATTCTAGATCCAAAAATTAGTTTCTTTCAGCATCAAACGGCCTAAACCTATTCAAAAAGAAAATTCAACTCAACGTAAGGTACACAAAACCTGGAAGAAATATTTGGAGAGTTTTTTTTTTAAACTTTTGTAGTACACTGACAACTGTGAGGAAATATTATTTTCCTGCAACACAGGAATGAATATTTCCTCACAGTTACTAGATGTATTGTAATATTGACTTTTTCTACAAGAAATCTTGTCAGAAATGTCAAACTTTTAGAACGATTGGCGGAAATAATTATTTTTTTATGATTTGACCATGTTCCACAGAGAGGGTTGCAAATTGAGATTCGTTATTTTCACTACTTTTTCAATCATCTACCCAAACTCGAAAACTTTGGGATTATAGGCTTCTGTAACTGGCTGAGGCTGCCTTCAAAGAAAGGGGATTCACCATGTTGGAAAGGAAATATATTAAGATTTGACAATCAACTTGTTCGGGTCTGGTAAGTAGGTGTATCAACTAGAACCTACTATATTCTTACGCAGGCCGCTCTACCAACTACTGCACTGGAACATTATTTGGCGCATCTTGCTCAGGTTGGGTTATATATATATATATATATATATATATATATATATATATATATATATATATATATATATATATATATATATATATATATATATATATGTAATAACGTTCTGAACGTGCCGCGTGAAATAGAGTAATGTGTTTTTTTTACGATTGCTGTAATGAAAGAACTTTGGTTATACTTTCCAAATACTATGTAGTTGTGCTGAATTAGTATTTTTCGTTTTGATTTTTAACTTTTTCTTAGCAGAAAGTTTAAGCTAGTAGGAATAACGCTTATCTCATTTATTATTATGTTATTATTCAAAAATTACTGCCACCAGCTTCCTAACTCTAAAAACGAGCGCTAAAATACTTTATAACTTATAAGTACTGTTGGCTTCATGTCACGTTTGAATAGGTTGTTACTTCTTATCTGTGTTGCTAATTGCTAATGAGCATAGAAAAGAACGAAGATAATTGTAATATTTAAAAAATAATAATGCAGAATTTGGATGATAATTTAATTTATCAATTTCCGGCCTGTTAAAGTTATAAAAGGTAATTTTTTGTTTAAGCTGCTTAGCTTGTTAACTTAAGATGGTAACCAGTTTATATCAGCCAGTCTACACAACAACACAGTTTTAAGAATTTTATTTGACCTCTGACGAAAACAATCATTTTTGTGATTGAGAAAATCTACTTATAATTAAGTACCTATAGCGTGTAATTTTAACGGTAAATTATAAATTTATGTTATGATTACCGAAAATGAGAAAATCACCAAAAATTTTTGCAAGTTATATACCTATCGTAAACCTTGGTGCACTGAAGACCCTAAAGTATTAAAAAGTCAGTGATATTAAAAACAAGTGTGTGTCTCAATGAACTTTGACAGACAAAATATTCAAAATGCGTGATACTCTGATCATCTTATTAAACAGTTATTTTCTGCTTATTAGTGTGCACATCACTGCATCTTTTGATGATCCAAGAGACGGTAATACAATATTTTGCATTTAAGTGGTAATTATAAAATACCTTTTTGATAAATTACTGTGCTCGTCCAGTATCACGACAACCGACAAGGTTAAAGCGTTGTTTGTAGTAAATTCAAAGAAGATTATTATAATCTTTGGTAAAGGTTATCTATCGCTGGTATGTTTTCTTTGGCAATATTTCTGTATTAAAATAGAAATTAAGGAAATTAACTCTCATCATGAAACTTTAAATCTTTTTAATGAATATAGTCATTTGCTTTCCTTAAAAGTTGTAAACAAATTTTAAATTTTAAAATTTTGTTACTTGTTTTTAAAAGAAAATTATTTTTGAAATAAGTAAATAATGAAGAATGAATTAATAATAAATAGTAATGCGCAATTAAGTTTTGTTTACTTGAACAAAAATCTCGGTTAAAATATATATTTTTACCTACTGACGTCGGGCAAACGGTTTATACCTAATGCCCTAACTACAGAGAAAATGACTCTAACCCTCATATGCACCATATGAGAATAAGGTGTTCCGTTTCCAACCTTGGTTACAGTTTGGTGTCCCGTTTGCACAGGTATCCTCAAAAAGCGGTAAGATACGGACTACGGTTCCAGAAAACTATGTCAACATTGTCACCGCCACAACCGGTCTAGTTAGGGTTGCCAACCGTCCTTTGTTTCAAAGGACAGTCCTTTATTTAAGTATATTGTCCTTTGACCTTTTATGAGGTACCAAAGGACATCAATTGTCCTTTAAAAACAAAATAATTTATCAATGCCTTTAAAAAAACTTAATTTAAAATAAAATAAAATAAAAAATATCCCATTAGCGCCATGTAGCAGCTGTTAACAGCACAAACATGTCCTGTTTTCGTTCACTCATAATTAACTGAAAACTGCCGAAAAACACCACAAAAAATAAATACCAAACACGGTTTAAAACAAATTTTCGAAAATAATCGTAACTTACGTTATTAAGTATTTGGTGAAGGCGCTAGTAGCGTTGTTCTTTAATTTTATATTTAATAGTTGGTCACCCTAGGTCTAGTTGGTCGGTTTTTTGATAAATAAATGTCAGTCTTTCAAGTGAAAAAAAAGCCTATGAAATCTACAGACAACGACCCATGCAGCGACCCAGGAAAATGCACACCTGCCACCGGGCGCCGGCTGTGAATGCATTAATATACTACTGGTTTTACCGTTGCTGATGGCCTTTACGTTTTAAATGCGTTATTGGCTAACGATATTATGACTATTTATGATTGGCCATGCTAATGTCACAGATGTAGGAGTAATCTGTGCTAATGTTCTATATTAATCAATTCTTCCTTAAACCACTTTTTATCAGAATACTCAGTAATTACCCACCTATAAAAATGTTTAAAAAAATATTCGGTGTATACCGATATTTTGATTCACCACCCCCACCGAAAAAGGTTGTAACTCAAGTTCAATATATTTTGAGTTTTAAACACACGCCTACCTACTCAGCAAGAAGAGACAAACATGGCAATAGCATAGACATATCTCTATGACCAATAGTTTTGTAAAAACCGAGTTTAACAAAGTATTTCAACTTGGTAATTTAACTTCAACTTTAAAATGGTTGTAATGTGGTAACCGTCTTTCTTAGTATTAGTGTGTATTAGTGTGTATACACAGACTGCTTTAGGGTTGCTCAGGATCTTTTTTGGTTCTTTTTAAAGGTTCCAAGCAAAAAACTAATCGAGTTTGAAAGTTGGTGCGTGCTCATTGTCCACTCTGTTCTTTCCTCTGCGCATGCGGAAGCCCGGGATAAAAAGTTGCACTCATCCCCTAGACTCTTTTGCCCTTAACGCTTTGTTTTGCCCTACAAAAACTACCCCACAATCGTATTTCATAATTAACAAAAGTATGTATGTAACAAGGATTGAGTATTTCATTTAGTCTGCTTATGTACAATTTTTTCTTACATCGTTACGTAAGAAATTTACAAAAAGCAAATAAAAAAAATTTGTACTCATGCGTAGTTCCTTACGTCGATTCTAATTTTGTAAACAAAGGTACATCATCCCATTTAAAATTTCAAAATAGAGAGAAGGGACTGAAAATGGAAACTGGAAATGTCAAAAATATGTTTAAGTATGTCCTATTATCTCCCTATTTTCGAGATATCGCCTTTTAACACTTTAAAAAACTCACTCTGTAGTAACAGAATTGTCAAGAACAAGACAGACATTCAATTATTTATCTTGCTAGTAAGAAGCCTACGTTGCCAGCACATCGATAATTTCACCTAAAGCTCGTAAGTATTTTAAGAAGTTATTGGTATTATTTAGACCAGTACTATATTTCTTTAAAACTAGAGATAGCATTTAAACCTTGTAAAATTTAAAACTGTTTATTTGAACTAAAATCCCTTTCTACCTAAATGCATACATTAACATTAAACGAAAAATAAGTTAATCAATAGATATTAGCATTAAAATAAAAAAAACAGTTTTAAATATACTTAACATATGGAAAGTATACAAGTTAGTTCCAAATAAGGTTACCCGGTCAACGATTTATTTAAAAATAAACAACATATGAATTAATTTAATGTTCTTTTGTTTTATCTTCGTTGGAAGGCAGGGAACATAGATTTTTTTAAAAATTAACGGTTTTATTATCGTGGCAAACAGAATTGGAAAGTTTTGCAAACTGGTCTGTAAACCCAACCTAACGTTTCTAAAAGTTGCATAAATTTGCAACCTTTTTTGTTACTTGGAAGTTTATTTTATTTGAAGAAGCGTTTTTTAACAAAATTTCAAAAGCTTTCAAAAAGAGTTCAAGTGTATTTTATCTAGTATTAACAACCATCTACCTAGTCGGAAATCAAGACAAATTGACAATGGTAAACTGTATCCTTCCGAAAAAAATTCCGAAAGTTTTTCAAATTTGAAAAAACATTTTGAAATAGCTCATTTTATATTAAATTTGCGAAATATCACTTTTCTTACTCTAAAAAAGTTGTTGTCACGCAAAAAATCCGCCAAGGCCTACAGAAAAATTAAACTTTTGTTTTTGTTAGCATTGTTTTCGAACATCATCTCAGCTGACACAAAAACATTAGCTCAATAGTCACATCAGCTGGTAAAAAGAGTGGTTTTCTCTTCCAAGCCAGAAGGTAATTCTACCCTTCTAACTTATACACTCTCTACATTTCCCAAATAAAACCTAACCTAAACTATTGCTACCACATCTTCGACACTTAACATTATTGATTCTATCCAAAAGAGAGCCATTCATGTTGCAAACTCTGTGGAAAGGTAAAAGATATGGATGATTGGAACCCTAGAAAATTTCGTCTCTATAAGCGTTTCTTTAAACCAAATCACAAAAAAACTAAACCAAATATTAAATTTTTTGAACGCCAATAAGATGATATCCATGTGGGTGTGCAAAAGATATTTTTATGTAGAAAAAAATTCTAGACAAAATTAGAGTCAAATGAAAACGGTCAAAAATCAAGTTCGTAGGCGTATTTAAAATATTTATTGTTACTTTTCAAATTAAAAATATCTTTCGCATAATCTTCAAACCTTACAGAATACAAATCAAAGAAGTTTGTTAAATTTCATTAATTAACATGGTCAAGATTTGGTTTAACAGATGGTAATGTTTTGTAAAATTTTTAGTCTCGGAAATCGATCAAAAATATTTTGTCTGTGGTTTACGTCTACACTTGTTTATAGGCCCAAGCCTCGTTCAGAGAGGGAATTAATACAGATTTGTTGCTTTATAGTATACACATATTACTACATAATAAAACAGAGATTTCGTTTGTCTGTCTGTACGTCAGAAAGTGTTAGGGCGACTGAAATGCTTAAAAATTCGGTCTTTTCGGAAGGATCTTTTAACTCAAATCACAAAAAATCCAATCAAAATATTAAAGGTTTTTTAAGGTTAATGGAAAGATAACATCCATGTGAATGTGCGAAAATTTTTATATGGCATAAAGTATCTAAAAAAATTATTAGCCAATGAAAACGTGCAAAAATTTCGTTCGCTTAATAAAAATATTTATGTCTATTTTTTTAAGTCAACAGCACTTTCAAACAATCCTTGCGGAATCTAAAATAAAAAAGTTTGTTTAATTTAATTAATTAACATGGTCAGAATTTGGGTTAACAGATAGCAATGTTTTGTAAAATTGATGATCTCTGAAATCGATTTAAAATATTTTGTCCTGTTTAATGTGTACATTTATTTTTAGGCACAAGCCTTGTACAGGGACGGTATGGCTATGCAATTGTTTCTTTATATTTACATGGTCATGGTCCTATTTACCCTCCTGAACTTTCTTTTATGGTGCCAGTGACTACCAGGCGCGGCCCGTGAAATTTTAAAGTTGTATATCGTCTTCCCCACCAGCGTTCACGATTATTAGACGTGTGCCTTTTGAAACAGGCTGTCTTACACCTTTGTCTGCTTCATCGCTCCAAGCATTTAGGTGTGTATGTGATGAATATACATTTCATCCATATAAACCATCGGCCATCTTTCTGCACGATTATGTTTCATTTGGTTTCAAAACTGACTAATTCCTGTAGCAACTGAAATACGCTCGTGAACCTTACCAATTAATGTTTTTTTGCATCTGCTTCTTGTTTCATAAATTATATCAGAGAATAAATGATTTCATGGCTTTGACCGTTTAACACTCGGTTTTTAACTTTGCTCTTAAAAGGCATTATTATAAATTTATAAAAGATAAAAAGTAGGTACTACTTTTGTCGCAGACTGTACCGATGTGTGCGGTTCAAAGGCATGAAGAATAATGAGATCCCTGATAGCCCCGCCCACCTGTTTACTGCGCACCCCAAGGTCAAGGCTCATGCTAGAATGCATGACCTGTACTTCGGTGCTATACTACTGGCAATCTCGGCCAAAAATGCGATGTTTTAATTTTACTTATTTTTATTTTAAGGAATTTTTAATTATTTACTGCAACGTATGAAAAAACTAGTGAAGTGGCTTAAAAATTTTGGTGTCCTCTATATTCTTACCTAACTCGTAGAGTTAGGAATGACTTTCTTATTAGCTCTGTTCGCAGAGAAATCATAAACCGATCAGCGCCAATCAAGTTTCAGCTATTTGGTCACATGACAGTTTGCGGACTGGTTTCCAGTAATTTTATTGGCTCTGACTAGTTTGTGATTCTTCTGCGAACAGAGCTATTATGAAAGCTTATTGAAGCACGAATTTATCAATATATATGATGTATTTTTAATGCATTTTTCGGGAAAAACGCTTGCTGTCCCCCAACCCTCATCACCAAAAGGATCGCTCAAAAAAATCTGAAGAAAAATCATGAACATTGATAATGCGGTGTAGACTGAGCCAAAATTATCACGATCGAAAAATTTTAGCGCGATCAATTGTCATAAACAATTTAATTGTTTATTTCCTTATAACTGATGAACCATTGGTTTTAGGAAAAAAGTTTTTTAATAAAAAATATTTCTTACGATATAAGGAACAACTTTCGTCCTTACGCGTTTTTAAAAACTTTTAATTTGGCTCACTCGGAACGCTCCCCACTCAGCTCCGCGCATCCGCGATGTATTTCAGCTTTGGTGCCGTCGGTGGCGGGTAGCGCGGCAGATGGTTGTGCAAGTATAGCTTGCATTTGACCAAGTTTTTTTATTTATTCTCGGGTTTTTTTCTTGTTCTGTTGTTTCAAGCGGACATGCTCATAATTATTCTCCTTCGTTGTGAATCGAGACACAAGCATTCCATATGCAGTAATGGAAAAAAAAGGTTGTGATTTTGTGATATATGTTTTCCCCCTTTTTTAGATTACACCCGTAACTGTGTGTGTCGTGATTTAGTTTGAGGGGCACAAGCACATGTCCTGATAAAGCCAAACTACCTTTTTCCCTTATTCTGCTTCTTTTCAGCGGACATGCTAATAATACTAATACTTCTCCTTTGTTTTGTATAATGATCCGCGATGGCTTCTACAACCTTTCTGTTTTCCTTTCCTTTGACTTATAGGATGTTATGGCAGGTAGCTATACTGATTGATGCACTGAAAATAAAGCACAGTTTAAAGAATATATATATTCTGTAAACTTTGAATATAGGGTCTTTTATCCGAAGCCACAAATGGGGATTTGTGGTCCTTGCCTTTTTTCCCTTTGTTTTCGGTTTTTACACCCCACACCCTAAACAGCAGCGTGTGTCTCGACTTATATTCAGGGACACCACCCTATTTGTAGCCCTGATGAAGCCAATAAGCAGAAATACCTGTTGGAGGGGTTATACCATACTACCTCTTTTTACAATAAAAAGCAAGGCTTTCTTTTTAAACAGTATTTCAACCTGGACTTGACCGAAGATATTTTTATTATTACAGAATACCGCGAACAACACTTTTTTAAATTAAATTTGCAAGAAAAATTGATAATAACATAAATTGAGGTCAACATGATGGAGTTTGTATACAGGGTGTCCGAATAGTCTTAGTATGGGCAAATATTTTTGCTATTAGGAAAGATAGAGACAACAAATTTTAGGTGTATCTTATTGGCTAATAAATCTACTTTTTCATGATATTTAACTTTTTCAACCCTCTTAAGATGCGACGCTAGGGAGTTGAGGTCAAAAATTTTAAAGGCAACCCTATGCCGTGTGGTACCTTATTTTAAAGGTCTTTAAAAAAGAAACATTTAAACGCAAACCCGAGGTCCGTATTTTAATTCATTTTGAAATGGCAAGCCTTTAAAAATTAAAAATCGCGAAAAAAAAGTACTTAAAAATTTAAATACCTTTATTATTCTCCTATTACTTTAAAAGTTGTTCAGAATGACCACCATGACCTACTTGACAGTAATAAAGTCGATTGGAACTCACTTCCCACATTTTTTCACAAATTTTTGTTTTATTTTTTAGAAGGGTCTACCTGCCAAAAACTTGGTTTACCAGGAATATGTACACTAGTTCAGAATTGTCCAGCAGCGTTGGTTAAGTTGAAAAAGAAAGGCTACCACGACCTGGGGCGTTGTGGCTTTGAAGGAGATTCAGAAGTATGTTTAAGAATATATTTTTTTCAATTACTTCAAGCGATTAAAGTAATGTAATAAAAAAAACTGCGTCATCATTGTATGCCTTAACACACTTACGGGCATAGAAATCAACCAGAATCAATCAGAAAAGGCCATTGTGATTGAAGTATGCTTAATTTAAACGGCGTTTAACACTTACTCAGTAGTGTAGTAGACACGCAGTTTTGCTACTGCATATTATTTTAAAATTGTTTTAATGTCTATTTTAAATTGTTTCGTCCGATACATTAGTGTCTATATGTCAATATATAGTTTACTGCATGTCTGTAGTACATGCGCACAGGCCCCAAAATTTATCCTATCAAAACTCAACAAATATAATAATTATGCCTTATAAGAAAAATATTCGGCAACACTATAAATATCCATTTCACTTAAGAACACTTTTAAAGAACTCTTAAACGTTGACTCTTTTTCAATATTTCGTATATATGATTATATAATTTTATAGAGGATATATAGGGACCCTCAGTAGCCTGTTTCGTGCGACATAATGGGACATATAAATTTTTCGGCGAACGCGTTTTATATAAATTTACTTCACTACATACTTTATATAAAGACAAACTTTTCTTAACATGTACAAGACATTGAAATATATAAAGAGCAACGCAAGTTAAAATACCATATTGCCTAAACAACGGTCTGCAAGAGGAGCCATAGAGAGCACCTAGCATAATACGTAGGACACGCTTTTGCATGATCAACACTCTAGATAAATATCGGGATCCACCCCAACATAAAAGTCCATAATTAATAATTGGTTCAATACAACCAAAATAATATTGTAGCATTGTTCCTTGGCTTACGATGTTTCTTAACAATGATACGTGGTAATTTTTACTGCCAGTCTATTTACAAAGATATTTGTGCCGTTTTCAACTGAGAATACTGATTTAATTTTACCTGATCAGTCGGATTTAAATTATCCGATTTTCAACGGGGTGAGAAAATTATTCGTCACCGTCTCAAATTATCCACAAATCAGATAATTATCCGCTAATTGGCAACACTGCTGACGAGGTAATTTTTTGATACATGTAGGTTGCAGGTCTGCGAGGATAGGAGTTTTCCACCGGCTGATTTTTCAAGGCGCGACGTTGTCAGATGTTTTACGGCGAAAAAACTTCCAAGTGATTTTCTTTTTCTAATAATTAAGGGGTGTATTTCTGGTATTTTGCTGAGAACAATTGTACCTCCAGCCAAAAAAATTTTATAATTATTTTCGTGGTACATTAACTGAAAACCTTGAACGAAGATAAAACTTTAAGTACAATTTTTAGGTAAACGGTTGGTTCCCGACCGCTGGTATATAAGACTTTTACTCTGATTATACTTTCACTCCTTACAATTATTGCACTCATATACCCCTTTCACCCTGTATGAGAATATTTCATAAGCTTTTAATGACGACTTATTTACAATGACAGCACAAAAACCTGTCAAATTTTATAATTATTTTCGTGGTACATTAACTGAAAACCTTGAACGAAGATAAAACTTTAAGTACAATTTTTAGGTAAACGGTTGGTTCCCGACCGCTGGTATATAAGACTTTTACTCTGATTATACTTTCACTCCTTACAATTATTGCACTCATATACCCCTTTCACCCTGTATGAGAATATTTCATAAGCTTTTAATGACGACTTATTTACAATGACAGCACAAAAACCTGTCAAAAACTAACTAATAAACTAGAAAATCTTAATGTAAACCGATACCAACATACCAATCAATGTGGTGAACACCGCAGTGCATTTTTCCAAATTTATGTTCAGATACTTACTCCACAAAGCATTCTTTTTATTTTTAAAGGTATTCAAATAGAAAGAAAACCTGTTAGACGGCTTTTTGAAATCATGAAAAATTTAAAAAATACTGGTTAACAGAAAAGTTTACAATTACAAGCTTTCTTCATATACTAGATAGTTTGCTGTCCCGACCTTTCAATCCGAAATCCCGGGTTGGAAACCACCACAATGTACGGTTTTGTTTTACCTGGCCCAACATCTGATGACAACAAACATCGAGAGCGACTGAAAACCAAAAGAAAATGCGAAAAAGGTAAGTTTCTAATAATTACAAGTTTTTTAAAGTATAAAGTTTCTATTTTTGTCTATTTTCCAATTCAAAAGTCAAATATTTAGGAGGAAAAAGGTAGCATATCCATATTGAGATTTCAAGCACACCCGGAGTTCCAAGTGACTATGCAGGGTGTTCCATATCGTTATGTTAAAATTTTAGGAGCATAAAATAGACTTAATTCTCTGACTAAAACTAACAAAAGTGGTGGGTCGATCTTTACAGGCCTTTGAGATTATAAACAGTAATAATCAGATTTAAATTCGTAAACCAAATAAAAACTGATCGTATTTCTTATTTTTTTGTGTCTGTTTTATTGTGTGAAAATGCCTTACCGATTTTCTTCGCAAGAATATGCCAATATACATTTCATTTATGGGTATTGTTGTTAAATTTGTCAAATTCAGTGGTATTGCAAAGGGAGTGCACGTCAAGCAGTTAGGAAATACTGACATGGGTTTGCAAATAGACGAATCGGCGTCATTTGCGGCGTCATCATCAATAACTTCTATGCGCGAAACGGTTGAATTGAAATTACAGAACATTTTTGGAAGTACACAGAGAGTGCGGATTGCGTGGTTATTTTTTCGACAGAGGAGTGAATTTGTCAGCAGATTTAGATTAAGAAGATGCTGTTACTAGGGATCCAACTACCAGTGTACGCCGAATTAGCAGGCACAAACGACTGTTTGGCAAATTTTAAAACGTGAATGCCTACATCCATATATCATTATTGAAAGGTGCAACGTTTGCTGGAGGCAGACTACCATCGTCGTCTGGTTTATCCTACCTAGATCCTAAGGCAGTCACGGCTAAATTTTAATTTCTGCAGAACAGTCCTTCGGATAGATGAAGCTTCAGTTACGAGATGCGGTATCATAAATCTGAGAAACCTACATAGGTGGGAAGTGGAACTAGAACTAGATTTTTCGTTGATCATAAGAAGACATGTGGTTTCAAATATATGCTGCACCAGCACATTTCGGAATTTCCGTCCGGAATTTCATTAACAAGAATTATCACGATGGATTGGTCGTGGTGGTCCTGTTGTATGGCCACCTATATCCCCTGATCATGATCCTCTAGACTTTTATTTGTGAAGGTACATGAAGATTTAGTGTACCCAGAAGTTTCAGATACCAGAGAGAATATAAACTATAGAATTATTACAGTTGCACATTTTTAAAGGAAAAGTACCAAATAAATTTTTGATTTCTTTGATGAATTATCAGGCTCCCGCTTTCGCCAAAACGGCTGCCGTAGGAGTTTTTGAAAAATCTCAGAGGGGAAGTCATTTGCTTTCTCCCAACTTAATATACCTATGTCACTACTAGAATCTTCTCTTCATATACATATGTACACATGTTAATCCATTTATATTCAGATAAAAACGTTCTTTTACCCTTTGGGTGGTTACCAATCATTGTTTTTTTTTACATTTTAGCATGTGATAAGATTTATGCTGATAATAAAATTGTTCCCGGTATAGGGAAAAACATACTTAATGGTAAAAACGCATCAGTAGGACTGTTCCCACATGCGGTAAGTTTAAAATTAAGCGAATTATTATCAGATATTCCATTCAACCGTTTATGTAGAACATAGAATTTCGTCTAGGGGGTATCGCAACGTTCACCTCGATCTACACAAATATATATATATATATATATATATATATATATATATATATATATATATATATATATATATATATATATATATATATATATATGTATATATATATATATATATATATATATATATATATATATATATATATATATACCAAAAGAAACGTACACTATCAAAATCTCTAAACCCGCGAAAACGGAACGGTTTGTCATCTTAACTTACCAAAATTCGACCATTTTTTTATTCATACCTTCTGTCCATTTGGACTGATATACATATTTTGCGTTTTTTCGAAAATATATTTTCGATACAGTTATTCGAAAATTAGGGATGTTTTCAAACCTATTTTTTTACGGAAATCAACTTTTCCAATTTTTTTTAACCACTTTTCGAAATTACATTCTTTTAAGAAAACATGTCTTTAGAAAGTACATTTTTAAAATCATTGTTTCGAAAAAAAAAATATTTTTGTCATTTTTTCATTGACATTTTCTAACCCAGCAGAGTTCATACTTTAAATTTAGAAGAACTACGTTTTCTACAATATATTTTCCGAAAACGTATTTTTCAAAGATTCTTTAAAACAACATATTTTCGAGAAAATTTTGCAGTTCCATTTCCGAAAAAGCGTCTTTCGAAGGAGCTGTTTATTATGTACTTAATTGAAGATAAAAAACTGTTTGTTGAAAAAGAAGAACAAATTGTTTGATTTATATGAAAATGCAAATATTGTAGCATTTTTTTATTTATACCTACCTTATGCTCATTTACGAGTATATTACGTGTATAAAAGTACAGTTTTTCTAAAACAAATTAAAAAAAAAATAAAGAACTTTTTCAAAATACATTTTTTCAGAGAACATTTCGTCGAAATTTAATTTTTTCAAGCACTTTAAAAAAGTAATTTACGGGAAAATAACATACCAAACCTAAGGAAACCTGATCAAACCCAAAAAAGGTGCATTTAGGTTTGTTCGGGATCTTTTTTCGTCATTTATTCATTGACATTTTCCAAGCTACTAGAGTTCATAATTCAAATTTTTAATAGGTACCTACCGGTTTCGAAAAAATATATTTTCGGAAAATGTACCTATTTTTTAACCGACTTCGCGAGGAGGTTATTATTTCGACATGTGTGTGTCATAATTGATATTTTTTTGATTTCTTTTTATGTAAGTCCACGCATAATTCTTGAACGGATTAACCGATTTCGATAATTTTTTTTGTTTTGTATATAATTTCTTTCGAATGGTCCCATTTTAAGGGTTTTTTGCTGAGGTGGGTGGAAACCAAAAAAAAAATTCGAAAGACTAAAAAAAACTCTTGAAATCGACAATTTTTGCGTGTGTACTTCGGAATGGAATCAATCATTTCTCTCCGTCGTGTTTACCAGGCGCGGCCCGTGAAATTTTAAAGTTGTATATGTCTGTTGCTACTTATGGGACCCAGGCCAAGTTCAGGTTTTTTGATAGTGAGCCTACTGAGAATGTTTTGGTAGAGAAAAAAAAATACTTTGTAGTTTGCGAAAAAAAGTTGAATTTTTGAATTGACCCACCTGGGAAAAATATTAACACGCTTAGGTATTTTATTTATTATTTTTTCTAAACAAATTTTACATCATTTTGTCGACAATTCTTAAATTTTAAGACAAAAAAAATGTGTTAGTAGAAAGTTATAGTCATTTGAATTTTTTCTCAAATTATGTTTTAGGTTTAAATGACTATAACTTTCTACTAACACATTTTTTCGGAGTTACTGAGGTCTGAAAATCCATCCATGGACATTACAAATTTAAAGACAGGGCGATAAGATGAAGGGAAATGGAGAATAGGTGAAATAAAAACAAAGATTTTTTTTCAAAAAAATTAACCGACTCCACAAAAGAAAAAGCACTAAAAAGTATGAAATAAAATTTTTACGTATTTATATGGTATATGGTTAATGGTAAACTTAATTTTGTTCAAAGTTAGATAACTACTAGTACACCGAAGTTCTAAACTTTGAAGTCGGCGCAATTTTCCAGTATAAGGATCTGTAATAGTAATTCATAAACAATTAATACGAAATTGCACTTACTTTAAAGTTCAGAACTTTTGTGTACAAATTACTAAAAGTCTGACGCAATTAGGCTGATCCTTAGGCTCAGTAATAAATAACTAAACATATTGATAGTTTTAGTAGTTATTTAAAGAAAACCCTTTTGTTTTCAATGCAGACGTTTCGATTCATTTAAAATCGTCCTCAGGGCTCAAAACGCGGGTTTTCCGTGTTAAAAATATAATGAAATTTTTAACACGGAAAACCCGTTTTTTAAGCCCTGAGGACGATTTAAAATAAATCGAAACGTCGGCATTGAAAACAAAAGGGATTTCTTTAAATAACTGTCCTGATCGCACTAACACTACCAACTATATCATACAACTGGCCACTAAGCTTTTCAAGTAAGAATATTACTCTCTATTAACAATAGTTTATTAACGCATTATCCTCAAGGATTCCTAGTTACCTAACTTTAAACAAAATTAAGTTTACTAGTAACCACAGTTATAAATAACTACGTAAAAATATTATTTCATACTTTTTAGTGCTTTTTCTTTTGTAAAGTCGGATAATTTTTTTGAAAAAAAAAATATTAAAAATTATTTTTTGAAGACTTTTTCAAAATATATACTTTCGAAATACGTGTTTCCGAGAAAATATTTCATAAATCCGTTTTCAAGAAAGCATCTTTGAAAACGCTGTCAGGACATTTTTGAAAAAATGTACGTTCGAAAAACAAATGTGTGCCCCCTTAAATCCGCCACTGGTAGAACGGGCACATGTTAAAAATCCGAAATTCTAAGAAATTACAAGAGTGATCATTGAAGAAACAAGATTGTATTCTTCATCCTCCGTGAAGAGATACTTTTTTGTGTTACTGGCTAAATTGAGTGTCCAGTAGAAAAAAGTAAGATATTTTGCATGAAAGTAAACATAATACCTATTGTGACGCAGGATAAACACTTGCGACTGTTTATAACAAGCGATGTACTCAAAAATACTAACCAATATCAAAAATTAAGAACTTTTTCTCTTTGTCTAAACAATGGCAGTAAAATAAAGATTTAGGAAAACAGCCCATTGTCATCAACTATTTAATCTGTAAGCTTTTTAAATTAAAAATATATCATATAATGCATTCAGCATTAGCAAAAGTGATATTTTATATATCATATGACCCTACTAGCTACAAAATAAGATATTTCCTAACTGAAGAGCTGAGTGGAAGCTGTTATGGTATTAGGTTAAACATGTTAACATATCACCTTGTCCAGTCAGCTCTTTAATTGGTTAATTAAAGAATAGTTATGAATTTGACATGCTGTATCATTTTTACAGGTGGCTTTAGGCTTTGAGAAAGACGAGACTGAAATACAATGGAAGTGCGGGGCATCTTTAATATCCTCCAGATTTTTACTGACAGCCGCTCACTGTTTTACGTGCAACGCATGTACAGATCCAAAAATAGCTAGACTTGGAATAATTGACATAACGTAAGAACATGAAATATTTTTATTTAAAAGCTTTACAAAACTAAATCCCTTGCAGGTGGGGTCGCTTAGTAACGCGCATCTGTCGAACCACTACCACAGATTTACTGTGCCACTACTTCACACGCATCTATACGATACAATAAAAGGAAGATGATACCAAACCATGTCAAATTCGTCCGGGTTCTCGCATGACGTCACGTTGTGAGTTATTTTTGAAATTTATAACGCGCAAAATAGAGTTTATCTATAGTTATAGGCTATTTTATATAAATTCTATTGCAATATACTTTGTCTCCTGCTTATAATACAAATTGTAAAGTATATAATCTAAAATAATCATGAAAATAAAGGGACAAATTAATTCAAAATAATAGATATTGGTAAATTGCCTGCTAATTGCGTTCTATGTATTTATTTACGTGAAAAGAAAAGGTAAATAATGTTATAAAATAAAACCAGAGAAAAATAAGACAGAGAGAATAATATCTCTTCTTCCCGCCAGTTCGACAACGCGGTGGCCTTCAAACGGCAACATCCCGAGATTGGCGCGTGTGATTCTCACAATACATCCCGACATTAGCCAGTAGCAACACGACGAGCAGAGAGAGTTTTCTGCGGAGAGTCTCAATACTTACTCTCACTGTGCTTTATAATAACCCAAAATCTGCAGTGCACGCCCGTGGCAGCTTATTTGAACGTCGGTTTGGAGGTCATCGAAAGCAAATCGTATTTATGAATGACATCTGTACGAGATATTATTCTCTCTGTCTTATTTTTCTCTGATAAAACTATGCCTAATAATTAAGATACTAATGTTTATTTAGAGGCATATTCTTATTAAAATATATACCTAGAGGACTAGAGAGTCTTCCGAAAATATGATATTATCTGATAAAACTATGCCTAATAATGAAGATACTAATGTTTATTTAGAGGCATATTCTTATTAAAATATATACCTAGAGAGTCTTCCGAAAATATGTTATAAATAAGAATTTTGATTTTTCCTCTAATTTGTCAAATATTTTTTACGATGAATAACATCTGCATGTTTGCGAACGAAAACATTTGTTTTTTTTTTTAGTTTTTTTACACTTTAAATCGTAAATTATTAAAAATTATTGTATTTTTGTATTCTTTGATTTTTCAAACTTAAAAAAAATTTAAAATACCAAAAAGCCAAAATTATCTAAATTTATGAAATTAGGTAAAGCAAGAAATTATTTTGTAAGAAAATAGCCTTTTTTCAGTCTCTGTCGTATTTTCTCGGTTAAAGCCTGGTGATTCGTTACCGTGGAGGTTTTTAGCAATTGTTTGTCACGGTAAATTTTTTTATTGAAGCGAGTTTGTAAAAACATTAAACACATTTGACATTCATAACATGACACAATTCATGCTTTAAATTACCTTCATACTCATTTTCGTTAAAATGTCTAGAACAGATTCTAGCATTTTTCACATTAAACTTATCTTCCCGTTTGCACAGACGCTTCCAAACACTGTGTTTCTTTGTTTTTGGAGAAGCCAAAAGCTTTAATATCGGATCAAATCAAAGCCCTTGCATTGATTGTCCACATTACAACTATACACAACATACCTCATTTTCACATTTAAACTCTTAAAAGTGATATAAAAACACCAAAAAAGAACTTTAAAACATAACGCGATCTTAACAAAGACGTGTCTCGTTTACAAAATATGGCGGAATTACTCACAGCGTGACGTATATGGCCACGCCTACCTGCGCGGTGTCATATCTTCTTTTATTTGTATCGTGGTAACCAGTATATTGGCGACTCAAATTAAGAATATGGCGTCATTTTCAGACGATTTGCTAACGAGGAATGTTTTCGTTTCGTCTTTGTCTTCATTATCGTGTTATTTGGCATCTTTATTAATTTTGTCGTCTAGTGAGCCCTTCTTCCCCGTCAAAAGGCAAATGGCTGCAGCTGGTTTTCTTAATTTGACTCGCCAATTATGTATCAGAAAATGATAATTTTTTTGTAAGCCCGGCTCCAATGATAAAGCTTGTCGCGGCTACAAAGCTGCAGCGATTTTTTGTTGCCGACAGTGGTTGCACATGCGTTCACAGGAGGACGCAGTGTAGCTCCAATTTTACAGTAAAACGCTTGTCTACTACATGAGATTAAAGCAAATGTTTCCTTTTGTGCTTGTGTTTAATATATGGCGTACCAAAATAAACTTTGCAAGTATAAACCATAGGCTAAAGAAAATAAGATTTAATAGTTCAAGATTGTGACTGACACAAATATAAGTTGGCAAGACAAAAATCACAAGAGAACTTACAAAATTGTGGCAACAGGTTACACCAAAATAGAACACCTTATATTTCCATGTAATTATGTTGCTGCTGCTAATTGCACAGTATGTATGCCCAAAAATGCTGCAATTTTAATGCAGCCTACGAACTGCCTCGACAAAGTGGCACCGTGAGAAGCGAGCTTTACATAAATAATGCTTAAGATTTTATTGATAGAATAGACTACTTTAAAAACTGAAAGTGGCAAATTATAGCAATAAATTTCAAAATCTAAACTAGAATAATTTAAATATTTGTTGTTTTTAGTGACAATGAATCTGCCCAGGATATTGATGTAAAAAGTGCTGTTGCTTTCCCAGATTATGATCCTATTTCAAAACATAATGATATTGGTATTATAGAACTTGTGAAAGATGTGACAATGACGAAGGTTATCTATCCCGCGTGTTTGTACACTGGAGCAGATGATCCTATAGGGCTACAAATAATTGGGTGGGGACAGACAGGTGTGTGCAAATTTATTTTAGATTATTTTCATAATCTGTTTAAAGAAACAAAGGCGGTCTTTTGTTGTTTCCTAAATTTTACTTCAAAACTAATCAAGAAGTACCTAAGATATTTTTTGTGGTCAGTTTTTATTTGTTGGTCGATTACGTTTTCGCGGATCTTGGTGAAATTAAGTGAAATAGTTCCTTCATACTCAAGTCAAACTTGTGTTTGGAATAAAGGATTAATTTTTCTAACCACGTTAGTTAACTTGTATAATTATTTTGTAGATTAATTGTCATTTTTAATAATCAATTATCTGGCCACTTAGGTGTTTGAATATTTTTTACTTGAATTATTTTCTCTACATTTCCCTTTTTGTTTGATTGGGTAAGTTCTCCAATAAAACTTAAATTATTTTATTATTATTTTCCCTTAATAAATTATTTAAAAATTGTTTTAACGCGAAGTTACTTTATTTTTAATCATTTCATTTTTGTGTTGCAAAATTATTTTTAAGAATTTCTTCTCGTATTTACAAATATAAATCCTTTGTAAACATTTTTCAATATTCACCTGCCTTCATTATTTATTTACACTGCTTTATACCAGGCCAAGTTCAGGTTTTTTAATGGTGAGTCTACTAGGAATGTTTTGGTAGAGAAAAAAAATATTTTGTAATTTTCGAAAAAAAGTTGAATTTTTGAATTGACCCACCTGGGAAAAAAATTAACAAGCTTAGGTATTTTATTTATTATTTTTTCTATACAAAATCATTTTGTCGACAATTCTTAAATTTTAAGAGAAAAGATGTGATAGTAGAAAGTTATATATATTTAATTTTTTTTTAAATTATATTTTAGGTTTAAAAAAATTCAAATGACTATAACTTTCTCCTAATACATTTTTTTGTCTTAAAATTTAAGAATTGTCGACAAAATAATGTAAAATTTGTTTAGAAAAAATAATAAATAAAATATCTAAGCGTGTTAATTTTGTTCCCAGGTGGGTCAATTCAAAAATTAAACTTTTTTTTCGCAAATTACAAAATATCTTTTTCTTTACCAAAACATTCCTAGTACGCTCACTATTAAAAATCCTGACCTTGGCATGCGTTCCATAAGTAGCAACAGAGATATACAACTTTAAAATTTCATGGCCCGCGCCTGCCTTATACAACTGCTTATAGGCCGTGTCAATACAACCATATTTCTTGTTACGAAAAAGACGATATCCATATGGGAAGTGACTTCTTGATCCCTTCATTTGACAAGTGGTATAAATGACAATTCCACGTTTTAAGGTTTCAAAAAGTTGAATTTGAAAATTTTTACCTGGCCTTGGAAGAGTTGTAGAACAAAATTATCAAGCCAAAACAATTACAAACAATAACATTTATTTTGGAACCTTCGTAATATAATTTATGTTACCGTAAATCCCAAAAAAAAACTTTTAAATTCGTCAATTAGCAGACCGCTGAACAGCAAAAAATATAGAATTCCTCGCGACAGTATATGATACTCTCAACAACAATTCAAAAATATTCATTTTCTTGAAACTCCAATCGATAACGTTGCATCTCAAATACGGTTCAAAAACTGCCTTGACTACGATTAGCAAAAAAAATTGACTCTGGAAAGACCAGGAAGTACAGGTCATGTGATATCTGAATTAATATATTACGTGACAAGCTGTTTACTGTAGGTCAACGCGAAAGTACCCTATTAGCTCAACAGACTTATTATTCTCTAACTGATTTAAGCTGTGTGCCGTTGTCAAACCTGGTTAACCACTCGATACATGCGGTAAACCAATGGTAACGCTGGATCCTGAAAATCCGGTTTTACTACGGAACGCAGATCGGTCGTTTCTGTTACCTGGCAAATTATCAGGGATCAGTGGATCACATAACCTAACCTATACCTTAATAGATATCTTCTACAATTTTTGTATTATTTTTTCCTAAATGGTACTTATACATGTATGTTTTACTTTAGACATTGTCTTCAATTTTAGTTATAAAGTTAAATGATATATTATTCTATTTGTATAAATTAAGGTACCAATTATTTTTTTAACAATGGCAACAAAAAGCTTGAGTTTGTTAAGGACCTTTCGTAATAAGTTAGTTTACAATGGTTCAATTTTTATTAGTAAGTAATGACGCATCATCCATATCCCGAATACTACAGTATGCTGAAATAGAAGCAGTACCTATTAGAGACTGCAATGCGACAGTAACAAGGAAAAACAAATTCACTTCAAAAGTAATTCTGGAAACTCAAATTTGTGGTACCACAACAAGTGATGCGTGTCAAGTAAGTAGTTTATCAGGCATGGAGGAAATTAGGAAATCGACAGGTAACAGATGAAATTTTACAGAAAATTAGATATAATTTTATCCTGGTTCATAAGCATCAATTCGAGGAAGACGCAAATGTCTGATGACATTTTTCGTAGCCCTGTGAAAGCTTTAATTATAACGAAATATCCTATTCAATGTTACTGATTACACAGGCCCACAAAAAAAGTTTAATGTTCGGTAGGGGTAGGGTGGCCCCAATGTATTTTGAGCTCCTGGACACTAATTTGACATCAGAATTACTATACTCCATGAGGTCAGAATTTTTTTTCTCAAAATAGCAAAAAATGGTGCTTCGTTCTGATGCAAAGCTATATTTAACTCAAACATGACTCGGTGATATCATGAGAAAAACTGCGCGTGCGATTGATGAATTGATTAAAACGAATAAGGGAATCCAAAACGTGATCCAATATGACGGTTGTGGGCAAACATAAATGACATAGTTGTTTTCCATACGAACAGTTATGAACAAGGATTTTATTTTTGATAGTTTTTGAGGGTTGCGTTTCTTAAAATTTGCATTATTTCTCTTTTACGTGACTTGCCTACCCTGAACATTGTTTATTTAGCAATGGCTAGTCTTTATCTGCAGAATTTATTAGCAGAAAGTCCTGACATTGGCGAGAGGTAAGGTTCCTTCTATTTAAAACTGACTTAAAATGATTATCTGTGTATGTCTCTGAAAATAATCAAGTGTTTTGTGTTCTCGGGTATCTACATAAGTTAAAACTCATTGGTTCTTTAGATCCTTTTACTTTAACAGATATACATATAATATATATATATATATATATATATATATATATATATATATATATATATATATATAAATGTAAATGCGAAGATTTACTTCTTCGCTAGTGCAGCGAAAAGGCCGTGAATGAAAAATAAAAATAATGAGGACTATCTTTGATTCTGGTCTGGGTGACCTCCTGCTATCGATTTCTGGGCCCTTACCCATCAGCGGGCAGGCTTACACCCAGGGTGGCTGAAGAACAGACCACGATTTGACCAGAATCAAAGATAGTCCTTATATCCAAAATGTTCGGAAAGGATGGGTAAGATGTAGTGGCTCGCGCCAACTAGTTCACCCAGTGTTGCTCCAAAAATGTTTGGCTGCTAACACAATATACTCGCAGCCAAACATTTTTGGAGCAACACTGGGTGAACTAGTTGGCGCGAGCCACTACATCTTACCCATCCTTTCCGAACATTTTGGATATAAGGACTATCTTTGATTCTGGTCAAATCGTGGTCTGTTCTTCAGCCACCCTAGGTGTAAGCCTGCCCGCTGATGGGTAAGGGCCCAGAAATCGATAGCAGGAGGTCACCCAGACCAGAATCAAAGATAGTCCTCATTATTTTTATTTTTCATTCACGGCCTTTTCGCTGCACTAGCGAAGAAGTAAATCTTCGCATTTACATTTATTATATTACCTATAGGCCAAGAAATCTTCCATTTTTCTATATATATATATATATATATATATATATATATATATATATATATATATAGGGTGTTATGAAATTCACTGCATATATTGAAACTGGTAAATTCTGATTGGGCAAAAATAGTCATAAATGGCGCTTCGCGATAAGCTAGGTATCGCCCCTCAAAATTTTTTTTAATCCCTGCACACCACTGGAAATAAAACACATGGCCATATAAAGAACAAAAAACAGTGAGCTAGGTTGTTGTGTTGCCACTGTTGCCAGGTCTTTTAACAATATTTCTATGTAAGAAGCTTGAAGAAATAATATTTTTAATACATTACCTTTAAAGAAAGAAATCCTACCAACTCTTCCAAAATTCTCAATTTCAAATTGTTAAAATACTGCCTATATCACAAATTTAATAAAACTCTCTAGAGAAAAGCTGTTAAAACCAAAATAAATACCCCAACTTCAACTAAATACTAATAACTAATAACTAATTTGAAATGCACCTCACTAAGCGACGATACGATATTTTAGTACTGATATTATTGTCGGCTTATACTTTCGTTAATATTTAACGGATTTAACTTTTTCCTTCACAAATTAAGAAATAAATAGCAAAAACAATGTAAACTTAATTTTTTAAAAATTATTAAACTGGTCAATATGGATCCATACACAGCTGACGCTTACGCATGAGTTTGGCCAATCGGAATCACTCTAGCGGACTGAAAGGGGTCAACAACCCTTTAGCTTCGCTTTGGGTACATCAAGATCTACCACCTACTTTACTGCTTAGGCAACTATACAAACACGGGTGCATATTATCAATATATTTTCCTAAAGCAGTCCCTACACGATCATTATTACTGTCAGTATTTCACACAACAGTAATACAGTATTATAAAAATATTCGAATAACCTGCAATAGTTTGCTTGAATTTACTTCATTCGATCATTCTATACCCCGTACACGATCAATATTACTGAGAATATTTTTTAATAATGACAGTAATAATGATCGTGTAGGGCTGCTTTAGAACTAGAAGGTGGTTTTAAGTAATAATGTACCTAGGTAGTTTCCAAGGGTATTATAAAAATATTCGAATAACCTGCAATAGTTTGCTTGAATTTACTTCATTCGATCATTCTGTACCCCGTACACGATCAATATTACTGAAAATATTTTTTAATAATGACAGTAATAATGATCGTGTAGGGCTGCTTTAGAACTAGAAGGTGGTTTTAAATAATAATGTACCTAGGTAGTTTCCAAGGGTACTCAGCTAGTTTCTTTTTGTTTTGTTGCCTAGAAAAATAATGCTCTTCGTCGATCCGTTGTTAACTAATATTTTGCTTATTTTTATTTAGTTTGTGCTTTGATTAGTGCTTCTTATTAGTCTGATAGGGTCGAAAACTAAATTAAATTTACCACTAGTAATATTTACGTATTATGTAACGTTTGGGGGTGCAAGAAAGCGATTTATGTAGATACCTACATCTCGACTTTAGAAAAACTCATTTAGAGGATCTCTTCAAAAGAAATCGGTAAGTTACGATAATTGTATTGGCAAAAGAGCGAATAACAACTTTCTGAACGTGCTGTACAAAAGAAAATAATGTTTTTTTGTTGACAATGCTGTAATGAAATAATTTTGGTTATAATTTTAAAATACGGTGTAGTTGTGCTCAGTTAGTATTTTCGTTTTGATTTTTAACCTTTTTCTTAGCAAACAGTTTAAGCTAGTAGGACTAATTATCATCTAACGTAATATAGGTTAAGTCATAATTCGTTGTGTCAGGTACAATTTCAACCGATTTTACGAGTGGTCCATATTTTCCCATATTAAATAAAAAAATTGCTATTAAATTAAAATAGGTACCTCTACATATTTTTGGAAAAATGCGTTTGTGGAATTAAAAATAATATGGATTTTTTAAATCTAATGAAATTAGATGTCAAGATAGTATTTAAGTTTAGCAACGTCCCTGCTGGATCATTTGTTTTTTCTTTATAATATTAGAGCTTATGACGTCAGCCTCTTTAGAAGCGTTCGATTCGGGGGTGGTTTAGGGTATTTTTTAAAATAAAAAGAGTGTGCGATTTGAGAAAAAAAAGTATTGGATATGTCTGTAGAGTTCCCCAGGGGTCACTCATTCAAATATATGCAGTGAATATTTCATAACACCCTGTATATACAGTGGTCTACTTAAGTTGAAATCATATGGAAAACTTTTTTATTATTAATTTTACGAAAAAAAGTTATTCTTCATAAAAAGTTCTGCATGGTCTAAAACCTAAGATGAAATAATCAGACATCAATTTTTTGCAGTCGTATACGAGGTTTGTCTAATAATGTGAGTTTTGCTCAAGGGTAAAGTACCTTTATTTTTGACAATATCGAAAATTGTTATAAAAAAACTTGATCAGAATTGAAAACTACATTCAAATATGCAATCATATCCATGTTCCATGAAAAATCGGGATTTGTTATTTTTTACAAATTTTTCTACATTATAAATTACTTTAAATTTTGTTAATTTCTATTATGAACATTTTTCTCTTTTATTTATTAAAAACATGATAACCTTTCCGTTTTCTAATATGTTTTCCCTAAATATTTCGCAATTTAAATACGTAAGGAAAAGGAATGCATAACAATTTTGCGAATAGAAACATACATACAAATAATAAGTTGTGTAACTAACGTAACATTGGTAGAAATAAATATAATTTAATTTTAAGCCAATCCACTAATGCCTCGACCAGGCGCGGCCCGTGAAATTTCAAAGTTGCATATCCCTGTTGCTACTTATGGGACCCATACCAAATTCAGGTTTTTTAATAGTGAGCCTACTAGGAATGTTTTGGTAAAGAAAAAAAATATTTTGCAGTTTGCGAAAAAAAGTTGATTTCTTGAATTGACCCACCTGGGTAAAAAATTAACACGCTTAGGTATTTTAATTATTATTTTTTCTAAACAAATTTTACATCATTTTGTCGATAATTCCTAAATTTTAAGAGAAAAAAATGTGTTAGTAGAAAGTTATAGTCATTTGAATTTTTTGCAACCGAAAATTTAAATTATTTTTCTGTTGAAAAAATTCAAATGACTATAACTTTCCACTAACACATTTTTTTCTCTTAAAATTTAAGAATTGTCGACACAATGATGTAAAATTTGTTTAGAAAAAATAATAAATAAAATATCTAAGCGTGTTAATTTTTTACCCTGGTGGGTCAATTCAAAAAATCAACTTTTTTTCGCAAATTGCAAAATATTTTTTTTCTTTACCAAAACATTCCTAGTAAGCTCACTATTAAAAAACCTGAATTTGGTATGGGTCCCATAAGTAGCAACAGAGATATGCAACTTTGAAATTTCACGGGCCGCGCCTGGCCTCGACATAGCCACCATCTCTTTCCAAACATTTAATCGTTCTATTGCCAAATTTCCGTAATACATTCATTATCATATTTGGAGTAATTTCCTGGCATGCTTCTGAAATGATCCTCTCAAATGATTAACATCTTGAAACGGCCTTTGCTGGTAAACTTTCTGTTTCAAGTAACCTCATAAGAAATAATCCAGAGGGGTTAAGTTAGGAGATCTAACAGGCCAAAAAAAATCTGAATATCTGTGAATCACTTTTGCACTGAAAATATTTTGACGGTATTCTCTAACAGCTAATGAATGCATGAGGCACCGTCTTCTTGGAACCAATATTATTGTATATTAGGAATGTTTTTTAATACCTGTTATTCTGTTAATGACATCATGTCGTTTATTAGAAAAAATGCGTGTTTTATTAGAGTTTTTTTTGTAAATAAAGGTTTTACTACAAATGCTCCATCGAGAATTTTGTTTTGTATCGTAAAGGCGCCAATTTTCTTACATCGTTTAAGTGAAATTTTCTCGCGTTTTTTCTTAAATTGGAAATTGTAATATAACTTTTTTGACATTCGGGGCACTAATATTTCATTTTAGGTAAGCTATTATAAGAATTATTGCGTAAAAAACATGTAAGAACGCAAAAAAATTACATTAAAACACAACACAATGTCCTGACCAAAGACATTTATAATGTCTTTGGTCCTGACAAATAAGGTAGGTTTAGGTTAGAAAGGATAGCTAACTAAGTTACGACACGGGGTAAGAGGCACGAGACACGCGGCACGAAATAAGACGTACGTCTTATCATACAGTTTTTAACTTTTGGTTCGAGATCGAAGTTCCCGGCAGCGGCTAGGCGCTAGTTACTGATCTAGTCACTTTTCGAAGGAACCAATATCAGCTGTTGATGTCATCTGTGATTGTCAAATGTCGAAACGCTGAGTTTGATCATAAATTGAACTCAAACATAGAGTTATATAACTTTGGATCAGAATGAAGTACCATTTTTCGCTATTTTAATATATTTTTTAAGGTTAGAAAAAAATTCTGACCTGGAGTAATTCTAATGTCACATTCGAATTCAGCAACCCAAAATATATAGGGGTCTAGCCTACCGAACATGAAATGTTTTTTCCTCTGCCTGTGTTATAAATGGATCTTGCTCATTCAACGACATACGCAAATAAAGGTAAATTCGGAAGTTTCTGGTGAATATCCTTTACGTTTATGGAGTAGAAAAAAAAACATAAAGGGTTACGTCCTTGTCGTATAACATAAACGAGATCTTTCATCTCGGCTGAAACGGTCTTGCTTGCTTTTATAGTAGCTTAATCCTTACGGCAGGTTGTAAGCCGAAAATCAAATAAAAAAATGTTTTGAGCAAGTTCTACAAAAAGGTTTTGTTTTAATGTTGATATTATTTTACATATTTTTTACCTGTTTCTTATAAACACCATTAAACGACATTAAGGGAAAATTCTCAATATAAATATTGTTAACAACTTTTGAAAAGAATATACTTAATTTTCAGAACATTCATCTCGAATAGGTTTACTAGGAACCAACAAAAAATTAATATGTATATTTTTTAGGGGGATTCAGGTGGTCCACTCCATATTTTAAAGGAACTAGGTGGCTACGAGCTTGTTGGAGTTGTGTCTTATGGAGTTCAATGTGGTACTAAAGTTCCTGGAATTTATACCAGAGTCTCCAAATATTTAGACTGGATAGAAGGGATTGTGTGGCCTAATGAACTGTAATATAATTAGCTAACTAAAAATTATTTAATTTATTTTTATGTTACAAAAACGTGGTTCAGTTACTATAAGTGCTATAGAAAGGACGCATTTTTTAATAATGTTTCAGCGGTGATATTAATAAAAATTATACATTTAAAAAACTTATGTTATTTCAGAAGTCAACTTGTTTGGCATATTATGTGATCCATTTCGCAAATGCCAACTATTAGCTACCTGAGAATTTTAGGACTGAAACATATGTAGCTGTAGTGTTAAAGGCATCTTTTTGGCATAATTGGCAAATTACCATAATTTTAAGACTGAAAATTACCTACAAGTTTTTTTCTATACTTCTAATAAAACAAGGCCTGACGTTGGGTTCAAAATTTCACATGTGAACCCTATGGTCGCGCATGGAAGGTTGCAGGGACGTTTCGTAGTCCAAATGGCGGCCGATTGTGGCAATATGTTCCCATGGGCGTCACAAAGCTGGTCTTGTCTCGATTGGTGGCTTGTAATTGGATCTGGTGGTGGTCAGCCTTCAGAACCATCGTGGAAATGTATGAGGTCCCACCTGTTAGCTGTGGTGCTCGGCGTATGGCGTTGGTAGGCCCCGGGCATGGAACAGGTCCTCGTTGGATCTTAGCAGGGTGTCGAATCCTTCCCGTTCCTCTGCTGTCAGTATGGCTGCTTCAACCTCGGGACTCGGTTGTAGGTCCATGGTGGCGAACGTTACATCTGAATATTCAGATGGGACGCTGTCAAGTTCTGTCCACCTTTCTTCTACTTGGTGTACTGCGCCCTGTATTAGGTAATCTTGACGAGAGAAGAGGTTCACAGGAGTTGACGGCACTAATCTCAAGGGTACTCATCAGAGCTTCTTGATGTTAAATCCGGTCCCTATCCTGCGATTATCTCGGAAACGTGGTCACATTCCATTGGGCATCTTCCAGTGGTGAAAGCATTTTTGCTATGTGGTAGAAAGCAGTCATCGCCTCGGGAAGGTTCGAGTTTTGATTGTCGGTCGCTGAATCCTTGGTAATAAAGGGATAATGGCTCGGGGGTTCGGCGAAAAACCATCTGTTGCGGAAAAAGTCGAGGATAAGACCTGCGTCCTCGATGAAATCTATCCCTGGGAGTGTTTTTGCGTCTGGGATATTAGGTAGGATGACTTTGCTCCCACGGTCCTTTCTTGTAGTTTTACTGGCACCGTCGTTGTTTGTACCTCTCGCCGTTGCCGATGACAATCGGCCAATGTTACATACATCTTTTGGCGACAAAACATATTGCCATTCTTCTTCAGTACCGTGTAAAACTCTGGGCTGGTGATGCTGGTTCGTGCTCCTGTATCCAGATAGGCAGTACCTGGGGATCCGGCGACGGAAATGCACACAGCCGATCGGGTTCGATCTGGGGTGTTAACTGCGCAAAATCTGGTATCTGGGAAAGGTGGTTTGGGTTTCGTACTGCAATTGGGGCAGTAGCGGTAGCGTCATTTGACACCGGGGTCGTCCCTTGGGCTGCTCTGCCGGCTTCTAGGCTTGCTAATCCCTTGCGATAGACGGCGGTGTCATGTCCGGGCACGCGGCAATGGGTGCACCGGGTCCTAGGTTTCCTGGCAGGCGACGGGTCCCTGGGTATGTGTTATTTTCCATTGAATGTGCAGAATGTGCTTGCTTCTATGACTCGGGCTCTAGCCAGGGTTGAGCCAGAGTCGTGACTGATTCGCGAGGTATGCGGTCCTTAATACAGAGACGCAATAGTCCATATAGCATGTCGATCTGGATGTTCTCTTCTGGAGGCTTCGGGAGCTGGGCTAAAAGGGCACGTTTACCTGAGATGAAGGTTCCGGTTGGCGTGCTGTTGTCTTGCGGTGTTCTAAATACATCTAAGTACATCTGGTACACAGGCGGCGTTGGTGCGAACTCGTCCCGGATCATTTGCTTAGCGTCGTCCCAGATGGTGGCTGCAAATTTTACTCCTGACCACCAGGTATGTGCTGGTCCTTCCAGTAGCACCGTTAGACCTGCTAGTGCGTTGGTGTTGGTTATACCTCCACTCTACTTGAAGAAGTCCACACTCGTGATGAAGTCATCTACGGCCCCCATGGTACGTGTTCCGGCGAAGAGTGCGGTACATTGCGTAAAATGTTTTACTGGAATGGGCGGCTGTATTCTTTGTAGAATGGTTTCCAAGTCGGTGGATGATAGCGCCATGGCACGGGTTCTGATTCTTGTTTGTGGTATGTTTAGGCACTGTTACCACAACTGGTTAAGATATTCAGATTCACTAGTTCTATATATGCGTATCATTCCTGGGACCTGACATGGTGGGTTTACAGAAAAAGCGCCACAGTGTGATAACTCCGATTATTACTGTTACACTCGCATTACTGTTACATTAGCACAAAAATGTACATTCCTTCACGTGGTTTTTCGGCACCTTACTTCGGCCCCATACGTTGTGCTGCCACTCTTAATACGGGGATGCCGCGTATTAATGATACAATGAAGATTCCGCGAGCTCGTATTAAAAACTTTACGGAAAATGTAATGAGTAATCGGTTTAAACACAGTTATATTATCAATCACATTAGCGAATTTTTTTATGTTAAGGTTTATTTAGTACTAATGATTTGCTATTTTGACCACCTAAAGTTTTAAACTGACAAATGTAAGAATAAGACAACTAAGTTTTATACTATGAATTTATTTCTGAGCTTCTTCGTGAATTTATAAAGATAAGGGCGATTTAGTATGTACTTTCAACAATAATAGTACTAAATCATTACAGCAACTCGTTCCAAGATGAAAATCATTTGGAAACCAAGCAAATCGCTAAAATATCAGAATAATTCATAAAATTTTAATGACGACTTATTAACAATGACAGGACAAAAACCTGTCAAAACTAGAAGATCTTAATTTAAACCAGTACTAGATCTTAAATCCTCTTAAGAGATCTGAATGTGGATATTTATTGGCAGAAAAAAATGCTATCATAGACAATTCATACATAAACGTAAGTAAGTGTTGGTGGCGATGATTGGTATAGTAAACTTTTTCTTAGATCTTGCAATATGGTGGCCAAGTCACTTGTTATTTATGGCACCCTGTTGAAGTCTGGTCTATTTGACGTTTAGAGGTTAGTTAAAAGCATGCTGAAATGTCAAAGTCGAAATTTCCGCGATTTCCGTTCAAATCGGGTACATGTCGTAAAAGTGAATTAAATCGACTTAAATTTTCGGAGGTTGTAGAGGACCCGGAGCTTCAGAACCCTATTCAAACTGGTGAAGACCGGAAAATGGCAGGTAATTTTTTGAATTTTTTTAGGTCGAAAAATGCCACTTGCAGATCCCTCATTGGTACCTAATAAGTCCACAACGAATCGTCGCCGTCGGCGTCGGATCGAAAACCGGGTTGATCAGTAAAACTTTAAAATCTCAAATCCTTTCTTATTACAATACATTTACCTAAACCTAAAACCACTGGCAAATGGATATATTTGGGGAAAACTGGAAAATTCGATTTTTAACCCAAATTTTTCACGGTTTTTATTTTGGATCAAAATGGGTCCAAATTAAAATCCAATAAACGCCATCGGAAGAACCTCCTCGAAATACATGATATCCAAATTTTTTAGTTTCTTCATTCTTTATAGGAAGGGAGCAATCGCCGAATAAATTTAGATTTTTTTACTTTTTTGCACTCGAACTCCATATTTGTTCCTATCTATTTTTTTCCAATTTTTCAACGTTATCTTATAGAGGGATAATCAGAATAAATACAGAGTGAATCATCCAGGAGCGTATTTAAGGGGTAAAAATTAAATTTCCTTGATTTTTTCCAACAAATCCCATTTTTAACCCGACATTATTCTACACTATTTTTCCTATTTAGTGATTCTTTTTGGGTTTATTTTATCCACTAATTACCTATCTAATAATACCTTCTACTAATTTAAATCGCTTACTAACTCTGGTGGTGTCCCGGACACCTGGACATCATCCTCACTGTCCAGTTTAAATATTTTTTGATATGTTTTCACCACTTAAAAGTGTTAAAACGAAATAAACGCTGAAACTGACTCTTGTGGCAACAATAATTAAACAATTATTGTCAAGGAAGCAATTTCATAAGCAATTAGACTGCAATGAAAAAAAATTGTTATGCTTTAACCAAAATTCCTAAATTTATAATGTTGATGAGATAGAAGAACTAGTAAGTGTACCTCCTAGTACAAGCACATTCCCGGACTTCAATGCTTGTTGGCCTTGGCTACCGCCTTGGCCAACAATTTACATTGTCGTCAGGGAATGTATTGTTTTTACTACTAGATACACAATATATTCTTCCGTATAGTAGAGAAATGAATATTTCCTAACATTTATTTTTCGTTGCCTAGCAGTGACCAGATGTATTGTAATTTGTAATATTGACATTTTCTACAAGAAATCTTGTCATAAATGCCAACATTTGCTTGGTTTTTTCACAGGAATGCGAAAAGAGATTTATGTAATACGAGTGACATGTGTTGTAAGTGGAAGTTATGTTCATATCAAACTCAAACTCAAACTAAAAAATTATTTATAGTCAAGAAATAGAAATACATTTCTATTGACAAAGCAGTCTAAACCAATCATAATCATTACAAGAAGGTTCCCAAGGAACATCCAATTGATAATATAAAGAAGCTCAAAACAAGAGAACAGGTTATAAAATCGTATTATGAAACTTAAAACTACCATGACCCCTTACCTCGTCACAATCGAACGCTTTCGAATAGTCGCAGAAACGTTACCTTCATCTATGTTTAAGTAAATATCGCGAAGCATGTTTCCAACAAAACCAAATTGAAAGGTGCTTAATAGTTGTTGATTTTCCAGAAAAGCCATTAATCTTCAATTAAGTTTTTCAACCACTCTTGAGAGGGATAATAAAATAGAGATCGTCCGAAAATTGGAAGGATCACCATACTCTCCCGCCTTCAGTATAGGAACGACTGTGGCTATTTTCGAACAGGATGGAAATTTTCCCGTAACAAATGATAAGTTTATGCAATTCACCAATCTATCCAAAGCAGTCCCCAGCAAGCTCTCCACAATCTTTAGTTTTTAAGAACATTGGGATCAATGTCAATATTATTTTTAATTTTACTGTTTTTACCCGTAAGCATATTGACTATTTCCCGATTCTGTTTTGTCCTGTTACCTGCGGACTCTATTCCTCCACAGTAATGGCAATCCTTAGTAGTCCTTATTAGCCTTCGATAAATTTATTTGTATTTATTGAAGTAATCCATAAAAAAATTTCTAATTGTATGTAAAGATCTTAAATTATTTGCAGAAGTTTTAATACCACAAGTAAACCATGGTTCTTTGCTTTTAACTCTTATGTTCTGTAAGGGAAGGGCACTATCAAAAACATCTGACAACACACTGTAAAAGGACTCCAATGACTCATCCGACAGGAAAACATCGTTCCATATTACGCTCCCACAACTTTCTCTAAACATATTATAATTCCCTTTGCTAAATATTCTACCCCGACGGATTTTCCTACGGCCCACACTCACATCAGTCAAACATGCAACCAGTATAGCCTCATGGTTAGATAATGCTGATGCAACTGCAGAGCAGCGAGAGATGCTGTCATTATTAAAATTTGAGCAACTGTAATCTTTAGTTGTAGCAGAAAGGGCAGTAATGCGTGTTGGTTCACAAACATGCATTTTTAGATTTAGTGAGGCCAGAAGGTGTTGAAGTGCCTGCGTGGCCATTGATTCTGCATCCATAAAATTTATATTAAAATCGCCGGCCAAAATGATCTTTGAACGTATAGGCAGCCTATTTTAGATACAAGCATTTCAAACCGTTTTATAAAAGTATTACAGTCGCAGCTTGGAGGTCTATAAATACATATTATATATAAATTGAGAGACTTGGAGTAGATCATTGAAAATTCAAATTCTCTCTCTATTTTTAACTCGTAAAACATTTTTAGCATTAGAATCAAACTGTTGAGGACTCAATTGACAAGAATTCGATTCGCATCTCGTTTGTTTCAAATGAATTAAATTTGTGTTATTTCTGTTTTACCGAATGGGTTTATCTTTTGTGAAACTGCAAATGCCAACCTTGTCAAGCCTGTCGTATTTAAAAAAGGTTTTGCTGAACGTAATAGATCAGCCGGAAAATATTGTACAAATCCACTGGCTATACTCTAAACTATTGTATAATATACGGTTTCAATCTCCATTATCCATCATAGTACCAAGCTGGTGAAGTACATACTAAAAGATTAGAATAAAAACCTTTGTTTGACAAAAGAGTTAAGTCCTTTGGTTTTACACTCCCTGGAAATCCTAGAGAGGGTTGCAAAATGAGATTCAGTGGTTTCACTACTTTTTCAATCATCCACCCAAACTCAAAAGCTTTAGGAATTAATATAGATTCATTAGCTTCAGCGACTGGACGAGGCTGTCTTTAAAAAAAAGGGGCTTCCCCATATTGGAATATATTAAGATCTTGACAATCAACCTGTTCCGCTAAGGTAACAATTAATACACAATAATAATTGTATTAAGTAGAACCTACTATGGTCTAACGCAGGCCGCTCTACCCATAACTGTTCAGGATCATTATTCGAAGCGTCTTGCTCAAGATGTGTTGTTGCTAAGGGCTATTTTAAAAAACGAGGTATATTTTTTGCAGAAAAACAAATTTGCTAAACAAAATAATATTAACTGTCAAATTTGATAGTCATTTTGAATTTCTTTGCAGGAAAACGCCCTTGTTTTAACGCACCAATGAAATTAATTTCTCGGTCTAATTTTAAATACCTCTACCATTTGTGTTATAAATTACTTAAAAACCACTAATTTGGATTTCTTAAAGCAGATTTTTTCAGAAATGAGTAATTTTTTATGACGGTCTATGCTGTTTTAAAAATATCAAAATTACTATTATTTAAGTGGGCGAGACACAAAATCGTATGTATGCAGCAGTTTTGAAGCCCCATATCTCGGAAATCGTTGAAAATAAGTAGTTAGTGTTCATTAACGTAATAAATCAAAAATAAACAATAGAGTCGTATCTGTTATATTTTAACAGCTGACAATTTTAGCAACAGCATGGTTAGATCCGATCATATTATTGAAAAACCCGCTTTGATTTGACTACTATTTCCTTGTGTCCTAAAATAATGGTGCTGTCCCGTAAAATGGCGGCGTAACTGTCAATTTTGACATTTACGCCATTTACAGACATTTTGACCAGCAAATATGACTTCTTTGCAAAAATTATGTAGAAATACATGCATATCTGCAGTGGAACTCCGTGAGGTTGTAGCATTTGTAGAGACAAAACGATATTTTTTCGCTCTGGCTTACGATCGCTGTCAAATGGTCGGCAGACAAAAACAACACGATCGCTTTGTGTCGATTATAGAAAATTATAAACACCCGGAGTAGCAGTGCTGGTTCTTTATCATAACCATTAGGAAAATCGGAAATCAACTCACTTGATTGCCGTCGTATGCACTATTGCACTATTGCACTATGCATTATGCACACCTTCAATCGCGATTAACTCGTCAGGTGTTGTGTTTTAACCAATAAAATCGTCTTGTTTGGGTCTAATCGCGTTTAACTTCCGATCTAGATTAGATGATTACGGTGCATATCAGGGTTAAAATAATGTTCTTGTGCAAACGATTCAAAAAGAGAAAGAAGAAAAGCAGGAAGACTATAGATAAACAATGTTTTAAGTATTTTAAAAAGAGAAACTTGTTGAACGGCAAAGTGATGGTCATTTTTAGTATTCCGAACACTTATGGAATCACTTCGGTGTCCGTCCATCCGTCTGTCACAGGCGATTTTCTCTAAAACTAAACGTAAAAATTTGAAATTTAGCACAGAGATAGAGTGTGGTGGCTCAATTAGAGATGTGAAGTAGAAAAAGTTGAAATTTCATTCTGGGGGTTAATTTCAGGCGGTAAATTGGAAAATGGAAAAAAAAATCAAGGGCATCGTGTAGGGTGTCAAGTGAAAACTTATTGAAGCACGAATTCAACAATATACAATATGTATTTTTGTATGCATTTTTTAAACGTTTTTCGGGAAAACGCTTAAAAATTGCTGTCCCCCACCCTTATCACCAAAGGAATCGCTCAGAAATAACTATGGACAATGAGAATTAGGTGGAGATTGAACCAAAATTATTAGGATTGAAAATTTCTAGCGCAATCAATTGTTATAAACAATGAAATTGTTTATTTCCTTGTAACTGCTGAGCCATTAGTTTTAGACAAAGAGTTTTTTGACAAAAAGTATTTCTCACGATGCACAGAGGGGCCAAAAGCACCCAAACCTGGCAAAAAACCCAAACTTAAAATTCCACCCTATTGTAATGTAATATTTCTTATTAATGAACCAGATACCTAGAACCACTTTTGGTTTTACATTTTCTCACTATTAAGCCCAGCTAGACATATAATAATAAGCTGCAACCATATTAAAAATGAAAATGATAGAAATGATATCTACAATCTGGTTACTCGCACAAAAATATTTTTTTATCGACAATATTCCTAGTTTAGGCATAAAAAATAGGTAAAGTATTACTTTAGTCACTTCACCTGGTTGCAGATCCATCTCTGAAAGACCCAGAAAAAATGACATTTCTTCCGGAGCACCGAGATTAGGCAGCCGAATCCAGAAAGATAATAAGCCTGTATTTTTATGATTTACAAAATATACCTTTAACAAATAAATAAAAATATTAACAAAATAAATCACAAAAGAAGAAAACAAAAATAAGTTATGGCTAAATCAAATTTGCAAAACTTAAGGAAATGGTTATAAAAACGCGCTAAAATATTTCATAAATAATGTTTGCTTCATATCATTTTTAGATGGGTTATTGTTATTGTTATTAGTATTACTTCCTCAAACCCTGTTTTCTATGTCTGTATTGCTAGTTGCTAATGAACATAGAAAAGAAAAAAATGATTGTAATATTAAAAAAACAATATGCAGAATGCGGGTAACAATTTTATTGATCAATTTCCGGCCTATCAAAGTCATAAAAGGTCATATTCTATTAAGTTTTTTTAACTACTTAACTTAAGATGGTAATGACTAATCAGTTTGTATCAGTCAGTGTACACAACAACACAGTTAGTTCTGTGTGACGTTTGGCGAATATAATCATTTTTGTGATTAAGAAAATCCATAAGGGTGTGATTTTAAAAGTAAATTATAAATTAATGTAATTTTTATTGAAATTGAGAAAATTAAGAAGACAGTTTTGCAAGCTAGAAAACATTAAAACTTGGTGAACTGGAAGAGCATAAAGTATTAAAAAAATCGGTGGTATGAAAAACAGTGTGTTGTATTTCAACGAACTTTGACAGACAAGATATTCGAAATGCGTGATACTCTGATCATCTTATTACACAGTTATTCTCTTCTTATTGTTTGTGTGTATATCACTGAATCTTATGCATCAAGCGGCGTTAACTATTTGGATTTAAGTGGTAATTATCAAACACCTTTTTAATAATGTACAGTGCCCATCCAATATCACCGCAAGGTGAAATATAAATACCTACATTTGATATTTATATCAGATTAAGGGTTTGAATTTGGTTCATACCGATTTCGTAAATAGGCCAAGCAATAGATCGATTTGTCGTGACATTAATCCTATTAGAAAACCGTCTGTGCCATCATCTAAAAGACGACCCGTAGATGATTTCTGTTATATTTCCAACTCTGAAATTTTTCCATTAATTTTAACATTTTTAAGAAAAAAACGCGATTTTTTTAGTTTTTTGCTTATAAAATGGAAAGTAATGAGGCAATCTTAATGGTGTAAATAGACGACTTGTAGAGAATAGAACTACGAACAAAATGAGAGGTCGAACGTCCCGATCGGATAAGTAGCAATGGAGAAAATTCGGAAAATTAAGAGTTTTTTTTTAAATTCATAAATCGGTCATTTTTAAACGCAGAGGGCTCAAACTCTGGAAAAAAGTAGTAATTTATAGCTACTTTATGTGTGCAAAACGCCGATGCTGTCTGACCATTAGTTTTGCCAGAATCGTCATTTAAATTTTTCAATACACTATTTTGCAATAGGTCTGGATGCTCTATGGATCGTCTGATTTTAATTATTGAAACGGATTTGAAAAGTACAAGTTTAATTGAACAAAATGTATATTTTAATTTTTCCATAAAATGCTACGAAACGGGTTGAAATGCACGTAAAAATGCGTGAAAATGGCCGAGCGCGCGAAAGCGGTCGAGTAGTTAGGCTCCCCCTTCGCTCCTCTGCTCTCCCCACCTGACCGTTTCCGCGCGGTCGGCCATTTTCACGCATCTTTACGTGCATTTTCAACCGGTTTCGTAGCATTTTATGGAAAAATTAAAATATACATTTTGTTCAATTAAACTTGTACTTTTCAAATCCGTTTCAATAATTAAAATCGGACGATCCATAGAGCATCCTGTCCGTCGGACAGCGTCGGAGTTTTGCACACGTAAAGTAGCTATAAATTATTACTTTTCCCAAAGTTTGAGCCCTCTACGTTTAAAAATGGCCGATTTATGAACTTAAAAAAAACTCTTAATTTTCCGGTTTTTCCGAATTTTCGTTTCTACTTATCCGATCGGGACGTTCGACCTCTCATTTTGTTCGTATTTTTATTCTCTACAAATTGTCCATTTACAGCATTAAAATTGCTTCATTGATTTCCATTTTATAAGCAAAAAACCTTAAAAAAATGGCGTTTTTTCTGCTTAAAAATGTTTCTAACAAATTAATGTAAAAAAAATCAGAGTTGGAAATATAACAGGAATCATCTACGGATCGTCTTTCAGATGATGGCATAGGCGGTTTTCTAATAGGATTAATGTCAAAAAATCGCTAATATTTTGCTCTGTTGCTTGGCCTAAAAAAGAATATACATATACAGTCGGGAGACTAATTATTCGTCAACTTATAAAATTTTTAAAAAATTGGGATAAAATTTAAACTACTTACGTTTTTTTGCTCTTCGTTACTCAAAAATAAAAACAACTATTCATATACTAAAAGCAGTAATATAAAGTCCAACCTAAGCAATACCTTTCAAAAATAAAACATAATTTATTAAAAACCAAGGGAGAAAAATTATTGGTCCGCCAACATTTTTTTTTTCGAAATTCATCCAAACATGCCAAAACTAATAACGTGTGGGGTACCCTTTCGTTTTTATGATTTGTTGTAATCTGTTAGGCACTGACTCTGCCAGGTATATAACAAAACCTACTTCAATTCCTGACCATTCTTCTTAACATCTTGCTTTTAAAGCGTCTTTGTTGGAAATTGTATGTTATTTCACCCTTTCTTTGGGTTCCGACCATATATGTTTATTCGGGTTAACGTCTGGGGATTGCGGTGGCATTTCCAACACTCTTATAGTTCGCCCAGCGGTAATTGACACTCGAAAGGAATGAAAAATAAATCTCTATGATGCCGTAGGGAACTTTAAAAATTCGGAATACTAAAAAACTATGTAGTACGCGTACGCCTATAGATTTTTAGCATTCCGAATTTTTAAAAGTTAACAACGGCGTCACAGGAATTTTTTTTTCTTTCCGAGTGTCAATTACCGCTGGGCAAACAGTAGTACGCTATACAGCATCCACTCTTTAACGACCCGCGCTGTATACTTTGGATCGTTGTCTTGTTGAAATATAAAATTGTTTCCAATTCACATCTTTTCCGCACTTGATCTTAAATTGTTTTTTAAAAAGTCCATAGAATAGACGAACCGATCCAAGGTTCTGTCAATAAAATGGAGCTGGCCCACTCCATGTCATGACATATACCCCCAGATTAGAGCGGAACCCTTTCCGTGCTTTACCGTTGGAATTAAATTTTTATATAGGTTTGTAGGCTTCCCCGCGCTTTCTGTACGCTAAAACCTTTTTTGATTTACCAAACAACTCGATTTTTATTTCGTTAGTAAATATGATGTTTTTACAGTACTCAGTATTTTTGCCAAAATGCCTTTGGGCAAACTCGAGGCGCTTCTTATTTTTCTTGTTTACTAATGGTATCTTTCGAACAACTCGTGCCTGTATACCCTGGCTTCTTAAACATTTTCTTATTGTTGTTATATGGATAAGATTTTTGTAATCACTGGCTTCACTTTTCACTATATCTGTTGCAGTAGTTTGCGGATTTTCACTAACTTTTCTTAGTATTGCTTGTTTTTCTCGAAAAGTCTGTACTTTTTCTTCCGCTCCCTGGCAAGGTTTTTGTTGTTTGGATTGTTTCATATTTTTTATGATATATTCCATTGTTGACCGTCTCTTCCAACAATTTTTCTTATGCCTCTTTGAAATCTTCCTTCGTGATATAATTTTATTATCAAATATCTGATTTCTTGAGGCACTTCTGATGATTGAACGCGCGATGTAAATCAAGAAAAACTGCCCCTATAGCGTAGTTACCATTCAGCAGATATCTACAATCATATAGTATGTTCTGGATTGCAGTTTCACAATTATGACCTTTACGAAATCCTTACTGATTAGCAACTAAGATGCTATTTGCCATTATGAATTCTACTAACTGATTATATACGACTTTTTCCACAATTTTTTCAACCATAACTAGCATATTTATCGGTCTTAAATCATCAGCCCTAACTGAACCCCTGATTTTTTGAATTTGAATAACCGTAGAGATTTTCAATAACGGTGGCACCTTATCAATTTCTAAAGAAGTGTTTATTAGATTTAAAAGAGGTTTTTCAATATTATCAAAAGTATTTTTTTTTTAATTCTGATGTTATATTATGTGGATTCCCTCTATTCGGCAAAGAGAAAACAATGTCCCGTAATTCTTTAAAATTAATTAGGCGAAATGAATCTAAATTCAGTTTACTAAAGTTAATACCTACCATTGGTTTCACTCCCAAGTAACCCTTGTCAATATACTTTATAATCATATTTATACTCTCAACAAAATATTTGTTTCAGTTTTTTTCAATATCGTTAGAAATGGTAATAACCCGGCCGTTACTTTCTATCCTATCCATATTTTTTTCCTTTTATCACTGAGTAACTGGCCTACTGTTTGCCCCATTTTTTTAGAATTTTAGCTTAATATTTTGTTCTTTTGCTCCCTGATCACTGTCACAACACTATTTCTACTTTTTCTTATTCCTCTTTGTTTTCCTCTATTTTATTTGTTTTAAAATTTCGATAACTATTGTCCCTGTCTTTTATTGCATATTTAACCTCTTCATTAAACCATTCTTTAATTTATTATATTATTAAAAAATACACTACATCTGACATTTATATTACTAGTTTCCTTATAATTCCAAACAATATTTGACAATGTTTTATTTATCTTTTCATAATCTAACTTACCTCTTGTGTTTACAATTACATTACCCTTACAACACTTACGTGTCTGAATATTAATGCTAACAATAATATGAATGGGTGTCTCCAGAACTATATATTTTAAAATATCATGTCTATTAGTCAAACCCAAATAAATTATACTCCCCCCTTGATCAGTAGGATGCGTAACATCTTTAATTATTTGTTGTAATCCCGAATCGTAGAATACTTTTTTAGGTCTTGTTGAATAACGGATATGCGCTATCCAATTCATATTAAAAACCCCCATTCTTATGACCGGGTACCCATTATCTTCCAAATCATGGCACCATGGTTCAAAGAAATTTAGAAACTCTAAATAACTGGAACTGGGAGCAGTGGCGCAATCAGGGGGCGGGGGGCTGCAGCCCCCCCCCCCCCACCAACATCCTAGACACAAATTTAAAAAGTACACTATTAATTTGAAGAAATCCACCGAATTGCATTATTCAGCCCCCCCCAAGACAAAATTCTGGGTGCGCGTATGACTGGGAGAATACCCAAATACCTACTCAAATATTTATTGTGTTTACCACAGATTCTTTGAATTTAGAATCAAACCGGATTTTAACATTCTTCAAGCTGGTTTTTTCGAGGTGATTTTTTCCAGTAATAATATAACAAAAATTTAAGCTTAACTCATTTAAATTAAAAATTACTCTATACATAAAAATAAATTACGTGACTCCAAGAGATTACTATCGGATGGAGATGGCGTAAATAACATAATACAATTCGTTACCCAGGGCCAACACCAGCCCCAGCCACAGCCTGGCTGCTTCCCTCTGGCAATTATTGTACATATTGTCATGTAACTGTAAATATATTTAAGTAAATAGATGTAAGGAAGTATTATAAGTGTTAATAAGCAAGAAATAAATGATGTTTGAAATGAATTTTAACAGGTTCTTATTTAGCTGTTAAAAAACTACCGGATATCTTTGGACTATTTTTATTATTGAAAAGTAGTTATATAATTCTATTATTCAAAATATCAGTATTAGGATTGTGAAAGTCCGTTATAGTGAAGAAGTTCATTTAGATTAATTCAACTCAAGCCCAGCATATAATATGTACATAATATAATATAAAGTGTGTCCCACGGAGTTCTTACCATATAAGAAAAATATTTACTGACAGTTGGAAAAAATCACTTTGGCGTAGAAAACTTCTGTTTAATAATAAACTAAGAATCCCTATGGACAAAATCTAAAAGACCCACAGTATACAGGGTAGCGACAAAAACGTAAAATATACCCAAGATAAAGTACCTTTATTTAGCCAGATACAAAGAAAAGCTATTTTAAAAAATCATTTAGAATAATTTTTTCTCTCTAAATACGAAATGCTCACTGGGGTAGATCTGGTATGACGTCAGGCTTTAGTTTCCCGTACCACAGTTTAAAGAATATATATATATATATTATATATATATATATATATATATATATATATATATATATATATATATATATATATATATATATGTATTCTGTAAACTTTGCCCGTACTCTATGCTGAGTTTTTTGAATGTGGTCGAATTTTCAAACTTTCAGATTCACTAAACAGGTTTAAGATTTAGTACCGGAAGATCTTCTAGATAATCAGGTAGATTTTGACAGACTTTTATCCCATCATTGATAATGAGTCGACATTAAAAACGTATGAGTTATCTTAATATTTCAGCGACTAGCTTGGTTCCCAAATTATTTTTAACTTGGAACGTGTTGCTAAAATGAATTAAATTCTATTATTGTGGAATTGAAAAGTATGTACTAAAATTAAAACTCATAATTATTATCTTTTCTTTCAAAGAAATGCAAGTTCCATGCAAAAACTCCCCAATAAAGAATCGCGCTAAGCTTGCTTTGGGCTCGGCCGTATTTTAAATTGACTTCGTAGGTTTATATAAGTCGTATATATACAGTATGTTCACGGATGGTGTAGACAAGAGGACAAATTCACCAAAAAGTGAAAGATACGAGAAAGGGCCATTCTTTATAAAAAAAAAATTGCGTGCTTTAAAAATAAGATTCACGATGCCAAAACTTTGCTTTCTTGTACAGGGTATGCAAAAAATACAAAAACGTAATCTTTGGTTAAGAGTAAAGTTGTCTTTTTTTAATTTTAAAGCAAAGCGTTGAATAAAAAAATTGATTTAAATTTTAAAAGAATTCCAATTCCAGATTTTCAAGTAAAAAATTTTAAATTTCTAAATTACGCTGTTAAAATAAAAATTGTCACATTGTCGCCTTTTGTTTGAGTACGCCTTTAATAACTGTAACGTACTTGTCAAAATAATAAAGATGTCTTTAGAGCAAAGAATATTAAATTTATAATCCAAAATTACCGACTCATACAGGTTCAAGAAAATTACTAATAGAATATTAAATAATAGTTCTAATATTCGAGAAATATTTCTTGTTTTATATAATTTAAATCCTTATCTTTCAAGTAAGCAAGAACTTTTATAAATAATGACCTTTCTTCGTATCTTTCACTTTTTGCTACATTTGTCGTCTTCTCTATCATATCCGTGAACATTAACATGCATATACAATAAAAAGCAAGTAATTATTTATTGCACTTTAAACGTAAGTAGTATTCTGAACCCTAGAAGACCGAATATTAAATTGTACTTGAATGGATTTATTTTCATTATTACTGAATACCACGAATAACACTTTTTAAAATAAAATTGATAATAACAAAAATTAAGGCTAACATATATAGTATATTACCATGTAATATTTATAAAACCTTTTTTAACAAAGCTGACCAGTTGGTTTAAATCATTGTCATGTAACAACACATACACAAATCTTTTTTATAGAAAATTTAATTATCAACCTTTAGTTTCTTACATCACATAACTAACTTTGACGTGAACGGAAAGGAATCTGGGAAAATGGTGAAAAACCGAGTTTTGTTACCTTTCCTCCATAGAAGGGGAGACGCCGATATCGCGCGAGCGTAAACAGCGATTTGATGTAGGTACTAAGGAACCATATGGTACATCGAATAAAACTTCTTCCCCGAATTTTTTTATCAAATTTGTACCTTTGATCATCTTGGCGCCTGGCGTAGTCAGGTATTTTTTGTTTCTTGAGATTAAAAATATAAAGAAAAAAAGTACTTACTATTTTTCGCCGCCCTTCAGAAATATCTTGCAAGTACTTTTTGATTTATTTTTTAGAAGGTTCTGCCTGCGATAATCTTGGTGCACGAGGAACATGTACAAGAGTCCAAAATTGTCCACAAGCGAAAAAGGGGTACGAAAGAAAAGGCTACCATGATCTGTGGCGTTGTGGCTTCGCAGGAGAGGAAGAAGTATGTTAGAGGCGATTAAATTAGTGTAATAAAAAGGTCATCATTTTGTGACTTAACACCCTTACGGGCATAGAAATCCACCCACCTCAAACTTTTAAAATCAAATGCGTTTTTTTAGAAACCAATCATCAGATTCAGTAACAAAAGGTCATCATGACTGATTTAGGCCCATTTCAAGTCTTAAAACCATATATTTTTTTTATTTAAACTGATTTCTGGTTTCTAAAGAAATGTTTAGGATGCATGGGCCATGAAAGATTTGCCCGCTTAATTAAGGTGCACGCACACTTAGGCGAACCGAAGAGAAGAGAATTTTATCCATCCAAGAACTTTACATGCAATCAAATGGGAGCCCGCACACTGAAGCGCCGAGAAGCGTTGTGCGGGCTTCCATTTGATTGCACGTAAGTTTCTTGGACGGATAAAATTCTCTTCTCTTCGCTTCGCCTAAGTGTGCGCGCACCTTTAAGCGTCTAGTCGCAAAACAGCGGTATTTCAGAGCATCGATAATGATGCCACGAATTAAGGGGCCATTCATAAATTACTAATGAAGGGGGGGGGGGGGGGAAGGTTAATCCGGTCATTACTAGCCGTTACAGAGGGGTTTGGGGTGTTTAAGGCACCGTTACGTAACTTTACCAATTACAATTCAAATACGAATTATCTTTTCCCCTTCATGGGCGTATTGCAGATTTTTAATAAATGTAACTCTATGTATATTAAAGAAGAAATTAAAAGAATATTTATATATTATTATATGAATGTACGCGCTTTTAATGGATGTGGTATATGGTACCTCTACAACCAATGGATTCGTCAGTATTTAATAAATAAAAAACCGCAGCATAAGTCTATAAACGAATGCTATAACTTTTGATCAATTAAAGCTATTTGGATAAAACAAAATTGCACGTATAAATAATTGCCAAGACAATCAATTAATCATGTTTTGAAAGTATTTCGAATGTTTGAATTTTCCACTTTGTTAATTCAAGCTCTGTGCCTATTCATAAACAAATTTAAAAAAAATTAAAAAGTAAGTATTGTCATCTCTTCTTGAGACCACTATCTACGAATTCTATAAGGGGTGTATCAATAGGATTCTTTTTTTGTTTTTACGATAAATTTTCAGTTGTCTGTTTTACGAAAAATTCATTTGCGCGTGTTCGCCGCTTACGAAAACCAATTATTATTTTTTGTAATTTTTCAATTTTAAAAATAATACGATAGTTATCAGTGAGGTAAAACATGTAGTTTCAGATGGTGTGATTAGTTTTGTAAAAACTTTAATTTTTCAGTGAGTTTTATTGGCATAAAGTCGAAGTAATCTCGAAAAAGATGAAAATATCGCTATAAAGAAAATGTTATTAAAAGATAATGAAAAAGTATAATCATCTGAAACTTGGTAAAGTTGCAGATAAATAGGTCTTCCATAAAAATTAAGAAATATATATTTTTGTAATACTTATGGTGTAAGTCTTTGGCGCGCCAATGAAAAACCAAAATTTTTGGGAAAAAACAAAATTTATGAAAATATGCAGAAACGATCACATCTATGGTTAAATATCAATAGAAGAGATATTTATCAACAACGTTACCAAGTTTCAGATGATTATCTTTTTTCATTAACTTTTTATAACAATTTCTTTATAGCGATATTTAAGTATATCTTTTTCGAGATAACTTCAAATTTATGCCAATAAAACTCGCCGAAAACTTAAAGTGCTTGTAAAACCCACCATCTGAAAGTACATGTTATACCTCACTGATAACTACTGTAATATTTTTAGAATTAAAAAATTACAAAAAATAATAATTGGGTTTCCTAGCGACTAGCATGCTAAAATGCATTTTTCGTAAAACAGACAACAATTTTTACCACAGATTGTGGTAAAAAACAAATAAGAAGCCTATCCCTCACATAATTCGTAGAAAGTGGCCTCAAGAAGAGATTACAATACCTGTCTTGGCGATTATTTATAGGTGCAATTCTGTTTCATTCAAATAGCTTTAATTGATCAAAAGTTATGAACATTTGCTGCTTTTGTTTATAGCGCGCGATGCTTATGACTATGAGTATATACCGCTACATCCGATACGCGCAGAAATCGGTCCAGGAACAATCAAAACTGATGTTTTTGCGAAATTTTAACACATCATATTTAATTTCGATATAAAGCAAGTCCGCTTCTTTTGTTTTTTTCATGGCAGTCGTCTTAAATTACCATTTTTTTTAAATGTCTCCTGCCCCCATGCAAAAAAACTATTTATTTATAACTTTAACGAAAAAATATGCTATTTTAACTAGTAAATAAGAGAAATAATATATAATAATTCCGTTTAAAGGCGAGTTTTGATGGGAAAAAGTAGAAAAAAATTAGTTTCTACCCATAAATCCGCTCCTGGATGACTCATTTCAGATTGATTTTAAAGCCTGATTATTCCTCTATAAGATAGCGTTGAAAAAGTTGCAAGAAACTAGATAGGAATTAGATAGGATAGATATAGTGATTTGAATGTACATGTGTTATCGAAAAAAATGTCAAAAGAATCGAAATTTAAGCGTCGATTACTCCCTTCCTATAAAGAATGAAGAAACTAAAAAATATAGAAACAACGTATTTCGACGAGCTTTTTCCGACGAGGTATATGGGATTTCGAATTGGATCCATTTTGACCCCGAAAAAATTACAAACCGTCAAAAAAAGCGACTTTCCGTTTTTGAGTTATTAAGTACCAAAGATGGGCCTGCAAGTGGCATTTCTCGACCTAAATAAATTCAAAAGAATTACTTTCCATTCTCCGAACATCGCCAATATCGATAGGGTTCTGAAGCTCCCGGTTCTCTACAGCCTCCAAAAATTTTATTTGGGGTGTAATCGATCCCATACGAATTCGCGGTAATTTCTATTTTGACGTTTAATAACTCCGAAACGAAACACCCTGTATAACTGAATTTTTTACCGAAGCTAGTTCCACTATCCCTTTATTAAGCCAAAAAATTTTAACGTTTCATTTGCAACCATCTCGGAGAAAAAAATGAGATTGTCGAAAAACAGAATTGGACAACATACGCACATTTTTCTCGATCACAGGGCCATCGAGAGTCCTTGTGGGGCCCGGGGCAACTAGGGACCGAAAGCACTATCAAAATTTTTTAAATGGCCCCTCTAAGTTGAGGACCTGAGAATTTTGTGCAAATGTCACAGTGCTGCGGCCTTCAAGCATTTATATTTATGAGAAGTGCTTTAAATAATTTATTAAATATTTATACAAATTAACTTACTTAAATAGAAGAACCAACACATCATTTCAAAATTAATTGAGCGCAATGAATTTATTTCATTTAATTTCACTGAAAAATATAAAAACTTTCCAAACAGTTTAAAATGCAGAATAAAACTAACTCCCTGGACTGCTATTCTAAATGGTGAAATTTTCCCCCTCTTAATAGGGGGACTATTTTAATTACCCTAGAAAGGCAAAGAAAATTATGTTTTCAGAGCTGTCAGGCAGCTAAATGCGTAAGTCTTTTTTTTTACTTAAGTCATTTTGGTGACTTAAATCATTTTACTTGGATCTCTGTTTTTACAAACGACTTGAGACTTAAGATTTAAATCATTTTCAAAATGATTTGTATTAGTAAGACATTCCTTTAATTACGTAAAGACAATACAAAATCCATCCAGCTATCGTCTGCCCCGTAGAAAGAATGTCTTCTTATGCAACATTTATAGATGCGCCAAGGCGACACACCTTGTCAGACAAAAACTTCGAAAATTTGGTTATTTTAAAAGCTAATAAAGTATAGTTTTGTGTGCGATACTGTTTTTTTTTCCAAATAATGGTATGTTATTTTGTTTATTTGCGAAAACTGTTTTTTTATAAGTATATCTTTAATAACATTTTAAATGTAGAATAAATATTTTTTGTTTAGGCGGCTGAGTTTAATTTTATCCTTTATAGTATAAAGTTTATACCTTAAAATTTATCTAACGTTTATCCTATGACCTTACATAATTTTAGAATATATCACTTAATAAGTAGTTAAATTTTAAATTCATGACGAAAACAATATAAAAACAAAAAATCATTGACTTGTTTTAAGCGTCTCAAAATGATTTAAGTTTTTTTTAAATGACTTAAGTCACTGAAAAACGAGTTAAATCAACCATTTTGAAAAATACTTAAGACTTAAAAAATAATTTTAGACACTCTGAAGGGCTTAAAGCTTAAGATATTTTTGTATTAAAACAGGATTGAGACTTATTACTTAGACGCAGTTAGAAACGACTTGTGACAGCTCTGTATGTTTCGTCTTTTCTGATTGGCCGGCGGAAGTAACGCCCCGTGACGAACTTACAGTAATATCGACTCATCTGCAGGATGACTCAGCATTGCGAAAGATTGCACCATATTATAACCTAGATAATTTTATAGCTTTGTTGTGAACTTGTTATGAACACCTGCGCCTATAAATGTCCAGAAAGGCGGAAAAACCACCCCCCCCCCCCTTGATAATAAAAAAGTAATAAAAGCTTGACGATTTACGTAAATTTCCTTTGTTTTGTGGAAAAACAAGGCTGCCCAGGCGTCGATTTTGGGAAAATAAGGTCGTAAAACGTGTTGTTGTGGCCTCAATTCCGCGAAAGGGGTCGTGAACAGGGTAAGATTCATGGGAAATTTGGCTATTTAAGCGGGGAGACGCCTGCTTGGAGAGTTCATTTAAAAAAGAAGCTTACCAATGTAAGCTTAATCGCTGCCGGTTTGCAGATCGAAGTTCTGTCCATGGGAAAGTTCAAAAGTCTAGATGGAATAAATATGGTGTTTAGTCGGTAGTTTGGAGCTCGTCGTAATTTCTTGACAAATAGCGCCGAAATATAAGTGAAAAAGTAAGGGCGCTTAAAATCAAAAAAATTGTCTAGAATTATTGGAAAAATATTGTGAATCTTAAGAAAATTGTGAAAAAGTGTATTTTGGGTGGCTCCCAACCGTAATTTGTGGAAATAAAAGTGCAATTGATCCAGAATTTTGCTTTTTACTGTTAGGGAACAGGAAAACAGAAAATAGTTAGAATATATAAATAAAAGTCAAAATTTCATAGAAAATCGAGGTTAGTGCAAAAACCTCTGCAGTACGTATAATACTATTAGGAAGTCTATTGCAAGGCTAGAAAAGGTGTTAAATTAAAAGGTGGTTTACAAGCAGTCAACACGCGAAAGTTTAGTTTGTCAGCTGTGTTCCTGGGTTACCGCAAAGAGGCCAGCTAGATAAGGTAAAGAGAGATAGGAATCAGTGGTGGGTGTTACACAAATTCTCCGGAGGAACTGTCAATTTTTTTGTAAATAGTCTGCCTAAGACCCCTGCCGTGTGTTTATAATGGCTCTATAATGTAGTGAACAAACCAGTGCATTTTTTCCAAATTAACTCAATAAAGCAATATTTTTTTTTAATTTTAAAGGTATTGCTAGAATCAGTCGATTAATAGAAAAACCCTGTTTGGTGGTATTTTGATAACATGAAGAATGAAAAAATATTGTTTAACAGAAAAGTTTAACACGCTTTCATGTATTATTAGATAGTTTGCTGTCCCGGCCTTTCACAGCGAAATCCCTATACGGAAACCACCACCCTGGAGGGTTTTATTTTGCCTGATGATCGTTCAGAATCTAACAAACCTCCAGAAGGACCCAAAATCAAACGAAAATGTGAAAAAGGTAAGTTTTTAATAATTACAAGTTTCCAAAAGTATATAGTTCCTAGTATTTTTGTCTATTTTCAAATTCAAAGGTCAGGGTTCCTACTAACAGTGGAGTAACGTACACCCCCGCAGATTCCGCCCCCGGGGGGAGCAACGGTGGATAGGGCAGGAGTCCATTCATAGCTACACATTTGGGCCCAGACTTGATTTGGAAGGGATGGGGGATTACCTTTCGTTATTGCGTTACCCCACCGACTATAAGTTTGTCACAAAAACGTATTATGTGAAACAATACCTATCGAATTTTATGGGGCACGTTGTCAAAGAAAGTACGAAATAAAATTATGATTTCTTTTTTGAATTATCAGGGCCCGCCTAGGCCGTCCTGGGAGTTTTTACAGAATCTGAGGGGGAAGTCTTTTGCTGTCACCCCCCTTAATATGCCGATACCAGTACTACAGTTTCTCCTCACACACATGTTAGTCCATTTGATATTCACAGATAAAAACATTATTTCTACTATTTGGGTGGTAACCAATCATTGCTTTTTTATATTTTAGCATGTGATAAGATTTATGCCGATAATAAAATTTTTCCCGGTGTAATACCCAACATCCTTAATGGTAAAAATGCATTAGAACGACAGTTCCCACATGCGGTAAGTTTAAGATTAGCAGATTTTCCATTGAATCGTTTATGTAGAACGCGCACATGTGAAAAAGCATCAGCATCAAACAGGACACAAAATCAACTTTGATAGCTGCTGGGGGCGGAGCCAACGCCAGTCAATATATATATATATATATATATATATATATATATATATATATATATATATATATATATATATATATATATATATATATATATATATATATATAGGGTGTTTCACTTAAAACTTGCAATCTTTAAAACCAAGTGGGATAATTAACTTCTATAAAAAGGTTTCGGTAGGTGTATGAAGAACTTTTAATGCTGTATCATAATTCACTTTTGAAACTTCAATTCGACGTTTCGTCTCTTGGAGATCATCATCAAGTTATTTTTTTTAAATGCGGACCTGTGCTTTTTATCGTTATTTTTAAAGATTTTTTGCCCTGATTACAAAAATTTCTTACATTTCTCAATTTAACAAGATATTGGAGGCTATAGCTTCAGATAAATCCGTAAGACGGAAATGGAAATAATTTTTGTTGCATGTTTATGTTTATAATATGTTGTCGTTGCTTTCTTACATGGGCAATTTTTAGATTTTGTAGGCTATCACTGGCGTCAGTCTAATTTTTACTCTAATTTATAAAGACCGACTACATTTTTATAGAAATTAATTATCCCAGTTCGTTTTAAAGATATACGCATTGCAAGTTTTAAGTGAAACACCCTGTATATAACTATTTACTCGTTAAGCTTTTTAAATTAAAATTAAGTAAAAGGTTGTAAAAATATCGTATGATGCGTGTGGTATGACTGATATCTCATGTGATCCTATCAGCCACAAAATAGGTATTCCCTAACTGAAGAGCTGAGCGAAAGCTGTACTGTAATGGTATTAGGCTCAACCTATTAACCCAACCTTCTTTCACTCAGCTCTTCAATTGGTTAATTACAATAAAACTAATTAAAAATAGAATTTCTCACGTTTTATCATTTTTTAGGTGGCTCTAGGCTTTTTAAATGCTGACAATGAGATAGATTGGAAGTGCGGGGCATCTTTAATATCGTCCAAATTTTTACTGACAGCCGCTCACTGTTTTTCGTGCATCGTATGCTCTGATCCAAAAATAGCTAGATTTGGAGTAATTGACAGAACGTAAGAACATGAAATATTTTTATTCAAAAGCTTTACAAAACTACTTAAATCCGTTTGGTGCGTGGCAGCTTAGTAGCGCGCATCTGTCAGACCACTGCTTCACACGTATGTATTTGCAACAACAAAATAGACGCTCGACGACGGTGCAGCGATCTTATGGGAAATTGGGACAAAAATCAGAACTCGGAAACAAATTATTATTATCATATAATTTATTTGCCACAAATTTGTCGACTATTAGTCTATATTTAAAACAAAACATATTTATTTTCTAACGTTAAAAAAATGAATTTGAACTTATGCGTCCAGAATAACATACAAGAGTAGAAATGATACCTTAAATAAACATTATTATCACCTGTAATAATAAAAATAATATAAAGGAACCTAATTTAAGGAAAAACAAGTATAATATGTATAAATAATGTTATAATATAGTGAAGCAAGTGAAAGAGACTCAGGGGCAGAATAAGATACATATAACTTATAATATGTATCTTATTCTGCCCCTGAGTCCCTTTCACTTGCTTCACTATCTTCAAGAGTAGTCGTGATATTATATGCTGACAAAGGATCTCTGAACGCAATGTATTCTTGGTACTGTCATTAGCTAAACGTTTTTCTTTTTTATTGATTATTTTTTGATGAAAAGATAGTAAGGAATCCGATGTAATGATCAAGCATTTCGTTAGGTACATCAATATTTGATTTTAGTCGCGAAAGTTTTCGGGAATGTATTAATCTTTCCTTGCAAATTTTTTTGTGCCTACCAAACACTCTTCGCCAATTGGTATATTAAAGCACCAAAAGGCCTTTCTTACGTTTCTAATAAACGGGCTTAAAGCGGCCCCGTAAGAAGCGAGCTTTACTTAAATAATGCTTAAGATTTATTGACAAAAAATGACTAAAACTGACTGAAAGTGGCAACTTAATTATAGCGTTAAATTTCAAAATCTATACTAGAATAATTTAAGTATTTGTTGTTTTCAGTGACACAAAATCTGCCCAGGATATTGATGTAAAAAGTGCTGTTGCTTTCCCAAAGTATGATACTAATGCAAAACATAATGATATTGGTATTATAGAACTTGTGAAGGATGTGACAATGACAATGCGAATCTATCCCGCTTGTTTGTATACTGGAGCAGACGATCCTAAAGGGCTACAAATAATTGGATGGGGACAAACAGGTGTGTGCACATTTATTTTGGATTATTCGCATAACTTCTTTAAAAAACAATGGCAAAGGTAATCTTTTGATATTTCCTAAATTTAACTTGAAAGCTAATGAGGCAGTAAGATAATTTTTGTTAGCAGTTTTTATTTGTTATGTATAGGTATTGCGTATGAAGAAAATATTTTCTACATGTTGAAAAAGTCATTGGTAAAAGCTCATATTCAGAATTCAGAATTTTCTAATATTATTCTGAAAACGGAGCATCAGCAAATTGCATAAAATGCGAAAATGAAGGTCTTGTTAAGTCTATTTGCAATTTCAAAAAGATCACATTTGTCGTTCTGGCAATCATCAACAACGATATTTGACGATATATACATAGAATATAACTTACTAATTGTTAAGATGCAAGGTAATAATACGTCGTCTAAATGTAGTGGATATAATTTGGAACCTCCATTTGGGTCATTAACATTCTCTTAACGATTAGTAAGTTTTTCGCTATGTTATTCTGCGTATTACTATATGATATAATTTTGTATGAGTTGACGACGGAACTGAGCATTTTACAAATAATGGCATGTCAGCAAAGGAGCCTTTACAGGGGGGGTACTCCCATCCACGAAAATACAAAAGATTTTAGCATAAAACTTTTCAAACAACTTAGCGAAACTTGAGGGTCATCCTGTAATACGCCCCCAGAATTTTTTCCTATAGACGCATGTAAGGACAACGTAGGTACGAGTAAAAAACCTCTTATAAAATATTTTCGCGAGATTCCGTTCATCCACTAAAGCCATTTTTTGGTGCTAATATGATTCAAAACGGTTTAAAAACATTTTACTTTCTTGTTAAACGGTGCCGTTCCGACGTTTAAAATTTTTGAATTAATCATTCGATCTTTCCTCGTAACTGAGATTTTCTGGAACGATCGACGCTATCGTTCACGTTCAAATTAACGATTTTGTTAAGAATTATCACTGAAAAAAGAGAAGGGCTTTTTGTAATAAGTTAGATTACAACAATCGTTTTATTTTTTTTTGTAGTAAGTGATGATACATCATCCGTGTCCCAAATACTACAGTTTGCTCAAATTGACATAGTACCTATTACTAAATGCAATGCGACGGTGCTAAAGAAAAGCCCAAACACTTCAAAAGTAATTCTGGAAACTCAAATTTGTGGTACCACAACAAGTGATGCGTGTCAAGTAAGTATACGTCGGACATAATATGAATGACCGTATGAATACTATATATAAGTGAACGTAGCGTAGTTCGCGTGAGTGAATCCTAATAGAAGTAGTGTCAAAGTTATTATTAAAACTAAAACAGATATAATAAACGTATTGTCTTAAAAGCTTGTCGCGTGAATAGAAAAGAAAAAATACTTACTTAGGTACTTACAATTTCTGCCAAACAAAACTCAGTAAACCAACGGCAGTTGGGAAACAGTCGGCCGCCTGTCGGCACAGGTGGGAAGTCGGCGGCTCTTTTTGCCATTTTCTGACTGCATACGGTACGCGCGTTATTTCCATGCGATGAAGCCTTCAAGCTAAAACGTCACGGACTCCGCACACAAACGCTACTTAAGTTTCGAATCGAACGCGGTTATGATTCTGGTAGCCCAGTTGCGAAAATCAGCTTTCGGTTCTTAAGCGACTGACCGTTCTTCTCTTTAAACTTAATGGAGATGACTAAAGGGCGGAATATATGCAAAATGCATATAAATGCATATTTTGCATATATTTGTCATTTTTATGACAACCTGCATATTTCGGTAAAAAACGCGTTTTTAGGCATATTTTTATATTTTTCCGTGTTCTTTTATGCAAAGATTAATAGCACATGCGGTCGATCCTTTGGCCAAAGGATATTTTAGGTCACAAGTTCAGGTAGTTTACCCAGATGGTGAACAATCTGGTATATTTATATTTTTATTGTAGGTCAGGTATAGGGGTTTCAGGAATTCCCAACTATTATTAAGCAGACATGATACTTGAACCAATTATTATATTTATCCCTAATAAAACTAAATGGGCCCTAATATTGGTTAGTTTAGTTGTTCAGTAAATGTTGGTCTGTCAGTGTGTAAATATTATTTCAAAATGTCTAAAATGTTGAAAATTTCTTTGTGGATTAAAAATTTTCCGGAGTTTGAGTTTAGTGGAGATAAAGTATTTTGCAAAGCTTGTGCAAAAATTATCGTTTGTGAAAAGAAGTTTCAAATTAATCAACACTTGAAAACAGCAATGCATATAGCAAAGTCAGAAAAAATGAAAACTCGGCCTATTCAGCAATGTGTGAAAACCGCATTTCAAAATGTTGAGGACAAATCAAAATCTGAAAGGGTTGTGTTTCATCAAGACTTATGCAAAGCTTTAGTCGCAGCGAACATACCTTTGAAAAAACTTCAAAATACACAATTCAGAGAATTTTTGCAAAAATATTGTAACCAGAACATCCCAGACGAATCTACGCTTAGAAAAAAGAATGTTAGTGCAGTATACGAGACCGTAATAGAAGAAATTAAGGTTTCACTTGGCGATGAATATTTTTATATAATTGTTGATGAAAGCACAGATGCTTGTGGTCGATATATTGCACATCTAATGATCGGAGCACTTCAAGAAGATGAGCCAAGTAGACCCTATTTAATATCTTCCAAACAATTAGACAAAACAAATAATGTGACCGTAACCCGATTTATTCAACTCTCTCTCAAGTTTTTTCTTGCCAAACGCGGTCCCAGTAGAAAAATTTTTAGTATTTTTGTCTGATGCAGCACCGTATATGGTTAAAGTATGCCAAAACTTGAAATTATTTTACCCGCATATGACACACTTAACATGCGTTTTACACGGAATAAACAGAGTAGCAGAGACTATTAGAAATGGATATCCTTTAGTGAACAAGTTAATTTCAAATGTGAAAAAAGTGTTTTTGAAGGCACATTTAAGAGTGCAGTTGTATAAGGACAGATTGCCAGGAGTTAGTTTGCCTCCAGAACCTGTAATTACTCGGTGGGGAACATGGATTAAGGCGGCAATATTCTATGCAGAACATTTCGAAGCTATTAAAGAAATAGTTTTAAGTTTAGAGGACAATAATTCTCAGTGTGTAGTTGAAAGCCAAACCATGTTTAAAAATGTAAGTGTAGCTAAAGATCTGGTTTTTATTAAAGTCAATTTTGGATTTATACCAAATTTAATAACTTCCTTCGAAAATAGAAATTTAACTTTAAGAGAATCTATAAATATTGTTGATACTTTTTGCGAGAAATGTAAGGAGGTTCCCGGAAATGTAGGGAGCATAGTTAAAAAAAAATTGAATGCCGTTGTAGAAAAGAATGAGGGCTTCAAATATTTACAAGCAGTGAAGAGCATTTATGATAGTAACCCATCAAACGAAGTTATGCCTTGGCCTTATACTTTAATACCTAAATTACAGTACTGCCCAATTACATCAGTAGATGTTGAAAGAAGTTTTTCTTTATATAAGCATATTTTTACAGACAGAAGGCAAAAATTTTTATTGGAAAATTTTGAGAAATATTTAGTTATTAATGCATTTTATACCATAAGTTAAAATGTTTTTTAGCATAGTTTTATTTTACCATATTTTATAGCGTTTTTTCATTTTTCTCAAAATAAAAAGTTTTTTAAAAATCCTTGTGTGTTTCTTTCACCATTTGACATATAAAAATTACGGCATATTTTTGCATATCTGACACAAAATTATGCATATTTCAAAAGAAAACGATGCATATATATGCGCATATTTTCATTGAATTTGAGTGCATATATTCCGCCCTTTAGAGATGACTAACCGCCGAGTTAATGCGACCGTTCCCCTTGACTTTTTCCGCCATCCAATGAACATGTGTGATAGTAAATTTCCGAGTTTACAGGACTGTGCGACTCGACAATGACGATCCGCCATTTGTTGTGGAAGCGAATATGGAGGCCTCCATATAGGGTTGCCAACTGTATTATGGCCAATTTCTGAACAAGGAGGGCAAAAATGCAGGACACCCAATAAAATGCAGGACAACGAAAAAATGTATTGCAAAAATTTAACATAAAAACAATATTCGAATAGGGAATATTATTTTTTTAAATCATATTTTTTTGGAATTTTACAGCCAGTAATAATTTTTTATTGCCCTGAACCCATGCAAAAAATCTTGACAATCAAAATGTAAAAAAAACATTTATTTGGGACTCTGACTTTACGTGTTCAATGGTCATCTTGTTTCTTACATTGGTCCATAATGTAGTATGCGGCAAGTGACCGTAAGAAAAATATAAATAGGAATAAAAAAGAAAAGGCTGTGAATTATTGTATAAATACCAGTATTTTGGTATTATATTTAAAATGCAGGACACATGATGTCCTGCAAGGGGTCATGATAGGACGCAAGACAACACCCCTCAAATGCAGGACGTCCTTCGAAATGCAGGACGGTGTTGGCAACCCTACCTCCATAGTATTGTGTTTGGTGCCTTTTTTATGTTGTTCAGTTGTTCGCCTATATATTTTTTTGGAATGTGTATTGTAGCATTTTCAGTGACGATCTCGTTTTTATTGTTCTTTGTTTTGTATGTAAATATCTTTTTAAATAAATTTGTCCACTTTATAATTATTATTATAGTTAAATATTTTGTTTCCTTACCTTCTGTCATTTTACTACCTACTTTCCTAACTAGAAACGTTATAAACTAGTTTAAACTGATGAGATAAATTTACTATTTAGACCTCTTCCAACAAAAATGAGTTTGTTAATCTGGAATTAGCCATTTAAATACTGGGAGCACAGATGCTCAGCACGTAAATTGTAAAAAAAATGAAAAAAATATGATTAGTGTAGTTTTATGACTTAAATATAAACGTTTTAACTTGACTAAAATCAATTCTCTGCAGTAAACCCACTCCCTGAATTGATGCCAGATTTAAGGGTCTCTGGCCCCACTGTGCGCCGGTTAAAGGCCGGATGAGGTCGGATATCTCGTAAGATGAAGGCACCGTTTCATACTCCCCAATCGGTAAAGGTAACAAAAAGACAGCATAGGGCAGCGCGAAACCAAGGGTTGATAGCCCTTAGGGGGTACATGCGCTGGTTGTCGTGTTACTGAGGACCGTGGTTCGGAGCCCATGTTAATCTGTAGGTCCCGGGGCCAATACACTAGCTTGTGCCAACGAAATAAAAAATAACTTTTTATCCTTTTTAGGGGGATTCAGGTGGTCCACTACAGATTCTAACAGACGCAGGTGGCTACGAGCTAGTTGGAGTTGTGTCTTGGGGAGTTCAATGTGGTACTGAAGTTCCTGGAATTTATACCAGAGTCGACAAATATTTAGACTGGATAGAAGAGACTGTATGGCCTAATGAATTTTAATATATTATTATTATCTAATTAAAAAATTAACTTCAATTCATTTTTACATTAAAAAAAAACGTAGTAGGTACTACTACAAATGCAATAGAAAGGACACATAATTATTTATTTATATTTTACCTTTCACATTTTTTAATACATCAGTAAAGTTATATTTCAGCGATGATATTAACAATAATATAATTAGACATTTGTCCCTCAAGCTCCTATGATTTCAAAAATCCACTTATTTGACCGTTATTTTTTAGAGTACTTCTATGAAGTTTCGAATTAATAGGACCATCTAATATTTTTCCTCCATACAAAGTTTGAACCCCTGTTTAACTCCCTTAGGGGTTGAATTTTGAAAAAAACCCTTTCTTAGTAGATGCCTACGTTATGTAAGAAACCTCTGGGCAAAAGTTTCTAGACCCAGTGGTGTGGGCTGTGCGCTGAGATGTCATTAGGTCAGTTTCTTCTTTTATATACAGGGTGCTACAAATTCGAGTCTTTGTATGGGGATCTAGGTAAGCGTAAGAGATACGAAGTCGGTTAAATTGGAGAAAAGTTGCGCAATTTGATGCTGAATTATAAGCTATTTAGAAGTTTGAAAAATTACGATTACTTCCGGAGATATTCGAAAAAAACTGAAATTTTGCAAAATCTATTTTATTTTTTCTTACGCGCATTTGAAGTGATTTTTAAAAAAAATTGCACTTCGTCGTGGGCACTTTTTATCCTCTTTAGGATGAAATAATTAATTTCTTAATCTGACGTTTCGCATTTCTGGGACCATCATCAACTTTTTTTAAATACGGACCTGCACTTTTTATTTCATTTTTGACAGGCTTTTAGCATCCTCCATAGATGCCCTATGAGTTAGACAAAGATGTAATATTGATAATTATCAAATACTACGTTGCTTATGATATAAGACAAAACAGAAATGTCTAAAAATTAAATGAACGAGTTTTACCTTATTTCAAAAATAAATACTTTTGGCCATTTTAAAAACAGCCCCTTTTTTTAATAAAGGGTAGAAAATTTATTTTTATATCAACTTTGTTTTTTTTTTAATTTTTAAATTTTTGACGTTACCTAAATACCTACTATACGGGTTTGAAAATATTAAGAATTATAAATGCATTTCACTGTTGTTTAAAGTCATGGACAGAAATAGTAACAGTAATAATTGTTTGTCGTCAGTACTTACCAAATTGACACATTTCCCCCAGGTTTTTATAAATTCTAAAGCATTATTACTTATAATAAAAAACTAAGTACTAAATAACAGGCGCGGCCCGTCCATAAGGTCATTTGGTCAATGGCTCACCTAAAATTTTCAATGCTCTACTTAATAATTTATTTTTTAATTTTTTAAAACCAAAACAGAATCTTTTGCTTCAAAGTTCCATGCGAAAACTCCCCAAGAAAGAATCAAGCCAAGCCATCGTCAAAGGATATCCAAGCGTGCTCCGGGCTGGGTCATATTTTAAATTGATCTTATAGGTTTATATGGACGATATAAATTCATTAAAACTAAGAGAGAACACATACGCGCTTTAAGAAGTTAAAAAGGGACACAATTGGTCGACGGCCCACCAATAATTTTGCGCCACTCCCACTATGGAAATAGCTAATATGCGCATCGTATTTGCATTGTATTAATGTATTATTAATTAGCGGCTAAACATAAAAATTTATAAATACGATCTCAGCCTCGCCAACGCTAGTCGTCAAATATAACGGGGTCGGACCGGTTTTCTTACATTACCCGCGTAGTCCAGAGGTAGAATCTCAGCGAGTTGAGCAAGAGGTCGAGGGTTCGAGGCTGTGTTGGGCTAAACTTATTTTAAAATTTTTGTTATTTAAAAAATTAAATCGGCTCTAAACGGTGTATTGGCAACGAGTTAGCACTTCTTGTTCCTCAATAAAATATTTTTAACCCGTTGTTAATAAAATGACACACATGTGCAAAGGACGGCTATCTGGGAGATCCAAATTAAGATATTGGCACGTTGGCAGCTTTGATACTTGAAAATGCAAACAACAAACAATTTGACAGAGTTGATTATCGCGTAGGTGCATTCGTATTTGTGCACTGCTTTTTATCCAATATTTATTTTTTTCGGTTTATATCAAATAATTGGATTGCAAAATAGCTCTAAAACAATAAGCTTAAGTAGACAAACATTTCGAGTTATTTTACATTATAAAATATTGTCATATGTTATCCTTTTGTTTTTAAAATTACCGCCCATCAACTTCCACGAAGTGAGGTGAGCGACTGCTGCCAACACAACAACAACCAAACCCAATAAAAATTAAATACTCCATATGGCCGTCCATGCATGCGTGTGCCGTTTTTGAAACCTAGTCGGTATTCTACTTCTTTTTATTATTTGTTATGAAATGCTTAGGTTTAGCTGGAAGTATTTTTGGACGACTTACTTTATTTTGTCACACGATAGAACGTAGATAATCAATACGAGAAGCGGTAAATTATCTGTATAAAATAGCCAACATTTTCATTATATAAAACAATAGCATTAAAAAACTTTAAATATGTACTTATTTATATAAATCGAGTTACCGCTGAATATATTCCATCTGCAAAGTAATCTTAAATTTGTTTCTCTATAACAGTGGTTCCCAACCTTTGAAAAAGCACGGACCACTAAGGCAAAACTAAGATTTGCCGTGGACCACTACCAATATCCTTTGACCCCCTACGCAAACTTTAACGAAACTAGAACAAGAAATACAGGGTATTCCAAACTCGATGGTCTATTAGAAGTATATAGAGAACGAAAAATGGTAGCAGTTTAAAATTTGGACTGCGCTAATAGGAGACCATAATCGACATTTGAAAAATATTTTTGACATTACAGCGTTGCCAGATCTACTAGTACCTGATACCAACTTTGTTTTTTAAATAGAATACCCTGTATATTATTACATTTTTAAATTCCATGAAACATTTTTAAACTTTTTTATGAAATATGTCCTATAACTATCTTAAGCCTTTTTGGCGTTAAAAAAATTTTTTTTTAAAGAAATTTGGCAACAAACATGTCTGAAAAAAAATCATTTCTTCGCCACCAGCGTAGGTAGAAATGTGAATTTTTGGTTACGGCTCCTCAATAGGCTGCTATATCATAATATGACATTAAAATTAAATAATCACTTACAGGGTGTTTAGTAAGTCTTACAATTTAGATGAAAAGAATCATGATAATTTTAATTAAAAAATAATATTATCATCACTCTACTGCCCTGTTTAAAAGAAATAATTAACATTTTTCTTAAACAGGATTCAAGTGCTAACACAAACTGTTTCTTTGATTGTAACGCCCGTATTTTTGGACTTGTCCCCAATCAATGTTACCGAATGGGGCAGGAAAATCAGCGACAACGCTAAATCAGCTTCGATTTTTTAAGAAAACAGGAAGAATTTCTTTTACCAACGACAGTTAATAAACCAATAACTGCACCGGAATCCATCATAAAATTGATATTCTGCAACTGTAAGGCCGATTGTGGAAATCTGTGTAGCTGAAACTGCTCAAATTTGTGTGGGCATTGCCAAGGACAATCTTGCAGCAATGTATTTCAGCCCGCTGAAAACGAAGACGGCGACGAAGAAGACTTCATGTAGATTTTTATTGTATTTTTTATGCAAGTATAATGTATAGTCTGCTTTTGCTTGTCATGTTACTTTTTGAATGCGGGAGAATATTTGATATTCAATGTATAATTATCTTAGTTTAAAATTTTGCAGCCATTTCTAATAGTCCATTTTTTAAATCACAAAAATAATGACTTCAAGATTTCGCTGCGCGCCACTGGCTTCATATATTTTGATCGGTTTTCCATTATTATACATTTCTTACAGTGATTTAATGTTTTATTCTCTTGAACAGACTAATGGGGAATATTTTCACTAAGTACAACGTAATATTTGAGGGTTCGTAATATGTTTAACAATTTTAGACACTTGCTCCACGCCACACACTTAATCAAATTATGCACTTATATAGATCAATTTGTAGGGAATTTTATTGACTTTCATTTTGACATCTAGCACATTTTTACAAAAATTAGCCGTATTAGAGATATTTAGTAAATGACGTATGTTCTCGTGTGCTATCGGCTGATTTTTATGGAGAGAAAGTGACGGGATTTTCTGTTCTATTGTCGTAAATAATCGGGAGGCAGGTAAAAATGTTTTCCTAAATAATTAAAATACTTTTATCTTACTTAAAATAATATATTTGGTCCACCAAAAACCGATAAAATGTATCCCCGTATCAAATTAAAATTAAAGTGCTTATATTAAAGGCACATATCACAGTACAAGAGTGTGAAATACATTGAAACAAGTCTTAAAATTTACGCTTATTATGTAAATAAATCATCTGTTTTGACAACACACAAAAAGGTAAAATACTATAGCTAGTTTAGCTGTCGATGTAGTATTATATCACGTATCCTCTAAAAGAATCTTTAATACTATTTCAAGTTTAAATTTTAAAATAAAAATAATCATTTCCTTTATTTACCTGTCTTCGGATAGGCCGATATAAAATCACTGTATTCAGAGAGTAAATGGTGTCTAATATATTTTTGCGACTCGCTAAAGTGTCAGTATTTAGCTGGCATTTAACAATAGATTAGATAAAACAAGGTACGATTCGTATCAATTACCAACAGACCGGCTTGTTGAAACTGAATAGAAATATTTTCGTGTTGTCTTTCATGCGAGTTAAAAGTTAAAGCCTGTTACAGGTAAAAATAGTGAGTGATACACGGTGTGCCTAGACTAAGTTTAACCCAAAGGTCTTCCACTTCCACCATTTTTTTCAGATTTTGTTAAAGTGGTGTGGCCTAAGTAATTTAAGCCCAAAATGAAAATCCTGAATCAACAGCTTGAAAATAAATCTGGATTTTACTATCTATTTCTAGGTTAAGCGGCTTTATTTTATGAAAAAGAGGAATATCAATTTTTTAAGGCATATATTCTTCTTTTAAGTTCTGGAAACGATATCTTCTCAGTGGAAATATTTAATATTTTTAAATAGCTTTGATAATCCTGAAAAAAGATGAAAAAATGAGTTTTTCGTCAGTTTTTGGTACCTATATCTTAAATGGTTTATGAATTCATTTTAAAGATAATGCAATTTTCTACAAATCAAAAGAAAATTTGCCTCTCTATATACATTTGTTCAAAAGATATAGGTAGTTAATAGGACATAGAGTTCCGACGATCCAATCTGTGGTTTTATTCCAGATAAAAGATGGATTTTTTGTTATTTTACTTGAAATTAAGTCAACTTTTTGAAATTGATGAACAGTTTTAACCATAACTTATAATTATTGAGATATATCACATTCAGATTTTATAATTTTTTTTTGTTCGAATTTTTCAACCTTCTATTAGCTATAATATCTTGTGAACAGATGTAGATAGAGAGGCAATTTTTTTTTTTTGAATTGTTGATAATTGCACCATTTTGTATTTTGGTGGAAACGTAAGGTGAAGTGAACTAAAATTTTTAGAGAAAAATTAGATAGTTGTGAAGTTACAACATAAAAAAGTGTTGTAGGCTTATTCTTAAAAAACACATCAAATCACAAAGAAAAATCTGATAACCGATTTGCGAACTACTATAACGGGGAATGTTTTCGTTTTGTCTTCGTCTTCATTATCGTGTTATTTGACATCTTTGTCAATTTTTTCGTCTAGTAAGCCCTTCCTCCCCGTTAAAAATCATCTGGTTTCCTTAACTTGAGTCGCCAATGGTTCCTCGCTGACTCTATTTAAAATGCAAACATCTTATTATCTATCGAGAGTTTCATCGGTTATTGGTGACTGAAATTAAGAACGTGGCGTCCTCATCGGCCGATTTGCTAACTACCATAGTGGGGAACGTTTTCGTTTCGTCTTTGTCTTCATTAGTATGTTTCGAAATTCGCGCGAAAATTTGCAGTTTTAAATCCTTTTTTTTGTTAATAAAGACCAAAATAAATGAATAACAGCAACCGCCATAAACATTTAATTTATATGCATATTCCCTATTCCATTTGCAGTAGTAATTAGTTTTCTATAAAATCGAAAACTGTCAAATATAAATTTGAATTATTTTTAAGTACTTTAGTTACCACTAAAATTAAACCAAGGCCAAAATTATTTACCCGAACAAATTGTCGAAAATATTGCCGGTGAGTAAATTATGTTTATGCAGGTCTGAAAAATTATTGCAGTATTTTACCTTTTTGTTTTTAAAATTTTAAGGCAAATAAACTTTACTCACTTGTCGCTTTTAATATCCCAAACGAGGGGTTCATCTGGTTTTTTCTTTTTTTTATTTGGCCTCTTCAAGGGATAACTTTCCCTTTTCGTCATCGGGGGCTTATAAATTGAGCCACTCCCATTATTATCCTTAAAACTAACAATTACGTCACTTACATCTACAGGTTTTTGACTTAAGTTTCTATATAGTCCCCCACTATTTGACATCACACTTGGACCTCTTTTAGGGCTATTTCTTGTACTATAGCTTCTGTATTTGTCATTAAAATCTGTTTTATCTACATCAAAGTCGCCTCTTTTCTTTTCGAAATGATCTAAATTTGTTTCCAAAGGCAAACTTATTGGATTAAGTTTTATATAATCGTCTATTTGACGCTTAAACCTAATTAAACAATACTTATAAGATTTATCATAGTAACTTTGAAATGTGTTTTCATGTGATACACATTGCATTGTTAGATATGCATGGACCAGTAACAAAGGAAATCGACTTATCCAATAATTTGTGAACGCTTCAGGAATTTCTCCCAGAGATTCTTGCGCTTCTTTGGTCAATTCCCTAAAGTGATGTTTCTACAAAAATTAAAATATGCGTAAATACCTAATAACTTGATATTAAAAAACAAAAAAAGTTACCACATTTTAGTTTCTTAAATAACTTCTTTAGTATTGTTTAGTCACATTTGTACAGAATATTTATTTTCTGTCAAAAAATACAGCTATAATAAAACCAATATAATTTTGTTATACAGGACACTTTAAAAAAAGAGATGTTTTTCAATAATTTGCAACAATATAGCCGGTTGAGTTGACGTGATCGCTTAGAGATCGCATGATGGTTCTGGTGAACGGTTAGTGATATGAAACCTGTAGGTACTTTTAGCTACGACGTTGGACGCGTGTTACGCGTGGCGGCTTTGTAGTGTTGTGCAGTTTGATCGTGCCTGATGGTATCGATACTTTCACTTTAAAATTTGGATGTATCATTTATACACAACTGACAACATGATATAGAAATATAAGCGAAACAAAATATAATACGTTTTTTTACATCTAGTTTTGATACCCGAATGTCGGTTGCTCTTAAGAGTTGGTATCCGTTGCCATCAATACTTGGCGGTATCGAGCATCCTGCACAACGGGACAAAAAAAAGTGAATATTGGGTTCGTTGTCTTGCCAAGGCATGATGGTCCATTTTATTTTTGGCTGCTAGCTCAAGACGGTAGGGGTGAGCATTCCATACGCCCTGTAGGGGTACCTTGCGAATTTGGGAGTGGCATCCCGAATTTTTCTTCCAGGGTTTCGTTTGGCTGTTTGTGCCGTTTTAGTTTGGCTGTTGAAGCCATTTTTTCGGGAAGAATCCCATTTTAATGGATCTAAGCCATAAAGCCTAGCAGGCACACGTTTAGACCCGCCCAATAACCTTTAGGGTCCCATCTATATCTCACTCAGTATCCCAATCATATTCCACCTCTTCTTGTCCACCGGGAGAATTCTCTTTCCGTACACCTCAACTATACCTTTGTGTACGGAGGGAGTTGTTTTCTTTCGGTCTTGTCTTGATGTCCGAACACCTCTAATGGCTCGGACACCCCTTCCAAAAAGGACCCTCTTGCTTGCGCCAGAAAACTAGGCCGATGCTAAGAGCCAGCAGCTCACTAGAGAGCTCTACGGTGGTGACCACCCCGCCTAGACCGTCACAGCCTTGGGCCTGGACAATGTCACGAGGAAAACTCCTTCAGGCAAACCATTTCTTTTAATTTCTTTTAATTAACACTAACTTTGTCTGATATGCTAGTAGGTACATTTCCTTCCTTTCTTTTTGTTGCGCTTAAAGTTGTGACTTTTAATTTTGTTATGACATTATTTTTCCAATCTTGCGTTGGGTATGTTGCGCTTAACCTTCTTGGTCTGGTGACCTACATTTACATACCTTACTTTGCGTCTTTTACGTCAATCTGCGAGTCATGTGACCGAGTAATCTTTAATACTGGAAGGTAATAAGTAATGTAACAATTTTCCTCAATCGTTTGTCAAATCTACACCCTAATGTTTCCTTTCAGGATTGTTCTTAGAGCTTAGGAAATAAATTGGAAATTTGTTTTTGAAATTAATGTGTTTTATTTGACTCACCAAACAGCGCAGTTTCAAGTTAGTTATTTTTTTATGTTGGTTTTAAGAGTTTAAAAGTGAGTTGAAAGCGAGATCCCACTGTCACGTAGGAGGGTTTCTGTTTTTAAAACGGCTAATAAAACAGTGGAACCCTTTTAACCCCTCCCTACTGTTTGAGCTAGGGCATTCAGCTCGACTCGTTGCCTATTTAAATTTTGAATTTTCAGGATTTTTAAATTTAGATTTTTTTGAACTTTGGATTTTAGTTCTGAAGTGTAAGTTGAAGTTTATTAAATTCTTCTTTATTGCGGAAAAGAGCGTGGCAAGACAATAGGAAGGAAACAGGCTCAATGTGCACTAGTTTTTCCAGTGGAAAAGCTACTTGTGTCGAAAAACTGCACTCAGTGCAACTTTTAACGCACCAACTCTACTTACCTTATTTCGAAGTGCTCTAAGTAAATCTCTAACACTTTCACCCCTGTACGTTCTATATTTTCTTAAATCTTTAGCTACTTCTTCATGGATATGTATTCTCCAATCGTACTTTACCACAGGTTTGCCATTTTTTTCTAAAGCCTGTAATACTGGATCGTCTGCCTCGGCTTTTTCGACTCTGTCACTGACATCCTGTATAAACATTTAAATAAATATCTCCTAATTCGCCAAAACTAAACGAGTCTTAAGGTGGAATTTTAAGATAACGCCATAGAAAAATTATTTACAGAACCTCAAAAAATAATTGCGAAAGTGGCAAATTCACGGCGATAAACTTGTAAACTAAGTTAGTCCCGTAGAGGCGTGCGAACCGTACAGGGATATCCAAATAAACGTGAACAGGCCTTATAACATTTTTATTTTTAAAGAGGGGAAAAATGTTAAATATGAAAGTTTTGGGGATTTTTATGGATCATTCATATATCCTATCAGCAAAACAATTGAGCGTCTAATAAAAAAATATAGTACAAAACATCGATAAGGCAATAAGCTGTACGAATTTATAAATATATGTGCATGGACAACATCGATATAATTGTTAAACCTTGAACGACGATGCTTTGGATAAATAAAATGATACTTTCATCAAAATATACAGAATGTAGACTTCGCTTTTAGTTAGTATTTTATAATATGAATTTATTAAGGAAAAGTATAGAAAGTAGGCTTTCCATTAAAAGCAAAGACTTTTTGGTAAAAATTGTAGAATTGAAGTATTGATTTTTAAAATTTTTAGCAAAAAATCATCCCGGAATTCACTATCGCTAAGATCGGTCTAATTTGACAAGGTTTTAAACTGACAAATGTAAGACAACTAAATTTTGTACTATGAATTAATTTACGAGATTTTTTTTTGCAAATTTATAAAGACAATTTAAGTGTTCGTCAATATTAGTATTAAATTTATTTTAATGACAAATTCCAAGATAAAAATCATTTGAGAATCAAGGAAATCGCTGAAATATTAGAATAACTCAAAGTTTGTAATGACAACTTATTAACAGTGACAAAATAAAAACCTAACTGATGATCTAGCTCGGAAACCTGAGAAAAAAACAGTACTAAACCTTTAACCCCCCTTTAGTGAATCCTGGTGTAAATTTTTATTCCAGTAAATAAATATCGAAAAGCTAAATAAGCATACCCTGACAGCACTGAAGCAATAACATAAACCCAGTAATGCAAAAAAAATTAACAAAAATCCTGTAAAATCCTTGTCGTCTAATGGCATTAATTTTTTTCATTGATAAAGGAATCATTAAAATAATCATTATATAAATTAAGAACCAACATATTTGCATTTCTGTGATGATCCACATCAATTTGTCGTATAAACCAATTGATCGTTAAGGAATTCATCAATCAGTCATAAAGCAACTTGTCATATAAGTCACAGGTCAGACAGAAAAAGATCCTGAGTAAATCTAAACAAATCTGACCAAACCTAGAGAAGGCGCAGATTTACAGGTGTGCTAAGATTTGTTAGATCTCCCTGAATTTTTTGTTTCACTAACAAAACTATGATTTAAATGGTGTTTATAATTATTGCATTGCCAATAGAGGTTTATCAAGAAATGTATTAATTAAAATTGCAGTACCGCAAATTTATTTACGGCGTGTTTTACGACGAATTGAGTATTATATTCCACGAATTGAAGACCTTGGCCTTGGTGAAAAAACCGGACAAGTCTATATTTTAAAAATTGTGGGAAATCGAGAAACAAATTGCCAAAAAAGTTCCAATTTGGAAAATTAATATTTTCATTATTTTTTACTTGCTTTTATTTTTATATTCTTGCTAAAAAGAATATACATACATTGCATTTTTTTTCGAATTCCTAAAAAATAAACAGTTTTTCATGACATCCCACAATTTTTAAAATATGGACTTGTCCGGTTTTTGCACCAAGGTATTCAATTATTGATTTAAGATCAACTGATTTATACGACACATTGCTTTACGGCTAACTCACCAATTGATTGACGACGAATTGCATAGGTGTAGTTAAGGGGGAAGGGGGTGCCTAGCACCCCAAAACCTCTAATTAGCACCCCCAAAATTTACAACCCTCCACCCTATTAGGCGTAGTTAAGGGGGGTTTGAGGGTGCTTGGCACCCCAAAACTCTAAATATGTATGCTCTGGGAGCATTTAAATAAAAACGAAAAAAATCCGAATCCTGTAATTCTAAAACCAAATTAAAATATTGTATAATTAAGTGAAACTTGTTTTTCTGCGTGTTTTGAAACTGTTTTAATAGATCACGTGACCTTTTTAAGCATCTGGTATTCGTCTACAAGTTTTAAAATAAAATCCAGCACTGTTGTAATAGATCACGTGACTTTACACGATTTCAGGGATTCGTCGATTAACATATGGTTGACCTTGATGACCAGCGGGAAAGTGACGCACTTTCCTCTCTTTATTTTCAATACCTTTATGCGGAAGAAAAAAATTACGTAGTTATTAATTTTTGCCACGGTTTTCTTATACATGCTATGGTCCTAGTAAGACTGCTCTGCTTACTCTAACTTAAAATTTCTTATTAGTATAAAGTTCTTGAAATTTGCAGTGGCTTAAATAACATTGTCTAATACAAGGAATACAACCGGATGAGTTTTAAATTCAAAATATCCTGAAATAAATTTTTCATTTCTGTTCAGAGCAAAAAGAGCAAGCCAAACAAACAGCCCTGGAATATTTAAATAAATTATCACAAAATAAAATAAACATATTTTGGATGACTTCACTGTACAACTTAAAAAATGATTAAGTTAACAATATATCTAATACCTGAAAGAACGACAATATCTTCTGGCTAGTCCAAAACATAGGATGAGCTAAAACAGCCTTGCAGGACGGTCTATCTTCAGGTTTCGACGATAGCAAAGCCTGTATTAAAGGGTTTTGCAATTCTCTCTCCCAATCAGGTCTTTGCATTTGGCTTAAGTCATATTCACCCATTAAAATATTTGCTTGTCTACGCAGTACATCCCCGAATGGGTGAGCACCATTCGAGAGAACATAGTAATACAAACATCCCAATGAAAACAAATCTACAGCTGCAGTCTTCAATGCAAAAATATGAAGTTTAATATAATATGCGAGCGTAACAGTTATTTATGTATGTAACTAATTAGGAAACGTCTGATTTTGTGTGAAGAGTGAAAACAAAATAAACAAAATCACATTTCCTCACTAGTTTTTTTTTTAATTTTGGTAAAAAGGTAAAACTCATGAAATTAATATTTGCACTTTAAAGTTGGTAAAATAAATTACTTTTAATCACAAGTTTGAAATATTTCCATTTACTTGTGGTGTAACGGATCTCCCCTTCTGCTTCCCAAGATACGAAAGTTCATCATTACTGTTTACGCTTCTGCATTTTTACAATGGAAGATTTAACAGAAATTTTTAAACTTTAGCGCGTGGCGTTGCCCATGAATATTATCCGTCCAACCGACGTAATTTTTGTGTGCGTGTTTCGATTGACTGATTGTGCAATATAAACATATTTATTGAAAATGCGAAATGACTAAACAAGCCCATTAAAATCTTATAATTTCCAACTGTAGTATTATTTTTGCCATTTTAGTGAGTGTTATTAAAAAAGCTATAACTTTAAGAAATTTACTTACCTCTACAAAATTATTGATTTTAGATCTAAGAATCATTATTATCGTTTAATAGAAATCCATTTTAAAAATTTATGATACTGTTGATAAAAAATTAACAAATTTAGCCTAATATATCTTATTTTCGGTATATAGAAGTATTTTTGCAATCAACATTATCGAAATGACATTTGTGTGACGATAATTTCATAATGGATAAATTTTGTTTTTTACCATTTTTAAAGATTCGAATAATGCAGAATTTTGAATTGTTTCAACGTGATGGACAAACTACTACAAACTACTAGTATTACTATAAGGGTAATATGTATTTATTATTACTTGGTAAATATATCATAGGCGCATACAAATAAATATTATTAATTTTAGGCGAACTTTTGCCAACACTTGATGATTTTAATAAAATAAGCTGCAGGCTTTAAGAAATATATCAATATCTGCAAAACAGTTGATTTTAGGTACAGGATATATTATAGTCACATGAGAGGGAATTAAATGCTGCTTTATATAAAACAGTTATATATAAATAGAGTGTTTTACTTAAAAAAGTTAAGATATTGATGTTTAAATATTGACAAATTTGGAATAATATATTTAACACCCTGTATGCTGCTTTTGGTTTAGTTTAGAAAAAAAGTACTGAGTATCTAACAGGGAAGCTAAACTGAAATTAGTTTAGAAATTGAGCAATATTAAACATAAATACGTGATATTTTTCAAATGACTGATTTCGCTGTAAAAATTTTAAAAATTAAAATATCTCGAAAACTACTGAAAATTTTAATAAACACGTTATACTAAAATTTACTTAGAATCAACCGTAAAATCCGAATATGTAAAAATATATAGGGTAAACATTTAAAATAAGAAAGTGGGTACTTGGCCAGAAAAAAACTAAACACCCTGTATACGTAAAAACTAAATACCTAAAAAACTAAAGTCAAGACAAGAAACTTTTGTCTTTAACCTTTTTTCGTAGCTCTTGCAGATTCTGAGATCAGATAGTGGATCATCTTATGTGGACCACCCTGTACATGCTTAGTATAGTGGTGGGGGTCGCTCGTCATGTAAAAGGGAAATTAACAGTGGGGTCTTCAGGGTTTGATTTGGAATCTCTTTTGTTTGTTCTTTATACGGATGATCTAACCACAACTATTTCTAACAAATTACATATTATGTACGCAGATGACTGTCAACTTGATATATCTTTCCCACCCGAGAATCAATGCTTTGCTTTACTAAAAAATGATTTAGATAAGGTGGGGGTCTGGTCAAATAAGAATGGTCTAATCCTTAATCTTATCAAATCTACAGCTTTATAGGTCGGCACAGAACATCAGAGGGTGACACCTTTTTACAGTACATTTACAACAGCGTAAAATGTATATTTATCAGGGTACAAATTATATACCGATATAAATAGAGATTAAGTAATATAGTAAGTTAATCCAAATGAATTTTTAATATTGTAGCTGTTTGATTGTGATGTCTATCAGCATTGACTTACTAAACACGACATCGAATTAAAATAATTTAAAATATATACGCGGTCTGTGTACCAGGAGATCATATTACCCTTCTTTCTTGAAATTTGGATGGCTTAAAATGGGGGTAGAATAAAAACTCATTATACCCGTCCTATTTACAAAATCCTTCAACAGGGAAATCCATTGTATTTTCGCGAAAAAAATGGTGTACCTGAGCAAACCCTTGCGTATACCACTGTACTCATCTTCTGCCTTTAAGGGTTCGTTCAATTTTTATACTCCCTTAATTTATAATTGTTTACCCGGCTTTTTGAACGAGATTCAAAATACAAAAATTTAAAAAAATATATTTTAAAGATAATTCACCAGCATAGCGCTTTCCCCATCATTAGAATTATTGTTGCGCAGAATAAATAGGTAGTGCTTGCTTGTAGTGGAGTTTTTGGTTTGATACGTCTTTGCTTTTTTCCGCTGCATGCACAAGCTCTTTCTTTTATAGGTGTAACACATAATTACATTTAGGTTACTAGCAGTCATTACAATTAAGCATAGATACATTTACATTGTAATAATAGTTAAATGTAATAATTCAAAGTTGGACCTGATCACCGCCTTAATACAAATATGTTAATTTGATAAACCAATCCTAGGAAATTTTAAAACAAAATTTTTGCGGTAGAAGAAGCGTAGGTAGACACATAAAAACTTTGCTAATTAAAGAAAAATTTAGCAATTATTTACAAATATCTAGTATTGTCTTTAAAATAACCCAATAGCATGTAAAATTATTAACATCTGTTTTAGAAACATGAAATTTTATTTATTTATTTATTTCCAACCAACTTTGTAAGTTTATTACAGGGAAATTACTAAAATAAATAAAACTTAATATAGAATTACATGCTAATTAATAATATGTATTAATAATATGTAACATAATATAAAAAAAAAAAAATGATAAGATTATATTTCCAGAAACTCTTATTCTTAATTTGCATAGCAATTTGTTGCAACAATAATAAAAGATTATTTTCCCAGAATTTCTCTTTTAAGCATTTTTTTAAATTTTTTAATACATTTTAAACTTCTTAAACTTGATGGCAAATTGTTATAAGTTAAAATTCCATTAAACATTATTGAACGTTTTCCAAAACTACTTTGTATTTGAATGAACTTTATATTGTTATTCTGTCTTGTGTCATGATTATGTTGAGTGTTTATCACATCTAGAGAAATATTTGAGTCCTTTTCCCTTATAAGAATGAGCGTACACTGTTTAACTTTAAAAATATTTTAATGATTTATAAACGCTTGTAATGTACTTTTATCAATATTAGTAAAAGTAATTAAATAGTTCATATAAACTTACCGTTCTTTCACTCCCATTTAACATCTCCGGAGCAATCCAGCCATCTGTACCGGTAACGCCAGATCTTCTAGAGAAAGAGTCTCTACCAAGCTGTAATTTTTTACATAAACCAAAATCTGAGATCATTGCTTTTACTTCTCCTCTACTATCTGGCACTGAGATCAATACATTATGGGGCTTTATATCTCTATGAACTAAAAGCATAAATTGAAATTTCTTTTAAGATAAACCTGATCAAACCAGAGTTACAGCAAAATTAAACATTTGTTTTTAAATTAGAGCAGAACCAGAAAATTCAATTTTTTAACTTGTCCACCCTGTATCTGTATAATTAAGTCTTTATATATATTTATATATATATATATATATATATATATATATATATATATATATATATATATATATATATATATAAAGAAATAAAGAAATATCGACAGGACTATTTATAAAAAAAGGTGAAGAAAATTTTGGGGAAACTGTCTGTATGGTAGTGCTCGACACGTGTATATATATATATATATATATATATATATATATATATATATAGACAGTAAAAGTCTTAGTTATATACAAAATACAGTGCGAGTCTGTAACTTGGGATAAATTCAGTAAATTGAATACAGTTTTTTTGTTTGGAAAAGTGCTCGGATACTTCGATTAATTTTAAGTTGCGGTTTTCAAAAAATATTTATATAGTGTGTCCCAAATTTGAGATATGACGCCATCGGTTCCGTGTCCGAGCACTTTTCCAAAAAAAAAAACTGTATCTGATTTAATGAATTTATTTCAAGTTACAGACTCACACTGTACATATAATTTTTGTAAAGTGCATAGTTTTTAACGAGGGGTGGTAAACATCTGTGGATTTCTGGTGTACACCTATGTGGATTTCCGTGGATGTCATTGACTGTGGATTTCTGCAGATATCCTTGGAATTCCGAAGATGTTTGTGGAATTCTGTGAATGTTCGTGGATTTCTGTTGATGTTCGTAAATTTCTATGGATTTTCGTGTATGTCGAAGTGGCAAATGCGCAAGCGTTAATGTGCGAACGCGCCTCTTTTTTAAGGTTTGAACCCATTCCTACACTGTCATGTGTGTTTGATTCGGAGTAATGTTTAAATAATATTTTCTTTCGTGTTTTTTTATAAAAGATTAAATAAATAAATTATAATTCAAATTGACACTGGTCAGCAATATTTTCGTTAAAAAAATCATGGCTTTGCGGATTACAACATATTTGTATTATAAATTAGTGAAAAATATCAAGAAGCTGAGAAATACTCACAAATACAAATTTTAATATATTACCCGAGGGATCACCGCCGATATTTGCAGTTTAGGCGATATTCAAATTTATAAATTTTCGCGAATGTCCGTGGATTTCCGTAAATGCCTGTGGATGTCCGTGGATTTCCGTAGATGTCTGTAGATGTTCGTGGATTTCCGCGAATTTCTGTGTATACACATTTTGATCAGCTGTTGACCCCTCAGTTTGGACCATGTTATTAGACTAACTTTCAATTAAAATATTTTAAGAACAGAAATATTCTTTACCTATATCCAAAGAATGCAAATGGGCTAAACCAGCAGTTGCTTGCTTTAATATTTCCAAAGGTTTTATGGCTGTCCTATCACAGAGACCTTGCATATATTCTGACAACGTCGCTTGGCACAATTCCAATGCAATATACCTAAACATTCGATCTTGTTCCATGCAATAGTAACGAATGACATTTGGATGGGCATCGCTTTCTCGGAGTAGCGCAACTTCACGATCGGCGAACGTAAAACATTCTGGTAAAAGACGCTTCACTGCAACTCTTCGATTATCAAATTCACCTCTAAAATAAATATGTTCTATAGTTATTACTAAAAATAACATAACTGTAACGACTATAAGTGGCAGCACCAATTTTACAAGATTGCGGTTACTATTGGGGTAGATTTTACTGATATATTAAGTGCTGTTTGATTTTAAACGGCTCATTGTTTAAGAACAAGGAATATTACATTTTAAACATGCTGCTTTATAATATAACCTATAAACATACTAAATCCTAGTAAAGTTAAATAAAAAATGTAGGACCCGTTAAAAAAATTCTTTAAAAATGTAGATTACAGATATTCATATATAGAAGCCGGATTTCCGAAGCGAAATACTTTACACCATCGTTTCTTCAATACTCTCTCATCTTTAGGAAAACAGTATGATATTTTTCCAGGACGTTTGAATAGAACTGTGATATTGAACATTACCGTTTACTTTTCCCTTTATCCATAGCACATTCAAACACTATGAAAATCAAGGAAAAAATACTTTAAAGCGTAAAAACGAACTAAACAACTTAATTCTGGCCAATGCACTAGTTAAGAACCGCACAAAATTAAAAAAAAAAACAGCTCAATTAAACTTTAACCGAAAATACTTTTGTTTGTTTTGCATCCTCTTCTGTATTTCTTACAAACAGTATAAAATATGCAAACAATGTACCTGTAAACATACCTGTAAACAAAAGTCCCTTCACACCCTTTGCCTAATAATTGCTCTGGGTGAAAGGTTATTTTTCCAACTTTTACTAAACCTCCTGGTAATTCTTCGGAAAATGCTGTAATTTGTCCGTTTTTGCTAAAGGAAATTTGATTATTTCCTCTAGAACCATTTTGTGACATATTTTGAACTTCTCTAACCTGAAAAAAGGAGCAAGTTTCCTCAGTTCTTTAGCTTCAAAGGTAATTTAATTATAATTTTCATATAAAAGATTTCTTGCGCCAACGCGGTGTTACTACTGGCCTTAAGATTATGTAGCAAAGAACAGATAAAACTATTCATTCATAAATCATTCTGTCGCCACGCATCAACATCTAAGAAAATTACACAAATAAGAGAAATAAAAATGGTGAATGGTGGTTCAGTGGAATTAATTAATATCAGGATTACCAATTGACATGTAACGCTTTACGATAAACACGGGAGGAATTGACTGAAATGTAGCTACATCAACCCACTTCGTCAGGATTTTACGATATACCAGTGTCAATTTATTTTTAAAATAAAATTGTAAGCTACTAAATTAAATTATTACTTACTTGCATTAAAAGATACCAAAACATGGCAAATACAATTCCCGTCATAATAATAAGACTTAATTTAAGTCCCTTGTTTTCTTGCTGGTTTATCCACTGTTTCGTGCTTCTATAGTACACCAATAACCATTTTTCAGCGCTTATATCCTGGAATTCTTGTTGAGCATCGTTTAATTTCTTTTCATTTTCCGTAGAAGTGTCTGTCTGAGTTCCAACACTTTGAGTGTTAGTATCAGGTAAAATTGCAATTTTGCCACTTAAGTCTCTCTTAGGGCCATTAAAAAGAACTTTACTTTCGTCCGTTATCAACTTCACTTCCTTGTTAGGCCTATTGGGTCCAATGAAGTCAGCCTCGGAAAAGTTTGGAACATTATAATGTCCCATATAAATAACGATATGTTCACTTAAACTAGATAAACTTTGAAAGTTGCTCTCATGCAGTACTTCGCGAGGTAACTGGTAATTGTGTCCAGGTAAGGGGTACTCAGAGTAAGCTTTAGGAGGGTCTGGACTGTTCGGTCCTCCTAAAAGCAGAGGACCCGCATCGGATGCTGTAATGGTTACAACATTTTGATCGACCAGAGAAGGGATGGCGTAGAGACCATGAAGGTGTTGCCCAATATAAAGAGTAGGACTAAAAATAGAAATTGGTTAAAGATACTAAACATAAGAACCAGTTTGAAAATTTAGCATAGAAATAATTTTTTTGGTAAAAATATTTATTTATAATAGAAAATTACACAATATACGCCTACATATTAGAATTTTTTTTATTACTTTAGGCGGTTAGATGTGACAGAAATGGGGTGTTAAGATGCACGTGTGAGATAACAAAGAAAGACAATATCAAAAATTAAGTAATAGGGGGAAAATCAAGGTTGAGGCAATATCTAAGAAGACACAAAAAAGACTACAATGGGCATCGGATAAGAAGATATAATGCATATGTCAGCAGAAGGATAATGGAAATGGCAGAGCGTAAAAGGAAAGGTCGAGAAAGACAAAGCAAGCTTTTTAATACAAACCAGGCGCAGCCTGTGAGATTTTTTTACAGGTGGGCCAAAATTTTGTAGGCAACTACTGATATCAACGCAACAAGCAAAACACACTTTTTTAATTAAGGAAGGTTTTTTAATAATGTGGCTAGTTTTGCCAAGAAATTATTTACCTACAAATAAACACCGCAAAAATCATAAAGTAGGTACTGTAGTATATTGAACATTGCTACATGCTTATGAATTTCAGTTTTACTTTTCTAGGTGTTTTAGTCTAAGATTGTTAGCGGCTTCCCGTTTTGATACGTCTGCGTCTCCTCAATAGAGGTCGCGCCTTGTACTAAAAGTATGATTATTCTTAAAATAAAATGAGAGCTGCCGAAACTTCGTTTTCTTTAATAAATACAATACTGGCGGCTAGACATAGTAATACAATCTTTGACTACGCACGCGCAGGCTGCCAGCTGTAGTAGATATGATTATGATATTACCAATAATTTTTAAAATATTTTATCGCGGAACAAGTGCTAAACGTGTTGTCAATACACTTTTAGAGAACACCTAATTTTTTAAATAACAAAAAATTTTAAAAGTCAACCCGAGCACAGGCTCGAATCCACGACCTCTTGGTCCACTCGCTGAGACTCTACCTCTGGACCACGCTGGTAATGTGAGAAAACCCGTGCCAATGCCGTTATATTTGATGACTAACGTTGGCGTTGCTGAGAGATCGTATTTCTATGTTTAGTCGATAATTAATAATACGTTAATACAATGCGCATATTAGGTACCTAATTAGTTTTTCTTTGTCCAACCCAAATGTTTTGAAAGAGTATATTTCACGGGGCGGTTTGAGTGTATTTCCATAGTGGGAGTGGCACGATATTATTGGTGGGACGTCGACAAATTTTGTCTCTTTTTAACTTCCTAAAGCGCGTATGTCTGTTTCTCTCTTAGATTTAATGAATTTATATCGTCCATATGAACCTATGAGGCCAATTTAAAATACGACCCCGCCCGGAGCAAGCTTGGATATCTCTCGACGATAACTTGGCTTGATTGAACTTGTACTTTTTTGAAAGAAAAGTTTGGTTTTAAAAAATAAATTATTTGGTGGATCACTGAAAATAAATTTAGGTAGGTCACTGACTAAATGACCTTATGGACGGGTTGGGTAAAAAATGGGTAAAGGTATTAAAGATCCTTGGTGCCTCCTTTATTTTTTTTAAACATAGTGCAGAAGGTACAATTATGTACAAAACTAAGTACTTTTTTACTTCAAGTTAGTAAAGAAACTTACTAAAGCTTCATGTGATTAGGATTATCAACTAATCCATTATGAACAATAATCTCAGTTGCCAAATAATGGATTGTATGGTTAGCAAGACTTGTAAAAGGAACTTTAACTAGACCATCTATAGATAATAAATACATTGCAATGACGGGACTATCCAGATCACCATCCCAGAGGAGGTTTCCTCTCCGACGATCCAACGTCAAAAATTTGCCACTTGAAGTTGAAGCAAAATGCACTAAATCTAAAATATAAGTTTGTTGCTGAAATATACCTTCGCGAATTTCCTTAAAAACAAAAAATATCAATTTTTTTTTAAATCCGTGCAAAAAAACGGATATTATGCATTCGACTACACCATAGTCTTCTCGATGTGCTTCGCTAGACAGACATTGTAGCTGTCTAGTGAAGCACATCGAGAAGGCTATGGATTGCACAATAACAAATTTAATTGACATTTAGAGTTACCTTAGTTAATGACATTACTATGTGTGCTGTCACATTTCAAATAATAATTTCGCTAATTTTTGATTAAATTGCTTTGTGCAACCGAACGTTAGTCCATTTGCCCTTATGTTAATCATAGTAATATAATATATAATAATCACAATCATAAACACAAATATTTTTGTGCAAAATCAGTTGGTTTAAACAAATTGCGTATTTTTTTGAGCGCTTTCTAAAGAAAAGTTATAAACGTCCATAATATTGACACAGGCTTTAAGACACCATTATAATGTGGCGCGAAAAAAAAACTCTAAAAGATATCCTTGGTTGAAATTTTAGGTTTTTTACAATGCTTTCTTTCCCATCCTGTATACCTTTTAAAGGGTTTATTAGGTCACAATGACTCCCTGTCGCGCTGAACCTACACAAAATGAGGTTTTAGGATCTGAGAAATATTATATAGGTGAAAGATTCTTGGGCTACAGACATTTACAAATGACTATCGAAAAATATTTGTCATTCTTTTTGACGAGAATTTTATATTAATTTTCAAACTAAACTTTTTACATGTAGCAACACAGCTCATCTTCGCAAAATGATATCAAACTTTGGTCTGACAACAATTTGAGAATGTGTACTTTTATTACCGTCAGAAGATCGCCCTATTTAAAAAGTCAGTTTAAAAATTATAATACCTATAAATACACAGTGAAAGAATCTTTCAAAAATTAAAATAATATTTTAGTTATTTTCTCTAAAAAACATTTATTAGTCAAGAAACCGTTTAGGATAAGAGTGTAAAAAGTGAGGTAAGTCAAAAAAACCTTCCGTCCTTTAACAATTAATGCGTTAAAAACATTATCTATAATACCTCATTTTATGTTTAATAATAAATGGCAAATTTCCCCATGTTCAAAGTCAATAATATATATGTCATTACACTTTTTTTTGATAGTTTTTATTTAAATTACTGATTAAATTGTAATTATCAACACTTACCATAACTGTTCAGTTCATCCACCCTCATATCAGCGGCTGTATAATCATAAAAAGTAACATTCCACTTCTTGTTGTGTGAATTTGTGTCTACCATCAATATATTATATTTTGTGCGTCCTATGTAAACAAAATTGTTTACTTCCACTGGACACGTAGGGCTATTGTCACCCCATCCTAGTATCTGTTCTCTGTTGCCCGTTTTCGGATCAAGTTTGTACCAAATGTCTGTTTTCTTTCCTAGGAAACGAACAAACCTAAGCAATATTTCCTGCTAGTTTACTGAATTTCACGCAATTCCATCCAATGAAAATATATTACTAAAAATTTATTATGATGAAAAATAATGGTATTGGTATATGTTATCAATCCTTAGTCATATGCTTTAGCCTATGATATTAAGGATTGCATATATTAGTTTATAGTAATTGAATTATTTTAGTATAGTTTATCAATCTGCAAATATACCACATAACTGAAAGCCTGGCAATAGCCATTCTGGAGAAGTAGGTGGGGGATCATATCGAGGGCTTCATAACATAGGGGCGTATCAACGAAATCAATAATGTTGAGAAAACGAAAAAAACGATTTAAAAATTCTGTAGTTTAAAGGCATTTTTTAAATTTTATGCGCAAACGTAGTATAAATTTGATATTCTAAAGCAATACAAACCTTCCCATTTGGTATTAAAACCCAAGGTTTAGAGTTGATACGCCTTTCTGTTACACTTTAACAAAGGGCGTAATATAAAATTTGGTCGATACGCCTGTAATATTTGTCGATACGCCTTTATTAAATAAAATAAAGTAAAAAAGAAGAGTATTTATTTTTACAAAATGGCAACTCATTCTCACAAAAGTAAAACATAAAAAAATACTTAAACCTAAAAACGTAAAAGAACTAATTTTTGCTGCTACTGCGCTTTTTTGATCTTATCCTGTTTCTAAGAGTTAAAAGGCACAATTCCTGTAAGTCGGCATATTTCTTTTCATTAATTGGAAGAAGATTAGTATACAAATTCGGAACATGTTCGTCATGAAAATGCATCTTGGAAGGTCGGCCAGACTTTCTCTTGACTATATCCATTACGTTTCAATTTCAAAATTTCTCCCTGTTCAGCAATTGTACAATTAGGCATAACTTTTTCGCGATAATTTTTAAAATTCTTAAATCCGTATAATTTAGAGAATGTACTCTGTACGGCTGGCCTTTTCTCTGGCTGGCCATTTTGGTCTATTCTGCTTAGTTTTCGAGCTATAAGCAAAAAAATAAACACATTTTTGTATTTTTTTACGACCCGCTACCTGCAAGGAAAAATTTCTGTGATTTTCATTCACGGCATATAATTTTTTTAAATCTACAAATTTTGGCAAAATATCAAGTTAACGTTTATAACTACCTCACCAAAATTAAAAAAAAAAAGCCAAAAAATTTGTATTTTGTGAAAATAAATTTTTCACAAATCTTTCCATAGAGGTCGCGGACGTGAAAAATTTCAAAAATGTGTATTTTGCTGTTCAGCATTCACTTCTTCGTTGGTTTTCTATTTCAGGCAATTGTTTTCAAAATTAGCCACACCAAAACTTTCCTCTTCGCCACTGTCTACATAATCTGGATCTCTAACAGAATCGTCGGAATCAAATGCATTATTACTATCTAAATCAGTTTCGACGGGTCCTTAAAGCAAAGAAAAAACAAACGTTATGTAAAATATCTCATTACAAATAAAGTAACTTTAACTTGATATTGTAATAGAGTAAAACCTATGTAAAGTGGAATCGCACGGTCCTAAACTTTCCGGCTCAAACAGGTCATGCCTGATACCCAGTGTAGATTTACAATACATTACCATAGGTAGTTTTTTTACGTTAATTATAACAATGTACTGTCCTAAAAATCTCCATTATGCACCGGTTTCCGTGTTATAGAGCGTCCGGCGTACACAGGTTTTACTGTAATATAAACTAACTACAGAATAATTAAAATATTTACCTAGTTCTTTAGCCGCAGCAACCATTTTTCTAGTTCTTAACAACATTTCTGCATAAGTTCCATGATTCTAAACAAACGAACATAAGAAGTGGAATGGGAATATGAATATTCCTGAGGTTATGTTTTGGTGCTGTTTTAAATAGTAATGTTGGTCATCAGAAAACCGGCGTATTTTAGATTTTATGAGAATTCATAATTGTGAAAGGCAACTAACAATTTATTACTAATATTAAAATGCTTAAAATATTAATTTTAAGATTAAATTAGTTATTACGCCCCTTTTCTTAAAATTTTCTACCTGTTACCTAAGGTAATAATAGTTAGGCGTATGTTCATACGCCAAATAATTTCTCTTTATTTCCGTTATAACAAACGGGCGGATGACCATACGCTTCTTTGTTAAACTTCAAAGCTGTTAGTATGTTGGTACGCCTAAATGTGTTTCAATTTTTCTCGAATAGTATTATACATGCAGGTACGCCTGTTTGTGAAAATATGCATCACATCGAGATCTATCATAAGCCATAAAAAACCTATTTTACTAAAAATTGCAGATACGCCCCTATGTTATGAAGCCCTCGATATAGTTGACCAAATTATAGGTCCCGGGCCGGCTGATTATTTTAAAACCAGACAAGTCAGTAAAACTAAATACCATTTTAATTTCAAGAATATTTTCACTACTTTCGAGAGTTTACTAACACCTAATAAAGTTTTACTTATATGTATTCTTCAAGAGGGTATGATACCAAACCGTGTCAAATTCGTCCGGGTTCACACATGACGTCACGCCGTGACTTATAGCGCGCATTACGTTAGTTAAAGGCGATTTTATATAAATTCTATTGGCAATATACTTTGCCTCCTGCTTATAATACAAATTTTATAGTGTATGATTTAAAAAAATCATATAAATAAAGGGATAAATACGTACATTAATTACATTGATTGTCCACATCACAACCATACACAGCACATCTCATTTTTACTTTTAAACTCCTAAAAGTAATATAAAAACACCAAAAAGATAGTTGAAAACACAACGCGATCTTAAAAAAGACCTGTTTCATTTACAAAATATCGCGGAATTTGTCACGGCGTGACGTAAATGGCCATGCCTACCTGCGCGGTATCATATCTTCTTTTATTTGTATCATGTGTATTCTTTATCTGTCAAATAACAATTCGATTGGAATTTTTTTACCGTGGTAACTTGATTTTTTGCTTCCATTTGAACTGATCTAATGGTAATAAAATCTTTAATTCTAATTTGCCGCTAAACGGCGAGGTTTATCGACTTGGATGAAGAGCGCTTTTTTTGCTTAGTATTTTAATATATAGTATTAAAATATGATGTTTGTGCTTGCAATATCTCTCAAAAGAAAAAGATTGGCAAAAATTAACATTTGGGTTTCAGGTAAAGTGCCCTCTGGTGGCACAGTAGAGAAACATTTTTGTAACAGAATGATACAAATCACCAAGCTGAGTCTATGTGCCAAATATCAATTTGATTAGTTAAGAAATAACTGAAATATTTAAAAAATAAGAAAAAATTGAACTTTGATAGGCTGTAACTCGAAAAATATTGAGATTTCGAATTATTTTACATGGACTTACTATCTTTATTTTGCCACGTAGAATCACCTGTCCAAGTATTCTGATGCATATTACGAACGCCCTGTATAACGCATACGCACTTTCTTATTTCCGCCCTCGCCGCCTCTGGATATTTATTCATTCATTATTATTTATACCATAATTATTAACAATTTAGCGTTCCGTGTGCAATTCACAATATTGTATTTGACACAATCACGGCAACGCCTACGGATTAAATGCTTTTTGTCAATTACCGTATACGCACGTACTTATTGCCGGCATCGACGCCTCTGGTAACAAACCAAACTGGCAAGCCTTAATAATCAGTCAGCTCGGAACTTTTTACATACAGTGTATATCATTTTAACTCTATTCTTTTATTGAGCGCGTCAGCACCAAGCGAGTCACCAAGGATACTCTTTCAATTTCTTTGGTCATCACAATCAAAACATGGAAGTCTCCAAATCTTAGTGATATTGCAAAATTATAAAAAAACAAAAAGTAACATATTAAGTATCTCCTTCATTTATGAATAATTTTTTTAGCTAGACCAAAAATACATGAACCTACATATACACAGTAGGATGTATAGCGGATTTGGAATTTTATTGTCATTTAGCGATTTATCCTTAGCGGAAATTCAACTTTAAAAAAAATGCAAAAAACACAGAAGAGCATGTTTTTATTACCACAATTCATTTTTTTTCTCTTTTCGACGGCCCGTCTAAGGCCGAACTCACTTCGGCCCGTGTTGGCCCATTGTGCTCGCCCTAGATTTTTATTGCTACCATTTAATAATTATAACAAATGCCCAGTTATCTGCTAAAAAACTTTCTAGATTATCGAGTTGTCTCGACTTGTAAATTATTTAGTAGAATCAATATTTTATGACCTATAATGAAAACTGGGTGATATCTAAGAATAATTTATTTAAAATAACATAAATACACTAAATTAATGGTTCTGTTGTTGAAAAGCAATTTAAAAAAAACTACAGAAAATGAGTAAAATGATGTCTTTAAAAAATAGTAATAAAGATACTAATACAAAAATGTCCTGTATCTTACAAAAGTTGGAGAAAAAAGTATTTGTAATCAATAAAATTTAATTATTAAATGAGGGATTTGTCTAAATTTTTATTTATGTATCCCAGACAGCATTTGTTAAATATTCAAATTTATTAGTTTTCATAATATGCTCATATTTCATTATATATGTCTTCAAAATTTAGCTTAGTTTGGGTATTGTACTACTTATTTCTTTTTTATCGTATCAGCAAAGTTTAAATTCCAAAATAGTCAATACTAGTGGCTAAATTTGTCTGTGAAGTTGGCCTCCAAATGCAGAATTTATTAAAAATTAATGGAGCTCCAAGTTTCCTATCAAGAGTTCTAGAGTTCTTTTTACTTTTTATTATTAGTTCCGTTAAAATAAAAGTAAAAATAATATTTTAAAAATGGGGGGCTAACTTCACGAAGCCCCACATTATTGCAAAAACAAAAATTTGGCGACTGTGCTTAATAGTTCTAAAAGAGTTCTACAATTATTTATGATTTTTGAGGCCAGAACTCTCATCCAAAAAAATTGTGTTACATGTTTTGTGCTTCTTGGGAAGTAAAAAATTCAACAACAAAATGTCATTATCTTTATGCAGAACTATTAAACCAGAACTCTTGATAAAAAATATTTCATGGGGGCCAACTTCCCTAAAATACCCATAAATTTAAACAGGGATAGACTGAGAAGCTCTCCACTTTATAAATCATAAGAGCCATCTCTTGAGAATGAAGTGGACTAAGATGAACCGCTATTCTTGACATCTTGTTCGAATGTGGATTATTTAATCTTTCTTGCCTGTTTTCGAACAAAATAAAGTATTTACTAGTAAGTATTATGAAATATTTTTTAACAAGAACTCCGGCTCAAAACTTATGAGTTCCTGTTAGTGCTACAACAGTTCTACAGTTCTGTAAAATATGAAATATTTTTTAACCAGAGTTCTGGTTGAAAACTCATGAGTTCGCGGTAGTGTTGCAATAGTTCTAAGGTTCTGTACAATTAGAATGGTATTTTTGAGGGTACTTTGTTATTTAAAACATAAATTTTTGAGTGTTAAAAAAGTGTGAAGTTGGCCCCCCATGAAATATTTTTTAACAAGAGTTCTGGTTTAAAACTCATGAGTTCGCGGTAGTGTTGCAATAGTTCTAAGGTTCTGTACAATTAGAATGGTATTTTTGAGGGTACTTTGTTATTTAAAACATAAATTTTTGAGTGTTAAAAAAGTGTGAAGTTGGCCCCCCATGAAATATTTTTTAACAAGAGTTCTGGTTTAAAACTCACCAGTTGCCATTAGTGCTGCAATAGTTTGAAGGTTCTGTAGAACTAGAATAGTATTTTGTGTTTACAACTTAAATTTTTGAGTGTTAAAAAAGTGTGAAGTTGGCCCCCCATGAAATATTTTTTAACAAGAGTTCTGGTTTAAAACTCACCAGTTGCCATTAGTGCTGCAATAGTTTGAAGGTTCTGTAGAACTAGAATAGTATTTTGTGTTTACAACTTAAATTTTTGAGTGTTAAAAAAGCATAAAGTTGGCTCCCATGAAATATTTTTTAACAAAAGTTCTGGTTCAAAACTCACAAGTTCCCGTTAGTGCTGCCATAGTTATACAGTTCTGCATAAAGATAATGACATTTTGTTGTTGAATGTTTTACTTTCCAACAGGGTTGGTTTGATTTAAATCAAACGATTTAAATCAAGTGATTTTTTGAAAAAATCAATGATTTAAATCATTTTTCTTCATAATGATATTTTATTATTAAATAATAATTAGGAGAATGATTATTTTATGTTAACTCGACTTGATTTTATTATCTACCATTATAATAGGTACCTATAGGGCATAGGGTATAGGTAGCTATATAATATGTACCTATTGTTTTTTGTTTGTGTTTTTAAAATTACCGTTTTCTGTTTCGCTTGCTGAAGTTTCAATTAATATTAATATTATTAAATTTACATTTTCTACTCCATTATTTTAATATTTACTGCATTTTAATTATTTACTATTGTAACGGTGTTACATCTGAACAAACAATAATGAAATAATACAAACCTAAATAAAATTCAAAAATTCTGACTTAAATCAAAAAAATGATTTTTTTGATTTTTTTTTAAAAATCATGATTTTTGTCAACCCTGCTTTCCAAAAAGGACAAAACATGTAAGTGATAATACAATTTTTTTGGTAAGAGTTTTGCCTTGAAAATTATAAAGGACTGTAGAAGTCCTTTAGAACTATTAAGCACTGCAGCTAAACTTTTGTATTGGCAATAATGGGCGCTCCGTGAAGTTAGCCCCCATTTTAAAATATTGTTACTTTTATTTTAACGGGACTATTAATCAAAAGTAAAAAGAACTCCAGAACTCTTTGTAGGAAACTAGGATCTCCATTAATTTTTAACAAATTTTGCATTTGGGGGGCCAACGTCACAGACATTTTTTTAAACTGAACAAGAAAATTTAAAATACTATGCAAGTATATGTACACACCTGTATAAAGAATTCCATCAGAACTTCTGCATGGTGAAGAATGAACAAGCTGGGGTATCTTAAATGGAAGTTTTTTAAGAGGGTCTCTACTATTTCCCATAAGATAAAGGGACCCATCTCGTGGATCTGGCAGAAAGATTGGGATTAAAGCCTTTGAAGTATCCAATGGAACTTGAACAATGGGTTCTAAAAATAATAAGTAATGATTGTATTCTACATGGATTTATAATAACAAATTAAATCAAAGTACTTGATGTTTTAATGGCACACTAGAGTAAATAAATAAGAGAAGTTATAGAATTATTAAATACCTATTACTAAATCAATCTACAAGTCCAAAGTAGGTATTTTTTGAAATTTACTTAAATAAACATTTTTTTTTTAAATTTAAATAAACAACATATTAAGCAAACTTGGTAACCTTGACAGAAACAGTTTTTGGGGATTAGTAATTTGATGAAATCGAAGTGATAAGCAATTATTTATTGCCAGTACATAGATAAGCAGGGACATATATCACTGGGACCTTAATATACCTACCAATAATGAAAATAAAACTAATGATTAAGTGGATATAAAAAACTACTACATACTGTCCTTTACTTTCCATTTTATCTTTCCTGTGTACTTGTCCACAGCAGCTAGAGTTCCATCTAAGGTAGCAAATATCAAAAGTCTATCATCAGATTCTTCTGCAAGTTCTGTGTTTACATTGTTATTCTAAAATTATATATGTGGAATTAAGTATTTTTTCATATATGTAAAATAATGAAGACAATCACTACCTTATTAACTATTTCATCATTTAAAACAAGACCAAAATAGGTGCAAATATATAAAAACCACCAAATTTTGCCGCTCATGATATTTATAGGGAATAGTTTTACTACGATTTGTACACATTTATGTAATTTACAATTTCAGTCACCAATAAATACAGATAAACACAAACAACTAGCAAATTTAGAACACTTAATAATTAATAAAACACATCAATATTATTATTTTGTAAAAAAATCCTACATTTGACATTGACAATTAGGTAATCTGTCATCTATGAGAATGTTCGAGTTGATGTTCGCGCTGAGTAAGTTCGCCAATCACCATAATATTTGGAACACTTGGAGCACAAAACTTCGACTTGCGGACATTTTTATTTACATTTTCTAGGTGAAAATCTGCACAATATAAAAAAATTAGAAATTTACTGCCTACAATTCTCAAACAAGAGGGTAGAGCTTTTAAAGCAAAGCTTAACAGTAGGAATTAAAAAAAGTCTTTTTTATTGGAAAAATTGTAACAGCAGCAAACAGAACAGCAATAAATAGTGCAAAAGAACAGCCTTGTCATATGAAAGTAGATTGCGTTTAGAGTCTCCTGCTGTAATGGCAACCTTGGACAAATGTTTGAGGAAGGAACATAAAAGTAAAGGGTTTATTTTATTAATTTTCCCTCAAATAAGGCTTGAACAGAATTTTAATTTATAATATCCCTTTCATAAGAAAGAGCCACTCTAAAACCTTCGATAAAATATCAACATAATCAAAAAGAGCAGGCCAAACAACGAACAGCCTTTGCGCAACTTCCAAAATCTTAACGAGCATCGGGGATGCACCAAAGCGTTCTCACTTAAAATCGATCGCTGAGGTCACATCAAACAAAAGTCAAAAATCAAAAATGAAAAATGTCAAATTGTCTTGTCAATAACATGTCAATGTCAAGTTTATGTCGGGAAGGAAGTAAATTTTTTTATGAGTTCCTAGCTTTTCCGAAATATTTCTAGACCTGTTTTCAAATTAACCTTTTTTGAAAGGCAAATGTAATGCAATTTTTACTAGTCTATCGTTGTTTTAAATTGTAGGTTTTTGTTGTAAAACTTAACCTCAAATAACGGACCCGCTTGTGTTGTGATCGTTTTGTGAAACGTAAGCTTCAAAATGAGTGGTTTTAATTATTCCAGTTTTAATACTAAAAAAATGAACGCTGTTCCTCCACCGAGCAATCTGGGGAGCAGTTCTCTACCGAAGAAATTAAATGCTGTGCCTCCACCAAGTAATTTGGGTTCTGGTACAAGACATAGTACTATTCCGCCTCCTTCAAGCGGAGTAAGCAAGCAAGGCTATTCTACTATGACTGCGATTAGTCAGAATGCTCTCACAGCTTCTTGGGGCACTGGAAGCAGGAAACGAGCTGTCACAGAGGACGAGTGAGTTCGGTAAATGCTAGACTGAGTTCGTATGATATAAGTTTTACAGGCTTTAAAATTTCTACAAAACTTGTATTCTATGTTTATTATCCTTAAAATTTGAATTTTAGATAAATAAAGTTGTACGTATTTAAACTTGGTTTAATATGTGATTGAGGATGATGGGCTTCATATTATCATTTAGTGCTTTTACTTGGCCGCATTCCTTTTGTACCAGTGGGAAGAAGCTGAAAGTATACATTTTAAAATTTATTTTGAAAAAATTTCAGTATTTTAAAACTTGAGTAGAAATTTTAAGACCTAGGTACAACCTGAACTATGAACTCAGTCATTTTTAGTGCAGGGTTGTTTGATTTGCTTTGTTTCAGATACTTTGATATAGATGATGAGGAGCAAGTTCCAGAGTTGGCATACATTCCTGCTCCAGACAGCCCCACCAGGTAATAAATAATGCTAAATTTAAGAATTATAAACTACCAAGTACAGTAATTTATGTAGGTATGTTGTTGCTCAACTAGAGTTGTATACCAAAAATTTCAAGTTTTCACTGTTTTTAAACACAACTAAATTGTTAAAAAGAAATTGACAGTTTAAATAAATTTATGCTTGTAAGTAATACACTCACTAATTAGAAATGTTTCACTACAATTTGGTTTTTAATTTTTTACTTTAACATGTAGGAGTACTTAACAGGAAAGTAAAATTTTTTGTTCATAATTGCAGATTTTCTATAACCCACTAATGTTCAGTTTCTCAAAGCATTTGACGAGGCGTTTGAAGCTCAGAGTAGTCACATTCGGCATTAACATTAACATGTGTGCTGTCAGTGTCACATATGGTAATGTCCGTGCCAAATGTTAATTAAATTGCTATGAGAAACCGACTGTAAGTATTTTAACATTTTGTTAATTGGTTTTATAGTCAACTACATACATTCTAAAAATATTGAAATTGGCTTTGCCATACAAATATGTGGTCGTCATATTAGGTGGTCAAATAGGAACTTATTAAAATTGCTACATGTCAAAATGTAATCCGTATATGTGGCCGATCTGTACAAACGCATTTCATGGGGATCACTGGCACCAATCGATGGTCTATGCAAGTTCCGCGGAAATCCCCGGTTTATTCAGTGTCGTTGAGACATTATTTGCCTTGAAAATTTAGCGAGTTCAGTTCATTTGTCACTTTCACACACTTTATTTTCCTTTATAATTGGTACTAATGGCATTATAAGGTGTGATCACTAATAGGTTTTACGAAAATGAAATATCGCAAAAATTAAGTACTGGTTGACTCAATAAGAAAATAATTCTATTCTGAAAGAGGTCCCGGTCAAATTGTCGGTCAATTGACCAAAAAGTTGTTGACCGGTCAAAGGCACAACTCTATATTTGGTTATAAAACTAAAGAAAATGTAAAAAAATTGACAGTAATGCATTACTTAAATATGGTGAATTAAAAGAAGATTAATATGGTATATTTAGAACACTAACAATAATAATATGTCAAGTACAAAATTCTAAAATAAAATTTCTTATAATACACCACAATAACCATGGTCCATGACAATAACAGTAGTAGGTACCTAAATTAAACATCACAATATATTAAAATTTATAAGTAAACTAAGTACTAGCAATAAAATATGTATAAGACAAACTAAAACTAACAAACAAAAAAAAAATATCACAGAACATCATTATAAAACTCATCCAGACTATAAGTACCTAATAAGCCTTACCAATCAATATTTTTCGAGCCTTTCTTTTAAATAGGTATTTTCAGTGTAGTTTTCAGTTCATTCGGTACTTACTTAGGTGATTGACATTGACGTATGAAATATTATTTTTCCATTATTGTACTTAATTATTGTAGAACTATTATTGATATTTTATTTAGATTGGAAATGGAGAGAAAAAAGCAAATGGAGGAAGAAGATGATGATCCACTTGATGCCTTTATGGCAGGGATTGAGAAACAGGTGAATACATATGTATATTTAGTAAAAGTAATATTCTAAAGCTTTAACAAAAAGGAATGATCCCAATAAATTGAGCAATATCTGTTATTGTTTTAATGATAAATAAACAATTTATAAGAGGTGCATAAAATAACAGTTTTTTTGGAAACCTAAATCCACAGTCTGTCAGAGAAGGGTTCAGTGACTTAATGGCATATGCATTCACAAAGATATATATTTTTTTATTAATCAACAGTTTGATTGTTGGGAGAGGCACTTAAGATTTTTAAGTAGATTACTTGTATTCAATTAAATTTTTACAAGATATTCTAAGTAAACATAAACTGCACTTATACATACATATAAGACTTTTAAGTAGATTATTTGTATTTATTTTGATTTATACAAGATATTCTAATTGAACAAATTTTTAGACACTGCACTTTTAAATTTTAGAAACACTGTATTTTAAAACCCAGAAATGTTAAGGTCGCGCTCTTGTAAAAAGGGAGAAAGTACTTTTAATGTTGAACAAAATTTAAAAAATATGGTCTCTTTTGATGGAAACTTTTTTTGATTTTAAAGGTTAATATACAAAGAGTATAGTTCCAAAAAACATACTTACTACCTAATTGTTAAGATACTACTAATACATGGCCAATATGTAGCAGTATTAGTAACAAAATTTATTTAGCGCAAAATGCTAGAAATCAGTTTAATACTCCTATAATTTTAACAACTTTACTATTAACATTAAACTATTTTAAAAATATATAGTGTTTCAGTTTCTTTAACAAATAAATTTTTAATAATTTTTAAAATTTATTTAATATACAAAGAGTATAGTTCCAAAAAACATACTTACTACCTAATTGTTAAGATACTACTAATACATGGCCAATATGTAGCAGTATTAGTAACAAAATTTATTTAGCGCAAAATGCTAGAAATCAGCATTTTTAATACTCCTATAATTTTAACAACTTTACTATTATCATTAAACTATTTTAAAAATATATAGTGTTTCAGTTTCTTTAACAAATAAGTTTTTAATAATTTTTAAAATTTATTTAGAAAATTTTGCGATTTAATACCTATTTATGTTTAAACTGTTATATTCACTTAACCCTTTATAAAACACCAACTTGTGTGTTAAATGTTGTGTCACTTTTCCTAAACAAAAGTTGTCGTTGTTACCAGCAGAATAATTATGATTTTCGTAAGTTTCTATTCCAAAACTATTTAAATGAGATACCTCACAAGATATTAATTTGATTTATAGAGCTACACACACAAATATTTAAAAATTAATTTTAGCATGATTTTTCCGTAAATATTTTAATTTGGAGGCAACAGTTTTCAGGGTTTTGTAAAATTTAACCGTTATAGGATTATTCAATAATTCTAACTTAAGTGTAAATTAACTTTGCATCAAAAATTGATTTACGGTATTATTACATTTATAAAATGCCAGAGGATTGTTAAATCATTTTTTAACCAGTCCTAGCCAATACGTATATAATGTGAAAATGTATTTGTTCATTAATCATACATAAATTGACATGTTTAGGTAAAAGTCTAGGCAATAAGTATATTAGTTATAGTCTTGTTCTACCCCTTAGCCGAGTTCCGCACTGCAGGTGGGAAGGTAGGAGGATAGTGCAATCCAGTGCAAAATATTTTTCCACACGTTATCAGGTACCGCAGGAACCTCTTCTGCGAAATCCCACAATTTCAACAATTGTTCTTATTCATAAGGCCAAGGCCCAGACATGTCATAAATTAAAAATATATAATACAAATATTTAAGCAATAAAATAATCTAAAACATGAATTAAAACATTTACTTACCTCTGAAAAAATTAGTAACGAATTTGGTTATTTGGTGGGGTATACTATAGCACTTTACTTATTCAAACAAATATGCGATTGACACGGACCCAAATATACACTTCCAATAGGGTGATGTTTTATTTGAGGGTACTCAGGGTATGAAGCCACTAATACACAAAAATAAAAATTACCTGATTTTAAAGTTGGCTGAGGTTAGTGATTCGGGTTGGGTAAATACCCAGCAGGTAAGTAAATAAAAATTGGATATTTTCCCGTTTATCACATATGATTGTTCACACTGAATTGGATTAAAGGTCCAACTATAATATTGGCAACGTATCTTCCTTTGATGTCGGTAGTTTCGTCGATACTGAACTGAACTTTTTCCTGTGCGATTTTCTTTTATTCTGTTCATAGTTTTGCAGAACACTTTGTCAACATAAGTCTCGCGAAGTGTTAATGCATCTAGTACTGTGTGGGTGCAGTATTTTCCTAAAAATGTCTTCACAAAAGTATTATTTATTTTATGAAGTGGGATATTAGCTGCAACAAAGGCTTTGTAGATTTTTTTTGCGTTACATCCTGTTGCCTTGGTTGGATGGCCCAGGAAGAAATGTTATCTTCATCTTTTCTAAATGCTGTGGACGTGGCGCTCTATGTTATACTTTGTGCACAGGAGCACAGATACTCAGAGTTACATACTGAACACCATACGCCTTGTTTACTTACTAAAAATTAAAAATCGTAACAAAATACAAATTTAAATACCTTTATTTCTCTTAATACTTTAAAAGTTGTTTAAAATGTACTTCTTGGCAGTAATAAAGTCGATTTTGGAACTCACTTCTCACATTTTCGAGAATGGCAGGTGTTACTTCTTGGCAGAGTTCCAATATTTTTTCATAAAAATAAAAGTATAGGTACTTAGTTTGCAACACCGCATCTTAATTTTTTTAAACTCTTATTCCCTCATATGAACCCATACTATGTTATGACATAATATGTTAGACAGGATTTTAATTTAAAACGAAAATATCCAAATAAATACCCAGTATGGGTAAATACCCAGGGTATTTACCCCTAAAAATAAATACCCGGGTATTTCACATCACTAGCTGAGGTATGTTATACCCCACCGTACCAATGGAGAGTTAAAAAGTTGGGAAAAATAATACAGATAAAAATTCATAGAAACATGTTTAAATACTTAATCATTTGCTTTTTATTTTTTGGTGGTCACTTTCAAGAGGGCGCTAAAGTGTCTTTAGTGTCCCTTGTTTCTTTTTCGGAGTAGTCAATTTTTGAGGTTTTAAAATTTTCTTTAAAAATGAAAGCTAGTTACGCAAAAATTTGCATTTTAACACATATAATACTCTTCATACTCGTATTAAATGAAAATGAAAATATTAAATGAAAAAAGTCCATTAACATCAAATAAAACAAAAATTTACATTATCAAAACACCAGACATTGTAAGAATTTTTAAAGTACCACAGTCAAAACTGTGAAAAGTAATTTTGGGGAAATATATTATATATGAGGGAGTTTTAATTTATAATAATCTTAATATAAAAAAGTAACATTGTAAAAGACAACTAAAAAAATTCTTCTTTAAAACAAAATATGTATTTTTCTTTATTTCTAACATTGGAAATAATTTTATTACATCTTTTTAAGGTCATATTACCTATCTATTTTGTCATTTTACACATTATACATAGTTGGTTTGGAATAAAGACAGTTTAAAGTTAAATCTTTTGTATAACAAAAATAGAGAGGACACGAAATGGTATGCCAAGAAATAAACAAATATTTTACCTATTTTGATGCCTTCTGGATATTAAAATAAATTTAAATACAGTGTCTGAATACTTTTGTGATCCAATATAGTTATTTTTAAGAACATAATCATACAATATTTGTATGGCCCTCATGTATTTAGGTTCAAAAAGAAACTCAATCAGCAACTACATCGCAGCAGCAGCAGCCACAAGCTGTAAGAAATGACCTAGAAGAAGAGGACAATGAGGAATCTTACTACCGTTATATGGAAGAAAATCCAAATGCTGGGCTGATACCAACTGAAGATGATGGTACCGAAATAGGTAATATTTTAAAAAGAAATTTGCATCAAAATGAAATATTTTTGTTGCAAGTTAGATTTCATAATTCTAATAACAGTGTACCTATTACGGCGAATTAAATCGTTTTTCGGTAGATGACATGACACGTGACATCGATAACTGGTATTGTAACGCTAAAATTGCCCCAATTTAGCAGTGGGCCTTTTTTTAGGCCACTCCCCATTTTATATTTTTCGTGTTTTTGTATTTTCCTTTATTTATAAATTCTTCGGTACGTGTGATTACTATTTCAAGGAAGCAATTCATACCAACATATAAATGTTAAATAGACTGGAACGTGGCAGGGATAACAGAACGTCGAAAACATGTGAATTGGCCATTACTTGCTGATTTATTGTGGTAACTTTAGGTTTGTTCTTTTGTGTTGCACGAAACTGCACTAACCTACACTTTTTTTATTTTAGAAGAAATCCATTAGGAAAAAATCAGTGCAGGTTAGTGCAGTTTCCTGCAACACAAAAGAGCAAACCTTTTATATGATGTTCTTTTGTATTGGAAACCCTTTTTTAAGATGGAGAAATAGATAATAGTAGAAATGAATGGTGATATTGGTAATTTTAATGCTTTTGAAATGGTTGGTGGAAATTGGTAATTTTAATGCTTTTGATATTTGGTTGAAATGGTTTCCAGGTAATGCTTCCCTAGGATTGCAAGGTTCTAACTAACAAAAACATATTGAAATATTGGCATTCAAAAAGTGGAATACTGCAAAACTGAATTTTGTAATGTAATTTTGTAATAGTTTTTGTTCATTTTGATAAATATTGCTGCTTTAATTTAAATAACATTTATGACTAAAGTAAAAGTATTTCTCCTAAAAGTATATACATTTTCTATATAGTTAGAACCATATTACTGACTTTCTCCTTAATGATTTCAAAAACAGAGTTCTATGTAATGTTCTATAAAGAGTTTTATCTGTATTTGCTCTATTATTCTTCCTGAATTAAAATCATTGCTGAAAATTTTAAAATGTATTTAATAACACATTGTGTTACAAAACCAGGATAAACCAAACATAAAGTTAAATTATCAAAAGGTTTAGACATTCGCGGCCATCATTTTTACAGAAATCTAAATCGAGTTTTCGGGCTTCTTGGTCGTCGTACAGTGGCATTTATTTCTGACTTTCCGCCTGCACGAGTGGCTGACATCTTTGGAGGTTAGTCGGTTCTCGTCTAAGTTTTAGTCATAGATTAAAGACTTTAATGTCTTCGTCAGCCTTAGGCGACGACCAATAAGCCCAAAAACATCACTTTCGTAAAGTTACATTATGTAAAGTAAAAAAAAATGTTAGGTAAAACTCGTTTCAAGCTCTTTCATTGCCTTTTGGCAAAATGGTAAGTGCCTCAATAAATATAAATATAAATATTTCAAGGTTCCTAAAAGACGCCAGAGTCGGAGTGGTTTATATTCGGAATAATTTAGGAAAAAATAAAATATTGTTAAATTACAAATGACCAAAATATTCTTTATGGATTTATATCATTCGATTTATTTATATGCATACCCCTATTAGGGTGGCTCAATAATAACATATTATTATGACACGCACAGCTTATCATTTGATTAACTAAATAAATGAAAACCATGAAATTTTGTTATACAAATACATATACTTCATGTAGCTATAATGATGTATACATATAATGAGTAATATAATATATAAATAATGGCGGGAAGCTTTTTCCATTTTTTTTTAAATACTGGGTCATTTTAAATTAGCTTGTGTTTGTTTTGGAAATTAGAATATGATGAAGATGGAAATCCAATACCGCCTGATAAGAAAAAAGGAATCGACCCATTACCGCCCATTGATCATTCACAAATTGAATACAAACCTTTCCAAAAGAATTTTTACATCGAGCATCCAGAGATTCAGATGCTTTCTAATAATAAGGTAAGAACATGCATTTATTGTCAAAGGGTACATGGTCCAGAAGCTTATAGTCTATAGATTATTTGGGTTATAGTTATTTTATTGCGTGTACGCTACAAAATAAACACATTGTTACGCATACAACTTTTATCACTTTCTGTCTCTATTATTTTAAAATTGTTTTAGCTTTAATTCGGCTATTCGTCGGTGAACATGACAGACGAAAAATAAAAAAATATATAGATCATGACAAATTTTTTCACAGCTGGCACAAATACATTACTTCAGTAGCCACATCGGCAGCTAAAACTGCTTGGTTTTCTCCTTCGAGCCAGAAAATACTTTTCCCCCTCCAACCTATACCATCTCTATGTTTCCCAAATAAGACCTGACCTAGAGTACTGCTCCCACATCAGGGGAGTGGCATCACTTTCGACACTTAATATCCTTGATTCTATACAAAAGAGAGCCATCAGTGACCCAGTCATCACAAGGAAACTCCCTACTCTCGCTCATCGCCGGCTGTTGGGGATTTATCTCTTTTCTACCGGTACCTCCACGGGTTTTGCTCTGAAGAACTAGCCGGTATTACTCCCCCCTTAACTGTGTCTAACAGAACAAGAGGCGCGTTACGTATGCATCCATTTACTGTCCAGCTACAGAAGCCTAAAACAGACCACTTCTCTCGCTGATTCATACCTAGGGTCTCCAGATTATGGAATAAATTTCCTGCAGATGTTTTTCCTTTCCGTCCCAGCCTCCAATCCTTTAAATGCCGTGTCAATACACATTTTCCTACTCTTTAGACGCCCACGGTACGTTAGTACTTAGGCTTGAAGTCTACGTGGGATGGCTTGGATAAAAAGGCTGCGGTTGCCAAAATTTTAAGAAAATCCACATTTCTATTTGTATTATTTTTAGGTTGCAGAATTGCGCAAAACGTATGATTTAACAGTTTCCGGTACCACACCTCCCAAACCTGTGGCATCTTTTGCCCACCTTGGTTTTGACGATAAACTGTTAAAGACTATAATTAAAGCAGAATATGCTACCCCTACACCGATTCAAGCTCAAGCAGTTCCGTGCGCTATGATGGGCAGAGACGTATTGGGTATTGCACAGACAGGTGAGTAAAAATAAAATTTTTAATATATGTATTTCATATTACGTACTTTCTAAATTTCAGTGATAAAAGTAATCAGAAAGTGCCAAATACTAGTTTAATAGAGAAATAAAAACCTTTTACAAACCAGTAGAATTTAAAAACACGCAAATCACGAGGTCGCCGAAATGTGACTATAGAGACGTGGCACTTCGCTACACCATGTTTGGAACATGTATTTAAGCAACAAGCCCAAAAACTCCTTTACATTACAAAAACTATACCGCATCCAATTTATTTTGAGAATGATGACGGAAACCCATTTTACAACGGAGAGATCAATTATGTCTCTCTCTCGTCTTTCTCTCTCATACCCGTAAAATTTTTACAGCTGGTACAAAGTTAGGTTATCAGAAAGATAAACATGACATATTTGAAGCCTGTCCCATAATATAAGTTGTTTTTGCAGTGTAAAAATATAGTTAAAAAGTTTATATAAAGTACTAACATCTTATTCCCTTGTTCTATGAATCTGGGACAGACTAACAACTATTGTAATATTACGCAAGGTAGATATTTGTTCTCCTTTACATTACTTCGACCGGGCGTTATGGGAATGAGTAACAGGAACGCCGACCCGATATAAAGTTGAGAATAGTGGGCATTACAGAAGATTTCTTTAGTTATTGAGAAAGTAGTGAAAATTGCGCCCTAGAAACGTTTGGTTTCAGTTTAAAGCTGAAGTCACAGTGCCATTACAAAGTGTATCTATCCTTCTGGGACTAAGACTCAACATTTACAGTTAAAAATTGTGAAACTACTTGGTATATTCGATTAAACAATTTTATCGCGTCTTTAACTTACACAACCATTACTGTTCGCAGGTAGGCTGTATTATAGATCCATTTTCATTATATATCGGAGAATAGGGAATACTTTTTAACCTTATTATAAATTTTTTTCTTAATAAAAATATTTACTCATTTTTGCTATTTTTTCTTTATTTATTTAAAAACTTTTCCTCCGATCCTTTTATTGCAAATTATTGGTAAGAGGGAGTATGTTACTTGGGTAGAAAACAATTTTAAGTAGTATAAAATAAGAAGGTTAATGTGGCTATGCTTAATAAAAAGGAGATTTTTGCAAACGCTGTTTGTGTTCAGTAAAAACAAAGGTCTTTTGCTATAAAATCATAAAACTTACGTAAGAATTTTGTCAGGTTAGAAATTTATTTTTATGACATGTCTTTTACTAATGCCCCTTTTGCTAACAAGGATAGAAAGAAATCGGATTCCGCTGGGAATTTCATCAGGAAAAAAAGAATTTTGCGATGACTAATCTTTCGATGTTGTAAAAATTTTACGAGTATGAGAGAGAAAGAAGACGAAAGAGGGAAATAACATGAAAGAGAGACATAAGTGATATCTATCCGTTGTAATATGGGTTTCTGTCATCAAAGCGGTGAGACCTGAAGTAGAGCCAAGTTAAAACATCATTGGCTCTGAAACTTTTTAATTTACAAGTTTCCCTAAAGTTTATTCAATCTATTTCTTCAACAAAAGTGACTTTACGTGAATTGGCCGTTTTGTCTTTTAAGTAATGGTCACAGTCATGTCACGTTTCTGTAATGTGTAACGGCCAAGTCCCACGAAGTCAGTTTTAGTTAAAGATATTGATTGATTAAATTTCAGAGAAACTTGTAAAATTGAAAGTTCTGGGTTGATGTTGCACTTGGCTCCACATCAGATCTCACAGCTTTTTATGACCGAACACTCATGAGAAGGCTTCGTTTAACAGTAATGTTTTTGTTAGAATAACAGCTTGTCTTTAATAAAACGAGAAGATTTCTGTTGTCATAAGTGCAAAAACTAATGGTTTGTTTTCTTTTTCCTTTAGGTAGTGGTAAAACAGCGGCATTTCTGTGGCCTCTGCTGAAACACGTTTCGGTACAACGGCCTGTTGAAGAAGGGGAAGGACCTATTGCTCTTATTTTAGCTCCTACAAGAGAATTAGCTATTCAGATTTATACTGAGGCAAAAAAATTCGCTAAAATTTATGATTTAAGAGTAATTTGTGCTTATGGTGGTGGATCAAAGTGGGAACAGAGCTTGGTAAGAAATAATTAATTAACATATTATAATATATATTTATCTTAAGCGTTCAACACACGATGGAACCTCTCGCGCTACATGTTTCGCGCTTACGTCGCAATCGCAGTCGACAGAGTCGCAGTCTTAAGCAGTCAATACACGACTGTATTGCGACGTTATTCTTCAAAATCGGTTTATACAGTATGTCCGCTGATGGGGTAGACAAGAGGACAAATGGGCCAAAAAGTGAAAGATGCGTCATTCTTTATAAATGTTTTTGTTTGCTTTAAAAATAAGATCCACAATGTCAAAAATTTGTTTTTTGTACGGGATATGCAAAAAATACAAAAACGTCAAATTTGGTTAATAGTAAAGTTCCCTTTTTTTAAATTTTAACGCAAAACGGTAAATAAAAGTTGTTTTAAATTTTAAAAGAATTGTTATTCCAGATTTTCAAGTAAAAATTTGAAATTTCTAAATTACTCTTTTAGTCACATTATCACCTTTTTTATTGAATTACACCTTTGATAACTGTGACGTATTCACCAAAATAATAAAGATGCCTTTAGAGCAAAGAATATTTATAATCCAAAATTACAGAAATGGCGAGAATTGTTATCGCTACGTTATTGAGAAGTTTCAAGTAAAGTTTCCAAATGTATAATTATGCAGAAGTTCAGTACATAAGTTAGTAATCAAATTTGAAAAAGCTGGATCCGTTAGTGATTTAAAGAAGACCAAGAAAAAATACGACGAAAACGATACTTCTACAGTATTAATTTTGCAGTCTGTTGATGAAAATCGCATTGTCTTTAAGAAAACGAGCACAAAGTTTAAATAAGAAATATTTCTCCAATATTACAATTATTATTTAATATTCTATTAGTAATTTTCTTTAACCTGTACGACTTTAATTTTCAATTATAAATATTCTTTGCTCTAAATATCTTTATTATTTTGACAAATACGGCACAGTTATCAAGGGTGTAATCAAATAAAAAAGGTTACAATGCGTCTTCGAAAATTTTTGAAGAGTAATTTAGAAATTTAAAATGACTTTTTCACTTGACGTTTTGCATTAAAATTTTAAAAAGGCAACTTTACTCTTAACTATACGGTATCCATTTGGTTTTGAGAATGATGACAGAAAAAACAATTGAACAAGAATTAACCCTATTGGTCAGTTCCATGGACCGTTTACACCAGAACATATTTTAGTGATCACAATATTCATCTTTTCTTTCCTGATAATCACGGAGGAATCAGAGTTCTTTCTATCCGTGTTGGCGAAAGTGCATTAGACAAAGCCAAATAAAAAAAAGGATTTGTTCAAATTTTTATCGTACATTCTTTGCTTGCGGAAGTATTGCTGGTTATATACTTCGAAAGATAGTCATCGCAAAATTCTTTTTTTTTCCTGATAAAATCCCAGCGGAATCCGGTTTCTTTCTATCCTTGTTAGCAAAAGGGGCATTAGTAAAAGACAAATAAAAACGATGTTGTTGCCAATAAAAAAGAATAATCAAACATTTCATCACATGCGGCTTTGTTTGTGCGCAAGTATTTCTGGTTGCCTATAGTGAAACAGTGAAAGTTTAATCGGCGTTGTCATAAAAATAAATTTCTAACCTGACAAAATCAAAATACTTCCGTAAGTTTTATGATTTTATAGCAAAAGACCTTTGTTTTTACTGAACACAAACAGCATTTGCAAAAATCTCGTTTTTATTAAAAAAAACAGTGTCAGCATAGCCACATTAACCTTATTATTTTATAGCATTTAAAATTGTTTCCTGCCCAAATAACAATACTATCTCTAACCAACAATTTGCACTAAAAGGATCGGAGGAAAAGTATTTAAATAAATAAAGGAAAAATTTCAAAAATGAGTAAATATTTTTATTAGGATAAGCAATGTATAAGGTTAAAAAATATTCCCTATTCTCCGATATATAATGAAAATGGATCTATAATATAGCCTACCTGCGAACAGTGATGTTTGTGTAAGTTAAAGACGCGATAAAAGTTGTTTAATCGATTATGCCAAGTAGTTTCACAATTTTTAACTGTAAATGTTGAGTCTTAGTTCCAGAAGGATAGATACACTTTTAATGACACTGTGACTTCAGCTTTAAACTGAAACCAAACGTTTCTAAAGCGCAATTTTCACTACTTTCTCAGTAACTAAAGAAATCTTCTGTAATGCCCACTATTTTCAACTTTATATCGGGTCGGCGTTCCTGTTACTTATTCCCATAACGCCCAGTCCTTAAGGAGAACAAATATGTACCTTGCTTAATGTTTCAATAGTTGATAGTCCCAGATTCATATAGCACAGGAATTTAAGCTGCTAATACTTTGTATAAACTTTTTAAGTATATTTTTATACTGAAAAAACAACTTATATCATGGGACAGGCTTCAAATAATATGACATATTAATCTTTCACATAACCTAACTTTCTACCAGCTGTAAGAATTTTACGTGTGAGAGAGAAAGAAGACGACAGAGAAAAAAATGAGAGAGAAAGAACATGAGAGAGAGACATAATTGATCTCTTCGTTGTAAAATGGGTTTCTGTCATCATTCTCAAAACCAAATGGATACCGTATAAATTTTACGTTTTTGTATTTTTTGCATACCCTGTACAAAAAAACAAATTTTTGGCATCGTGGATCCTAGTTTTACAGCAAGCTAAAGCTTTTATAAAGAATGCCTTTTTTTCGTATCTTTTAGTTTTTGGTCCATTTGTCCTCTTGTCTACCCCATCAGCGGACATAGTGTGTAAACCGATTTTGTAGAATAACGACGTCGCAACACAATCGTGTATTGACTGCTTAAGACTACAAAAGAAAACTTGAAACAACAAGAAAAACACTTCTTTTTTTTGGTACTTGCAAGGTTGGTGAATCGGCACTATTGCAATAAAAATTACACAGATGTTTTCTTGCACCAACTTGCTCACATGTAACACGGGTATTATAACGGATCTACTGTGGCTAGTCTACAATTATACATTTTTTAGGCCTTAAAAGAAGGTGGAGAAATAGTGGTGGCAACTCCAGGTCGTATAATCGATCACATAAAAGGAGGTGCCACCAACTTACAGAGGGTAACCTTTTTGGTCCTGGACGAAGCCGATAGAATGTTTGAATTAGGTTTTGAGCCGCAAGTTAGGTCAGTGTGTAATCATGTTAGGCCAGATCGGCAAACTTTGTTATTCTCAGCAACATTCAGAAAGAAGATTGAAAGGTATGTAGTTTTTGGGCTATATTATTATTTTTTTATTGTTTGGTTGGAGTTTGGTTAAAATGAGAAGGTGAAGTACGATTTATTAAAAAGTTATAAAAAAATATAAAATTGAAATAAAAGCTTGGGTATTAACAACAAACGATTTACAGAAATTTTTGGGATTACTTTGATATTATTTTGTATAATATAAAATTATTTATTTATTTTTCTCTAAGGATATCTGTTGTTCTCAATAAGAAATTTATATGTATGTATTTGAATATATTATTTTTTTCAATTGAATATTTTATCTAATTAAATAATGTAATGTTAAATATAAGATTTGCCCCCAACAAGTACGTCGTCGGGGGTTTTATCAAGTTTATTTATTACATATATATATATATATATATATATATATATATATATATATATATATATATATATATATATATATATATATATATATATATATATATATATATATATATATATATTATATATTATAATTTTGACATAAGGAATCTGCTGTTGCTCTGTGTACCATTACGTATGCACCACCCTGTATAAGTTGAGACATACAAACCTTTTCAATTACAACGAATTATGATTATCTATGACTACGCCATTTAGGCAGACAATGGGCAAGTTTTTAAATTTATTTACTTATTTCCTTTCTAACATTAGATGTGATCTGTCCTTGTTATAATGAATATGTTAGAAAGAGACGCACAGAGCCACGGAATTTATCGCTGAATTTCCGATGTTACCTATAAATATAAATTTTAAAAGTCGTGTCAACGTGGTCCTCATGTAAATGTTGTGAAGTGGTAAACCTCTTGCGATGATTGAGGAATGTTTATTTTGTTTCTTGATGTATGAAAAAAACTTTCTTTTTTTAATAGTATTTTATCCATTAGGTTGGCCAAAGATGCTCTGACAGATCCAGTAAGAATATCACAAGGTAAGTTTAGATATTTATAATAACTATATAATTCAACAATTAACATCTTAACTTTGCTGATCTATCTGTTTTGTATTCTTTAGGAATCACTGGGCAAGCTAGTGAAGATGTCACTCAACACGTATTACTGCTGACAAATCAAGACGCGAAGCGCGGTTGGCTATTCAGAAAATTGGTAGAACTTTTATCTGCTGGCTCGGTACTAATATTTGTTACCAAAAAATTAGATGCTGAAAAGGTAATAAATACAGTCAGAATTTAGAGGCCTTATTAAAAATCGTTAATCGTTAATTTTAAAAGTTTAGGTGGGATAATGTACTTTTGTTTATAAAATTGTAATCTACGTAAAAAGCTAGGTATGTGTACAATTTTTTTAATTTGCTCTTTCGGTTACGAATTATGATTTATTCTGTTATAAAATAAAAATATTTACCATTTTTTAACTTATTTATCGTCCGTCATACTTGAGAAGTTGTTCGAAATGTCCCCCTTCAACTTCCAAACACTTTGTCACTTTTTTTCTAAATGAATTTCGTACCCGCTGTAACATTTCAGGTGTCACTAATAAGCAGGCAAAGCGGATTCAGCCTTTTATATCATCTAAAGTTGTAGGTGTGTCTTTTATAAAACCCAACAAGAAAAGTCAAGGGGGGTCAAATCTGGGGACCTAGCAGGCCAGTTGAAAAATAATCCTTAAAACGTCCAAATTCTCGACTGACTTAAGTAAAAATTACGCACTTCCGTGGATAATAATAATTCTGAAATAAGGGAACTTGATTTATTGGTTAAATTTATTTATTTTTTAAATTCAATCAAAATTTAGTTAACCATAATTCGGCAACCGAAAGAGCAAATCACACAAAAATTTGTACACGTACGTAGTTCTTCATGTAGATTCGGATTTTATAAACAAAAGTAAATCATTCCAACGTTACCCCCACCCCTCAAAACAGAGAGACGTGGTAAATGTCACAAATATATTTAAATAATATGTGCCCCATCTCCCTATTAACTCACCAAAATTTCATGAATTAAGTTTAAACCGTTTTCGAGATATCGCCTGGTAATACTTTAAAAAATTCACGCTGCATACTCAACATCTGGTATTAATTTAGATACACCACATGACTAACAAGGGATTACGTCAATTGGCCGACAGTTAAACAAGCGAAATAATACCAGATTCTTTATTATGACAACACGTTTTACTACTTTTTTCGCTCTAATTAATTTTTGCGTGTTTTTTTTGTTTTGCAGATTTAACTACTTCCCTCTTTTGTTTGATTTTTATGTATTTTTATTTATACCCTTAATTTTTTGTATAATTTTAGCATTGTGGCAACATCTTAATTTATAAATTTATGGATTTGGCCAATTGACGTTCGGTCAATTGATCGCTAAGAATGGGTTAAAACCTAACCATTTCATTTCATTTTAGAGAATCCTAATATTTTTAGGTTGCAAGAGACTTGCTTATAAAAGAATTCGACTGCTTGCTACTACACGGTGATATGGAACAGGCTGAAAGAAATAAGGTTATCACAGCTTTTAAAAAGCAAGAAGTTCCTCTGTTGGTAAGAATAAAAGCTATTTAAAATGGTATTTATATATTCTTTAAATAGTCATAATAATTTAAATTTGAAGAACTAATAAACCATCAAATGAAATTTTCTTTTAATGTTCATATTTCATTTTTACAAAATATTTTGGTATGTAATTTTCACTTAAAATTCTGTTTTAAATAGCATGACAAAACGACGTATTGTTTAAGGTAATTTTATTTATTTTTAAGAATATTCGGCTACCAATGAATCCAATAAACGACTTTTTTTATATACAGGTTGCAACAGATGTTGCTGCGAGAGGTTTGGACATACCTCATGTTAGAACGGTTGTAAACTATGACACAGCTCGAGATATTGACACTCACACACATAGAATTGGTAGAACAGGACGCGCAGGTAAAAATACGTAGTTCTTTTTGCAGATTGTACCTTTAAAGCAACCATTATTAATTCTTGGTACCTACTGCTGATCCTTACATGTCTTTATTTTAAAGAGAAAAATGTTCTTTATTGTTAAAGTAGGTTTTTTCATACTTTGAAGTAAATAATTGAAGATTCCTTAAAATGAAAATAAGTAAAAATTAAACACCGAATTTTCGGCCGAGAATGCTAGTAATAGGCCAGCTCTAATTAACACATGCCGCTCCCCCCGACACCGACGCCGTACAGTTGACCAAGTAAAGTTAATATGATTTTCTCGCGACGTTACTCGAGTGCCGAACTGAACTATTTTTATTCGCGCACAGCTCTTTTCAATCTAATGAATATAGTCCAGAAATTTGCGTCGCCGTTGGCTGTTTATAAAATTTAATACGGGAAATTCTGCTAGTCATTTAGCTGCATGGTCCTTACGAGTAAATTCGCGCGCCATTTCTGTGTATCGATATTATGTAGCCCCTCGAAAATAGCATTTAAATGTTCAGAATTGGTGCGAGGGGGTAAATTATCAATTTTTTTTCACTAGGAACTCGGGGTACCGCATATACCTTATTAACACCCAAAGATAAAGAATTCGCCGGCAATATCGTTAAAAATTTGGAAGCAGCTCATCAGGAAGTGCCTGGGGAAGTGTTAGAATTGGCGTTACAGGGTTCATGGTTTAGAAAACAAAGGTAAGTAGTGTACCACAATATTTAGCTTCTTTTAGGTTTTACAAAATTATTTATGATCCTGTCAAGCCAGTAGTATTATATATTATTTTCAGAATAAGCTGACTGATTAAGTGAATGTTTCCTAAACACATTGTCTAAAAAATAAAAAAGTTAAGTTTCATATTTAGGCATACCTTTTAAGTTAAGCTATAAGATATTCTATATTTTTCTACATTGAGAAATAAAGGTACATAAGTTGCTATTAATGGAATTTTAAATTGTTGATTTACCCTTCTTTTTCACACATAAAAATGTTTCCAACGATTTCTGCCATTTACTGTATATTCAGAATTTTTAGTTTCCAGATAAAATTTGACATTATTGGGAAATAGTTTAAAGATTATAGTGTATGAAGTTAATTTTCTTTTTGAAATACTTGAAATCATGGCGGTTTTAATTTTTTTAGTCATCAATTTAGTCAAAACATCACGATATCATTGATTTAAGTTTATTATGGCTCTGGTTTACAATAGTAAAATCATTTTTTTTTTATTTTAAGTACTTAATGCTTAAGTGTACGGTGTGTCTGAGAAAAAATTTTTTAAATGGAAAACTTCCCTTTATTAATTATACTAAAAATAATTGTTATAAAAACTTCTGCTTTCTGAGAAAATAGTATAAACGTATTAAATCGTTGTAAAGTATATATTAAGAAACAGAAACGTTATCACTTTTTTAGTGAAAATTAGTAGAGATAAAAGCTTACTAGTTAATGCTACATAATTAAATCTAATTGAGATATTTAAAAAATGTTAGGAAATGTTTTTTTTATTATTAATGGGAGGGTATAAGTCTAAACTTATTCGTAACTGGCCTACAAATTTCAACTTTGTTTTTGTATTCTCAACAAAACAATTTTTTTTTTATTCAAATCTGGCTTAAGTAGGCCTAAAATATCTGTTAAAATTATTACTTGGCTCTACAAGAAATATAACGCTTTCTTGTTTATTGTTTAACTTATTTATAAAGTGGCACACTGAGCAAAAAAAATCGGTCATATACTTGCATAATTAGTGTTCCTCGCCATCAGCCCCCCACTTAACCTGAGCAAACCTCGGCCGCCCGATCTCCGTCCATCTGCCGTGCTATCCGCCGCGACGGCACCAACGCCCTATCACATCGCGTATTCGCGGAGCTGAGTGGGTCAAATTAAAAATTTTGAAAAACGTGTAGGGACAAAACTTCCTTACATCGTGAGAAATATTTTTTGTCGGAAAACTTTTTCTCTAAAACCAATGGTTCAGAAGTTTTAAGTAAATAAACAATTAAATTGTTATAACAATTGACCGCGCTAGAATTTTTCAATCCTGATAATTTTCGCTCAATCTACACCTAGACCTCAATGTTCATAATTTTTTTCAGATTTTTCTGAGCGATACTTCTGGTGATAAGGGTGGGGGACGGCAATTTTAAGCGTTTTTCCCGAAAAATGTTTAAAAATGCAATAAAATATATATATATATATATATATATATATATATATATATATATATATATATATATATATATATATATATAGTTTATTGTTTGATTTGTTTCTTGGATCCTTATAATATATTTTTTTATTTGAGGGTTCTTGGGTTTTTGGATCCCGGGGAAAAAATTATACAAATTTGTGGGTTCTTATTCACATTATATTTACGTTTCGGTCGTATTCTTCGACCTTCATCAGAATTTTATTTGTGTTTTTGAAAGCTAAAAACCGCTTTATTAGTAATTTATTTACAATTAAAACTTAAAAATATCCTACCTTTGAACCTTCGTGTTCTCAGTTCTCCAATGAACCTACATGGTGCTGAATGTGACGTTGTTTTAGATATATATATTAATAAATTAAATGTTTTTAACTATAATTATGTCTGTGTCACTGTTCCTATGTAAATATAATTTGTGATGGTTTACCAGTGCACCGCTGAAGTTTCGTTCGAAGGTAGGATATTTTTAAGTTTTAATTGTAAATAAATTACTAATAAAGCGGTTTTTAGCTTTCAAAAAACACAAATAAAATTCTGATGAAGGTCGAAGAATACGACCGAAACGTAAATATAATGTGAATAAGAACCCACAAATTTGTATAATTTTTTCCCCGGGATCCAAAAACCCAAGAACCCTCAAATAAAAATATATATATATATATATATATATATATATATATATATATATATATATCACTGAATTCCTGCTTCATTCAATAAGCTTTCATTTGACACCCTACACGATGCCCTTGAATTTTTTCCCATAGCTCAATTTACCCCCCGAAATTAACCCCCAGAATGAAAATTTAATTTTTTATACTTCACGTCTATAATTGGGTCACCACACTCTATCTCTGTGCCAGACTTCAAATTTTTACGTCGAATAGTTTTAGAGAAAATCGCCTATGATGGACGTGTGGACGGACGGACACCATAAGTGTTCCGTTTCACAAAACACTAAAAATATAACTAAATCAATTTAGGTATAAAAAAGTATTAAACAGTATATTTGTTACTAAATTAAATATTCTTCTTGCGCTTTTTTGCCTGTTTCTTGTACTTCTGGAGCATCCCTTATAATAGTCCAGCAGTAGTCGGCCAACATATCAGAACTCCATTTACCTTGGTACTTTTTCTTCATATTTAAAATTTCTTGATGAAATCTCTTCCCGTGTTCGTCACTTACTGCACCACAGTTGTCTGGAAAGTAATCTAGATGGGAATCTAAGAAATGTACTTCAAGTGACATATGGCATACTAACTTCTGGTAGCATGAAAAAAGATGTGCAACAAGATCTCTGTAGTTTTCAGCTCTTTTGTTACCTAGAAGATTTGTCGCAACCATTTTAAAGGAATTCCAAGCATCCTTTTCTTTACCCTCAAGTATGGAATCAAATTCTGCATTCTTGAAAAGGTTCCTAATTTTGGGACCCACAGAAATTCCCTCTTTTATTTTCGCATCCCTGATTCTGGGGAATTTTGCTTTTAAATAAGTAAAGGCGCGACCTTCTTTGTCCATGACCTTTACAGAGTTTTTCATAAGGCCTAGATTGATATGAAGTGGAGGCAGTAGAATCAAGGGTGTATTCAGCGACATACGAGGTGTATTGCTCTGGTGGATTTGGAACAGGCAACTTATCATTATGAGGAATTGGGCGAATGGCAGATCGTAGATTTGGATATTGTAGTGCAGTCCTTTTCTCCTTTGTGATTTCTTAATAAAATGTATCATACAGAAATAACAATCAGTAACGTGATCTGTAGGTTCTCGCCAGACCCTAGGCACAGCAAAAGCCATTGAACGCCCTCTTCCACTTAGCCGGCTACGAAGATTGTTCGCACAATTGCTGCAACAGATATGAGGTGCCCAGCTTTTGTCTTGGTCACCAATTTTGTAGCCAAAATCCAATTGATACGCTTTCTGTATTATGAAACTAAGACTACGTCTCTGATTCTCAAAGGTGACTTCACCACAAACATAACAAAAGTTATCTGGTTTATTTACACAAACTCGCGCCATCTTGTTTAAAGCTCACTTATTTCTAATATACGAACACTTGTTTACTGTTACTATATCAAGTTCTATGTTCTCAGAAACACGGAGTAGCTTTTTTCATAAACTTAATAAAAAAAGGTTTTCCATTCGTAGAGAACTCTTTCAGACACACAGTATGTAACTAAGATTTCCAATATATCTATTTAACTTATCATAGGTTCAAGAAAAAAGATCAGCATCCAAGCATAGGCGGACTTGGATTAGGTTTTAAAGAAAAGTCCTCGCCAATGCGAGGATTTGTTGCCAGTTCATCAGGAAATTTGTCCACGTCAAATTCACCGCCGGCACCGCCTAAAGGACCTGCCACGGACAGACTGACAGCTATGAAAGAGGCTTTCAAAGCACAATATGTGAATCAGGTAAAAGAGACAAAACAGTACTTTAAATAACCTAAAGTAATTAAAAAAATAAGGTTGTGAATGTTTTTAAACCTTACACAATCACTCTATCACCATAATTAAAATTAATAATTTGAGACCAAAATTTCGAAAAATAATCTATTAGTTCCTGAGAACATCTAATAGGTCACTCACCGTGAATGTTGCTTTATGGTCTAAGAGATGGCATATATTTTTATCTTCGACGAGGTATATGGATGTATTATTACGAAAAATGTTCTATCCTCACTGTCGTAAATACCTTACGGCGGAAAGCCGCCCGGAAGATGAAAGTGAGTGTGAGCGTTGAAAGTTGGAAAATTTACAAGTTTCCTAAATCACTTGATATATGGCTGAAAAATTTGTAGGTAGTATTAAATGATACCCTTATGCCGCCTGCAAACCGGTGGAAACCGCACTGGAAGAGAGGTGACTGACGGAAAAGTTTAACCTCAGGAAAAATTCGGAAAAGCTTATTACATAAAGTATATATCCGCCGATTTGTATTTACATTTTTTATCATTGTTTAAGATCATATGCAAACGGGCGGACAAAAATTGGAAGATGACCCCTTAAAAATATCAATCGAAAGTGCCTTACGCGTATTGCGTTTTTAGATTCTCCACGATTTGAACTCGTTAATCTGTCAGTGAAAACGATTAGGATATATCTGCCGATGAAAATACGCGTTTATTATCTAACCGTAATCAATTTGCAAAGTGGCGGACACCGCAAAAGAAAATGAGGGTTGAAATATTGGAAAAATGATTGATAATTAACATTTTATTATTAACAGATGTATAATATATAGGTAAATTTATTTATATACATTAACATTATACATTTATTAATTATCATACTAATATAAAAATATTAAATTAAATTATTATATCAAACCCAATCCAACCCAACCCAACCTGAACAAAATTAGGAAAGCCATTACACAGCAAAATTAGGAAAGCCGGAACACGTCTTAACCTGATAATGAATAAGTACCGGCGCGACATAATGAAATGTAAACAAAAGTTTATGCAAATACAAGGCGCACATTAGGTAGTAGTTTTTGTCTAACCCAAATGTTTTGCAATAGTTTATTTGACGGAGCGGTTTAAGTGTATTCCCCTAGTGGCCCGGGACAAGCCGAGAACCGGCAGCATCGATGCTCACGCGCGCGTTGAGAGCGATATTAGTGGGCCGGCGACAATGTCATCATATATTTGTCTCTTTTTAACTTCCTAAAGCCCATATGTTTGTTTCTCTCTTAGTTTAAATGCATTTATATAGTTTTCTATTTCGATATAAACCTATGAAGTCGATGTAAAATACGGCCGAGTCCGGAGCTTGCCTCGATTCTTTATTGGGGAGTTTTTCCATGGAACTTGCACTTTTTTGATAGAAAAGATAATTATTTAGTTTTAAAAAATAAATTATTAGGTGGATTATTAAATGTAAATTATTAGGTGGTCCATTGACCAAATGACCTTATGGACAGGCTGATCCTCTTTGCAACATGTAAATTTTAGTGTATGAAATAACATACTTCTTATCACTTTTAGAGATGTGATGTCTTGGCTAATTTCATATTTTTGATAGACAGTAAATCAAGCCAACAAGACTCTTAACTTGGATTAAATGAAAAGAAAAAGTTCAAAATAAAGATATTTTTACAATAATATTTCGTTTAATTTCAGTTCACTGCAAGTGCAGAAAATCCTCCACCTCCAGCAAGAAAAAAGAAGAGCAGATGGGAATAAAAGCAATTAGTTCTATTGGATTTAAGTTGTAATTTCGCAAGGGCCCGGGGTTCTAAAATTTTATAAGCGTTGCTTGTAACTTATAAGTATCATCTTAAAGGGGGTGCGTCCCAAAAAACAATTTTTTTTTGAGAAATGAAGGGAAAAATCTAAGAATTCTCGTGAAAACCGCACTTTTCTACTCATAATAATAACCGAGATAATGTCTGGTGAAAATAGTGTAGTTCGGCCTATGACGTCACACCGGCTAATCGGCAAGACGTGTGCTGTGCATAATTCATGTTTTATGCAGTCGTTGACCCATCTTCTATCGTGTCGTGTTGTGGCGCTTCACAGTAATTAGGTCATTGTTTTTTATTTGTTTATGTGTTCAGAAAGCAATTAGTAGGTACATGTTTCGTTCGTAAATGTAGCCGTAAATGCGCCGTAGTTTCTCAAAAAGTCCGGGAGAGCCATCCCGACTACCACCGACTTCCCCTGAATCTAAACTAAGAACTTTAATTGTAATTTTGTCTGCACAGAATTCTTCCCTTAGGTCAGAGTTATCCCAACCAGCTCGTAAGGGAGTACGCGTCTGAGGATCAACGTTAAATTACGATAACCTAGCTAGAGCTTGACCCGATTTTAATTTTTTACAATAGAGAAAACGGGCTTTGTTTTTTCTATTTGTATCGCCAAAACAGGAATTAATCAGCGGGACTCGACTCCAAACCCGTTATTTTTATGACCATGGAAAAGACGAAAATTTGGAAAACGCTTATCATTAAACCGCGGGTAGTTTTGACTAAAACAGAATCTCACTACGGCTACTTTTGCTGCTTTCTACATTAGATTGTTTTTCCTCCTTGTCTTTAAGGTTTTTAAAGCTCTTCTTTACTATACTTGGGTTCGAAACCAAAAGCCATTAGTCACAAATCGTGCTACTTAAAAATACCAATTAAGAGGACTATAAAATACCGTACACAATTATCTCACACGCCGCATCCTGCGATTCATACGAACTTAGCAATGCAAATGGTTCCAAGAGAAAACTGCGTTTACTAGTAAGAAGCCGGTGTGACGTCACACCCTAGGCGTTCGCAACTTAAAATTGCCGTATCTCGGTAACGGTTTATCGCAGCAAAGTGCCGTCTGAACATGTGTTCTTAGAATTTATTGCACTAAAACTTTCATTTCCCTTTAAAAACCACAAAAGAAGACTTTACATAAAATGACATCTATAATGTACAGTCGCGGCCAGTGCTTTTGCTTATGAAAACTGAAACTTTATTTTGGCTGTGACTGTACATTCATAATATAGGCGATATAAAGCACTGCTTTCAAAAATAAACTTTGCCATATACTAAGATATTTTGAAAACTGTTTGAAATGAAAATAAATAGTTCTTAAAAAGGCTAGAATATGTTACAAGCCAGTATTTATTATTATTCTTTGTAATATAAAAAGAAAAATAAATAGGGCGAGATATTAGATATTGCATGATAAACCTGTACCTATTAATTTCGTACCAAGACAAAATATTAATATTTTAATGCCAAAGTTTCAAAACGGTTAATTAATTTTTTAACAACTTAAGAAATACATATAATGAAATGTTATGTTTTAGAACACCGGCTGGTAATGTAGACAGAGTAGCTTTTCTCAAAATATTGTAAATTAGTAGTCAGTCCGTTCTACTTTAATACAGTTTTATGATAGTTTTAAAGCAAGGAAGTTTACAGGAGTTTTTTACATAGTGTAAATTTTCTGGAAATTTTAAAACTCTGTACACAAGCAAGCTGTCTTTCCACTAATCTATTCATGTTGCTTAGTTATTACTCTAAGGATTATGAACTTAAAATTTACTTCTAAAACTGACTGTGAATGTAAAAATAGTTCTAATTTACATAACAGATTATCAAAATGTTTGCCTGATCAATTATATTTATGGTTTAATTAAATCTGTAAAGCATGGTAACAATATATTTAGAAAATTATATGCTTGTTATTTTTTTTTCTTGGTTCCGTACCTCAAGGACTGAACCCTAGTCCCGCCACAATAGCTGCTCGTCCGTCTGTCACAGGCAAAACGCCTAAGGCACACGTTTAGGTATTTTATTTATTATTTTTTCTAAACAAATTTGACATCATTTTGTCGAGAATTTTCAAATTTTAAGAGAAAACAATGTGCTTGTATAAAGTTATAGTCATTTGAATTTTTTTAAACCTAAAATATAATTTTAAAAAAATTCAAATGACTATAACTTTCTACTAACACATTTTTTTCTCTTAAAATTTAAAAATTCTCGAGAAAATGATGTAAAATTTGTTTAGAAAAAATAATAAAATACCTAAACGTGTTAATTTTTTTCCCAGGGTAGGTAAAGCAAAAATTCAACTTTTTTCGCAAATTACAAAATGATTTTTTTCTTTATCAAAACATTCCCAGTGGGCTCACTATTAAAACCCCTAAATTTGGTACGGTTCCTGTAAGTAGGAACAGAGATATACAACTTTAAAATTTCACTGCACTTCAATACTTTAATGGAATTAAAAAATGTATAAACCTAAAATTTTGTCAATAATGGTCAAAACCTAATTAAACCATAATGTGTGGTGTGGTATACACTGCTCTTGGAATGTTTTTTAACACTAATTAATTGATTATTTTTCTTATTTACAATTCATAATTAAAATAAGAAATTAAGAAGATTGAGTATGCTTCATTATTTTCTTCATTAAATTACAAAATTTGGAACAATGTATAAAATTTCTAGGAGACAGGTCCGTATCACAGAAGTTTCTTAATAATGGTGAAAAAAAGACTCGAACGTATTTTAACCATAATGTGTAGTACACTGTTGAATTCAGAATAAAAAGGGCTTCTAAAATTTGACATAAAAAAATCAGGACCGTATTTAAAAAAATGAAGTTGATGATCGCTGCACAAAGACGAAACGTCGAATAGAAAAAATGTATAACGCAATCTTAAGGTCATTAAAAGTTGCTATTAAAAAAGTTGTATTACTTTTGTCTCACCTTTCATATTAACGACGGAAAAAAAAATTAAATTAAAAATTCGAAAATTCAGATTTTTCAAAATAGCTGGAAAATGAACAATCATCTAAAAAATCTAATTCTTTAATTACGCAACTTTTTTCCCATTTAACCAATTTTGTATTTCTAACTATAAACGAGATCTCCATACTGGCCCTGTTTATCTTGGACGCCGTATATTTAAACTTATTTTTGCATTTACCCTTCTCTCTATTTTGAGGGGTGGGGGAGTAACTTTGGACTTTTAAATGGGATGATGTAGGTATTTTTGTTTATAAAATTCAAATCTACGTAAAAAAGGACGTACCTACGTGTACAATTTTTTTATTTTTTTTTTGGTTTGCTCTTTCGGTTACGGAATTATGGTAACTATATTTGATTAAATTTAAAAAATAAATAAATATTACCAATAAATCACGTTCACCTATTTCAGAATTATTATTCGTTTCCATGGAAATGCGTTTTTTTTTACTTAAGTCAGTTGAGAATTTGGGCGTTTTAACGATTATTTTTCAGGTGGCCTGCTAAGTCCCCGGATTTAACCCTCCCTGATTTTTTCTCGTATGGTTTTATAAAGGACGAAGTGATGGCGACTGCACCAATGTACCTACAACTTTAGATGATATGAAAGACCGAATCCGCGTTGCCTGATTATTAGTGACAACTGAAATGTTACAGCTGGTATGAAATTCATTGAGAAAGAATGAGAAAGTGTTTGGAAGTTGAAGGGGGACATTTCGAACAACTTTTTGAGCATGACATAAATACCTAAGTTGAAATTAAAAGGTAATTTTTTATTTTATAACCTAATAAATCACAACTCCGTAATAGAAAGAGCAAATAAAAAAAATTGTACACGTAGTTTTTTACGCAGATTCGAATTCTATAAACAAATGTACATCATCCCATTTAAAATTCCAAAGCTACCCCCACCCCTCAAAATAGAGAGGGGTAAATGTCAAAAATGTGTTTAAATATGTTCCCCCATCTCCTTATTAACTTACCAAAATTTCTAAATATAGCCTTATAACACGTTAAAAAAACTACCTGTATATCTTAATAAGAGTAAATCGATAAATACAAAATACCCTGTATTTTGTCCAGATATATGGTTAAAGTAAATCCGAAATTATTGTAGGAAACTGGTGGAGGAATAAAAACATAAACGTGACGATGACTATTTATTCACATAATGTTTGATTTTAAAATTAAAAAGTGCTTTCTATACTAAAACATTCAATTAATCAAGTATACTAAAAAACATGTATTTGCTAAAGATCACATATACCTATTAAAATTACAATAAAAAAGAAAAATTAGACAAAGACTTACTAGTGGTTAATGTAGTTCATTGTACAATATATTGTATTTTATGAAAATTATTTCAATATGCAGACATTTTTTGGGAACGTGAAAACTAGAGAAGTACCAGCAAATAATGCTGCGGCTGCTTTAAGTTTTAGGATTTTAATACAAATTACTGGCCACAGAACAAGAAATTAAGTTGAATTTTTTAAACGAATTATCTAACGATGAAGATAGCAAGTTGTTAACTTTTAGGAATTCGTAAACCCAAAAACTGAAACTCCGGTCTGGCTGCATATCCAGCCGATCATCTCCAAAACGGCTTGGTATGGAATCGTCAATGTACGAGTCCAGCTCACCCTTGTCCGTTTTATTTTTGAAATAAGCATCTACTAACATACGCTTCTCATAAAATAATATTTATAATAGGTCATTGTTAGCACTTTTTTTCATAACAAAAACTATATTTATTACCTAAAACGTAATATGGTAACTCAGAAAACCACTAGTAGGTCTGAGATGCTAGTTTGTAAATGAAAATGAAGATGAAGAATCCTTGATCCAAAAGTATGTCAGAAAGGTCAAAAGTCCGAAATTATCCATTAACTACAAAATATATTCAACTTTAAGAATTGTTTAGCATCCCTAGTTTCTTTTTAATTCTTTAGAATTTTATTATTTGGGATTTATTATTGGACCTTATTATATAATCTATATATTTAAAACGCAAACATCATATTTTGTCTCCCTTATTTTGAAGCTTCTACAAAACATAGCTTAATGATTCTATTTTTTAAGAATCACTAAGAATTTTGTGTCTAAAAAGGGCATTAAGTACCAAAAAAGTTCAATTAATTTTGACGTAAAATATAGTTCTTGTCACTATGACGAATGACCTGTAATGTTGTTTTCAAATACCTTTATGATTCAACCATGATACAAATAAAAGAAGGTATGATACCAAACAGTGTCAAATTTGTCCGGGTTCGCGCATGACGTCACGCCGTGACTTATTTTTGAAATTTATAACGCGCAATATAGAGTTTACGTTAGTTAAAGGCGATTTTATATAAATTCTATTGGCAATATACTTTGCCTCCTGCTTATAATACAACTTTTATAGTATATGATTTAAAATAATCATGTAAATAAAGGGATAAATACATACATTGATTACATTGATTGATTGATTGTCCACATCACAACCACACCCAGCACATCTCATTTTTACTTTCAAACTCCTAAAGGTAATATAGAAACACCAAAAAATAGTTGAAAACGCAACGCGATCTTAAAAACGACGTGCTTCGTTTACAAAATATCGCGGAATTGGTCACGGCGTGACGTAAATGACCACGCCTACCTGCGCGGTATCATATCTTCTTTTATTTGTATCGTGATTCAAACCATTAATCTGATATAAAAAATGTATGTAGGTACATAGATTTCCGTCGAATTTCGACGGGTCCGATCTCGTTTTGAATTAAGTGACATTTACCTTAGCTGAAAAAAAATAGATTGAATATTATGATTTGCTGACATTGGATTTTGGGTGAAGTACGTCATGCATTATTAGTTTTAAAATTTTATAATATGCTAGATACCAGCATACAGTCATTGTTTTTAAAAGTTTCGATTAATCTAATATAACTTTCTTAAAATAACAATATGTACATTTAATGTTAATATGATTAATAAGCGTCTATAAAACTTATCCAATTTTCAATCACTTTTAGACAAAAACGTTCACTGTTCACAATTCTTATTTACGAATTCAGATATTTACGTGAAACTAGTTTTTATCCGCGGCTCCGCTCGGGTATTTATCAAAACTGACATTTGTGGTATGTATATGACATGAAAAATTTAAATCAGTTTAATAATTTTTAGGATTCAGCATACCTTACATAGCCGTAACACACTACGTATATGACTAATACACAAAAAGTAAAAACCGTTACTATTTTTATACAGTAACAAAACTTGAAAAAAAATGTATGTCCCTGTCGCATACATTTATAGCTGATAGTCTTTATCGTGGCACATTTTGTATATAAAATACTGTTTAGAAGAAGTTGGCACCATCTAAAAGAATTCTTTAATTCCGTCATTTAATTGTCCAGGTTCTAAGTTAAGCCAAGGCCCACTTTCGTGATATGTGGTGGATGCGCCGGGTACAGATACCTTTTTTCATCTCGGATGGTCTATTACGGAGGAACTCTACCTATCCGGTCGAGGGAAAAAGCAGGCACGGCCCACGATTTTTTTCAGGTGGTGCAAATTTTGTGGGCAACTAGTGATATCAACGTAACAAGCAAAATACACTTGTTTAATTAAGGAAAGCTTTTTAATAATGGCCTATTTCTGCCAAGAAATTATTTACCTACAAATAAACACCGCAAAAAACATAAAATACTCAAATTACATTTTTGCTGAGACGTTTTTTAATTACATGCAAACAGTTTTTTGCACTGTTAAAGCCTTTGTTAACCCAAGTGGGTACTCAAGTACTAGAACAACACTATTACACAAAGGACACAACACGAATATCAAATAATATTCAAAAACATATTATCTAACAAAATTAGGAAAGCCGAAAGACCTATTAAACTAATCAGTGCCGACGTGACGTAATGAAATGTAAACAAAAGTTTATACAAAAACAATGCGCATATTGGGTAATTAGTTTTTTTTGTCTAACCCAAATGTTTTGTAATAGTAGCTTTGTTCGCGGAAGACATTCCGAACCGATTCAGAACGAGATCAGAACTGATTCAGGTTTGTCGTAGTGCGCATGCTTAATTATTAACCGATTCAGGATTTGTTTTTACCGCGAACGATTTCGGAACATCGGAACTAGAATTATTTGGGATTGTCTACTGTCAATGTATTTTTTTGGTTTTGGCGGCAATAGGGCATGGGAATAGGGCAGTTACAATAAAATCCAAATCACCTTATGCAAAAAATCTGTTTCAGTATAAACTTTGGATTCCTAACCAAACAAACACAATCGTGAAATCATATAAATTTGATAGGGGGCGTGTCCGAACTTACGGTTCTTGTTAAATCCCTAGAACCGATAGAATCAGTTCAGAATGGATCCCGAACCGAATGTTGCTTCTCCGCGAACACGGAACTGTAACTAGAAATCCGGAATTTTGTGATCCGCGAACGTCATTATTTCAACTGCGCATGCGAATAGTCCCGAATCCGTTCTGAATCCTTACCGCGAACAAAGCTAATATATTTCACGGAACGGTTCAAGCGTATTTTCATAGTGGCCCGGGACTACCCGAGAAACGGCGCGCGGGCACGTCGATGGTCACGCGCGCGAGTTATACGTCGGGCCAAGGGACAGGCGTTTTTAAAAATCACTGTTTTCAAAAACTGTATAACAAATTTATTTGATTTTGGGAAGAAGTTTAACAATTTAGCAAGCAACTATAACAACAGAAGTGACAATAAAATCTACTCTGCTTGTATTTATAATATTTCTTATCGCTAAGGCTAGGAGTGGTCAAAAGGAGCTTAGCTAAGCAGTTTACAATATGTAACTCCTCCACCCTTAGAGGGACATATAAACTTTTAAAGTTTCTATGACCTAAATAATAATTGAATCATCTTTAACTTTATTACTTTTAAAATAAACAGGCCATAGATACTTGTAAATTAAAAACATTATTGTTATGCAAAGAATAACATACAGTAAAACTGTCCAAATACTCGTTTTATTAAAATATAGGGGTGTACTTAATAATCTTGAATTTTCAAGTTTTTGCAAATTAATATTTTCTTGTAACTTATTTAATTTATTGAAATTAATGATATTTAGATTGAGCAGTTTTACCTTCTTATACAGTATTTTATTTGTCAAATTATTATTAATATTTGGTAAAGGAATATTTTTAAAAGTATGTTTTACATTTTTATATGCTCTAATAATAATATCTCCTAATTTTAGGCTACATGGAAAGCTTAATTCTAGTATATATGTTCCATTAAATAATACTTTATTTTGCGAATTTTCGCACGTTTCAATTCCTACTATATCATTATTTGTAACTAGAATCCATTTATTTGTATCAATATTTTGAAGTTGTATATTATCAATATCAACATACAGGGTGTTACAATCAGAGATATTATGTTCGTATCTTAATAACTGTACCTCACAAGGGATGCTTTTATAAAGATTTTCGGAATGTATATGAGTACATAAATATTCATTAATAGAAATGCGTTTACATGGTTGATTTGAATATCCAAAATTTCTTTGGTTTATAAGTAAATATTCGAAGTTAGGTACAATTATTTTATAATGATTTTCGTATTTAATAGGTAGGGGAAATAATTGAAATAAATCATAGTTTTCTTTTTCGACTAACGGAATGTCAATTACGAAAACTACTTCATTGTCTTTTACATAACTTCTTATTTCTAAAGTGTTTTCTATATTTAGAATATTTTCTGCTATAGGCTCAAATGGCAATTTTTCAAAATTTAATTTATTGTTAAGTATCTGTAATTCATTTAAAAATTCTTTTGTATTAATTATAGCATTGTGAAAAGCATTTAATTTTGCAAAAGTTATTGCAGTTTCGATATTTCCTAAAATATCGTAAATATTTTGATAAAATGTAGTTATTTGTGAAAAAACCATATAAATGCGAAAAAACTCAAAAAGATTTGTTTCTTCGATTTCGACTTTGTTTACTACTTCTATTATTTGATTAACTCGTAATTTTAAAATTTCTTGATTATGTGAAACGTTCTTAATGGTTTCTTGAAAATCGTCAATTGATTTACTAAATAGTGTCATTTGTTTGTCTAAAGCAACTTTTATGTCGTCTTGGTTTTTCTTTAATATATTTATGTTAGTATCGATATGTTCTGCATCTTCTTGGTCTAAATTACCTGTAATGCATTTTATTATGCTGCCTAAAGCATTTATTAAGGCTCGTCTTTTGCGAGTTTTAATTGGAAGGATTTGATTCAATTGATTATTGATTTTTTGCTTAAGATTGTCAATAATGACATAAGAATTATAAAATTCTTTTTTATAACTAGAACAGTTATTAATGTTTTCTTTAAGAATGTCGTACTTATTACTTATTTCAGAGAATTCAGTAATTAAGTTTTTCATATCAAAAATTTGAATAAAAGTCCAGTGGTTGGTTGTCTTTTGGGCGTTACCTATTTTATATGGTAATATTCCTGGGTTATCATTTAAGTTGTGGTATTTTGGGTTGTCTCCGTACACGAAGGACCATCTGTAACAAGGGGCTTCTTTAATTCTTTAATATGGACTATTTCAGTTTTACTGGGATTTTTAACGTTTTTTATTTTAACACGATTATGTTCTAGCATTTCGGTTATTACATAAGGACCGTTAAATTTAGGCTTATTTTTATTTCTCTGTGAAAGTTTTTTGTAAACTTTTTGATTTAACTTAAAATCAGGAGCTTCATTTCCTTTAACGTTTGTCTTTGCTAAAACTCTTTCTTTGGTTTGGTCAGTTTTTGTGGTGACGTTTTCATAGACTGCGTCTACTTTATCTTTATGCGATGATATGTAATCAGAGTAAAATGTCGTAGGAATAAGATCTAATGGATCTCTGGAATTTGTATGACCTAGGACAAGTTCATGAGGTGTATACTTTGTAACGCTATGAACAGTGCTATTATAAGCAATTATTGCGTATGGCATTAAGTCATTAACAGATTTATTTTTATCTTTTTCTTTTAATATTCTTAAATGTTCGATAAGGGTTGAATGAAAACGTTCTACAGGCGAATTCGATTCGTGGTGTTTAGGGGTAGTAAAATGTACTGTAATCTTTTGGGCTTTAAGTAACTCTTTTAAAAGTTCATTATTAAATTCTCCACCGTTGTCACATGTAATGTTTTCGGGGCATCCATAAAATGAGAAAAAATTAATTAATTTATCGCAAACCGATTTTGCATTTTTATCATAAGGGTAAGCTTGTCCAAATTTAGAAAATTTGTCAAAAATTGTTAAAAAGTTTTGATTCTCAAAAATGAAAGTATCTATATGTAACATTTGAAAAGGTTTACAAGGTGTGTCTGTTTTTATAAGAGGGACATAAGACTTTAGTCTACTATATTTTAATGTTTGACATATATTACAGTCATTTATAAATTGATTGATATCATTTTTCATTTTCGGCCAATAATAAAGTTCTTTAAGGCGGTTATAAGTTTCTAAAATGCCTCTGTGATTTGTTTTTCCTTGATGTTGATGCATTATAAGCATAATTTTTTCTTCTTTGTCAGAAATAGTATTAACTAATTTCGTACAACGAATAATTTTCGGATTTTGAAAATTCTTCAGATAAACATCAGAAAAAATTGGAATTAAGTCTTTATCGTGAAAATATACGTAACACGTTTTATCAGGGTCCATATATTCTTTAATAAAAGTTTTTATAACATCAGGACTCTTTTGTAATTCTACATGATTAATTTTAAATTTTTCAAAGTTTTCAGTTTGTATTTTTATATCAGGATGTGCTGATTTTTTAATTAAATATTGTAAGCTTTTATTGTTGATAATCTCATCTAGAATGTTAAGGTTAATATTATCGGTGTCAGCTCGATTACTATGCACTGTTGAGTCAGAGGTTTGAGGTTTCACGAGTTGAATGTCAGAGATAACTTTTATCTTTTGCTTGCTTGTACTTGGTTTTTTAAACAAAGGATTTATTGTTTCAGCATTTTCTTTGTCTTGAACTGGATTTTCAGAAAGTTCTCTTAAGTATTCGATAATATTTTGGTTAGAATCACCTGGATTATTTATTATTGATTCATTTTCATATATATTTAATTGAATGCGTGACAATGCGTCTGCGTTAGTATTTAGTGAACCTTTTTTATATATAATTTGATAGTCGAATTCTTCTAAGCGTAATCTCCATCTAATTAGTTTCGAATTTGGTTCTTTTAAGTTAAAAAGCCACATCAGTGGTCTATGGTCAGTATAGATATAAAATTTACGTCCAAATAAATAAGGTCTAAAATATTTGCATGCCCAAACTATAGCTAATAATTCTTTTTCTATAGTTGAGTACTTTGTTTCTGATTCATTAAGGGTACGAGATGCATAAGCTATAGGTTTATCATTAGGAATAGTGCCCTGCGATAATATTGCGCCTAAGGAAAAATTACTTGCGTCCGTAGTCAATAAAAATGGTTTAGAAAAATCTGGGTACTGTAAAATTGGAGCGTTAATTAAAAGTTGTTTACAATGTTCAAAAGCTTTTATATATTCAGGGGTATGTTCTATTTTTACGTCCTTTTTTAAACATCGAGTCATAGGCTTTGTGATTTTTGCAAAATCTTTTATAAAACGTCTATAATAGCCTACTAAGCCTAAAAATGATTTAATTTCCTTAGTAGTTTTAGGTATTGGAAAATTTTTTACTGCGTGTATTTTGTCTGGGTTTGGTTTTACACCTTCTTTACTTACTATGTGTCCCAAATATTGGACCTCTTTTCTCAAAAATTCAGATTTGTCAAGTTGTATTTTAAATTTTGAGTTGCGTAGTCTAGTAAATACTTTTTTTAGTTTTTCAAGATGCTCTTGAAGACTTGTACTAAAAATAATGACGTCGTCTAAATAAACAAAACATATTTCATTTTGTAATCCGCGTAAAATATTATTCATAACACGTTGAAAAGTTGCTGGAGCATTTTTTAGTCCGAAAGGCATTCTTAAAAATTCATAATGTCCTGTATCAGTACTAAAAGCTGTTTTAGGGATGTCTTGTTCATGCATTTGTATTTGATAAAAACCGTTTGCAAGATCTAGAGTCGTAAAATATTGTGCTTTACCTAATTTATCTAAAATTTCGGTAATATTCGGCAATGGAAACTTGTCATCGACTGTAACTTTATTAATATTTCGATAATCTACGCACATGCGCCATTTCTGTTTACCTGATTGGTCTAATTTTTTAGGTACTATCCATATAGGAGATGACCAAGGTGAATTTGAGTCTCTAATAATATTTTGAGCTAATAATTTTGAAATTTGACTTTTCACTTCCTCACGGTGTATTTCCGGGTATCTATAACTTTTTGTATAAATCGGCGTTTCGTCCGTGAGTTTAATTTCATGTTTTATCGTATTTGTAAAGCTTAAAGGAATTTCTTCGCTATGAAAAATATCACGAAATTCATAACAGAGTTTACGTAGTTCTTGTTTTTCTTCATAATTGCAATGATCTAGTCTTATATTTTTTAAATTAGCCTTCAGCTTGTTATCAATATTTTTTTCATATTTTTCTGGATATACGGGGTGATCGATAAAATTCATTTCGTTTAAGTCTATAGGTTCGACTTCGAAAGATTCAAGAAATTTAATTTCTATAGGATTTTCTTTGGGATTCAAAATTGTAGTAGAAGCAAAATTATTTTCTATTTTTACAAGACATTCTGGTATTTCTAAATCTCCTAATTGTTGATAAGCGAGTATACCGTATCCGTTTAGAATGTTTACTGGAAGTTGTATTTTTTGAATCGTTCTTGCATCAATGACATAAGTTAAATTATTTTTACAATTTTTTGAGCTTGATTGCAAGTTATTTTCGTTGCGTATTGGAATTTGTGTATTTGGTAATTTTAACGTAGATGTACTGAAATCTATGTTAGCATTTAATTGTTGCATAAGGTCTAAACCTATTAGTCCATCAAACTTATCAGAAAAATCGAAAAGATAAAATTTATGTATACCGGGAGTATTGAAAGTTGGGAAAATTGGTAAAGTTGCTACTTCGTTATGAAATGAGGTTGCGTGTGCTGTTTGTACTTGGAAAATTTCTTCTTCAATTAAATTTGGGAAATTTTCGTATGCAATTTTTTGACTTATAAAACTTCTTGTGCTACCTGTATCTAATAAAAATTTTGCATTTAGTTCGGGTATCAGAATAAATGGTAATTGTATGTTATAGTTATTTAAAAATATTACGTCATATCCGTTTTCTGGCTCGTTAGGGTAAAATTTTGGTTTTCTTGCTCATTATTTGGCAAATCGTCTGAGTTAGCAGAATAACTCAAATTTATATCGTAATCATTTTGATCTTCAAATTGATTATAGTCAGGTTCGGTATTATTATAATCATAATATTCGGTGTAATCAGTATTTTCGTAATTATAGATATTTCCAGAAGTAAAATCATTAGATTGATTTGATTGATCAGGTGGTTTCTGCAAAACTTCCTGATTATATAGTTGTTGTGTGGTAAATCGTTTATTTTGATTATTTAAGGCATTGTTTAAAATTGTATTTCCTGAGCTTGTATCCATCGGTTCTAGTTTTGTTCTTCGCGACATTTGTCCGAAATTTTGGTTATTAAATTGTGGTCTTTGTTGCATAAAATTCTGATTATTAAAGGGAGTTCTTGGAAAACTTTGTTGATTATTTGTAAAATTAGGTCTCGGTTGAGAAAAAGCGTTTTGTTGTGGAAATCTAGGAAAATTGTTTTGTTGAGGAAAACTCGAAAATGGTCTTGAAAAATTATTATTCTGTGGAAACATTTGCGTTGGATTATATGGTCTAGAATAATTATTTTGAGTTGGTATAAACGTTGGTCTATATGTCTGCGACATAGAATTAGGTCTTTGATTTTTATTTGAAAACATAGGTTGTTTAATATTAGGATTATTTTGAGCGTTTTTATATAAAATAAAGTTTTCTTCTTCACGAACACATGCCATTGCTTTCTCTAAAGAATCTGGATTTTTTAATCTAGTAACAAGTTGTAAATTGTACGGTAAACCATTGAGAAATGTTTTTAATGCAAATTCGTCATAGTGTTGGATTTTTATAATCTTTGTAGCGGCATCATCAGGCCCAGAATTTAATTTCGAAAATAATAAACTGCGAGAATCTTGTATTCTCATACCAAAAATTATTGGACTTTCGTTTTTAAACGGTTTTAAATTTACTAAATCTTGGATTAGACAATCGATCGATCTCTGATCGGAAAAACTGGTTATTAGTATATCTTTAATTAGTGCCCAAGAATTTAATTCTGTTCGAGAAACAATTAATTCGGCTGCTCGACCTGTTAATTTACTTAGAATGGTATCAAATAAACAAGTATTTATTGTAGCGTTTACATTAGTTCTGTCTTGGAATGCTTTTAACAGATTTTCAACTGCGCTGATAAATCTATTTAATAATTTTGGGTTTCCATCAAAATGTGGAACGTTATCAGATTGGTACCTTAAAAGTTGGTAATTAACTTCAGGCATTGTATTGCTAGTTGAGCTAATAACTAATGAATTTAGAATATCGGTAATATGATCTAATTCGGAATCAATTTTGAAAGTTTAAAAGGAACACTCAGTATATATGCGAATAAAAATAATCACTCTTAAAATTAAATATGCTTAATACTAAAAATATAAAGTGAAATCTTTGCAAGGACAAATGACTAGAAATATAAACAATGAAATTACACTGTAAAAAAGGAAATATTGTCCGTACAAAAATTGCAAAAATTGAAATGAAAAAATTCGAATGAAAAAATTCAAAAAGTCAATTTTTCACTTACAAGAGTAAAATGACGAAAATCTTCATTTGTGTTCTTGTTCTTGTTCTTGTTCTTGTTCTTAACCTAGCTGGTTTGGCGATGTTTGTCCTCCCCAGGTCCTTAAATCTAGCTGGTTTGGCGATGTTTGTCCTCCCCAGTTTTGTCCACGTTCAGCGATGCTTGTCTGTCGGTAGACCAGGAAAACCCTTCGATATGCCCTCGACTGGTTGACCAGGACTCCTGAAGTTCAGTATGCTGCTTTGTTTCTTGTCCAACGATGTCTTTCAGTTGCCACCTGAAATCGGTACTATCTGCTTCTGATTGACACACTTTTTGGACTCTTCTCCGTAGGTTTTTTCGAGTAAATTCTTGAAAGAAACCGTGATCACAATATGCCCTTGTAACACGTCTCAAAAATCCACCAAGACTGCGCCAGTTATACGTCGGGCCAAGGGACAGGCGTTTTTAAAAATCACTGTTTTCAAAAACTGTATAACAAATTTATTTGATTTTGGGAAGAAGTTTAACAATTTAGCAAGCAACTATAACAACAGAAGTGACAATAAAATCTACTCTGCTTGTATTTATAATATTTCTTATCGCTAAGGCTAGGAGTGGTCAAAAGGAGCTTAGCTAAGCAGTTTACAATATGTAACTCGCGCCGAAAGCGATATTATTGGTGGACCTTCGACAATTTCGTCATATATTGTTTTTTTTTAACTTCCTAAAGCGAACATGTTTGTTTCTCTCTTAGTTTAAATGCATATTTATAGTTTTCTATTTCCATATAAACTTATCCATTTAATAAAATACGGCCGAGCCCCGAGCAAGCTCGGCTCAATTCTTTATTATACGTCTAAATCATTAACAACTGACGCTGACGAGACAGCACTTGGCTGCAAAATGCCGATCGCACACGTATGCCTTAACCAATCGGCAACCCTTCCGCGGAAGTGAGCTTCCTCTGGAGGCTCAGCATTTTTAATTTCAATTTAATTGACACATTGTGGAACACGTTAGGATTCTTTATATCATCATAAAGCACATGTAACGTAACACAGTGTTAAAAATGTAAAATTCGGGTTTAGTTAGAAGTCCATTTCATGCAGAAATGTGTATTCTACAGGGTGAGTGTCAGAAGGTGATATCTCGAAAACGGTTTAAAATATTTTCATGAAATTTTGGTGAGTGGGGAGTGAGGAGATGGGGGACATATTTAAACATATTTTTGCCATTTACCCCCCTCTCTATTTTGAGGGGTGGGGGTAACTTTGGAATTTTAAATGGGATGATGTACTTTTGTTTATAAAATTCGAATCTACGTAAAAAAATATGTATTTTTTTTATTTGCTCTTTCGGTTATGGAATTATGGTTAACTAAATTTTGATTAAACTTTAAAAATAAATAAATTTTACCAATAAATTAAGTGTACTTATTTTAGAATTATTATTCGTTTGGAATGCGTTATTTTTACCAAAGTCAGTTGATAATTTTAACGTTCCAACTCACCAAAATTTCATGAAAATATTTTAAACCGTTTTCGAGATATAGCCTTGTCACACTTTAAAAAAACTCACCATGTATAATGAAAGTTGGCCCCGGCTAACTCAAGGCACCAATAACTCGATTTTTTAGTTTTTGTCACTGGCTCTATTATTATATAACAAGGTCCAATTCACCTTATAAGTCCACAACACAACATTGATGTTATGTCACAATACAGGATAAGTATACTAATTTCACAAAATTGGGGTAAGAATATCAAGACCAGCATATTGGTTTTTCTTTCTCAAACTTATTGCCTAATAGAGAGCAGTCATCCAGGTTGTGTTTGGTACGTCACTGAGGTGGCTGATACTAATTTGTTAGTAGTGTCACCGGGGCAATGACTTTAAATCTAACGAATCCACAACTGAATGCAACGGCAACCACCTGAGGGTGTCAAACACATGTTGGTTTGTATCTACCGAAAAACTTTCTACATATCATAGAAAGTAACCATCCATAAAATTACAATATTTAAAATCAATAAAGCAATGGTTGCTAATGAAAGTCCTAAATCGCGTCATGTATACTAAAAAAGAACCCAGCATAGGCGTAATTAGGGGGGAGTAGGCCCCACCCCCAAAAATACAGTTAGCCCCCTCCCCAAGTTTTCAGACGTTTTTTGATAATATAACTATATATTGCCGTCGGTCTACAACATTATAGTAATATAAAAATTACATGTCATAATATAAAACCGATGGTTGATTTATTCAAAACTGTAAAACACGTGTTAAAACATTTATTTTTTAGAGTAATTATTTTCCACCTTAGGAGTTGAATTTTGAAAAACCCTTCCTTATTGGATGCCTACATTATATAAGAAATTTCTATGCAAAATTTCAAGTTTCTAGACCCAGTGGTTAGTCAGATTCTCCTTATATGCATATATATATATATATATATATATATATATATATATATATATATATATATATATATATATATATACACAGCGTGTCTTCGGAAGTTCTTACCATATGGAAAAAATTTTTATTATTAATTTTACGAAACAAAGTGCCTCTTCATAAAAAGTTCTGCATCGTGAGAAAATAGCATTTCCATTCAAAAATTTGATCTAGTACATACCGGGTGGCTCAAAAATGTAAAAGTCCTAATACACGTGAAGCTAAAAAGACATAAAATCGTTATTTAAAGGTAAACTGCCACTGCAAATGTGCTACAATTAACTTTTTTATGTTAGTAAATTAGGTTTCGAACATACAGGAGGTCCCAAAAATAAAATTAATTTTTTTTGTCGCCTTTACAAAAAAGTATATATTCATAAAAAGTTCTACATTGTGAAAAATGAGCATGGTTATTCAAAAATTTTATATAGGACATACAGGTGGCAAAATAATTGAAATTTAAATTGTGACTTTCAGCTGTTTAAGCCACCCCGTATTGTCCTACATCAAGTTTATAAATAACCATGCTCTTTTTTTACAAGGTAAAACTTTTTATGAAGATATACTTTTTTTGTAAAGTTGATAATAATTTTATTTTTGGGACTCCTGTATGTTCCTAACCTAATTCACTAACATACAAAAAGTTAACTCTAGTACATTTACAGTGGCAGTTTGCCTTTAAATAACGATTTTGTGTCTTTTTAGCTTCACGTGGATGGGGAATTTTACATTTTTGAGCCACCCTGTATGTCTAAGATCAAATTTTGGAATGACGATGCTATTTTCTCATGATGCAGAACTTTTTATAGAGGCACTTTTTTTCATAAAATCAATAATAAAATTTTTTGCCATATGGTAACAACTTCCGAAGACACGCTGTATATATATATATATATATATATATATATATATATATATATATATATATATATATATATATATATATATATGTGTATATATATATATATATATATATATATATATATATATATATATATATATATATATATATATATATATATATATATATATATATATATATGATACCGGTCAACACCAATTAGATTCCTTCATTTTGACATTATTGATAGTTGTAGTTCCAAGTTTATGCTTATCCCTGTTGGAAAAAATAACAGAACAAAAATCATTAATCATTAAATACCTAGTGGTTCCTTTTTCTTCGCCACTTTAGAATGCGAGGTAAAATTGGGTTCCCTTTTGACCATTTTTGTGTTTTCCACCTTTCATGGGTTGCAAATTTTTGTGAAGTTTAACAATTTTCTTTAAAAAAAAAACTAGCCCACCTAGTAGCCCCGGAATAACCCTGAAAACATCGACGCTAGTTACGCCTATGAAGTCAATTTTCATTGTAAGAAAACAGTATCAGACTAACATAATATGTATAAATAAGAGGCCCAGAATACAGCATATCTAAAATATAGATAGATAGGTATATATGTATGTAGTATAAAATTTACAACTATATTGTTTGAAAAATAATCTAATACTTGCATATACTTTACACAATCATGAAGTACTGGATTTCTATAAAAGTATAAGTTTTAATTGACAATATACATAAAAGACTTATCAGAATCTCATATAACTGAAATTTATTATGTTCTTTAACTGTTAAGGGTGTTAAAAATGTGAAAAAGTTTATTATAGTAACTGATTAAGTAGGGTAATTTATCATGTGACAATGAAGAGTCTGTACCATGAAAATGGCACATTAATATGATTGAACTGCTAAAATGCAGTTAATTCGTTTTTATAAATGCAATATAGAACTTCTAGTTTGATATGGACTGCAGAGTAATGCAACAAAAATAAGTTTAACTGTACATATTGTAAATATTCATCAAAATCTGTAGATTAGACAGCTTTCCTCAGGTTAAACTTCAGTCTATAACAGAACAAAAATATATCACAAAGCATATCTCTATAAACAAACATCATTCAACTCTTACATAAATAAAAAACTATAGGAACATGAATAGGTGACTTGTCAATCAATGTCTGTCAGCTTTAAAATCAAATATCATGAAGTTCAATATCATGAAGTCCAATGTACGTTCTAAAACAGAAAAACTTCCTAAAAGCACTGTGTTTATTTTGATGGAACACATACTATTTATATTATTCTTTAGACTAAAATCATTCAGTATGAAGAAAACTGATTTTAAACTGCAGATCTTTTCATTGGAATGCAGTCTCTTACCTAAATATTGATTAAGTTAAAAAAAACTGCAATTAGTAAGTAACTATTTTGGTCCTTTGAATGTTGCATTACTCCTTGCCTAAAAGACTGGCTATCAATTACAAATAATTGAACACTACATTATGTCACTAATGCGCTTTGTAGAAAGTGCTTTTTGACATACTCCTTAATAGTTTGAGAAAATTGGCTTCTGACATTACCTTTAGCTGCTTATTTGCTACCTTATTGCACTTGTTTTTCTAGGTCCCTTATCTGCACCAAAAGGTCATTTTTTCTATTGATTTTAGCTAACTGCTCTGCTTCTGGCTTGACTATCGTCCCGTTTTTCACTTTCTCTTCTAAAGCTTCCACTTCTCGTAGTCGTTTTTTTAGGTTTTTAAGTTTCTTTGCTGGATCTGTAGCTTCTTGCGGTTGTGATTTGGTTGCTTTTTCAGATTTTTCTTTTTGAGCTTTAGATTTTTCTGGTATGCTTTCACTTATCTTGGTGCTTTCGAGGATTTTATTTATTTCATCAATTTCTAAAAATTACAGTACTTAATAAGTAAATATAAAGAGACAGCATTTCTTAACCTAAAGGTGCGTATCCACCAAAACAACATAGAGCAACTTTGTTGTCGCCTTAAGTTCCAAAATGTAGGAACAAGAAGCAACATAGATAAACATTTACTTCTACTTCATTGGCTTCATTGGCTAAAACATTTTTATGAACATGTGACAGGAACAAAAAGTGGCTCAATGTTGCTTTGGTGGATAAGCACCTTTATGTGTAACCCATATCCCATATGTAACACGGAACAAAAAATAGACTACTATAGGGTGCTTCTAAAACCCGTGTTTCAACTACTTTAGAGGGTAAGAGTTTTAAAAATCAAACTTCATTGGTATCATGCAGTAAATACTTACTATTTTTTGCCTTTTTCTTTTGTCCTTTCTTTTCTTTATCATCCTGAATTATAAAAAGTCCAGGAATAGGTCGTTTGGCGGTCTGTCCAGTAGAAAGGACTACAGGTTCTTGTGTTTTTGACATAAACTGTTTACCCTTGCTTTCATACAGGGGTACTTCTTCTTGGGGAACATAACCATCCTTTACTCTCCTAGCTTTACGCCACGTACCATCAGGCCTTTGAGATGCAGGAATAAATTGCTCACCTTAGAAATATTAAGCATTAAATACCTACCTTTGCTAGATCCAAAGTGGATACCTACTTTCCAGGGAATTTATTTCATAGTTGTTAGTGAAAAAAGAACATACTTAACCTTAAAAAATACTTACCGTTCTCAGTAATTACATTTGTAGCAAACGTAGACATTTTGCGTTACTGTTAAATTAAAGGCATTAAATTTTTCACAATTTACAACATATTTTTTAAAAATGCGTAACTTTTTGATATTCCTTACGTCTAAATGACCAATGACCAATGACGTTTTGTCACTAGGGATGCACGATGTTTATCGATACGTCGAAGACATCGATACGTCGGACCAAAACATCGATGGATTTGACTCCATGTTTTATGACATCGATGCTATGATTGGTAGGCCAGATCTTGGGCTAGATCAATGTATAGAAATACTGATGTTTTTAAAATACATCGATGAAGATTTTTTAAAAGAACTAGTCAAATTAGATTTTTAGTTTTAAAACAGTTTTATTTTATAAACCTTTAAATATTTGAGGTTATGCTATCTAACGTCAAACGTCAAACACACCTGGTGAATGTTGTTGTTGTTATTGCCAATGTTGCCATGAAAACCAACATTCAGCTAACAAATTTAGCAAGCGTAAAATTCAGTGTCGGCTATTCAGGTGAAGTGAATGAGGTGCCACTTCATCAAAAAATCCCACAAATAATATAGAAATGTAATTTTCTTATCTACTGGCCGTTGACGCTCAACGCTTTCGTAATTTAACAACCATCCAATATTTTCTAATATGCTACCTATGTCCTCTTCCAACAAATCCGATAGAAGTAACCGCGACCGAGCGCCGCGGTATTGCTACAATGCATGGTGTTGATCGCGTGAACGGACCGTTGCCATGACAACGTCCAATGTTTAATGTATTATTTTTCCGTATGAATACGACTGGAGGAAATCAGCTGGTGAGGTGCTTGCCGTTGGAAAGATCTTCAACTACCCCGCAGATGTAGTTTCCGCCGCGTTGTTTTTATTTTTCCGGTGAGGGTACTTATAATTATATTTGTGATTTTTAAGTAATTTTGAATTAAGTATAGTAATATATAGTGGTAGACCAGTATTTATTCACTTCACATTATGAATCCTGTATCTGTTAGTAACATATCTTGAGAACGTCATTTATTTTAATCAATGGAAAGAGAAAGATAAGAACAACATTTTAAATACGGGGCGGCGGAACGTTTAATTTGACATTTTCGGCAAAAAAGAACTTAAAAAATGTGGCGGATCAGGGAATATCCATATTCAGTCTTTCGGGTTTGCTACCTACAAATGGCTATGGAGTAGCTCGCTGCAGGCGTTTGTAAAAAAATGAATGAAGCTAAAGATATTTTTACCGAAGCGTATCTACAAACTTTTCTCTCCAAGTTTAACGATACCCTCAACAAGTGTATCTGTGGAAAGGAGCTTTTCATGCTTAAGCGTCTAAAATGTCTCGAGTAAGACTTAATTCCTTAGCTAGTTTTTCAATTCAGAAGGATATTTTACTAGAAACCATGAACAAATACCCGTTTCATTAACATATTATATAAAAATTTGCTGCTCTAAAAGACCGAAGAATTCATTTGGTCTGCAAAATGTAGGTAAGTCTTGGTAGTCTTAGTCTAAGTTTTTTAAAAATAAAATGGCGAATTCGAAATAAATTTCTCCTAAGCACTTCACCTGGTTTTTTAACCACGAGCCGCCACTGGTAAAATTAAAATTGTTTGCTCTAAAAAGCGCAAAATATCGGTTGTCTCAGCGCAAAACACTATATATACTTTCTATTGTCTAGAGAAATATCTTTAGTATTACTAAAAACACTTTTACTAATCAAATAATTTATTTAAACACAAAATATACCACAAAAACACTATAAAAAATAATTAGCCATTCTTAAAGAAAAACAAACATAAAACACAGAGGTTAATAAAACTAAAAAAAAACAACATTTTTGTTAATACCGATATTATTTAAACACCGAATTTTACATAACACAAAATCAAACAAAATATGGTTTTTCTCTTTTATTTTGTTTTTTATTTCAATAAAAAATACATCAATCATTCGATACAGCCATGCTTTTAGTCAATGTTTTTCAACATCCATGAAGTAAGGTCGATGTTTATATCGAAAATTGATGCATCGCTTTTCGATGTATTTTGAATTTTGTGCGTTCCTACTTGTCACAGATGTTGACATTTCTAACACTGGAGCGCACTGAGGTGCAACTCCGGGTGGTTATAGTTTTCTATAATCGACACAAAGTGATCGTGTTGTTTTTGGCTGCCGGTCATTCGACAGCGGAGGTTAAACAGAGCGAAAAAATATTGCTTTGTCTCTACAAATAGAATTCTACGACCTCGCGGAGTCCCATCTGTATCTCGTTCATATTCTCTCAGGAGGGGTAACCCTCTCTTCTCTTGTCAAAGAGGTAAGAGTCAGGAGTAATCTTTTCAGAACCTTGCCGTTTGCTTTACTTTACCCCGAGTATTCATAAAATACAGAATGATCGTCCTAACTAACAAACCCTTTATTTTTCTATGGTTCGTCCGAATGCCTGGTTGTACAATAGTAGCTTAAGTTTAGATTAACTAAAACTTGGTTCAACCTTCCCATACAAATGCATTTAATGCAATGAATTTATATCGGAAGGATTCAGTCTGAACAGAGTTTCAGTTGAACTAGAAGGTTAAGCTACTATTGTACAACCGGGCCTTAATTGAGGAGAAAGATATTTTCCCAAGCATGCGCATTGCCGAAACCCCTTTTTTGAAGTATATCTCAACTAAAATTTAAAATAAACCTCAGCGAAGCCGTGTTGGTCTACGTTGCCAAAATTTCTGTATCTGTTTTTATTATCTTCACAGTCGTGTTTCGAGATTTACATTATTAAAAGACCTAATCCGAAGGGATATAATGCATACACCCAGGCGTGTGCAGTCCATAGGGGCATTGCTCCAATGGCACCAGAAGTAGGGTACCAGAAGCCTAGGAGCGCAGCATCGAACGTCGTACTGACTAAACAAAATGTGGCTAGTTCAATCCGAGAGAATGCAAAACAAGGTCGATAGGTTAATTCTGGGAACCGTTTAATTTAAGGGTTGAGAACACTTTCAAAGAAAGTCAATATTTGGAGGATTTGGAAAAAAGGTCGACCACTGGGACCGTCGTACGTAAGGCGCCGGTTGCTGTTTTGCCCCAGGGTGCTGAAAGAGCTTGCAGCGGCCCTGCAAATGACACAAGAAGCAGACTATCTAGCTGAAGAGGGAAGACTTTCAGACCTACGGCAAGAGGAGACGACACCATTCATTCGTAGCCTTTTGTTTTGTTTCATAAACTGTGCACGTGTGGAACACAAAACAGGAGAGGAGATCGCTAAATATATGACTTCGCGCGCCGTCGCTATGGCTTTCTGAGACGTTTGTATTCCACCGAGAAACCCTGTGAAAAGACAGTTCTGGATGAAAAGAATCCATTCTTCCACACACTCGTCACTGAAACACCATCTTTCAAGGTTTATGGATAAAGTTAACAAAAGACAAAAATCACTTAAAATCTCACTACAACACGTATACTCTGACCATTCAAAAACGTTACAAACAAAATGCTACGCCTTGACGATTATAATTATATTTTGATTAGTAAGTGTATGTATATCGTACTAAAAATAATTGTGAACACATTTTAAAGCAGCTATCATGGTGCGGCAAATAATAATAAATAAAAACAGGTGTTTTATGTTCTTTAAAAGCAGGAAAAAAATGTATAGAGAATAGTTCCTTCGATTTTTTCTACAGAGCATTAGACAGGAATTAGGAATTCTCTATTAAATTATAAAGCTTCTTTGCCCAAGCGTAACTTCGAATAGTAGTTTTAACAGACTTCTTATAATTAATAAGCACTACCTATAGGCGTAGTTAAGGGGGGGTTTGGAGGTGCTTAGCACCCCCAAAACTCTAATTATCACCCCCAAAATTTACAACCCTCCGCCCTATTAGGCGTAGCACCCCCATGAAGCCCAAACAAAGCAGACATAAATGAACGGGACTACAAACTAACGGCAGTCGGAAACAGTCGGCCGCCTGCCGGCACTGGTCGTAAGTTGGCGGCTAATTTGCATTTTCTGACCGCATACGAGTGTTATTTCCATGCGATGAATTGCCAGCCTTCAACTCGGCATACCAGAAACGATATTTAAGTTTCGAATCGAATGCCATTATGATTCTGGCAGCCAAGTTGCGAAAATCAGCTTTCGCACCGCATTCGGTTCTTAAGCGGCTGACCCTTCTTCTTTTTGTACTACTTGTTGGAGATGGCTCACCGCCACGTTACCGTGATCATTCTGCTTGATTTTGTTCCTTGTTTTGTATGTAAATATGTTTTTAAATAAATCCGTCCACTACTTTATAATTATCCTTATCTTCTGTCATTTTACTACTTTCCTAACTGGAAAAGTTATAAATTAGTTTAAAGTGATGAGATAAATTTACTGTTTGTACCGATCTCTGTCAATGAGCAAGGTTTGTTAATCTGCAAATAGCTATTTAAATACTGGGAGCAGAGAGGTTGTTATACCCATTGGTTATGCGAGAAACATTTTTACAGAAAAAATTAAGTCAAAATTTCCAAAAATAATTGCATTTTAGCCCGGCATACCCCAAGTTTAGGGACAAAAACTTTGAATTCATAGTTAATGTCTTATCTAGAATTGATATGACAGCAGGTGCAAATTATTTTTGTTAATTTCCAGTGACTATTTTGCTGTAAAAGTCTACTGCACCTAGCCCGCCTAGGGGTGGGCCCGGCCGGGGCCGTGGCCACTTTACTTGGCTAATCCACCAGTAGCCGGACAGCGAACTTTCAACGGTACTGCGCCCTGTACTGGCCCATGAGCGGCATTACCTCTATTTGTATTTTTTGGGCATTACATTCCATGAGCCGCAGCGAAGAGGACATGCCCGGTCTACAATCTGCTGGGTTTGCCGTGTTTCGGACCAAAAGCGGCTTTCGGCAATACGGTTTCTGTCCGCTTCTGGAAAAGCGATTGTGTTTACGGAGAAAAAGCAGCGTTGCCACTCTCATCTTAAATTCCGTCAACATGCAATGGAAATAAATGACTAAAAATGTATGCTTTCGGTCTGTACAGTGTAACGTGTTTCAATCGCCCCGATGGTGATGGATCCAGGATTCCTGTCACGATGGGTTATCGTTGTGTGAGACGGGTATTTGACGTAAACCAGGAGAAAAGCATTGTTAAATATATAATCAAAGCAGCGCATATATTCTACGGATTACCGCCTAAAGAAATCCGCAAATTAGCTTTTCAATTGGCCAGGAAATATTCGATGAACATGCCTGATACTTGGAGACAAAATGCCATGGCAGGAGAGGATTGGTTCTCTGGATTTATGAAGCGCAACCGAGAACTTTCAATCCGTTACCCTCAAGTCGCGAGTCTGTCCAGAACAACCAGTTTCAACGTTAACAACGTAAAACTTTTTATGACAGCCTGGCTAACTTAGGGCGTGTACCGTTGTCAACTTCGGTTACGGTTTTGTGTCCCGTAAGTATCGGTAATCTGAAAAGTTGACAGATTGGAAACGCAATATCTGTCATTAATGTCACCGAAGAAACCGAGCGGTTAACCAGGTTTGACAACGGTACACAGCCTTAATGGACATATACAAATTTGTACCAAAAGATATCTATAATATCGACGAGACAGCTGTCACAACGATTCAAAAACCTGTTAAAGTTGTAGCCGAAAATGGAACCAGAATAGGTAGGCGCAATAACATCAGGGAAATGAGGAACGCTGGTTACCGCAGTTGTAGCTGTAAATGCTATCGGTAAAGTGTACCTCCCATTTTCATTTTTCCACGGTTAAGACAAAGAGTATTTGGTTAAGATACAAGGATCACTTCGTCCGTGACGGTCCAGTGGGGTGTATTGGAGCAGGAAACGCGAGCGGCTGGATGCAAGAAGAGGAGTTCTTGATATACCTCAACCATTTTCAGAAGCATACTAACACTTCAATGCAAAATAAAGTGTTGCTTTTACTTCATATCCACCAGTCGCACATAAGTATACAATGCTTGGACTTCTGTAAAGAAAATGGCATTGTCGCCTTGTCATTTTCTCCACACTGTTCTCGTAAGTTACAACCGATAGATCGATCTGTCTACGGTCCTTTTAAAAAGGCTGTAAATTCAAGTTGTGATGTTTGGATGAGAAATAATCGAGGCAAAATGATGACAATTTACGACATTCCCAGCATAGTCAAACTAGCTCTGTCATCGACCCTCACGCAATCAAACATCGTATGTGGATTTATTTGCACCGGAATATGCCCCTTTAATAGGGACATATTTACAGGACTAGATTCTGCTCCTTCATATGTCACGGATAGACCAGCTCCTCACAATACAACGCCCAATGCCACTGAAGTTGTACCAGAAGCAAGCACCAGTGAAGCTCTGCCATCTTCTGATAGCGCCAGCGTTGATACCTTACCAGCATTATCAAGCGCTCATATTCTGTCAACATCACCAAGCTTGCAAATTCGGCCAGCATTACAGAGCTTTGTCGCTTCGCCAACATCACCAAGGGTTTATATTCTGACAGCAAAGGTTAATATAAGAGAAAACTTACGAACTTAAAAGATACATCTAGTCGACGGTCCACGAAAACCAAACAATGCCAAAATAATCAGGAGCAGAGTGACAGCGACGAAGAGGATTGTTATTGTCTAGTTTGTCTGGAACCTCATGGTAGTTGCCGCTCTGGAGAGAAATGGGCGCAGTGCACTGACTGTCGCCATGGGTCCCACGAGGAATGCACTCGACAAGAGAATTTATATATCTGTCACAACTGTTTGTAAGCGTGAATATTTTTTCCTGTTTGTTTGTCACGATTTTTATTATTAATATGTTTAATTTTGCATTAGATTAAATACTTCTTGAAGTAAAATGCTGTTTCAATTGTCCCATGTATATGTTTCATTCGTCCCCGGCACGGTGATAATTGAAACAGTTTGATAAGCTCAAGACTTCACCAAGTATCATATATTTATAAATCATTATAGGTTAACGGAATGATATAAATAGAAACCCAATTGAATATGCTATATATGATTTACTTCATAATTTAGAACTTTGCGATAGCTGCGAAAAAAAAATCAAGAAGCAAAAATGTTCCAATTGTCCCCGGGTCTACCCTATTAAGTTTAACTTATGGGATCACTGGCATATCCATGGGGGCATATTGGTTGGGCGGTGTGGCATCCCTTCTTAGGTGCTCGAGTTCTCTATGGGGACCTCCTACCAAAGAACGTCGACAGTTTGCAAAAAAATTTGTTAAGTTAGAGCGCTGACACACACAGCGGTGTTTGCCGAGCCGGCTGCCGACCTTACCGCAACTAATGGTGTACTGTACTATTCCTGTACCTTCTCAAACGACAGCCACAACTCAAAGAGAACGGAAAATTTTCCTGTTACTCTAAGCGCAACGTTTGGAGCAATTTTAAACTCACACTATTGACCTGTCTCGTTGGTTAGAAAGAAATAGCTTGTTTATACCTGATCTGAGTAGTAGGTGGTAGTTAAGCGATTATAACTTTCAAATTAAACTGACAGCATTGACGGCATAAATGACAACAATGACAATCTGTACCTCGTCTTGACTAACCATGTGAAGAACCCCCTCATCAGTGTTGTACATGCATGCGCCAGTTAAAAGCTTCAGACCCCTGATTTCCAGTAGCAGGCAGGACAATCGTAAGTTGCAGTAACTGCCTGACCCTGCATAATGCATTGCATGTGCCTTGCATGGTTTTAAAAATCAGCCCAAACATAAAATAATAAAAATACTGTTTTAACTAGTTCCAACTTCCTAAATGATCTTTTATTTTAAATGGGCGCCCTGGTAGGTCTTCACTTGTTGGGGAGAGAAACTTAAATTTTATGCTTTCAGGTCTTTACTCTGAAACTTCGACGATGCGATTTGATCTCTACGACTAAATTTCGTGATCTGAACTGCGATTTTTTTTTTATTTTGTGGTCACCTTATCAAAGGTATCTAATTGGTAGAAATATTACACGTTACCTGCAAATTATCATTTGCGTCAGTTTGACTTTTTTACTTTAGCTTATTTTTACAATCAGTGAATTATATTATAAAAGTTAACAAAGCGCGTATTGTAACGACTAGACGAACAAGCAATAGTGTAATGACTACACGAAGAAGCAGTAGTGTATCGACTGCACGAGCAAGCATTGGTACTTCGGCTACGAGAGACATTGAAATAAAAAAGGAAGCACTAAGAACACTAGCCATTAATCCACTGTCCGATAGCCAACAATTTTCGAAAGATATAGCCACCGATGAATTTTATGTACTGCAAGATGTGGCAGAGGAACTTAGCGGGTTTGAGGTGGAAGTACCAACACCTACGAAGGTTTCAATAGTGGAACCAGACAAGATTTCTAAAAGGGTAGGTGCACGGGTCATAGGGCATAGATAAAAATTTATGGGTAAAAATAAGGTAACAAGGTAACTGAAGGTATAGGTACTTTATTTACATTTAGAATCAGCCGGACAAAGGTTTTAATAGAGGAGATTCTTAATTTGACCCATATGTATTTTTATGCATGTTCGCGCATTATTCTTGATGCTTTTATTTTGTAGCTTTCCCAAGTGGTCTCGTTGTATGATCTTTCGAGTTAAATTGAGTATAAATTTAATTATACAAACTCAAAATAGGTAATTATTTGCTTGTAGAGTTGGGAGATATATCAATCACCGTGACAGACAAATCACTATCGCTACCGGCGACCGAAATCTCGCTAACCCAGTTATTCAGTATTCAGTGATTATCAAATCTGCATGCGCCACGGACGGATCACCGAAACAAAATAGATCACGGCGACCGCGTAATCGCCACTTATTAAAATAAATATTAGAAGTTTTCAGATGACTTTGGTCACGGTTGCGGTTGATATTTGAACAATGGGTTGAATATCATTTGTCAACCAATTGATTGACAAATGAAGTTTAACCCATTGTTTAAATGTCAACCGCAACCGTGACCAAAGCCATCTGACAATAGTAATATTCCTTTCAGGTGTCTGACGCCCCGGAGCGACTCGCCCCGGAGTCACTCGACACCATTCCGCAAGGAACAATTGACAAGTTTAACATTAAGCTCAAGTGATAAGTGATGCACGAGAGGACAGGGGGGATAGGGCTCGAACGGTTCAGGTGCTTGATGCCCCAGTTGACTGGAACAACTGTGTGCGGCTCTGGAGCTGTACGGGAGCTCCTCCTTGGGGTGACAGGAAGACACCTATGGTGTATTGCTTGTATCGAGGTGAACTGTTGTCAGATATCGCTTCTTGCTTTGTGGCGTGGTTGTGGTTATTTCTGATTCTTTCGGTATTCACTATGTTTAATTGTTCAGTGATTTGTCGTTTATCGGTCCGGTCGGTCGTAGTCAATAAATTAGCCATTTATTCTTCATTGCGCGTAGTAACGATTATAGTTTAACCTGTACCTGAATTCTGAATTTTACCAAAAAGTACTTATATATAAAAGATAATGTTTTTTTGTTTATATTTTTTATATTAGCTAAAAGAGAATTTTTTTTGATTGCATTTTCTATTTCTAGTACTATTGTTTATAATTATTTTGGTACATATTTATGTTGTGGGTTATTAAGCATTTTATAATCACCTTTAGACTCAGTGTGTCCCCATTTAAGCTATTAAATGGTATTTTTTGCACTTTTAGATGGTTAATTTCAAATCTGAAAAGTATCTAAGAGATTATAATTTTATTAATTATTGTCGTATTTAGATTCAGCGTCACAAAAACATTTTAGGGTATACCTATAGGTACTCAAAATTACCTAAAGCATTATAATTCTAATTTCGGAAAAAAAATCTAGCGCAAAAATCAAGAATAAAGGTTATTTTCTATTAATATTCGCCACGCGTCTGGCACTGGCCGTATCGAAAAAATACTTTTTTTCTTGATATTAAGGTAAGATGCATAAATTTTGAAAATTTTTGTCGGCAAATATATTTATAAAATTTAATGGCATTGGTTGTAGGTACATTATGATTGCTAACCTCTTCAAAAATAATTGTTTTTATTGCTGGTGAATTCATTTTCTCGTTTTGGAAACAAACACAAAATTCAAATTTGTAAATAAAGTTATGTTTATCAGCGACCTCCACTAACTTTTCAATTTCTGGTGTTAAATCTCTGAATTTCATATGAAGTAATTACTATGACGTCACTCGTAACTTTTGAACTTACTTTTTGCTAACTTAAGTAAGAACTAGTAACCCCGCCAGAAATCACCTATAGTAGATGGCTTTGGTCATGGTTGCGGTTGACATTTAAACAATGGGTTACACTTCATTTGTCAACCGGGTGGTTGACAAATGATGTTTAACCCATTGTTTAAATGTCAACCGCAACCATGACCAAAGCCATCTGAAAACGTCTGATGGATGCAAGGACGGTAGTGGCAATAGGTGTCTTCCTTTCACCCCAAGGAGGAGCTCCCGTGCAGCCCCTGAGCAGCACACAGTTGTTCCATTCAACTGGGGCATCAAGCACCTGAACCGTTCGAGCCCTATCCCCCCTGCCCCCTCGTGCATTACTTATGACTTGAGCTTAATGTCAAACTTGTCAATTGTTCCTTTCGGAACGGTGTCGAGTGACTCCGGGGCGAGTCGCTCCGGGGCGTCAGACACAGAATATTGTCACGGGATCTTAACTAAAATACTAAAACCATGGCTTCATTATTAATTCTGCAGCTATATTTATTAATTTAAAAAGAAATAATTTATATTTTACACATTTCTAAAACAACCCAAAATGAGACATACCTGTATACTGTCTAAAAGCGTGTGACGCCGGAGGAAAATGGCTCGGGACGTCGTAGACTCGCTTGCGTCGAGGTAATAACTCCGTCCTACGGCTGTTCACTGCCTCGAGGTCGACCACTTCCAGCCCTACCGCCGGGCTGACGTATCGACATGCGTCGAACGGTGCGTAGGAAGGGGTGACCCGGGAACGAGTGAAAAGCAATTTTGGTGACACTATTACTATTAACTGTACTACAAGAGTGACGACAATTTTTTTTCTGGATGGTGAAACTTATAAGCAATGAAGGGTTAAAAAACATTTCAATGTTAGTTTTATTATTCTAAATAGCTAATTTTTAATTACTTTTTAACTATGATTTATATCAGATATCTTGTCCCCCTGTTACCGTTACAGTTGTCACCACTATCGACTGCTTTATCACTGCGCATAGGCTGGCACCTTGTTCCGACAGGAAACGGCAACCAATAATTTTTCTGTTCACAATCGGCAAAAAAGGCACCAAATTTAAAATTTCCATCTACCGCAAAAAAGTGCATTTTGCTTGTTACGTTGATATCACTAGCTGCCCACAAAATTTGCCCGACCTATAAAAGAATTCACGGGCCGCGCCTGGTATGCGTGTTAGTTTATATTTTGATTTTTGCAGGTTTGGGTTGCTCCAGACGTAAGTATGCTTTTTTATGCGGTTTAACCCACAGCTGTTTTATCAAGTTTATATTCGTATCTGATTAGGGCAAGAAGCAACAGGAGGAAACAAGCAAATTTTGTTAAATATATTTTTTGCACCAATATGCCACGTCCACCAATTATAGATTTTGAGCTAAATTAAACTTATGCGCAATTCACTTCTACGTTGTCACACTCTCTCCTCCCTTCGAATCACTTTGTTAAATAATTCTTGTAACAATTTATCTAAAAATCCCTTATTCGTATATACCAAGGCCGCCCAACTCCAGGCCCGCGGCCCACAAAGTGGCCCTCCGACGGTTATAAATTTGCCCGCCAGATACAGTTTGTATACATGGCAATGCCGCCTGTTTCAAGCTGCAGTGGCTATTGTGGCTCGCAGGCAAGCAATGAGTAACAATTCTGGCCCACCTGAAAAATTGGTTTGGCGGCCTTGGTATATACCTACATTTTTTCGAAATATCCGTCACCGTATCAGATCATAATTTCTTGAATATTACTTTTCTGTATGTGGAGAAAATAAAACAAACACTGAGAGTACAATATTCTTAGCATGCTGAAATAGTAATTTTTGGTGGCTTATAGGAAGATGAGGAAGCCTTTAACTTGAGCGAAGATTTTCCTACCGAAGAAGAGACTTCAACAAAGGAAAAACTACCCGCTGAGGAACCTAACGAAGATTTTTTTGATCAAGTGATTGATGAAGACGTTGACAAGAAACAAGTTGTTGAAGAGGTAATATTTATAACTTACTTTGATTTCAGTTTTATATGGGTCTTTTTCACATTTTCTTTATTAAGGTAGCTTATTAATTTTTAACGCGTGAAATATGAGTCTGATATAAAACTTTTTTTTTCAAGAAATTTTTGAGCTTTCACATCAAAAGATACATAATCGGACAAAAGACCAATTAACAAAGTCGCTTGTAGCCTCTATTGTTAAGTGGTTTTCAATAGCTGATTAACCGGTCTACCATAGGTAGCCGCTATGTACCGCGCTCGCCACCGTTCGTCGTTTCATGAACTTGGTCGTCGTGTTTCTGTTCCCGGCAATTTGTTGTATAAATAGTGGCTGTGTCTAGCGATAAAATTATGGAAGAACTAGGTAAGGATGGTATTTTCTAGAAAAATATATCGGTATTAAGTGGATTTAGACTTAAATTTTATACGTATGGGCAAAAGATAGAATAAAATAATATTTTTTTGGTACAAAACTTTTATTTTAAGGTCTTTTTGTTTATCTGCCCCCTTTAGCCCGGCTGAAAATGATACACAGATAGAAAGCTTGGACTATCTTCTAAGAAATTCTTAAGATAGTTTTTCCATGCACATCTTTCCACTTTCTAATCTAATGGTCGCAGATAGTCCACCCCAATTCCAGAACACCGAAGGTAACAAAAGCGAAGAAGAAACGGAACTGGAAATAGATATAGAGGATCAAGAAACGGATTCCGATACTTATTGGAAGAGTGCATTAGTTTATTATATTTTGTTCAGTTTTTTATTAGGTTTATTTTAGTTTTTTAACTCTGATTTTTGACTTAGTTTCTAATATCAAGTTTCATTTATTTGCTAAATTTAACTGCGAATTTGCAGGATTTGAGAAATTGTAAAATAGAGCTAATTTATTGTCCTACAGTATTTTTATATCAATTTATAATAAAAGAACCCTATAGGTAATTGTGTCCAGGTTTTTAAGGCAAACACTCATACGTGCGACGTACAGACAAATATAATTATAATTTATGCTAGAGTTTCTACAAGTCCCAAGACAAGCTAGTAAGAGGACTTACAAGAAAATCGTCTCCGGTATGTATAGCTTATTATTGATCAAACATAGAAGTGTACCGACAAGTAAGCAAATCGAAAGTGTGTTTGAAGCCTTAAGTGATTATTTGTGAAGAGGGAATAGTAATATTTTATCCCTGTTGAGGAAGAGGTAAAACGAGAGCAATTTTAAATATGCATTTTCCACACATAAACTTTTAAACAATAAACTAAGATAAAAATTACTTGGAAATCAAGCACATTGCAGAAATAATAGAGTAACTTCAAGTTCTTGATGACCACTTATTAATCATGATATAGTAGGTACATGGATATCCAAATAAATGTGAACAGGCCTTATAACTTTATTATATTTAAAGATGGGAAAAATTTTTAAATGCGAAAGTTTTGGGGATTTTTATGGATCATTCATCTCTCATTAATAGATAATAACTCATTTTGCATAAAAATAAAATTATTAATTCACTGTGACTAAAGTATTATTGTCAACCCTGATATAAACTTTGACTTACCTATGAAGAAAATTTAGAAAGGTTCCAGGTATTTCGTTCGCTACCTGGATAGTTACGTTTAAAGTGTATTTATGCGAAATAATTTTTAATTTGAAATATTTCAGAAACGATTGAAAAACCCCATAGGATATGTCATAAAACATATGTCTAGAACTTCTGCTAGAATCCAAAAATATGATTAAAATCATACCATCCAATTTAAAATAAGCGAGAAAATTGATGTTTTATGCTTTTTTTATTCGATGCTCGTTTTGCTAATATGTGAATGATCCATAAAAATCCCCAACACTTTCATATTTAACATTTTTTCCCATTTTTAAAAATAAAAAAGTCATAAGGCCTGTTCACTTTTATTTGGATATCCCTGTACAAAAACTGTCAGGTATATCAACTAGAAAATTTAAATTAGAACCAGTACGGTCTTAAACCTTTTCAGTCTCTCGGAGAAAATTTTTAAGGTTAATCTTCTCATATGTTCAAATAATCAGGTGTTGTGAAAAAATTAGAACCATTTTTATTTATTATACCTCTTTAAATTGTGGTATCTCGAAGTAGCTCGTATATCATACTTTTGCAAATTATGCACAACAACATTTTTTATATTTATTCAAGATGCTTTAAAAAATATCAATGTGCTTGGGAAGAGATTTTTAATCCAGAAATAATTCAAATTGATTTTATAACATAGGTTCGGTCGGTTTCGTTTCTAAAATATCGTATATCAAATATTCGCTTTAAGAAAACTTTTTTGTATATATATTTCTGTATATATATATATATATATATATATATATATATATATATATATATATATATATATATATATATATATATACGGTGTCCAAGGCCCAAGATAAGAAGGGCCAGTATGAAGATTTCGTTTATAGTTAGAAATACAAAATTGGTTAAATTGGAAACAAAGTTGCGTAATTCAAAAACTAATAAAATGATGTCCGAAATTTTTTAGATTTTTCATTTTCGAGTTATTTTGGAGAAACTGTAGTTTCGAATTTTTAGTTTAATTTTTTCTGGCATTAATATGAAAGGTAAGGCAAAACTAATAAAACTTCTTTACATCAACTTTTAATGAACTTAAAGGTTACGTTATCAATTTATTTATTCGACATTTCGTCTTTGGGCAGCGATAATCAACTTCATTTTTTTAAATACCTGATGGTCATGATTTTTTTATCTTCGGACAGCCCACGAAGGTCGAAACCTAAGTACTCTAGGTACCGTGGGTGTACTGGGGGTATCCGTCTCACACATCCAGAGCTGGAAACATCCGTATGGATTTCACCAGCCCTTTAGCAGACGTGTGGGGTGGTGCCGCCTCGGACGAGGAAGAATCCTCTACCACCTTCTATTGATTTTTTAATGTCAAATTTTAGAAGCCCTTTTTATTCTGAATTCAACAGTGTACTACACATATTATGATTAAATTACGTTTTAAGTCTTTTTTCACAATTATTATTAATAAATTTCTGTGATACGGATCTGTCTCCTAGAACATGTCATTATTTCATACATTGCTCCAGATTTTGCAATTGAATCTTTTTAATTTCTGCTTTTAATTATGGATTTACTCTTTATTTACTGTGTTTTAACCTCAAAGTGAAGAGCTATTTGCAGCCCCTACAATTCGGCCGCCCTGGGCTATAACCCAATCAGCCCATACGTAAATATGAATATGAATACGGTGCATATTTGTGACAATAGAGATATCAAAAATAGTATGTTATTTTTTATGTTTAAAGTTTTCAAAATGTTTATGTTCTTGTAATTAACCATGACAAAGTTTAGTTGTTTGTAGAGCTGTGTGAATTTTAAAAGATAATAAAGGTAAATAAAAGATAATAAACTATCTATAAACTATAAAAAGCAATTTATTTGCTCGGTAAACTTCTATTTAGGAAAATCAGGGAATGTCAGGGAATTCCATTTAACAATTTTGGTGGGAACCCTGTAATTATTTTCTGTTTTTTTTTTTTATTTCAAGGACAGAATGTCTGTAACAAAAAAATCTTAAGCGGGTATTACATCAACAATTTCTTCGCGAATAAATTCATGAATTAATTCGCGAATTTGCTCACGGCCGCTTATTGGTTTTACGTCTGTCACAGACTTTATGAAGTTTTTGACAATTTCAGCTCTCACACTAACAAAACGAACTAGCACAAACACTGACTTGACTTTTTGCATTTGTTTTAAGTTCTCATTACTGGATTCACGTACAAATTGACGGAAAATTAGAACATTGTCCTATTTCGTGAATAACTTCACGAAGGTCTTCATGAATTTATTGGACATCAACAGCCAGATTCTCCAACGCTAGTAATTTGACAACCAAAAGTTTTAAACCGACAACTGTAAGAATAAGACACCTAAATTTTATAATATGAATTTATTTCGGAGCTTTTTCGCATTTATAAAGAAAAGGGCAATTTTAGTACGCACTTTCGACAATAATAGCGCTAAATTCACTCTAGCAACCCGTTCCAAGATGAAAATCATTTGAAAACCAAGCAAATCGCTGAAATATCCGAATAATTCATAAATTTTCAATGACGCTGACGTCTTATTAACAACGACAGGACAAAAACTTGTCAAAACATAACTGATCAACTAGAAGATCTTAATTTAAACCAGTACTAAATCTTAAACTTTCTTAGTGAATCTGGACGCAATGTTTTAGTATTACATTTGTCAATTTACTTCACGAAGCGACTTCATGAATTAATTCGCGAAGAAATTGTTGGCCTAATACCCGCTTTAGCAAACAAAATGATCCAAGGATTAGGATTGATTATTTCCGCTTATAAAATGCAGTAGCCAAATCGCTGAAAATCATTGCTCAATACTCTTCGTCTTTTATTTTATAAAAGAAAAAGAGCAATATCAACAAAAGATTCCACACATTATTGTTCGCTCAAGGGTAGTCCTACAGGAATGGCGACGGGGCTAATCCTATTCCCCCAAACCCAACTGTCGGTCGATACTTTTGTTAACTACAGCAATTGCAAATAGGTCCAAGCATTCTTATTTGGACCAGCATTTGCAAAAATGTCGGTTTTAAGAATGAAGTTGCTCCCGGTACAGGACCGGGAAGGAAGAATTCTCCTTATATTCGTCATATTGAGAACAAATATGTTTAATAATTATTAACATAATATCTTAGATCGCTGGCATGACGGAGACTGTTGAAGGAGAATCACAACTCCCTAAAGTAACGTCGGAAATCCTAGAAATTCCTACAGAAACTAAAAATGTAGAAGAAAAACCAGAAGAACACAGACCTTCTACAATACAATTTAGTAGGCAGTTGAAAGGTACGTGTGGGGTCCTTAATTTAGTTTTGTATACGATATTAAATAATTATATTTTTCCTGTATATACAGGGTGTCTAAAATAGGTGATACCACTATTGCTATCTCCGAAACGGTAAAAGATACAAGGTCGGTTAAATTGGAGAAAATTTGCCATTTTTACTCCACATTTATATTCCGTTTACTGAGTTGCCAAATTCTCTATACTTTCTTATCTACAGAGGATTTTTTAAAAATAGTCAAAAATTTATTTATTAAATATCTCGAAAACTATTATAGTTAGAAACAAGTTGTTTTAACAAAAATCACACGATTTTGTACCTTCTCTAAGGTAACTTTATTGTTTTGTTTATACCATTAGTTTTGATTGAGTTACTGATACTAACTTGTTTTTTCCAAATACGGACCTGGGCTTTTTGCTGCATTTGTTGAAAGAATACTTCATACCCTTTACAACTGTGTATCACTTGATTACGTTTTTCGACGTTTTGGTGAAGAATAGTATCATCATCAGGATATTCTACCAGTACGGACTTGGCATTTTTCAAGTTAATGCGCCATTTCACGACCTATTATGGCGACAATTAGGTCAGAATCAGTAACTATGGATTAAATTATTTTAACTGGCAAATTGTAATTATAATCATGAATACTAGCCAGGACCCTCAAGTTTGTAAAATTGGTCCAACGCCTGAAAAAAGCATAAGCTTAGTTTTAATTATATTATAACAAATCCTAATAATTAATTCTTAGAGGCGTTATTGGCTTCGTGTTGTCAGTCCAATCGCGTCCATCAACCTGTTCGTCCGCCCGTCCATATGTTAAGTATACTTATAATTCAACGCAACGTCAAAAAATAAAGTAGAAAACGGATTTTAGATTCGAATTTCTTATAATCCGACCCCAGTAAATATGACAATGGTTTTATGCTAGAATATAGTTAAAGGTCTTTAATTTGAGATAATATGGTGTGTTTTCAAAGCCAGTAAATAGTAATTCAACTGTACCAGCAGAAGGAGTTCCAGCAGAAATGAAACTATTAGGTAAAATAGGATTATTATTATTTTTTAAACTGAAAGGTGATTTTTGGATACGAAAATATTAAAAACGTAAATAATGAAGACGTATCATCAAGGGTGCCTTTTACAATATGTGGTAAACGTAACCACTAGTTAGGTGCTGTTAATAAAGGACGGTAATTATATCTGATCTGAGTCTGCTAAACTTTTGCTCTCAATAGCTCATTGGCTTAAGTGCAATTTGACAAACTTTAATGACCAAAGGGTTCTGGTTTGTAATCATGAACATATTTTAAAATTAATCAGTTGAATAATTTAAACCACAGCGATAGGTTGTGAAATCGTGCCTTAACATGGAAAATCCCAGGTCCGTATCGATAGAAAATCTTGATGATGTTGTTATTCCTGATCAAAACGTCGAAAACATAATCAAGTGATACATAGTTGTAAAGGGTATGAAGTATTCTTTCAAAAAATGCAGCAAAAAATCCAGGTCCGTATTTGAAAAAAACACGTTAGTATCAGTAACTCAATAAAACCAAATGTTATAAACAAAACAATAACGTTACTGTAGAGAAGTTAAAAAGTCGTGTGAGTTTTGTTAAAACAATTTTTTTCTAACTATAATAGATTTCGAGATATTTAAAAAATAAAATTTTGGACAATTTTTAAAAAATCCCCTGTAGATAAGAAACTATAGAGAATTTGGCAACTTCGTAAACGAAATATGAGTAGGGACTAAAAATGGCACATTTTCTCTAATTTAACCGACCTCGTATCTTTTACCGTTTCGGAGATAGCAATAGTGGTATCACCTATTTTAGACACCCTGTAGATTTATCAATAAACAAATTTGTTTATCTTAATTACGGTTAATGGGGAAAGGCAAAATTCCCCACTAGTTTCTGAGACGCTTTTGCTTATCTCAATTAAATTTTGTCTTGTCTTTTCCCAGAAAGGCCCTGATCCATACCGAGAAAGACAGCGTTCTTATCGGCTCTCCAGTAAAGTTTCGCTTAGTTTTGCTGGTGATCCATGATGAAAACTAAACCGTCAAGCCGATAAGACTGCTGTGTTACTCGCCAACACTAACCACAAAAATAAATTCGATAACAATAAAAGACCTAGAGATATTAGAAATTATCTCTGATCCTATTCTAACAGCAGATGCTTTTGCAAATCATTTTACTAGTGCATTTTCTAATAACGATTCAGAATATATTTCAAAACTTCCAGAATATACGAGAGTAATATCATCATTATATTTACATACTTCACTCCTGAATATGTCAACGGAGCTATTTATTCTTTAAAAAAACACTCTGGTCCAGGACCAGACAATATTAATCCTATATCTCTCACAAGTTGTGTTAATGCTTTAAGTTACTCTTTGGCTGTAGCAATGAATAATTCTCTAAACTCTAAACTCTGGTTCTATACCTAATAGCTGAACAAAAGCATGTTATCTGTATATAAAAATAGTTAAAAATTCTTGCAACAAATTCGACCTATCATCACCCCCACAAGTATTATGTAAATGCATGGAAAAAGTAATTTTAAAAATACAAAGACATTTTTTCTTTTAAAGACTGTTTTGTCAAGAGAACAACATGGTTTCCTTTAATATAAATGTGTTACAATGTGTTGACTTTTTCACAAAACCAAATGATGAAAATTTACCATGTAACGCAATATATCTAGATTTTGAGCAAGGATTTGATAAAGTTCCATTACAACAATTAATATCCAGTCTTGAACATTATGGTAGGTATATGAGGGAATTTGTTGGTGTGAAAATTTCTCTTCAATCGTACTTTCCGGGTCGGATTAAATGGAGAATATTTAAGTGAACACCAAATCATTAGTGGAGTACTTCAAGCTGATCTCTTTACCTTTGTCACACATAACTGGAACCCGACCGAATCCCAGGCTGTTGCTTTTGTTATTTTCAAGGCCATTAACCAAGTTTCGCAAGCCGCACTCCTCAACGAACTACCTTCTTACGGTCTTCTTCCCAAACTATTTACCTGGATTGGTAGTTTTCTCTCTAATCGGCGCATATCTGTCCTGATGGACGGTCACTCATCTGACTTCCATCCCATCGCAATGCTGGTATACCCCAAGGTTCAATCCTAGCACCAACCCTATTTCTTCTTCACATAAATGACTTTGTCGTCTCAACTACCAATCCCATCCACAGTTACACTGACAACGCTCTTCACTTCAACATTCATTTTTCCAGACAAGTGTCGAAACAAGGGCTGGATAATAGACGGAGATCAATGCACCTATCCCTTTCCCAAGATCTTTAATCAATTTTAGACTGAGGTGCCAAAAACCTTGTTCAGCTCAACGATTCCAAAACCCAGTCTTGCTCCCTATCACCAGGCAAGACTTGCCCCGTCTACATGAATGGCCAAGTCATACAGAACAAAGAAACGTTCGATCTTCTTGGCGTCGCTTGGGTTTGCTTGGGTATAGCCACATCGGCAGCTAAAAAGCTTGATTTATCTTTCGAGCCAGAAGATACTTCTCCCCTTCCAACTTACAAAACTTTCTGTTTCCCAAATAAGACCTAATCTAGAGTACTGTTCCCACATATGGGGAGCGGCATCGACTTCTACACAACGTTCTTGATTATATCCAAAAGAGAGCCATTCGACTCATCACAAGAAAACTATCTTCGCGCGCTCTTCGCCGCGCTGTTGGGGATTTGTCCCTTTTCTACCAATATTTCTACGGATTTTTCCCTGAAGAACTAGCCCCTATAATTCCCCTCTTGACCAGGCGCGGGCCTTCAAATTTTAAAGTTGTATATCTCTGTTGCTACTTATGGGACCCATGCCAAGTTCAGGATTTTTAATAGTGGGCCTACTAGGAATGCTCTGGCGAAGAAAAAAATATTTTGTAATTTGCGAAACAAAGTTGAATTTTTAAATTGACCCACCTGGGTAAAAAGTTAACACGCTTAGATATTTTATCTATTATTTTTTCTAAACAAATTTTACATAATTTTGTCGACAATTCTTAAATTTTAAGAGAAAAAATGTGTTCGTAGAAAGTTATAGTCATTTGCAGCCAGATTCTCCAATGCTAGTCCGGTCTAATTTGACAATCAAAAGTTTTAAACTGACAAGCATCTTTGCAACAGCCGTAGAGTCTGGGATTCCTTAAAAAAAAGAAGTTTATCGGTGTTAATTTAACACCGATCTGAATGAATTTTTAAAATATTACGCATATATAATTTATTTTGCTCTAGTTGAATATTATGTGCCTAAGTTGAATAATAAAAAAACACAAAATACTTAGAATTTTTTCTAAAAAGCAACTTTTTTCATACCATTTGGCCCTATTTTTTAAATAAGGGGATTTTACTCTTGAACTACACTAATATGTTTCGCCCTGTGTGCTGTTTGAGTTTAAGCGACTCCAAGTGCATCAAATATGTTTTTGGTCACCAACTTTCAGTGGTATTTATATTTAGGCAGTGTCACTAATAAAAAAAATATTCCATTTGTTGCACACTTAGTGGACCACACTGTATATAAAGAGTGACTGAACAAACAGATGCAAATCAGCATAAATTCACCTTTTAGTATAAATTTATTTAAATAAAATGTTTTAATAAACTGAAATCACAGCCAGCGTTTTCATTTTATTGCTCACTTTGCTAAGTGTAATGCATATTTAGTAATCTTAGGAAACACTTATTTAAAAACACGAACAATAATGCCTGATACTGATAAATAAAGCTTTGCAAATGTGGGTAATTCCAGGGCGGGAGTTACCAAGCGACGGACGACGTTGACGGCAGGCGAGAGAGCGGCTAGTTTCGCAGCAGCATGTACCGGGAGCACAGCGGACTGCTTATTCATTCGCATTTAGCATGGCGATGTCGAGACCTCGTCGCTCTTTGCCGTTTGGGTTTGAAGATTTTTATATCGCTTTCCTGAGCTAAAGTACAATGGATAAGAAATACAATGTTCTGTTTGTGACACTTGCATCGTGGGCTGGAGTTCCTATAGATGCAGACAACATATTAGAGTAAAAAATGTGTGTTTAAACCGGCACTTATTGGGGCTTTATATATGATCTAATATTTGTATTAACCTGTTGCAATATCGCACATTTGCGATCTTTTTAGGGAAAATATGTGCGTTCGTGGCCCCTACCGACCCAGTGGCAATTACGGTATGCTTTTCCTCGTGTCAAAGAACAAATGGGAACTAACATTAGGTCCGCATTGCATAATAAAAAACTTTGGATAACAGTTGATGAAAGTACAGATACCAAAAATAACCAAGTAGGAAATGTTTTAGTGCGCATATTAACGCCGAATTCCCCAACGAAGCCATATATAATTGCAAATAAAAGATTAGAAAAAGGCAACGCTGAAACAATCCAACAACTACTAACGCAAACTCTAAAAAATTTTGACATTAATACGAACAATATTGTAATGTTAGTTACAGACGGTGCTGCGTATATGGTAAAAGCAGCGAGATGGCTTAAAACTGTGAGTCCTAATTTATTGCATATAACCTGTTTACTACATGCTTTTCACCGAGTGGCAGAAACAATTCGAAGCAAGTATCCAGATGTCGACAAGCTAATTGCCAGCACCAAAAAGGTTTCTACAAAATCTCCACAACGGATTAAAAATTGTACCAGTTGTACCCCGGAATTATCGAACCCCACAGCCCATATTAACAAGATGGTGAACGCGGCCGAATGCTGCATTTTATTACAATCAACATTTTCAAGCTGTTAAATCTGTAGTTTCGCAGTTCAACCCAAAAATGCCATCTGCATTAAGGAAAGTCAACAGCACTTTAATAACCCTACAATCGAAGCAGATTTGCTTACTATAAACGCAAATTATCGTGTATTATTAGTAGATGCTACTGATCGCCTTCAACATAGTTATCTGTCACTTCCTGACTCATTTATACTCTCAATACAGCTCTACAAACTTTAAAAGATGGCCATAGTTTTGAAGCTGCGAGCATGTTTAAGTCTTTGCTACACAAATTTCGCTTTGATACACGGATTTCGCTCAACTCCGTGATATTGGGCAGTGCGTAAGTGCGGAAAATTGCGGCAGTAACTTGCAGTATTTTAGATATGGTACAAAGTTGTCTGATAGTATTTTTATTGCTCGTAGTAATTTCACATATACACATATTAGTAAAAATAACGTTTCGTAATTTCAGTTTATTTTTGAAATATCCTCAAATGTGTTTTGTTTATTTAGGTGCGTCAGTTGCAGCTTCTGAAATATCAGTGAAAAGAGTGCCTTCAAAAAAATCCATTGAACGTGAAAGTATTGCCAGAAAATCGTCTCGAAGGTAAGTAAAGTAGCAAAACCCATTATTTGACAAATCTACATTTAGTATAAACTTTTCAGAATTATAAAAAAATCTTCTACCTTTAAAAAAGCTTGAATCTGGAACTTTTCTATTTTACTATGTTGTAGTTTAGACATAACACACGCTTTGTTTAAATATCACACTTTCAAAAACCCGTTAATTGTTACCGACATTTTTTGGAAGAGCTCTCCTTTTTGCACCCAGCAGTATAAACAGGTTTTTTCTGTATCTATTTAAATGATTGTCCACATGGTATTTCCTTTTAAACAAAGTTTTATTATAATTTAGTACAGAGATTTCGACCTTTTTAACTTCCAGGATGGCTTAAACTGTTTATCTCAATTTTATTCGTTTCGCCAACAAGACGTCATAACCAGTGGCGGCCGGTGAAATTTTAATGTTGTATATCTCTGTTGCGGTGGCAACGCGGCCTATAAGTATTTATTTAAGGGTATAAAGATGTGTAAACAAATGAAGGAAAGTAAATTTTGAAAAATAATTTAAAAAGGAATTATATTTAGAGATACGGAAAGGAATTCTCGAAAATGAACACAAAAGGACAATGATTAAAATAGAATACGTTCGCGTTCAAAGAATGTTTAAAATATTTATTGAGACAGGAAAATATTAGAAAAAATAATAGGTAATAAACAGTTGGGTTAAAAATTCATTGAAGAACTTGAAATACTAGGGAAGGGTTAAAAATTTATTTAAAAATAATTCATTTCAAAAATATTCAAACACCTAAGCAGCCAAATAATTGATCAATAAAACTTATTTAAATAATCTATAAAATAATTATACAAGTTAACTCACATAATTAGAAAAATTAATCCTTTATTGTAAAGAAAAGTTTCACTTCGCCGAGATCTGCGAAAACTGCTTAGTGCTCTTAAATCGGCCGATTATTTCAAGAAGTTGGAGCAAACTGACCATTTGCATTAATGTCGTCAATGGGGAAGATTCACCCCGTCTGAAAGACACCTCCCTATTATAACAATAAAAGTATGCGCTGTCTTATCTGATTGGCTCAACAAGAAACCGCCTTGTGATGCGATACTTGTCCCGGGAAAATCAATATAACCTAATATAGCAACATCGTAAAATCTGAATTTATAGCTTCCTTATGTAGGCGCACGCCAATAAATGTCTCTAGAAAAAGCAGAAAGCAATAAAAACGTCGTAAATTACCGATAAATACCGCTCTATTCCTTCATTTGCCGGCTAAAAACATGGTCACCCACGTAGAATTTTCTGGAAAGCGCAGATGGAAACACGATTTATTGGGTTGTAAATAGCATGTTGTCACATTAATTCCGCAAAAAAGATGTAAAATGGGGTAATTATGGGAATTTTCCCTATATCAGGCGGAAGGCTCCGGCTAGGAATAAGTACAGTTAATTCATACTCGATGATGTAAACTGTTACTCTGTCCGATCGCGGTCCGATTTCTGTCCAAGGGAAAGTTCAAAAGTCGGGAATCAATAGTGGGGTTAGTCGGAAGTCTTGGAGCGGGCCGAATTTTCTTGATAATTGCGAAAAAGTAAAACGTGAACAAGTAAGTGCACAGAAACCCAAGAGAATGTCTTGGATTGTTGAAAAGTTTGTGAAATTGAAGAAATTGTGAAAAAGTGTATTTTTGGGTGGCTCCCAACCGTAACTTGTGGAAATAGTGATCCAGAATTTTGCGTTCTTCTGTTGGGGAACAGGGAAACATAGTAAATTAGTAGAATATTTATTTAACAGTCAAAAAACATAGAAAAATTGAAGTTAGTGCACAAAAGCTCTGTAGTAAGTACCATATTACTAGGTAGTCAATTGCAAGGCTAGGAAAGGTGTTAGGTTAAGTGGTGGTTTACCAGCAGTAGACACAAGGGTCTTCCGGCCCTACGCAAAAGGTTTTTCTTCTCACCGCCAGCTGTATTCCTAGGTTAACGCTAACATGTCAACTGGATAAGTTAAAGAGAGATAGGAATCAATGGTGGGTGTTACATTGCTACCCACGAAACCCATGCCAAATTCGCGGTTTTTGATAGTGAGCCTACTAGGAATGTTTTGGTAAAGAATTTTTTTTTGTAATTTGCGAAAATAAGTTGATTTTTTTATTCGACCCCTCTGGGGAAATATGAACACGCTTGGGTATTTTATCTGTTATTTTTTCTAAACAAATTTTCAAATTTCAACGGACAAAAATGTGTTAGTAGAAAGTTATAGCCATTAGAATTTGTTTAAACCTAAAATATGTTTAAAAAAAAATCAAATGACTATAACTTTCTACTTACACATTTTTGTCTGTTAAAATTTAAAAATTTTCGACCACATAATGTAAAATTTGTTAGAAAAATAATAAATAAAATACCTAAGCGTGTTTATTTTTTTCCCAGGGGGGTCAAAGCAAAAATTCAACTTTTTTTCGCAAATTACAATGTATTTTTTTTACCAAAAGATTCCTAGTAGGCTCACTGTGAAAAGCCCTGAACTTGGCATGGGTCCCGTAAGTAGCAACAGAGATCTACAACTTTAAAAGATTACCAACCGTTACTGGTCATAACGAGTCATATGTAAACAGAACAAAATGAGCTCTTTCACAAAATTTTAATTTTGCTGCCATTGTATAGAGCAAAAAAAAATTAAGAAAGTAGTTCTTGAGCAAATAAAAAAATCACAAAAGATTATCCCACGTCACAATACTATATTTACTTTTTATTCAACTCCAAAATTATAGTACAAGATGGAGCCACCCTAAGTATCTACCGACCAACACGATAAGTATCATAAATCCTGAAAATCCCTTAGCATTTAATATTTGTATTTTAGTAATTCTTTCGATTTTCGTAGTGCTTTTGTTAACTTTAGGGCCAATTTAGCACGTGGATATAAAAACTAGGGTGTAGACTGCCCAATCCCCCCTCATCCCCCCGAAGGTCAGCAATATCATCATTGTCATGCACTGAAAAGTTCGTGTTTCCAGAGCTAGGGAAGATATCACATTCTTTCGGACTGATGATCGGGAGTAGACGGCCCTTCGTATCGGTATCGCTAACTAAAAAAATATGGATATTACGTATTTCGACGAGCTCTTTTCCACGAGGTATATAGGATTTTGATCCCTAAAAAAATTAATAACCGTGTAAAATGTGGGTCAAAAATCGAAATTTTCAGTTTTTCTCAAATAAATCTATATTCCAGCCGCTTTGGGTATAGATAAATGTATTTCAAAAAGAAAGTATTTGAGACTTTAAAGTTTTACGTATGAATCCGTTTTTCCATACGACGCGACGTTTCGTTTTTGAGTTATTAAGTAAAATGATATCAAATTTGTTTAGAAAAAGTAATAAATAAAATTCCTAAACGAGTTCATTTTTTCCTGGGGGGGGGGGGGAGGTGGGGCAGCAAAATTTCTACTTTTCTTCGCAAATTACAAAAGATCTTTTTTCTTTACCAAAACATTCCTAGTAGGCTCACTATTAAAACCCATGAACTTGGCATGAAGTAGCAACAGAGATATACAAATTTAAAATTTCAAAATCCGCCCTGGCGAGATCATGAGTTTAAAATGGCATGTTTTCAGGCTCGCGCGCCGCGCTGGGACTCAGTATTCAAATTTTGAAATTCAAGTTTAGTAAAGGAATCCACTGGAACGCAATATTTAATATTAGCATTCCGGTGATTGCGTAATCTGATATGTGTATTGTGGTTATACTGAAAATGACTATTACAGTAAAATCTCTGAAGAACGGACACCCAAGATGAATTGAAAATTGTCGGCTATTAACGTAACGAGAGAGGTTCTGCAAATCAAACAAGAAACACACGTATAAATACATTAAATATGTAAAATATTTTTTTGTTTGATAAAACGTTTTAAAACTATAATTTTCTAACTAGATCAGTCACTTTCCACATTTCTACAAAACATGACGATTAATGTTGGTTCTATAAACATTTATGGCCGTTCACACCGTAGTCTGTTAAGCCGGCCGACTTGAGCCCTCTTAAAGGGCTAGTGAAATCCTTATGGATGTTTCCAGCACTGGGTGTGAGTCGGCTTTGCGGCAAGGAGGGTGAGTTTTTTAAAGTGTTACAAAGCGATATCTCAAAATCGGTTTAAAACATTTTCTTGTAATTTTGGTTAGTTAATAGAGAGATGGAGCTAGGGCTCGATGACATTCTAATACTGTGCCTGATATGATACCTGGTCTGTCCAGGGCCGGAAATGCTTGTCTGCTGTCCGTGAGGATGTGCACATTTTGTCCAGTAATATTCTTACTAGTTATTTCTCTTGCTGCTATACAGATACCTGTGAGTTCTGTTTGAATTAGACTTGTATCGTTACCTATAGCCCATTTTATGTTCAGGTTCACTCAGGTACACTCCACATCCTGAGCTCTTTTTGGTTTTGGAACCGTCAGTGTAGATGTGTATAGCAACTGCTGTTGCAATATCTTGCGTGTACTTAGTAATTACCCTGTAAGGTTTGATGACGACGAATCACGGTCCAATGGCGTCCATGCTCGCTTGCAGCAAAGGAAGCGCATTTGACACCTCGTTCCACAAGCGACGTCTCACCGCACCAGAATCTGCTTCTGGTTCGATACCAACCGTGCGAAGTCATGTCATAGTCATCAACGCAACCTCTTTAATGTGGATATTAAGGGGAGTGAGATTAACGATCACTTCCGTTGCTCTAGTTGGTGTGGTTTTCATGGCTCCAGTAACATTGAGACATGCTCTTCTCTGGAGTTGATCTAACTTGGAGGACTTTTGGTCCCCAGGCTATTGCTCCGTATGTTAGCATGGGTCTTATGATTGTCGTGTAAGTCCATGGGACAACTCTGGGGGATAAACCCGAGGTTCGGCCCACAGTCCGACGGCATTGTTCGTAAGATATGTATGCTTTGTTTACTCTGTTTTGCAAGTGAGGGTTCCATGTTAGCCTGCTATCAAAGAGGTATTTCACCTCTGTAGAGAAGCTTAGTTTAGTTTTCAGAAGTTCCGGTGCTTTTGGGTCCGTTAACTTCCTTTTCTTTGTGAGGAGGACCATCTCCGTCTTATTGGGATTGATAGACAAGGAGTGATCTTTGCACGACTTTTCTATGATTTTGAGGGCAATCCGCATACTTTTGCAGAGTGTGCTCCCAAATCTACCTGTTTGCAGAATGACTAAATCATCTGCGTAAGCAAATGTGTAGATGTCATTGTTTACGCTGCTCATCAGGGTGTCAAGGACCATATTCCAAGTAACGGCGATAGCACTCCTCCCTGTGGACATCCTTTCATGATCATGCCTTGTACTGTGACACCGTCCACACTGATTTTGATTGCTCTTTTTGAGAGCATACTGAATATCCAGCCGCTCGCTGTCTTGGAAACATTTCTAGCGGAAAGAAAATCGAATATTTTGGGGAAGCTGGTTTTGTCAAAAACACCGTTTATGTCTATAAATACTCCCTGAGTGGATTCTTTAATGTCCAGAGATATCTCTATACGGCCCGCGACAATATGTATCCGTAGATCCGTCTGGTATGTACGCATGCTCATTGGGATGAAGTGGTTTGTCGATAAGCACCGCATCCCTAATGTATCTTTCATAAAGCCCTTCTAAGATTTTTAAACAAAACGATGTGATACTTATTGGCCTGTATGCTTTAGGAATAGAATAATCCACCCTGTCGGGTTTGGGTATGAAGACGCCTCTCTCCAGCTTTTGGGGATGTAATTCAAAGCCAAAGAGGATCTGAGCGTCTCTACCATGTGCGGCATGAGTATGTTCAGACTCCACTGAAGCAGGGCTGGATAGGTGCCGTCAAGTCCTGGTGATTTAAATGGAGAGAAGCTTGAGATCGCCTACCTTACTTTGCCTTCATCGACGATGTTTTTCACTGGTTGCCAGTCGTCTGCAGAAGTAATTTGTATTTTCTCCGTCCAGACAACCTTTTCCGTAGTAATGGAGTCGGGGAAATGTGTACTCATTAAGAGTTTGATTTGATCTCCCTATTATCTTGCCCAAATTTCATGAAAATATTTTAAACCGTTTTCGACATATCGCCTTGTAATACTTTAAAAAACTTAGCCTGTATACAGCTCCCGGTACCTTAGTGCTTAGGCTTAATGCCTTCGTGGGTTATACGAAAAAAGTACACAGTGATTTCCAAATCGCATAGTGTTTAATGTGGATGGTGGTTTATTTTCCACTGAGCAATTTAACAAACATGCTAATTTATTGCTTAATTCCGATTGTTTTTGCTTTTTAGGGCTTCAGGTATACCGGAGTTAATGAAATTATCAAAAAGATCTCTGTTGGCCCTAAGTAGCTCAGCTGACGGATCGGTATCAATTGTTCCTAGGAAGTCGTTAATGGTTCCCCTTCCTGGTAAGGAAGTTAAAAATAGGAATTGTTTTGTCTTAAAATAAGTTTTGGTGATATAGGTATAAGACAAGGTGAGTTTTTAAAGTGTTACAAGGCAATATTCTGAAAACGGTTAAAATATTTTCATGAAATTTTGGTGTGTCAATAGGGAGACGGAGGGATATATTTAGACATGTTTTTGCCATTAACCCCCTTTTTCTATTTTGAGGGGTGGAGGATAGCTTTTCAATTTTAAATGGAATTATGACCTTTTGGTTATAAAATTCAAATCTACGTAAAAAACTGCGTACCAATGTCTACAATTTTTTTTTATTTGCTCTTTCGCTTGCGGAACTATGGTTAACTAAATTTTGGTTGAATTTAAAAAAATAAATAAATTATTGCAATAGATCAAGTTCATTTATTTCAGAATTATTATTGGTTTTCGTGGAAATGCGTTATTTTTACTTGTCAGTTGAGAATTTTGACGTTTCAACGATTATCTGTCAGTTAATTGCTTAATTAAACATGGAAGCGAATTTTAATGTGCAAGTTGATATGTTGTTAATTTTGGGAGGGGGGTGCAGAAAAAACTACAGAGAAGTTGCACTTGTGTGGGCGGAGAGGTTTCCTAATAACCCGAAATCTTTCATGGCATTTGAAAGGCTGGAAACCAAAAGTCGTACTACTGGCAGTCTGAAGACGAAACCACGAGTTTGGAAGCGGACTAAAACGAACGAAAATAGGGAAGTTGGCGTTTTGGGAGCAGTAGCTATTGACACGCATGTAAGTACCAGGCGGCTTGCTAGAGATGCTAGAATGAGTCAAAAATTAGTTGGGACCATATTGCACTTATATGATTGTCATACATATCACATTACACTCCACCAAGAGCTATATGGGCACGATTTTGAAAATCGCTCTATATTTTGCTATTGGGTGACAAAACAAATGCAAGGAAATAACAGGTTTCTAATAAATGCTATTTTTTCTAACGGATCTACTTTCCATAATTGGGGACAGGTAGGATTTTAAGTTATCCCTTATCAGTAAAAATGTAATTTCTTTTTTTTTTGTTTGGTTGTTTTCTTTAGGTAAATAGACACAATATGCAATACTGGGTGTCGGACTGGATGAGAACTCTGCCAAATCAACATCCTTGGTGAATTAATGTCTGGTGAGGTATAATGGGGGATAGATTTATTGGTCCACATTTCCTTGAAGGACATTTAAATGGAGAAATGTACACAGATTTTTTAAGAAGCCAATTACCCCTGTTATTAAACCAAAACATAAATTCTGACGTGTGGTTTCAACAGGACGGAGCGCCACCCCATTATGCAATACAGGCCCGTAATCATTTGCATAAAATATTTGGAAACAGGTGGATTCGACCAGTTGGTCCAGTCAACTGGCCTGTTGGGTCCCCGGATTTGACCCCCCTTGACTTTTTCTTGTGGGGTTTTATAAAGATTTTATAAAGGATAAAGTGATGGCGACTGCACCTACAACTTTAGATGATATGAAAGACCGAATCCCCTGCTTTGCCTGCTTATTAGTGACACCTGAAATGATACACCGGGTACGAAATTCATTTAGAAAAAGAGGGGGCAAGTGTTTGGAAGTTGAAGGGGGACATTCCGAACAACTTCTCAAGCACGACACACGATAAATAAGTTGAAATTAACCTCATAAATCCTAATTCCGTAACCGAAAGAGCAAATCAAAAAAAAATTGTACACATACGTAGCTTTCTTACGTAGATTGGAATTTTATAAACAGTACACCATCCCATTTAAAATTTCAAAGTTACCCCCACACTTCAAAATAGACAGAGGGGTTAATGTTAAAAATATGTTTAAATATATCCCCTCGTTTCCCTATTAACTCAACAAAATCTCAATTCAAATATTTTAAACCGTTTTCGATATATCGCCTTGTAACCCTTTAAAATGCTCAGCCTCTACTGTATAGTACATAAGGCAAAATCAGATTTTATGGTTATAATTTTATTACTCAGATCTCATTTATAACTTTGATGCTTTTAATTTAGCCCACTGGACACTGGCACTTGTAACATTAAAAAGCATAACAGGAATTTAGATTTAGAACATTAAATCAATGTTTTGCAGCCCTAACTGGGATACATATAATAATACCATCATACCAGGATCTTTCCTAGTTCCCCTCTATTAAAGGTATTTTTATTATTATAGGTGTTGACCCAGGAATGGTTTTTTATTCAGGTAAGTTTGTTTTCTTTTATTTATTTTTACTTATTCGAGGGAACGATATCCAAATTTGTTGTGGCTTATACCCTCAAGTTTACTAAATATGTATATTCTTTACGATATTGGAACCATTACCTGATTCCGTACCACTCTGTTAGCACAAAAACTCATTTATTAAACCGACAGTTGATACAAATAATAGCAAATAGCAAAATTTTAGCAACGCTTTGAAAGCATTATACTCAAAACTGGCGATCTTTAATGTTTTATCTTATATGTTTTATATGGATATATCTTCTAGGAAACTTTATTCGTTTTGTGTTAAACACCTTTTTCTTAATATAATGGTGTGCAAATATAAGTTGCATAATATTAACTAACTCAGCTGATGAACTAGAAGTTATTTTTTCTGAATAGGAGCCTCATAAATATAAATTTTAATTATTTATCAGTTAACAACAAATTTTGATAATGGTTTAAAAAATCTTAAATTTACTTCTGCCTACTTACTGGCATTTTCGTGAAAACTATTTAAGATATTGGCTTTCTGTAAATTAGGAGATTATGCTCTATAAACAATGTCCATAAAAATATCTCTCTAGGAAAACACGCCTTAGAACTCGCCCCTATTAATTTTTTTCAAATTTTGTCCTTATTGTTTTTCGGCATTTTTCAATAACTAGTGAACTTAGAAATGCGCCAATAGTCACACTTTATAAATACAATAAAAAATATAATAGAAAAGTCATAGAAAATAACATTTACTTTTATGCGGATGGACATATTTTTTTTAAATATGCGGTACCAAGTGAATCTGTTCTGTAAAACAGAGAAAAGAATTTTTGGAGGAATAACGTATTTTTATGGTGGAAACTTTTCCTCTTTTTTCAGTGCACCCTGGGGATTTTAAGTATGCTTTAGTAGCACGGTATATACTAGTATAATATCTAAATATATTTTAGAGAGCACACGAACTTCAAGATTGGGGCCCGAGAGCAGAAGAGGTACTTATTACTCCGAACTAGGCCCAAGATACAGAGACGATGATGAGGATTTGCTCGCGGGCTTTGATGTTAGCGGCGATGCGCCTATTTTTTTTGAAGGTGAGTGCATTGATAAGTAGGTATACTTCAAATTGTTTTTACAAATCCTATGCACTTCTTTACAAAAAATACAAACGAATGGGGCATGCTTGTGAGGCTTGAACAATTACCATGGGCATGTCTTACAGATATAACAATAATTATGTTAATTTAAATTTAATACACCTAAACCTAATCACGCAGTAGGCAATAAATCTTACACTGCTATAAGATTAATAGATTTTTTCATTTTAGTGATTCAAGAGGAAGAAGAAGATGTTACAGTACGAGAAGAAGATGCGGTGTTTAAACTTCAAAGGGCGCCGTACTACGATAGACATGACAAAGCTGCTCAAGAAATAGCAATTCGAAAAATTAAGAACTTCCTTTTACAGAAAAAGTTGGCAATGTATTATAAACGTAAAAAGGCAACTAACTTTTATATTTATTTTTCTAATATCACGTTTATTAAAAACACACAATTTCCTGTATTAATATACAGAAAGATTAGTGGTTCGTTTCAGTTTAATCCAGGCGCGGCTCGTCCATAAGGTCATTTGGTCAACGACCCACCTAAAATTTTCAGTGATCTGCCTAATAATTTATTTTTTAATTTTTTAAAACCAAAAAAGAATCTTTTGTTTCAAAGTTCCATGCGAAAACTCCCCAAGAAAGAATCAAGTCAAGCCATCATCAAAGGATATCCAAGCTTGCTCCGGGCTGGGTCATATTTTAAATTGATCTTATAGGTTTATATGGACGATATAAATTCATTAAAAGTAAGAGAGAAACAGACATACGCGCTTTAGGAAGTTAAAAAGAGACACAATTGGTCGACGGCCCACCAATAATATCAGGCCGCTCTCACTATGAAAATACACTCAAACCGCCCCGTAAAATATACTCTTTCAAAACATTTGGTTCGGAAAAAGAAAAGCTAATTAGGTAGCTAATATGCGCATTGTATTTGCATTGTATTAACACTTTCACTGCCCGCAACGCGCCTAGCGCGTTTTGACTGGTTTCGGTAATGTGCCCTGAACGCGCCTGGCGCGTTTTGTCTCACTGAGCTTCTTATGGGATAAATAATATTTCGGCACTGCGGGAAATGTTTCACAATAGGTCTGGGCACAGCACGATTGTCATATTAAATGCCAAAAATTTTAAGTTTGTATTTGTGAGGTTAGGTTGTGTGTAAAGTAACAGTAAAGGTTGTGTTTCTCAAGTTTATAAAAGGGGTGAGTAATTTTGAAATATATAAAAGTATTAAAATATTTTATTTAAAATTATTTTAAGTATTGGTATAACACAATGATATTACAGTAGGCAATTTCTCTATTTTGTTTTTTACGGATGTAATAGTCATTGGAACAGAAAAACGCGCCTAGCGCGGTCTGGGCACATGACGGAGTCAAACAAGATAAGGAGAGGAAAAAAACGGAGACTAACAAGACCAATAAGATAAGAAAGGATTAAATTTTTTATTGTCCACGATGTTAAGGGGAGCCTGGATTTTGCTTGACGCCATGTTTTCGACATTTTCACAATTATAAATAAAATACTTGTTTTATCTTTGTAATTAGTTGTAACAACGCACGTAGCGCGTTCGGGGCACATACTATAAAAATACTTTCAACAAAAAACGTCCTCAGGTGCCCAGAACGCGCAAGGCGCGTTGGTTTTTTTTTTTAAATTACAATTTAAATAAACGTTGTTTTTTTCTTAAAATAAAGAATTTGAAGAAAGCTTTTTGTGTTATTTTACAAAAATAAGCAAGAAACCGAAAATTCCTTTCTGGGCACACAGGGTTACAAGCAATCTGAAGGTGGGCAGTGAAAGTGTTAATACTATTAATTAGCGGTTAAGCATAAAAAAATATAAATAAGATTTCTGTCAGGCCAGCGCTAGGTATCAAACTTAACGGCATCGGACCAATTTTCTTACATTACCAGCGTAGTCCAGAGATATAATCTCAGCAAGTTGATCAGAATGTCGAGGGTTCGGGTCTGTGTTGGGGCAAAAACTTTTTTTTTAATTTTTGTTATTTAAAAAATTAGATCGGCTCTAAAAGGTGTATTGGCAACAAGTTTTTCCTCGATAAAATATTTTTAAAATTGTTGGCAATCTCATATCAACTACAGAGCTTGCGGCCTGCACGTGCGTAGACAAAGATCGTATTACTATGTCTAGTCGCCAGTATTGTATTTATTAAAGAAAACGGAGTTTCGGCAGCGTTCCTAATTTTATTTTACGAATAATTATGCTTTTAGCTCAGACCATAAATACACCATTTATTCTGGGCTTTTAGTACAAGGCGCGACCTCTATTGAGGAGATGCTAAACGTATCCGCTAGTATATTGCCGCTAGCAATCTACTAATCTAAAGTATTAAAACACATAGAAAAAAGCCATAAACATCTAGAGTAGTAATGTTCGATATACTGCAGTAATAGTTTTATGATTTTGCGGTGTTTATTTGTAGGTAAATAATTTCCAGGCACATTATTAAAAAACCTTCCGTAATTAAAAAAGTGTATTTTGCTTGTTGCATTGATATCACTAGTTGCCCACAAAATTTTGACCCACCTGTAAAAACACTCTGGTTTAATCCTTCACTTAAATTTAAGAATTTTTACGCATGCCCTTCGTGAGTTTCGTACCACAAATTTTAAACTTGCAAACGTGCAAAATTGAAAACATTTCTGGGAGCAAAATATCTTTACGCACCGTGTCCTATTATGATGAAGTCGGTAACAAATTTTAGGTTAGGTTTCTGACGACCAAGAACCATTCTAGATACTTTAGCAGTAGAATAGCGCTGGCCGAAATGACCAAACAAATGTATTTTTGATTTTTTGCTTGTAATTCACCATGTTGGATTTTTATTGATTTTTTTGTAGTTATCACCTTAGACACTATCTATGTTTTAAATTTTAAAGCTTTAGCTCGATTGGAAGTACCCCAGATTTATGATGATCTATCAGTCAGTCGGTGGGTCAGTGAATGCCCAAAATTGTGGTATTTGGACACTCGTATCTGGGAAACTATTCCACCAAGATGTATGAAATTTGGAATACTGCTTCTTTTTGGTAACCTTAACCCCCCTCCCTGTAAAAATTTAGTCCTGTAACGTAACTAGCCTCGGAGAAGAGGGGTCGAAAAGGGCTCGAAATGGTTCGTGCCCTTGTACAGTGCGCGCGCGGTCGGTGTTGCGAGAACTTGGCCTGACGCACTCCGTGCGCTTAGATCTAGTATATAAATCCCTAGAGAATTCACCACAAACTTTTGAAGATGCTTCAGTCACTACTTTTACGGTGACACCACAGAAGACTTTAACTATTTCTGTGGTGACACCATATCCCAAACATTTCACACACTGTCTGAGTCGCTTCTAATAGTCCATCGGGTGTATTTGCTGATAAAGTAATAGCGGTGTCATCAGCATACATAGTTATTTTACCCCTACTTATAAATCTAGGCAGATTATTCACATACGCCATAAATAGGAGCGGTTCCAACGTTGATCTCTGAGGCACTACCAAAGTAACATCCATTTCAGATGTAGTATTTTTATGTCTTACAATCATTGATCTTTCAGTCATGTACGAGTCTATCAAGTTTAGTAGTCTAAACTCTTACTCCATAATGTTATATTTTTTTAATTTTTTTTTCTATTTTTTTATTTAAGTAAGCAAGGAGGTCTTGGTAACTGTAAATTGCCATATGAATCCCATACTGCTTCTTACCTCTTCTTATCTATGTCCCTGCTCATATATACATTACAAACATGAAACACCATAAAACTATTTGGTGTCGTATTAATATTTCATCATCAGTTTCACACATTGGCTTTTACAGATGGACTACGTCACAAAGGACACTGACTGGTCTTTCGACGGCCAAATTAAGTACAATAAAAAATTAGAAGCCTACGGCGACTTACTGGATCTTATGACTGTTGAAAAAGCCCGAATTACTGAAGACCTTGAAGAAACCAAAAAGCAGAAGAACGATAAATTTAAGAAATTATCATCAATGTTTAAAAAAATGCAGGATAGAGAAGGAGAGATAGGATATGGATTGATCAACACTAAAACTGGGAACGCTCTACCAGATAAAGTATGTTTATAAAAAAAACAACATTAAGATATTTTTGTCTTAGTAAGACTCTAATCGAATCTGTATACATCGACTGTGTGTAATAAAAAGTCCCAAACCAAAGATTAATTGGAATTGACAGGGTTGCTCAAAAATTTGTGGATCAAAGTTACATTTTCTTAAATGGAAACCTTTAATTTACGATTCTACTTAATAATAGGCCAAGTTTATGTAACACAGCACTCCCTATACCCAAGCCTAATAGTTTCAAAAATATTACGATATTGGTATAAAATTTAATAAGCGTGTTATTGCAGAACAATACCTGATTCGAAAAAAAATATAAGGGAATTGAAATTCTTTATCCTGAAATACGAGGGCTTCTCTGAAAAATAGTTGCAAAAAAACTACAGTATTTAAAGAAAATAACTTTATTATTTTTAAAAAATATTCCCATTCTCATACAGGGTGTTATGAAATTCACTACAAATGTTTGAATGAGTTACTCCTGGGGTAGTCTACAGGCATATCCAATACTTTTTTTTCTTAAATTGAATATTTTGGACGAAAGTCCAAATATACTTCTTTAAAAATAAGTTTAAATGAAAGAAATACAAATTTAGAAATTGTCTAAACTTTTACAAGTACTAATAAACTATAACAAAAAGGAGGATTCTTCATAAAAGAAATAGACGTTGGTCAGTCATAGCCCTTTGGGCAAAATTTTTTTAGGGGTAAATACAAACATCGGAATATCTCTGGAACTATTAGGTTTAAGTATGGTGAGTATTACATGAACTTAGCTTATACTTTTAAACAGAATCACAAATTAAAGCAAAAGGTAGGGTTTTTCATTTAAGAAAATACAACTTCAATAAGTCACGACTTTTTGAGCAACCCTGTATTTTCAAATTATAGATTTTTTAAAACTTCTATCTGACACGTTTTTTGCTAACTTATCTAGTTTTTAAAATATTCCTACGTAATCAGTCAGTCAGTGGACTTTTCACAGACAATACATATTGTTTTAAAAACCTTTATAACTTCATTTACAGCATTATTATCTACCTTTAACGATAGCTTAATGCTTAAATTGATATTCCTGTCATTTTCAATATCATGTGTAAGTACACAGTTGTTCAGGTAATCATCAACCTAAGAATAATAATAAAATTATTCAAAGAACATAACTTGAGCGTTGTAGAGGCTGTGATTTATAAAGAGGTATTTTTGCATATTGACAGCGACGTGCCGTGCCTTTAGAGGCGAAGGGGGCACAATCACTTTGTTTACACCGCGTGGACCAATTTAGTCCAAGTACTAAAATAGGTACCAAATTGATTTGGTGCTCATGTGTTTACACCGTAGTTGTGTAGGACCTTTTTAGTCCAGTAGGAGGAGCCATTTGGTCCAAACTTTGACAGAAAACAGGGTGATAACCTGACATTTTGGCTTGGTCAGTTTTGTTTTTGTAATTTGTTTATTTGTTATTTCAGACAAAATAAAAATGAAGGTTTTTAGTTCTTTGTTAATTTATTATTGTAATAATGTAAATAGATCAAGAATTTCGAACAAACGGCACAAAGGTTTGAGGAATCCTCTGTTAAAGGACCTTGTGAGTTTAACTGGAACCAGCCCCTATTTATTAATATTACCATCATTAAGAGAAAGTCACAGAATTTGGACTAAGCCTAGGAGCTCAGAAAACTGGGATTTAATCATGTTAAATGAATATAATGATCAGGATTGGTTAGAAAACTTTGGAGGTTAGTTGTTTTGTCAAGTATTACCAACTGTCATATATTTTTATTGGTTGGCCATTCTGATATTTGGTCCTCGAGTGTTTACACCGTAATTTACACGTTTTAATCTACCCTTGTTAGTTCGAACCAAATTCGAGGACCAAAAATATAGTCCTAGGTGTTTACACCGTCAAGAAAGTACTCGTGACGTCATTTGGTCCTTGGACTAAATATTTAGTCCACGCGGTGTAAACGTACTAAATGACTTGGAGGCGCCAAATTATTTTCCTTTTATTGGAGAGTATGTGGTCATAGTAGACAGTGAATCTCCACGGGGCGCCGTAGATTACTTTCCTTTTATTGGAGAGTATGTAGTCATAGTAGGCAGTGAATCTTCGTGGGGGCGCGAGGACGCCGTAGCGGCGGGGAGGCTTGGGCCCCCCTAGCCTCTTCGACGGCACGCCACTGCATATTGACACAATAATACTTATAGGGTAGTTTTAAAGAAATTTCACTGTTCAATAAAAAGAGTAACACACAAGTTACACTATAATCATAAAATGAACTCTACGCAAACAATAAATAAGTATTTTCTATTTACATAACAGATGAAAGATTCGGGTTAGGTGTGCTGAGGTATTTTTAACAGGACTTGATTAATACTACAAGAAAAATTGGTTGGCCCAACTTTACACCACTTTCAAAATTGACATTTCATCGAGCTTAAGAACAAGGGCGGACCCAGAGAGGGCCAGGGGGCAGCCGCCCCCCTAGAAGAAAAAATAACGTTATGATCTTCGCATCCCGCCTCTTCCTCTAAAATAATATGAGTTACCCCCTCTAGCTCAGATCCTGGGTACGCTCTTGGTAAGGAATGAAGTGAGTGAAAGTAAAATAGGAAGAGAAAATGAAAGAAATGAAAAAGGCAATGTTGCCAGCTTAGCATGTTTGCAGTCGTCGCTCGGCTTATAATTAAACAAGGTGCTATGGGCAAGTATTTTTTGAATAACAACACATTTTTTATTTTTAGTTCGTAGAACGTCTGATTCGTCGTCAGGACACTCAAATGACACAAGTTAGTTCAATGCGATTAACCTATATACGTTTAAAAGGCATGGTTCAGGAAAAATTGGATGCAATAAGTAATTTAGACGAAATCGCTCCTGGTTTTCTTCTAGTCGATTACGAACAATTAAAGAGTGATAATAGAGGATACGCGGATAAAATTGAAGAGAAAGATGAAGAACTAACCAGATTAAGAAGCAAATGTGGCAATACCATACAGGTAAATACCATTCAGTTATACTGTTTCTCTTTTATCTCAAAATATAAAAATAAACATTACAGTTGCTTATTCCACATTTATAGAAATTAATAACTAAACAAAAATAAGGTAATTCGCCTTGCGTGTGTAACTAGATTACCTTTTTAACGCCGCGCCGCCGGCCGAAGACAAAATGCCGTGAGCGAGCGCGCGTGTGCGAGTTATACGTCGGGCCGAGGGGACGGCGTTTTTAAAAATAATTTTATTTCTAGAAAAAACACTTGAAACCCTCTAGTATAACGAATTTATTTGGATTGAAAGAAATGAACAGTTTAGCTAGTCACGACAGAAGTAACGAGACAAAGCATTCGAGTCCTATTTATAACATTTCTTATCATAGAAAAGGAGTGGCGAAAAGTGCTATCATAAGCATTTATACAGAATGTAACTCCTCCACCCTTAGAAGGGCATATAAACCTTCAAGTTTCTATGACCTAAATTATAATTGAATTATTTTCAATATTTTTATTCTTTGTAACTTTTAAATAAATAGGTCGTAGATACTTCCAAATTAAAAATGATATTATTATACTTAAAATAACATAGAGCAAAACTGTCCAAATACTTATTTTATTATAATAGATAGGCTCATTAAATTTTTTGAAATTTTCATATTTTTGTATATTAATTTCTTCTTGAAGTTTATTAAGTTTATTGAAATTAATATTATTTAAATTGAGCAGTTTTACTTCTTTATACAATGTTTTATGGGTTAAATTAGTATCAATATTTGGCAAAGGAATGTCCATAAAATTATATTTAACATTTTTATAAGTTTTAATAGTAATATCTCCTAATTTTAAGCTACATGGAAAACTTAATTCTATCATATAAGTTCCATTAAATAGTATATTATTTTGTATATTTCCGCACATTTCGGTACCTATTAAATCTTTATTGGTTACCAAAATCCATTTATTGTCATCAATATTTTGAAGTTGTAAATTATTAATGCTGACATACAGGGTGTTACAATTAGTAATATTATGTTCGTACCGTAATAACTGTACCTCACAGGGCGTATTTTTATAAAAGTTTTCACTATGTATATGATTACATAAATAATCGTTAGCAAAAATACGTTTACATGGTTGATTAGAATATCCAAAATTTCTTTCATTCATTAATAAGTATTCAAAGTTTGGTACAATTATTCTATGGTAGTTTTTATACATGGTCGGTAAAGGAAATAACTGAAACAAATTATAATTTTCTTTTTCTACTAAAGGAATCTCAATTACAAAAATTAGTTCATTATTTTTTACATAACTTCTTATTTCTAGAGTACTCTCTAACTTTAAGGTATTTTCCAGGGTTGGTTCAAAGGGCAGATTTTCGAAAGTTAATTTTTTATCTAATAGTTCAAGTTCAATTAGAAATTCTTTTATATTAATTATGGTATTATGAAAAGTATTTAATTTTGCGAAAGTTATTGCTGTTTCGACATTTTCCAGGATATCATAGATATTTTGGTAAAAGGTAGTTATTTGTGAAAGAATCATATGAATTCGAAAAAATTCAAAAAGGTTAGTTTCGTCGATTTTAACTTTATTTACAGTTTCTATTATTTGGTTAACCTTTGATTTTAAAGTTTCTTGGTTATGCGAAACATTCTTAATAGTTTCTTGAAAGTTATCGATAGAATCACTAAAAAGTGTCATTTGTTTATTTAAGGCAATATTTAAATTTCCTTGGTTTTGTTTTAAAATATTAATATTATTATCGATACGTTCAGCATCTTCTTGGTCCAAGTTACCTGTAATACTCTTACTAATAGTACCTAAGGCATTTATAAGGGCTCTTTTTTCACGGAGTTTAGTTGGTAAAATTTTAGTTAATCGATCATTAATTTTTTGTTTAATATTGTCAGTAATAATATAAGAATTATGAAATTCCCTTTTATAGTTAGTACAGTTATTTATATTTTCTTTAAGCATCTCATATTTATCAGTTATGTCAGAAAATTCTTTAATTAGGTTTGTCATGTCAAAAATTTGAATAAAAGTCCAGTGGTTAATTGTTTTCTGGGCATTTCCTATTTTATAGGGGAGTATTCCTGGGTTATTATTTAAGTTGTGGTATTTGGGGTTGTCTCCTTGGACGAGGGACCATCTGTAACAAGTGGTTTCTTAAGTTCTTTTATATGTATAATTTCTACTTTATCAGGATATTTTGCGTTTTTTATTTTAACGCGATTGTGTTCAAGTTTCTCAGTTATTATATAAGGTCCGCTAAATTTTGGTTTATTTTTATTTCTTTGCGATAGTTTTTTATAGACTTTCTGATTTATTTTAAATTCAGGATTTTCGTCTCCTTTAATATTGGTTTTTGCTAAAACTCTTTCTTTAGCGTCATTAGTTTTGTTTGTAACGTTTTCATAGACTGCGTCTACTTTATCTTTATGTGACGACACATAATCGGAATAGAATGACGTAGGAATTAAGTCTAATGGGTCTCTAGAGTTGGTATGACCTAGGACAAGTTCATGGGGTGTGTATTTTGTAACACTATGAACTGTACTGTTATATGCAATTATTGCGTATGGCATAAGTTCAGTAACGGATTTGTCTTTATCTTTTTGTTTTAGAATTCTTAAATGCTCTATTAATGTAGAGTGAAAACGTTCGACTGGTGAGTTAGATTCGTGATGTTTAGGGGTAGTAAAATGTATTACTATTTTTTGAGTTTTTAATAATTCTTTTAAAAGTTCATTACTAAATTCTCCACCGTTATCACACGTAATAGATTCGGGGCATCCGTAGAACGAAAAAAAGTTAACTAATTTATCGCATACAGATTTGGCATTTTTGTCATAGGGGTATGCTTGTCCGAATTTTGAAAATTTATCAAAAATTGTTAAAAAATTTTGATTTTCAAAAATAAAAGTATCTATGTGTAGCATTTGAAAAGGTTTAGAAGGTGTATCAGTTTTTATTAAAGGAATGTATGATTTATGTCTACTATATTTTAAAGTTTGGCAGATATTACAATCATTAATAAATTGATTTATATCGGTTTTCATTTTAGGCCAGTAGTATAACTCTTTTAGTCGATTATAAGTTTCTAGTATACCTCTATGGTTAGTCTTTCCTTGGTGTTGATGAGTCATCAGCATAATTTTTTCTTCCTTTTCAGAAATATTATTAACTAGTTTTGTACAGCGTATAATTTTTAAATTTTGAAAATTCTTTAAATATATATTAGTAAAAATAGGGATCATTTCTTTATTATAAAAATAAACATAGCAAGTTTTTTCGGGGTTCATATAGTCTTTAATAAACGATTTTATTACATTTGGATTTTCGGGTAATTCGACATGATTTATTTTAAATTTCTCAAAGTTTTCAGTATTTACTTTTATTTCCGGATGAGGAGATTTTTTAATTAAGTACTGTAAAGCTTTGTTATTAATTATCTCGTCTAAAATATTTAAATTAGTCGGATCTGCGTCAGCTTGATTACTATGAATAGTTGAATCAGGAATCCGGGGTCGCATGACTTGAATGTCAGATAAAATATTTATCTTTTTGCTACTTTGCTGATTAGAGCAACTTGGTTGTTCATTGTTCTCTTGAATAGGATTTTCTGCAAGCTCTTTTAAAAATTCTACGATATTTTGATTTGAATCACCGGGATTATTAATTACAGATTCGTTTTCATAAACATTTAATTGAATACGCGATAGTGCGTCGGCGTTTGTATTTAAAGATCCTTTTTTATAAATGATTTCATAATCGAATTCTTCTAAACGTAATCTCCATCTAATTAACTTAGAATTCGGTTCTTTTAAATTAAAAAGCCATACAAGGGGTCTATGATCAGTATATATATAAAATTTACGTCCAAATAAATAGGGGCGAAAGTATTTGCATGCCCAAACAATGGCTAGCAATTCCTTTTCTATAGTTGAATATTTAATTTCGGATTCATTTAAAGTGCGTGATGCGTATGCTATTGGTCTGTCATTGGGAATAGTACCTTGTGACAAAATTGCGCCTAAAGAAAAATTACTTGCATCAGTAGTTAATAAAAATGGTTTTGAAAAATCAGGATACTGTAAAATTGGTGCATTAATTAAAAGTTCTTTACAATGTTTAAATGCATTCACAAATTCTTGTGTGTGTTCTATTTTCATGGTTTTTTTCAAACAATGCGTCATAGGCTTAGTTATCTTAGCAAAATTTTTAATAAAACGTCTGTAATAACCTATTAAACCGAGAAATGATTTAATTTCTTTCGTGGTTTTAGGAATTGGAAAATTCTTTATTGCTTTTATCTTATCAGGGTTAGGTTTTACACCTTCGTTGCTAACAACGTGTCCTAAATATTGAACTTCTTTCCTTAAAAATTCAGATTTGTCTAATTGGATTTTAAATTTAGACTCGCGTAATCTTGTAAAAACTTTTCTTAATTTTAAAATATGTTCTTGGAGGCTCGTACTAAATATTATTACGTCATCTAAATAAACAAGGCAAATTTCGTTTTGTAAACCGCGTAATATATTATTCATAACTCGTTGGAAAGTTGAAGGGGCATTTTTTAAACCAAAGGGCATTCGTAAATATTCGTAATGTCCTGTATCTGTGCTAAAAGCAGTTTTTGGTATATCATTTTCGTTCATTTGTATCTGATAAAATCCGTTTGCGAGATCGAGTGTTGTAAAGTATTGCGCTTTACCTAACTTGTCCAAAATTTCGGTTATATTAGGAAGGGGAAATTTATCATTGATAGTTACTTTGTTTAGATTTCTAAAATCGATGCACATTCTCCATTTTTGTTTACCTGATTGGTCTAATTTTTTTGGAACGATCCATATTGGGGATGACCAAGGCGAATTAGAGTCTCTTATAATATTTTGAGCTAATAATTTTGAAATTTGACTTTTTACTTCTTCGCGATGTATTTCAGGGTATCTATACGTTTTTGTATAAATTGGCGTTTCATCAGTTAGTTTTATTTCATGTTTGATAGCATTAGTAAAACTTAAGGGTATTTCTTCGCAATAAAAAATATCTCGGAATTCAAAGCATAGTTTTCGAATTTGTTCTTTTTCCTCGTAATTACAGTGATCAAGTCTTATATGTTTTAAATTAGCTTTAAGTTTGTTATCAATATTTTTTTCTGGTTTTTGGTCACATATAGGGTAGTCAATAAAATTCATTTCATTTAAATCTACAGGTTCTACGTCAAGGTTTTCTAAAAATGTAATTTTAATAGGCTCTTCGTTTGGATTTAAAGCTGTAGTAAATGCTAAGTTATTTTCGATTTTTATTAAACATTCTGGTATTTCAATATCGTCAATATTTTGATAAGGGAGAATACCATATCCATGTGACATGTTCACAGGTATTTGTATTTTTTGAATAGTTCTTGGTTCAAGAATATAAGTTAAATTATTATCTTGTTGTATCTCGTTTCCGTAATTAATTGGGATTTTTGCATTTGGCAATTTTAATATAAAATTATGAAAATCTAAATTAGCGTTTAATTGTTGAATAAGATCTAGTCCTATCAGACCGTCAAATTTATTAGAAAAATTAAAAAGGTAAAATTTATGTATACCGGGGGTATTAAAAGTAGGGAAAATTGGTAAAATAGCAACTTCATTATGAAATGATGTAGCATGTGCCGTTTGCACTTGAAAAATTTGTTCTTTTATTAAATCTGGGAAATTTTCATAAGCAATTTGTGGATTTATAAAACTTCTTGTACTTCCTGTATCTAATAAAAATTTGGCATTAAGTTCGGGTATAAATATAAATGGTAATTGTATATTGTGGTTGTTAAGGAAAATTATGTCTTGTCCGTTTTCTGGCTCATCAGAGTAAAATTTTCGTTTTCTTGTTCATTATTTTGGTATTGAGAAAAATCTAATGAGTTAGCAGAATAACTCAGTGGTATGTCAAAGTCATAAGATTCGTCAGGGTATGTTTCTGTTTCATAAAATTCAGTAGGGTATTCATTATATAAGTCCGGTTCTGAATTTTCACAATTGTTATAGGAATTTTCAAGGGGAAAATTACTTTCATATAGGGTTTGTTCGGGTTTTTGTATAACTTCCTGGTTATATAATTTTTGTGTAGTAATTCTTTTATTTTGTAATGAATTATTCAAAATAGTGTTTCCTGAACTGGTGTCCATTGGCTCTATTTTCCTATTTAAATTAGTTCTTTGGGACGTTTGTCCAAAACGTTGATTAGAAAATTGTGGTCTCATTTGATTATTAAATGCAGGTGTTTGAAAAGCTTGTTGATTAAAATTAGGTCTTTGTTGAGAAAAGTAATTATTAGGTCTTTGGAAATTATGGGGGTTATTTTGTTGGGGAAAATTCAAAAAAGGTTTTTGAAAATTATTTTGCGGTATATAGTTTGGAATTGGATTGTAATTCGGTCTATACTGACTATAGTTCTGAGGTGGTGTAAAAGTTTGTCTAAACTGTGAAGTACTAGGTTTTTGGTTTTTATTTATAAATAAAGGTTTATTTATATTTGGGTTTTGAGTATTTTTGAAGTAGATAAAATTTTCTTCTTCTCGTACAAGTGCCATAGCTTTTTCTAAAGAATCTGGGTTTTTAAGTCTTGTGACAAGTTGCAAATTATACGGTAAACCATTTAAATATGTTTTTAGTGCAAATTGATCGTAATGTTGTATTTTGATTAGTTTTGTAGCGGCATCATCAGGCCCTGAGTTTAATTTTGAAAATAACAGACTTCTAGAATCTTGTACTCTCATTCCAAAAAGTAATGGATTTTCATTTTTGAAAGGTTTTAGGTTCAATAAATCTTGTATAAGGCAATCAATTGATCTTTGATCTGCAAAACTGTGTATCAACACATCTTTTATTAATAGCCAAGAATTTAATTCAGATCGAGAAGCTATCAATTCTGCAGCTCTTCCGTTTAACTTACTTAAAATAGTATCGAATAAGCAAATATTTATAGTTGCGTTTATATTAGTGCGATCTTGAAAAGCTTTCAAAAGATTTTCGACAGCATTTATGAATCTATTGAGTAATTTAGGATTTCCATCGAAATGAGGAATATTATCGGATTGATATTTCAAGAGATGATAATTAGTAGTTTCTGGCATGTTGTCAGTTATATTAATCGAATTTAGAGAATTTATTAAATCGTCTAAAGAATCAATTTTGAAGATTTAAATAGAAATTTATACTTTTGAAATTACTCTGGATAAAAATAAAATTCGTACAGTAAAACACAATAACACAAAAAATAAAATGAAATATTCTTAATCTAAAAATAAAGTGCTTTTTGTAAAGGCAATTGCTTTGTTCTGACTAGATAAATAAAATAATGCAATAGGTATATTTTTTAATTGCCTGTACAAAAATAAAATGGAAATTGAAAATTTCACTTACAATAAAACAATGAAAATTGATGTCTTCATTCGTTTTCTTTCTTCTTTCTTTCTTTCTTCTTTCTTGTTTCTTAATCCTAGGCTGGTTCGGCGATTTTTGTCCTCTCCAGTTGTCTTAATCTAAGCTGGTTCGGCGATTTTTGTCCTCTCCAGTTGTCTACAGGGGCGGCGATGTTTGTCCGTTTGTAGCCGGGTTGACTCCTGAAGTGAAGCTGTTGCTGAAATTTCTTCCTTTGTCCCGATGCTGATTGTCCAGTTGCTACCTTAGATCGGTACTATTTGCTTCTGGTCCAACACTTGTCCGGATTTTTGTAGATTTTTGTCTGAGTGAATTCTTGAAAGAAACCGTTGCAATATGCCCTTGTAACGTCTCAGAAATCCTACCACGACTGCGCCAGTTATACGTCGGGCCGAGGGGACGGCGTTTTTAAAAATAATTTTATTTCTAGAAAAAACACTTGAAACCCTCTAGTATAACGAATTTATTTGGATTGAAAGAAATGAACAGTTTAGCTAGTCACGACAGAAGTAACGAGACAAAGCATTCGAGTCCTATTTATAACATTTCTTATCATAGAAAAGGAGTGGCGAAAAGTGCTATCATAAGCATTTATACAGAATGTAACTTGCGTGCGTGCGTACGTGTGCGTGCACATACTTTTAAAAGTGAATGGTGGCAATTGTTGATTGACGTTTAAAAGTCAAAAAATTAAAAATGTTTGGCATTTAACAGAAGTTGATATGGAACAAATTGTAACAAAAATTGAAGAAGGATGGTCGATTCGTACCCCAGCACAATTTATGGTAGAAAAACAAAAATAAATAAATATCCAGAAGGATAACTCTCAAGCGGAACGTTTGTTCTATGCCTCTAACGCCAAGGGATCTTGAGTTAGTGTTGATGCAAAATTTTATGATTTTGCGATAGGCGTACCTAGGAAATAATATGTTGTAATGTTAATTACTAAAAAAATATGATTTAGTTAACAATGTGATTAGTGGGTTGTCTCAGGTAGTGCGTAATGCCCTAAAAATACTGGGTATCTATATCCCACGGTATTTTGACTTATTTCACCCAAATTGCTCTTTTCATTAAGAGCGTGAAATAACCTTACTCTGCCATACAACCTAATCAAATTCTGACATAGAAAACTTTTGCAAGGATGAACGATAGTTCATTATATCTTTACAAATATTTACAAAATGGGTAATAACATCATTTTTTACAACAATGTGTTCAAAATTCCTTTGAAATATTATTTCTAATAAAGATATATAATTTAAAAAATCGTTATGGGGCATCTTTAAGTTACCAAATGTATCTAAATTAACATTTTGATACGCTCTGTAATAGCAAAATAACGAGGTTTTGTCCAAGTTTTGCTGAGCTTTCAAATAATCTTCACATATGGCGCATTTATGAATATTTAAACATTTTTTAATAAGATACACAATGCAAAATACCTTAAAAAAATTGTTTCTAATGAGCTATTGTTTGGAAAATCAGCTTGAAATTTAAGTGTGGCATCGTGGCATCCCGCATAACAAAATAACATTAAATGACTATACATATATAATACATTCACGAATTTTGATTCTGGGTGTTAATTTTGGGGGGTAAATTAGGCAATGGAAAAAAATTCAAGGGCATCGTGTATGGTGTCAAATGAGAGCTTATTGAAACACGAATTCAACGATATATATGATATATTGTTTTATTGCATTTTTTTTTAATTTTTCGGGAAAAAACACTTTAAAATTGCTGCCCCCGAGACTCTTATCACCAGAATAAGCGCTCAGAAAAATCTAAAAAAAATCGTGAACATTGAGAATTAGGTGTCAATTGAACAAAAATTATCAGGATTGAAAAATTCTGGGGCGGTCAATTGTTATAAACAATTTAATTGTTTATTTCCTTATTACTGATGATCCATTGGTTTTAGAGAAAAAGTTTTTGGACCAAAAATATTTCTCATGATGTAAGGAACAACTTTTGTCCTAACACGTTTTTCACAATTTTTAGTTTGGCCCACTCAGCTCCGCGCATACGCGATGTGATACGGCGTTAGTTCCGTCGGCGGCAGGTAGCGCAGCAGATGAACGGAGATCGGGCGGCCAAGGTAGCAAACCTCGGCCGATTAACTCCAAAACGCTTGGGCTAAGGTATAGCACATGCTGCATGAAAAATGTTTAGAATATTCCGAAGAATCCGAATATGCAATAATATACAGGGGATTCCATTTAAGAAAAAAATATCATTTCTGTCACTCTTATTTGGAACATCTACTTATAACGGACAAGTTAGGGTGTATCGACCAGAATGATTCGATTCGATGATTCGAAGAACGTTACACTAGCGACCTTGTTTTCTGTCAATGTATGAGATTGGATAAGTACCCATGGGCTTCGCGTATGCTAGCGATTGGAGGAAAGATTCAATGCTGAAAATTATCGTAAGGTTCTGGAACATATTATGCTCCCATCTGTTCAGTCCATTTACTCGAATAATTCTTTCGTTGTATCAACAGGATAATTATTTGCCAGTGCACACTGCAAATGCTGTAGAAGTATGGCCTTCATTCAGTCCGCATATTAATCCAAGAGATCAAGTGATCGAAAAACAAGGTTCAATGACCAAATATTAGTTTTTTAATCTCTTGTTATTGTTCTTGTTTAATATAATTTCCAGTTTGTTCGCATTATTATAAAACTAAATATATTTATTATGTTACCATTTGCCTTACATTTGCTTTGCATTTTGTGCATAATATAACCTCATATGGTAACATCAAAGAAATAATCAGTTACAAAAACATGTTTCAAATAGATTAAAAAACACAAAAGCTAGTCATAAGACTTGTACGGTTTTTTTATGAACTGTAAGAGATCTCTGCTATTGACATAAATAATAAAATGATTGGATTATCTTTCATACAATTCTTTCTTCCTAATCATCACATTTTGCCTAAGGTTTTAGCTCATCTAAGAGAAAAAACGGCTGCGTTAGATAGCGATGTAGAAGATTTAGTAGAAGAGATAAGAACTTTAGAGGGTACCTATTTCTTTGTGAGAAGTAGACTGAATCAACACAAACAGAATCGTGATGTTGTCCGACACGCTCTAAACAAAATGAGGGACGAATCTGGACTTTTAACCCAGCCAACATTATTAAGGGACATGGAGCAGGGGTTGAAAGAATTCCAGGTATTTTTGATGTTAGCCGCGTGACACTATTATATATATATATATATATATACATATATATATATATATATATATATATATATATATATATATATATATATATATATATATATATATATATATATAAACTGCTGGCCAATTCAAGCGGGACAAACTAAATTTTTGATAAAATTTAGAGTGGAATATTTTCGAAACGAAAAAAGATTTTGATTTAACTTTTTCAGTATGTAATTGAATAGTTCTTCTAGTTTTTATACTTCAAGGCACTATTGCTAGCAGTCGCTGCAACTCTATTTTACAGGGTGTTAAGTGAAACCCTGACTTTTTTGGAAAAGTTTTCCAGTTCCGAGAATCTAGGAAGAATTTTTTTTGAATTTTCTTTTCATACTAAAATGATCCATGGTCAAATACAAAAAAACAATTTCTCCGGATTTTCTCTATTTTCATTTGTTTTCCGTATACAGGGGTTAGTCGAAATTATCGACTTCTTCTTACAAAGGAACCCCTAATTTGGCCGTTTATTCACAAAAAGCGAAAGACCAAGTAAATTTGTAGTTTGAAGTAGTCCAGCTAACAAAATTAATACAAATTTTTGTACAGGGTGTAGCAAGTTTGGATCACGGGCTAGTAAATTATTATTTTTTAATTTCTACTACTTTTTCCTAAGTTAACTATTAATTATCACGTGCTACGTTAAAGGGTTAAAATTTGTTAGGTCCGATAACAGTACTGGTTAGAAAGATCCTTTTTGCCCAAACGGGTTTTTCATTTTTTGTCTAGTCCCATTTTTAGTGATTAAACGGCTCGCATTTTGAACCTAACTTTTTGCAATTGCATCCATGAACGATTGAAGTGAGAGTGCTTTTTTGGTGGTACATAATGAATGTTTTATCCAACCAAAAAACATGTAGTGGCCAAACAGCTAATGATGCTTATTCGAAGAATTTTTTAGCATTATACAGGGTTGCAAAAAATATACCACCTATACTTTGCAGGTGGATTTCTGTTAATTTAGCGGCGTTTCTATTTCTTAGTCAAAAGATCTAGTAGGCCAAAAAATAAAACATTTTCTTTGCTATTGACAGTTACCAAGGCAACAAAGTATTCTTCTTTGAATTGGTGCGTTATTATCCTTTATAATGGCTCGATTAAGTGCAAAAGAACAAGCTAATTGTTTGCGTTTACTACAAGATGGGGTAAAAATTAGTATTATTGCGGATATGTACGGGGTTGGGCGAAGTACAATATCTCGACTGCGTCAACGCTTCCACGAAACGGGAAGTGCAAACTATCGTTATGGGGGAGGTCGCCAAAAGAAAGTCGGCATTGCAGATGAAAGATGGTTGGTTAGAGAGGCTCGTCGAAGGCGAAAAATTTCATCAGAGAAAATTAACCAGGAGTTCAGAGCAAGAACACACATTCGTGTGAGCAATAGGACCATTAGAAGAACTTTAAACAATAATAACTTAAGGTGAGTTACTTCAAATGAGATCTTATTTTTTGTACCAATATTTTTAGTGTTTCATTTTAGTAAGTCGGCTATTATAATATCGACGTCAGCTGAGGCGTGAATCTTGGATTTTGCGCACCGATATTATAAATGTAAACTTGAACTAAGTTGTTCATAAATTAAAGTTTTGATAGGCGACCCTAAACACATTATTTGTGCTTGCAGCGTAATGTTCCTTAGTTCTTCCCTAGAACTAACGTTATGAAAATTGACCTAATTTTGCATTTTAGTATAATAAAAGCTACTGTTGGCTTATTTATTGGTTCATTCCCTACACCTATACTACAGATTTTTAAGCCAAAATTTTAATTTTAGAGCTCGGCGACGTGCTAAATGTGTGCGACTTCTACCACAGCATAGGCGAAGACGTCTCCAGTGGGCATATGAACATCGCAATTGGCCATTAGATAACTGGGAAAACTGCATGTTTGTAGACGAGTCAAGATTTAATTTAATTCACTCGGACGGCAGAATATTAGTTTGGCGTGAACGTGGCGAACGGTATATGGAGGAGAATATGGCTCCTCAGGAACCTTTTGGTGGTGGAGGCGTTACTGTTTGGGGTGGTGTAATGTTTAATGGCAAAACGGAACTTTTTTTAACATTGGAGCCCATTAGCGGTCAGGTATATAGGGACGAAATTTTAAGCAATATCGTTCTACCATTTGCAAACAATTTTGGGAACGATTTTGTGCTAATTGACGATAACGCCAGACCTCATAGAGCACGCATTGTGCAAGAGTTTTTGGAAGCTAATAATATTACCAGGATGGTCTGGCCTGCAAAATCACCAGACATGAATATTATCGAACACGTCTGGTCTAAATTGAAATTATTGGTAAGTTCTAGGGAAGATCCTCCTCAGACTCTAGAACAACTTGCAGACGCCATTGTTCAGGAGTGGGAAAATATTCAGCAAGAATTTGTCAATAATTTGGTAATAAGCATGCCTCGAAGATGCCAAGAGATAATAAATGTAAGGGGAGGTCCTACTAGGTATTAAGATTTGTGTTGTTTTCGTTAGTTGCAAGTTTTTATAATACCTTCAAGTAAAAAAAATGTTCTATAATTTAAAACGTTTTCTGTTTACCTATAAAAGTAACAACCAAAATTTACATTTTGGATCTCCTAAAGTAATGCCGGGAAAAATAACTACTAAATTTGAAAATTACGTATCTTTTCGAGTACTTTCAAAAGTAATTAAATCTTCTGAAATTTCTATACCTTCTAAAAACTACGCTATACAGAATTTTATAACTTGTTCAGTTGAATTCACTATCCATCTCCAATTTTTGACGAGAAAAATGTACTCCGTGACTATTAATTTAAGACACTTCTTATTAATTAAAATTTCTCAATGCCATGTACTGACTTTTTAGAGCAGTGGTAAAATATTTTTCTTTTATAATGAATAATCGAAGTTTACGAAAATCCAAAGATATCGAGAAACACGTGGCTTCTATTATAAGTAGTAACTTCTGCACAATCCTGTATAATGTGAAAAAGTTCCGAATGAATATTATTCTTTTTATCTGTATCGTTACTAGATTTTATTAATAATAAGTAGGACATTTTCTTTAATAATTATTAATATAGCAAAAAGGAACTTTATGAATACCTAAAGGACTCTAAAATCACATGATTTTCATATAAAATGTAGGTGATATGTTTTGGGCAAACGCGGACAAAAGCAGCGAATAAGCATCTTTAGCTCTATGGCCACGACACTTTTTTATTGGTTGGTTAAACCAATAAACGATGTCCACTTCAATAGTTCATGAATGCAATCGCAAAAAGTTAAGTTTTAAACGCAAGCCATTTGTATCACTAAAAATGGGACCAGACAAAAAAATTCAAAAACAGTTTCGGCAAAAAGTTCCAAGAAAATTGGGACTATATTCAATTAATTTGAAAATCACATGACTTCCATATAAAGTATAGGTGGTATATTTTTTGCAACCCTGTATAATGCTAAAAAATTCTTCGAATAAGCATCATTAGCTGTTTGGCCACTACATGTTTTTTGGTTGGATAAAACATTCATTATGTACCACCAAAAAAGCACTCTCACTTCAATCGTTCATGGATGCAATTGCAAAAAGTTAGGTTCAAAATGCGAGCCGTTTAATCACTAAAAATGGGACTAGACAAAAAATGAAAAACCCGTTTGGGCAAAAAGGATCTTTCTAACCAGTACTGTTATCGGACCTAACAAATTTTAACCCTTTAACGTAGCACGTGATAATTAATAGTTAACTTAGGAAAAAGTAGTAGAAATTAAAAAATAATAATTTACTAGCCCGTGATCCAAACTTGCTACACCCTGTACAAAAATTTGTATTAATTTTGTTAGCTGGACTACTTCAAACTACAAATTTACTTGGTCTTTCGCTTTTTGTGAATAAACGGCCAAATTAGGGGTTCCTATGTAAGAAGAAGTCGATAATTTCGACTAACCCCTGTATACGGAAAACAAATGAAAATAGAGAAAATCCGGAGAAATTGTTTTTTTGTATTTGACCATGGATCATTTTAGTATGAAAAGAAAATTCAAAAAAAATTCTTCCTAGATTCTCGGAACTGGAAAACTTTTCCAAAAAAGTCAGGGTTTCACTTAACACCCTGTAAAATAGAGTTGCAGCGACTGCTAGCAATAGTGCCTTGAAGTATAAAAACTAGAAGAACTATTCAATTACATACTGAAAAAGTTAAATCAAAATCTTTTTTCGTTTCGAAAATATTCCACTCTAAATTTTATCAAAAATTTAGTTTGTCCCGCTTGAATTGGCCAGCAGTTTATATATATATATATATATAGATACTTTGTTACTTTTCTTGAACCATTTATAATATATCTTTTTTATTGTTTCTTTCTTGGGATTAGGTTCATTATAAAAACATTTTTTTTTATTATTTTTTATTAAAAGTCCATTGACGTTTCGACCCCTTTTCGGGTCATTTTCAAAATGTTTTTTTTTATTTGGTTTGTTAAAAGACCTTGAAAACTATAAGGTCTTAGAAGGACTGTTGACCCAATCAAAACTGCTAATTGGGGTGTTTCTGTGATCGACAAAAACACATCCAGAGAACCTTCGTCACCTGTTACCGGTTTTTCATGGGAAACTTTATACTGATTTTCTACCGATCCCGTTTCTTTAAATTTATTGACTAGACGAGATACTGTGGAATAATGGAGGGATTTATCGGGGTGCCTCTCATTAAAAATTGCTGCTGTTTCTCTATGGCTTTTGTAATTATCTCCAGAAATTAAAATAATTTCTATCTTTTCCTGAAGAAGTAGTGTGGGTGCCATTTTAAGGAATAAAATATTAATAAACTTATGTAAAATATCAAACTTAGTAAGATGCGAGACATAAACCAATGACATAGGTTGAAATCAAACAAATTATAATTTGTTTGACATTTTTCTGTTGTTTTTAACCTACTAGATTATTTGGTTGTTTTAATTTCAGAGCCTGCTTTGGTAGTTTTAAGTACAACTAAATAGACCTGGTTGTTAAATTTATGTGCGAAAAATCTTAATAAAATCTTGATACAGTCATTTCATTAGATTCAAACCATTGCAAGAGCGAGCGTCCGGCGAACACCTATTTTTTCGATTTTGTCCTGTCAATTGTAGATTTGTAGATCTGACTCCGTTAGATTTTTTTATGTGGGGATACCTAAAGAACCCTGTGTACAAACATCGACCCTTTAGGAATATACAAAATTTAGAGAATGTCATTATAAATTGTGTATTGCAAATAAATCGTAAAATGCTCCGAAATGTTAATCGAGAGTTGCGCTCGAGAACAACAGTATGTATGGAGAGAAATGGTGGTCATACTGAGTTTTAAATTTTGTGCACCCAAGGAAAAACAATGATTTTTTGTGTTGTTAGTACAGAATTTGACTACTTTTAAGTTTTTCTTACATTGGTTTTCGTTTATAAAATTTCGATTAAATAAACAGGTAATTTTTTGTTTATTATCTATTTTAATCCCCTTAACTTTACAAAAAGTCGAACTTCAGATATATTTAAGACGATTAAGGTTTTCTCAATGTAATCTCATTGAAATGTCTCTAAAATTTTGACACTGCTGCTAGATACAAATCATTGCAACAGCTAGCGTCCGGCGAAACCCTGTTTTTTTTAATTTTGTCCTGTCAATTGTAGAAAAAACTACTACATTCGTTTATTTTCATCCAGATACATGGGCTTTACATTAGCCAAGCTATCTAAACGAAAAAAACCGGAAATTTGTAAATCGATAAAAAAATATTTAAAAAAAATTGAGTTTTCCAATTTTTTTAAATAAAATCTTAAAATTTTGCACAAGGACCTAGAATTTAATTCTAAGCAATTTTTTCAAATAACTTTTTTTGATATCTCGTCAACTAACCTCACTTTTTGTAAATTAACAATTTTTTTTTTTAATTTGACGCTATACCAGTGGTCACGTGACGTATGTCAAAATCGATTTTTAGGTTATCGGACATGCAGAACCGATCCCCTGGGAAAGTTTTTCCGATACTCTCCTAATAAAAATTTTTCCCATATGTTGCGAACTTTTTGCCGGTCACTGTATATATATATATATATATATATATATATATATATATATATATATATATATATATATATATATATATATATATATATATATATATATATATATATATATATATATATATATGTATATATATGATACCGGTCAAACCCGATTTCAGGATAAACTAGTTTTTCCTAGGCCAAACCAGTCTATCCGAAGAGCGATAGGATGAACTAGTTTGGCCTGAAACCAATGTAGGGTTGTTAGGAAAAACTGATTTGTCCTAGGCTATACTAATTCAAACTGCGATTTGTAGGATTTACTAGTTTAAACCAGTTAAAAGCAGGCTTAGGACTTGTTTTTCCTAGGACGTTTGACGGGTTTGCTCAGCATCAGTTTTTGTCTTTAATGATATAACAAAACATATGTTATAATTAGAAACAAAAACTGATCAACTAATACTGAGCAAACCTTAGGGCCATGCTGGTATATCCTAAAAAGTATCAGGCAATACTAGTACGTCCTAGGAAAAACGCAAACGTTCTGAAACAACGACAAAAAGTTTTAATATTTCCTAGGCCAAACTAGTATATCCTGAAATCGGGTTTGGCCGGTAACATATGTTTATATATATATATATATATATATATATATATATATATATATATATATATATATATATAGAGAGAGAGAGAGGGTAGTCGTTGCTGACTAGTTAGGCAGTAAACTAGTAATATTGCTGCGCAACCCAATATTACTAGTTTACTATATATATATATATATATATATATATATATATATATATATATATATATGTATATATATATATATATATATATATATATATATATATATATATATATATATATATATATAGTGACTTCTAATTCACGACCTTGTATAATTGTAATAAAAATAATAATAATTAATTAACAAAAAAAACCATACAGCATCCACATTGTAACATAAGTATTTCACAAAAAAACAAAGTAAGTTTAAATTATTTTTCTATATAATAAATGTTATATAGTTATAATGTTATAATATTGTAGCCCTGAAGAAGCTGAAAAATTCAGCGAAAGCTTGGTTTATGTTAAAATTGTGAAATAAATAGTCTTTCCTGTGACCTATATTCCCGTTATTCCATTGTTTTTATTATATATATATATATATATATATATATATATACCTATAGATATATATATATATATATATATATATATATATATATATATATATATATATATATATATGTATATATATATATATATATATATATATATATATATATATATATATATATATATATATATATTATAGAAATATTTTCTTGAGATTTATAGATCCGGAATAATCACTATTTTTTATATTTTGTTTTTATTTACATTTCGGTCATTCTTGCGACCTTCTTCAGAATTCTGAATATTCGCCAAATATATTTTATCGAAAACAGAACTTTTTCAATTAAAAAACAACACTTTTTTGAAAGTAATTTACTACAGAGTAACATAGCAAATACAAGGCAATGTGACCACCACGACCAAACACAGAAAAGGTTCGTTTAGGTTAGTTTAGGATCTTTTTGTCATTTTTCATTGACATTTTATTCATTCATTCATTCATTCATTCATAATTTAAATTTAGAAAAACTATGTTTTGTAAAAATACATTTCCGGAAAATATATTTTTAAAAGTTTCTTTTAAAGAAAAAAACATATTTTTGAAGCTGTTTTTCGAAAAAATTTACTATCAACAACTATAACATCAAAAAAAGATAGTAGTTGAAAAACGAAACAGCTAAAAAAGTTGGTCATCTTAGCTTACACGCGACAGGACAAATTGTTTGATGAATATGGAAGTGCAAAATATTGTAGCAATTTTTTTTTATTTATGCCTTTTGCTCATTGAGGGGATATACGAGTATTTAAGAAAGTACAAATTGTCTAAAACCAATTTTGTTTCAAAGCACTTTTCAAAAATACATTATTTTCAGGGAACATCATTTTCGAAATTAAATTTTTTCGGATAGTATTATTTTTTTCAAGAAACGGCTTTTTGAAAAAGTAATTTACGAGAAAGTAATGTACCAAACCTAACGAAACCTGATCAAACCCAAAAAAGGTTCGTTTGGGCTTGTTCAGGATCTTTTTTCGTCGTTTTCTCAATAACATTTTCCAAGCTACTAGAGTTCATAATTTAATTTTCCAAATATTGCATTCAAAAAATGTATTTTCGAAAAATGCACCTGTTCTAAAAGTTGTATGTTTGGAGACATTTTTGAAAAAATGTATCTTCGAAATACGGGTTTTTGGAGAAAATATTTTCAAAATATTTCATAAATCCATTTTCTAAAAAGCATCTTTGAAAAAGCGGTCAGGACATTTTTGAAAAAATGTAGGTTCGAAATATATTTTCGAGAAAATATTTTTGAAAATTTTCGTTAATCCATTTTACTTTCTTTTACTTTTTAATAAATTTATTTTCCAATGGGATGTTTTTTGAAAAAAAAATTATTGGGTTATTTGTTTAGCTTAGAAGCCAAAATTATCCGGCGCTAATTTTGATAAGATCGCAGTGAGATGTGTAATGAATGTTTTCAGAAACAGTCTAAGTGCATGTAAATCAAAAATGCCAAAAAAAGGCTTGCACTTTTTATATTAGGTACATATTAGTATTGACCTATCATTCATATTTTTTTGGTATAATTCCTCTTCCGCCAAAATTTGCCACGCTCTTTTCCGCACAGAAGAAGAATTTTACTTCTACTTACCCTTCATAAATAGAAATTCAAAGTTCGGTAAAAATTAAAAAAAAAAAAACAATATTGAGAATTTACAAAATTAACTCACGTAAAGAGTTGAGTTGAATGCGAGAGGCTTGCGCATGCGTGCCAAAAAAAATGCCCTATCTCCAATGCCGGAGAGAGGGGGGGTTTAATAAGGGCGCCACTGTCCTTAATGCCGGGTTAAAAACAGAAACCCTCCAAGATGGTATTGGGACCTCGCTTTCAGCTCACTCACTCACATATAGCTACCATATTATCCAGAAAAAAAACTAAAAATTCCAAGAAACTGCGCTGTCTGGTGAGGCAAATAAAACACTACCTTAAAAAAAAACAAATTTACAAATTTATTTACCCCTTAAAGGGAAATAGCTGGTCGCGTGACCACAATTACAATTACAATTTATCTACAAAAAAAAAGAGGTCCAATCAAGATAATAAATAAAGACTTTTGGCCCTAGTCTATGGTAAAAAAAAAAAAATTAATAGTGAATGCAGATAAAAAAAACGATAAAGAAAATTAGGTCCAAAATTAATTAATCACCGCCTTCTAACCAAGTAATCACTCTTAAATTACCATGTGACACACCGACCCCCATCTCGTCTCGCGCCGAGATGGGTGTCTGCGTGAGACTGATAAACGCAAAAAGGTAAGCTACAGTAAATGACCATAAACGTTACTATAAGTTACTATACTATAAACCAAGTGACGATAAGGTAAAGATAATCAGGTAATGACAGATGAAAGATAACGAGGCGTAAGGCGGTGTTGGCAAGTGAAAGTAGTAAGACAGCTGAGGGCTTACCTACTACAAACAAGAGAAGCAAGGTAGCTGAAGGCTTACCTTGCCAGGGCTTTCAGGGGACTCCTACCCCACCTAGTTAACCCAGTGCAGCACTATTCTAAGCGATAGTGTCCAAATCCATCAAGGTTCGCACCCATAGGGATTCAGACACCATCACGCCCATACTGCAGGGCATAGACGGCACTCAGAGGACTCCTACCTCAACTAGTTAACCCAGTGCAGCACTATTCTAAGCGATAGTGTCCAAATCCATCAAGGTTCGCACCCATAGGGATTCAGACACCATCACGCCCATACTGCAGGGCCATACTTCTGGCCTTAGACATTTCCATACTTCAGGTCGTCAGGCCCCGCAGCTCTTCTGTGTTCATTTTGTTTCTCCGATATTCTTTACCTCTTCTCGCTTGCAGCTGATGTTATGTTAAGATTTGAGACTTTTATAGGCGAAGGCTGGCCATGAATTCTCTTCATTTAGTACTTTTTCGAATTATTTCTTCTTGATTTTACCTTCATCCGTTAACCTATATGTAACCAAATTCAGCAAAAAAAAATATGTACAATTATTGTAAATTGATAATGTAAAATGATTTGTCGTGTTTCTTTTTTAGATTCTAAATGATCGGTTAGGCCACGTTATGAGAGAGCACAAGAGAAGAGCAAAACAAATAAAAATAATCCGCAAGAAAATTGAGCATATCAAAGATTTACGACGAGGTTTATCACGAAGATCGTTGATAAAAATGCACATTAGCACAGCGCATGCCACCATCCAGAAAGGCAGATCTTCCAAAGTTTATAAAGGAAGACCCTCCTTAATGATGCCCATTATTGAAGAAAATGCATTTGATAGTTTAAGAACAATTAAGCCAAAACTCACTTATAATAGAAGTCAAAGAAAATGCTTTAATATTAAACATAATATAAGAAAGGAAGGTTAAATGTCATATATGTAAATCATAGGTACATCCGTAGTCAAAAATTTCCTATTTCTTCTATCTCCAAAGGTCATTTGGTATGACGCCTTAGGTCCATTTGCAGCTTAGTTTATTCTGGTGGTTGATATTTATATTTGTGTACAGCTCTGTTTTTAGTTTATAATAAAATTTTAAAAGAAAACTGTTGTGACTTAAAGACACGGAAATCATGGAAAGTTAATAGAAAAGGATCTTTATCCTTTAGACTTTGGACTTTAATCGGGTTTGCTTATAACGATTTTTATCAGTCCAGAGGTGTATTTATCCCCCTTCCCGTAGCACTTGCAAGGGCGTATTTAGCTTTCTGTCGTGGGAGGGGTAAATTCTGAGATGAATAAGATTTTTGAATCATAGTTTTTCGGCATATTTACTATTTTGATTATTTTAGGTTTTATATTAATCAATTTAATTTTTGCAAATATTTTGATTTCATGTACTTACTTAAAATGAACGTATTTTTAAGTACATCGTACCGGGAGTTAAAAAATCGTATACATATGATTTAAATCGTACGCTTGGCAACACTGGCTTGTATAGCTTCGAAAGAGCTTTACCAGCCCTTTTGTGGCTTGGAAAGCCCTTTCCGTATTTCAAGCCACCACCACAGAGCTTTGAAAGCCATCAAAAGGAATTAAAGCTCTTCTTTCTTTCACAATTCCAAAGCGCTTTTATAAAGGAATTGAAGCCCCAAGTCACAAGCTCTCGTTTTAAAAATGGCTTCAAGCCATGGAATTGAAATCTTTAAGAGGGATTGAAGCCCTTTTTCAAGTCACAAGCCCTCAAGCCCTGCCCAGCTCTGGTTCCAACACAAAAATTTTACACGAACATTGACAAAATACTCTTTCTAATAATCAGTGTGTTACAAATTATTATATTTGCATAAATTTACCAAAATTTCAAAAACTAAATGGTTTAAGGACTATGTTGATATTCGTGGTGGTGCAGAATTAAAACCAATAAAAATGATTTAATATTAACAATGCTACGGCAAAAGTTGACAGATTTTGCAATAGTTTTTATAGAAACTACTTTAGAGTTTGTCATTAATACCTTTGGTTAAGTTACTTAATTTTGTTCAATAACAGCTTTTCGTTAACTTATTGTCATATTTTACCATTTTTCGTATTTCCTCCAAATTCTTCACTTTATCATATGTATTATTTATTTAATATTTCGGACAGTTGCATATCGTTGGCCTCGCAATTATTTTATGAACCCTGACTAGTTTGTACTGTTTGTAGGTATAAACTGTCCTTAAGAGATTCATAATATATATATATATATATATATATATATATATATATATATATATATATATATATATATATATATATATATATATATAGCGAACCAGCGAAATGCAAAGGAAGCGCGGTTGCGTCTCGACAGAGCGCGGTACAGTCGCGTTGCGACAGGAGGCGGTACTATGGTGTCGCGCTAGCAGTACCGGTAGCGCCAGCTCTTTACGCCGAACAAATTACCCCGTCGAAAGCTGCCTCTACGTCAGTATCCCTAGTTGCCACGTAAGGGTATTGTGATTGTACCTGTTCAAAATATGTGTTTTGCTAAACCGCATCAATCCCTAGTTGACAATATTTAAATCTAGAGTAAAAGCACATTAATATTTAATGTAGCAGGTTCATTTATTTAACTTTAGGAAAAAGGCAAAAGTACAAAAATAAATTAAATAAATAACGCTTACAAAATACATCACAAAAATGGAATGTCGAAGTCAACTCACTGAAAACTACATTGATCAACGAAACTTAACCTAAAATATTGGTGAACTGATATGTATATGCCGGTAGTGAAAATCCACGTAAGACTTTTTGTGGTCCATATTCTTATGAATGACGTGCACAACATTAAACTATGGTAACAAACAAGCTGCTGACTATACAGTATGTGCCCACTGCAGTGGCGGCCAGTGAAATTTTAAAGTTATATATCTCTGTTGCTACTTACGGGCCAAGTTCAGGAGTTTAAATATTGAGCCTACTAGGAATATTTTGGTCAAGAAAAAAATACGTTGCAATTTGCGAAAAGAAGTTGAATTTTTTGCTTTGACCCCCCTGAGAAAAAAAATAAACAGGCTTAAGTATTTTATTTATTATTTTTTCTAAACAAATTTTACATTATTTTGTCCAAATTTTTTAAATTTTAAGAGAAAAAAATGTGTTATAATAGTAGAAAGTTATAGTCACTTGAATTTTTTTAATGATTATATTTTAGGTTTAAAAAAACTTAACTGTAACTTTCTACTAACACAATTTTTTTTGTCTTAAAATTTATAAATTCTCGAAAAAATGATGTAAAAGTTGTTTTTAAAAATAATAAATAAAATACCTTAGCTTATTCATTTTCCCCAGGGGGGTCAAAGCAAAAATTAATATTTTTTTCGCAAATTACAAAGTATTTTTTTCTTTACCAAAACATTCCTAGTAGGCTCACTATCAAAAACCCTGAACTTGGCATGGGTACCCCCCCCCCCCCCCCAAAGATTTTACCTCCAAAATTTCTCAATTTCATCCGAGGACATACTGTATAATCAACTTATTTATTATTCTTATTAAGTCAAAATAAAAATTACTTTCATAGCACGTATTAAGAACGTCGGCATGAAATAGTGCAAGCTTAGACTACGAGCAAAAGATGTGTGCTCGAACGTAAATAGTAGAATGGTAAAAAATATAAGGTCAAGTAAGATCACAAAGTTTCGGCAAATCTTTTAACAATATATTTTCGAAAAAACATCCTTTGGTGGGTTTGTCGATTTGAACCCCAACTAAAATATATTCCTTGTAGAATTTCAAGTCTTTAATCTTTAAAAATACTTAAAGACAACATCTACGATTGGGGACACAAACCTTCTTCTAATGCACAAACGTACGCAAAAAATACGAACAGAAACAATTTCAAACATCAAATTTGAAGTATTCTGTTCTGCACATTTAATCTACATGCCTAAGAAAGATGAAACAGGTGTAGTAAATTGCAATAATTATGAATAATAATTAATTAAAGGGGCGGATCCACGGGGAAGGAGGACATCGGGAAATTTCCACACCCCCCAAATCCCGAGAATATTGATAAAAAATATTGGAAAGTATAATAAAGAAAAAAAAATTCATGAACATTATATCCTTTTTAATTTTTTTTACATTTCTCCCCTAAAATTACTCTCTGGATCCGCCCCTGTTAATTAAAATAAACAGTGTTGTTGTTCTGAATCCTACTATTATGGCACTAGCAACAAAAAAGCAAGTTAAATGATAATAACTGTAACTCAATTCATATCGAATGTCGCAAATGTACAAGATTTATGTCACCATGATTAAAACAAATAATAATATCCTCAATAAAATTTTCTTAACCATGCCCTTGGTGAAAAATCGACACACCTCCATGTTAAGTAGTTTATTCTTATATTTATTCGTATAATATTTTTAAATAAAAATACACCTAAATTCTAACAACCAATTTTTGAAATCCTATTCAATCTTCAAAAATATAATTTATTTGAAGTAGGCATCCTACGACATATACATAAATACAATAAATTAGTAGGTATTAATAATCCTAAAACTAATTTACCATCTAGCCAATGAGATCTGATAATTTCGCTTATTTTTAGTTTTATCTTGGGTACTTGCCCTAACTTCGGACTTATGGACACCCTCGTATAAAAACTTTTTAAAGTTACATAAATAAATAATAATTTACATAATTATGGCACAGATTATAAATACCTATTTCTTTTCTCATATTTTGGAAGCTTATAAACTTCTTCGAGTCTATTGAATATACATACATATGAAGTATCTTTTTTATAAAGTATACGGTATTTCATTTCATTCAAGAAAAAAAAACTGAAAGTTTGCAAATATTTTTAAGGCATTTTAGGTGCAAACTGACTTTAGTTGTATACTAGCGTACATAGTAGTGCGCTAACCCAATCAAACATAGATAGTGAAATATACCATTTATGACATTACTGTTACACCAGAGATAAAATAATATGTGCAAATCCAATTTCTTTGTCTCATAGTGTGAGTTTTAGGGCTGTCTAAAAAATCCTAGTCACTCGTCAAAATATGAGAAATAACATTACATTCAACAAAATTTTACATACTATCATTTGCTATACCACTATCTCCATCAGTATCACTATGAGAACTAAGGCCCTCTTGTATACTTTTCCTAACAATATCTACAATCCCTTCCTTAAAAATTTTATTATCCCTAACCAGAGGAGGTGAATCGCTGGAAGGCCTTTTTACGCCATTTTGGAGAGTTTTGCTGTACATCGGATGCCCGTCAAAGTTCTTCGTATCTTCTTCTCCAGGTTGTTTGAATTTTTGAAAAATTTCGTTAAACATTGGAACCATCGAGAGTAGCTGAGAACCAACTGCTCTTTCGAATTCAAGTTTTTGTTTTTCGACTTCGAGTCGCTCCCTTTCAATTTCAAGATTTTCTTTTTGAACGTCTAATATTTCTTTAAGTATATTTGATACTTCTGAAAAAAAAAGTTTTATTAACTTGGTTGAAGACTGTAAGAATTTAACATTTTGAACAAAGTTCATGATCATAATAAGTCAGTCATGCTTAACTACTGCTGATTTTTTTTTAATATTTTTTTTATTAATATTTATTAACTATATTAATTATTATTACCTTATCATATATCATTTAGTTAGATATAATTTATCTTAATTTTTTTTATTATTATTGTTAAACTGCTTAAAATTTGGATGTGCCGGTAAGGCACATCCAAATTTTATTTATTATAGGAAGAAATTTGTTTGGTGATTTTGACATCCCATGTCTAAAGAGTGGCAACATATTTCGCACTGGATTGCAAGCGCGATTACTATTTCGTCTCGCCTGCCTCCACCCCCTACCCACTACCCTTCTACCAACCTACTTGCAGTGCGGCCCTAGGTTAAGGGTTTATGCATGAAAGGAAAGTGTCCGAAAGGGGGGAACGGACTCCTCCACCTCATGGAGGAGAAATTCCGGTATTTGATAGCTACATGCCTATAATATATTATTTCATCGAGCAGTATCTTCGAGCATTGTGAAAATTGTATACATAAAAAAATAATCACAACGTCTGATGACAGTTATGGCTAAATCTCGTGTGCCGGGCAACCACCAGGTTATTGGTACTGTCCTGGAAGCAATCACGGGCTTGCCGACATTTTTACCGTACTGATTTTATTTTGGAGATGTTAAATTTTAAAATAATGTTGAATCGACTGTTTCTTTAAAAAAAGTTATCTCTCTTGGGAACACACCGAGCTGAATTAAAAAAGAATATTAAGAGTAGGTACTTATGGCTTTAATAATAGAAACATATTAAATTATCAGCTCATCGTCCAATTGTTTTTTTCAAAGGGCGTAAAACACAAAAAAAAACATTTTTCCTCCGATCTTTCAAATATTTTGACATTTCTGGCAAGATTTCTTGTACAATATTATAATGCTAGTCGTTGCTATGCAGCCAAAAATAACTGTTAGGAAATATTCATTTCCGTACTGTAAGGGAATAATATTTCCTTATAGTTATTAGTGTACTGCAAAAGTTCTTAAAAACACGATCTTTAGATTTCACCTTTGAACACAGGTATAGAATGTACGCCATTACGCTTTCCGAGAAAGGAGTAATATTTTCCATAAAGCGATTGTATGAGGTATTCATAATTTTTTCTTGATTTTTTTTCTAAGTACTTAAATCTAATGTGACAGTATTTACTGCTTCTACCAGTTCTGAAGGAGTTCCAGGAATGGAAAATTCATCGTCACTCATCATTTTGCACTTTTTTTTAGATTCTAAATACAGAGGGTTCGAAAAGTCTTAGTATGGGCAAATGTCTTTGCCATTAGTAAAGATGGAGGCACCAAATTTTAGGTGTATTTTATTGGTAATAAAGAAATCCACTTTTTTATGTAATTTAACTTTGTTAACACCCTTGACGGGTGACGCTAGGGAGTTGAGGTCAAAAATTATAAATGCAGCCCTATGCCGTGTGCTACCTCACTTTAAAGGTCATCAGAAAATAAACATTTTGCCGCCAACCCGAGGTCCGTATTTTAATTCGTTTTTAAATAGCAAGCCTTGAAAAATTAAAAATTGCGAAAAAGGTAAAAATTTAAATACCTTTACTTTTCTTATTACTTTAAAAGTTGTTCAGAATGACCACCATGAACTTGTTGGCAGTAATAAAGTCGATTTTCAAACTCACTTCCCACAGTTTCGAGGATGGCAGGTGCTACTTCTTCGCAGAGTTCCAAAATCGACTTTATTACTGCCAAGAAGTTCATGGTGGTCATTTTGAACAACTCTTAAAGTAGTAAGCGAAATAAAGCTACTTAAATTTTTAATTTTTTTTCGATTTTTAATTTTTATAGGCTTGCCATTTAAGAACGAATTAAGGTACGGACCTTGGGTTTGCGGTAAAATGTTTCTTTTTTGAAGACCTTTAAAATGAGGTACCACACGGCATTTAAAATTTTTGATCTAAACTCCCTAGCGTCGCGCCTCAAAGAGATTGAAAAAGTTAAATTGCATAAAAAAGTAGGTTTAATAACCAATAAGATTCGCCTAAAATTTGGTGTCTGTATCTTTACTAATAGCAAAGATATTTTCCCATACTAAGACTTTTCGGACACCGTGTATATACCAGTTTAAATTTACACGCGTCAAGTTTGACAATACCACACTGATACGTTTGCATAGTTACACAATCAATTTTTATTAGGATTTTTCATGCATCAGTTATTTGTGAATAAATTTAGTTATGCCTTTTTCAAAATTAAACAAAGCTTTAATATTTTCTTTCGATTTTTGAACAATCGACGAAAAAATAGAATGTGTATCTCGTAGGAAAAGCCACATTCCCGGCCTCTGTGCCCTTTTCACAGTCGCCCGGGAATGCTAGGTTTTTCCTACTAGATACACGATGTACTATTCTGTCCACCCCAGTAGGTATACCAATGTCTGTGAAGTTGGGTTTGCTTGGGTGCAAAATTTATTAAAAATTAATGGAGTTCCCAGTTTCCTATGAAGAGTTCTAGAGTTATTTTTACTTTTTACTAATAGTTCCGTTAAAATAAAAGTAAAAACAATATTTTAAAAATGGGCGGCTGTCTTTATGCAGAACTGTAGAACAGAACTAACTTGAACTTATGAGTTTTGAACCATAACTCTTGGTAAAAAATATTTCCTGGGGGCTAACTTTACACTTTTTTAACAGTCAAAAATTTATGTCCTAAACAACAAAATACCATCATAATTCTACAGAATTGCAGAACTATTGCAGCACTAACGGGAACTGATGAGTTTTAAACCAGAACTCTTGTTACCATAGGCGTTTCTAGGTGGGGGCTTGGGGGGCTAAGCCCCCCCAAATCTCGAATTAGCCCCCCCAAATCCAACTGAGTGGTCTAGCCGCCTATATATAAACCAGGGACTTAAGCGCCCCCAAATATGTAAACCGGGGGCTTAAGCCCCCCCAAAAATAGAGGTCTAGAACCGCCTATGCTAGTTACTATAAACGTGCTTGATTATTGCAACAGTACCTAAATACGTTACAAGTTTACGTGTGGTTAGAATTGACTAGATAGGTACAGTAACAAACGTTTTACTGTTCTGGTTTAAAACTCCTGAGATCCCGTTAGTGCTGCAATAGTTGTACAGTTCTGTAGAATTGGAATGGTATTTTGTTGTTTATATAACTTATTTTTTGATTATTAAAAAGGTGTGAAGTTGGCCCCAATGAAATATTTTTTAACAAGAGTTCTGGTTTAAAACTCATGAGTTTCCGATAGTGCTGCAATAGGTCTACAGTTCTGTACAATTAGAATGGTATTTTGTTGTTTACAAATTTTTGACTGTTAAAAAAGTTTGAAGTATTTTTCAACGAGTTCTGGTTTCAAAACTCACAAGTTTCCGTTAGTGCTGCGATAGTTATACCGTTCTGCATAAAGATAATACCATTTTGTTGTTGAATTTTTTACTTCCCAAAATGCACAAAACATGTATTTAATACAATTTTTTGGTGGGAGCTCTGACCTCGAAAATCATAGACAACTGTATAACGCCTTTAGAACTATTAAGCACTGTTGCCAAACTTTTGTTTTGCAATAATGGGGGGCTGCGTGAAGTTAGCCCCTATTTTTAAAATATTTTTACTTTCATTTTAACGGAACTATTAATAAAAAGTAAAAAGAACTCTAGAACACGTCATAGGAAACTCGGAACTCCATTAATTTTTAATAAATTTTGCATTTGGCGGGCCAAGTTCACAGACATGTATACTAGCCTATATTTCTGTGTTTTTAAAAACTAAAAATCCTATAGGTATGTACATAAAAATATGCAGATACTCATCGGGAGCTTTATTAAATCCAATAATGGCTTATAAAGCCTGTAAGATATAAACCTCAAATTTTCATAATTGTCATTTTGTCCAAAAGAGTAGAAAATCTAAATTTAAAAGCATCCTAAATGGCAACATTGCCAATTGGCTAGTAACAAGAAACGAACGAACTCTGAGTTTTATTCTCTGAGTACAAATTATCTGTTTTCTGCAATTCTTTTCATCCAACCTCAAACCTATATACTAAGAGATAGTAACGTCAAGGCCTACACCTTTTTTTCCTGAAAATTTCAAATCCCTTTGTGGTATAAATCCGGCCTCAGCCACTAATATCAGAGTCTGGCTGACGAGCCCCGTTGCGCGCCGGCTGGGTGGTCCAAAAAGTTGCAAATAAACGTGAAATTATTTTATTGAGTCAATCGAAATGTCAGTATTACGAAAAATTGGTGCGTACCTTAATAAAATTGACGTTTCTAACAATCCGGAAGAGTCAAATATCATACAGGGGAGGGATAAAAATTTGAAAAGGACTTGAGAGTAAAGTGCCGTAAACAAGTTTTCCTAGTAATATTTTGGTATATTTTTCAAAATAAGGGCATTTTACTCTTAAGCGATTTAGCAAATTTTTGTTTGTCCCTTATACGCTATTTGACTTTCCACAATTCTGATAACGGTTAATTTTGTTATTAGGTATGCACCAACTTTTTGTAATACTTACATTTAGATAAGATCACTAAAAAAATAGTTTCACATTTGTTTAAAAATTCTTGGACCACCTTTTTTACACCGGTTTTACACACAAAAGAACTAAAATTTTTCATGAAAAAGTTTTTCAGGTTTTAGGGTCGCTATCTCTTAGTCTACTATCCCTAGATCCTCAAGTTATAAAGTAACAATAATTGCTTATGATATCCTATACTAACCGGCATTAAAAGCAATCGCATTGGTTCCATTGTTTACAGGTATTGCTTTCTGCAGCAATCCTGTTGTTCCATTTTGCCCAGCGTGAACCCCGTTGCCCAAAATTAGTAATGGAAAGGGTAGGGATTGGTTATTAGTCTTATTAATTGGGTTGGAAGGAACGGTAGTTGTCTGAATTTTTGTGGGAATAGTAGTAAGGTTTGAAGGCATCTTTGGTTGTATGTTAGTTTGTATACTTTGTACCGTTTTTGCTATATTCGTTGGAAATCTTGGAGTAAGAGTTACCGTATGTTGCGGAACTTGTGGAGGAGTACTATGTAAATTTTGAGCTATTTGAATTCTAGGATACATAACAGATGGTGTAGGGGCAAGGGGCTTTGGAGCTATCTTTACGGGAGTGTTTGGTTTCTCTTCCTCTTCAATTATTAAAGGAGTAATAGTGGCTGGCATAGAAGAGATTTCTTCAAATTCATCATCTGATCTGCAAACAAAAATTGGGTTTTATACACACATAAGTCAAAATAACTGTTACTAAATTTCGTCGCCTAATTTCAAATACATACTCGATATGATCCTTCTTGACTGAGTCCTTTTAAGTTATTATCTGCCCAAGATACCTTCAACCGGCAAAAGAATTTTAAAAATGCAACAATTTGTTTGTCAACCAGATGTGGTAAGAAAAGTTTTATTAACGAAAAATAAATAGTTTTTCAAAACAGGTTTACAAACAAATTGGCAACGTTGTTTAAGCCTTCCCTTGCATTATTTAAATTCTTTTGCCGGTTGCAGATATCTTGGGCAGACTACAATATTTTCATAAAATAGGTATCTATATAAGTTTCCTAAATCGTTAGAAGTGGTCACAACAAAAAATTAGGAGAGTCTCTACAAACATGCATTAGTTAGATAAAAGATAAGGCAATACACTTATCCAAGAACGATTCTAAATAAACCCTACTTACGATTCTGAGATATTCTCTTCCATTTTCAACATTCTTACAATTTATAACCAATATATTGAAAACTATAGCATTTCGTTATTTTTCTTTAAATTCCTTTGTCATCTGTTCGACATTTTAAAATTTTTATTGAATAAAATTGACATATACATGACAAAATTGTTTGAATGTATCCTGTAGCAACTTTGAAAAAAAAAATTCAAAGATAACTTTTTTTAGTTAACAATTTTAAATTCGCCAAATTAGTTTATTACCTGAAGATAAGGTAATCTCAAAAAGTGTTTAGTATTTGTTTTATTATTAAGGAATTTTAATTCCCATACTTAAAAAATGGATCAAAAAAAGCATCTCAAAAAGGAATTTAGATCGATATAACTAAAATAATATAATAAATACTATTAAATTTGCATCATGCTTCTATATACGTTTTAACTAAACAAGTGTACACCAACATCTTAACAGTGTTACCACTAAATCGAAAAATATAGGCACTATGCTGCTACAACTGCTGCTTACCCGTTACTGTTTGAGGTGCATGATTCGGCGTCATCGTTTACATCGATGTCCTCAATTTCTTCTTTCACTTCTGCATTACTAACCTCACTAAGTAAATTGTGATTGTACACTAAACTCTGTCTTAAAGCATTTTTCTTGCTTAAAATGTCATCCATAGCTTTATAATGAGGCCAATCTGGGTCAACTGTCCCAATGCCCACACCAGTGGTCATAGACTTTTTAATTCTATGGTAAAGACACTTTAGGTTTCGAATTCTGGTTTTAATTTCATCCGGAGTTCGGTAAAATCCGTGTTTTTGCATATTGGCAGCAATAAGCCGCATTACCGGGGCCTTCCGGTGAGTGAGGTAGAGCTTGTTTTGGACGGTGGGACTTCCCCATAACTGAATCAATAACTTGGTTTCATCTTCTCGAAAATTAGATGTTCGTTTTTTGGGTGCATTTTTGAAATCCATTTCCTGGAATAATTTTTGTTGATTTGAAAATTTGTGATTTAAATAAACAAGATCAGTGTTTTGTTTTTGTCGTGCTTTATAGTTTTATTGAAAAGAAATTTTAAGGTTATTTAGCAAAATAAAATTTAATGTTGTTGGCAATCCTGAGGTCTATCAGAATAAAATGTGTTTAATTAAGGTATAATGCAAGATGGAAATATACAGGATGTATATGCATAATATGGATGTAAATAAATGGGACATATTTTAGAAGCTTCTTTCTTGGTTGTCTGATTGCAAGTACAGTTTCACTTCCCTAAATTTCAATATTAAATATTTAATTGTACATTAACTTTACAAATTGTCGGCCGAATTGCTCATTTTTTATTCAAACCGCTCATACAAGGGTCCTGGGGTATTCTAGTTTCTAATGTTGACAAAGTAGATCCAAAATAATGTGTACAAATGTAAAAAGTACGTAAAAAAAGTTACACGTTTTTTCTATTATCGAAAATAGAGAAAATAGATGCAGTTGCATCAATGATATCAGACCTGTAGCTAGCGGAGGGTCCGGGAGTAATGTAAAATTTCATCCAAACATTACAAGATGGTTAAACATTAAGAACTAACAAGCGCATTCTAGAGTGTTATATTACATAAAATTTTTCCACATATGAATCGCCATACATTAAAAGTATGGCCTTATCAAACTGTGTCTCGAGAACGAAAAATTTGCAGCCACTATTGATGCAGCACTTTTTTCTCGTTTTCATTACAAAAATCTCCGTCCAAAATTATGTAGATACAGGGACATTCAAATAAAAGTGAACAGACCTTATAACTTTTTTATTTTTAAAGATGGGAAAAATGTTAAATATGAAAGTTTTGGGGATTTTTATGGATCATTCATATATATTATCAGTAGAATAATTGAGCATCGAATAAAAAATATAGTATAAAACATCGAATTTCTCGCATATTTTAAATTGGATGGTATGATTTTTTATCATATTTTTGGATTCTAGTAGAAGCTCTAGACATATTTTATATAACATACCCTGTGCGGTTTTTCAATCATTTTTGAAATATTTCAAATTAAAAATTATTTCGCATAAATATAGTTTAAACGTAACTATTCAGGTTGCGAACGAAATACCTGCTGCCCTTTTTTAATTTTCTTCGTAGGTAATTCAAAGTTAATGTCAAGGTTGACAATAATACTTTAGTCACCGTGAATTTATAATATAATAATATAATATTTTTATGCAAAATGAGTTATTCTATTAACGAGAGATACAAAATGTTAAAATTATATTTAAAAAATATAACAATAATGTTAGAGCGGCTCAAAGACATACCGAAGAAAGAGGGACAAAGAACTTCATCATTAAACACCATAATAAAAACAAACCATAAGACGAGAAGAAAGAGGAATCCAGGGCAATGGAAAAAGAAGAAGAGAAGGAAATGAAGAAAGGGACCTAGCGATTTTATTATATTTATAAGAGAATCCTAAAAAAAATCAATTCCCGATTGTATGCGGTACCTCAGATATGAAGGAAGAGATAAAATGTTGACTTATGGAACAGTTTAAAGAACGTTAAAGTATTTTAAGTATAGGCCATATAAAATTATGCCAGTTCAAAAGCTTAGTGCCGATCAAAAAGAAAGGAGACATACTTTTGTCACAAATATGAACGAAAGAATGCGGCAAGATCCTAATTTATTTCATACTATAGTTTGTACAGACGAAGCAACTTTCTCAACTGCGGGAATGTTTAATAGACGAAATGTTCATGTTTGGTCGGATGAAAATCCCTTTACCGTCGAAGATATTGCTTTTCATGGGCGCAATTCTATCAACGTTTGGTATGGGATATTACAAAATAAAATTCTAGCACCATTGATTTTTCGGGGAGCCATTAACTGGCCAGCGCTACCTTAATTTTTTAGAAAATGAAATCGAAGATATTCTCTCTATTTATGCGAAATAATTTTTAATTTGAAATATTTCAAAAATGATTGAAAAACCGCATAGGATATGTTATACAAAATAAGTCTAGAACTTCTCCCAGAATGCAAAAATATGATAAAAATCATACCATCCAATTTAAAATAAACGAGAAAATCGATGTTTTATACTATATTCTTTTAATCCGATGCTCAATTGTTTTGGTGATAAGATATATGAATGACCCATAAAAATCTACAAAACTTTCATATTTAACATTTTTTTCCCATCTTTGAAAATAAAAAAAAAATATAAGGCCTGGTCACTTTTATTTGGATATCCCTGTACAATTAATCATCATCTTTTACATATCTGATCGGGTTTGCTCTCCGTTCTTTTGAAATATTCTACTAAACAACCTTTTTAGACGATTATCAGATAATGTATACCTACTTAGGAATTATTGTAAATTTTCGAAGTAAAACTCACCCATTTCTATTTTGCTATTTTACGCAAAACGATGACATTAAGAATAAAAATTTATAATAGAATCAATAAACAACTTTGTGGTTAAAGCAATCACCACACATGTTCAACAACGGTGTACCTACTATTTACTTACATCTACTATTTACCTTAATTCAAAAACGATACACAAAAACCATTGAATTTAATACAAATTTTTAAAGTAATGGATGCTAATCTTTTCATGCATTGGTTGGTTTTTCTTGTCCATAAGAAATAAAAACAATTAAATTTACATTTTGAGTAGGAATGATCAGGGCATGGGAAATATAAATACAAAAAGCCTTTTTCACACGTACCTACACCTATAAGTTCAAGAGATAGCAGAACAATTTTATTTCCTATTTATTTATTTTATTCATTTAATTAAAATTAAAAATTCTGCAAACGCCAATTTCCCTTTTTCGCGAAAAGTCCTGAAAACAAAAGTATTGAATGTATTGAAAATATATAAACCAAAATAACTAATCTAAAAAATATTTTCTAGCAAATAACATTTGTTTACCCTTCATGTTATTAGATAAGAAGTGAATTTCGTTCTGCCAACAACAACTTTTTTTCACAAAACTCATTTTCTTAGGTTATATCAAAAATTGACAGAATTTAGATATTTATGGAGAATCAAAAGTTCGCCTGAACACTTATGCTAAAAAATAAAGAACATTTATTTTTGGACAAGATTTGAATTACAGCAAAATTTAATTTTTTGTAAATTATCCACTTTGTATCTATTAAAGTAAAGGTGCCTTTGCTTAAATCAGTGCTGGTGGCCTTAGCTATGTATATCATTAAATTTGGAATGGTATTCCAAATTTAATGGCTATATGCAACATATTTCTTTTTACGAAATAAATTGTTATTGATTCAAAGCCATTATAAATATAAATTCTTTTGTGAGGATGATCACTCTGTGTATCTATTTTAGGGGAGTGTATCTGTTTCGACAAATGGTTAAATATTCGAAAACGTAAAATTTTGCAAAAAGTCCGGGATGGCGATTCTAACAAAGGAGGTATAAAAGTAAAAATAAATAGGGATATTTTCTAAATCCCTGCACGAAGTTCAAACATTGACTGAAAATATCAATAATAATAAAGTCCAAGTAAGCCAGCCGCACAGATTTATTGTTAAACAATCCCATGCGCAAATTGGTTTACTTAAATGTGGCTAATTAATTTTTTTTTTGCCTTTAGTTCTCTGAGAACAAAACTGCAAACAAAGCGGTTCTCTCAATTGGAATGTTCCTTATTAAAGGAGCAAACTGAACAAAGGTCTTACAACGCCAGTAAAAGGTAATATAAAAAGATCAGGTAGATGGGTTCCCAGATATTGGGTGAATCGAAAAGTTTAATAGTGTTAGGTACTTAAGTACAGTTAGGTATCGGTTAGGTAGAAGGAGTAGGTAGTTTTGTGCGAATTGTGCTTTGGGTATTTACACCTCATACTGGTAGGTAGGAAATTCTTGTTTTCCCGAGAAATAGACAGGGTCGGCTTAGGATCTACAAATATCGATATGCAAATTCTCTTGACAAGTAATATACTGATTTTTTAACGACAGATCCAAACAGAGTGAACTAGGAAGTGTCTTGGTATGTGCTTTAGTTTCAATCATTCTGTTCATTGTGTCAGAAAAGTTTCTAGCTGTGTCATTAACTTAGCCCCCCTGCTTTCGAGATTAAGATGGCGGTGCATGACTAAATTTTGTTGAAAGTAATTTTGATGCAGTATCAACCGGTGTTTTTGGCGATATACAACCAGCTATGGAAATATCATAATTCATATCGTTTCCTACAGTGAAATCATAACCTTCTCGATGGGCTTCGCTCAGGGGCGCGCCAACGAAATTTGCCGCCCGGGTGCAAGATCATATTTACCGCCCCTATGTATGTATGTCGACAATAAAACACAATAAAATTTTATATGTATTTAAATATGTCATATTTTTAAATCCATTTGAAAATTATTATTTGACTGCAAAAAATTAAAAAAAAAACACATTTTACATAAATGTATTTTATTAAATAATACTATACACGCATAAAAATAATGTCTTAACGTAAAGCCATTGGTTTCTCTTCAAGAGCATATTGACTTTCATATGTGGCAAAGAAATAGGGTCTCAAAGAGAAAAAAAAGTGTTTTCGTATTTGTGCCCTTGGAACAAAAGAAAACATCCCGTATTAAAATAGTTCTTATTATAGTTTGAGTTTGTATGTAAATAGGTTTTAAATTAAATAATAATTTTTTCAGAACAAAAGTGACATATTTCGGACATAGGTTTTGACTGCTCTTATAATAAGAGAACATGAAAGACATACACAATCTCGTATTAAAAATGTTCGCTTTCTTAGAGAAACACTTGTTATCATTGTTTGAAAACATATTTATTCAAAATCTGAAATAAAATATCTTAAACTTAGAGATATTTCACAATAAAGTAGATTTGCATTAAACTAAGAACTAGTTTCTCAAATCAGGTACCTAGAGTTTTTAAAAATAATATCGTTGCGATTTCAGCGAGAGCGAATTATTTTTTTGTTTTGAGCTCCTACTATCTAAGTGAAAGAAATCTGAAATCTTAAACTATAACTTTTGAATGTTGTTAATTCTTAAATATGATGTCGTCCAATTGATAATTACGATATTTTAGTTTAAGGAAATGGCTCTAAATCGAACACAGAAGTTAAAATATATTTTTTCTCACTTTAAATCTTACTGTTTCCTTAAAATAAAGAAGTTCTCTTTATTTAAAAACTCAAGTGTTCCAAGTAAAGAAATATTTCTGAAAGCAATTATTTCCTTGAAACAAGACTTCATTTTAATGTGTTTGTAAACATTTATATATGACAACACAAATACATCTTGGGGAATCACCAATTTTTTGGAAGTCCGGGGACTCACCGAATCGCCGGGGAAGAACCCAATTTCATGGCATAATCGTGATCGGGAAAGAACCGTGATTTATAGCAGTGATTAATTTATTGTAGGTACTCGTTAGTGATGTGATGCGCGATATTTCACGAACTGTGATTTTTCCACTGATATCAAAACATGATAAACGTGTTTTTATGATTATTATTATTATTACGAAAAAACTAGGCGGCTTTTTGCCGCCCCTGACATTTGCCGCCCGTGTGCGGTGCACTCCTTGCACCCTCGGCTTGGCGCGCCCCTGGCTTCGCTAGACAGAGCCACGTTACGTGTCTAGCGAAGCACATCGATAAGGCTATGAGTAAAAGTATAATTTAGCATCGGTCACTATCACCAACTTCAAAAAGTTTAGCTTAGTACTAGTAGTATTAGGTGAAGGATTGAGAAGTGTAAAGGCATCCACAGACTGCAATACTTTGGTGTAGACACTGACAGCCAGATTCTCCAACGCTAGTCCGGTCTAATTTGACAATCAAAAGTTTTAAACTGACAAGTGTAAGAATAAGACAACTAAGTTTTATTCTATGAACTTATTTCTGAGCTTTTCGCAATTTTATCAGGAAAAGGACAATTTTAATACGCACTTTCAACAATAATAGAACTAAATTCATTACAGCAACTCCTTCCAAGATAAAAATCATTTGGAAATCAAGTAAATCGCTGAAATATCACAATAATTCATAAGTTTTTAATGACAAGGACAGGACAAAAACCTGTCAGAACATAACTGATCAACTATAAGATCTTAATTTAAACCAGTACTAAATCTTAAACTTTCTTAGTGAATCTGGACGTAAATGTATAAATAATGTTTATGTGTGTACCCTAGTGTCAGCGTTTGTGACATGTATTGCCACTCTATAAGCCCCGCGTCATACGCATACATACATAGTCGTCCTAACATTAGTGTCAGATCTTTGTGTCATAGTCTGTGCATGCCTTAATACTTAACTAGAAGAGTAATATCCCTATTTTACTTTTAAGTAATAATATTTGGTCATTAAAAATGCGAAAAACTAATTCTGATCAGCCATTTGAAATTCACCATCTTTCCCGTTAAAAAATCTGTTTTGTTTCGTGATCTCCGAGTCCGGAAACTCTGAGATACCAATTTTGATCAAAATTCTGTCCGTCATTCTTACATTTTGGATACAGCTGTTATATTTAGAATAGATTGAAAAACACTTCGCACAACTTTCAAAGGGTTTTTTGCACATGTTATTAACAATTTCCGAGCTTTTGGCGCACAAAGAACAAAACTATCTATCTGAGTGACGAATAAGTATAAGTATTGCATATAAGTATTTCGCAAGCAAACAGACTGGTCGCGAATTGAAAACTTGTTTCTCATAGCCTTTTAATAAATAACGGATAGGTTCATGCCCCTTAAGTAAAACAAAAACAGTTACATTTTAAAACTATGCGGTTTTACTTTCAAAAAGATTCGAAATGAAGAAGCCGACTCTGTAGGAATACTGAAACATCCGAAGTATAATTATTAAGTGTAAAGGATATCTTACTGTCCCTTAAATACGATTTTACTTTTAAGAGTGTTTCTTGATGTGGGCTTCTTAACCAGAATAACAATTTTATTTAAAATTATCATAATTTACCATCGGCTGACAAGATAATTTCAAATATCAATTTGATACGACACTTATTTCTTAATCTAAATCAGAAAGTCCTATTATAGGAAAATTTGGATTTTTTTTTATTAAAAATTGTAAATTTGGCAACCCATTTAATTTTCAACTACCTAATCATGTGATTTTCTTTATCTGTAAATTAAACAATAAAATATACTCCCAAAATTCTTGGGAGATGGGAGAAATCTCTATTTGTTTCCATTTTCTTTTAGAATAAGACATACTTCAGTCAATCGAATTTTATTCAGCGCAAATAAAATTGTTAATTATTGATGCACTTACTTACCCAAGTGACTTTTCTTAACTTTTAATGCATTTTCAAAAAACATCTTGTAAGAACCCCTAGTTTCGACAAATTAATGAAAAACTTTCTTCAGTTTTGAATTTTCCAGTCAGTTTCTATTACCCTGAAACGAAACCGTTTAAGACCCCGATGTACAGGGTTGTTGATTATATCTGGATCAATATAGATAAGTTTTTTATTGGAAGAGACAGAAAAATCTTTAAATTAGATTATTTACCTCTTTCTCATGATTAAAGAGAATTAAATCAGTTTTCTGCATTTTACATATATTCACCAATTACAAATTTTTATACTGAGTAAACTGAGTAAAACGACTGAGTAAAAAGGATCAATCATTTTAACAGCGACTCAATTCCTCTAGCTTTTGAAATCAAAATTGTATACTTAAACTAGCTTATGTCTAAGAGAAAATGATGCGACATACTTTTAATTAAGCTAAATAGGTAATTATTTTCAATAACTTGTTTTCTTTATAAACCCCCTAAAACACCTATTTTTGAAATAATTACAAATGTAAATTCTTGCATCAGAGCTAAATCAAAGCAAAATTTGAGTAAATAGTAAGCCGTGCAGCGTCAAGTATGCTTGGTTACCATGGGATGTGGCAATTACAAAAAATTATTGTAGATTTGTACAAGAACCAAAAGGGCGTATCCAGCTCACAACGGAAGGGGGACAGCCCCCTGAAATCAACGTCTTTCATATTAGCTTATATGACAATGACGTCACATAGAGATCGTATTCTACTGGTCAAGCCTTTTCATTTAATACCCATATCAAAGGGATTGTGAAGAAATAGGTAATCCGCCATCTTGGGGCGTCCGCCATATTGGATTAAGGACAATCTTAGATATACTGTATTGCATTATTTGTCACCGGACTTATACACGTGTGCAAAATTTCAAAGGTCTAACTTAATACAACTAGTCGAAATTTTAATTGTAATATTTGACCTAAACATACTAATCATAATCAATCATATCATAATCATAATCATATCATATATCGCGGGTGAGCTGGCAATACCTCCTATCTCAAATTTTTACGCAAATGAGTTTTTGGTAGACTCCTATTCTCTACTTAAATACGCATACATTTATAAATACTCCCATATGAAAATAAATCTCTTTAATCAGATAATTCAGCCTTGAAACTTCTCCCACCCGAACGGCGGTTAAAAAATGAAGTGCAAAATCTCCTATCACGCAGTTGTAAACAGCAATTGACAGGTATAACGTCGCGCTCTACAATTTTTTCTGATTGGTTTATTTTAAAGGATTGAAAGGTAAGTTTATCTTTCTTATTTTATTTTAACATAACTGGGAATCTTTTTTTACTAAACAGAATTGTATATTTTAACCGCAAGATAGCCAAAATCGTATTTTTTTTGTATTCGCAGATAGGAGTTTTTACATCTATAAAGAAAGACCTCTGAGTGGTATCTGATAGGTGTAATAGGAAGTATTGCAATAATGAATTCCAGAGGAAAACGGATTTTAGCTATGGTAAATGGGGATGGAAATAAGGAGTCTCATGGGTCTGATCAAACACAAATTTATGATAACCTTAACAATTATAACGACAAGAGTTCAAGCTTATTTGATATTAAGAATATGCCTATTATATTAGGGAATGACTTATTTCCCCAACAAAATAATAAAGAAAATTTGCGTACTGAAAGTACAACGGCATTGAATGAACTATTACTAGATCATCAAAGCATCCAAATAGAAGACCAAACTTGCCATTTTAGTATATTAGACAGTCCTATGCATGGTTTAGACGATATAAATGAATATAATTTGGTTGTTCAAAGTCAGGACAATGTTTTTACCCAATATCAGCTACCAATTGAACTAGATACCGATTTAGAAGTTATCAGTTCTAAAAACCAACCAAATATACCTGTAATAAGTGGTCAACTAGAAAATGGTTCTAGTATCTTAGCGCATGAGGAGGAAAAAGATTCTAACAACAGAAGAGACGGTTCTAACATTATGGTAGTTGAAATTAAACCTGTAACAAATCTAAATGAAGGTAAGCGAAATGTGATATTATTATGGCTTCCTTTAGCAAGCTATCCACAACGAATTTTAAAATATAATTTAAAGTGTTCTTATTAAAAGCTTATCTGGGTGATGCTTTAAATCAGTTAAAAAGAGTTATGGAACAGTGATTTTAAAGTTCTGTAGATTTTATTTTCTTTTAGGTTTGATTTTGCATACAAGCCTGGTGCCCTACGAAATTACAAGTAGTGATGAAACCAGTACTGATTCCGACCCGGAGACAAATGTGGCATTGTGCTACAAGCCCTCATCGCAAGAAGAAATCGGTTCTAATAGCAGTGACCTTGATAAAGCAAAAATACGGCGTAAAAGACCCTCTGGCGAAGCAGTGGAAATATGTGATGTTCAGGAAATTAACAAAGTCAGAAAAAGAAGGAAGGTAGCGGACCCAGGTGAATGGAAACGATTGAAAAGTAAGAAACTGAGAATGGAAGGTAAAGCGTACGTTGGATATAGCAAAAAGAAAAATGAAAAAATTAAACACAATATAAAGAGAGAAGAAAGAAAATTAAAACCTACTTGTAAATCCACAGTATGTAGGAAAAGCCAAAAAAGAAATTGTTCCAAATTTACAGAAGAAATCCGGCAAAACATGTTTGACAAGTTTTGGAAAGAAATGGACTGGAGCCAAAGAAAGGTTTTTGTGTGCTCAAATGTAATTAAAGGAAATACAGCCAGAGGAAAAGAAGAATCTAGAAGACAAGGTACTTATACTTATTTTTTAAATACTGGAGACTATCGGCTACAAGTTTGTAGGCAAATGTTCATAAATACATTAGACATAGGCTATAAGACTATTCAAGATTGGGTTAGTAAAAGTTCGTATGGTATGGCTTTTGAGACACCAAATAATTTAATCAAAGTTAATAAAGAACGATACAGTAATCAGTACAAATTTCTTAGAGAATTCTTTGACCAGTTGCCGAAGTTACCAGCACATTACTGTAGAAGAGATACATTAAAATTGTACTTGGAAGAATCTTTTCATACTTTAAATGATTTGTATAAATTATACATTGACTTCTGCAAAGAAGCCGAGAAGCCACTCAATAGAAAAATATTTAGAAAAGTATTTCATGAAAAAAATCTTGCTTTGTTTAAGCCGAAGAAAGACCAATGTAACGTGTGCTTCTCATACAAGTACAATAACATCGATCAAGAAAAATGGACAGCTCATATTGAAAATAAAAATAAAGCTAGGGAAGAAAAAACGAAAGATAAAGAAATGGCAGAGGATGGAAAATGCATTGTCTTATGTATGGACTTACAGGCGGTAAAGTTATCGCCATACCTACCTGCTGGAAAAATTTATTTTAAGACAAAGTTGTGCTGCCATAACTTTACCATATATAATCTTGCTAACAGAGATGTCACATGTTACTGGTTTTCTGAAGACCAAAATAACCAATTGTGTGCATCCACATTTACGTCATGTATCATTGACTATTTAGAAACCAAATGTATTACAACATCCAAGTTGCCCATAATAATTTATTCAGATGGCTGTGGGTTTCAGAATCGCAATAATGTTTTGGCAAATGCGTTGCTCAACTTTGCTATTAAGAATTCAGTTACAGTTTACCAAAAGTATCTTGAACCGGGTCACACCCAAATGGAATGTGACTCGGTTCACAGCTTAATAGAGCGGAAACTTAGGAATAAAGAGATACATCTACCAAGTGACTATCCCACCGTTTCTAAAGAATGTAGAGTGACCCCAAAGCCTTATGATGTTAAAATATTGGAATATGATTTTTTTAAAAATTACTCTGAATCCAAATATTTACGTTATACCTCTTTAAGACCTGGAAGGAAAACGTTTGATCCTGTTATAACAGATATAAAATGTATCAAATATGAGTGCCTGCCTACTCAAGATATCAAAGTTAAGCTTTCTTATGAAAATCCTTTTATTGATTTGCCAGTTAGACCAAAATGCATGCCTGTTGTCGAAAATTATCCAGCATTGTTAAAGGGTCCATGTAAAATTAAAAAAGAAAAATGGAAACACTTGCAGGAACTTAAATCGGTGTTACCAAAAGATACGCACGCTTTTTACGACAATTTATTATATCAGTAGAAAATGATTCCTTAAAAAAAATAGTGTCAACATTTTTTATTATACACGCTTGAATAAACTGAATTCATAGTTTTCGGAGGAAACTATATGGAGCGTTTGTTAAAACGTTTTATAGACTAGCGATGACTTTATCTGTATTTTTACGCTTTTGTATGTAGTTATTAGATAGTAAAGTGTAACTTTTTTATTTGCTTCTACCAAATATTTTTTCTTTTTGTGTCTGTTGCATTGTTAGTTAAGGTTTCCCCCTGTTATAGAAAACCTTTTCAACATTTAATAAACATTGCCGTTTAATACAAACTCATGTTTTGCTTCTTCATTATTTCCTATCTTAACAAAAACATAAAGCAGGATTATCCTATTCCTCAGAAAACTTAATGCAAATTCTCCTATCTGCATCCAATATGTACTTGGTGGATTTTGATAAAAAAAATTGTTAAACAACAAAAAATTAATATTGTGATTGAATATATTTGCAAAAAAACAGCCTGGTAATTATTATATTATAAAATTAGGCGGTTTTTCCTTCATCCTGAAAAGTGAACAAATTTGAAATAGGAGATATTGCCAGCTCACCCGCGATATATATATATATAAAGTCAAATTTGCGAATGATCTCGCGACACTTTTGACAAATCGTGTCTCAATAATGTCATATCTGTCTAAATCTAGTTTGTGTAACTTTTTGAAGGTTGGCGGCAAATTTAAATATTTTAAACATACAGTATGGACGAGGTTGGCAAAAAGGACAAATGGACCAAATTTTAAATGTACGAAAAAAAGCAATCCCTAATAAAAATGTCTGTTTGCCGAAAAAAAAAACAAAAAAGCGAACAACAGGACAGGTCAGAAATAGCAAAATCATAAATGGAGCTTAAAACGGGGAATTTTTAAGTTACTATATCACGTGATCAATGTCACACACCTTTCTGTCATCTTTCAAAATACGAGCTAATACAAAAATCCTTCTATACATACATACAAGCAAACTGACAGATGAAGCTAAATAAAAGCTTGTAAAATGGTTCAAGTCAATGGTGTCCCAGAAGCCCTGATCTCACACTGATGGACGAGTTTTTCTGAGGATGGTTCAAAGATCGAGTGCATAACCAGAGCACATTTAACACTTTAGCGGAAACTTGTGAAAGAAATAAATTTTATTAAAACACACCAGAAGGGGTCGCTGGGGGATGCAGTCAACCATTTAAAGGCATGATATCGCACTTGCATTGAGCGAAACAGGGGTAACTTTGTACATGGCTTAAAATAAATATTCATTTTACATTTTTATGAATCCATCTGCTTTAGTTTAAAATAAAGAATATTGTAAAATATATCAACCTTTTCCTGGTGAATGTGGCCGATAATAAATAAGCTATAATAATAAACAGTCTTCCTTTGAACGACTAAAGCACCTGGTTAGAGCACCTGTCACATAACCAAACATTGTCGATAAAAACCCTATACAACTTGCAATAACTCATATACGAGGGATATGGAGGATTGCTTGAGTTTTGTTTTATTTTTTAAAATTATACGAAAAAAGTCGAACATCGGTGTAGGTAACTTAACATAAAATAGAGCTCTTACCTTGTAGGATTAGAGAAAAACAGTCAAACATCGGTATAGGTAACTTAACATAAAATAGAGAGGATTTAAAAAACATGCAAACAAATAATATAGCCCTCTGGAAAAACTTAAGGTTAGTTCAAAACTCTCTTATTTGATGTTCAATTGTCTTGTCAGTTACGTTCCCTGGCAGTTCTTGTACAAGTCTACAATCGTTCTCATTTAAATATTTTCTATCTCTTCAAATAAAAAAGTCATCCATTGGTCCAGATATAATCAATAAGCCTGTAAATCAACAGCTGTTTTCCTTGAAACTAATACAGTAATCAGATTATGAAAAATATGTTTTGTACTTAACTACCCTCTGTATCAAACATTACTTAAGTCACGTCAATTTTTAGTATTCCATGCTAAAATTAGCAAAAGGGAACACTGATGGAATCACTTCAGTGTCCGTCCGTTCGTCTGTCACAGGCGATTTCCTCTGAAACCATTCGACGTAAAAATTTGAAATTTAGCACAGAGATAGTGGCCCAATTATAGACGTGAAGTATAAAAAGTTGAATTTTGATTCTGAGGGTTAATTTCAGGGGGTAAATTGGGAAATGAAAAAAAAATGTTTTCAAGGGCATCGGGTAGGATGTCAAATGAAAGCTTATTGAAGCACGAATTCAACAATATATACGATGTATTTTTTTATGAATTTTTTAAAACATTTTTGGGGAAAAACGCCTGAAGATTGCTGAGCCCCAACTTCATAACCAAAAGGATCGCTTAGAAAAATCTGAAAAATTATAAACATTGAGAATTATGTGTAGATTGAGCGAAAATCATCAGAATTGAAAAATTCTAGCGCGATCAATTGTTATAAACAATTTAATTGTTTATTTCCTTATAGCTGCTGAACCATTAGTTTTAGAGAAAAAGCTTTTCGACAAAAAATATTTCTCACCATGTAAGGAAGAACTTTTGCCCTTACACGTTTTTTAAAATTTTTAATTTGGCTCAGTCGAAACGCTCCCCGCTCAGCTCCGCGCATACGCGATGTGATACGGCGTTGGAGCGGTCGGCGGCGGTTAGCGCGGCAGATGGGCGGAGATCAGGCGGCCGAGATTTGCTCAGGTTAAGTGGGGAACTGGTGGCGCGGAACACTAAATTGTGTAAGTAAGTATAGCTTGCACGTCACTGAATTTTTTTATTAAAATTCATTTTTCTCTAAAACCATTGAAAAATTTTGTGCACAAAAATACAATGAAAAACAAAAGAATGTAAAGGACGTTTGGGGTCCTCTATTTTACACGAAAAGTAATAGTATATTGTACAACGAGCATGGAATGACATGCATTTCCTACGAGTATGACGTTTGCAGCACGATGCCGCAGGCGAGTGCTGCAAATCATACGAGTAGGAAATGGTCATTCCATGCGAGTTTTACACTATACTTTTTCTACGAATGTTACTGTTAATAAAATGGGATTAGTAATATTTTTCTTTTTAAGATGTCAAAAAATGTCAATGAAATTATAAAGATTTTGACGCGGCACCGGTCAACGCCACCTTTGTAAAAAATACCCGTGCACAATGGGAACTTTGTAGTTCAATCACCATGGTGATTGAAGCACAATGAAAATGTGTAAAACACAATGCACCATGTTCCGAAATTACTATTGAACATACAATAAAGGTTTTTATTAACATTCGTAGAAAAACATATTTTCGTCCGTTATAAAATATCTAGATATGCCAAGTTAACCCGAAAAATAAACGAAATATCTAAAAACTTGTAATATGGAAAATATTAAAAGAGGCAACTTCTTATGAAAGCAAAATTGTACCAAGGTACAAAATAAATTGATCTATACTTATCGATCATTAATAAAAAAAAATTAACCCAAGAAACTTAATATTACCTAAAATATGACTGCATTGTTTCTGGGAGCCCTGTATATTTAACCGAAAGTGTGATCGGTTTATTACTGACAAGATAAACACCGATTTAATAAAAACATGTTCTTCTGTAAATTATTAAAGTTTTTAGGTTTTCATGCCAACGGACACATATTATGTAGATCGACAAAACGTGAAGAACTTAAAAATCGTGAACTCCGATTTTTTCATAATTACAATACTTCTTTTATCGAGGTAGGTAGGTACCTATGCAAAATAAAATATTGAATAGATCCAGCAGATCCAGTAATTTTATTTCGTATTTAAAAATTTTTATTCGTAAAACATTTTTGTTATCTAGAAATACATCGTTTCTAAGTATGCTTCCAACAATATCGATTTAGGTTTTGAATGACGCATAATTTGTTCAATACAGTGCGCGCTTTACAGGTCAAACGCATGCTTATACCGACTGAGAATTGCACAGATAAAAACATAAAATAAAAAAATTAAAAAGTAATGTTTTTCACCTATGTATTCAGTGTTTGTTGTGACTGTTATCATTTTGCTAGCGATACTTTTGGCAAGCAACAACCAACACCTTAGCGGTCAAGTGTTAAATTATATGACCGCCAAAAATCTAAGTCCCCATACTTAAAAAAGACAATCTTCATGCAATCCCGGTTAGTTGCTTACATTAGTCTATTTTTTAGACGAGTACAAACCCATAACCCACTAAAAATGTAATTACTTAGTAATAAATGTACTAATTTGTCTTAATTTGGTATAACTTACCTGACTTAAGTCACTTTGCTGAGTAAACTTATCAGAAATCACAAATTAGCACAAAAAAAGATGTTTTCGGACGTGTTGCGAAATATTTACGGTAATCCAAGAAAAGTCGATACTAAAGTCCGTAGCGTCGAACGTACTCGCGTTACATGCTAAACTAAGGGGTGCTCAACCACCCTACTCAAATGGGATCGATACTTACCCTCAAGCATGCGCAAATTTCCCTTAAGCTTAAGTAGGCCGCCTGCTTATTCCATGTGTCTCTTTCCAAACCCTTCTTGTACGCCCTAACCATCCTTTTCTACTCAAAGCTCAAATCCCGCCAATATCCTGACAACGTGGAATTGTTATTGTGCTGTCTCTTTTCCGCTCGTTGTATGGTAATGTTGATGGCTTCTTTTGTATGGCGTGCATTGTCCAGGGACTGGCTTTGCAAGAGTCAGCTGTTTTAGCCGGTGTGATGCGAACAAGGACGATAAACGTAACGGCCGCGTTGCTCGCACGTTTTTTTAGGGTGAATTTAGCCAGGTGATTGGGCCTTCTATAGTATAAAAACGGACGGAATTGTTTTGGCTAATAGTGTAAGGACTAAGCTGGGAAGTAATCAATTGCTTTTGTAATCGATTACTTTAATTTCTAAGTATATTAATTGTAATTAGAAATCGCGGAGGATTACTTTCTTTAAGAGTACCTAATAAGGAATAGGAACATATTTTTTATTGCTTAAATCGTTTAAGGAAGTCACTACAAACCCAAAAAAATTGCTTAGGATAATTTAGCTACAAAAAATGTTAACTTTTCAGTATAATTTATTACAATTTAAAAAGCAAAGTCCTTAGTGAATAATGACGTCAGATCAGCAAAAATAAGTGTCAATCTATGTACATGTTAACGTACAGTTTAACTTAAAGTCGAACAGGTTTGTTTTTCTCGGAAACAGTCCGAGGGCGACCAAACGAATTTTTTGGGTTGATAGAGGAATAGTGCTACTAGCTTCGGTAAAAAAATCAGTTATACATACAGGATGTTTCGTTTCGGAGGTATTAAATGTCAAAGTCAAAATTTCCTCGATTTCCATTAAAATCGGGTACTTACAGCTCGCAAAAGTGAATTAGATCAATGTAAATTTTCCGACGTTGTAGAGAACTCGGAGCTTCAGAATTCTATTGAAACTGGTGAGGATAGGAAAATGGCAAATAATTCTTTTGATTTTTTTTAGGTCGGAAAATGACATTTGCAGGCTTCTTTTTGGTACCTAATAACTCGAAAATAAAACGCAGGGGTGCAGTTGCCCCCGCCCCTGCAAATTGGTACCTACTCAATAGATCTACATATATTGTAGTGCCGTAGCTAGGCTAAATTTGACTGAAAGCAAGCCAGGATTTTTTCGCCCCTATAATAAGACCTAATTAGCTTATAGACTCTATTTTTGACGTCCCTTGTCACTGGCCCGGCGCCCCTAGGCAAGGGCCAACTCTGCCTACACCTAGCTACGGCGCTGCTAGATTGCACTAAAAAATAAAGATATACTGTATTAAAATTGGTGTGCCCACCAAGGTGAATTTGAAATGATGCTCCTGGTTTTTGGGTAGGTATATATGTATTATTTTTTCTAATTCCAAAGTTTACAGAATATATGTATAAATATATTCTGTTAACTTTGCTAATACCCACATGTAGTTAATCCCCATACGTTGCGATTTTGTCATTGAAAACTTTTTCCATATCGTCAATAAAATATAGAACAAAAAATTGTTTCAGTCTTTAGTGTACATGTGACTAATTATTGTACCTTCTATTCAACCCTTTTATTAGAGTTCTGTTAATTATTGAATGGTGAGCAAGTAAAGCCCTATCTTTCTCCTTATAAAGTTAGGACTTTAATTGTTCACTCTTTAATAATTAACCATAACCAATATGTCCCTCCTGGATGGCAGTTCGACTTCGTTATAGAGTTTTAGTATTTTCTTATGCGATCTCTATTTGTATTTCCTGGGCCAATTATGGATTAATTAAGGCCGGTTATACGGTTATACGCTCCAAATTGAACAATATTGTTCTCGTTGCTGCCATGTCATGGCAGTGAAACTGCTAATTAATCAGAAAATTTAAGCTATGCCACAGAATTTTTCAACCTTACAGAAGCGAAAGATCCGCATTTTGACAGGTCTCGATTTTGAGCGCATGTCCAAAGCGAACATCTTATAACCGGCAAACCAGTCAGAAATCATTAGCTGGCTATATTTAGTTTATTTTTAACTGAAGTGTTTTAAATATTTGTAAAATTAGCTTAAATGTGCTGTTTTCGGAATTTACTATAGTGTTTTTATAAAACATGATTTGACCTATAAATGTATATATAAGAAATCTCTATATATAAACGAAAAAACTGACTGACTGACATATTAACGTACAGCCCACGCCGCTGGGTCTAGAAACTTAATTTTTTTTACAGAAGTTTCTTACATAACGTAGGCAAAATTATAGCAGCTGCTTTATAGAAAACTTCTCTTCGCCTAGCTTAGTTTCGTTTCGCTCCCAGTGGCCTTTAACAGCTAATTTATAAAAAACTTATCTTCGCTTGGTTTAGCTTCGTTTCGCTTCCAGTGGCCGCCCGCCTTTAAGGCCACGCAAGCAAACCGAAGCAAATCCAAATATCAAATAATATCCAAACAAAACACAATAAAATTGCGTCGAAAGACGAAACATTTCTTCAACTTAACAAATGCCGACGAGTCCGGCGACTAATAATGATAAACGATGAACAAGAGCTTGGCGGCAGCACGCATACAATTCTGTATTAATGTGTCGAGTGCTGCGTTGCCAAGTTATTGTCAAATTCTTAATTACTGTAGGTTTTAATGTTTTATAGGCACAGTTACAATTATTACAATTATTGGTAATTCCCTAAACATCTTAAAATAAAATTAGGTAAGCTTATATTAAATGTATAAATCTATCGCGAATATTGTTCTAATAATAAATTGGTCAAATTTAAATTAGTTAGCCAGAATTTGCGACAACCCGACAACCGGCGCGGCGGCGTGTGACGGCCACGGGCGCCCCGAAGGCAATATTATTGATGGGCCTTCGACAAATTTTGTCTCTTTTTAACTTCCTCAAGCGCGTATGTTTGTTTCTCTCTTAGCTGTAATGCATTTTATATAGTCCAGATACACCTATGAGGTCAATTTAAAATACGGCGGGTCCGGAACAAGCTTGGCTTGTTTCTTTCTTGGGGAGTTTTCGCATGGAACTTGCACTTTTTTAACAGAAACGATTTTTTTTGGTTTTAAATAACAAATTCTTAGGTAGATCATTAAAAATAAATTTAGGTGGGTCATTGACCAAATGACCTTATGGACCAGCCGCGCCCGGATTTGACGATGCTCAGTGTTAGCTATTTCAATTATTACTACAATTTTCAATTGAAGGTTTCTAAATTATAAAATAAAAATATTAACGTATAATAAATGCAATTAAGACAACTATAATAAGTGGAATTAAACAGATTAAAAAAAACTCAATGACAACTGAATATAAACCTTTAAAAAATCATATTATAAATTTTATAAGCAACATTATTTAAATATTGATGTACCAATAAAAAATTTAATAACTTATTATAATTGATTAAAAAAAAGTTATATTACAAAATAGGTCAAATAACCTTGCATCAACAGAAAAACATTAATTAAGATTAACTTACACTATTGTAAAATTGTTACTCATCGTAAGATACGAAATGGAATTTCTCCAATCTTCCAACCTATCAAAAAATAACATAATACGAATGTACTAATACTACTGTTCAATAGTCTGCAGTTTGTTATTTATTGATACATACATTTGGTGTACAAAGTATGCATTTTTGTTTAAGTTAAAATATATGCATAGTAGAAAAAGTACTAAAGCATTAAATTGTAAATATACGGAACAACCCTAAAATTTCAAGCAATAATTGTTTTTTTCCCGAAATAAATAATTAATTACACAACTTCTTAATCAGTGTTACGTAATCAACAATTTACACATGCCAATTTAATTCTTTATTATAATAAGTACAAGACTGAGTGCAGGTTGTAAGCGTCCAAGAGACATTGCAATTTCTGTTAATCAAATATAAGAAAGTTTAGGAAGCAAGTGCACCGCAACAAAATATGGATGAGACTAACGAGACTACTAGGTTGCTGCCGAAAAAAATTAAAGCGCTAAAGAAAAGTACCAAAAGAAGAAATAATAAATGTAAGTTTAAGCACATTACATGTTTCATATTAATTTCAAGAATTTGTAACTATTTTTGATATAGCAAATATACTTAATATATGAAAATTTAGTCAGTTTGAGGAACCTGAACGAACCTGCGCTCAACAGTTTTTAAATTTATTAAGACGCATGAGTTTTTTTCTTCAGGGCGACTACATAAAAGTATTATTGCAAGTATGTATTTACGGCAAAGTAAACATACAATTGCAATTATCTTGTTTTTCCTCTCACATTATGTAATGCCGCTTAAGGAAAAGCAGCATTTTATAAGGCTACATGGGCGCCCGCAGGGGGGGGGGGGGGGGGATCAGTGGGCCGTCGCCCCCTTGAGATTGTGAGATTGTCACGGTTTTTAATTATTAGTAATAAAATCTTTAAAATATATATACATATATATATATATATATATATATATATATATATATATATATATATATATATATATATATATATATATATATATATATTGCCCCCCCCCCCCCCCCCCCCCTGAGAAAAAAGTCTGCAGGCGCTCATGAAAGGCTAGTAATATTCTGTTATCAATTAAAGATTTAAGCACAAGTGTTTAAAACGTTTTTGGGAAAATCGAAACTGTCGATTTTTTTTTCAGTAAACTACCTGCATGTAAAATTTTTTGGAGACACTTTCTGGAGACTCACGCATATTGTTAGGTTTATAGTATATAAAATTTGAGAAAAATCTTGAAGCCATTTTTGAGAAAATAGATTTTTAAAATTTTTTATCATTAGTATAAGGGCGATGGAATAGCATACGCCAATTTCTTGTGATTGGTTAGTAGGTGGTTAACGCCTTTTTCGTTTGTTAATATTTATCAGGATAGTTTTGCCATTGAAAGAAAAACTGTTTAAAAATATTTTGGAAAGTGGCTTTTTTTATGGGCCTATTATGGGCGCCCTGCGCTAACAGCCCTAAATCCCCCAATGGATAACACAGCAATGTGTAAATAAATAATTACGATCTACATAGCAAAACATATACATATTATATTTATTTTAGTAAAAACAGATAAGATTAAAGATAGTTTGTATAAATCAATTTTGTACTTTTTATATAATATCAATATTATATTGCTTGTTGTTTATACGTAACATGACGACAAATAAAATAACTAAATAGAGATAAAGCATAACAAAGAAATTTTGGAATTCATACGAGCAGACTTGTTATCAGTTTAGCACACACGTGTCATGCTTGTCTCTTTCTTATTTCGAAGTTTGACTTGACCGAATTATTATTATTGTGATATACATTCTATACAGTCCAGTAAGTGTGCAACAAATGTGAAATTTTGTTATTAGTTGAACAACCGAAATATAAATACGCAGTGCCGGCTTATGAAATTTCAAAGTTGTATATCTCTGTTCCTACTTACAGGACCCGTACCAAATTTAGGGCTTTTTATAGTGAGCCCCCTGGGAATATTTTGGTAAAGATAAAAAAGCATTTTGTAATTTGCTAAAAAAAGTTGAATTTTTTTGGGGGGACTCCTAAGTGCGCCGCACAGTTATATATTTCGAAACTAAAATGGACAAAATCAAATATCTCTTGATAGGAAAAAGATTTCGGGATAAACCAAATGGCGTTTTGTAGTTTAAGTGAATATCTATCTGGGAAAAATATACACAAAGTACCCCTCCTATTGGAAATGTCCTAAAAAACGCGTAAAATTCGACTTTTTTTACTTTTGTTTCGTTATTTTGGTCACTGCTTTTTACTGCCTGTTGGAATTTTTTTTTAAACTAGACTAAAAATGCTTTCACTTGCATTTTTTAGAAATTTTCTAGACCCATTTTTCATGGAGTTACAAGTTAATTTTTAGCATATTTCCACAGCAATAATGTACCTGTATTCATACCCTGTATTTATGAAAAATTCTGTTTTTCAAAAAAATGAGTTATCCATATCAAAATTTTAGATCAGATGTACAGGGTGGTAATAAATTGAGAAAACATGAAAAGAGAGAAGTACCATTATTTATTATTTTAGAAAAAATGTTTATAAAACAAAGTGGATTGCAATCCAAAATAAAGCCTTAATATAAAATTTTAAATCTGAATTTAACGTTCAGATTCACTAGGGAAGTTTAAAATTTAGTACTGGTTTAAATTAAGATCTTATAGTTGATCAGTTATGTTTTGACAGGTTTTTGTCCTGTCATTGTTAGTAAGTCGTCATTAAAAACTTATGAATTATTGTAATATTTCAGCGATTTACTTGGTCCCCAACTGATTTTCATCGTGGAACGAGCTGCTGTAATGAATTTAGTTCTATTATTGTTGAAAGTACGTACTAAAATTGTCCTTTTCTTGATAAATTTTGCGAAAAAGCTCAGAAATAAGTTCATAGTATAAAACTTAGTTGTCTTATTCTTACACCTGTCAGTTTAAAACTTTTGGTTGTCAAATTAGACCGGACTAGCGTTAGAGAATCTGGCTGGTAGATTTTAAATTTATCACAACTGACATTTTTTTAAAACATAAACATTAATTTTGTTAAACAAAAAACAAACAATAAAAATGAAATAGGAGTTTGTACAATTGTGAAAAAAATTATTCCTCCAACTTCCATACATTTCTCCAAATTAGAAATAAATTTACCATAGACCTTACGAATGGTTGAGATACATTTAAAAAATAGAATTCAGATTTGAAATTTTGTATTTAGGCTTTATTTTGGATTATAAAGAACTTTATTTTATACACATTTTTTCTAAAATAATAAATAATGGTTCACTGAAAGCTGTAGGTATACCAGGTACGTCAAAATACTTTTTGAAACTTACATTCTAGAGAAATAAACTAAGCAACAATTGAAAAGTACTTAGTATTGAAAATTGCACACCCTGTATAAATACTTAATACACCCAATTTTAATAATACGAGTACCTATGCAAAATACAACTAGTCTTTGTTAGTATAGTTAAGTAGAGTTGCAACTAGATCAAAAGCAGAGAATTTTTTAAAAAGTTATTCACCCTGTATTTAGGGACCAGAAGTGTCTTTATTTCCATTAGTCCTACACATACCAATGGACCGATAGATAGACAGACAAATGGGAAATGAACATTCAAATGGGAAACCACGTTTTTCGAGATCTAGGGACCCCAAAACGTGAATATTTAAAAAAATCTCGAGTGGTGATTTTTTAACAAATACAATACGTCCTCTAGCGAGAGATTTATAAGAAACTAATGGCATTGTTTTAAATAATACGTTTTAAGAAAAGCCTTTAATGTACCTAGAAGGAAGTAATTTTTATCTTTTTTTATTCCTTAGGTACACTGGCAAAAAGAGATCAATTTAAACAAAATAAGTGTAAAATAATCAATTAAATTCGTCCAAGCTTCCTGCCCGAGTAAACATTGTTATTTAAAATAACAAATTTTCATGCTTGACGAGTTTGGTCATTGGACTGGGTCAAGGAATACACAAAGTTTTGCAGGGCGTTTTTAGAAATGAAGGTCGTACATTATTAAACTAACAATTAAATAAATTTGATTTTAATAAAGAATTTTTTCTAAGGTAAATGATAACTAGATGACACTTTTTGAATGTTAATTTCATAGCCAGAGAATAAAATTGTTAATACAGGTTTCATAAATTAATAACCGATGCTTATAACTTGAAAATGAATTTCAGAGTACAAAAATGGTATAATTTATTTAACCCGGTTAATAGTAACCAACTCTCGCTGGAGCTAAACTTTCCTCGAAAGCTTCAGCTTTAGCTTCAAGTTGTTGAGCTCTTAATTTCGCTTTTTTGTCATATGCTTATCTATTCTGCCTACCCCTTCTTCTATATCCTTAAGTAAATCCAGAATTTTGTGGTTTTACATTGTTTAATTTTTTTGAGACTTAAAATGAACTTTACGTAAAATTTTAAATTTCTAGGGAGCATTTTACAATGAAATACAAAACAAAGATAAGTATGGGATTTAAAATGAACCTAAAAAATAAATTATAATATGGTACTAAGTTGTATCAATTTTAGTATGAACGAAAATAATTTTAGTACTTATGTATATTTAATTAATTATAATTAGCAGAACAAAAATTTAAAACTGGTCATGTCGATATCAGTTTTGGTGATATTACATTGGCGAGTGTGGTTTCTACATGAATGGTGAGTTTCATATTTGATTTTTTTTATTAATGGTGTTTTAACTAAAACGACAAAAAATGACAAATCCAGTAGTCTGATTGGCTTCATTTAAAGGTTAAGTTTACCTAAGGAAAACCTGTGCAACCCAGCCTTCTTAGAACTTCTACATGAAGGGACGTCGAAAATTACTCACAACCAAGTCAAAGGGGGAACACGGGCGTTATTTCAGATTTAGTTTGGTGCCCTACATCTAAACTGAAGCATTTTTGAAAAAAATACAGTTTACCTTTAAAAATAATAAATGGCAAACTTATGGAAAAGTTATTTCAACAAATAATGGAACTGACCTCCACCAACGTCCTGGCAATCTTCGAATTCTTGCAGAACATTGTGAACTACTTGAGGTTCTATTAATCTAATTTCTTGCCTTATTCGATCTTTCAGGTCGTCAGTACTGGTCTATTGACGTGCACTTTGGATTTGGGGTAGCCCCACAAAAAATAATCTAGCGGGGTTAAATCGGGAATTGGACCCCGTCGACCAATCCATCGCTCAGGAGAAACTGTATTTAGATATTCACGCACCGGGCAAGTATAATAGGCTGGTGCCCCGTGAAAACAGTTATAGGGTAGTATAGTTCATGATATATGATTGAAATTTTACGCAGAATTCAAAAATGAAATAAAAAAAGGGGTTTCTATTTAAGAAACTAATTGTGGCACCATTTCTTCTTTTTGAGTAACCCTGTATACATCAAATTTAGTTTAAACAATGCGTAGGTAAAACCAAAATTGGACGTGTCCGAGCGTTTTTCTAAGAAATAAATGCCTGATTTAAACGAATTTATTTCAACCTTTACGTTATCACTGTATATTCGCACAGTTGGAAATTTTTATCCTTCTGCCCCCACACACACACATATTTCTTTCGGTACGGCCCTGCATATTAGATCGGTCATGCTTTTTCTTTTTCGAGACTCCGTGTAAGCGATTATCAATTATAAATTTCAAGTATAACCTCTTGTAGATATTCTTTTAATTTCTGCACTAATCAGACTGTAGTATTACCATATGGGACTAATAAAACATTTGATAAATATGGTAAAGTATGCACATGAATTAGATTAAAAAATAGTACACACCATTCACGATCTTTCTGGTCAAATGATACGATATATCTTCCCACACTCAACCTGAACAAACCCAATCATCATTTCATCAGCTATTTTCATTAAAATATGGTGTCTCTTTGAGCATTTGATCGACACTAAAAATCTGTATTATTTGTTTCCAATCTTTAGTCAAAATCTGTTTAGATTGAGTGTATATGTTTAAAGTAGACTTAGGGATAAAAATGTATATTTTGAAAAATAAATGGTATTATAAGTAAGTACCTTCTGTAGGTTCGCATTTAATATTTTGATTGCGACACACAATTTTTTGAATGTCTAGTCCTTTATATGTATATGACTTTATGACGACACACCTATTATGTGTGTCGTCATAGTCATTAGATAATAGTTATTTATGTTAAGATCCGATAAGCGATTTTTTACCGTATCATTTAATGGATGTATAACACATACTTAGATAACATTTCCTTTTTGTCTTGTTCAGGTATGTTTACTCTCTGTCATTTTGTCAAAACACTCTGATTACTTGGCAATCTTTGATCGATTTTAATATTGTAACAACGTACTTACTGCACTGAAACTAAGGATAATGACATAAACCAGGATCTACCACACAATAGGAAATAAAATTACTTTTTACAGTAACAAAAGCAGACGTCAATTTGTAAATTTTAACCCACTTCGACGTTTATGGAAATATCGCAAAAACAACCAGTTCAATTTACTAAGAAAAGTGATTTTTGTATAGCAATGTAATGTTATTATTAAACTGAAGGGTGTTGCTGTTGCACAATTCTATAGATAAAATTTTCCAAATGATTCTTTGAAACAAAACTTCCTTTTCATCTGGTCCGAGTTTCCGAAATAAAGAATACATTTTTAAAATTTATTTTCTTATTTACTTCACAAGGTTTCAAAGATAGTTTATTCACATTTCCTTTTTAAGTTTAGTTTTTAAAAAAAAACATGCTTTATATTGACGGCTTGTACAGGAGCTTCTAGTGACCTAAGATTGTGTTTGCAAAAAAAAATATTAAAATTGGTCAACCTGAAGTGGAGTGGGGCATCTTGAATTCTTTTAATAAAAAAAGGGAGTTAAGTAATACCTTATTTTGAAGGTCTTTTAATTTTCCATTCGTTCTTCGAGTTTTACAAAGTCGATCATTTAAAACAGCAACTAATAAAAATATTACTATATGCCACGCAGGGAATTGAATCTCATAGGATAATCATTATTCCCAATTTTCGCCGCTTAACATTTGGGCATGTTTCTAAAGTTGTGTCGTGACCACACGGATTCTTTTCTTGTAAAACAATAAAATTTCTTTGAGGCGAGGCATTGTGATTATTAAAATAAAAATACGCACCCACGCATTTTTTCCAGTTACTCAAGTTTACTAGCCTTTTTAAGATATAATAAACCCAATAAAAAAGTGTGCACTACTTTGTATATCCTTATATATGTACAGTAACTTTTTAATGGATTTTGATTGTATTTATGTTCCTCTTGTGTAACATTTATCGATTTATAATTTCAATTATTATTCTTCGGGTGGACTCTTTGATTTGCTAATGATATTACCTTCATTTAATTTTTATTGCAAATTAATCCTAAAAAGGAAGAAAAGAAATATTAATAAAGCAAAATACGAACCTACAATACATATCCTGCTACAAGAATAATAAAAAATAAAGTCATATCACAACGAAACTTCCGATGGTTTTTCTTTAATTTTCATGTTAATTTTCACTGACTATATATATTATATGATGCGAAAGAATATAGTGTGAAACAAACAATAAACAGAAACATATAACACAAAATGCATTGTATAAACAAATGCCTTCGTCTACTTAGATCCAACCGCAGAACCCCTTGAATCCGGCTTTTAAAATAAGGCAAATTTAACCTAAAAGGATCTAAATTATATTTGAAAAACGAATGCTACAAGCTGGCACCAATTAGTAGGAGTAGGTACTCCCGGTTTTATGTTTTATGACATGACTGATATTGACTTCATCTCGTAAATAGAAACAAATAACTACCTTTAAAGCTTCAACAAGAATAGCTGAACAGTGGTGCAACCAACATTTTAGCTGTAGGGGGGGAGCTGAAATAGGTTAGCCCAAAATTGGTAACGGGACGAGGGGCACAAACGTAAATAAACGATACTAAGAGCATATAGGTAATAGATTAGGGATGGAACGTCAAAGTATAATTAATATAACCTTTTTCTAGCATCAAAAATAAGAAAACATAAATAAATATAATACCTATATGTATAAATATTTCCTGGAAGTTACTGCAATTATTAATTAGTCAAGTATTATTGACAATATGGTGAAGGTACAGCCTTGATTTCTAAACTCATCTACTCACAAAACATTACCGTCCCCGAAGATATGATAACTTCAAAGACAAATGTAATGCAGATACATGTAATATAATATGTAATGTAGCGTTAAATGTAATGGAAATCCTTTGTTTTTGCATTACACATAAAGCTATAGCGTTATTAGCATTTAGCGCCCTAATGAAAGAATTCGCATTTCATTGCATGTTACACTACGCGTTGCGTGTAAGCAGCATAGTGTAATACGAGTCCCTTGTTTGTCTATTGCTGCAGCGTCCAAAAACCAAATATTGACCTCCAATTACCATATTTTAATATCTACATTGGACTGGATAAAGCATAAAATATACACAAATAAAAACTTGTTTGAAATCCCATAGTTTTCAGATATAATTTTAGTCTTTGCTTATGCGCTGATTTTTTTATTACTTACTGGGAACCGGAATTGAAAACTGCATGTCATTACAATCTTTTAGGTTTTTTTAGTTTAGACGTCCGGTTGTTTTTTACTTTTAGTAGACGGTTTTTTATATTTTTCTAATTATATCGTTCAGTCTGAGAAGAAAATATTGCAAGATGGATTGCTTAGAACGAAAAATATAAAAAAGACAAATATTAAAAAAATCGCAAATAAACAAGAATTGGGTAATTGGGTTTTATTTCATGGGAAGTACAGTATTTAAAATACTACAAATTTAATTCTTTTACAGAAAAGTGTAACATTTTAATTTTATGGACAATGTCGGATGTTGACCAATATTACATCAGATTTTAGCTAAGTAATGGTTTAATACTAATAAAATGTTATATAACAAATAATAATTTAAATTGGATCATATTTAAATTTATTTCAGGTGAAAAAACTGTCAATTTAAAATTTTGCAAGATAATAATGTACGCTTATTTGTAAGTATTACAAAACTATGTCCACGTGTAATAAGAACACATATTTCAGGTGAAAAACAAGATCCATTAGTCTATTCAAATAGTCCAGACTTTTAAAAGAATCGCCGACCGTACCAACATCTCATAATATTTAAAATTAATATTTTTAATTAAAAAATTGAATATCAAGGAAAGTAAAAAAATTGTCTCAAAAAAATACGCTACAAAGCTGAAATATACCATAATGTACCTAAGTATAGGGGAAATCGGGGTACGATGGGATAGCAGTGACAAATTGTGACAATTTTTTTACAAGTACCCAAACAGATCGGCTGTATCTGTAGAGGGGTAAATAAATTGCGTACAGTGTTTTGAATAGGCCCACTGATACCGCACAGAGCTTAAATATGACAGTAGAACTATAACATGCTGAGGCATTGTGTCAACCTCTAGTATCATAAATTTGATTTTCGTGATTTTTAAAATCTAATTTTATTACTTTGATAGGAATTTCTTTTCCTTAATTAATTGGTTGTGACTTTAAATTCAAATATAATCACTTTTTGTTAACCTATACTAACATTGATTTCGTCATAAAGTAAAAATGTAAAAATATTTTTCTTTCATAGGTGACTGTGATTTCGTGTTTAGAGAGATGATTCCCATTAATTCTTTAAAATAACTTTTCCTCGTATCATGCTTAATAAGAGTACTTTATTCTTGGGTATATTTTACGTTTTTGTCGCTACCTTGTACACTATGGACCTTTTTTGATTTTTTCCATAGGGATTCTTAGTTTATTAATATGCAGAACTTTTCTACATCAAAGTGATTTTCAACTTTCAGCAAAAAAATTTCCCAAATGGCAAGAACTCCGTGGGAGATATCAGCTACTGTCACAACTATTTTGTTTATTTTAACACATGGTTGCCCAGTTTGTTATAAAAAACGAATGACTTTGTGGTGCAGACACATAAGAAAGACATAACATTTATTGAAGAAATTAAAATTTTATTTTGAACTTTTTCTATAAAACCACGCTGCACCGTGCAAGAATTCGATACGTATCGTCTGTCGAATTTTTGCGGTTCGTTGTGGTAATAAACGAAACAATTTAAGTTGCTTTTATGTATTATATATCTTTGGCTTTTTATCAGAAATGAGCAGCAACAATGGTAAAAATATAAATAAAGAACAAACTCAAAATCAGGGTCTCAGCAAATACATTCTAAATGTTTCGCCCTACAACAGGTCATCATCAGATTTTAGGTTACATATTTTGTTTTTAGTTATATACAATGTGGTCCATTAAGTGTGAAACAAATGGGAAATATTTTTATTAGTTGCACAACCGAAATATAAATACCGCCAAAAGTTTGTGAATGTCCGATAACCATATTAGGTGCACTTAGAAAGTCAAGCAGCATACAGGGTAGGCCAAAAAATATAAAAATCGTTCAAGAGTAAAGTACCCGTAGTTCAAAAAATACAGAAAAACATTAAGAAAAGTTGATTAGAATTAAAAGATATGTCCAAATACAAAGTCATAGGCTTCTATTAAAAAATATATTTTATGAACATTTTAAATTACACCCTTATAATGATTTTTTTATATTCATCTATAATACATTTTTAAATTAAACACAATCAAATCACTTCTGCATAACTTTCATCAAATTGAAGCAAATTTCAAAAATTTACTTAGATTTATATTTTTTTAGTAACCAAAAACTTCATGTCTGTTGCAACGATATTACACACAGGTTTCGAATTTCGCAAATATTCTTAAAAATAAGGCAAAAACATGCACATTATTATTAGATAAGTATTTGCCTTATTTTTAAGATTATTTGCGAAATTCTAAACTTGTGTGTAATATCGTTGCAACCGACGTGAAGTTTTGGTTACTTAAAACAATATAATAAATCTAAATAAATTTTACAAATTTGCTTCAATTGGATGAAAGTATGCAGAAGTGATTTGATGGTGGTCAACTTGAAACTGCATTATAGCCGAATATAAGAAAACAATATACGGCGAATTTAAAATTTTCAAAAAATGTTATTCTCTTTTAATAGAAGATGACTTTGTATTTGGACATATCTTTTAATTCTAAAAAACTTTTCTTGATTCTTAATAACGTTTTTCTGTATTTTTCGAAATAAGGGTACTTTACTCTTGAAAGATTTTTATATTTTTTGGGCTGCCCAGTATGCTGACTTGAAGCCATTTTAAGTGCACCTAATATGGTTATCGGACATGCACCAACTATTGGCGGTATTTATATTTCGGTTGTGCACAGCGGCGTATTCAGGGGGGGGGGGGGTTAACCCCCTACGCCTAAAGTTTTTGCAGCCTTTGTATCCGAAAGAGAAAAAAGAAATAAAAGTGTTTGTCTTTTTTTGTTTTAATTATTTTAAGTAGGCCTCTTTGAGAAATTATAGACGACTTTTTCTAATGTTAGGAAAACCTAAATAGTAGTATCTAATGAATCCCTTAAGAAGAGACCTGTAGGCCTTAAATACGATATTGTTGTCTGGTTTACTTCTTGTATCATCCTACTCTGTAAGAATTTGAGAATATATTATTCTTTCATCAAGATGAAAAGTGTTACAAACTGTTTTAAGTTTTATGGTGCTATCTATTCGCCCTTAGAATTACTTACGTAATTTCTGTGCCCAGTTTCATTTACAGGAAGGAACTGTTTTATAATTTATTTCGCCTGCAATACAATTCCAAGAAATTAGCTATTACACGCCTACGTGCAGAATCGTTCTTGGCCATAGTTCTCTACTATTACAATTTACATGGTACCGGATATTAGATTGCGTTTAGCATATTTAATTTTTTGAACCTATAAAGCCATAAATAAATAATGTTATAAAATTAAGTTACATTATACCTAGAACAGTAATACGTTATTTTTTTGGCATGTATTTATTAGTTTCTCGTGATCTAACATTTATTATTTAAAAAAAAATAACAATATGCTTCATTTGATTCCATCACAATAACATGAAGTAAAAATTTAAACAATACATTAGAATATCATCGCTTTGTATTTCTGGAACCATCTTCATCTGCTGCCATAAGTAACGCAAGTCACATGTGTAATGAATACAATTATTAAGAACTTCACTGCACAACAGTCAAGTTGTATCATGTAAATAATCAGAACTACTTTATCTAATTTTGGTGTGTTGAATATAAATAAATTTGATACGGGTTCGGGATTGTTGTATAGAAAATAGAACGCTAAAATTTTGTTTTGAGCGTTAAAAACTTAAAAGAGTGTGCACCCCAAATCTAGCTTAAAAGTAATTTCTTACTTGGTTTCGAATATTTGTGATAATACCTCTAATTTAGAAACTTAATACTTTGTCGCTCGGAACACAGGATAATTATTTCGATATTTATCTAAAGAGGATGACACAATGACTTTACGGTTCCTCCATCTTTATCAATATTTCTTTCCAGAAATCTCTGGCAGTGGGACATGGAAAACGGTTTTGTCGCGATATTTCGAGAACCAAAAAAATGACACTAGAGAAACAGCAACTTTCAGTGATATCTGGACTATTTTATTTAAACTTTGTAAATTATGCATTAAAGCTCATTATTTTCCATTGTATGCTGCAATATACTTTAAAATTTATTTTTGCAACTTTCAATTTTCATTAATTTATTAAATTTAAAACAACTTTCTTATTTAACATTATGCGTGAAAGCGATATCGACCTTTTATTTTTGGTATTTCATGTTTTTTTTTTGGCACCCCGTGAAAAAAATCAAAATCTTATCGTGAATCTTACTTTTTGGCAAGTAAAAATTTTTATTTACGATTTCTTTTAGTATATTTCAAAATTTGGTTCATTTGTGCTCTTGTCAACCCCATCCGTGTATATGTATATGTTACGCTCAATAGTCGAATTCCGGCAATGCCCGAAAAAAATACGCAAAACTAATTTAGAGCAAGGAATATTTCCGAAACCCGAAATTTTATTTATATACGGTTAGTGAGCATTACAAAATAAACAGAACTAGTTTTGCGCAATTTGAAATGTACAAAACTAGTTCTGTACATTTCTGAATGGCCAGCACTAGTTATGCTTTTTTCATTTAATCAGCGCGCAGCGTCCGAATAAAATAAAGTTGGAAATGTTATTTAAATAATATATTTTATTTAAATACTGACAAATACAACAACAAATAAAACTTTATTCTTAGACAAATATTCAGTTACGTTTAAAAAATTATTTATTTGAACAAGAGCTTGAATGATGGCACTTAGAATTGCAGATGACATTCTTTTTTCGACAAGAACATGCTCTGTTAACAAACTTTTTATTGAACATACATGAAATAAAACCTTGTGTAGATCCAGAAATATCGGAGGATGCAGTTCTAAGTGATATTTATAAAACAACAACATAACCCTACTCTTTATTTGGGTTTGGGAGGCTGTAAAACAAGCATTAACTAGTGCTGGCCATTCAGAAATGTACAGAACTAGTTTTGTAGATTTCAAATTGCGCAAAACTAGTTCTGCTTATTTTGTAATGCTCAATAACCGTATAAGAATAAAATTTCGGGTTTGGGAAATATTCGTTGCTCAAAATTAGTTCTGCGTATTTTTTTCGGGCATTGCCCGAACTCGACTATTGAGCGTAACATATATACTGTATTATGAAAAGTACAATTTCATTAAAGTCATCTTGACGCAGTCTCACTCTAGTAAGGCCCAATGGCGACATCAGATTTTTGTACAGGTATGGCCGAGAGGGGTTTAGAGTTTTAGACGGAGACTAAACTTTTATAAGAAATTTCTTAGAAAGTAAAAATATTCTAGTAAACGTATTCTAGTAAAAATAAATAGACTAGGAGCCGGCTTTAATATTTTTTGAATTGTTGATTTTTAACATGAAAAATATCTGTCTTTAAATTTTTTTTAACAATGGTGTTTTCATTTATGGATGGAATATTATTGTTAAAAAAACGATTTCATCTATAAACATATTATATTAACGTGAGGTTATGGTTACGACGGTTTGGGTTCATTTTCATTGATATTTCTTAAAATTAAAACTCCTTCCACTTTACAAGAACCTTCCACAGAAGGCAAAAGGAAAATTATTAACAGCATTTTATCCGAAGCAAGCCTAGGATTTGTGGATTTTGTTATATTATGTCAATCTTGTGATTTCCAACAAAGCATTCTGTAATTCAACATAAAATGGCTGCATAGCAAATTCATTGCTGACGTCGTGGACGGCAGATCACGCCTGTAACTATAAACGGATTTCGTCACTAGGCCATGTTTAGTCAGATGACGTTTCATAACCAAATATTTCGTAAAAATTATATCATACTGACGTCAGCTTGTTGCTTAGGTACGTTCTAAGTCATTTTTAAAAACCATACAGGTTTACTCAGGTCCTTACTAACTTTATTCTTATTAGGAACTATTAACATGAATTTATTTGATTTTCTTAGTACTATCAATTTGGGAAAAAATAAGAACATAAATAAACGAAATCGGTATTTTTAAACCCACAGACACAATTTTTGAAACAATATAATAGGGTAGTGTCATATTTTACCCGCCAAGTTGAGAAGGCAAGCTAGATCTGGAGAGTCAATATAAACAAAAAAATTATGCAATGGATAAAACCAATTGGAATGGTTCTCTAAAGGTGTCCAGATGAACTTATAAAACTCTTTATATAAATATCTTGTTGCTATTTTTTTTTAATAATAATTTATTGCAGTCTTTTTTTTTAATGTATTTTTTCGGTTTTTCGTCATATCTCAGTTATTTATTCAAATAGCGGAACGCGGAACACAATTTTCCTATTAAGCACTTTTTTCTGCGACCAATAGATTCGTCATTGAATAAATAGAAAGCCGCTAAGACAATCAATTTATCATATTTTGAGTATTTCGAATGTTTGAATTTCCAATATTCTTGTTTAAGGGTGAAACTAAATATGTTTTTGTTTTTATTCTTGTTTGAGAATTCGCGATGATTTATTTTATTCCTTTTTATCTGAGACAGCCCACGTATCAAACCCTTGGTATAAATGAGCGAGAAAAGTAAGGTGTTCTAGGCTTTTGTAGCTGAACAGTAAAGGGGTGTATACGTAACGCCCCTCTTGTTGTTCTGTTAGGAACAGTCAAGGGGGAATCATTGCGGCTAGTTCTTCGGAGCAAAATCCATGGAAGTGTCAGTGGAAAAGGGATAAATCCCCAACAGCGAGTCGAATCTCTCGAATCTTTTGGATAGAATCAAGCATGTTAAGTGTCGAAGGTGATGCCGCTTTCCAGATGTGGGAACAGTACTCTAGTTTAGGTCTTATTGGGGAAACATAGAGAGTGTATAAGATGGAAGAGGAAAAGTATTTTCTGGATCGAAAGAGAAAACCAAGCTTTTAAGCTGCTGATTGAAGTAATGTGTTTGTGCCAGCTAAGATCATGTTCGAAAGCCGTGCCAACAAGATCGAATATTTCATTGTTCTGTAGGGCTTCGCCATTCATGTGGATGTCGTAAGTGTTTCCGGATTTTTTGCGTGACAAGGAGCAAGAGTTTTGGTGGCGTTGAACTGAACAAGATTCTTGGCAACCCAGCCTAGGAATAATTGAATATCTTGGGAAGGGGATAGATGCACAGATCTGCGTCTATTATCCCGGTCTTGATTCGAGACTTGTCTAGAAAAATGAATGTTGGAGTGAAGAGTACTATCGTCAGCGTAACTGCGGATGGAATTGGTACTTGAAGAGAGTAGGTCATTAATGTGAAGAAGAAATAGGGTTGGTACCAGGACTGAACCTTTGCGAACGCCAGCATTGATAGGATGGAAGTTAGATGAGTGACCGTCCACCACGACAGATATGCGCAGATTAGAGAGGAAGCTACCGATTCAGGTACATAGTTTGGGAGGAAGACTATAAGATGGTTTGCTGAAGAGTGCGGGATGCCATACTTGATCAAAGGCCTTGGAAATATCAAGAACAACAATCTAGGATTTGCCATGATATTCGAGAGACTTGTTCCAGTTATGTGTGACAAATTTATAGAGATCAGCTTTGGATCTTTGGTGACGAAATCCGTTGATGGTTGATTTTGCATTTTTCTAGATATTTTAGAATTTGCAAGTTGATCGCTTTCTCCATAGCTATGATGACAACGGAGAGAAGAGAGATAGGTCTACAATGGATGGAAGGGACTTGGAAGCTTTCTTCGGGACAGGCTGCACACGAGCAGTCTTCCAGCTATCTGGGAAGATACCCTTGTCATAAAAGATCTGGAAAAGCCGAGGTAAGATGGGTGCAATTTCTGGACAGCATTTTTTTAGAACAATTGCAGGTATGCCATCCAGACCGGAGGACTTTTTGTGTCAAGGGAAAGAAGAATTTTTTGAACTTGTTTGACCTTAAGTATTATGTCAGGCATTTTGTGGAGTACAGACGTATCGGTCAGAAGAGCGAATTTGGTAGTAGTAAGGGTGGAATTGGCAGCGAATTGTTTGGCAAATAGTTCAACTTTCCCTTCAGAGGTGGAGATAATTTCATTTCAGAGGTCAGGGCAGGAAAAGTGCTTTTGCAAAAGTTTTGACTAATGTTTTTGGTAATTGACCGGAAAGATTTGCTGCTGTTGAAACAGGAAAACACTTTATTTTATATGCTGCTTGACTGCATTGATTTCTTGCCTCGGTGAAAATTTGGCGATTTTCGGTTGTAGGATTTATATTATGTGATGATAATTTAACTAAATATATTTTGTTTCTATTTTCTATAGTTACCAAAACAACACAATGATGGAAAAGAAATTATAAAAGCTGCTGAATTTAAATGTGATATGTAATTTCGGTGTAAGTTAGGCAAGTCTATATTTTTTTATATAAAAACGGCTTCACCTTTAGACAATAATAAAAAATTTAATTTCTATTTATAGTACACTCATTTACATACGTTTACTCCTTGTCCAATACCCTTACATATCATGCTTAGTATGTATATGGAAAGCTATACATTCTGTATATTTATGGTTAAATATGGCCTGATTACCATTTTACCAGAAATAGTTTAGTCCATTCTGGCATTTAGATATGTTACGCTAACTAAAGTTTTCCATGTCTATTCATATTTTATTAATACCTATGTATACGTTGATTTATAGTTCTGTAAATTTAATGTCTATATAAAGTAACACCTCTGGTATTTTCCAAATATTTTCTTTCTTATTTATTGACTGTAATTCCTGCTGATCCTAATTACGCTAAGTGACCATCATATTTAAAGTATTTAATTTTCAAATATTTATTTTTAAAATAATTTTGGTATGCGGTTTTAAAATGTTGAATAAGTCCTTTCGAAGAAAAACAAATACATTGTTTGAGTAAATATTTGAGCGAATCAATTATGTGACTTTTAATAATAATTTGAGCAAACAGTAGCATGCTTCTTAAGTATGACTTTTATGAAATGCAGTATTGTCGGATCTAGCTCTCCTAATCTACTAATTTTTTTATATAAAAAGGCTCTAAAATTATTGGGAGTAAATATGTCTGCCACCATAATAAATTTTTGTCATCAAACGAAATTTTCTGATTATAAATCTCAGTAACAGAAATTATTTTTTATCTCAGATTAACTTGACCATTTACATATATCCAAATTTATTTCTTATTCAAAATAAATTAACTTATGTCCAATTATTCTCAAAATAATCGATCTATCACCAAATAAATTGTATAAGAATCTTATTACTATTTACATATGTGTTATTCTGTTGTGGTCGGGTTTGCTCGAGTTTTTTGATGATAGTTTGATAATAAGTGAGAATACATCTATTTCCAAACACAATAGTGTTAAAATCAATTACATTTTAGTGTGATCGTCATAAATTTACAGATAATCGTTTTAAAATATATTGGTGATAAAATTTTGAGTATACATCTACAGTTCTAAGCACAATTTTCAATATTTGATTATTAATTGAGTTTGCAGGTGATTTTACATAAATTTACAGATAATCGCTTAGAAATCGTTCGGAGTTAACAAGTTGGTGACAGATCTATCATTCTGAGAACAAATCTAATTATTTTTTAAATACAAACTTAAATTAATTGGCGACCGAAAAAATCACACCCAAAATTATGTAAGCTAAAAAGATGACTAATATGGAATCCGTCTCCCACAAAATGCTCGAAATATTATTTAAAGTCCAGCAAGTTCAAAGAATTCTTCTGTTCCTACAGAAAAAATATTCTGGTCTAAATGGCATAACAGCAGTTGTCCTAAAAACTGCGCTTCAGAACTTGCACCCATCTGATTTTGTCATCATACGACAAGGATTTTTTTTCAACAGATGGAAGACTGCTCGTGTACAGCCTCTTCCCAAAAAAGGTTTTATGCCCCTCCAATGCAAAATTATTGAGCAAGCCATTAACTAACAAATTTTAAAATATCAAGAGAAATACAATAGCGTATTCGTTACCAACAGTATGGTTTTCGACATCACCTGTCCACAGCAGATTTTCTCACCTTTGCCGCTCACAACTAGAAGAAGTTACTTAAAGCTCACGGTGAATCCTAAATCGTCACCCTGGATACATCCAAAGCCCTCAACAAAGTATAGCGTGCTATTCCTTAACAACTTTTCTCCAAAACTATGTGCCTCAACCTATGGAATTTTCTTTCCAATCCACGTCGTGACCGACGTCTCTCTTCTGTAGATATTTTAACGGAAGAACTTGCCTTAACATTCCCTCTTCGGCTGTCAACAAGAAGAGCCTTACATATGCAGCTCTTTACTGTACAGCTACAGAAACCTACACAGAAAAAACACTATCGTATATTGATTTAGATACCAATTCACTCAATGACACACTCTATTCCGTATTGCACAATGCAAAATCGAGTTCTTTCAATAATTAGTTTATCATTGTTAACCAATAGGTTATAAGATTGCTTGAAATATAAGGTTTCATTGGTTTTTAATAGATCGTTTAAATCTAACAATTATTTGATGCAGTAATACGCTATTCTAAATTCAATACTAAATATATCATTGGTTTCAGTAACCTTTCCAAAGGGTGTCCGCGAGCAATAGAAGTAATATTTTAGCCAACAATATAACCCATTGAATTAATATTTTTATTATTTCTCTAATACCTTATGTGTTTTACTGGAGTGTTTATTGTAATTAACATGATGTAAGGATTATTGACATGATGTAAGGATTTTCTTTTAAACTGTAGTTCTTGTTCGTTTGATAAGATATATTGTAATTTGAATCGCACCGCCTACATATAGCTATTTTTCGCCCAATTATATTTAAGCATTCTCATCAAATAGTTTAATTTTTGGGCTCTAACAATTCTACACTCTACGCTCTAAGCTAAGGAATAATAGAAATGCATTGGTTTCTAATAATATCTTGGTAATTGAAAAAATGGTAATATAGTTTTCAAAGAAGTAGGAATACTTTTGAACTCAAATATTAAGTCTATATTTAAAAAAATATATATATTTTTGGCTTATTTCAATGTGACAGTGGTCAAAAATAATACTATTATTGAAAATTGCATAGCAGTTTTTCCTGTGTAGAACGTTCCACTTTTCCCGTTGATTATACCTAGAGTCCCCAAATTATCGGGGCGAGCTTTTTACAGTGTTACAAGGCGATATCTCGAAAACGGTTTAAAATATTTTCATAAAATTTTGGTGAGTTAATAGGGAGATGGGGGACATATTTAAACATATTTTTGACATTTACCCCCTTTTTGTGTTTTGAGGCGTTGGGGTTAACTTTGAAACTAAAATACGAATCTACGTAAAACACTACGTATGTGTAAAATTTTTTCTTGCTCTTTCGGTTACGAAATTATCATTTATTAGGTTATAAAATAAAATTTTTTTATTATATTTACCCTTTAATTTCAACTTATTTATCGCCTGTCATGCTTGGGAAGTTATTCGAAATGTCCCCCTTCAATTTCCAAACACTTTCTCGCTCTTTTTCTAAATGAATTTCGTACCCGTTGTAATATTTCAAGTGTCACTAATAAGCAGGCAAAGCGGATTCGGTCTTTCATATTAATTAAAGTTGTAGGTACAGTCGCCATCACTTTGTCCTTTATAACCCCACAAGAAAAAGTCCATGGAGTTCAAATCCGGGGACCTAGCAGGCCAGTTGACCGGACCGTCCTGTCCACTCCACATGTCTTCAAATATATGATTCAAATGATTACGGGATTTATGGGCCTATATTGCATAAAGGGTGGAAATTCGATTTCATGTTTAACTGAGCAATAAACTGAGAAATAATCGTTAAAACGTCAACATTCTCAACTGATTTAAGTAAAAATAGCGCATTTCCATGGAAACGAATAAGCAGTCTGAAATTAATACAGATGCTACAATCTTGCGGTAACGGTGGGTCACCCGAGTTTATAAACCTTGCTTCTTTTTTGCGATAGTCACTCTGAAATTTTTAATTTTTTGTAAGTGGAGATTTTTCTGACAATAATATTTAGCACGACAAATTTTCTCTGGGTCAAACGTCGTTACTTGAGTTTCCAGAAATGCATTTTAACCCTAAAGCACACGCATAACCGATGCACCATCGTCGTACCAGTATTATATAGCTTACGAGCAAAAAGTTATTTTTCATAAAAATATATAATAGGCAATACAGATGTAATCTAGTGATCATGACATTGCTTCAAGAAGGATATATGAGACGACGCGTTGTCCATTATATTAACTTCATTTCTGTGTATCCTTAACATGGGTTCGACAAATAATTTATAATCCTGCAAATAAACTTCCTTAAGATTGTAACATTAGAAGGCCACACGTCCTATCATGCTTTGATGCCATCAGGATATTTTATTAAGTAGCTGAACATTAATTGGTCAGTTATGAGCCCTCTAAAATTAACTAGGGGCTATAATTTTTATCAAAAAATGTAAAACATGCATGACTGTCCTAGAACTTTTCCTGCAAACTTAATTAAAATTCTACGCGAGTATAGCCGCGGGCAGTAACCAGATTCCATAATAATAGTAATAAATATGGTAATAATAGCAAATTTAGAACTAAAAATAATACTTTTGCTTATTTATTACTTAAATTTTTTTAATATATACGGTATTTTACTTCAAAATTTGAGATTATATAAGGGGATGAAACTACACGGTTGATATAACAACAATAAATTAATTAGAGATATTCAAAACGGTCATGTCATAATTTGTTTTTATACCTATGTATTTGGTAAACTACATACTATGCGATAGTGCCGTTTTAAAAATTATACTTAAGTATACTTCTTTACGATCGCAAACTTTCAAACTTAATTATCGTATTGATAGAAACTTTCAGAAAAAAAATGATAGGAACATAGTTTTAGATAGATGGATGAACAGCTTAGACTCGCGAGGTGCATGGCAACCCTCACAGCCTGTTGCTCAAAGCTTCTAATCAAGTAATAGGTCCATTACTTGAGGTTTAGAGTCGTCTTTTCCAATGACACTAACATCTTGTTTCCATTTGTGTGGCCAACTTTTTGCCGGTCACTGTATATGTGTAAGGGATGTCAATCCCAACTGGTTTTCTAAATCCCGGGATTTTCGAGCGTTTGTGGTCTAATCCTGGGATCCCGGGATTACTCCCGAAAAAAAATTAAAGGGATTCAAATATTAAAATTTTTTTCTATTAAGCTTAAACACACAAATGAACTAAAAAGCACCTAAACGACTAAATAAAAATATATATATATATGTATAAATTTATACTTATTTAAAAAAAATACCACAAAAATATAAGGGCGTCCAAAGTTCTCTCTTTCAGGCTAGAACGTATTTTGTTGCAGAAAACTCCTGCGGAAGAGAAACTCTCTCGGGTTCTATGCGTGTGGGCTGAATGGTTAGTAGGAATTCAGAGGCTCTTTGAAGATTACCTGCGGGACCGCCATCATTTCCAAATAAATCAATTTCTTGAGTAAGGATTCCGGACATATCCGAGTATTATTACTGGTTTGCTTTTGTAATGGCTCTGAACATTTTAGTAATGCTTTTTGCAGTTTGACGTTGAATGGTTCATTCCCTTCTGCTCTCAGAATTGCTGCAATGGGAATGTCATCTTCGTCGCTGATTTCTGTTTCACTTGTGTTATATAGATAGATAGATAGATAGATAGAATCGTCTTTATTTTAAACTCGGCGAAGGTCAGCATTGCTGTTTGCTTAACCGAGCATGCATAATAAGTTTACAAAATATGATAATTATTACAATAAAAAAAGAAAAAACCTATTCTAAGTTACATTAAGTTAAAATAAATGCGAAAACAAAAATGAATGCAGAATTTATCAAACCTCTAACAAAAAAAGGGAATACTTATTTTATCTCAAAATGAATTTTTATGTATATCTGCTCAGCAAAAACTTTCGGTAATTAGATCTAAAAGAATGCATACTTAAGCCATCAAACCTATTGCACAAGTCCATATTATAAATTTTAGGAGCCATATAAGAGAAACTTCGTTGAAACAAGGCTGTTCGGTGTTTGGGTAAATTTAAGTAATTGTTATAACGAGTGTTTCGACAGTGCGTCGAATGTCGAAAATTAAGCTTTTCGTCTAGCCTGACCAAAAGTGTTTCCAATTTAGATTTAATGAGGGAAATATTTGATGTTTTCAACCAGTCATCTTGTTCAGAGTTTAGAATGTCGGGATTTTTGAGATAACAGAGAATGTCAGGGTAAATGGTTCTGCGTTGCTTAATCCTTGTTTTCAGCGACTCTTGTAGTTCCGCACTGAGTGGTGTTTTAATTCTGGGTAATTCCTTCAACATGAACTTTAATGCCGCATTTGCTTTACATAAATCCATATCGCGAGGGAATAGGGCTTCAACTGTAATTTTTATTGGTTGGAGAACTTTTGCAGCGCCTTTGAGAACCTCACCTTCTGAATTCAAAATTGGTGTTATGTTTAGCTTAATAAGATCTTTTTTATGAAATTCTCTAATAGTGTAAAACGCTCGAGCATGTCAAGTAAGCTGCTCCATCTCGTTTTGCATTATAATATAACTTTTAGCTCTCTCCTATGATCATTTTTGATATACTCTTGTAGCATATCATTTTAAGTTGGCGGTTTCTAAATGCTCAAACTATTTGTCTAACTCCAGACACCATTACACAGAGGTCATGATTATTGGTAATGATTACTTCCAAAAAATCACTTTTTTCAAAATCTTCCACCTTATCCACACCTTCAGCGTTTTTTTTTGTATCGCTGTCGGTGTCGCTAAAGAACATTTCGAGATTAATCCCCAAAAACACTAATCGATTCCGTGATTTTCGAGTCCCGGGATTCCGGGATCCCGGGATTGACACCCCTAATGGTGACCACACCAGATTTTTTTTTCTTTTATTGGCTTTCACAGAATATTTAAAGAGAGCTTGAGAATTGCGGTGGTTAGGTAAAATAAATTTAATCACTATGGGATATTTATTATGCATACTGGAAAATTCTAATTATCGTTAAGTCATTAAATGCGAATCAATTTTCTGCAAAAATCCAACCAAAGTTGAAGTTATAAAATATCAACTTAGTTGTGGTAAAACCTAATAAATAATAATGTTAGTACCGAAGAAAATCAAAGCATTGACCTTAGTGAATGATATAAGTGAATCAAAACGACAGTACCAAGACCACTTCTCTATAGCCGCGCGTACTGTTTAGTATCATTTACCCACTGACTGGTTCAACCTGATGTTACAATCAGTACGCAAACAAACTACAAATTAAAATTAAAAAATAAATAAGAGCAATTTTCGACAAGAAGTAATAATTTAAAAATAGTGTGAGATATTTAGTGCAGAAATTTTATAATTTGATATTTGGTAATTGGCCTTAGTGCAGAAAAATGTTAAATTAATTTTTAATAAAAAAATGTTTGCGCCATGAAGAAAGTCTAATGCGAAAAATTTTGCGAACCAAAATTTTGTGATTAGTTTGTTAGTTTCTGTGATATCATTATGCTGGAAGGATGGAGACTCGCGGTATCCAAATGTAAGTATTTTTTTGATGTTAAATTTGATTTTTACTAATTAATGCTTGGTACACGCTGGATTATGCCGGGACTTTATTATAAACATTCTTAGAATGGATTCGTTGAACGCATCAAGTTGCTTGTTAAATTTTAACAAGCTGAAAATCGGTGTGTTATTTGTTGCAAAATATTTAAAAATAGTGATCGGCGCTAGCCTTATTTCTTTAGTTGCACCCTCACAATATCTCTTTTTATATGGATACACTGGAACGTCATAGGTTTTCATAACAATTTTTCAATACTATTGAAAACAAATGGAATGGTAGTACTCACTTAAAAGTAAAAAAAATATTCATTTGCTATCGAAATACATATAAACTAATAAATTGCATGCATATTGGAGGAAAAGTTATTAGTGGTATACCTAATATCACGACTGGCTATAAAAATTGGTGTTGCTCCACATTCGAAAAGATTTAAATATGTATGTATATAATACGGAAACTAACGGATTTTATACTGTGCCCTGGAGAAAACGCGCACTATATAAAAAAAATATTTTCTTTGAGTGGAATATTAATATTAACTTTATTGTGAAAAAGTTGTGCATATCTTTAAACTAAAATAGCACCTGTCAAACAGTAAAAATCTTATTATATGAGCGAGAGTCAAATATTAAATATTGTGCTAGAAGTAAAGTACATACACTTATTTTGCAGCTTAAAAAAAATTATTGGTAAAACTTGTTTTAGTTTAAAACTGTAAGGCCATAAACAGAGAAAAAATTATTTTGGAGCATCTAATATTATGCATGCCTTTTTAGAGAAACGGTAAAAGTTATTTAAATTAAGCCTTCAATTTTCTTCCTACAATTATTAAGGGAGCTGCTGCCAGGAAAATTTTAAACTAGCTAAGTGCTTTTCGGAATTAAAATTGTCGATCTTTTTTGCGAATTCTCCCCCAAAAAAAACTGTGTATTGTCTATGCATTTTAAATTTTTACATTTTTTACCAACTCAAAATAAATAAAACCACTTCAAAGTGCCGTCTGACAATTATCAACTCATCAATTTCCTTAAGGTTAAAGTACCAGTGTCGGAGGCCACATTCTTGCTATTTTAACTCCCTATATGTATAAGTAAGCGTCTCAGAAAAGTAAAATACCCAGCTATGATATGCAGATCACGTTATGCTTCAAACCTGCTTTCTGCCCGCTAACAAGGCAATGCAAGGCAATACAACATTTTATGTTGTTTGATTTCAGAATAGCAAAAAATGCAAAAATTTTAAATGCATAGACTTTACGTTCTCTTTTAGTTTTGCCGGAAACACTGTCCTTTTTGCGAAAACTGAACTATCGGCGTTTTTTGCTTGGGTTTGCTTGGGTTGGTGTACAATGGCAGCAAAATCAGTATTTACTGAGAACCCCATTTTAATATTTATCTAAAAAATTACTCTACCGCCGCACCTCATGATTTATAAGCTTATCGACAAAATCGTCTGTTGTTCAATAATTATACAGGTGTTCAGAAGAAGAAACTGGCTCTGTGTCAAAGTTGCAGACGGTTTGGCAAAAAAAACAAGGTATCTTGCACCAATGTCTGGCAAAAGAGTCCATCAAATTAACGTAAAAAATATAACTAATTATTGAGATAATTCGTAATTACATTTTCGATGATTAAGCGAAAGTAATAATAGCATAGCAGGAAAATTATTCATTATTCTATGAACAAATATTCTAGCAGTTAAAATATTAGGCAATTAAAATGTAATTTTTTTAAACTTACTTAACCATTTCTATTTCGTTGTTTTCAAAATGTTAATGACTTCTTAATTAATTGATATTTAAAATCTGTGATGTCTTTATTTAAATAAATCTTTGAAAATACCTTCTAGTGAAACCAAAGTACTTATTTATTTTAGCTTGCCATAAGGAAGCGGAGCTTGAAGTGAACGTATACTTCCTAAGTTGAATGGTATTTAAAATTTTATTTAAATATGCTTAAATTATTGTGGTTTCATCCAAAAAAAAAATGGAAAGAATAGAAAGGTAATAACATGTATTTTTTGCAGCGTCGTTCACGCTCGAAAGTCTGTTCGAACTCCTTTAGGAGTGACCAAGATTTATACTTCAATTAAACCCTCAAGTGTTAAATAATAATAATAATAATAATAATAATAATAATAATAATAATAACAATAATAATAATAATAATAAAACTTTATTTCTTTAATTAAAAAGTATTAGATACAATACAATGATTGAAAAAGAAGTCATGATACAGGTAAAAATTAACATCTAACATAATAATATGATAATAATATAGTTTTTTTGTTTTAAAAAAACTCCTGAAGGGAATAACAATTTTTCTGTAGTAAAAACCTTTCAAGCCTATTCTTAAACACGTTAATACTAGGAGAGTCCTTGATGTCTTTTGATAGTACATTGTAATATTTACATACATTGAAGCAAACATTTCTCTGGAAGAATATGGAATGATGACTCTCTGGCAACAGTAACTCCCGTTTACGGGTATGTTCATGATTTAATCTTGTGGCCCCAAGCAAATACTTATTCTTGTAGGCAACTATCCACACTTCACTTATATAAACACCATAGAACGTTAAAATATGTAGATCCCTAAAGCTATCCCTACATGATTCTCTCGACGAAAGCCCTTTCAAAATTCTGATGGCATAATTTTGCAGTAAGAACACCCTACTTAGTCGCGAACCTACTGGTACCCCAACATAAGATTCCATAGCGTAAATGTGAGTCAAGATTTGAGTGATATAGAGTGACTACAATAGATAGATATCTGAGAGCATAGCAAGAACTTCTCAGCTTGACACAAAGCTTATCTATACGACAGGCTAATGGAGGGATAATTAGCAAAATTATTAAATCGCCTTTCTTATAAACTGGAATAACTGCAAGCAACCCAAGCAAACCCAACTCAACTGGAATAACTGTTATCAGCTTCATCGAACCAGGAAATGCACCCTTCTTAGTGGACAAATTTATAAGAAAGGCCAAAACATCACAGAAATAGTATCTACATTTCTTCAACAAGTCGTTGGAGACGCCATCATTGACCCGCGGCAGTTTCATCGTCAATTTGGTTACCAAATTCAAAGATGTTAACCTCCTTTATATTTCCATTCTTTCTTTGTAGATTATTTATAATTTGCCATATAGCTTTAGTTTATTTCTAGAGTTAAGTCAGTAAGTCAGTCAGTCAGTTTCTTTTTTTATATATATGTAGAGATAAACAGCCGGCTAGGACTGGTGTGAGGTGGCCTTCGTTGTACCTAAATATCTCCTATAAAGTTGAAAATCTCTTTCTGAATTCTTATTTATAATAAAGGATCTAGTGATATTCGTTTTAATTTTGGGGATATTAACGGTCAACATTGTGTCTGTATCCTTGATATCATTCACCGTCATACGAACGATCTCCTCACGGCGACATGCACCTGCGGAACCCATAATTAGTGGCACCTAAAATATAATTAAAATTTAATGTAACCAGTTTTTTACTTTACTTTTATTTATAATATAGATACCATAAGCATAAGATATTCACTACCGGGAGCATTACCGATCATAGACATGTAGATATATAATTGTTTATAACAATTGATCGCGCTAGAATTTTTCAATGCCGATAATTTTCGTTTAATTTACACCTAATTCTTAATGTTCACGATCCTTTTCAGATTTTTCTGAGCGATCCTCCTGGTGATAAGGGTGGGGGGCAGCAATTTTTAAGCATTTTTCCCAAAAAATGTTTCAGAAATGCATAAGAAAATACATTATATATATTGTTAAATTCGTGCTTCAGTCAGCTTTCATTTGATACCCTACACGATGACCTTGAAAATGTTTGTTTACATGTCCCACTTAACCCCCCGAATTAACCCCCAGAATCAAAATTCAACTTTTATACTTCATGTCTATAATTGGGCCTCCACGCTCTATCGCTGTGCTAAATTTCAAATTTTTACGTCGAATAGTTTCAGAGAAAATCGCCTGTGACAGACGGTTGCTATTCATCCACTTTTGCTAGAAGCCCTGAGTGCGTTTGCCTCTATAGCACCGACTTTTAAAAACCTGACTGGTTCCAAATGCCTAGAGACGCACTCTTTCGTCCATGCATTAGACGGATTCAGTTGGTGTAGCCAATACGTTGTATAGGTCTAATATATTATGTAATGTCTATAGAACCAATTCCCAACGCCTCGTACGCCTTCTCGCATCGAGCTTTTGATTTTTCGGCAAAACATCGTATGTGGCTTCCAAAATTTCTTGTGAAATTTCTTTTTCTGCTTTCGTTCAAAATCTTCAACTTTCAAACTTGTGAATTCACTTTCGAAAATTCAAATAAATTATGACTTATTTGACTTATCCAAACAATAATACAAACTCGTTTCTATAGTAACGAAAGCAAGGTAGACTTTCCACAAGTTTTGCAGTATTTTACACATACAGGGATCAGATTAATGCTGTCCATTTTCCGATTTTGGTAAGTAATATGTTAATATCTGGCGGAAAAATTCTCTAGAACCGGTATATTTTCGGTCTCTAATCAAGAGCTGGATAACAGACGCAGATTCATGCACCTATCCCTTTTCCAAGATCTTCAATTTCTTAGATTAGAGTACCAACAACCGTGTCCATTTCAACGGCTCCAAACCCAGTCTTGCTACCGGTCACACAAAAAAATCGGGAAACACTTACCCCATCCACTTGAATAGCCGAGAACAAAGAAATGTTCGATGTTGTTGACATGGCTTTCGAACATGATCTGAGCTGGTAAAAACATATTTCTTTAATAGCCACACCGGCTGATTAAAATGTTGATTTTCTCTTTCGAGCCAGAAAATACTTTTCCCCCTCCAACTTACACACACTCTATGTTTCTCAAATAAAACCTACTCCAGAGTACTGTTTCCACATCTGGAGGGCGGCATACCTTTGCCACTTAACATCCTTCATTATCTCCAAATTGGATTCATCAATGTCGAAAGAAAACTTCCTTCGCTCGGTCATTGCCGCGCTGCTGGGTATTTATCCCTTTTTTACCGATATTTCCGTCGACTTTAATCCTTAATTAATTGTCAATTTAGACCTGTCAGCAATAGTGAATTTGAGCGAAAACTGTCAACAAGGTGAACGGTCTACGCTTATTTGTAAAATGAAGCAAGCGGGTTACTGTATGTGTATAGTATGTGTGTCACACCAGAAATTTTTGCCCATTAATTAGTTATAATCATTTAAAGAAAAATATGCAAGTGCAAACTTATTGCCTGTCTGTATCGTATATTTAAATAATTTATATTTACATAGGCATTTCATCAGAAATGATTATTATACGTTCTACATACAATTATATTATTGATGTAAAGTGCTATGTATACAATAAACATATAAAATAACATTTATATTTATTTGTGGTACTGTTATCGATTTAATTGCCTGCCTTTATCACGGCATGACGTTTAAACGTTACCCACCCACCTATGAAACATGTCATATACTTGGGTCAACGTAAGACTGAAAATAAGAATTGACGCTTTATGTGCTATTCAATTCGTCCAACATCTGATGTTTATGTGAAGCAGGACGAAATCCATGAATGTCAAAATGTTTGCTCACGTTCACATTCATACGTCCACTTTCTCTCACTGTCAAGAGTACCTGTACATCAAGCATCCTAGAGAATTCAGTTACTTTTTGAAACAGGAATAATTGTACAAAAAATATATTAGGGACCCTAAAGAAAATCTTAAATATCATACAGTGTCCGGCAAAAAGTTGGCCACATAGCTTTCTTATTATTGATTTCTCAGAACATTTTATTCATGATAAGGCATTGATTGGAAGAAAAATGCAGAGAAAGTCGATTGTGACAGACAAACGGACGGACGGACAGTGATTCCATAAGTGTTCCGTTTTGCTCATTTTAGCACGGAACATTAAAAAAAGTACACGAATTATTATAGACGTTCGTTAATAATGTATCTAATTAGAATTTCGGTGCCAACGATAAGTAGAATAATATCAGGACACCGAAATACCAACAACTCGACTAGACGCTAGACACAACAACTTGCTGAGTTGCATCATCCGTTTCTAGTGTTTCTACTGCGGCAGCAACACGAATTTGTTTCCCCATGCTGCCGATTTTCTTTTGAAGTATGTATACCTACCGCCTACCGCTCAAAATGGAAACCGGCAACAAGTAAAAACAGTCGACATATTTGTTGCCGAAACATAGAGAAACTTTTAAGAACTTTGTGGAACATTTTCGGGAACAAGCAACAGCAACAAAAAGGTTCCTCCATGTTCCCCCGGTGGAAACGTAGCTTAATCAGAAATTTGCTTGGTTTCTCATGATTTTCATCTTGAAACATTGCTAAAATGAATTTAGTTCTGCTATTGATATTGTGGCAAATACGAGTATATTCTTAAGTTGCCATTTTTTTTTATAAAATTCATTGGACGCAACTTACTTACCTTAGTTTTGCATTTGTCAATTCAAACTCTTTTAATTGTCAAATTAGACGGGTCTAAGCCATAGTGAATTTGACCGATATTTTTCTTATTTATTTCTCATTAACAAACTAATTATTTTACTTATTTCATTCTTGTGGTCCTAATTGTAGCCATTGACAAAAGATAGGTAGGTCGTTCGCTTAGTCGAGTTTCATTTTTCAATAGGAAGAATGTGTGTGTAATTGCTGGTGAAATTTGTCCTTGGTTTACAAAAAAAATGTCTGAACTTCAAAGTTTTATTAGACAAAACTGTAGTGATGATTATGTGCAGCGTTACGAAAATTTCACAAATAGTAATAATTGCCGATGTAAGTACCTGTCAGAATAATGCACGCTACTGCCAGTGAAATAAGTACTAGGAGAAATACCGATATCTTTGTTTAACTAATTTTTATGCATCAATATTCACTTACAGGTAAACCTATACTAAGGTTGTGTTCCAAAAAAACGTAAGAAACTCGAAAGAAATTAATTTGAATGTAAATATGAACAAAAGAAAGGCTGTTTGATTTGAATAAAATGGTTTCGTGAATAATCAAAAAGGGTATAAATTAAACAAACATCTAATTATTTCATTTTTAATTATTAAGTAGTATTATTTGCTTCCAGGACTATTTTGTTGGTACCAAGCTGTGAACACTAAAGTATATTTCAGTAGAAGCATCTGTTTATGCATTTCTGGTCACCAGAAAAACCAACCAATAATAAAATCAATTTGTGAAACCGAACCGAACCGTTGATATATTCATTAAATATATTGGATAGTATTTAGGTGTACGTTCTGTTAAACAATGTGAGCAATAAATTCATTAATTAGTCCAACATTATACTAATTTTAAATAATTGTAAGCATTGTAACTCTTAATTTGTGCAGTATTTGCGCTTTTGCATTTGTATGTACAGGGTCTTCCAACGAGGACTGAACAGGGGCTCATTTTTGAGCTTGCTTGTATTTAAAGAAAAATCTAAAATAGCCAATCGATGTACTTTTTCCTGCAGAATTCAAAAATGAAACCAAAAATTTATTTGAACCAGAAACAAAAGAGTTACGCTATGGATAAGTTGTTTTTTAAATGGAACATAGCTTTTTTTATACGATTTTCGGAACGAGTGATTTTTTTTATGTCCGTTCTGATTAAAATATTTAATATTGTGACAGCTATTTTTATTAAATTTTAATGTTTTATCCAGTATAATTTAACTTCAATCTGTTTGAAACATACACTAGGTAATAAAGGTAAAATCACCTTGAAATCCTTCAAAGTCAAAAAATTTGACAAATTTACTATAATATTGCCGAAATGAAATATTCATTAGATGAGAGATTGCAGATTGTTATCTTGTTCTACAAATGCCAAGAAAATGCAAGAGAAGGAAGGAGAAGATTTATTGCAATCTCTCATCTAATGAATTCATTTCGGCAATAGCGGCGTTCGGTAATTCAATTTTTTTCATCGTTTTGCTCGGAATTTTTGACAGGCACGTGGTCAGTCGTACTGATTACAATAATGAGTCATGTGCCTGTCAAAAATTCTGAGCAAAACGATGGAAAAAATTGAATTGCCGAACGCCGCTATTATTATAGTAAATTTGTAAAATTTTTTGACTTTGAAGGATTTCAAGGTGATTTTACCTTTATTACCTAGTGTAAGTTTCAAACAGGTTGAAGTTAAATTGTACTGGATAAAACATTAAAATTTAATAAAAATAGCTGTCACAATATTAAATATTTTAATCAGAACGGACATACAAAAAATCACTCGTTTCGAAAATCGTATAAAAAAAGCTATGTTCCATTTAAAAAACACCTTATCCATAGCGTAACTCTTTTGTTTCTGGTTCAAATAAATTTTTGGTTTCATTTTTGAATTCTGCAGGAAAAAGTACATCGATTGGCTATTTTAGATTTTTCTTTAAATACAAGGAAGCTCAAAAATGAGCCCCTGTTCAGTCCTCGTTGGAAGACCCTGTACCTGAACTAAAATACACATTATAGATTAGCAATAATATGTTAAAAGAACTAGTTCAACAAACAGGCACTAACCAGTATAAAATCACCTCGTAGTATTATAATTTATTTAAATAACAATCTTAAATATTGGGTTAATTTTAAGTGTAATTATTGCACATTTAGTAATTTTAGAGAAAAATTATTTTTATATTTAAATAAAATTATGAACTTAATTATTCATACTAGCTATTAAAAAGACATAAAAATATTGCCTAATAATTTTACTTATTGTCATTTTTGTATCTCAAATGTTAAAAAAGGTTTTTTTTGATTCTTGAATATATAAACATTTGATATTTTATTGAAAAAAAATTCACCTGTACATTTTTCTTTCTTAAATATTTAGCAACAAGTCATTTTTAGATAATGTCTGTATGATTGTGGCGGATTCATATTTAAAAGATTTATTGTTTGGGTGTTACGCCAGTCTACTGTTAAGGAAAATTAATATTTTTTAAAAAATAATAAAAGTCACTGCGTTTAAACAAAAAACAAATCCTGAAAAAAGAAATGTTATGTACACTGTCAGTGACTTTTAATTATAAAAAGTATGCCTGACCCTAATCTATCTCTAGTGTAGTATTCGGTTTAAAACCTAATCTCAATAATATATTTTTTTTTTGACGTTTCGAGGCCTAATATCTAGTCTCGTTATCAAAGAATCTAATAAATTCAAACTAACTAAATTAAAAATGAACTAAGTAATTATAAAAATGAATTAAAAAAGGATACAAGAGTTTTCTGATAGAATTCTTCGAAAGAATCCGAAGAATCAGAAAACTCTTGTATCTTTTTTAATTGTTTTTTATAATTACTTAGTTCATTTTTAATTTAGTTAGTTTAAATTTATTAGATTCTTTGATAACGAGACTAGATATTAGGTCTCGAAACGTCAGAAAAATTATTTTATTGCGATTAGGTTTTAAACCGAATATATACTACACTAGAGATAGATTAGGGTCAGGCATACTTCTTATAATTAAAAGTCACTGACAGTGTACAGAACATTTCTGTTTTCAGGATTTGTTTTTTGTTTAAACGCAGTTACTTTTATTATTTATTAAAAATTATTAATTTTCCTTAACAGTAGAGTGGCGTAACACCACAAAAATAAATCTTTTAAATAAGATTTAGACATCATAAAAAAGTCCGAAGCGTCGGATATACTACATAGCTTGTAATTGAATTAGTTTGTAATTAAATTAGATACTTTTTAATCAGGTAAACAGTTCGAGTAAAAATTAAACTTGGTCGTAGGAAATGCAGCATAACTCAAAAAGTACTAATCCTATGAATTTCTTATTATTGGGCAAACGTAAGCAAATCCGCCAAATCTATTTTCGGTGCATTCTTTCTTGATGAAATTTGCGACTCATCAAAAAAACAGTAACTCGGTGAATTCAAGCTTCTGCTTGATGCCAAATAAGTATTGATGTTTAATTAATGCATAATAAAGACAAAGCTAAAAAATCTATAGACTTTTTCGATAAAATATTTAACACGGGACGCTTACAATGTTATTACCAACGTAATCAAAATTTAGATACAAAAGTGTGTAATTAACAATTGGAACGTGATAAACGTCCATTACCGCTTAACCACATAATCTAAATTCCGTCATGGATATGGTTTATATACACACGCCGTAAAAACAATGGGTAATATGAATAAAAACTATCAACAGGTTTTGATATACATATATTTAACGACCTTTAAAAAATAAAAACTTTCTTTAAACCTTGACCATGTACATACGGTAGGTATTGGTAACTATTGATTTATTGGGTGAACATGGAACGAAACAGTTTTATAATAATTTAACTTTTAGTTCTTCTGGTTTGTCTATGTTTTTTAAATTTTATTGTCAGTACCGGATGTTGCAAAACTGTATCGACAAAATTCTATAGGTGATTTTTTGATTAAAAACAAAAAAACAGTTCCTATTAGTGTCGGTCACAAACAGCTTCGTTTCCGAGATACGGGGTTACAAAATTTTAATTATATTTTGACTTTTCTTAAACCCTACACGTTTCTGAAGAAGAGAAATATTTTTTGGAGTACCTATAGCTTACCCAAGCAAACCCTTATTACCATTCGAAATAATCTTCGATTGAATTGAGGGTCACTATCATTTTGACTCGCCAACTTTTTGCTGTAACACTGACTATCCTTCTGTGAAAAGACAACATTTCTATTTTATCCTTAAATTCTTTGGCATTTTGAATTTTTTTGATATTTTGTTCTGGTTGGATGATACTCGCAAAATATGACTTAGAGCCAAGCTAAATTTTAAGATGGTTATAATAAGTTTGTGATTGTGAACCCAAACATATACCTATAACTCTGTAGACTAATTTAAATGGTTATTTAGGATATTTCCAATGTTATTTTGTAGGAACTCCAAAGAGTGTTGTCTATAAGAAATATAACCTGTAAAATAAATCAGAAAAGCCAGAGTAAAGTTAAAAGTTTTATTTATTTACTACGATTAAAAGATATTTATTTATTATCAACGGTAACTCCATTTTTTTAAAAACAAACTAACAATATGTACTATTAAACCTTTCACAAGATGACGGATAACAAAATAGTACTACTCAGGCCTGAAACAGAAAATATAAAATACAAATACCCTAAAATAAACAAAGCAAATCTTTTACCTACTTATTAAGTTATTACCTGCTTTCTTAGAGGAAAGTAAAGGCATGGAAAAGTCCAACACATTACAGTTAATGCGTCTTTGAATTCTGGACCGTTGAAGCCTTTTTAGTATGGTGAAAGAGAACTTGGAAAAAAGTATGGTCCCTTATCTGGTGAGCATGGCAAGGAACATTAAAATCCAGAAGCTGGAGTAAATTTTGCGCGTCAACAAGACCGTTAGCGAGTTTGTAGAGAAACAAGTTCCTGACAATGCCTGCGAACCTTCAGTGTATGGAAATTCGACAATCTCTATCTTTCACTATAGCACAGGTCCGACAAGTTCAGAAACCTATCCTAAACAGGCCCAATGATAATATGGTAACCAGACAATAGATCCATATTCCAAAGAAGGATGCAGATAAATGTATGTACAGTATAGTAACATTAAGATGTTAGAGGAGAGATCCCTGCAATATCGCAGAATAAAACCCAGCCTCTGAAATGCTCTAGCGACTATCGTATTCATGAGATTACTGAAACTTAACTCTCTGTCAAAATAGACTCCTAGATCCTTTACTTAAGTTGATCGTGTTAAATTATCACCATTCATTTTAATATCATAAATAAATTGATGGAAATTCTTTTTTCGAGAAAACGTTATCACAGAGCCTTTAGAAGCGTTCAAGTGAAGACCATTACCTATTATTTGACCACTCATACAAAACGATCAAGTCACTCTGAAGAGTAACAGAGTCCTGATTATCATGTATAACTCTCGATAGATCTTGAGATCATCTGTAAACAGCAAATAGAAAGAATCAATGTGGTCAGAGATATCGTTGGTGAATAGTAAAAAGAGCAGAGGTCCGCAGTGGGAACCCTCGGGTACCCCTGATGGTACTTCAAATTGATTTGATAAATAATTATCGATCCTGACGCACTGATACCTACCTGTCAATAAACTTTTCAATGGTTTAGCATAGGATTCTCTATACCAATACCTATTAGTCTCAATTTTTCCAACAATAGGCCATGATCCACTCAATCAAAGGCCTTTGAATAATCCGTATAAATTCTATCGATGCAATAACCCTGTTCAAGGGATTGAGACAGACAATGATGGTACTCTAGAAGATTAGTCAGTGTAGGACGACCGTGCAGTGTAAAAGATATGCTAGTTACTAACTATTATTCCATTGCACGAAAAGGACAACTGATCAGCAACCAATACATCCAAGATCTTTGGAATTGCAGATTACATACTAACTCCCCTATAATTCTGTATATTATCTCTACCACCAGATTTGTATATCAGTTAAATGCCACTTCATAGGAAAAATTCCACAGTTCAGTAATAAATTCAATATCTTAAATAGCGGATAGAACAAGGTGTACACACAGTTTTTTTAGTATAAAGCGGAAAACACCATCAGGCCCAAATGATAAAGAGGAGGGTAGAGTGGAGAGTTCTAAAAAAAGTCAGACAACGTCACTGATATCTTAAAAATATGAAGAATACTATGAATATCATACTTTGGAACAGCTCTGCCACCTCTAAAATAAACTGACTCAAAAAAGGAAACAAAAAGAACTGTATCTTGGCCATTCAAGCTTATATAATAACTATAATTTTTTTATGTATTACCGCGGAAACGAAATACTTTAAATTACAAACAAAAGTTGCATTATCAACTTATTTCTGGGCAAAGAATAACTTGTAAAATTTGGAAGTAGAGTTTTGTAACACCAGTGTATCTTTAAGATAGCGAAAATGGTAATCTCCTTTCAACCTCGAATCCGAAGGGTGAGCAGCAGTTATTTTACTTTGTCAAAGAATGACATCTATGGCAGAATGGCAGAAGTAAAGCAGATCTTTTAACGTTAATTTAATCGCCTGTAAACAAAATTTAACAAAAACAATGCTAGCTTGCACACTTTACTATATTGCTAATGGGGTTTCTACATGCCTCTTCGCAAAATCTTGGTACAAGAATTTCTAGTTAGTTGTCGAATTGTTTCTGTTCATGCCCATATTTAAGATTTATATTTAATATATTGCTTTAGTCTGTGACGCTTACTTTATGTTTTAGTTTTTCTTATACCGCAAAGATATATACTTGGAATCATGGGGTTTCTGGCGGTAGTCAATGCTTACACCATGAGAGTGGTTCTCTCTGTTGCTATAACAGAAATGGTAGAACCAATGTTTCATAATAATACAGTAAATATGGATTCGTGTTTAGATGACTGGAAAATAAATGCTACAATTTTTCATACAGCGGTGAGTTAATATTAACAAATTATGCATACACAGTATTAATTAAATCTTAAAAATTTTCCGTGGACGTCATAAATAAAAAGAAAATGACATTAAGACTGTTTTGGCGAGGGTCCCCATTTCGGGACAATGTATATTGACAATAAATTAATACTGTTATATAAATCAGCGCTTTCTACACACAAAAAAAGATAATCCTAAATTAAGCCTGACAGTTCTCTCAAAAATTTGCACTAGATTTGGAGTAACATGAAATCTAAATCAGAGGAAACCTTCACTTTTAATTCTCCTAACACACAAAAATTATGTTTACAAACATGTTGTCTAAATTAAAGAAGTTTAATTAAATTAAGCGTACACTTTGCTATAATAAAAAAATTAAGTTTTGTAATAAATCTTTAGAAAATACCTTGTAATTTCAACAGCTCCCAATATCGGCGTTTGTTATAACAATATTTTAATTGTTTTCCGGTAATTTTTTGTTAATGTACTAAAAATAAATTGCAATAATTACAGAGTCTTATTATAAAGAAGAGTGGTCAGTCCTATTGCTATTCTCGCCATTTTTCTGCCTGTAGCGTTGTCATTTATCGTGTATCTCTCCCAATTTCATCCTAATATAATAGAGCAAAACTAGTAAATCCACAGGTTTCTTAATTCACATTGATCGTATTTTTGTGCTTGTTATTGGTGCAGCCACTAAATAAGTGTGTGTTACTATGGACCTAGAAAAGCTTTTAAGAAATTTGGAAATGCCTGAGAGTACAATAAAAAAGTTTCGACTGTTTTCCTGTAAAGCTATTTATTTGGGGGCCTTGAAATCGAACGTCCCTTTTATCAATCCAAGAAAAGATATTTTAATTAACGTGGCTGATTTTCTTTAAATCGATTACCAATTTCCTTACACGGCCCACGGAAAGAGTCCGTATAAGGTGTAAATATCAAAAAAATTTGGAGTTGGATGGTGACATTCTAGGAAACGCTCCTGCAGCAGGAGTCCTGCTTGTTTTTAAACAAAGATGTTGAAACAATCAATCAATTTAATTAAAATATAAGGTGCTTTTAGAATCGATTTTCAAAAATATTCAAGGGTAAACTACCTCCATTTTAGGAGGTCTAAAAAATGAATTAAAAAAAGTTTTTTTATAATTAAAAGCAATGACACACTTTCAGTTTTCAAACAAGCCGGCCTACTTTGATTTTTTTTCTTAGGATAGAATAGAACTTTGTTTATTATAATACTTTATAATGTATGATTTATTTCGAAAAAAAACTGTACTGATAGAAAGCAATAATTGTGTTTATCGGATTATTGCTATTTGTTTTACATAAATTTGTTTTAATCGAAATCTAAGTAATGTTTTTCTTAACATACTTTTCATAGTCCTTGTAAGATTAACATCTCAGTTAATGTTAATGTTGCAAAACTGAAAGTTTGTCATAACTCTTAATAATTATAAATAAATAACTTTTTTTAATTCAATTGAAAAATTAAGGTAGTTTACTCTTGACTATTTTTAAATATCGACTCTAAAAACATATTAATTAATTTAATTTAGTTTTTCCTTATCTTAGTTTAAGAACAAGAGGGAGAGTTTCCTAGGATGTCACCATCAAACTCATTTTTTTACATTTACACCTTATCCGTTACTATTCCCGTAGACACAATGTATATGAAGACATAGTGAATTGAAATAATGAATTAAAACAGTTTTATTTTAAATAATATACTGCTTTCTTATAAGAAGGAAATATGATCAAAAATATGGGTTTAATATTGAAGTAATTTTCTTTAACTTGAGAGTTATTTTTTTGCGTGTAACCACTAAATCCATTGGTGGATAAAGACAGTAGTGCGCTTCTCGATAAAACATATTTTTGTACGAATATAAAAATGAAAGTACGCCGATTTGTTGCAAAACTGAAAGTTTGTCATAACTCTTAATAATTATAAATAAATAACTTTTTTTAATTCAATTGAAAAATTAAGGTAGTTTACTCTTGACTATTTTTAAATATCGACTCTAAAAACATATTAATTAATTTAATTGAGTTTTTCCTTATCTTAGTTTAAGAACAAGAGGGAGAGTTTCCTAGGATGTCACCATCAAACTCATTTTTTTACATTTACACCTTATCCGTTACTATTCCCGTAGACACAATGTATATGAAGACATAGTGAATTGAAATAATGAATTAAAACAGTTTTATTTTAAATAATATACTGCTTTCTTATAAGAAGGAAATATGATCAAAAATATGGGTTTAATATTGAAGTAATTTTCTTTAACTTGAGAGTTATTTTTTTGCGTGTAACCACTAAATCCATTGGTGGATAAAGACTTGGGTATGATTACTTGAAAACTCCTTTTTATTCTGGCATACTTAAATAGTGTGGAACGATTACTACGAAAGGAATACTTTAGAGTTGCAGTAACGATTATTTTTTTTCTATTTCTTACACTTTTTAAATGAAAAGAAATATGATGTTACCAAAGCTAAAGGTTTAAAGTGTCATTAAAATATTAAAAATTAACAACAAAATTGTTCAATATTCACTAAAGTTTTATTCATAAACATGACAATTGTTTCGACTCACAGTGTCTTCGTCGGATGGTTGGTATAAGGAGTTTATACCAACCATCCGACGAAGACACTGTGTGTCGAAGCAATTGTCATGTTTATGAATAAAAATTTAGTGAAGATTGAAACAATTTTGTTGTTATTTTTAAATATTTGAATAATGGATCTTCATCACGTAAAGGCTACATCAATTCAATAAAGTGTCATTTTCGCTTTTGGACGGTTATATACTCTCTTTTCTACGTTCTGGTATTAAAACGTTGTTCTCAAGAGACAATACATACACACAATACATACACCTTGCTCATTTGTTATTCAAACAGCTATTTCAATTTTCAACTATTATGTAAATACAAAATGTGATTTTTAGAGATCAGCAAATATATACCCATGGACCAGCCGCCAACAAGGTCTGATACTAAGTTCCTTTTACTGGGGTTATGTAATAACTCATATACCAGGAGGTATGATAGCGGAAAGATTTGGTGGCAAATACTCTTTAGGACTAGGAATGCTGTGTACAGCCATTTTTACTTTTATTACTCCTTTTGTGATATACATTACTAACGGAAACTGGGCCTGGGTTGTTGTCGTCAGAGTCTTAGAAGGATTAGGAGAGGTTGGTATACATCATAGCACTCGGGATGTGCTGCACAAAGGAGGGAGAAATTGCTTTTCTTTTGCGCAGCACACCCAGAATCCTAAGGCTTATATAAAGAAAAACAGGTAAAATTATGTGTTGATGTAATGGGTGGTCAGTCAGCAAAACAGTTCAAAAATATATAAAGATTGAAAATTCCACTATTAAATTAATTTAAATATTTATAATCATTTTAGACGACGCAAATAAAATAAACTTTTTAAATTAAATTTAAACTAAGGTTTCTCATCTAAATAACTGAAAGAAATACATAGGTAGGTACCACTTCCCGCAAACGAACAGCTCTAAAACTATACATGTATCTAACTATTGCTTTAACATTTGTCCATTTAATCAAAAAACTATTCCAGGGTACGACATTTCCTGCTTTAACTACATTGCTCGCAAACTGGGTGCCATTAAAAGAGAGGTCAAAAATAGGAACCCTAGTATATGCTGGAAGTCAAATAGGTACGTATGCACATTCTTTTGGTGAATGAAATATTTATTAAACATTACATCATTTCATTAAAAAAATTTGCTAAAACAACAACAAGTTCCACTATTGGAAATGGTAACAAATTACTACATGATATTATTGTTACGCTAAATAATGTGTCTTAAAGGTTTTAATTAAAATAAATTTAATTTCCGTAGAAGCTGCAACATTTTGTTGTTTCATATTATTAGACTTTCAATTCTTATTACTAATAAATTAACTAAATCTCCATAACTGTTATGAATTTGCTAGGTACACCCAATTACCTTTCCCTTCAAATCTTTCAATGCCGGTTCGCGGGTTGTCAAATAAATGAAGTGTTGAAGACAAAACAAAATTAATGAGATGAAGTAGTTTTATTAAATAAATCTTAGGTATCGGTAAATAAGTTGGATTGTAAAAGAAATGATTTATAAAATATGACATATAGATAAGTATACTTGTGCACTCAAACATTTTTCCATTTTTGTACCAAAAATATAACAACCCTTGCTGACAATTGTACTAAAACAGAAGCTACTGGTGTTTGTCGGCTTTACAACTTACATACAACTTAGTTAGGGTAATTATGTTAATAGGAAGCTTCTCAATCTCAATCATAATAGTTAGTGGCCTAATCTAAATCAGCAGTCTGAGTAAGATTTTCCTAATGATAACCGCCGTATATTTAAATTTAAAATTTTTCCTATGCAAATCCTCTCGCAAAAAACTGACTGGAATTAATTAGTTTATTATGTAAGGCAGTTTTTTTTGCTTAAGACATCCCATGCAGACTTCAAGCCTAAGTACAAACGTATCATGGGCATCCGAAGAGAAGGGAAATGTAATCTATTGACACGGGATTTAAAGGATTGGAGGTTGGGACGGGCAGGAAATACATCTGCAGGCAATTTGTTCCATAATCTGGAGACTCTAGGTATGAATGAGCGAAAGAAGTGGTGTGTTCTAGGTTTTGCAGCTGGACAGTAAAGGGATGCATACGTAAGGCGCCTCTTGTTGTTCTGTTAGGAACAGTCAAGGTGGTATATTATCGGCTAGTTCTTCAGAGCAAAATCCGTGGAAGTGCTGGTAGAAACGGGATAAATCCCCAACAGCGCGGCGATGAGCGGGAGAAGGGAGTTTTCTTGTAAGGACTGGGTCACTGAGTAGAATGGCTCTCTTTTGGATAGAATCAAGGATGTTAAGTGTCGAAGGCGATGCCGCTCCCCAGATATGGGAGCAGTACCCTAGGTTAGGTCTTATTTGGGAAACATAGAGCATGTATAAGTTAGAAGGGGAGAAGTATTTTCTGTCTCGAAAGGGAAAACCAAGCTTTTCAGTTGCCGATGTGCCTACTGAAGTAATGTGTTTGTGCCAACTGAGATTATGTTCGAAAGCGATGCCACGGTTTAGTACGAACTCACATAGTAACGCCACAGATTGATTGTTAATTTAGCGGACCGTCGGACCATTCAAAATGTCGGATGGCATTTTTGTCGCATCCGATAATATCGGACTATCGTGTGCAAGCTACCAATATAAAGCAATGTAATTTGGAAGTGTCCGACTCCGACATTCGATAATAATTATCGGTGTGTGTACAAATGCCTTTAACAAATATATACATATATTTATTGATTTTGGAGGAACACGAATTTATAAAAATCATATATTTTTTCTAGGTACCGTAGTTGGCAACTCTGTAAGTGGAGCCTTAATATCAGCTACAAACGACTGGGCGATAGCATTTTACTTTTTTGGAGCAATAGGAATAGTATGGTTTATTTTATGGACAATACTGTGTTACCCTGATCCCGGATCTCATCCGTTCATTAGTGACAAGGAAAAAATATACTTGGGAGAACAGATCAGTAAGTATAATTATAAATCTGAAGACATGACACCAAATGTATGATGATGTATAGGCATGTATTTCTTAAAATTTAAAAAATAGATTTCATATATCTGCTGAAAACGATACAACACTGTCCACTTTTCCAATTAGATTTGTTACAATGGAATTATACTCATTTTTATGGAACAGGTACAGTCGTGGCAAATCAAAAGTTTCAATTTTAATGCTTTTTCTTATGGATAATGAAACTGTATTTTGGACACGACTGTATATATTCGCTGTTAATGTAAAAATGTGCTGCTACAGAAGCCCGGAACATCCCTATTTTCTCCACTCTTCCATATATTTCATACAGGGTGTCCGGAAAGTCTTAATATGGCCATATATCGCTGCTATTAGTAAAGATAGACACACCAAATTTTAGGTGTATCTTATTGGTTAATAAATCTACTTTTTTGCGTAATTTAACTTTTGACCACTTGAGGGGTGACGCTAGGGAGTTAAGGTCAAAAATTTTAAATACGACCGTATGCCGAGCGCTACCTTATTTTAAAGGTCTTAAATAAAGAAACATTTTACTGCAAACCCGAGGTCCGTATCTTAATTTATTTTTAAATGGCAAAAATCGTTAAAAAAATAAAAATGTAAGTTATCTTATTTCTCTTATTGCTTTAAAAGTTGTTCATAATAACCATCATGAACTTCTAGGCAGTGATAATGTCAGTTAGGAACTCACTTCTCACATTTTCGAGAATGACAAGTGTCACTTCCAAAATCGACTTTATTATTGCCAAGAACTTCATGGTGGTCATTTTGAATAACTTTTAAAGTAATAAGAAGAAAGATAGGTATTTCAATTTTTCAGGGTTTTTAATTTTTAAAGGCTTGCCATTTAAAAACGAACTAAGATACGGACCTCGGGTTTGCATTTAAGTGTTTCTTTTTTGAACACGACATAGGGTTTCATTTAAAATTTTTGACCTCAACTTCCTACCGTCGGCGTCGCGTCGCCCCTCAAGGGGGTTGAAAAGGTTACATTACATAAAAACGTAGATTTGTTAACCAATAAGATACACCTACAATTAGGTGTCTCGATCTTTACTACTAGCAAAGATATTTGCCCATACTAAGAGTTTTCGGACTCCCTGTATATACTAGATGATAGAAAATCTGGTCAGACAAATTTTTCTTCTCGTTTTTCTTCCTCCCTCCTTGTTGCTTGTAAAAACAGTTTGTATGGTACGTTAGTAGTTGGGCATTCAGTTCACATACAATGCTCTAAAAAAGATATACACACATTATACTATACTACCAACCAAAAAACACTTTTAAATAAATCGTTTTTAATTTTAGTATAGCATGCATAGAGCATACTTATTTGCCAATAAAATATGGCTTTAAATACAAACTTAAAATTAAAAAAAAACTATTTTGTTACATAATTCATGTTGATAAAAATCAAATTATAATTAATGTAATTAACTGCCGTTATTTAAAAAGTAAATCTGTTACCCAAATAATTAACTAATATACTATTATTAAATTTAATATATTATATCACTTGAAAAGATCAGACAAGATACCAGTTTTTACATTAATTTAATTTAGCAGTAAAAAGTACCATATAATAAATACGTAGTACCAGAGACTATAAAGAATACGAGTATAGACAAATTCTCGAATACACGGAACAGAAAGAGGGTCTCCCTTGAGACATTCGGGTGGGTTTACTGGTTTATGGTTTAGGAGTTTGTTTGTTTACCATTATATATCTATATAGTACATATATACTATATATATTTATATATATATATATATATATATATATATATATATATATATATATATATATATATATATATATATATATAAATCACTGCACACCACTGATAATAAAACACATGGCCATATAAAGAACAAAAGATCAGTGGGTTAGGTTGTTGTGTTGCCAGGTCTCTTAACAATATTTCTACGTAACAAGTTGAAGAAATAATATTTTTATTACATTACCTTTAAAAATCCTACTGTTCCAAAATTCTCAATTTCAAAAAGTTAGAATACTACCTATAACACAAATAAAATCCTCAAGGAAATAGCTGTTTAAAACAAAAAATAAATACTTCAACTTTAACTTAACACCCAGAAATAGTGTTTAATTAATTAAAAATGCACATCACCAAGCGCGTACGATTTTTTGTTAATATTATTGATAACTACAATAACTTTTGTTAACATTTAACGGCTTTAACTTTTTCTTTCAGAAATTAGAAAATAAAAAGCAAACCGTACACTGTATTATTAATGTCTATGATCCGTTGAAATGGAAGACATTCAAACTTTGGTTTAAAGTACAAATTTAGTGCTATCATATTGTAAAAGTTGAAATTGATTAATTTTTACAATTTTTATTAATTTTAGGTAAAGGGCTGTGACCTTAAAATATGATATGAAAGAGACAAACTTTGGACGTAGCAAATGAATCTAATTACGTTTTCAACTTAAGTCAATGTGGTGGGGTAAAAAACTATATGACCCGAAAAATATTACTCTGTTGAGTATTTTGGACTGTTATAATTTTATCTTGGAAATATTGCAAGAAATATAGGGCGGTAGACCAAATTTAAATTAATTTTCTTTCAAAATAAGAACGATATTAAAATTTGACTGGATCTCAAGCATTAAGCAATATTAGGCGAATGGGACCTTTACACTTAAATCTGGCTATATGCCTACTCTCATTGTGACTAAAATTTTAGATACCTTAGGATAGACCCCACATAACAGTTACATTATTTTTAATTATGAGTTTTTCTTTAAAAAACATTATTCTCTTTTCCAGCAAATATTTCCAGTAAAGACAAAGTGATCCCCTGGTCATCCATACTAACATCCACACCCATATGGGCGTTAGTAGTGGCCCAAATCGGCCATGACTGGGGCTTTTTCACTATGGTTACAGACCTTCCCAAATACATGAAAGACGTTCTTCACTTTAACGTTAAGCAGAACGGTATTTGGTCCTCGGTTCCATATATTTTGATGTGGATTGTCTCTATGAGTTCAGGTTGGTTATGTGACTGGCTGATACACAAAGGCCATATGAGAATTTCTTTTGCTAGAAAGTTCTTTACAACGGTAGGTAAGTTAAAAAGTTTTCTTATATGTCTTCAACACAAAGTTCTCGTGATTTCCACGATATGTTATTACTTATTACAGAACCCTCTAATAGTCCGAGATCCCATTCGAAAAATCCACCATGAAGAACATAGGGGGGTACACTGCTCAGAAAATAGAAATTGAACGTGTGCCCTACAAGGAAGTTAATTTTTGTTTTTTTTTTAACTTCGCCTATTTTCGAGAAAAACACAATTTTTTAGGACATTTAAATTTTTGAGCAACCCTATATATGCTGGATCAAATTTTTGAATGGCAATGCTATTTTCTCACGATGCAGATCTTGTTATGAAGAGATGCACTTTTTGTCGTAAAATATTAAAATAAAGTTTCCCATTTGTTAAGTTGGATTCTGAACACGCTGTATTACCTACTTATATACATATAAAAAGAGTCATATTTATCAAGAAATATATAAAAATATATATTTTTTTGTTTAATTTTGAACATTATAAACAAGAATGTCCAATCTTTTTTATTTTGTGCAATTTCTTTAATTTTTACAAAAACAAAAATAGCAAAGAAAAAATAAGTTTATTAAAAAATTAAATTACATTCTACTATAAAATATAAAAACTTACATTTTAATAGTTTAAGAAGTACTACTGCAAAAAACAACAATAATATACTACATAAAAAATATAAAACAGTAGGTACTACCTAATTAAAATAACACCTTAGGTAATGCGAAAGTACGAATAACAAGGTGATAAGAAAACAAACAAGAAGAAAAGTACTAATAAAATCGTTTAAGTATCTAAAACAATTTTTTGCTCGAGTTTTATCCATGCCGCTCTTTACATGGCATCATTTATAATTTTTTTTAGATACATTATTTTTGAGTGGTTTTGGCGCCCCTAAATGTCGGCGGCCCAGGCAGTCGCCTGGCCCTGAAAGGATGAAACTTCTTAAATAGTAAATCTATCTGACCGCTTTAAAAAAGGGTGTGCCTTATCTTAGAGCAAAATAAAAAACGTTAGCCTTAATTTATTTAAAAGAGGATGACGTACTCTTTCGTTTAACACCCAGCTAGTCTACGCCTCACTAATAAATAATCACACCTGATCCACTGGTTCGCATCAGGCAGTGTACCCCACCGCATTACCTTCGGCTAATGGGTCTTTTTCATATGACCCATTTCCAGAACTCAACTGTTTATGTCCGAAAATCACTTTATTTGTAAATAATTTTTTGTGTTCTTTTTTTAGAAAATTGGCAAAATTTAAAATAATAATAATAACTTTCTTATTCAATTTTTATTTTATGAACAGTGTACCCCCCGACCTTCGTCATGGTGGAATTTTCAGGTCCGGCTCTCCTAGCATACGGTCTTTAAAATTTCTTGCAAATGTCATTTTAAATTTGGTATTTAAACAGAAAGTTTCAGTTGACAGAAAAGTTCTAAAAAAAATACGACAGATAGTTTGTAAGTAATTTTGTAAACAATGACGCAACATATAATGTCGGTGGTTACCACAAAAGTAGGTCATTTCTACAAAATTTTTGTTCTTCATTAAAAAATGGAAATAAAAAAATAGTTTTAGAAAATAGGGCAGAAACTAGGCGCGGCTCGTCCATAAGGTCATTGGGTCAGTGACCCACCTAAAATTATTTTCAATGATTCACCTAATTATTTATTTTTTAAAATCAAACTTTTCTTTTAAAAAAGTGCGAGTTCCATGCGAAAATTCCCCGGAAAAGAATTAAGCCAAGTCATCGTCGACAGATATCCAAGCTTACTCCGGGCTCGGTCGTATTTTAAATTGACCTCATAGATGTATACATACTATATAAATGCATTAAAACTAAGAGAGAGATAAACATACGCGCTCTAGGAAATTAAAAAGAGACAAGATTTGTCGACGGTCCACCAATAATATCGCTTTCGGCGCGCTCGTGGCCATCGACGCTGCCGGTCCCTGGCCAATACACTCGAACCGCCCGTGAAATATACTCTTTCAAAACGTTTGGGGTGGACAAAGAAAAACTAATTACCTAATATGCGCATTGCGCATTGTATTTATTAAAGAAAACGGTGTTTCGACTAGCTATTTTATTGTGTAATATCAATATGTTTTTGGATATTATTTGATATTTCGGTCAAGTCATAGCAAAAATGCAATTTTAGTACCTAAAGCATAATGAGATTTAACAATGAAACGGATAAACTGTAGAAAAACTTCGATTTATTGTAATTCACTAAAAATACAATGTTTAACGAAAATGCCTTCATGGCAAAATACATTCCTTGTATTGCCTATTTATTCCAACACAGTACGACTAATCGGAATAATCACCCTTTTAGTACCCAGCGCGACCTCTATTGAGGAGCCGTATTAAAACGGGAAGCCGTTAGCAATCTTAGACTAAAACACATAGAAAAGCAATACCAAAAGTTATAAGGATCTAGAGTAGCAGTGTTCAATAATTCAATATTCTCTTATAGTTTTGAATTACTTTAGCGATATTAACTCAAAATCCGCAATTTATGAGTACGGAAATAGGATGTTGGAACAACCACCCAGATGTACGAAAAACATGTTTTGGTTTATTAATGGTAATGATTTTTTAGCTTCTATGGGACCAGCAATTTTCATATTAATAGCTTCCTACGTGGGATGTGACAGAATGTTATCAGTAGGAATGTTTACTATTGCCATGGGATTTATGGGCACATTTTATTGTGGAATGAAAGTTAATGCTTTAGATCTAAGTCCCAATTATGCTGGTACCATTATGGCTATCGTAAATGGCATTGGGGGGCTAACAGGAATTATAGTACCTTATTTGGTTGGAGCGCTTACTGAAAATGTAAGTATTTTTCGTTCGATTTTAGGCAAACAATAATAGTTTATTTTTTAGGTTTTTCAAAAATTCGACAGACGATACATTTAATTGTGGGTGGGCGCGGTTTAAAAGAAAAAGTGGGTACTTTTAATTTGCTTCATGAACAATACGTTAGATATCGCTTATAACGACATCTGATATAACGACATATCGGTTATTGCGACGAAATTTCATAGGTTCGGCCAGAAATAATGCTTATTGTACATAAGACCTATCGTTTATAATGACATCGGATATTGCGACTAAACTAACATAGCGACGGAAAATGTGAACTTTGGGTCAAATTATCTTTTATGACGACGGAGTCGCGACGCGTAATAAGAAAACGTCGGAAAATTACCGAATTAGCTAGGGGAATTACCGAGTTACCTAACACTTTACCTGTAGTTAACCTGGCAACACAGGAGAGTTGGGAAAATTTTTCAAATTTTGGTGAAGAACTCGAAGATGATGTGACCGAAGATGAGATTTTAGCTCGCTCAAATCCAAATTTTAAGTCAAAAATAAACAACGACGAAGTAGAAATGGGCGAAATTATCAAGTTTCAACCACCTACTATAAAGCATGCGTTTTCAACAGTTCAAACAATTCAACATTTTTTCACATTTAATCAAAATTTAAAAGAGTCAAAAAGAGATTTTGCCTTGCTACATTAGGAAAAAATTATTGAAACAAACTTTTTTAAAAACAAAAAATTACAGAGACAAATCAAAATAACTGATTTTCTTGGTAATATTTGATGAACGCTTAAAAAAATTAAGTTGTTTGTAAAATAAATTTAGGATTGTTTGTTATATTTTGTAACATTTAGAATAGTGTTTTTGTTGTTTAAGCTTTTTGCACTCATTTATCTGTAAATATTAAATATACTCTTTTCTATCAAAGCTAAACTGTACATACATACTTACTTTTGAGTATTAATACGGTTTTCGGATATAGTGACCTACAGTTATAAGGACCGAATTTCGCCGGTCCCTTCAACGTCATTATAAACGATATTTACTGTATTATGTCTTTTTTATATGTTCACACTGAATAGGCATTTATTATAGCAAATAACTCAGCAACAACATTAGTAACACTAAAATAATAGTCATTGCTGTTAAATACTTATCTTAAGCGTGCTTTAAACTTCTTTTTTTTTATTAACTTCTGAACTTTATACTTTTAGCATACGCTAGATGAATGGAGAACTGTATTCTGGATAGCTTTTGGAGTATTTCTGGTAACGAATTTAGTATTTGTTACGTTTGGCAGTGGAGAAGTACAAAACTGGAATTCAAATGAAGAAAAAGAAAAACCATTAGAATCTGCTTATGTAGCCAATCCAGAAAACGTTATGATAAAGACGAAATGCTGAAAAAACATTTTTACAATTTATAGATAAAATTATATTCATGAATGCGATTACCTAAAGTAATCCAAAACAAGAGAAATACCAACAGTATTAAACTTAAACCCCGGGATTCCCTATCGCTAAAAACCCGTCTAATTTGATAATCAAGGTGTTAAACTGACAAATGTAAGATTAAGACAACTATGTACGTCTTGTACTATGTCTTTTTCACATTTACAAAAAAAGGGCAATTTAATTATGTATGATCCATAATAAAAGAACTGTATTCGTTTTAGCAACAACTTCCAATATAAAAATCATTTGGGAACCAAGGAAATCGCTGAAATAATTGGACAGCTGGACAAATAATGGACAAAATGAACAAAAACTTGTCAAAACTTAACTAGACAACTAAAGGATCTTAAATGAACCAGTATCAAATATTAATCTTTTTCTAGTGAAACCCGGTGAAACATTCTAGATACGACATAAAGTTATAATAATAAAAGCGATAAAATCAGTTTATTTTGTTTGCTCTGAGGACACTGATCTCCAACAGGAATATGCATATAATTCAAATAAATTCAATTTTTTTTTATATATTTTCCACATAAATTAAATATTTATAGTAGTTGCTTTTATCCATTTATTTTTATATCTATTAACAAAAAAAATACAAATTTTCATACAAAATTCAAAACTTTCAAAACGTGATACCTACTCTTGGTTGTGACTATAGGCACCGCAACCGTGGGCTTGACCCGCGGACCAACGTTGGCGTTGGGGCGAAGATCCCCGGCCTTTTTTACCTTTTAGCAAAAAGTTCTTGATATTTTTAAGTAAAAATAAAATGTCTGTAATTTGTTTTTCAAAATTCCACTTTCTTAACTTTAAAAAAACACTAAACGTGCTGTGCTGTATCTCGAAACACGCCCCTTTTTTTAATACGCTAAATCGAAAGATCCGGATATTTAACGTCGGAAAATTTTTTTTTCCAGAGAGGACTTTTTTATTTTAGAGGAATTATTCGAGAAACATGGCGAAACGGCGAACCTTCCAACGTGGGCCAGTTTCTGGTTGTATAAATTGCTATGCCGAGCTATGTTTTTCGATTGATTCCTCGTAAACAGAAAGAAAAGCCCTATCTGAAAAATAGCTGTTTTGACGAAAAAAATCCTGATCTTTCGATATAGCTATTAAAAAAACATAAAAATGGCGTTTGTCGAGATACAGCACTTTTAGGTTTTTTTTTAGGTTAAGGAAGCGGAATTTTGAAAAACAAATTACCCCCTCGGAAAGCTGAGGAAACAATACATCGAAAACTATGTTTCAGTTATTTTTTTAATGGTGTTTTCATTGCGATGCGATATCATGAGTTAAAAATTGCATGTTTTCAGGCTCGCGCGCCTCGCTGGTATGTCTGATTCTGAGGCGATTGGCTCCATACAAGGGCGTACCCAGCGAGGGGGCAGATGCCCCCTCCCCTAGAAGATAAAATAGTCTATGATCTTCGCAAACTGAATTCGCATCCCCCCCCCTAAAAAACCGACTATGCATCCCGCCAGGGTTGCCAGATGATTGGAACTAAATTCCTCCAAACGATTTTAAAAATACCCCAAAAATCACTATTTTGCAACTAAAATCCCCCAAATAAAAGTACTTTTATTCTTGACTATTACTTGTTTGAAAAAGTATTATATTACTTTTAAATCTTCCTGAAATCTTATTTATTTTGAAGGAAATTGAATATTTTTAAATAAAACTCCTAGTTTTACTGCCTCTTTTATTTGTTAATTTTTGTCAAAAAATTAACGAAAACATGACAATTGACAAATGAAATGCCATGACAGATAAAGAAAAAATGGTTGTGACAAAACATTTTAATTTGAATATTTAAAAAAATAATCTTACTTATAAAGAGTGTAAAAAAAATAAACAAACCGTATTATTTTTAATAGTATTTGGCTGAGAAAAATGATGGAGCGTAGTTTTTTCTGTTTTTAATATATTGCTTTATTCATAAAAAATACTCTATTTTACCCAAAAATAAAAATATTTCCTCCAAAAAATCCCCTATAAAAAAGTATCCCCCAGAAAAAAGTATCCCCCCGATTTTCACCCGTCCACATGAAAATCCCGCAGATTTTCGGGAAATCCCCTCAACCTGGCCACCCTGTATCCCACCCCCTTCCTCGAAAATAATATGAGTTGCCCCCCTCTAGTTTGGATCCTGGGTATGCCCCTGGCGCCTTTTATAACTCATTAAAGAAATCATCCTTTAATTTTTTACATTTTCTTTAAAAAGAATAATTTCGACTGATGTATTATATTTTTTGGATATAACTTTTAAGGAGAAGTAAAAAATACAATTTTGATTTCTTTAATGAATTATACATCTTTTTATGTATCCGTACCGGAGTGGAGGAACTCTTCCATCGCCGAAGTGGTCCTACCCCACACATCATCCTAAAGGACTGATGAAATCCCTATGGATGTTTCCAGCTCTGGATGTGTAAGTTGGACTTCCCCAATACATTCACGGTACATGATACTTAGATTCCGGTCTTCGTGGGCTGTCAGAAGATTAAAAAAGTAGCTTTTTTGCAGCAAATATCTGAGAAACAACAGTGTTAAAGAACAAAATAATAGGGATGGGGGCTAAATACTCTTAATAACTTCAACTATATTACCTACCTTAAAGCAAATATCCATATATTCATTTCATATTAAGCTTTTTATATGCTCAACGTCTTAGCTCTGGGTTTAAATGGAATTTTCGTCCAGTTAAAATTTTGTATTAAAAAATAGTTTGATAAGATATAGCATTTAAGTTTAAAGATTTTATAGCTGCATAATGCCCTTTTCAATTACTACTTCTACCTTTCCAAAGTACTTAATTAAATTGATTTTAAGTACATATTATTAACTACTTAACATATGTGAATTTACAAAGAGAATTTTGCAGACAGAAAATCTTTGATTGACTCCCTTAAATTATTTCTGACATTATTTTTAGCCTTTATTGAATTACATTTTACTGTTCTAAGTAAAATACTACCTTGGCCAATAACAAAAATAGCATTGACAGAGATTTCGTTAAGGTTTGAACTAGGTCAGATGCAGAGGGTGCTTCACTCTTAGATTAAATATTTCTAACGAATAGGATATATATATATATATATATATATATATATATATATATATATATATATATATATATACAACAAACACGAGAAGCATCCACAAAATGGCATGGAAATATGTTTTGTTTACTATTCCACGACGAGTGATTGGCCTTGCTGTTGTTATTAGCGTTACCTATCCTCGTTAGAAATACTTAATGTTAGGCTCTACTAGCTAAAACTTTTTAGGTAATTTTGGTTGAGGTTGCCGTTAACCAGTGGATTAAACTTTGTCAAAGGAGTTTAATCTACTGTTTAGCTGTCAAGTGCAGCCGCAACCAAAGCCACTTGAAAACGTGTTAGAAGATTCGGGAAAGAATTTTCAGGTCCATTTTTTCAACCGAAATCGGAAAGAAAAAACATTTGCCCCTGCCGCACTGTCCTGGCAAGTTCTGGTTTGCACATTACTGGTACATCTGCTAACTTTTATAAACAATATCATATAATTTTCTAGGTGGTTCACAGCACGGTTTTCAGTTTTATTCCTATATAAATATCACAAATTAATGCTGATTTTATTTTTTTTACACTAAACACACAAAAAATGTTAATAGAAATAAATACTATTAAGCAAATATAAATACTATTGAAAAGATACTAAGTATTTTTTTGTAATGCTATCCCATGCGGGGGGTATCTTATGAATCGAGGTGAAGTGCTGGATATCGTGCCCTAACATCGCTGGTCACAGAAAACACGGCGTAATAAAACAAAACTAAAATTGTTAAAGTAATAAGAATAACAGAACGGAAGCTTTCACGGCTTGAGCCATTGAGAAAAATTATAGTTCTTGGGATTATACTTTGTCAAAGTGGACTAACTTTCCGATGTCGCTTTGAACAAAGCATCTTCAGGAATCTTCAAATCAAATCAATCAAACCCTACGTAACCAAAATACACATTTTGATCTGAAGATGACTCGTGCAGTCGCTGACACAACCCCAAGAACTATGATTTTCTAATAAGTTATTTTAAGGTTTTTAATAAATGTGTAACGTAACCGTATTTTCACAAATACAAGTGAATCATGTAATTAACCATAAACTACGTGCTCTATCGATGCTTTGAGCTCATTGGTCGTCTATAGATATTTATTCGCGTGATTCTGTTAAGTAGATATTATCAATGACCATATCACAATTATACGAGAAGACATTTTTATATAGTTGTAGATTCTTCCTTTGATGAAGAAAAAAAGATGTTTGAAACGTGTGCTTTAAAAAAATAAAAATTTCAATACCAGTGTAATAGAGAAAATATACATATTATGTATGTAGCAATAAAATGTGTTTTCTTTTCCCACATTAATGAATTTTATACGACGAAACTGTTCACCATCGGTAATTCTTAGTTACGCATTTTTAATAGTTTTAAGTTGAATTGTTTTCACACCAATAGAATAAATTACTTTAGAGAAAAGTTGAAAAATGTGACGCTTTGATAATTTATTATGAATCCAGTTTATTTGGTTACTATAGGGGTTTCGCAGGTTTGCCTAGGTTTGTTCACAGGTTTCTGTAAGACTTGTTATCGTGGATTTGAAGTCAGAAAGGGCAATTTTTGCTGAATCATTTTGTCAAGTCCAATGAATAATTAATTCGCTACTTACGCAAATTGACTAAAATTTGAAGAAACAGATAAATATGATAAAAGCAAACATTTTAATCCAGCAATAACAAGAAAACAATAAGAAAAGGCTAGTAAAATATTTGAAGCATAATTTAAAAATAATTACTAAAAACCCAGCAGGAAAGCTTAATACCTGTTCATTTTCCCAATATCATACGATATTCAAAGTTTGAAGTAGGTAATAGGTTCCTTATTCTTATTACCCATTTCATATCTAGACCTAACTGAAACACTGAGATTTTCAGTAGAGGGATATGATGCTCCCCGAGTCTCCGCATGCGCAGTAGGGTCGACCTTGAACGCCCAGGTGTGCTATTGTTATTTGGCCTTGATATGCGCAGGTGTTATTCCAAGGTCAAGGTCAAGAACTTGGCCTTGAACGCGAGCAGATGTTTCTTTGTTTGGTGATGACCAGGTGTACGATGCTTATTTCAAGGTTACATTTGCGGTGCATATTTTCAATGAATGCGAGCAGCTGTTTCTTTGTTTGGTGATGACCAGGTGTACGACGCTTATTTCAAGGTTACATTTGCTTGGCCTTGAACGCGAGCAGATGTTTCTTTGTTTGGTGATGACCAGGTGTACGACGCTTATTTCAAGGTTACATTTATGATGTTAGTTTACCTTCAGTTATTACTGGGGTGTAACATGTTTTGGTATGACGGTCGAGTGGGTTGGGTCTAAATGTGGATCGGTATATATGAGGGTAGGGGGGGTTAAATTTTAGTATAGAACATTGTGTTGAGTAAAACGGTTCAAGCAAGTTAATTTGAAAGTCATGGCGTACGTGTGTGAAAATTGTGGTAAATCATTTACTCGGAGTTATAATATGTTACGACATAAACGAGAATCGTGCGTAGCACGATTTGAAAATATGCATGGTGGAAAACAGCGAAAAGTTGACGATGGGGCATCAACATCCGAGGTGCGTACTTGCACTTGCTGCAATATAACCATACCAGCAAATCGAATGGCAGGTCATCAAAGAACAATACACCATAAAAGTAATGCATGTTCACCAATATCAGCTGGTGTTGAGCTAGTGTCCAGTGCTTTTAGAAATAGGATTGCCACATACCGTATATCAAGTGATAATGAACATACTGACTATTCATTATTTTTTGATGAAATTAAAGCAAGAGTGTTAGAGGTAGTAAGTGACCTAGTAAGAGTGCGTTGTGCTTTGAAAGTTAATATGGTGGTTGTTGGTCGGTATCTTTTACCAACACAAGATAATATGTACAGTGACAAGTCATTTAATACACGCAATGAAATTGTCACTTCAGGAAGCGATTTGGAAGAAATATATCAATCATTAGTGGAAGCCATGAAGACTCAATCGACTGAGTTTCAGGAAAAAGATTCAGGTATGTTATAAATTAACGACTAAAAATAAAATAAATACTTATGTCATTCTTTTTTGTTTTCGTAGGTTGGGCTCTGGAAAAAATTCTATACCTGGAAGTAAATGTCAACGAGTATAAACCTTTTGGTGGATCTTCATATATAAAGTTACCCCGATTCATCGAATTGAAAAAAGCCATCATCAATGTGTTTAATCAAGATGAGTGTTGTTTTGCGTGGTCAATCGTGTCTGCTTTGTGCCCCACCACTAGAATGGCATCACAGATTCAATCTTATCCACACTATTCAAGAGTGCTGAATTTTACAGGTATAGACTTTCCAGTAAAGTTGCGTGATATATCAAAATTTGAAGAAATGAATAATATTTCAGTTAACGTTTATGGTTTGCAAAAAAATTTCGAAAATAATATGTTAAAGTACGAAGTTGTCGGTCCATTAAGGTATTCGGGTAGAAAACTTAACAGACATGTCAACTTGTTGTTAATAACAAAGGATTGTAGTATTAAAGATGATGATGAACATATTTGTGATACGCGTTGTTCTAAAAGTCATTATTGTTGGATAAAAGACTTATCGAAATTATGTTCCAGTCAAATTACATCACGTAGAGATAAAATGTATTTTTGTGATGGTTGTTTGATATATTTTAGTTCACCATCATCTTTGATATCACACCAAAAAAATGACTGTAACCACAAATATTCATTAACACCATCACTAAATTTAAAAATAGATAAATTTGGAAGGAGTGTAAGTGAAAATATATTAAAATTTGACAACATAGAAAAGCAAATGCGTGTACCGTTTGTCGTTTACGCGGATTTTGAATCGGTGCTTAAACCACTGGATACAGTGGAACCGAATCCCACAAATTCTTACTTAGTCAAAAGCATCAAACATGAACCGTATTCTTTTGCGTATTTAATTAAGTGCTCCTTTGACGATTCGATTTCAAAATTTGAGCTCTACCGGGGAAACGACGCAGCCCAGGTTTTCGTTTCTCGACTTGAAAGTGATTTAAGATCTCTTTACAATACATACTTAAGAGATATAAAAGCAATGGAAACTTTAACGGCTGACCAAATAGCGGAGTTCAATAATGCCACAAAATGTGGTATATGTGAACGACCTTTTGAAAATAATAATTGTAAAGTAAAGGACCACTGTCACATAACTGGGAAAAAAAGACCTGGTGCTGCTCATTCGATTTGCAATTTAAATTATAAGTTACCCAATTTTATTCCAATTATATTTCATAACTTGAGCGGGTACGATTGCCACATGTTTATTAAAGAGTTGTGTCGTCACGGAGACAAGATCGATGTTTTAGCTCAAAGCAAGGAAAAGTATATTTCGTTTACGAAAAGTATTTACGTTCACGATTATGTCGATAATAAAAGTGGGACAATAAAGAAAAAATATTTGAAATTGCGGTTCATCGATAGTTTTAAATTTCTATCAACGTCACTGGAAAATTTGGGTAATGGATTAGCTGTGGGTAGTTTCAGGGAAACAGGAAAATATTTTTCTGATAATGAGCAGTTTAATTTAATGCGTAAAAAAGGTGTTTTTCCCTATAGTTTTGTCGATTCAATAGACAAAATGAACCATCCAACTTTACCCACAAAAAATCAGTTTTATGATAGTTTGTCAGAGGAGCACATTAGCGATGAAGATTATGATAGAGCTAAAAAGGTGTGGGACACATTTAATTGTAAGAATTTGGGGGACTATTCGGATTTATATTTGAAATCTGATGTTTTATTATTAACCGATGTTTTTGAACAGTTTCGCGATACTTGTTTAGAAACGTATAAACTGGATCCAGCACAGTACCATACCCTTCCAAGTTATTCGTTTGATTGTATGTTGCGTATTTCTAAGGTAGAGTTAGAGCTATTGACCGATATCGACACGGTTCATTTTTTCAAAAAAGGTATTCGAGGCGGTATAAGTCAGTGTTCAGAAAGGATGCACGCTGCCAACAACATATATGTACCAAACTACGATCCTAACGAGCCATCATCTTTCATTGTTTATCTTGATGCAACAAATCTGTACGGTCATAGTATGTCGCAAGCATTACCATTTGGCGGCTTTAGATGGTTATCAGAGCATGAAATTTTAAATTTAAATATTATGGATGTGGACGATAATGGTCCAGAAGGATACGTTTTGGAAGTTGACGTTCATTATCCGGATACGCTATATGATGATCATTCCGACTTACCCTTTTTAGTTGAAAATATTGTACCACCCACGGAATCGGCAAAATTTTCAAAGTTAATTCCGAATTTAAACGATAAAAAGAAATACATCATTCATTACCGAACATTAAAACAAGCAATCAATAACGGCCTAATGGTAATGCAAACACACAGAATTTTAAAATTTAATCAATCCCCCTGGTTAAAGACATATATCGACTTAAATACAGATTTGCGCAATAGGGCAACAACAAAGTTTGGTAAAGACACTTTTAAATTAATCATTAATGCTGTTTTCGGCAAGACCATGGAAAATGTGGAGAATCGTAATGATATAAAACTAGTCACCCGATGGGAAAATGACAGGAATAAAATTGGGGCACGAGCATTAATTTCTCGTCCTTATTTTAAAAGTTCAACGGTTTTTAATAAAGAATTCGTTGCCATTCATATGGATCGATTAAAGGTAACTTATAATAAACCAATTTATATCGGATTTTCCATACTGGACATGTCGAAAACAGTAATTTATGATTTTTTCTACTCATTCATTAAAGCAAAATTTGGCAAAAATGCTTCTTTACTGTATACCGACACAGATTCGTTAATATTAAAAGTTTACACCGAAAATTTTTATCGTATAATTGCAGAAAATCCGGATAAATTCGATACATCCAATTATACCGAAGGAAATATTTTTAACATAAAAAAAAGTCAGTCAGTAGTAGGTAGAATGAAGGATGAATTTCCAGGTGATCCAATAATAAGTTTTTATGGTACCGGAGCCAAAGCTTATTACATAAACTCAATCAGTAGCGAAATTAAAAAAGCGAAAGGTATAAAAAAACGTGTAATTGAAAAACAGCTTCACCTGGAAGATTATCGGAATATCGTAGAACGTGGTGGTCAGATATTTCGAAAAATGAAAACCTTTCGAAGTTATAAACACGACGTTTATACCGAAATAATTAATAAAGTTGCTTTATGTCACCACGACGATAAACGTTATATTATACCATCAACAACAAAAACTCTACCTTGGGGGCACCCAGACATAAAGTTTTACGAAACAAACCCTGAAGATAACCTAAATATGTTAATACAAGCTATGCAAAGTTTTTTACCCGAAAATATTAGTTATAATTAGAAAAATGTTGGAAAGTCTATGTTTTAGAAAAATAAAAAAATATTAACTCCAATGTCACGTAGTTTTATTAACCACTATAGTAATAGCAATAGTTGAAATTTTATAACGCAGGATAGGAAAATACATAGATAATTGTTTCAATAATATGTTGTTTTATTTTACAATATAGTAATAAAGTTACAAAAATAAAAATTAATTAATGTCTGGCTTGTAAACTTCTCGTAGCATCCATTGTCTTCTCAACATATCAGATCTGCTAATCGGCCCTCGTCGACACATCAGCGTTCCACAGTAATGACACTTAACAATCCTTACTCTCAACAATTCAATGTAACTGTAAGATTGCATGTGGTCAGTCCAAATATATACTTCTCTTTTACAATTATAGCAAACAGCAGAAATTATTATTTGTGCTCCCGAAAAAGTCTCAGCTGGACGACTGTTATCTTGATCTGCGGGCAACATTATAGTTTCTGATAATAGGCATCGAAGGAAAGAGAGTGTCTATAAATATGGGTTGTCTGGGTCATATAACCTTGAGAGCACAAACAATAACAGAAGTAAGGACACACGATTACCTTGAAAATATGTCCTTGAATCGCTGTTTAGCCGTAGAACGCAACCTTGTAAGTTGAATTAACTTGTTTGGCCTCTAAAGCATCAACCGTCAGATAGGGTGGGGGAGTTTATGGTGGGGCGATAAGTATAAATTTGGTTTGCTAGGCAGAGCATTTCATAGTTCGCTAGAACAGTTCGCCAAGTAAATACATTCGTCAGTTAAGTGCAGTGAGTTAGTTAGAAAAATGAATTCCGGTAGTGAGTCGTTGTTAAATGCGTTTAACTTGGATGGAAGTATCCAAGCAGAGTTGATGGGGCAGGACGTTATTGACCTGCTGACCCCGGGTGTGTTTGACGAGTGGCACAATGACGACGTGCTAAACACTGCGTTTGTGGAAGAAGAGAATGTGGGTGAAAAAAAAGTATCTTCGGCGGTTGATTACGTCAACAACTGGACGGAGAAGGACGGCGGGCGCATCAATATCATAAGTGATGTGGTGGTAAAGAAGGCGAGGCGGCAACCCACTACGAAGTTGGAAAAGCTGCTGAAATTGCCAAAGACAGCCGGCAACAATAAAAGTCAATTTTATGCAGCTATGGAGGGTGAACAGAAGAAGAAGAAGAAATTCGTGTTCAAGCGACCAACAGTGCCAGTTCAATACCCCGATTTTTTGGAGACGTCACAACCACCGAAGCCTCTGTCACCGGTCGTCATCATTAATGAAGGCCCAAACTCGACAACGCCCGAGCCGCCGAAGTCCATGCCTCCGATTGTGTTGGTGGCCGACGCTGACGAAAAATCGCCGATCGCGAGTGCGCCGATATCGCCAATAGTTGGGCGTGGAATGTGCCGCAAACCATTAAAGAAGCGGTGCAAGCGGCTATTCGAGGCGGTTAGTCAACCCCGTCAACCTGCTGCTGCTTCTTCTGCAGAAGTGCCGATACCGGACTGGATGGAAGAGTTTTCTCCAAGCCAGAAGTGTGCCTTCTCCGTGGCTTTTAGTGCGAGGCAAAAACTAGTTGATGAACTAAAAAAGAACGATAGTGATGTGGCGCAATACGAGAGACAGATTAAGGAACTGCAGGCGAAAATTGAACAGTGTAAAAGTGAAGGGGAAGTGTGTAGAAAAAGACTTAAGTTATTGGACAATTTTCCATATAATTAATTTTAGAATTTTATTGTAAATATAGAGTTAAGTTATTTTTGTAATAGTGTTGTATATATAAGTAAAATAAAATGTTTTTGTATATATGATAATAAAAAGTTAAATGAAACAATATTTTTTATTTCTAAAATAAGTATGCGAAAGTTACACAAAATAAAATAAAAATGCAAAATAGAAAAAAGAATAGACGAAAAAATGTAGGGCCGTAACTTTAGGTGTGTAATCATTAGATGCACACAACTTAAGTATGCGATAAAGTGTTATGTCTGTGAAGATAGGCTACCCGTTACAATGCCTGAGAACATGCATCTTATTTGTAATAAAATGTGAATTTTACTGCAAGTAAGATAATAGACCAAACTCTCGGCATTTTCGTAGAGAACTTACTAGAAATTTAGCTAGTTCTAACGTATGGTAAGAACGTACATGTCTTTATAGAGTAACACAATATTTTCCAAAAGAAATTAATTCTTGAGAAATATCATGTTACTTGGGATGTGACATGAATCAACTACAAACTACGATCAAATATTTTGTAGCCCTGAAAAGGGCTGATTTTGTCGGGGTAGGTCGGGGAGGGCATGGTTCCGGGATCAGTTGGTGGAATCAGCTGGGCCATCATCATCCTGATGGTCCGTGATCCACCAAGTGGATGAATCGGCCGGACCGTCATGACCTTCCGGCGGCGGTGGTGGCACCCAATCAGTGCTGGAGTCTGGCTCCATGTCTTCAGCCGACAACTCCCCATTTTGCCAATCCATGTTTGGCAATTCCAGACCCACATCTGCTTCTTCGACCGCCCGCTCATCTTCCCAGGCATTAAACATATCTTCTGCCTCGATGTCTAGAAGTCGTTCGATGTCCAAGAGTAGGTCATCCATATCGACATCATTCATGTCAACGGTATCATCGCTAAAAACCGATGAACCGCGACTCAATGGTCTTTCGAAATCCATAGTTATATCTTCGTACTTTAAGATTTAAAAATGAAGTGATTCTGTGACCCGCTCGTAACCGTTTAAATAGAGATAATCTACCCCCTCCACCACTCCATCCCCACCTTTCCACCGCCAACAAACTAGAGTTTATTATACAAATGCCCTCCATCCAAAAATGATACTGGCGGACTTCACTGTCGAAAACTGCTTTTAGTTCTCAAAAATGGTGTAATTGTGTTGTGGAAATGTGACCGACAAAGAAACTTATGCTCGATCCGTCTGGACTTACATAATTTCTATTTAATGTCACAGATGCCGTGGCATTAGATAAATACAAGTAAGATCAAAATATCCTGTACAGATGCCGTGGCATTAGATAAATACAAGTAAGATCAAAATATCCTGTCATCCTGAAAAGGACGGATTTTGCAAGGAAAATTATAGTCGATCCGACTGGACTTATATAATTTTCTACCTAACACCACATGTACTATGGCATTAGGTAACTAAAACTACGATGAAACATTCTGTGGCCCTGAAAAGGACCGTTTTTCAAGGGATAAAATCTTATTTGTAATCAGGCTCGATTACAAATAAGGCACGCACTCTTATGTTGTAGAGTACCAAGAGCTACTCCACAACCTTTACAGTTCGGTATGTGCGCGCGACTACCGAAATCTTGGGTTACATGACCACTGAAGAATTGGTCACCAGCCGACTTGTTTTCCAAGTCGGCATAGCAGCCAATACACCAGCCGTCATCACCCACCTTCACCAGGTTTAAGATCTTGCACACCCGGCGGGATCGGACGGGGAAAACTTTCCTCTGTCTAAGTGCCCAATTATCCAAATTCCTAGGAGTATCATCGCTTAAGTATCCATCATCATCTGATGATGCCATGTTGAGATGAGCGAATGTAATGAAGTAAGCAGTCGACTCGAGCTGCTTTTAAAGACCTCAGCTTCCCCCACCCTTGCTAAAAATACAGGAGGGGATGATGGTGCGATTCTATGACGACTACCAAGATATGATAGAACCCTTAGGAGATGACAAACTTAAACGCTGAAGGGTGTTTTACGTGCAAAGATATAAGAAAAAGAAATATATAAAATTCAGTTTTGGAAGGTCTAAAATTGCACCAAAGACCCCCAAAGACCCCCAAAAACCTCGAAAAATCCCGGGGTGGCCACTTCGTGCCCCCCCGGGCCCCCCCCAGATCGGGGGCTCCGCCCCCAAACCCCCGCCAGGGGCTACCGCCCCTGGACCCCGTTTGGCTTTTGCGCAACGGAGGCGGGCCAGCGGGTGGGCGGTGGGGGCGGCCGGGGGGGCGGGGGCGGCGCTAGCTGCGTAGCAGCGTCGTTAGGTCGCGAAGCGACCTAACCTCCGCGCCGCCCCAATCAAAACCAAACGGGGTCCAGGGGCGGTAGCCCCTGGCGGGGGTTTGGGGGCCTCGCCCCCGAACCCCGGAATAACAGTCAAGTTGTACAATTCACATTAGTTTGGACCTGACTATCTTTTCATAGTTCCCTGTTTTCCCTAAAATACATACCTACTCCCTAGGTCTTTTTTTGACCGACCTCTTATTACTTTTAATGACTCAAATCACTCGGGTCTTATTTAAAAACGATTATGCCACCCATCCCTCATGCCTTCGCCCTATTCCCCACAGCTTCCCTATACTACCCCTTTGAATTAATTAGAAATCTGAAAAATGTCTTTTTCAATTTTTCCAAATTAAATATTGAAAAGTCATTTCCAATCACAAAAAGTTTACTCTAAAATATTTTCCTATAACTTTTTTCGATCTGAGCTACACTTCTCCCGTTATTCATGAGCAAACCCAATCAAACCCCATAATTCTTGAAATTTTGATTAGTCTGATCATTTTGATCATAAAAAGTTTTATGTCAAATGTTCTGAAATGTCCTTGAACTATCAAATAATAATAATAATATTAATAACAAAATTCTTATTATTTGTATTGGCTAAACAAACCCAAGCAAACCTGAGCAAACCCACAAGTTATGTGCTTGTTGTCATTGCTTTGATCCGAAATAAAAATATTTTTGTTATATAAGGGTTAATGCGGTTGCTTTTTTTGTTAAAAATATACAAAAATAAAAATCTTAGTGGGTCGACAAATATCGATTTTTAGTTCCAAAAATATACGTCTCGGAAATAACTAAATGGATACAATTTTTAAGTTAGAAAAATAACAATTTTAACGGATCTTGGACCTTTAACTTAAAATAAGTTTTAGACACTTCTAGGTAAATTATCGAAAAGAGTTATGCAAAAATGCCAACGTCTATTTTTAAACGTCCTGAAAATGTCATCCTTGGTCATCTTTGCATTTTTCACCGATTCAGTGTCAAACACAAAGTGACTAAGAATATCTAAACTACGATCAAATCTTTTGTGGCCCTGAAAAGGGCCGTTTTCACGGTGGGTTGGAGAGGGAAACCTAGAGTGGTTGTTCCCCTCTCGCGATCTGCACCGATCGCGGTGCAGCTCGCCGTCTTCGCACCTCCAGCCGAGTGCTGCGACGGCTCCGGCGACGCTCCGTGAGCTCTTCTAACAGAGCCGCCCTTTCTTCAGGACCCAGCAGCATCTGTGGTCCTTCCACCACTTCCACGGGCTCTGTTGGAGCCGGCTCCGGTGGTGGTTGCGGTCTTGGGATCGGCTGTACGATAGCCGTTGGCTTATTCGCGTTTTTTAAACGCCAAGCCTCCCAAAACTCGCTTATTTTGGACTCCCTTGTCGTCCTTAACATCAGCCTGTCCCACTTCATGGCTGGTTGAGAAATGAAAATTGTGATGGCTGCTCCCGCTTTTAAAAGCATTTAGGATGGTGGGGGGTGAGAGTGGGGGTGAGAGTGGGGCTAAACAGTTGTAACATATCCTTTCAGAGTAACAAAATATTTCCTATAGAATAGATTTCTTGTTCGAAATATTTTGTTACACTGAAAGGATACGTCTGTTTTTGTCATACTTAAGAGCAGGTTTGCCAACGTTCTATGTGAAACGACACAAATTCAGATGTATCTTTTTGAGCGTATCAACCCAGAGTGAATTTATTGTTTAAAATATGTTTCTTGATAGAAAGTTATGTCACTTTGAATAACTAGAGGCATATGCGTTCTTATCATACATAAAAACTACAAGCTAAATCTTGCAAATGCTCTTTCTCTCGCCATCTATGTATGATTTAAACACATAATGCATCTCTCACCCAAACTAACACAATTTTTCCTTCGAGAAATATCTTCCTTAGGAAACATAGTGTTTAACTACAAACTACGATCAAATATTCTGTAGTCCTGAAAAGGACTGATTTTGTCAGGGGACAGGCAGGGTTGTCGTATGAGGAGCTTTATTTGTAATAGAATTTACATTCTATTGCAAATAAGGCAAGACTGCTGATGAACGACGGTAAACAGTCTCTCCCTACACAAAGCACACCTCGAGTGGTTCCGCCTTTGATCACCTCGCGAACCCACTGTAAAATGGGTTGTGACGAAATGAACATCCATAATCGCAGCTCCAAATCCTCTCGTGTAGCAGTTCATACACAAATCTCTAGACCCCCATGAGACGTAGGATTGCATGATGCAATACCTAGGTCTAAGCCTACGCGGTCTGCGTACGAGCCTATGTTGCACATTTGGTGCGACTGCCTGCTCGTCGTCACTAGAATAACCATTATCCGAGCTTGACGACATTGTGGCTTCGAGTGAATTTAATTTTCTAAATCCCGTCTTATATACTTTCTTTTCCCCACCCCTCTCCTAAATTTCTCTCTATTTTTCGCCTCATAACCTTATTTACCAAAGCCCCACATTTGAAGTATTAAAATAAGGCAATAGTAAAAATAAAACGCAAATATGTCCTTTATAAGTTTATTTTAAATATGTAAAAATATATAATTTGGAGAATTACATAACTTCAAACTAATGTATTGATTTGTTAGTAACAGAACCATTAAGTATATTGTAGCTAAAAAATGCATCGTGAATAACTAACGCGTACACTTTAATGTCTTTAGGAAATTTACTTTTGCGTGTTTCAAACTCCAATTTCACGTCCACTGTGGACGTCCTCACGGCTTCTGGTTGGTGACTGCAATCGATTACGAATAACGGATTTTTCAGATAGTCGGCAAAACTCATCATAGGATCGCTCAGTTCTCGCTGGTAGTAGCTAGCTTGAAAATTCTCATAATTATAATAGGCTGCGGCATACAGTTTCTTTGAAAAATCTAAATTCCATCTTTCGTACGGAAATACGGCAGAGTTCAGATAGAGCCTAATATCACTTATATCGGCCGTTGTAAATTGTGTGCTATCTTTTGCTCTGTTGTCGGACGAGCTAGTTGGTTGAAAACCGATAATCAAATATCTCGGTTTTTCGAGACTCGTGCTAGTTCTTAAGGCCCAAACGTCTGACGATGTTTCTCTCAAAGAAGGTAGCTCGTAAAGATCCCATTTACGGTAAGCCATTGGAACGTTTGCGTTACTGCCACCTTTATTCATGCGTGATAATATCTTTAACTTCTGTCGATCGTCTGGAATAATGTGACGAATTTTCCATTCAATTTTTTCAATTGAAATGTCTGCATCTACTTCGCCGATATAGCAATTGTTGAAAGTGCGGGCGATAATTAAAATCAACTCTTGCTTGACGTTAAAAATACCCTTTGAATAATCCTCTGCGAAACCCATGAGATATTTTAGAGGAAGCTTGCCGGAGAACATGTTACTTGTGGAATCTAGTATCCCTTGATTTGCTTCGTCTAGACCCCATCCGCATGCCATGAGAGCTCTATTTTGTGCGGCACCCAATGACACCATAGTTTTCATCGTTGTGGTAATTCCGGGTTTCCGAACGACGGCAACTTGCTCCCCTCCCATTTCATAACGACATTCGTCGAATAGAAAGGCGATGGCATTATTTGATAGATAACATTTTTTACTAACATCTTTGGGTTTAAATGTTCCTTCGATGTAAATGTAACTATCCGATATATCCAAAATGATATCTTGAAAGTGTACAGGTATACGAATTTCATCGGAATTGCGGAATGTTGGAGAACCGTAAGGTTTATATGTGTGTTCTTGAAAACTAATAATGGAGTTATCAAAAATGGGTTCGGTAAAAACTTCGATTTTGTCACTGCTAGCGGCCATCATTTTCTAATTTTTCTCACTTTCAAACCGATCGATTGTAGAAATTTGCAATCTTTCGCGGAGAGCTGGCGATTGCTGTGCGGATGTGTTTTCGATCGTCCGTCTGACTTGCGAATGAACCTTGACTGTGTTGTCTGCTTACTTTTATGTCGTTTAACTGAATCTTGAATTGTTGACAGCTTATGCAGTTGACGGTTAAAGCAAAAACCCATTATACGATTTTTTTCAACTCTAGTTTAACTATTATTTTCTCACCTCGAAAATCGATCAAATCACCGCTATCGTCCAAGATGCGTAGAGTAATGTTGTCGATAAACTGACGACCATCCGGCATTATCGGCATATAAATATTATTTTGCGGTTCTTTAGAGATTTTGTAACCGGGTTCGACGTCAATATCAAATTCAAATAACGTATGACTTTCCAAAGAATTCAGGTATGCTCCGGAAATTATATTACAATCCACACGTACGATGCGCACTTTCATTATGTCCACGATGGTACTTGATTCGTGTCGTTGTCCACCTTGCAGCAGCACAGAGCCAAATCCGAGCACTTTGCCGATACTATTGCTACCTCGAAAATCGATGCTATATTTTGACTTTAGCTCACATTTTAACGTATTATTATTGGCTGTTAATGAAAATAAATCGGTACCAACTTCATTGCATGACTCTTTTAAAGCGGTGTACATGGCTTTTGCTATTTCATTAATTTCGTAAGCTCCTGGTGGAATCCTTACATACTTTGGTATCGCTGTTTTCAAATGGCTGAATGAATTATTGCTTTCGTCGATATTAAAAATCGAATTATATGTGTAAAATCCCAGCAGTGCAACTCCATATTTGTCTGTTGTATTTAACTCGATGGGTGGGTAAAAATCCGCACTTAAGACACTTGTATGTCCTGTTAGAGTGAATGTGTAAGACATGACTGACCACGAAACTATTTGTGTAGCTATTTTATTGCTGTTTGCAACAGTTAAATGGATTTAAGCTGAAGCGTTGCTTTATTCCTTTGGACGTTTTTAAACTGTTTTCTGCCTTTATATTCACATCGTTAATTTTGCAATAACAACAAAATATTTTTTTTGGTATCGGTCCATCGCCCTCGTCCGAATCTGAATTATTGCTATTATAATGTTCGAAACAGTATTGATATTTCAATATATCGACGTCACTTTTTAGGTGATTAGGTAACCTATCCCAAACTAGTGCTATTTCATTTGGAGCTAATGCGATCAACACTTCTTTGGGCGTATTTTCTAACTGTTCGGCAGTCATTTTTTGTAATCCTCCGACTTCACGATATGCTTTAAGTGATAGCAACATTTTGGTGTAGTTGTCACGTTCCATTTGGGGTGTCAAAGACATACTTTTTACGATTGTAAAAGAAACTTCAAACACAAATGTCCACACCAGACTGTTCCGAATTCTTGTTGACGGTCGTATGTATAGTAAATTTTCTTCGTCGCTTCGGAACCCATCTGCAGATATCGTACCAATTCCATAGGTGGGGGTAAATCACCGAAACTATCGTAGTATGTTACATCAGAATTGCTTTTTCTATATGCTACCCAATGAGTCCCTACACCCGACATACTATCCAAATTTATAATGGCGGCCTCATAACGTTTGGGACCGCGTACAGGTAATGAATCTCTCATATATACGCCTCGAAAGTGTGGTATTTTCATTTTTAAGGCGTACTTTTCTATATCAATATTGGATAGTGGTCTTTGAGGTAGGGATTCTATTAGTTTTTTGATTTCTTATTTTTGCCGTTGTTTATATATAATCCCAAACCTGTGCGATATGGTTTCAAGTATAATCCATTTCCTCTTGAACTTAGATGTAAGCCGGTACCTATTTTTTCTGCAGTCGACTTTTTTACTGCTTTTACGGCACGCACGATGCCTGCTGCACCACCTGCTAATGAACCTAAGGCCGATAGTCCTGCAAATATTGGTATTAACGGTAATATCCCCCCAGTCTTCGGAATTGGAATGATTCTAGGCGTGCGAATTTTTCGTTTGCCACCGGCTATTCTTAGGGATTTACGTGCAGCTACTGCAGCTATTTTCGATGCTTTCATGATATTTTTCTCGACAAGTTTTTTCCCACCAGCTTTTAACAATTCTGATCGAACGGGTCGTCTAATAGATGATCCAAAAGCTACTTTGTGTAGTCGCTTATGTTTACCAACGCCTTTACCTTTAGTGTGGCGGCGGCGGCGCTGGAAGCGACGTTTACCTCTAGTGGATGCTTTTCTCGATTTTGATGATGATGATACACCCATACCAAAACGTTGTTTCGCTTTCATAATGTTGGTTACCAACCAAGCTGCAGCTTTTTCACCAGCGCTAGAGTCTTTAGATTTTACTCTTTTCCACGCGCTTTGCTCGAGTTCCTGATCTGCTTGGTGGCGAGCACTTAAATTTTCACTATTACGCAAATAGGCTAAATCGTGTTTTTTGCATGCGACATCCAAAGAATTAATTCCTTGATCTCCTCTTGCCACACGTTTTACTACTTTCGTCCCGGGCCCGCAATACTGATAGCCGGGAATGTGTAACTCAAACGGTAGCCTATTAATTACTGAATTAACAATACCGCTTCCAGTCTTACTTGATAAACGAGACCGTCTACTTCGTCTGACGAGCGACATCTGAATGATAGTTTACGTGAAAGTTCAGTATAAAATATAGATTTTGTTAAGATGCGTATCGTCAATCTTAAACAAAAACTTCCCGTCGATAATCTCGATGTAAAGGTCGGATCTGGACTAGAACAAAAATTATTTAAAAGACATGGTCCTTTGCTACCGTCATCTATTCGTGGATTATTAATAGGACCTTCAAACTGTGGAAAAACAAATGTTATGATTTCGCTGCTTACTCACCCCTCGGGACTGCGTTTCGAAAATGTTTATATCTACTCAAAGTCGCTCTATCAACCGAAATATGAATATTTAAAGAAAATTTTATCACCAATCAAAGGTCTTGGCTACTACGCTTTTAGCGACGCAAATAACATTGTGGAACCGTCAGATGCTAAACCTAATTCAATATTTATTTTTGATGACGTTATGTGTGAGAAACAGGACGTTATAAGATCGTATTTTAGCATGGGACGTCACAAAAATGTGGATGCCTTTTACTTGGCGCAAACGTATTCTCGTGTTCCTAAGCAGCTCGTCCGGGATAATGCCAACTTCATTATTATGTTTAAACAAGATGAGATGAATATGAAACATATATTTTCCGATCACGTTTCACCCGACCTGACGTTTACACAATTTCAAGAGATGTGTGCTAAATGTTGGGATAATAAATATGGTTTTTTAGTTATTGACAAGGACAGTGATGTAAATTCGGGCAGATACCGCAAGGGATTCGATAGTTATATATTCCTATAATAATAACTTGGATAATCATTTCATCGTTGAACGGTGCTTTGAAAGCATCATGAATGAAGAAATCGAATTAAAACGAAAGCTACTGGAAACTACAAATGCGGTTAGAAAAAAATTTAAACAAATTAAAGCAGCTAAAGTGCAGAATGAACATGATTTGGAAAAGTTTTATGAACCAGTTTCTAAACCACTAGAATCTATATCTAAAGCCGTAAAGCAGCAGCAGCAACAGTACGCAACTAAAAAATCAAGTACTACGACTAAACCACAAAGTCGGAGTAGCAGCAGCAGCTCGGTGGGAATGGCGAAAATGTTTGAAGAACATCCAACAGAAGCGGATTTTGAAACATCTACACCGATTTCGCAAAAAACACAAATTCCTACACCAAAACGTGGAAATCGTGAGTCACTGTTCGAAACCCCTTCCCCATCAACGATAACATCATCTTACACATCACCACACACATCAAGTGGTAGCAGTTCAGCCGCAAAAACTATTCAAGATTATTTAAATGGATTAAAATTCGAACCGTCCCGTTATGATACCGTGTATGGTGTACGCTTTGGTAAAAAAGACAATAAATCAACAAAATATATTGGCAACTTGGTGGTTCGTTTTCTAACAAACGGAAAGATGGTGTTATACAAGAACAAAACAAACATTGCTGAATTCGATGGAACGGCTGAGCTTTACGATTTGATTTTTCTAAAAAATCCAGCATGCTTAGATAATGAAGACGAAATTAGTCTAGATGTACTTCGAAAATACCAAACCATTTTGAAATTGACGGATGCGGCCTACGACGGTTATGACAAGAAACGTGGTTTAAGGGAAACCCGATGGAGAAAATATTTACGAATCATAAAACCGCTAATTATGGGAACCAAACTGGGTGGTGGTGGTGTAGGAAGAAAAAAAGGCGACAACAAAATCCAACTACCAGCAAAAAAGCGCCTATCGTCGAAATCATCTGAATATGTTTATTGGAATAAACCTAAGGAGTTAGTGGATAGATTACGATTATTGTGGGGGTCAAAAGTAGCTGGACATACCGGACGAAGGAATAATATATTAAGTTTTGCACGTAGTTGCCATCCTCAGTGTCTGATAAGACGTGGAACCTTATAATATGGATCCTAGCCGAGAAAAAATTAAAGTCGTAAATGAATTACATAGGACAGCAAGAAAAAATTTTGTTAGAAGACGTACGGTCATAAAAGGATATCGAGATTTGTGGCAAATTGATTTGGCGGAAATGCAGCAATATGCTACTGACAATGATGGTTACCGTTACATTGTTGTATGTATAAATTGTTACTCCAAATTCGTGTACACCAAAGCAGTTAAGAATAAGACCGGTGTTGAAGTTACGAATGCCATGAAAAGCATCATTGAAGAAGCATCATATGCACCAAACAATTTACAGAGTGATCAAGGAAAGGAATTTTATAATAGCACCTTTCAAGCACTCATGAAAAAATATAATATAAACCATTATTCCACATATAGCACGAAAAAAGCGGCAATTGTGGAGCGTGTTATAAGAACTTTGAAAAATAAGTTATATAAACAATTCTCGGCTAGAGGTTCATACAGATGGTTACAAATATTACCAGCTATAACGAAGACCTATAATAACACTAAACACCGCACCATTGGAATGAAGCCTAACAGTGTAAAAGAGGATACCCCTATTAAAGCATATGACTATTTGAAAATTGTTCCGAAGAAAAAAAAATTCCATTTGGGTGACATTGTTCGCATTAGCAAGTACAAAGGTGTATTTGACAAAGGATATACGCCTTCGTGGTCAACGGAACTGTTTGAAATAGCAAAAGTTAATATTACAAATCCACCTACATACTTGCTGCAATCATTAGAAGGTCAACCTATTAAAGGATGTTTTTACGAAGCAGAACTGCAAAAGACAGCTAGCCCTGGTGTTTATTTAGTTGAGAAAATTCTTAGAAAACGCAAGAAAAATCAAAACGATCAATTGTTTGTAAAATGGTTAGGTTTTCCAAATCAATTTAATTCTTGGATAGACAAATCAGATATTGTATAAATATTATCAAATAGGTTTTACGTTACGTATGTATGCATTATAAATAATAATAATAAACATTGCTTTTCATAATTATGCGTTTTATTGTTAGTTTATTACATGTAACAGTATAATTATGTTTTCAAAAGAACTTCATCTAGGTTGGTTTCCATTTTGGTTTTTTTGGATCCTTTATCTTCGTTGTGGTGTGCCGTGCAGCATGTGGGTGAATTTGATGAATTGATATATTTTTTCCTTAAGGTACGTAATTTTGTCCTCATCATCTTCAAACATTTTTTGAAAAACTGGTACTAGCACATTACTAAATATGGTATTTATCTGCGAACCAAGTTGATGAACTTCCATAAGGACATATTCTTTGGTAGCAGCATCATTCTCATTTATCGGTTGGGCAACATTCCTTAATATCTTTCCCTCTATATCAAAATGTCCATCTGAAGTAAGTTTAAATCCGATTCCGGGCAACCCTCGCGATACGTTGTTACAAACAAGAGTTTTCTGTCGACCAAATTTATCAATTGTGTTGTTAACACGACCCATTTTAAAGTAAAACTAATTCACTCTCTTTATGTTCGGCCTATATATAAATAACATAACTAATAAAAATTTATTTTACAATAAACCATGAAGCAAGTAAGATTTGACGAAGAAAGAAATATTATCCACCGTATGTCTGTTTGGTGTTTCGCATATAGACAAGCCCGACAAAGTAATTTTCAGCAACTAATACTTGATAGATATCGTTTTCAAAGGAGAATTGGAAAAATGGATGCAATGCTAGCAAGGTTTTTAGAACGGAACCACAGAAATAATATATATCAAGAGCGATTTGTTAATTTAAATGTATGGTGAATAATAAACATATTTAGTACAAGAAGATTTTTATTATTTCATAAACAAACTAAAAAATATATAAAATTAAATTTATGGGCTATATCCAAATTGTATAAGTTCGCTTCTCCTTAAACATATAGCTCGAAAACCTTGTTCTGCATCATATTCATCTTCATTATCGCCACTTATTTCACGCATATACTCTTCATCAGAAGTGTCGAATGGGGCATCCGGTAGCGACGTTCTACCTGGTGACCACTCTGACGGTAATGACGACGACGATGGCGATGATGAACCATCTCCGTTGACTTCTTCTTCTTCTGTAAAAGAGTTGAAATTTTGCTGTCGCTGCTGCTCTAACAAATCTCCTCCCCCGCTTAAAGTGATTGGGGTTTGAGTGGGTTGGGTGATATGCGATGATGATAATTGTTCTTCTTGCTGTTTTCTGTGCTCATTTTGACACCATTCACAGAAACCCATTTGTCCCACTAGCAATTCCCAATGTTCGCAATTGGCACACATCTGATGACCATTAATGGAAAATGGCGAAACCATTGCAGTTGGACGTTCTTCTTTCGACTGCATTTTAAAAAATATATTGTAGTAAACTCAAGACCAAATAATACAACTGAACTGAATTTTAAAATTTTCGAGAGAAGTTCTTATACCCAAGAGTCGACCTTCACACACCGACATAACCTTGGCATCCCCACCCCTATCTTAACTTCGTTTTAGGTTTGCCTTGGCTTTTTTTTTTTTTGACCTTCCAAATTGCTAATTCGTTTCTCAAGGCCCCATAGAAAGCTGTGGCTTATATCTCCAAGGCTGGTGATCTTCTCATTAAGTGAATATACCTCCGTATTAATTTTAGATAATATTTGTGTATGAATTTTATGAAGTTCATTCAGGACGTACTCACTGGTTGCCGCATCATGACTTTTTATCGGATTTGCAACATTGGACAAAGATTTGCCTTCAATGTCATATTGTCCATCATGGGTTAGTTTGAAACCAACTCCAGGTGGACCACGTAATAACTGAACTTGTACATTGGTCCCATGACGACCAAATTTATCAATTGTGTTGTTAACACGACCCATTTTGAACTTAAACTGAAGTAATTTTGCAAGTTTACCAATTTATAAGAAATATTAAGACTAGTTAAAGCAAAAATAAAACAATAAATTAGGTACATAATGATTTATTTAACATCGCATATTACATTATACAATGAATAGAAGTTTAGAAATTTTCTTCATCTTTTTGAACACACTCATCGCTAACAATAGCACACGCTTCCCCATCAACTTCATCGGTGTTGACTGCTTCACTCCCAAGGCCATCAACAAGGGTGTTATCATTTGTGGGAGCCAAACCATATTTTCTAGCTAATTCATCGGGTAAATAAGGCACTTCGAATAGGTAGCTTCCCAATTCTTCATTTATCATTCCAGCGCAAAATTCGTCCAGATCAATGGTTCCATATAGGTATTTCTCGCACGTATGTGCTCCAGCCGTGAAATTTACGGCGTCTTTCATATACTTCCTATACTGACTTTCACTAAAACCCACATCGGATTTACCATAATTTGCAAAGTGTAGTATTTCTTCAGCCAGCTCTCTTAATTTACATGATAACCAATTAATGTACATATCTCGATTTTCAATGACAATAGGGCAGTCACACATCTTAAATAGAAAATAATGGACATGTGATTGTGTGTGAGTGTGTGTTTTTCGATATATACTTAACAAGAACTATTTTATTACATTTTAAATCAACATTAAAATAGCCTAATCAACAATATATTACAAACAACCAAAATTTAACAACGCTCTAGTATTACCTCCAGAGAATACATGTGAGCTTTGCCCCAAATAAGTTAAGGTGTACTGATCACCGGAGTTATTCATCATTTCAATAGTATCCTCTGTCAGAATTTCAGCTACGCGTGATGGTAAAAATGTTTCAAATGTTGCTTGATGTGTTGGATCAAACAATGTGACGATAATGGCTTTTCCAAAACGTGAAGTCAAAGAATTAATTTTTTTTATCATATAAATTTTGCCCACCGTTAATGTAGAGAATTTTCTACGTTCCAGAAATTGAATATCTTGGTTTATCATATTATTAATTTCGGCTATGGTCTGCTTTGAAATGCTCATGATTTAAAATACAATAAAAACAATTACTGTCAAGTACCTTGAATAAACACTTGTAGAACACACCACAAACACAATACTTTATATGCCAAAGCAACAGTTAACGCATACGATGTATGAGTGACAATGAAAGCTAATTTCGAAATGAGCCATATTTATTAGGAAGTAATCCAAGGTCAAGTATTTATTTATGGTGGGAGGAATACATCCGACGACCTCGAAAAATACAAAACAAATGTAACCTTGAAATAAGCGTCGTCCACCTGGTCATCACCAAACAAAGAAACATCTGCTCGCGTTCAAGGCCAAGCAAATGTAACCTTGAAATAAGCGTCGTACACCTGGTCATCACCAAGCAAAGAAACAGCTGCTCGCATTCATTGAAAATATGCACCGCAAATGTAACCTTGAAATAAGCATCGTACACCTGGTCATCACCAAACAAAGAAACATCTGCTCGCGTTCAAGGCCAAGTTCTTGACCTTGACCTTGGAATAACACCTGCGCATATCAAGGCCAAATAACAATAGCACACCTGGGCGTTCAAGGTCGACCCTACTGCGCATGCGGAGACTCGGGGAGCATCATATCCCTCTACTATTTTCATCTTGCCATGTTCTCGTATTCTACTCTTCTGCAGGCTGTAAAATTCTGAAATTCAGCATAGAGGTGGAAACCGAAACATCCTTCCTTTCAACCCCAAAAGCGGGGTGATAAAAAATAAAAGAATAAATTATGTATTGTTACTGCGTGAGTAGTCGTGGCAAATCTCGTTTCTCAATCTCAATACATAAATAAATATAATTTACCAACAAAAAAACACCCATAATTATATGAAAATAAAAAACGCATTACAAAAAATGACGATATAATTAATTTGACCATATTACAATTGATTGCAAACCCGCAAAATGGGATATGATATAACGCAATCCCGCGGAATCCCGCATCATTTGACGGCCTGGGGAATCCCGCACCATCTATGCGGATCCGCATAGCCATGAAAAAGCCGTAAACTCTTAAAAAATAATGCGAAAACGTGTATCTTGTCAAATATCCGTGGTATTATAATATGAAAATTAATGAGACTGCTTAGGTATTATAAGTATCTTATTTACCTTACAATCAAACTAATGTAATTTACTATAAAAACTAGTAAGACTTATTATCTCAGGTAGAAAAATAATAAACATTTAAAGTTCATTTGCCCAAAGTTACTAGTTAATTTAATTCATAAGAAATTTTACTGATTTATAGACATAGTAGTAAAGTTAAGAGAGGCTGGACTTTAAATTACATAATTTTGTTGATTGAAATACTGTTCATTTTTAATATTTATAAAAAATAATTAAAGTTGGTTTAATAATTAATTAAATAAACGTTAATTTATCGAATTTTATAACATTAAAAAACCTATCTCGCGTATAAACATTTGAAGTTCATTTGCCAAAGTTACATGTTACTTCAATTGATGAGAAATTTGACCGATTTATAGTCATAGTAGTATAGTTAAGAGATCCTAGACTTTAAATTATATATTTTTTTAAACTGAAATACGGTTATTTGTTGATTCTTATAATAAAAATTAAAGTTGGTTCAATAATTAATTAAATAAACATAGATTTATCGAATTTTATTAAATTAAAAAACTTATGCGGGATGTCGCGGGCTTAGAACCAATCCCGCAAATTACCTGCGGGATTTAAAATACTGCGGGATTGCAATCACTAATTACAAAACACGAGAAATCATTTTTACAATTAATTGTTGTCGATTCTTCTTTCAAGCGTCCCATAAACTACACCTTACAAACCCAATTACCGCTGCCCAAAAAAAAATCCCCACAATCACAGCCATGACACATTACTACAGAAGACCACAGGGGAAGAACGATCCAAGTTACATTTTTATACTTTCAAGAAAAACGAATTTGAAAGTTTTAAGACTTACACAGGAGGCAAGATAAAATATAATGATTTGCAATATATTTTTATTAGAAGTCGTAAGCATAGGAAAATTTTTATTTAATATTAAGTCCACAGGAAGTAGGTTATTAACACGGCTGTAACAAAAATACGACATTACTTGCTTGATTTTTCTATCGTTATCGCTCACCATGTTTGCATCAGAGACATGGGCATTTATTTATTTATTGACGGCCAATGCCATTTTCATCATTACAAAAATTTTTAGCAGAAAACTAATAAATAATTACTAACTAATTACTAACTTACATACAATAAAAATAAAAATATATACATACATAGTATAAAAGTTAACTGATGTGTGGTCAATTAAATACATACATATAACATATTAGAGGTCATCAATGTCCACCCCCGATAGCTGCTTTAGAAATTTTTTAAGAGGGCAAAAGAAGTTAAGTGGCTGCAGTTGGTTAGCAAGGGACACAGACCTAGTAACAAAGGACTGACGACCATAGTTAGTGCGGTGATAAGGCTGATGAAACGTTATTATATTTCTAGTACTAACAGGTGATGCGCGCAAGCCAATGTTTGATGTAAGATAGGGGCAATCAACTAAAGAGTTTATAGTTTTGAAAAGGAGAAGAAGATCATGAAGATTTCTTCATTTATACAGTGTGTCAAGATTGAGTCTTCCGCACATTGCTTCGTAGCTATATTCAGTGTCCCTGAAAAATTTATAGTGGACATAATGCATGAATTTCTTTTGTACGCGTTCAATTCTGTTAATGTGGCAGGCATACTGAGGATCCCACACAGAGGAAGCATATTCTAAATGACTTCTAACAAAACTACAAAAAAGGATTTTAAGAGAGCGAACTGTAGCAAAATCATGTGAAATTCTGTTTATAAATCCCAACATCCTTAATGATTTACTGACTATTGTGTTTATTTGGTTAATGAATGACAACTTTTCATCAAGAAAAATTCCAAGATCTCTTATGTCCTCTACAGAAGATAGAGTTGCATTATTAATATGATAATCAAAATTTGTTTTCAGTAGACGGCGGGAAAATATCATCAGATTACATTTTGAAATATTAACACGCATACCATTGTCATCACACCAAGTCACAAATCTATTGAGATCCTCCTGCAAAGCAGCACAATCATCGGGGCTGAGACTATTTTAAACATTTTTAGATCATCGGCAAAAAGAACAAATTCAGAAAAACGGAAGCAAGATGCGATATCATTGACAAAGATATTAAAAAGAAGTGGTCCTATATGAGACCCTTGAGGTACTCCGGATGGTACAAGAATTTCACGCGATAAAAAATTATGAACTTTCACAATCTGGATACGATCCTCAAGATAGCTCCTCACCCAGCCGAGCAGTGGTCCGTTCACTCCCAGATATTGAAGTTTTTCAAGCAATATATTGTGCGGGACCTTATCAAAGGCCTTGGAGAAGTCAGTGTAGATTGAATGAACCTCCACACCCCTCTCCAAGGCCTGCAATATAAAATGAGTATAAGTAAGAAGGTTTAGTTCTGTATTTTTGCCCGCACAGAATCCAAATTGCTGATTAATTATTTCCGGAGATAAGATAGAACTGAGATATTTTGTAACAAGATTTTCAAAAATTTTTGGGATACCATTAATGATAGAAATAGGTCGGTAATTTCTTATGTCAGACTTATCCCCAGACTTATGAATGGGTACAACAAAGCTTGATTTCCAAAATTTAGGAAAGAGTCCGCTCTCCAGAGATTTGTTAAATATTATGTGTAGGGGTCTAGCAAGAATAAAGGAGCAATTTTTGAGAAAAATAGGATGTATGTTATCAGGGCCTGGAGCCTTATACGGGTTTAAGTTATTAAGTTCTGTATAAATGTCAGATATAGGAATGGAGTAGGAGTTAATATTAAGATGATTTACTGACAATTCTTGGTTGCACTCTGGACTAGCAAAAGAATAAACTGAAGAAAAATAGTCAGCAAATAAGTTGGCAACATCAGGACCCATGGTAGCACTCTCATTATCCAGCGTAAGCACACTGGGTATATCGGGTGTTTTGCGCTTTGAGTTAACGAAGTTCCAGAACTGCTTAGTGTTGGTGCAGAGTAGATGTTCGGTATTCTGGACAAAATTTTTATAACATTCACGAGAGAGAATCCTGCACTGCGATCTTAGGTTGGAGAACACCTCATAATTAGGAACAGATTTATTAATTTTATAGCTTTTATGGGCAATTTTTTTCTGAATTGTTAAGTTGATAAGGTCCCTGTTAAACCATCTAGGGAACTTCCTGCTGGGTACTCTCTTTACTGGGACAAAAAGATTTAGGCAGTTGTATAGTACATCATAGAGAGTGTTTAACATGTTTTCCGCAGTCATGCTGGACAAGAGATCATCCCAGCAGAAAGCACCCAGGTAAGCAATTATTGATGTATAGTCTGCAGACTTGAAATCATAGTAATAGGAGTCAGCTCTTGGACTGACGACAGTCAAGTTGCGAGGAATGGCCAAACCAAAACATAAAGGTGGATGGTGACCGTCGACAGGGACCAGGGGATCACATTGATTGACTGTATACATTCTATGAGAGAAAATTAAGTCTAAAATAACATTATTTATATTGGAAATAAAATTAATTTGAAAAAGGTTATGAAAAGCGCAAAAGTCTGATAGGACAGCAATTTTTTGTATAACTTGAGGTGCAACATATATATCCGGTCGGGGAATACCAACCGCACATATGTCTTCGTTAATCCATCCGGCTTTGGGTAAGTTAAAGTCTCCATCCACGCAGATGGACATTGTTACTGGTAGTAGTTACTCGTGTTGAAAAAGAAATCGCTTTATCATTACTAAGAAGGTTCTAACTTGGCTGCTATCGCTTATCATATCTACATCATTCACATGGGCATTGTTAGCAGCACTAGGCAAATAAGTATAGTAAGCTTGTGAAGTTTCATTCACAAACTTCCTAAGATCCTGCAACGGACCAGACTTCAACTTATGAATAGGAATGAGGCCACTGTAAAGACTTCGATCGTTCTTTACCGAATGCGAGCGGACCTAGATCGTTTTTCCAAAGAAGTATATCATATTTTTATCGCTGATTTTAGTAGACTGAACGGCATTCTGATCAACATTATATGTCATATTAAAGTACCAGGAAAAATATATTAAAATGGTGGAAAATCTCAGTTTTTAAATTTTTCGACTTAGATCGTTCTTCCCCTGTGCTCTTCTAGTAACGCCCAAGTAACATGAAGTCAGTATCGATAGAAGATATAGGCTGATTAACTTTTGGACAATCTAAAGTTTCAGATCCAGTATCCAGTAAAGAACAATGAAATTGAACTTGGCTCCAAGTTACAGTAATGTTTTTGTTGGAGCCACTCTTGCTTAAAATAGCAGTGCCTAGTGGAGATTACCTTTCTTTTTATCTGGATCTCTAATAAATGGCCCTAAGTAACCCAGCCTTCGGATCCATCCAATATTGCTAGGGCAGACAAATTCATTTCCTTGATGTCTATTAGGCAACCATTTAGGGTAAATCTGTCTTGTACCAGGTGCTAGGTTTGACGATTTAGCTTTGACTTTGACTCATTGACTTAACCAAGTCAGTGAGTAATAGGGCATACTTTAAGGCAAGTCGTGCTTAATTAAGGTGAAGGCAAGACGTGCTTAATTAGGGAAATAATCTTTACCATTAGACATTCCTTCGTAATAGGCGAGTCTGATATATATGTCTTGTAATTTTGTATTTGGAATATATGTTAATTTATATTTTCTCTCCTCCTCACCATTTCCTTGTTGAAAAATAACTACGTATATACTGTCCTATGCAATAATATACGACTTTATCAAGGAATATAGATATTTTCGCCAAGTAATAAAATATTTATACAGGGTGTTACACAAAGATGTTAAGAAATTTTAAGGGCAGATCCTACATCTAAAAATATGAAAATGTGTTTATATAAACATGGCTCCTCAAACGCTTCTTTTTCGAGATACAGGGTGTTTAATATTTTCACACCTCAAATATTCCGAAGAGTTAGGAGAAATATGCGAAGACAATTTAGAGCATGTATTGAAGCACGAAGAAGCCATATCCAGCATCTACTATAAACTTAAATCAAAAAGCACCGTTTTCTGACCAAAAAATATTTTTAAAAAAATTAATTTTCATTATTTGTTTTTATTGCACGAAATAAATTAATTTTTATCTCGAAATCGAGGACAAAAATGCTCAAGAGACACTTTTCATGCAGAATTAATTGGGCTTAAAGAAAACGATATCAATTTTGCAAAAAATCAGTGGCGTGCTATTTTTTTCGCTAAAAATAATGACTTACCCGCACGCACACCTGTGATACTAGTGTACTTTAGAAAATAAATATTTGCACGTAAAGGTACCCTTTGATTACATACGTGCGTGTATCAAAATCCATGTCAATATCAACGCATTTTCGAGAAATTAAAAAGAAAATATTAAACATCCTATATCTCGAAAAAGAAGCGTGTAAGGATACCTGTTTATATAAATTCATTTTCATATTTTTAGATGTAGGATCTGCCCTTAAAATTTCTTAACATCTTTTTGTAACACCCTGTAGACGGCTCAACGCAGGCTAAATACTAGGAAAGATTATATTTTATTTACACTGTATATAACCTTCACAAAATTTAATGTGCTAATATTTTTATATAGAAGTAAAAGGTATTTCAATTATTTAACTAAATATTGCATTTTAATTATGCGGGTAAAAAACCCAGAAGTTAGTTTATAATATCACTGGTTAAAAATACCGTTGAATTACCTTAAGTTCTTGAAAGTTAGAAATTAATTTGAACAAACGATTTGAATATGTAAATAATCCATTTTTAGACGCACTGGCCGTCGACAAGGGAAACTTGAAAAATAAAGGTTTAATAAGTAGCCAAAATCTAAGATAATTTGATATTCTTTTGCAGCTAAATTCTAAAGGTGCGCGCACACTTAGGCGAAGCGTCGCGAAGCGAAGAGAATTTTATCCGTCCAAACGTGCAATCAAATGGAAGCCCGCACAACGCTTCTCGACGCTTCATTGTGCGGGCTCCCATTTGATTGCATGTAAAGTTCTTAGATGGATAAAATTCTCTTCTCTTCTCTTCGCGACGCTTCGCCTAAGTGTGCGCGCACCTTAAAGGTGCGCGCACATTTAGGCGAAGCGTCGCGAAGAGAAGAGAAGAGAATTTTATCCATCCAAGAACTTTACATGCAATCAAATGGGAGCCCGCACACTGAAGCGTCGAGAAGCGTTGTGCGGGCTTCCATTTGATTGCACGTAAGTTTCTTGGACGGATAAAATTCTCTTCGCTTCGCCTAAGTGTGCGCGCACCTTAAGTATTTATGAACACAAAACGTTTACAAAAACGAGCGTCTAAAATTTTTAATTTTCATTTCATTTGCGTGAAGGGATCTCAAACAGCACATAAAACACTTGTATATATAATAATAAACAGCTTTTAGTACCGCTCTTTCACTAACTGAGCAAATCTCAATTTTATGATTTTAATACTAAAATCTTAAATTAAGAGACATATGTTATAATATGGGTTTTACAATACCCAATAAAAACAAAAAATCGACTAAAATTCGATCAGTCTTAAAATATCCAAAAAACTATGTCGGGTTTTGTTGCCAAAAAGATACGGCTTGTGCCTCTGCTTTTTCGGGGAGGGCAGCGGGCAGGGTAGAAGCAGTTTTCCACCCCTGACCATTGACAACGAAATTATCTCCACCTCTAAAGGGAAAGTTGAACTATTTGTCAAACAATTCGCTGCCAATTCTACACTTATTCCTTCTGCTAATTTCGCTACGGCTGTACCCCACAAAATGTCCGACATAATACTTAAGGCCAAATAAGTTCAAAGAACTCTTCTGTCCCTCGACATCAAAAAGTCCTCGGGTCTGGATGGCATAGCAGCAATTGTTCTAAAAGAAAAACAGGTGTGTTTTGGTAATTACTGTCTTTTTGGTTTTAAATCAAATTCACACCAGAAAACATACGAATAGTCACCTAACTTATGTACGTTTTTTAAGTTGACTAGGCCCCACATGGTGGGTATACGACACTTTTCGAGAGAGTCCGAATCTCACTTGATACTTTTATAATAAAAAATTAAACCAATTAATTTACAACAATTTTTACATCTGTTACATAATGAAGAAGTGAATTTAATGTATTTGTTTACCGCGAAAAAACAGGTGTGTTTTGGTAATTCCTGTCTTTTGGTTTTAAATAAAATAATCTTACTACTGGTACGATCTGGTTAGGGTTTTTTACCGACATTTCACAAAACAATAAATAAATATTAACAAGTCAAATAAGAATTAATTTAGTTACGGTCATTAGTTATTAAATGGGTTTATAGAAAAAGACATACCAGAAATTTAAAAGGTGATTAAAGGTTTAATTTAAAAAGCATATTTTTGCAGTATGTTTAGTAATACAATATTTTTTTACATTTAATGATGTCATAAAATAAAAGCCTATTATGCAAAAATTAACGATTTATATGAACAAAAGTAATACGAATGTGCCATTTTAAAGCTAACTGATTTTGTATAACTTTAACCACACTAACCAATAAAAGCATTGATGTATTTATTTAAATAACGTAAGTATATATCCATAATGGTGTTTTAATACCTGTTGCAAATTTTAAACAATTATTTAGTTAATTTGAAATTTTTAATGCATTACTTTTACTGATATTTGTATCATAAATCACATTATTTTAGACACACTAATTAATGTGTACCAATATGAATTTTTAATTTGTAACTGTTTCCCTTATTTCCTTATAATTATAATAGTCTAAGGTTATTAATTGAATATTAACAAATTTAATTAATCAGGGGACAAAAAAAAGTTTAGCATCAAAACTAAAGCGACATAAGTGAGCCTATGGATAATTCGGGATCCAGAATAACAAGAAAGCGGCCCGTCTAGCTAGAATAGGGTCAGCAAGAGACCCCAAGCGATGGCGACGCTATGAGAGAGGTGGCCCCTGGCATCCCACAAATTTTCGTTAGAATGGATTTAAGTTCCTATTTAAGAACCCCGCTAGTCAGTAGTAGGATTTTATGTGTCTCAGTACTTGGCATTTGTCAAAAGAAAGCAAACAACAACGTGGTTAAATTTGCTCACAACAAGGAAGTTTGAGGGCTTGGCTTGGCTTACAACCATAACAACAAAAGAATCTTGTTAGCCTAAAATGTACGCAACTATTTTTATTAAATTTGACATTATGCGTTAATATCGTTACTTTTACATGTATACGAAAGAGGTCCAAAATTTTATTTATTGTGGCAGATTCGGTATTCCTACATATCAATTCTCTTGAGATTATTTCATAAGTTTTATATTTATTTATTTATTTTTATTTTATTTAACTTTTTTTGTAGATTTGTTTGAGTTTTAAAAACTTTTAACTTTTAAAAGTTTGTTTGCGTCTTATTAATTCAGAGATTAAAGACCTACAAACTAAAAAATTTTAACACCATTTTAACTATGGTTAAAATTATTAATTCTAAACGAGTTTTATCATTAATAATCATTCAATCTCTCCCCAAACAACCTCTAATTTATAACCAACCGAAGATTTATTATTTTCATTTTGTGTTTCATCACTGGAAAAATACCTGATACCCACAACATTTAACAAGGATCCAACTGATGCGTTGGCTCACATTTGATCAACAGATTTTCTGCTAAATGTTTGACTTTAAAAACACACAAATTAAACTGATTCACTCTTACCGGCCAATCGTGATCTTAAAGATTATATCTAGTTTTTCATCGTGGGTTTTTGGCTGTAAGAAAATATTAACAAAAATATTTTTGTATTGCGTTTCATAATCCTGATCTCCCTATAAAATTCTGGCCTTGCCTTGGGGACTCCTGAACAAAAAGGCTGTTGTCGCTACTGGTCCCACAAGCAGTTGGATATAGGTTATAACAAAATGCATTTGCTGTCACCAATTAATAGGTATTATTGTAAAAGCCAAGACGTATAACAACAAGCCACTGATTAGCTCTAATGTTGCGGGGTAGTTTGCTTGAGGGGGAGTTTACTAATTTTTGTTTATTAATGCCACATATTGATGACGTATTAGTGTACTTACCAAAAATCAATATACACTTCCTAACACGATTGTTAGTGGTTCAACAAACAGATCTAATTTGGCGCCACTTACACTAATATAAACGTATCAAATAACCCACTATCCAATAATTAATGATCATGTAAGTAAACTTAAAAATTGCACATAATGTTAAATGTTTAGTTTAGAAAATAAACGGAAATACATCGCTGAATATAAATTAGATGTAGGTATTAAAATTGATAGGTTTAAAACTAGCTTTAGGAGGTTGCAACCCCTTTACAGTGCTAGGACGCTATCTTAAATCAGTTTTCCCTAGAAAAATGGTGATTCAAAACATTTGGTTTTATTGACGATTATAAAAACTAAGTACTTACCTTAGTGGTGATGCCTTTTAATACTTAGACTCTGGTACACCAATAGTCGTTTCCAAAACTGAAAAATATTCTTATAGAGCACACTCCTCCACTATTTTATTACAAAATACTTGAAGAATGACACATGTCCACGTTTCTTTAATATATCGGAAACCAAAATATCGTCAAGGAGGCAGACCTCGAACCTCCATGACTTAATACAGTAGGTCCATTAAATAAATTAACTAGGTAATAAGTCTGGGTTTCCCTTCAGAGTCCCTAACAAAGATTCATCTGTAAAAACAGTAGCGATTCATCCAGATTTTATTTAATTTTCTCAAAAAATGGATTTTATAATCACCACAAACATTTTCAATGTGATCAGGAAAATGACAGCTTAAGATGTCAAGCGGCATGACTGACGCTTCTACTTCCTGGAAGGTCATGCTCTCGCAGATCCACGCGATTCATTTGAACTACTTGAAACTATTTCAATAACGAAAGTTAACTGACCTTGAATTCATACTCTCGCGAATCCACGCTATTCATACGAACTACTTGAAATTATGACGATTACGAACGTTACAAGGTAACTAAATTCAACGGATTCGTACGATTCATACGAATTCAAGCGGATTGTAGAAATGAGGCAGGTCTGACCGCCAAGTGATACAATATGGACACAGAGTTAACATCTGAGGATATTAAGCATGTTAAACCGACTACGCTTTTGAAATTCGGTAAACTTGTGTCAACGACTAAAGGTTTCAGTGAGGCCCAAAGAAATTTTAGTTAGGCCTAAACATTGGAGGAGCTAGACGCATTAGGTATTTCCGTAGTATTTAATAGCGATCTCTCATTGAAGCCATGTAAGCTAATCAGGAATATTTGGTGTCCATTCATTGACATCAGAGCTCCGACTCATTGTTTTTTGCGTCGTGTACAAAATGTGATTAATGCCCCTTTCTTCTATTTTTGATCGTGATGTTTGGCTTCGGAGAACTAATGTAAACTGGCTTGAAATCAAAGAGTTTTTAGTGTACAAGGACAGTACTAGACAGAAAACATTCATGGAAAAATTCCTTTTCTCCAAACATCGACGAGTACCAAAAAAAATCAACCAACTCGTATCTTGCGGTACCTATGGCTTTTTGGCATTTGGTGGTATTCGCTCAAATCTTCAACTACCATGTCTCGATTGCCGGAAGTTGGCTAAAAAATCAGTATTTGGAAAAAAGAAGTGTTCCGTATTAAATAAAAAGTCATGCATTGTTTTCTTCTAAACAAAGGTATCTTTATTAATAACGAAACAAATGATTGATTAAACATTATTAAACAACGCTTGAATGACGTATAATTAAAAAAAACTGTTTAATTACTTTTGTATCTTTTTGAGCTCATGTAAAGTGTAACTACGCTTACCTTAAGAATTTGATTTAAAAATGTTGTATTGTTATTGTTGGGATTAAGACGACAATAAAAAATCAGTGTAAATAATTTTGCAATCATTTCTTGGCTATACTAATAGGATTGAAGGAACTTTGAGGCCCATTTATATTTTAATTAATTTAGGAATAGAAAAATATTTTCTTTAGACTCTACAATGTTAGAGGGTTTAGTTAATACTATGCCAGGTATATTTAATGCAATATTTTTTGTACGGTCAAGGCCGTTTTACTAAGCCTACTATTTATTATTCGTATTGTCTTCTGTGCGTGAAACGTAAATATTGTAAAAATTAAAAGTGTTTTGTTTCATGTTTAATCATTGTTAAATATAATTAAAACAATGCTTGTCATTGAATCTATCAATAGGAACGAGTAACTGTTTGAATCTCAAAATTAAACTATATTTTATAAAAGCCTATCTCCTTTAAAACATAACTGGGTTACACACTCTGTGGAATCAGATATTTAGTCTGTTTCGTTTTAAATGGTACACCCTGTTAAGAGATTACTCCATTAAAACCTTTGAACCCCCATTTCACCCCCCCCTTAAGGGTTGATTTATTAAAAACTGTAAAGCACGTGTTCAAACATTTAGTTTTTAGAGTACTTCTATGAAGTTTTGAATTATTGGGGCCACATTTTTCCCCAAACAAAATTTGAACCCCTTTTTCACCCCCTTAGGGGTTGAAGGGGCTTTAGTGACAGTTTTCCGGGCAGTTCGATCGGCAGGATTTTTAACAAAGTTTTCTACGATTGGAAATACCAACCTAGGAAATCCATGCATGTTTCTCGGCCATCTACCACATTTACCGCATCAAGAAAATGGCAACTTGCCCAGCGGTTTGTAGTATAAATATCTAATGACATGTATTTAGTTCATTTAAGTACCATTGCAAAAACTGCAAAACACGTGTTTAACCAACGCTAGTCCGGTCTAATTTGACAACCAAAAGTTTTAAACTGACAAGTGTAAGAACAAGACGACTAAGTTTTATACTATGAATTTATTTCTGTGCTTTTTCGCATATTTATAAAGAAAATAACAATTTTAGTACGTGGTTTTAACAATAATACAACTAAATTCATTACAGCAACTCGTTCCAAGATGGAATCATTTGGAAACCAAGCAAATCGCTGAAATATCAGAATAACTCATAACTTTTTAATGGCGATTTATTAACAATGACAGGAACACCTGTCAACACATAACTGATCAACTATAAGATCTTAATTTAAATTTGATGAGTCGTCTCTGGGATAGAGCTATGAAATTCTGGAGAAGTTCCTCAAATTTTTAAAATGTCACTTTTTTGCAACTAAGGGACAATAACCCTTACAATTTAGAATATTCGCATTGTATAATTTTCTGGCTTTTAAGGTTATAAGGTTGCACATTGGATTTGTTTAACTTTAGTGAACTTGTTAAAAAATTAAATCAACACGAAACATTCCATAGGTTAATTATCCAAATTGAATTAAATACGTGCTTTTGTTAGGATTTAATCCTAACATTTTTGACGTAAAACATGCCGCGTCCTAATATTAACAAAATAAATAGTGACATGTTAACAATAGATTACTTTTTATCTCCTACAGAATGAAGTAACCAGTGGTGGAAACAAACTTTTTAGATTTCATTGAAAATGAACTTACCTCAAAGCTTTTTATTTTATTTGTACGCTAAGACAGATTCTTTTGTGAATATTTAGTAACTTTTAATCATTAAAATAGGTGCCGATTGTAAGTCAACGAAAGCTTAAATAGGTAGTGATCGGCCCAAATTTAAAACCTAAAGAGTGTGCGATATATTATGTAAATTATTTTAAAATATTTGTATACTGGAATATAGTTTTTATTTTTAATAAGTTATAATGTTGACTGGTTGGAGACGGACCGTATCAAAATGTAAGTAGATTTGAACTAAACATCTTCAAAGTTCGTGGTCAAGCAGATGATACAAAAAACTCAGTACTAACGAAATTAATGACTTTTTCCCTGAGCAAACAAAATAATTTTGTGTTAGCCTATTTTAAGACAAGAATAAGAATACTTATTAGATTTACGTAAAATTGAGAATAAGTTCTCTAAACCACCTGAAAATTCCTTTAGATTTTATGAAGTATTTCTACTTTAAACATCTAATGAGAGAGTTTTTTTTTTAAATAATTTAACATTAACAATTTCAGCGCTGCAAGTAGGTTCCTATTAAGTTTTCTGGTATCTTACTCTGTAAATATATACTCATTATTAGTATATCTTTGTCCTCCGAATTTTATTAAATTATTGTAAAAGTATGCATAAGTAAAGTTCCAAAAAATCAATCTAAACAAAACGCTTGGTGGTTCTCATGTGTCAAGTTCCGTTAATAGAACAGATTCTCGATATAAAAAAAATATTTAATATGCCTTTTAGGCAGAGGCGCAGTTAAGGGAGGTCTTGGGGTGCATAGACCCTTCAAAACTCTAATTAGCACCCCAAAATTTACAACCCTCCACCTTATCCACACAATTTTTGCCAATATGCTGAATGGGGTCTAGGGCTTAAGCACCCCTAAATTTGACGGCCTAACTACGCCTATGCTTTAAGGTAAAGAATTTAATAAGATTTTCAGTATTATTTAAAATGTCTACAAAATTAGATTAACCACAGTTGCTTCTTAAGAGGAACGGATGAACATTATACTTCTAGATCCTAGAAACATGAGAAAAACTTAATTCGCAATTTCGAGAGTGGCCACAAAGAATTAGTATCTAGAGTTTCTTTGGGCTTATTCACAAAGTATAACCTGCTATTTCTTTAAACTAATGAAAAAACTTAAAATAAAAAAACGATTTCCACTTGGGGGATGAACCCTCTTTATTACGTCAAACTTTTAGCGCATTTTAAGACTTTTCATAAACAGAAGTGTATCAATGAGGGTACGGTTGCGAGGGGGGGGGTGGTCGGGGGCGTCCTATGTAGGTGCTGAGCAGGTTTATTTGCAATTTGTTAATTTTCACAAGACTAAAAACACAAAAAGAGGTTGGCCATCTATATACAAAAAGAGAGAACAGTTAAGTAAGGGAGAAATTTACAAAAAATTTAATTCCGGAAAACGTTTCCAAAAAAATTGTCCTTGGAGTTGGAATTTTTATTTCCGCATAGTTGTTATTTTTTTCTTTACCCTCCACCCACCCCCTCCCAACATAGTTATTTTGCTAAATTCCTCAACATAAGCTAATGGCTAGACCAACACCTAATTTTTTATTTCATTATTTTAACAATGTTTCAAGTATTTTTTTTATAAATAATTATATAAAATCAGTTGATGTTGGGCTTGTTCTTTCTGCTGATTGAAATACAGATTGTGTCATTGTTTAAAGAAATTAAAACAGTGGATAGCATTCTAAAATAAAAATTTTCGTCGCCAAAATATACAAGGGTTTTCTAATAAAAGTTCTTGTGTCAAAGGAGCAAAGGATAGTAATATCTGACAGGATAACTTTATAAAAATTATTCTTAAGCTTCCCTGAAAACACGAATTTGCAATACAGTGGCTAGCACAAACAGAGTGTGATCTTTTAATACATGCAATTATTCATATTAAATCTAATTTAAATTATTATTTTACGACCATTACCTATTAACTGTTGTTCGTTACCTATATTTAAACTTAGCATGTTTTACGTAGATTTAACTCTAAATATTATTTAATATGTTAACTTATCATTTTGTTGAAACAATATGTCATTAAAATGTATTGAAATACGTTATCTATATCTGTGAACAAATTTTAGCTGTCATCCCTACGATATACATATTTATACAGATTTAAATAAACAATATCCTGTAATAAAATAATAAAAACTAATTCAAGGGATTAACGCTTGCACTTAAAAGGGAAAATTAAAAAAAATTAAGTCATATTATATAAACCTCAAGATTAACTTTATTGTTACACCTAACCGGCCACAAATTTCACATGACCTTTTGGAGTTAGGATGCGTACCCAAGGGCGGACATAGAAATTTTAAAGTTGTATATCTCTGTTGATACTTACGGGGCCCATGTCAAGTTCAGGGTTTTTGATAGTGAGCCTACTAGGAATGTTTTAGTAAAGAAAAAAAATATTTTGTAATTTGTGAAAAAAAGTTAAATTTTTGCTTGCCCCCCCTTAGAACAAAAATTAACACGTTTAGGTATTTTATTTATTATTTTTTCTAAACAAATTTTACATCATTTCGTCGACAATTTTTTAATTTTAAGAGAAAAAAACGTGTTAGTAGAAAGTTATAGTCCTTTGATTTTTTTTTAAATTACATTTTCGGCCAGATCTCCAACGCTAGTCCGGTTGACAACCAAAAGTTTTAAACTGACAAGTGTAAGAATAAGACAACTAAGCTTTATACTATGAATTTGTTTCTGAGGTTTTAAGTAAATTTATAAAGAAAAGGGGAATTTTAGTACGTACTTTTGACAATACTAGAAATAAATTTATTCAGGCAACCCGTTCCAAGATGAAAATCATTGGGAAACGAAGCAAAACGCTGAAATATCAGAATAATTCACAAGTTTTTAATGACGACTTATTAACAATGACAGGACAAATACCCATCAAAACATAACTGATCAACTAGAAGATCTTAATTTAAACCAGTACTAAATCATAAACCTTCTTAGTGAATCTGAACGTTTTTTAAGTTTAAAAAAATTCAAATGACTTTAACTTTCTACTAACACATTTTTTTCTCTTAAAATTTAAAAATTGTCGACGGAATGATGTAAAATTTGTTTAGAAAAAATAATAAATAAAATACCTAAACGTCTTCATTTTTGTAAGCAAAAATTTAACTTTATTTCGCAAATTACAAAATATTTTTTTCTTTACCTAAACATTCCTACTAGGTTCACTATTAAAAAACCTGAACTTGGCATGGGTCCCATAAATACAACAGAGATATACAACTTTAAAATTTCTATGGTCGCCCATGTGCGTACTGAATTTTTGAACTCAAACAGACGCCACAGGCCAAAGGATAAAATTTCATTTAGTCTGGGTGGTACCAACAACAATTTTTTTAGGCGAAGCGCAAAGTCGTCACACATGAAAAGCAATAAAATATTCTGAGACAGCTCAGTGGCTTCTCAATATACCCCTGGTCCTGGTTTTATCTGGGAATATACTTGAACCTAACTAATGTTATAGCGAATCAAGACGAAAAGCTCTACTACTATCCATTTCTAAAGTTTTGACCCCTCAGTCTGAGGGTCAATAACAAAAAAACCACGGGGCAGAATAAACTGAAAAAATTACAGCTTGTTAGGACGTTATCCAAGAGTTTCTGCCAAAAAATGTATTATTGTAGTGTAAACGATATTGAACTTATTCAAAATCAAGTAGAAAAAAACAACGATTTTACTGCGTTAATACTGATAAACGATTTTCTCATGTCTATATATTGGTTAATTTTTTCCCTATTTAAATGCAATTTTGAAGGTAGATAGAAAAATATCTATACTTTCGCAAGAGATTGGTAGTATGTGTCTAAAATTGTATTTTTTTTTATTTTTAATTATGTTTGTGTATCAGCTGTACTGTGGACAATTTAAAACCTTAAAAAAAATCTTTACACTCGTAGACGTAGTTATTATTATACATGTATTTTATTACACAAAATTAAAAAAAGCACCTTTAGTTCTTGTAAAAATTGCAATAAATATTAAAAGCCACATAAGAAAGAGATGCAAAGTGTCAAACGCCTTTACCGACATACTCACAGTACGGTGGCGTCGTCGTTAAGGTCGTATGTAGTCCGTAGGTCCATGTATTTTCATTTGTTTAGAATTTAATCTATTTGTTATGTATTGAAAAGATTTGTAAAATAATATTATTTAGTTGATTGTGGTTGTTTATATCTACTTATTGTTGATTTAAATTTTTGGTTTTAGTGGTAGATAGTAATTTGAAATTATTATTGTTTTCACACGATTTTTAAGATTATCTTGTTCGAATGTATATAAATACCTGATGTAATCTGAACCAAAAATACGGTATCAAACTACAGTCTAATACGTTAAAATGTCTCGTCAGTGCAACGAACAAATGAAAAATATTATATTAAAAGTCAGAGCGTACTTTCAATAAGAGAAAGACAACGGTTTGGAAAATATTTTGATTGAGCAAGTGGTTAAAAGAACAGCAGATTGCCTGGGTATTAGTGAAAACACCGTTAAACGTGTTACTGCGGAAGAAAAAAGTTCCGGTATTATACCATCAAAAGGGAGAAGTGGAAGGCCCCGACTGGAATGTGATGAGATTTTGCAGGGCGTCATAAGGAGAACAATATTAAATTTTTACCTGGAGCGTCGGTTTCCTTCTATAAAACAAGTTTACCAGAAATTGAAAGAAGATGTCGATTATTTACCAGAATTTTCAGAAATGACTTTGTACCGATGGATTAAAGAACTTGGGTTTTCCTAGAAAAAACTAATTAATAAACCAATTTTAATGGAACAAAACACAATTGCTGCCAGAAGAGCGGAATTCTTATACGCCATAAAGAGATATCGTGAAGATTCTTGGCAAATATTTTATACAGATGAAACATGGTGCGGTGCAAATCATTCAGGGAAGTTTGGCTGGGTTGAAAGAGTTAATCCCACAAAACGGGATAATTTTGATGAATACAGAGGTGGTATACAGGAAAGTAATGGCTTTAGAGGTGGAATAAAACGGCCATCAGGATCAGGACAACGGGTTATTTATTATCTTACATATTGGTAGTAAAAATGGGTTTTTGGATGGCTGCCTGAAGTGTTTCGTTGGGAAAAAAAGTGCGGCGTCAGTGGATTACCGTAACGAGATGAATAAACAACATTACGAAGAATGGTTTAGAACAGTGCTTTCCGTAATACCTGACAAATCAGTAATCGTAATTGACCAAGCACCGTATCATACAATGTTGGATCCTAATTTTCGAAATCCTACAACTGCCTGGACAAAACAAAAAATAATAGAATGGATGTCCCAGCGAAAAGCAACATTGCCCAATGGATTTACAACGTTTAATGAATTAACCAAACCAATGCTTTTAGACCTATGCAAGAACTATCACTTTCCAAAAACGTATCTTTTAGATACAATTGCAAAGGAGTTACGTAATGATAATGTAAAGCTTCTATGGTTGCCAGTTGCACACTGTGAATTCAACGCAATTGAATTAATTTGGGCATATGTGAAAAATAAAGTGGCAAAATTGAATACTACGTTTAAAATCACAAATGTACTAAATTTGTGTCTTGAAACGATGCAGAACGTGCCAAATTCTGTTTGGGAAAATTGCGTTGGACACGCTAATAAAATTGAGGAATCCTACAGAGAAAAAGACCACTTAGTTGATGTTGTTGTAGAACCATTAATTAAATTTAGATGAAGGTGATGATTCAAATGAAGACTTTATTAATGATGAAGAAGGAGAAAACGATCCATAAGTGTAGGTATTCTTCGGTAAAAAAGAGTGGTGTAATCCAATCAGGTTATTTTTAGTTTTAGGTTTAACTAAATTTTATCAGGGCTTTGTACCTTAAAAGTTAAATCGGATGTGATTCTACGTAAACAGGCCACTTTCACATATTCCTTTTATTATTAAGCAAAAGCAAATGCAGACAAACTTACCACAGCATTTGTTACAATTTTCCAAATATGCGAATCATAAAAATAAGGGCACATCAAAAATATTGTTTTTCTTTTAGGTGAATTATAAATAAATAAAGCTAATTGGCCTCTTTACGTTACTCACTTTGAAGTAATATTTTTAAATTACTATTGTTCGACTACACACGTTTTGCCTATTTTATAGATCTTAATGAAACAATCGAAAATCGTTAAATAGAAATAAATGTAAATATTTACCAATGCATATACTTATTTTTTCTTAATTTTACCAGTTACCTAATTTATCATATTATAGAGCACAAAAAAAAACCGTCACTATATTGCATTACTTTAATGATTATTACCTTAACACCCATACTATTGCACCTTCGACGCCCCGCTCCATCCCGCAAGCACAATGCTGCTATCCTTTACACAAATTAATTGTTTGTATTTACGTTTATGACAACTGCCAAAACAAAATTTTCGTTAAACGTAAAGTTACATCTCTTTATATGTAATACAAAAAAACAAAAATTTTTGCTGTAAGATTACTGGTAGTAATTACATAACCACAATCATTTTTTGAATATTACTACCAAACCTAAGAAAAAAAAAATATAACTAATATTTTTTGGGACTAAAGTAAGGTTCACTTTATCGCCTGTAAAAAATTAGTTAGGCCTGGGAGTACCAGTAAGGCACAATAAATTTTTACAATTGAGTAATTGATGAAATAGGGAAAAAATGGTGACAATTTTACACTTACCTTCCCATTAGAAAAGCACCAAGGCATCTACGGTTACAAAGTTTTACATGTGTAATAGAGACAAGTAACTTTACCGAAATATGTGAAAATTATATTTTTTAAAATTGTACTTTTTACTTTACAAGCTTCCAAACTGAGGGGTCAAAACTTTAGAAATGGATAGTAGACTGGGCAATACAATGGAATCAAACCTAAATACACGCTAGTCTGGTCTGAGGCAAAATAAACTTATGGACCTTTTTGCCACGAGGGAATTAGAAACAAAATTTTGTGGGCAGATTTTTAAGGGGGCATGTCAGATAAGGAATGTGGTTACCACTGTGCCAGTGCAAGTGAAAATATATCAAAATAAAAAAGAAATTAAAGAGAAGATTGTATGGAAAGAAAACTAAACAAAAAAACTAAAATCGTCTGCAAGAACTAGTGAGAAAATTCACTGAATTAAGTTCGCTAGATTGATAAATTTACGTTACTTAAGAAGAAAACATAACTTAACGTCCGAAAAGACAACATTTAAAGTAAATTTCTTCCCAAATTTTCTATTACCGTCCTGCAAAATAAGATAAATTCTAAACAAAATTAGCTTGCAGATTATTGTTTTACTGCGGAATGAGCTAACTCCACTTCAAATCCTTAAATCCAAAATAGAGTTAAAATGAATCGTCCTATTTTAAATATTTAGACTTTACATCTCCGGGGTCTTATTTCTTTCATACTATGCCAAAAAAGCATAAGTAATAAAATTATAGAAGCTAAATAATTTTGTTGTATTAATTGCTCGAATTTTGAAAATTTCCTTTTTTTATTTAGGTTTTTTTCTTCCTCAACGATACGTTCTAGGCATAATGGGATTTTTTGCAGTAGTCAATGCTTACACAATGAGAGTATCATTGTCTTTAGCAATTACAGAAATGGTTCGCCCTGTACAAGCTAAGGAATATTACGATCCAAATGCCTGTGTCTCCGACCAAGTTGGTCACAATAATAGTGCAATAAAAGTAAGAATGATAACAACATTAATAAATATTGTTACGAACTTCCCAGAAGCTCTATAGACTTTTTAGCTTTATTTTATGTTCGTGTAGTTTTGGTTTATTTTCTATTAGTTTCTAATTTAACACTTTGTTTAATTGTCACATAACGCCTATAACAGAAGGTCTGGATCGGCTCTGCGATGAAATAGCGTCGTATGAAGTAGCGCCATTCAAACTAGCGCTATTGTTTTAGCGCTGTAATATAATAACGCCCTATGAAATTGCGCTGTATAAAAATAGCGTGGTAATAAAATAGCGTGAGTAATAGAAAAGCGCCAGTAATAAAACAGCGCCTAATACAATGGCGTTACTTCCAACATAGCTTAGATGAAAATAGCGCCAGTAACAAAATACCATTAGTAACAATTTAATGCTGGTAACAAAATAGCGCCTATATTTACCTATTAACAATTAGGACAAACCTGAGCAAACCTGAGCAAACCTAAGCAAACTATTCACTAGCAATTATTGAAAAATATCTAAAATTGACTTAACGCCAGTAAAAAAATAGCATTTATATTTACCTATTAACAATTAGGACAAACCTGAGAAAACCCGAGCAAAACTGAGCAAACTTGAGCAAACCCAAGCAAACTATTTACTAGCAAATATTGAAGAATATCTAAAACTGATTTCCTATAATTTAACATTGTAGATTACTTTTATTTTGATTATAGCATTATGTTAACTTATTCCATTTTTGTTCACGGTATGAAGAAATAAAGTAAAGCTCTTTTATATAAAATATTTCTATTTTGCCCGAAACGCAACGTCCAGACATGGCTCCGTTGAAAACAGCGCTAATTTATTAAACGCAATTTTGTAACTGACGCTATTTTGATGCGCGATATATTGATACCGGCACTATTCTATTACGCGCTATTTTGTTACTAACGCTGTTTTATTACTAGCGATTTATCATAACAGTGCTATTTCGTTACAACGCTATTTTTATACTACTATTTTTATACTGCTAAAACATTAAGCGCCATTTCATACGTCGCTAAGTCATACGACGCTATTTCATTTCAGAGTCGTCTGGATTTTTGCAGAATATTCGACAATTATTTTCTGCAGGAAATAAAGAAAGCCTAGAATTTACCAAAGTCTTCTATTTTCTTGTTTTAATGCTGCTTGTATCCTTCTAGAATTTTTCCGAATTCTCCAGGGCCAACAAAATGATATATAACGGATCCAGACCGGCTTTCGTTGTTGATTTTATGTTCAGTCTTAGAAACGTGTTAACTTGCTGGTAGTAAAAAGGTTATTGTGTGACATTGTCAGTAAATAAAGCTGTAAATATTCCATTTACTTACTTCAACAATACAATAATTTTTTCTTCAATACTTGCTTCATAAATGCTCATTGTCAGAAAATAAGTATCAAATCTTTCCCACCAAAAGTTTGGAAAGCTACTTACCTGTCATTTTTAGCAAACGATGACGAAGCCCTTAGAGCAAAAAGTTCTTACTTGAATTTGACAGGTTTTTTACTTTATTTCAAACAAAAGGAATAGGTAGAAATGAGTATTTTTATCTCAGATTATAGTTAATGTTTGGTTAATGTTTTAGGATCAGAGTACTCTTTACGACTGGGACGAGAAAACTCAAGGTCTAATTTTAAGTTCCTTTTACTGGGGCTACGTACTAACTCATTTGCCAGGAGGAATTCTAGCAGAAAAGTTCGGAGGAAAATACTCTTTAGGTTTAGGAATTTTGTCGACGGCCATATTTACATTAATAACTCCATGGGTTATTATGGCTAGTGGAGGCAATTGGAAAGTTCTGGTTGCGTTGAGGGTTATGGAAGGATTGGGTGAGGTAAATACTTGTAGCGTCTTAGTAAGAGTTACCACATTTAATGTTGAAAAACGTGTCAAAATTTATTTTAGATGACTAAATTTTTATTTTAATTATTTATTTCAAAATGGCCAAAAAGTTTAAAATGTTCATTGCCTGGTAGTATCCAATGAATTAACAGAACTATATATTTTAGCTTAGAACTCTTGGTTATTTCAGCTATTTTTCTTTTTTTACATAGGGAACCACCTACCCAGCTTTAACAGCAATTTTAGCAAAATGGGTGCCTGCAAGAGAGAGAGCTACGATTGGAAGTATGGTTTATGCAGGAAGTCAATTTGGTTAGTGTTAAAATTGTTATATTTTCACCCCAATGTATATCGAACACTAAGATCGTTCACTTTTAGTTCCTTTGATTTTATAACGTATTTTTAACAAAAAACTACCTATTTACTATTGATCACTTTTCAGGTACTATTTTAAGTAACAGTATAAGTGGGGCTTTAATAAAATACACAGAAGACTGGGCCTCCGTGTTCTACTTCTTTGGTAGTGTTGGAATTATATGGTTCATCTTATGGGTTCTTTTATGTTATTCTGATCCAGACAGTCACCCTTTTATCACTGATAAAGAAAAAGAATATTTGGATAGAGAGCTGGGTAAGTTTAAATTATTAGCTTTTAATTCAACAATTTCTTAAATTCAGAAGTGATCCATTATTTTCAGAATCTACTGTTCTTAACAGCTATTTGTTGAAAAGATGGATTTCCTTGATAATGAATAAAATAATAATCTTAATTCTCTTACTTATTTGTAAACACAAAGATCCAGTCGTCTTAGGTTAAATAAACGTATAGTATTTACTTGAAGACAACTGGGGACTACTGCCAGTTAAAACGTTGTGACTAATTACTAATAATATAATTTGAGACAGTGGAAGTTTAAAATACATCTTCTCTTTAACATACATCGTTGTCTTCGAGCTTTTACCAAATAATTTTTGCTGCAGACTTGAAAATAATGATAAATGGTTTTTATAATAGTCGTAAGGATTTGTAAAATATAAAATGCTTGTTCTAACTAACGTATTACAATAAACAATTAATATGAAGTTCTTTTAAGGTTCTCCTAAATGGTCAAAGCTAAAGCAATCTATTTTTACAATATATATCCACAACATTAATGATTCTAATTGTTTTAGGCAATGTCTCTAATAAAAGGCTACCTATTCCATGGAAAGCCATTCTAACATCCGTTCCTATGTGGTCCTTAGTTATCACTCAAGTTGGGCACGATTGGGGTTTCTTCACCATGGTAACCGATTTACCGAAATACATGAAAGACGTATTAAAATTTAACGTATCTGAAAATGGTCTATGGTCTTCACTTCCTTACGTTGTCATGTGGTTTACTTCGCTTGGATCAGGATGGCTGGCTGACTTTTTGTATAGAAGGAAACTTATGAAACTCACTTTCTCAAGAAAATTCTTCACGTCTTTAGGTAAGAAAGCGTAGTTACAGAATAAAAAATATCTGATCGATCTTAATCAGTATAACTAATTTTTATGATTTAGGCAGCCTTTGGTTCAAAGACCAATAAACAAATAACTAAGATTTAAGTTTACATAGAATAGAAAGTATTTAATTTTAAAACATAATTTGAGCAATTTTGCTGAAACAAATGTTTTCATTTTGCCCAGTTCTTGTCCAGTTATTATAAAATTTACAAAATTCACATAATCTGGTAACTGGTTCGCAATTTTTGCTTTTTAAATTTTACATATATTATTTTTATTACACTCTGCACATCTTTAAGATTTTTTCATTTTAATTTAATAGAAAGATACCTTTTAATAATATAACTTCTTTTAATATTTTGTTTCTATTATATACATACATTTTAGTATACCTACTCTGGTCTTGGAAATGTGCAAAAACGATTGAATTTCTTTGGCAGCACAGGATCTAAACTAGCAAGAATTATCACTATTGTGGTGTGTCTGGCACCGTCCAGACACACCACTGATGCGGGTGAAACCCAACCCAACCTGAAGATGGTTGTACATTTACTTATCTATTAAATGTCAGTCGGATTGATCTTCCAATTTGGCAGATCACCTTTGCCATCAAAGATTCAGCAGATCTTCTTAATATACATTTATTTTGTCAGAGACAACTGAAAAAAGTCACCTGAATTTAATTAAGATTCCCAAATTGTTGCTTTTGACATACATATCTAAAGCCTTTGACTAAGTATGGTATTGGTATGCCATACTCGCCCAACGAATGTCTTACTTATGCTTGTGGATTTCGTTCTAAGCTATAATACGAATCAAATTTCTTTCCAATCAATGTTATAAAAGCGGTCATCTAACTTCCATCCAACCAATGATAGGGTACCCCAAAGCTATACGTACTCATATTAGCACCAACCCTATTTCTCTTTCAGACTAAAGACCTACTCTCACTATAATATCGATTTCTCTGGACCAGTTCCAAAACTTGAGCTGGATACCAAGCCCATATCCCTTTCAGGATCTCCAATTAACTTATGACTGGTGTGCTAAAAACTTTAATTAAATACTGCTTACGGAATTTTCGGGCATATACTTTTTGAAATAATAAGCAGTTCTGGGATGGAGACGTATACATGTTATAGGAGAGTTCAGAGTTGCGTAATCTATAATTCCAATATTTGAATTACATTGACATTTACGCATCGCCATCCCAAAAATTCGTTCAGTGGCGCTCTATTCACAGTATTCCTATTAGTATTATAGCACCATCAGACACAGTCATATTCACCGTTGCACAAAAATCCAACAATCATTCACATGAGTCCTACAATGTGAAGAATCTATCTAGTTGACATCGAATTTAAACAGGATCTCACACGGAAACATAGGCGTAGTTAAGGGGGGCTTAGGGGTGCTTAGCACCCCCAAAACTTTAATTACCCCCAAATTTACAACCCTCTACCCTATGAACAAAATTTTTGGCTATATACTGAATAAGTAGGGTCTCCTGAACTTTCAGTCCCGTATCAACTGATTCCACCTCACTTTCTTCCAAGTACTCACGGTACATCATTAGTTATTGTTATTACTTAGGTCTATGAGGAGTGATCCAGATAAAAAAATAAATATATTTAATTTTAGCATCAATGGGTCCGGCAGTTTTCATCCTTGTAGCGTCTTATGTAGGATGTGACAGAATTTTAGCTGTATGGATGTTTACCATCGCCATGGGTTTTATGGGATGTTATTATTGTGGCATGAAAGTAAATGCTATGGACCTTAGCCCAAACTTTGCTGGACCACTTATGGCTATCATAAATGGACTTGGGGCCACCAGTGGAATTGTTACACCCTACTTAGCTGGGGCTTTAACTGAAGATGTAAGCAATGATTAAAAAGTTACCTCCGGATTCCCAAAAAAGTTTTTATTCTAAAATCGATTTAGTGCTTAGTTCAAAATATGCAAATAAGGAATAAAAATGTATTTTTCAAATGGATCCTCACCGATTTTTTTGCAAATTCAATGGGACAAAAATAGGAGGTGCTTTATTTAATTGATCGAAATATATTTATTTATGTTAACACAAGCTAGGTACCTTTGATTGATATTTGATAGCGAATTTTATATTATTTTCATAAAAAATTATGGAATATGGGACCTGAGCAAACAGTATTATAACTTCAAGTCATGCAAATTATTGTCGAGATAATAATGACACGACGATCACAAAAAAAGTTTATCAATGTTGAGAAAAATTTACGAAAAATATAAATATTTATTTATCCATAAAATATTTTCATTATTCTTTTGTTTGTAATAATAACTTTATCTTTATAAGTACAACTAGGTAATTTTTAGCCAAACCCCTTCATTCTAAAAATCAGTCATTGACGCTATCCACTTACAGATATGCTAAACAGTTTACCGTATTATGTATTTGTCTTAGTAAATAAATATTTTTTCCAAGAAATACAATAATTTCAAGGGCTTAATAAGCCCTCCCCCACTTCCACTAATTGAAATAAAATTTAAAATATGTTAAAAATTATATCTGAAATTATTGAAATGACATTGAGAAAATGGGGGAGGGCTTAATAATATTTTTTTAGCTTCTTGCTATCATCAGAAGCGTATTTTCAAACCGCCAATTAAAAATTTTCAGCAGTATTCATTACACTCTATTTTAAAAATATATGTTTTAACAAGCCGCCATTTTGTTCTCAGGGCGAATAATGACGTAACATTCTAGGATCATAAAGTACTAAATGAGATATTCAAAATGATGTATCGCAAGATCCCTCTTTCCATTTAATTATTTTCCAAGTTGGCGTCCAGCAGCATCTTGATTTTTCCAGAGTCACTTGTGCACCAAAACATAGTATTTTTCACTAGTTACCGTATGCCAACATTGAAATTCCTAAATGTAACGGTTCAAAAATTAAGAGGGGGTATTTAAAATTACAGTTTTAAAACAGGGATCAGACTTTATTTACGGGTCAATATTATCCCCATCCCCCTAACTTTTTTGTGTAGATTGTTTTGCCAGGCTTGTAGCTTTATAATTTAATGTATAAAATCATACCTCTAATAATACCATAACAAAATATCATTATGACTATGACTTTTTTATTGTTTTAGCATACATTGGTCCAATGGAGAACAGTATTCTGGATAACTTTTGGTGTATTTGCTTTTACTAATTTGATTTATTTAATTTTTGGAACTGGCAAGGAACAGCCTTGGAATAATCCTGAATTTAACTTGAAAAATGAAAAAAACAAAATTATCGAAAATGGAATTAAGAATGAGAAATCAGATACTGAAAAAACAAAATTGTAGACTAAATATTTGTACTATAAATTAATAAGACTGTATCTAGGTACAGAATTTCAATGTTTAAAATAAAAAGTATATAACACGCATAAAGTTCCTAGTTTTATAAATAATATTTGTAAAAACGTACCTATACCTAGTTAGTTTTGCATGAATTGTAAGGAAACATTTTTCTTAAACAAATAAAACATTTTCCATCTTTTGTATTTAATTGTACGCTTAATATTTATTATATTCATCATAGAAAGGAACAGGTTAATAGTTTAGCGGATAAAAAACTGCAATGTGTTCCGTTCTTGCATTGAAGTAGAGGAATCTAAAAGCTAATGGAAAACCCCAGGCCGAGTTAAATAGGCAGTTTGCTTTCATCCTTATTGGGGATCATCAGACTGCTGTCTATGCAAATAGCGGGGTTTTCTATTAGCTTTTGGAAGCCCTCTAGTTTAATGCAAAAAATCAATAGACTGTATATTTCGTCCGCACAGCCACTAGCATTTTCCTTTCTGATATTTATGACGGACGCTAAAGTTTTCACATTATTATTCATAAGTTGACAATTTCATGAAAGCGATCTCTTGGGATTTGCCTTTATTTCGTAAAAATATTGTACAAGTCAATATGGAACTTAATGTTTTACCTTTACAATTTATATTGGATTTAATTTTATATCAATTAATACGAAAACACAAAATGATCGTCTAATAAAATGTCACATACACACCCAATTTTGATTACCTCGTACGTCTTTACGTTTTTACGAAAGCAATTATCAAGAAACCCAAATCTAGTGTCTTCTAAAGCTGATACAACTTTTTGTATACGTGTATCAAATAAGACATCTCAGAAAATATAATATAGCCAACCACAGCCAAAAAACGAAGTATTAGTAGTATTTTAATAATTCGGTATCACCTTTCGTTATATATTTATTTAAAATCAATATTGTACCTTTTCCGAACGTGTACGGTTATATTTTTTTGTTTAAGAAGATTTTTAGTGAGAAAATAATGCTAATTTTTAAATTTTAAAATATTACGAAACTATCCAATAAAAAATTGAATTTTAATACACCCTTCCACCTAATTTTTAAAGTTGGCGTTAAAGATGGAAATTTTCTTCGATATATCAATAGTTATCGCTATATCGACACTACTTTTTATGTTTTCATATCTGCCGTGCTCAAAATCATATATGGAGACCACGATAGAGACTAAGAGGAAAGAACGATTCAAAAATAATCATAATAATAATCATTTATATACGTTTAAAATATTGCCTCCAAAGTTCTAAAAATCACTTTACTTAGAAAAAAGAATCCACAAAAGTCATAGAATAATTAAAAATAATTTTATTTATACTTATTAGTGAAACAAATCCTAGAAAAGAATACAATTTTCCGGTTTTCTTCTCAAAAGAAATTAAAAAAAGTCGATACGGTTCTGATTAAAAATTTGTTGAAGGAAGGTCATTAAAAACAAATTAAAAACGAATTTATTACGTAAAAACATGGACTAACCATTTTAAAATTAAAAATTTACAGTTACCAGGAAGATTCTAAAAATGGCATAAAAGAGAATACGCGAAATCAACACCTTTGGCTTCCCCTATGAATACAGTCGTGATGTATAAACAATTTTTCCACAGGAAAATGGTCACCTAGTGGGCCTACATTCAAAAATAAATTAAAACGCTAACGGAAATGCATGTCTTTGACCATATTTCCTACTAGTAAGAGAATGGTGTATTTAAAATAAAACCTTTTTGAGTTTTACCTCAGGTAACAATAAATTTGACATTTTTATTTAGTAAAAGTAACAAATTAATATACTTAACGTTTTCTGGAATAACCCCATGTAGGCCCAATTTTGTTCAGCTCCTGGCCCACTTTCTGAATCCGATCGCTTATCGCCTATTCATTATTAGACCTTATTTCACTAGACTGTGCACTTAACACGCACCTGGATCTCGTTTTGGAAAATAGTGGTGAGATGAAGCTTATTCGTTTTGTTTCATTAAAGCATTGAATTTGGAACAAGGTATTAAGTATCTAACTTTAATTATTTAAGTTATATAAGATACACGCGACACGACAACGCAAAAGGCAGAGGAATAATAAGAATAGCAATGCCGGTGGTAAACTTTAAAGGGCGGAAATACTTATAATTCCAGTATTGCATAAGCAATATTTGTGAATAATATACTGCTATAATAAGGAACGCTTTTCTTAATATAGAAACTTTTTACTTTATTTTTAGTATTTCTTTCTTATAGTAAGGAACGAATTCTTTATTTCTAGAAACTTTGGAGCTTATTTCTAGTACTTTAACAAATAAATTAGTCAAAAGCTATTAAAATTTTATTATAAAGAATGCTGCTTAAAATCTTCTGAAATTACAAGATCTTGTTGCGATTAGATATTTATTTTTTCATTATAACAGTATATTCTCCATTTAAGGGCACTTCTTCAATTTAAGTAACACGTTTAATAAAATAAGTTTCTCGCTTTAAACTTATAGGAGTTATTATGTTATGTTCATCGAGAAGAAGACTTAACAATAAATTTTTAACGAACAAATTTTTTATTGGAAGGCAATTTAGTGGTAACAGTTGTTTGCTATGAAAACTTACGACATTAATTTCTTTAGTAACTTTCAAAAACACCCTGTATAACCCACAACAGAAATTATCTCCAGCATTCGAGTACTTGCTTAATCAATTTCTTTAATAACCTATTAAGAGTGATACCTATGTCAACATTTTTCCGTAAATCCTTTCGATTCAGTACGCAAACTATGTCTGATTGCAACTAATTCAGATACCTACATACGTAAATCTACCTCGGAGCAACTGGTAAATCCGGACCAAACCAATCATTATTAAGTCAACTCTTTTATTCTATTGATCTGTTGAGATTTTGTGTCGGTTTTGGTAAATCACGTGTATTTGTTTATGCAAATTAATATTCATTTCAGGTGTGCATTTTTGTGTGTTTATTCGTAATGCTAACTGGATGGAAATTAACCATTTCAAAATGTAAGTACTTCTAAATAGAAGACAATATTTTGTACTAAATTAAATCAAACTTTTAAAAAGTCATATTTTAGCCTGCCAAAGTAAATAATATACATTGTGTTCCAATTAACATGGAAACACCTACTAAATATATCGACTATTTCTTAAACGTTTTGATAAATTTTTAACATCTAGATTATAAATATGGGCTCGGGTGATAATATTTGTATGAAGAAATTATTTATACCCTATTGGGTGCTTTCTTAAAGCGGGGTGAGGGGGACGAGACAGAGAGATAGATTTTCTTTATCCTCCAAAACTATCCTATGCAAAATTTTACTAAACTGTGATCGCTGATCTTTCATAATATCAAAAAATTGCATTTTTGCAACAAACCAACCCAAATAAAACAAAAAAGTGTCTCTATTCATTGCTCAAAATTATAAAAAAAAAGAAAAATGTGAAAATTTGATCAAAAAAGATATAACAAAAGATGTGAGTTAGCTTTGGGAGCTGTTTTGCCAAGGAAAAATGTCATTTGACGACAGTGCTATGACTAAATCACATTTTTTATTTTATTTCTTTTGTAATCAGTTCTATCACTTTTTATATAGTGAATTATTTTTAATTCTAAACAGTAAACATAAAACTAGATTTATTCGTAAAGTCGGTTTTTCTCCTCCCTTTTGGGTTGCTTTATTAAATATGTACAGGGTCTTCCAACGAGGACTGAACAGGGGCTCATTTTTGAGGTTCCTTGTATTTAAAGAAACATCTAAAATAGCCAATCGATGTACTTTTTCTTGCAGAATTCAAAAATGAAACCAAAAATTTATTTGAACCAGAAACAAAAGAGTTACGCTATGGATAAGGTGTTTTTTAAATGGAACATAGCTTTTTTTATACGATTTTCGGAACGACTGATTTTTTTTATGTCCGTTCTGATTAAAATATTTAATATTGTGACAGCTATTTTTATTAAATTTTAATGTTTTATCCAGTATAATTTAACTTCAACCTGTTTGAAACATACACTAGGTAATAAAGGTAAAATCACCTTGAAATCCTTCAAAGTCAAAAAATTTGACAAATTTACTATAATATTGCCCAAATTAAATATTCATTAGATGAGAGATTGCAATAAATCTTCTCCTTGCTTCTCTTGCATTTTCTTGGCATTTGTAGAACAAGATAACAATCTGCAATCTCTCATCTAATGAATATTTCATTTCGGCAATATTATAGTAAATTTGTCAAATTTTTTGACTTTGAAGGATTTCAAGGTGATTTTACTTTTATTACCTAGTGTATGTTTCAAACAGGTTGAAGTTAAATTATACTGGAGAAAACATTAAAATTTAATAAAAATAGCTGTCATAATATTAAATATTTTAATCAGAACGGACATAAAAAAAATCACTCGTTCCGAAAATCGTATAAAAAAAGCTATGTTCCATTTAAAAAACACCTTATCCATAGCGTAACTCTTTTGTTTCTGGTTCAAATAAATCTTTGGTTTCATTTTTGAATTCTGCAGGAAAAGGTACATCGATTGGCTATTTTAGATTTTTCTTTAAATACAAGGAAGCTCAAAAATGAGCCCCTGTTCAGTCCTCGTTGGAAGACCCTGTACCTAAAACACCGACAATTAAGAGGTTTGCAAGATGCAAAGCCTAATATGGCATTATTTTTTTAAAAGTTACCCCTAACGCTTTGTTATAGAAAATCGACCACTTGGGGCACCCTTAAGGAAGCACGCCCATGGTGCATAAACAATTCTAGGACAGGAAAATAGTCATCTATCTATTGGGCTCCTTAACGTGCGAAAAAATAGTCAAAAAATAAAAATGATATTAAGGGGTTTTCGTGTTAATTGTATATAAAACTTGTTAAGAAACGTATATATATTTCTGATGGCATCCAAATACGTTTATTAACAGGATATTTACATTTTCCTTTCAATTTCAGTTTAATGTTTTTAAATCATGCATCGCTAATTATCTACTCGCCCAGTAAAACCAAATATTGCCAACATACATATGCATTTTTTTAAATATTAATATAATTAATCAATTTTGGACAATAAATGGAAAGGTAAGATTAGAACAATGCCGTTAACCTTTTCAACTGAATCTCAAGGACGGATAAAATCACTGTTCTTGAGAAAAAAGTACCTTTTACTAAAAACGTAGGATTTAAAAAGTTTGGTGCCACCAAACTCAGTTTAATTTATCTATATACAGGGGGAAGTACCTAAGGTAAAAAATTAGGGGATTTTTTTATTTACCGGTGGGAGGGTGAGCTGAGGCTCTACGACACTTAGGCCTCATTAGACCCATTGTGTATCCTCCCGAAACAGGAGACTTCCTCTCATCACGCCAACCAACCTACTGATTTAAAGTAGTTGATGACGTCGCCGGGAGGTGCCTCTCTAATGTTGGCTAAGGTGGTCGCATTCGTATTCGTATAAGGTGACAGTATTCGCCAAACACGGATTTTCTTAATGGTGAAAGTGTCGGACAATCACTGAGGATGTACTAGACAGTTTCGTCTTCTTCACATTCTCTGCATAGGGGTGTATCAACTAGTCCCATTCTGTGAAGGTGCTTGCGGAGTTGACAGTGTCAGAAGTGTCACAGTCAGAACACCCGTCGTAAGACGCAGGTTCTGCCTTGTCATCGTCAAGTACTTTTTAGCTGTTTCGCTGTCGGGGTAACTCAGTAGCTCCTTGGCAAGTTTTCAGCCTCCTGTCTAATCCCATTCTTTTTTAAAATTTTTATGGGAATGTTTTTTGATCAGGTCCGCTACCACCGATGTCGCCACGTCAGTGGAGCAGCCAGGCCCGAACATCTTTAGGGCGCTCCAACACCCACCCCCCCCCCGCTAAGGAGTCAGCAATGCCGTTTCCTTTTGATGTGCCATCTCCTTTTTTCACCACAAAGTGACCACATTATGATTTAAGGTGTCTTCTAGGGCTCGGTGACATTCTAATACTGTGCCAGAGATGATGCGTAGTCTCTTCAGGACCATAAATGCATGTCTGCTCTCCGTGAACACATTTTGTCCAGTGGATATTCTTGCTGGTTTTTTCTCTTGCTGCTATACAGATACCTGTGAGTTCTGTTTGAACTACATTTGCGTCTTTACGCAATGTTCAGGCTCAGGGCTCTGGAATATACTCCACATCCTGTAAAGCCCTTTTTGGTTTCAGTGTAGATGTGTATAGCACCTGCTTTTGCGGTATCTCGCGTGTATTTAGCAATTACCCTGTAAGGTTTGTTGAAGACTAAACGGCGTGCAATGGTGTCCATGCTCGCTTGCACCACTGGACGGCATTTAAAGCATTGTTCCAGAAGCCACGTCTCACGGCACCGGAACTTGCTTCTAGTTCTAAACCAACCGTGCGAAGAGAGATTATGGATAACTTCCATTGCTCTAGTTGTTTTTGTAACATGTTGGAAGTTTTGCTCATGTGATTTTCATGGCTCCAGTTACACTGAGGCATGCTATTTTCTGGATTTGATCTAGCTTTCGTGAGGCTGTGACTTGGAGGGCTTTTGGCCCTCGACTGCGCTTCTTCCGGATCTAAAAAATAGTTATAATTCCACATTACCGCAGTAGACAAAAATACTCTAACTAACTCTAACTCTCCAGCAATATTAGAAATACTTACAATAGGATGGTATGGATGAAATTTAGGAATTTTTAAATAAATTTATGATTGTTTTAGTAACAGCGTTGAATCAAATATTTATCTCTATTAATCTATGTGTAAAATAGACAAAAACTGTAAAAAATTCCATAAACATATAAACGAGTACACTTATTAAAACATCTCAAAAACAAATAACAAAACATTTCACAATATAATAAATCAAAACATGACATAAAACAAATATGGCACTTAAAGTTTAATAAATATTAAAGCGGATCAAGGTGGACATAATAAATTGGTTCATAATTTTTTTTTTAGTTTTGTGCAAAAAAAATGTCAGGAAGAAAGACCATACATTTTGAAGGTTTCAAAAAGCTGTCTATATTATACACTGTTTGCCAAAATATTGTTTTTATTAGGGGTGTGTATGTGTATGACAGAGAGAAAGAAGTCATGGTTCTATTTAAACGAATAACATGGACGAAAGATATGACTCGATAAGCAATAAAGCGTGTAACCCTATCATGTTGTCCTTGCTTTACCCTTTTAATAGTTCTGGTGAGCGTTCAGTCGTTCACGCTCTTTGTCTGGCAGGGGATTTACCCACGAAACACACTGTGCAGACAAACTGTATAAATAATTTAAATTCAGAACAAGTTTTTTCGCAATAAATTTAACTTTTCATTAAAATATAATTATTCTTTACTTATATCACGATAAAATTTAATCCACTGATGTCAAATTTGATATTAAATATGTATTTTTTTATCACAATAAACTAGACACCATTTACTATTTTGAAATCTAACATTCTTTTTATAGGTTTTCTAATACCACAGAGATATGTTTTGGGTATTATGGGATTCCTGGCAATTGTAAATGCCTATGCTATGCGAGTTGCTCTTTCCATTGCAATAACAGAAATGGTTAAGCCATCAAATTCTTCAAGTAAAGAGGAGTATAAAGATGTCTGTGGAGTTGGAGAAACTAATGGTTCTTCAAATAATGCCGTTACGGTAAGAAATAATAAACTAAGAGATAGCGACGAAAAAACCTAACGTAAGTTAAAAAAAACTACCTCGCAATAAGTTGTTGATTTCCATAAAATTTAAAGTGAATCGCCCTTGCAGCTCCTCCAAATTTGGACATGGGTTTTAAAAATTCAATTCTTAATATGAGGCCATAAAAATAAATCACATGTGGTAAGGTCGCATGATCTAGGTGGCCAGCTTTCTGGTATATTCCTGCTAATATTCCGGTCCTCAAAAAATTCTTGCAAGAAATTTAAATTATTTCGAGCCACGAGATTGCTAAAAATAATCTTGTCGGAACTTCTTTGTCATCTAATTGCTCTATAAATCGTGTTAAAATTTTTTGAAGGTATCGATACGCATTAAGAGTGCCTTCAAAAAACATTGGCCTAAAAGGCCTCCGTTTACTTATCGCTCTCCAGACGACAATTTTCTGAGGATGTAGAGGCTTCATCAATCAATTTTTTCGTTGGTTCGGACTTTTGGTCGGCCACTGCCCTCTTTCCTATTAATATTATCGGCCTCTCTAAATAAACTTGCGCAATTTGATAAAATATGACGAAATTGGTCGTAGTCCACTAACTCTTCAGGAAATTCATCTTGAAATTCCTCCAGAGCTTCATCTACGAAATACACCCACTGCCCATGAACTCTCCTACCATTTCTAAAGTAACTTTTTATCATAAACGATATTGCTGGGGAGTATAAATATTTTAGGTTTTCTCTTAAGAAAACTGAAATATATCAAATTTTTGATAAGAGTAAATTAATCCATAATATATACCTTTCATTACAGTTACCACCTTCTTCTAGTTTCAGGTATAATTCAAGATATGCGGAACATTTTCAAAGCTTAGTGCGAGGTAGTTCTTTTTATCTTACGTTACGGTTTTCATTAAAATTTCGAGTGCCTTCTTGTTGCAAAACCACTCTTAGTCACTAATATCAGAGTCCGACTGACGAGCCCCGTCGTGCGTCCACAGGTCATCCAAAAAGTTACATACAGGGGAGAAACCAAAATTTGCAATATCGCTTAAGAGTAGGTACTCTTATTTTTAAAAATATGGCCAAATATTATTAGGAAAAGTTGTTTATAATTATTAAGAGTTATGTTCAAATATGCACTCATGACCTCGTATCTTAAAAATTTAAGGGTACTTTACTCTTAAGTAATTTTCAATTTTTTACCCTTTATGCTCTCTGACTTTTCGCGATTCTAATAACGGTTGCTTTTGCTTTTAGTTATGCACCAATTTTTTGTGATACTTAGATTTCGATAAGCTCAATGAAACAATTGCAGTTTCTTTCAGACTTTTTAGACCACCCTGTAGAGGTGTAACGAGGCTCACTAGCCAGATTCAGCTACTAGTGACTGTGACAGATTTTAAAACACAATGAAAAAATTATATATGTTTTGATTATGAGAGTTTGACGTCGCTATCGCTTAGTCTTTATAGAATACTTATAGACTACAAGATTACTTATATTTTTTATGTATGTGCACTGTGCAGCCTTTTGCAGACTCATGAAAGTCTAGACAGTATATTATTAGCCCTTCTGTTTCAATAGCCTTTTCAGATATCCCTTATCCTACCCAACTACTTATACAGGGTGTCGCATAACTACTGGGCCATAGAGTAACTGGAGATACTAAACAAGCTAGAGCGATTAAGTCATATAAGGTTTTTCGAAATGATACTCATTATAGAGATACAGACAGGGGCTTGAAAGCAAAAGTGTATTTTGGAAAATAAACCATAATTTGAAAACGGTTCAATGTATCGAATTGAAAGTTGGCATTATTATGTTTGTTTGGGTGAGAAATAAGAATATGTGAACATTTGAAAGTTCTTTTTTATCTTCTGACAGCCCACAAAGTCCGAAGTCTAAGTACTGTGTACCGTGGGTGTACTGGGGAATCGACTCACATATCCAGAGCTGGAAACATCCGTAGGGATTTCACCAGCCTTTTAAGAGGATGTGTGGGGTGGTACAACCTCTACCACCTTCCAACAATAGGGAACTTGCACATTTTTTTTTATTACATAAAAATGTTCAGTCACATCAAAAAATAACATATGCAAAATATTACGACTTAAATGTCACTCCTTAATTTTTTATTAATTATTAAAGTTCGCGCGCCAATCCTAACATTCAAAACGAGCTCCATGGCGCGGGAAGGTGTGTGACGTCATACCGTGTGTCGGGCCATCAACGTTAAGCTGCAGTGCATTGACATCGAGGTGGAACATTGAACAGGTAGGGTCTGTTTACGTTTGTGTGTTTACTTTGCGTTTCAAAAAGCCCAAACAATGGAAGATACTAAGAAAAATACATACTACAAATACTGGTATAGTGCCAATGTGTCCTAATATGACTTTTAAAACTTCAAATAAACTCTTTATTCATGTACCTGAAGTTAAAAATCGCCGCGTAAAATGGTTTAAAGCATGCAGAAGAAACGTAAAAGACATTTCTGAAAAGAATACTGCACTTCACGTATGCGAAGATCATTTTAATGTAATACTTTAAATTGTTTTATTCGTATCCTTCAAATATTTTTAAGGTAAATTTTTGCCCGATTTATATAGATGTGGAAAAATATTATGGCGCCAGAAACAGTCTGCTGCATCTATTAACATTTCTGTGTATTCTTGGATATATTCCACCCATATATGAGAAAACTCAGAGTTTTCTTTTTTAAATTTGGACCTGCAACACAGAAGAAACATTTCCTTTTGTCACATATAAACATCTGCAGCTGAACTTGTGCTTTGTACTTTGTCGTTTGTTAAATAATTAGATACCGCTTTTTCAGACTGAGGACACTTTATTTCAACTACCTACATATTCCTCAGATATGGCATCTGGAGAAGCTCCAAATATTGGATGTCTTGAATCCAGCTGTAGCCCTATATGACTTAATTTAATTGCAGATCTAACCCGGTTTCAGTCTCCTCATCGATGTTGCTAGTTACAGCATATTGTTTTTTCCTTACATTATGTTCGGGTGTTATCTTAGCTTTCACTGTGCAAATATTCTTATCTCTTCGAACTTGGACCCATAGTAGAATCTCCATAAGAATACCTTCCAGATCTATAATTAGTTAATTATACTTATTAATACTTAGAAAATGCATTTATATATTTTTTGCTACTAAAGTCAATACAAACATATTTTTTGCCTAATGAAACGCTAAACATTCTAAACAGCAATTAACAGTATATAAATTTAACAAAAAACACAAGTTGCAGGATATAGTTTTAAGTCAAAGAAAACATACTTTTAAATATTTTATAGTTTTTCACTATTTTTATACTTTAATCTAAAATAGGTACACATTTTTAAGGCGTTTATCACTACATTAGTAGATTTAAAACAATATTTTATGTTCTATAAGTATCTGAATAACTCACAGATCTATTTAAATTTTAACGCAAATGATAAAATAAACTGGTATCGGTACCTAACATATATTGTACCTACTTACTTGCAAGCTTTAACACCGCGAACTTCACCAAGCGAAAAACTCTCGGAGTTTTTTTGTTTATAAAAGTTGCCACCATAAACATATCCCCAGTGGGTAAATTGTCTGATTGTCCTTTTAAAAAAACCTTCATCAGTCATCTTGTAACAATATTTATTTGCTCTGAAACTTAAAATCCAAACAAGCACACTAAATTTGTTACCAAACGATTGTCTAATAAATACGTTTCCGTACTCTTGGCGTGCTGCCGCTCACGGGTCATGTCTCGACGAACGGTTTGACGTCACAACCAATGGAGTCGCGTAACTAGAATTGTTCAAATTATGCAACCTTTAATAGTTTATATTTAATCCAGGGGATTAAAAAATTATTTTTTTTGTGAACTATGGGTCTTTTGATGATATTAGCTTACGTTTAAGAGTGTTATTTTTCAAATTTAATTTTCATGCAAGTTCCCTATTAACAATCACAAAATATCCATGGTCGAAGCGGGATTTGAACTCGCGACCTCTCGGTTGCAAAGCTGGCGCCGTACCAACTCGGCCACCGGAGATCCCATTTGACAATAGAGGGCGCTAGTTACATACACTGGATTTATTAAACCAATAATTTTGTTTTGCTGTAATATTATGTACGTTTCAGTCCAACTTTCTCAAAGAAGGATTATTTTTAGGCTAAAAAGCTCGGTGTTGATATCTGTAACGTTTTCGAGATATTTTCGTTTAATCATCACAATGCATAAAAAAACAAAGTAATTAAATTCATATTTTAATTAACACAATGCAATAGATTAGAAACAATGCAGTTAAATCAAGCAAGCTTACTTAAGTAGATGTTGAAAGTGGCCACCGCCACCTGAACATACATTAACTGCATTGTTTTTAATTTAGGGCGTTAATTAAGATCTGAATTACTTTGATTTCTTTATGCATTGTGATGTTTAAACGAAAATATCTGGCAAATGGTTAGAGATAACCCTTCCATGAGAAACTTGGTGTAAAACGTACCTCAAAGTTTTTGCTGAGCAGATATACATAAAAATTCATTTTGAGATAAAATAAGTATTCCCTTTTTTTGTTAGAGGTTTGATAAATTCTGCATTCATTTTTGTTTTCGCATTTATTTTAACTTAATGTAACTTAGAATAGGTTTTTTCTTTTTTTATTGTAATAATTATCATATTTTGTAAACTTATTATGCATGCTCGGTTAAGCAAACAGCAATGCTGACCTTCGCCGAGTTTAAAATAAAGACGATTCTATCTATCTATCTATCTATATTACATTATTTCGCTAGGTAAGAAAAAAAATCATAGGTTTGTTTGGGTGTTATGTGTATGTAACTCTATTGTGAAACTTAAAAATGTTCACAAATTCCTATTTCTCACCCATAAAAATATAATAATGCCAACTTTCAATCCGATACATTAAACCGTTTTCAAATTATGGGTTATTTTCCAAAATAAACTTTCATTTTCAACACCCTATATCTCTATAACGCGTATCGTTTCAAAAAAAACTTATATGACTTAATCGGTCTAGTTTGATGCCTAGTGTCTTCAGTTACTCTACGGCCCATTAGTTATTGAACACCCCGTATAAAAATATTTTCCTTAGTGTGCCGAGGAAAAAATGAAATGTTTCTTTATTTTTAGGACCCAGATAAACTCTATGATTGGGACGAAACCACTCAAGGATTAATACTTGGTGCTTTTTACTGGGGTTACCTTATCACCCACTTACCTGGTGGTATACTAGCGGCTAAATTTGGAGGAAAATATACTTTGGGATTGGGTATATTGTCTACTGGAATATTTACCCTAATTACCCCATGGGTGATTGAAATCACCCAAGGCGATTGGAGATGGGTAGTCGCTTTACGAGTGGTAGAAGGTTTAGGGGAGGTAAAATAGTATTTTATTTTGGTTTTATTAATATTGATCGAAATACTTGCTTTGTGCCAAAGATATTTTTAGCCCAAACAAAATTAGAGGGATACGTAAACCGACGATAGTAAATCAATTACGATATCAAAATGTGCTGGTAATCGTAGCATAGGGGCATCATAAAACGGATCAGTCAGCATCAAGTCAGTAGCGTTGCCAGGGGGGCTAAAAGGGGGCATATTCCCCCCGCCCACACAGTCCGCCAACCATACAAGCTTTACAATAAGTTAGAGATTAATTTAAATTATTCCCTTAAAAACAACATTTTTGATCTATATGACCCCCCCCCTCCCAAAAAAAAACCTGACTACGCTACGTTAATTGAATTATCGTAGTATAGGCGTTCCATAAAAATAGCACAGGACCACAAATGGGAACCGAAAAAGTCCTTTGGCGAGAGTGATATCCTATATGTATTTTGGTGCGCTGATTACGAATCCGAGGTCCATATAACCCCAGCACGTCACGTTCAAGGTCATGTGAAGGTCAAATGCATATATTACGCAAAAACAGAAAATCTGATCACGGATTCGGAAAGAGCGGGAAATTTTACGTCCAAATATAGTTTTTAGTTTTTCCAACATGACCCTCCAAGGTCATCTGGGGGTGAAATGACTCACCGATAGACCAAATTCTTATTTCCCATATAGGTATATCATCACAACTACAGACTTTTACGTACAACTTAGTCAGGTATCTTTAGGTTTTTTGACGCGCTGATTACGGATCCGAGGTCCATATAATCCCTGCACGTCACTTTCAAGGTGATGATGTATATGGGAAATAAGAATTTGGTCTATCGGTGAGTCATTTCACGCCCAGATGACCTTGGAGGGTCATGTTGGAAAAACTAAAAACTTCAAATTTGGACGTAAAATTTCCCGCTCTTTCCGAATCCGTGGTCAGATTTTCTGTTTTTCCGTAATATATGCATTTGACCTTCAAATGACCTTGAACGTGACGTGCTGGGGTTACATGGACCTCGGATTCGTCAGCGCACCAAAGTACATATAGGATATCAATCTCGTCAAAGGACTTTTTCGGTTCCCATTTGTGGTCCTGTGTAATAATCAGTCAACGTCATGTCCTCAGTTTCCGGCCGATAACGTCCGTTAAGTGATCGTTCTGGTAATCATCGATGATGGGAGATGGATGATTTTGTCAAGGGTATATTTTATCTCTAACTGTCTTTGTTCACTAAAATCTCTCTGCTCCGTGTCAATAATTCGTTCGTAACAGTTTCATATCATTCAAATAATGTCTGTATGATTGTGGCGGATTCATATTTAAAAGATTTATTGTTTGGGTGTTACGCCACTCTACTGTTAAGGAAAATAAATATTTTTTAAAAATAATAAAAGTCACTGCGTTTAAACAAAAAACAAATCCTGAAAAAGAAATGTTCTGTACACTGTCAGTGACTTTTAATTATAAAAAGTATGCCTGACCCTAATCTATCTCTAGTGTAGTATATATTCGGTCTAAAACCTAATCTGAAAATAATTTTTTTTTCTGACGTTTCGGGACCTAATATCTAGTCTCATATCATTCACCAGAAACTTTAAAATAAGTTCCAAATAATTGATAAACAGACAAAGTAGTTTTGCAACCTTTGCATTAATATAAAAACCAGGTCATATTTAAGTGGGATGACACTGTATTTATCTCTTTTTATGACTGGCACACGTGTTTAATTTTTATACAACTTATCACAAAAATTTTCCACAAAGTAAGTGAGACTAATAATAACTAAAGAGTTGTAAATATATATATTTCCAGGGGCACCTCTACACTATTTGGAAATAAAATGCAAATGTTTATTTACCTACATTGTGTAATTTGAAAATGCGAAAAACAAAAAGCCTTCCGTTAAATAGAAAACTATTTTACTCACCCAATGTATATAATAATAATATTATAGATGTATATATATATATACATATACATATATTTTTTTTTATTATATATATGTATATATATATATATATATATATATATATATATATATATATATATATATATATATATATATATATATATATATACATCCATTTTAGCGACAATAATTATGTGTATGGAACAGAACCCTCTATGCGCGAGTCGAACTCGCACTATACCGTTTTCTACACAATTAAATTATTTTTGTCAAATGCCGTGTATGTACGTACCTACTTAATTTTCGGCATCGACGCCTCTGGTAACAGATTCAACTGGCCAAGCTTACTTATCAATAATGCAGATATACTGCTTTGCTTTAGGGGACTACCTACCCAGCATTAAATACTATGTTAGCTCAGTGGGTACCAGTAGGAGAAAGATCCAAAATGGGTTCATTGGTATATGCTGGTGGACAAATAGGTATGTATGTGAATGGAACGACTGATGGTCGCTCTTTTCCTTTGACTTTCCAAATAATATAGAGTACTAGATAGCGAGGTCCAAACCTATATAGTCTTTTCATGAAAATTTCGAGTCCCTTTGTGTTGTACAGCCCGTCTTAGTCACTAAAGGCAGCTCTACATTCATGGCGCGAAGTCGCGGCGAGAAGTCACGGCAAGAATTATTGCGTGATCTTCGCGCAACGAATGCCTTTCTATACTCATGATTTTCACAGTTCAGTTCGAGAGTTGGCTTGAAATGGTATCGAGATAGCTGAGTACAATGAGCTCAAGATCATATGTCCACATCGTAAATAAATAAATAATTAAATAATGTTATTGTAGCAACAACCGTGCCTTTAAACGACACGTGGCTCACACCTCGCACCGAGCAAACTCACTTTGGGCTGGACTGTGCGAAAGCCGCCGTGAGAATGGATGGTATTCGCGTTCGCGTCGCTCTACTCTTTTGTCGCGGCTACAAAATACCGACACCAAATGGGGAACGACCGCGAAACGCGAACAGAACGAGTGAATGGGCGCGAGGACCATTCACACTCGCTCTCGCGGTTCTTCGCGCCATGAGTGTAGAGCCGCCTGAATATTAGTCTGGTTGGCGAGCTCCCTTGCAAGTCTACAGGATAGTCCAAGAAGTTTCAAACAAATATAAAATTGGTGAGTTTGCCTAAATGAAAATTACGAAAAGTTGACGCATACTTTAAAACAAGATTAACAGTTATAAGAACCGAGAAACAAAAATTTGCAAGTATAGGTACCCTTATTTTTTTAAATATAAGCAAACCCAAGCGAAATGTTATTTCGAAAGGGTTTTTATAAATTAATAGTCAAATATGAATTCATGGCGTCTTATCTCAAAAATTTAAAGGTACTTTAAACCCCTAAGCGATTTTGAAATTTTGTTCGACTTGACCTTCTTTCAGAGTCTTCTTAAAACATAAAAAAGAAACACTTTACAGATACACAAAGTCCAACAATATACTACCAAAATGTCTAATAAGCACAAAATAATTAAATGGCAAAATTCTTTCTGACAAGACTGAAAACCCACAACAATATTCCTAAAAACAAACTTTGATTTCACACGTCATAAAACCAAGTCGGAATGACGAGACGGCTCAGTAAATAGCGAAGGAAGGCGGAATAGACAAGACGGGTTTAACATTGCCAGAAAAAGATATGCCGGTGCAAAGGCGTAAGAAAAGGATGCCCATCTACAGGGCATTCGAGGCGGGGTGCTGCACATATTCCACCTGTTGACGCTTTTCCGGCTGCAAGGATTAGGTGCGGAATACGTATCTTCGTCGGGTATCTGTAAATATGTGGCCATTTATATATCCATCTCTCATCAATTCAGCGATTGTCTATGTCCGCAAGGTGTGTTCTGAATTAGAAAACTTTTAAATTATAAGTTGGCAAATACGTTTAACATGTGTCAACGGCCACCATAAAAATTTTACGTGGAGTTGAGACCGGTTTTACAACACAAACGGACTTCAAATGTTCATGGAAAAACTATCTAGGTTTTGACGTCTCTTAATAAGTTTACATCACACCTCAAAAACCCATACGCCCTATAAGTTGTGTAACCCTAAATCCTAGCTCAGCAATAAATGGGTGAATCCCACTGACTGCAAAAAAGTACAAACCTAAAAATTAAAAAAAAGCTGGACTAAAAACCATGCAACCACATATAGTAATTTCTAAAACCTTAAGTTGTGATAGGTTCGGAGATTATGCAGAATATCTTGGTATCCTATTCTTTCTCATTTTGTAGGTTGGTAGCTATTTGCATAACCGGACATTCAGTATTTTTTTTTTGGAAATTTTTTTTTTATTTTAGGGACAATTGTGTGTAATCTAATTAGCGGTCAATTAATTGCTGCTACAAAAGATTGGGCTTCAGTTTTTTATCTCTTTGGAGGTGCTGGAATTGTATGGTACCTATTTTTTCAAATCCTTTGTTACTCCAACCCAAAGCAACATCCTTTTTTGAGCGATAAAGAAAGGCATTATCTGGAGAAAGAAATGGGTAAGATTTAGTGGTGGGCAGAATCATATTATTTTAAAAACGGATTATTAGATTATTAACACTGTTTACGGTTTGAATACAATGGTTTTGTATCGGCCTTACCTAGAAGAGGCAAATAAAAAAATCAATTATTTCCATATTATTCAAGTTAAACTTGTTAAAACTGATTTTTAAGAGCCTGTACAAATATATATCGACATCATTTCAATCATCTTATGATCAGCTAATGACACTATTCCCCTAAGATGATGATAATCAATTTGAGAATTTCTAACGTTTACAAAAATTGTACATAATTTTGACTACACTTTCTAATATAAGCAACTAAAAAATATGTGAAACCCAAGCAATGTCCATGGAGTCTTAAAGCGGGCATAGAACCTCAACCCAACCCTTTTTTCTGAGTATGCATGTCCTGATCATTCGTCGGTCAAGGATGTTATGGGTTGAAAATTAACAAATAAAACTCCATCGTTCAGAGATTTAAGAAACTCTCAGAATTACAGTCGGTAAGAAGTAAGACACTACAAGACAGAATTTATCAGTTCCATGCGAAGAGAATCAATAGTAGAACACCAAGTTGGTCCAACACATTATTAGATGGAAACACTCAATATTTTCATTTTAAATGTTAATCATTTTAATAATTTATTTATTGGTTAAATGCTGTAATTTTTTTAGATAGTGTTACTTCTGAACATCCTCCTATCCCTTGGAAAGCTTTGCTAAGCTCTGTTCCTTTATGGGGCCTAATAGCAGCCCAAATTGGACATGATTGGGGCTTTTACACTATGGTCTCCGATCTTCCCAAGTATATGAAAGAAGTTCTTCGATTTGATGTCTCCAAAAATGGGTTATGGAACTCTATTCCATATGCAGCGATGTGGATTGTGTCAATGGCTGGCGGATGGATTTGCGATTGGTTAATTTTAAAGAATTATATGACAATTACTGGGGCGAGAAGATTCTTTACATGCCTTGGTATGTCGTGACCGATAATAATTAATATTTACTTTATTAAATTATCTCTTCTAAGTCCTTATTAAAAGAATTATGTTTTAAACAGCCGCCGTTGGTCCAGCTATTTTCATCATGGCAGCCTCTTACGCAGGATGCGATACAACATTAGCTGTATGGATGTTTACAATTGCCATGGGATTTATGGGAACTTTTTATTGTGGCATGAAGGTTAACGCTTTAGATCTAAGTCCTAACTTTGCTGGAATTATAATGGCTATTACAAACGGAATTGGCGCTGGTGCTGGTATTATCACACCTTATTTAACAGGAGCGATTACTGGTAATGTAAGTATAGTTTGTTAACTCAAAATTGAAATCGTCCAATGCACTGCTGGTCGAATATCTCTTATTTTAAGTAAAACTATTTTAACGTTGTTGAGGGCCATTAGGTTTTAAAATAAACAATTAAATTGTTCATAACAATTGATTGCGCTAGAATTTTTCAATCCTGATAACTTTCGCCCAATTTACACCTAATTTTCAATGTTTATGATTTTTTCAGATTTTTCTGAGCGATCCTTCTGGTGATAAGGGTGGGGGTCAGCAATTTTTAAGCATTTTTCCCGAAAAATGTTTAAAAAATGCAATAAAAAATACATCATATATATCGTTGAATTCATGCTTTAATAAGCTTTCATTTGACACATACTCGAGGCCCTTGCAATTTTTTTCCATTGCCCAATTTATCCCCCAAAATCATCCCCCAGACTCAAAACTTAGCTTTTCATATTTCAAGTCTATAATTGGGCCACCACACTCTATCTCTGTGCCAAATTTCAAATTTTTACGTCGAATAGCTTTAGAGAAAATCGCCTGTGACAGACGGACGGACGGACGGTTGGAGGGGCGGACTGACGGACGTTTCACGGAACATTAAAAAAGAAAATTGAGCGTTAAAACCGAAATTGACAGTTGTGATGAAGGAGTCCTTATATAGACGATATATTGTCAACTTTAAAGTGACTGAAAAAAAACTGCAGACTTTGCACTTAATTTGAAGACGACAAAAATTACACCGGTCCTCATGAGAGTCAAAGGAAAATTATGAAAAAAATGGGATTTAGCAAACTGTTGACAGAAAACTCCGATGTTCGTCACAAGGGATTAAACTTAATTAAAAATCTTGGAGTAATAACAGTAACGAAGGGCACCAAGGGCCTGCGTCAAAAGGGCAAAGACTAGTAATAGTTCATGCAGGCAGTGAAGATGGTTTTGTACCTAATGCCTAATTGACTTTTAAATCACAAACAAAATCGGGTGATTATCACAGTGAAATGAATTACGCTAACTACAAATGTGGGTCCAAGAAAAACTTATTCCTAACCTGCTTGCAAAGAGCGTTCTTGTTATCGATAACGCTCCCTACCACAACGTGCAAATAGAAAAATTTCCCAATTTTAGTTACAGAGCGGAGGAAATAAAGTCATGGTTAAGACGACGTGGTGCCACCGTTACCGACAGTTTAATTAAAATGAGAAAACCGTTGGATAAAACATAGATAAAATCCTGGAATAATATGTTGTGTTTTGAGATTACCTCCGTACCATCCGGATCTAAATCCCATTGAACTTGTTTGGGCCTCTCTAAAACAGTTTGTTGCCGACCGAAAATATTGATTTTAATTTTAATAATATAGAAAATTATTGTACAATATTTTTCGGCACCTTCTCCGAACAATAATAATAACAATAATAATAAGACTGGTAGAAATTTATTATATGCCTCATGTAACTTATCGACTTTAAAGTTGTAATTAGTACCTGCCATAAATACCTATATAATAACCACAATTTCTAGAAAGTATCTATAATACCACTCATAATCGCAAGAACAAACCCCTTTAACACAAAATAATTTGTCTTTATTTTTATCAGAATCAAGCAAGCAGAATCCAGGAACAAAATGGCCTGGTTAAACTAATTTATGCTAAATTAAGGACTAGTAAGGATAATCATATTTAAATGAAACCGAATATTATAAAACAATTATGTACCTAATTTTATTTTTGTCGCTGACAGTAGGTACTAACAGCAGAAGCCGGTTAATATTGTCATTTCTGTTATCCGAATACTATCTCACTGCCTGGCCTGCGCAAGTATGAAATTTTTCAGAGGCAAAGCTATATTTAACAAGCTGTAATTAAAGCTCTGTTGACTACCACGTGGTGAATATCTGCCTTTGTGTTTTGAGGATTTGACACAAACAAAGCTTTTATTTTGCTGAAAACACTGCTGCTTCTTCTGGTTTTGGACTGGAACTATGTTGCAGATATTTAAATTTTTAGATCTTTTCCAAGTACTTTTTAACTACTTGTATTTTTATTTTTAGCACACAGTAAACGAATGGAGAATTGTATTTTGGATATCCTTTGTAATTTTTATTGTTACCAGTATAATATATATGTTCTTTGGAAGCGGTGAAGAGCAATGGTGGAATGACCCCAATAGCTTGCGTGGTAAAGACAGAATTATTGCACTAGAAAGCCTGCCGTACTCGGAAAATCAGAAGGGACACAAAGAAGCAGTGAAAAGAGTTTCAGTTTAGCAGCAATTGTTCGAAACCTTTAAGAATATGCATCGGCATCGACTTGAAAGCATTAAGCTCATATGGCTAAAGCATTAAAAATTTCTCATGATCAACTATTGTAAAATAAAAATTCTTAAACTTTAGTATTATAAAATAGTAACACAAATCAGATTGTATAAAGTTATATAGTATAGGTTCAAACCACTAGATATTATTGAAATGGTAAAAATACTTTACTTTATTTATTGTTTACAGATGTATTTTAAAGCTCAATAACTTAGTACCAGTGTTCTATACATCTATTTTGTTATTTGATTTTATTTGGCAGTAGTTTCGTAGTACGTAGCACACATAATATATTTGCCCTATTGTATACGTTCTGCACAGAGTGTATTACAGAAAATAAACAAAAACTATAGAAGTGTTAGAATTTTTTATATTGTAAGAATACATAGTGCAGTGTTTTTTAAATCAGACCATAGGGTTTTACCTGTTAAATTATTATCTCCATATTAAGTCCTGTTCTATTAGAAGTATAGATGTAAGACTTAACAGATGTAAATAAATTTGAGAGTCTTGAGATTGTTTTGACGAGCTAAATAGGTATGCCAAAAACGTATATCTTGAGTTATTTTTGTTACTCTTGAAAGGTAAAGTAGGTAAAAGGTCTAGGTGAATGAAAAATAGAACTGCCAAGTTCTGAAGTTTTAATTTTTAAGAAAATTAAATACGGGAATCACAGCAGAACAAAAAGCTTTTATGATCGGAAGTTACTTTAGAAATGGTAGAAGGGTTGATGGCCAGTGGGTTTATTCAACACGGGACGCCATTCAGGATTTCCAAACAGAACAAAAAGTCCATGGATTTCGACCAGTTTCGCCAAGTTTGGACTAGATGTAGGCTTTGTTTAGAGAAACAGGAAATGTAAATAAGAGGAAGGCAAAAAGTAGAAGAATTGAGGCAAATTGTTAATGAACACCCATAAGCCCCTAGTCGGCGCCCTTAACCAATTTTAAATGAATATGATAGATGAAAAACCATGAACATTTTCTCACAAAAATATTTTTTACATAGCCTTTTTTTTTAACTCGTTGTAAACAATGAAAAAGGTATTTTTATTATACTTCTTTGAAAACACCTTATTTTCATCTGTTTTAGTAATAATGTAAGATGGGCTTTTTCGGGCTAGCGCACGGAAAGAGCGCACTGAAAAAATTTTCCTGGTCTCCAGTTCTTTCAGTGTGCTGAATGAAGATACCGACTATTTTTTGGCTTTAAAATAGAAATATAGGTATAGGAAAATAAACTAAACTCAAGAAAGTCTATATGCTATCTGATATTTAATATGTACCTATTTTGTATTTTATTTCGTAAATATTTGAATATTTAGATGAATTTCTGAAATATTTTTTGACGTTTTGTCAATCTTATCTGACATAGACAAATTTAAATCACCTTTTAAATGATTTGAAAGTTACCATGAAAACGCATCATACCTGCCAAAGACCATATTGTCAGCGTTGTTAATTTTCTGTCAATTAAATTCATTCTAATAAAATGTTCTCTCAACCTGAAAAAGTGGCATCTTTCATTATTAATAGTTAATTTTTAATTACTCTAGTAGTTTTTTTGGTAATTATTGATATTACTGTAAACAGCGAATTTTTTCATGAAATTTTGCACAGACCCTAATTTTGGGTCGTAGAACACGAATCCGAAGTCAGTTTTTGGCGGTCTCGAATGGTTTTTCCGCAAAAAATTTTTTTAACTTTTAGGTTACCTTTTTTTATAGATTCCTTTAAGTTTCGACACTTTCACTTAAACATATCTGTAAACTTATAATTTTTATTTTATTTCGTCACACAAAACACCACATTTAGCCAAAAATAGTTAAGAAAATTGCTTTTTCCTATATAAAATTCCATTGTATTTGGTTGTAGACGCCATTACGTTCCCAGCTGTCAAATGTCCGGCGTTGCCAGGTTTACTTATTTTTCAAGACAAAGTTGTAAATTAGGAATAATAAAAAGTTGGCGGGAAAATGCGAAAATGAACCAAATTTAACCAAAAGGGCAAAAAGATGACCCCAACCAACACCCTGGGGCACCGATCCCTCTTCGCCTGCGAGGAAAGAGACTGGTCAGGGCCCCTAACCAGGTGCTAACCCTGTTCCGACCTTAGGGTGCCCTCCGATCCACCGTTCGTATCAAAAACTTTTCTAAGTCGGTGAATTAGGTGACAGATCTAATATTTTCGATATAACGGTGGTATAACGGTGGATCGGAGGGCACCCTAAGGTCGGAGCAGGGTTAGCACCTGGTTAGGGGCCCTGACCAGTCTCTTTCCTCGCAGGCGAAGAGGGATCGGTGCCCCAGGGTGTTGGTTGGGGTCATCTTTTTGCCCTTTTAGGGAAAATAAAATGCTATCTGTCTTATTTTACTCTCATATTGCCATCTCTTTTTTTGGATTTATTTATGGCCGGAAATTGTTAAAATTTGCGAGAAAAATGTTTTGTAAACGTGGCAACGCCGGAAAATTGACAGCTGGCAAAATTATGACGTCTACAGCCATAAAATGGAATTTTCTATAGAAAACAGCAATTTTCTTAGCTATTTTTGCCTAAATGTGGTGTTTTGTGTGACGAAAACTAATAAAAATTATAAGTTTACAGATATGTTGAAGTGAAAGTGTCGAAACTTAAAGGAATCTATAACAAAAAGGTAACCTAAAAGTTAACCTAAAAGTTTTCCAAAAACAATTTTTTTTTGGAAAAACCATACGAGACCGCCAAAAGCTGACTTCGGATTCGTGTTCTACGACCCAAAATTAGGGTCTGTGCAAAATTTCATGAAAAAATTCGCTGTTTACAGTAATATCAATAATTACCGTTTTTTTTTAAATTCCGATAACAGTTGTGAAAATAAAAATATTCCAAGTTTATTTTGTATGTATGTATTTTTTTATGTTATATTTTGTTTTATGTTATCGTTTTCAAAGAAGTATAATAAAAAATATCGTTCATTACACGTCCAGAAATGGATTTTCCGTGCTTGCTTGACTTCCCGTGTTCGGCTGCGCCTCACACGAGAATTTGTCAAGCGCGCACAGAAAAATCCTTTTTTCCGGACTGGTAATGAAATATACTATTTCATACCTATGATTTTTCTTGATGATGTAAACGTAAATACATTTTTTTAAATATTAGAGTGATTTTCTTCCATGTGTTGTTAGTTTAATGATTTTATGACAAAAAATCGTGTATGAAAAATACTCTCGGGTGCACAAGAATCGGACACCCTAAAAAGTTCTAGGTTTGATAATGTTTTATTTCTAGTCCGATTTGAATAATTTTTTTAACAAATTATAATTGCAAATATTTACTTTATTATTCTTCTTCAAATTTTCCATAAAACCTTTATTTGGCATTTTATACAAGGATTCGGACTAGAAATAAAACATTAAGCAAACCTAAAACTTTTTAGGGTGTGCCTTTTTTGTGCACCTGAGTGTATTTTTCATACACGATTTTTTTTTATTACAAAATCATGTAATTAATGACACATGGAAGAAAAACACTCTAATATTTAAAAAAAAACGTATTTACATTTACATCATCAAGAAAAATAATATGAAAATACCGCGTTTTCATTGTTTAGAAAGTAAAAAACGGCTAAGTACAAAATTTTCATTTTTGTCAGAAAATTTTCCTGGGTGGTCCCTCCATCATATTCAGCAATTTTTTTTTAATTCTGTATTATGCAAGGACAATGACAATAATGTAATTTTCTTTAAAATAAAAACTTCAAATTTTGACAGTTTTATTTTTCATTTACATATATATTTTACCTATGTTACCTTTCAAGAGTAATAATTCAAGATAAGAGTGATTAATTCCACGGCATACTTTAAGAACTTTTCTTATCTTAGTAACACTCAATAAAATTTTAAATGTCAGAAAATGTGGGTCACTTTCTCTTAGTACGAACAGGTAAAATCACAATAACACAAGGGTGTGAAAAAACCCTGTTTTTCAAAAAAGAAATGTATTTCTTAGGTACCTATTCTTTGGAACTTTCTTGGCATAATTGACAAATTAACATATTCTTAAGACTCTGAAATTTACCTATGCCAAGTTCTATCTCTATACTTCTAATAGAACAGAGACTAATATGTTAAAATTTTAACGGGTAAAACCTTATAATTTACTTTAAAAAATGCACTGCATAGCGAATTAAAGTAAATAATTAAAAGGGCTTTATTTTAAATATCGTTCTCTTATTAGAAGGACGTGTAGTCACAAACTTGGGTTTTCTCACTTGAAAGAAATATTTCTTTGAAGACAAGATTAACTTATTTTAAAGTAATTTTTCCTTGAACTTAAGAGTTTCTTTTTTTAAGTGTAAATCATCGTTTCAATCATTTATAAAAATATGCACTGCATACTGTCGTATTAAGGTAAAAGGCAGTACCTAAGTGGAAAAACAATGATTTGGAGCTATTGCGATTTTAGGTTTTTTGCTTCCCCACAACGTATTTTTAATTTAATTTTAAATGAAAAATTATGAAGTTAGCTGTCGTACTAAATACAACTTATTTTTGTAAGAAACACGTTTATTATTACTTTGTTTTTTTATGAAAATTCATTAATAACCTACTTTTTACCTTAACTTTAATAAAAGAAATTACTATATTTATTTTAAGCAGTAAATTTTTTGTAAATTCAGCTTTATGTAAAAGTGAGGTAAATCGCCGAAGAAGTTAAGATCAGTAAAACAAATTCAAAATTAACAATAGATATAGTAAACTTTTTCTTAGATCTTGTAATATGATGCCCAAGTCACTTGTCATTTATGGCACCCTGTTGAAATCTGGTTAGCTGAAAGACAGGACCGGACTTATACTTACCGTTCAACTGAAATAATAATCACCAAGAAAATCTAGACTCTGAAATTTATAAAGTCCAAAAGTAAAAGGTTTAAAACACACACTATACAAAAAACACCCACAGAAACACCAACATTACAAACACAAAACGCCAAAATCAAACGAAAATAAAACACGCGACCGTCGTGTCAGCTTGATACGGCCCACTACTCACCGCTACTGATACAGGTACTTTTCGAAGGAACCAATATCAGCTGTTGATGTCATCTGTGATTGTCAAATGTCAAAATCCTGAGATTTATAATAAATTTAACTCTATATTAAAAACCAATACGACAAAATCAGAAATTCTTATAAAAGCAAACTAAAAATGTATTATTCAAAATTTATTATTATTTTCCAAGTTGCTGTGGAGGCAAAGGGCAGTAACTAAGTAAGAAAACATATACTGCCTATTTCAGTCACATTGCGAGGGATATTGTTAGTTATTGCTTTTTGCCATTGCAACTTTTGGCGTATATTGATGAAAAATGTGCGCCAAACCTTATACAAAAGTTGAAGCGTGTGTGAAATATATAACTATATATTTTTTTACAAAAATGTGATTTACTGCCCTTAGTTTAACACGGCAGTATACTTCTCAATAAAAAAATTAATTACGGATACCACATGACTTGCGGCATTAAAAAAAACTAAACAGAAAAAGGTTTTCACATCTGCAAATATTTGACTCTCAGTGGATTACAAAAAAAAACAACATTTAATTAGCAAATCTATGAACGTAACAATGTTGATCATACAAGATGAAATCTGCGATTTAAAACTGGCTTTTGGACTTGTATAAACAGTAGTTTTGATTAGCTAGTGTTGTAAAAATATAATAATAAACATAAAAAATTAATCAATATGTAGCTATTATAGAGGAATCACAAACCCATCAGCGTTAAAGGGTTTAAGTTATTTGGTAATTGTGAGTTTGCTGATTATATTATCTTCCAATAGTTTTATTGACTATTACTAGTTTGTAGTTTCTATAGAAACAGAACTAAGGCAACATGAAATATTGTAAATAAATAAATACCTATAAAAGTAAACTTTTACTATTGCTACTCGTCTTCGTTTGCATTTACAATATATCTAAAAACAGCAAAGCTGGTGTGGCCACGGTTGAGAGAAGGACAATAATCGTGTCCCTTTTCTGTTTTTAGTCGTTATACCCGTTAGCACTAATTCTGGCAAGAGGTACCTGAAGAGAAGTAAAACCATTCTATTAAGTATAGAATTTGTCAATTTTAGTACCAGTACCATAGTCTGATTAAATCGGGATTGCCAAGTTCAGTCCGGTTTGATTTGTTCCTTCCTCAGCGCTTGCATGTTATTCATATATTTTAGATGGGATTAGGATTATAGACTTTGGACCCGGGACTGAACTCGACTATGCCCGATTAAATAATGAAACGGATAAACTGTAGAAAAACTTAGATTTATTGTAAATCACTAAAAATATATGTTTAACGAAAATGGCTTCATGGTAAAGAGAGAGAATCCTTCCTTACATCCTTGACATTAAGTACTCTTATCAATTGGCGAGCGGACTAACCAGTAACCATGCATAATTAGTTTACCGATGTAAAATCGTCTAACGAGATCTTGATCCGTGCTCGACAAAATTCTTTGGCAATCGGTAATTTTCCATGACTTTACATATTTGAGATATATTAAGTAATTTTTATAAGTGCATATTTGAAGTGATAATCAAATTATTTACCATTAATGAAATAAAAAAAAATAAATTATCAAACAAAGCATAGATAAAGTTCTTCAAATATCTATTTAAAACCCAGTTTTGTCGACAGTGATCTTTTCATTGAAAAGATCTAATATTCTACTTGTGTAAAGTTCGTTCAAAGAAGATGTTGAGTGGTTGGAGACTACGAATTTCTAAATGTAAGAGTACAGTCAAGCTATATTACTAATACTCTTTACAGAACAGTTCATAGAATGTTAAGCTGGGTCCAGACCAAATGAGCGCGCAAAAGAGCGAGCAAGAACAAGAACATTTTCTATACGAATGCTCAAGTGATGCGGACGGATCCGTGAGCGAGTGAATGCTTGGTCGCTCCCGCTCGATGATGTCCCACGCGGTGTCGATACTTCAAAGAAAATTCGTGTTTTTGCATGTTCCGTTCGGACGAGCTATTTAGTGTGTGAATTTTAACGACGTATGTTTATTAAGAAAATGGAGTGGCCGATCAATAACGAACATGAAAATAATTGGTAGCTGTGGACAAAAGCCGATCAGTGCTGGCGAGCAGCAGCAATCAGGAGCGAATTTAAATGAATGCTCCATCTTGTTTTCCCATTTGGTCTGGACCCAGCTTTAGAGATAAATCTGGGAACTCAGCTAATGTTTATTCGGTAACCACGTGTATTCACTCTTCCCACTAAGACTCTTTTTTTTATTTTTACTCCGTTTTACTTAAATATGTACGGAATTTTCTATAAATTTTAGTATTTATTATTCCCCAACGCTATGTCCTCGGAATTATGGGTTTTCTTGCCATTATCAACTCATACACCATGAGAGTATCAATATCTGTAGCAATAACAGAAATGGTGGTTCCCAAAAACTCATCCAACAAGAACCCAGATGTATGTTTCTATAACGATTCTGGAAGTTCTGGATCAAGTACAGTAACTGTAAGTATGTTTTAGAAATAGTTAAATTCTATCACCGGAATTCACTAACAAGCTTTAGGATTTGGTAACGGTATAAATTATTCCGGGCGCGAAGTAATTAAAAATTTAACATATAAGAAAATGAATAAGTTCGTCAGTTTTGAAGATATAGAGATGATTTATTTTTGATTGACTAGTTATGTGAAAAACTATTAAATGATGTTGAAATAACTAAATATTTCTGAAATAGAAAACTTCCGAATTATAGACGTGAAGTATAAAAAGTTCAATTTTGATTCAGGGGGTTAATTTCAGGAGTAAATGGGGAAATGGAAAAAAAATTTCAAGAACATCGTGTAAGGTGTCAGATGAAAGCCTATTGAAGCACGAATAGAACAATATACGAGTATTATGTATTTTGTTTTGTTAATTTTTTTAGGAAACACGCTTAAAAATTGCTGTCCCCCACCCTTATCACCAAAAAGATCGTTCAAAAAAATGTGAAAAAAAATCAGAATTAAGAATTAGGTGTAGATTGAGGAAAAATTATCAAACAGTTGAATTTTGATTCTGGGGGTTAATTTCGGGGGGTAAATTGGGAAACAAAAAAAAAGTTTTTCAAGGGAATCGTGTAGGGTGTCAAATGAAAGCTTATTGCAGCACGAATTCAGCAATAAATATGATGTATTTTTGTATGTATTTTTTTAACATTTTTTGGGAAGAACGCTTAAGAATTGCTGTCCTCCATCCTTATCACGAAAAAGATCGCTCAGAGAAAAAAACACGAATATTGGGAATTCGGTGTAGATTGAGGGAAAATTATAAAGAATTTCAATTTTGATTCTGGGGGTTAGTTTTAGGTTGGGTTGGGTTTGATTGGGTTTGATTGGGCAACGTGTAGGGTGTCAAATGAAAGCTTATTGAAGCAGGAATTCAACAATAGATATGCTGTATTTTTTATGCATTTTTTAAACGTTTTTTAAGGAAAACGCTTTAAAATTGCTGTCATCCACCCTTATCACCAAAAGGATCGCTCAGAAAAATCTGAAAAAAATCATGAACATTGAAAATTAGGTCTAGATTGAGTCAGATTTCTCAGAATTGAGAAATTCTAGCGCAATCAACTGTTATAAACAATTTAATTATTGATTTCCTTATAACTGCTGAACCATTGTTTTCAGAGAAAAAGTTTTTCGACAGAAAATATTTCTCACGATACAAGGAACAACTTTCGTTCTTACAAGTTTTTCAAAATTTTTAATTTAGCTCAGTCAAAACGCGAATGCATTACTATTATTGCTGCCCCCCACCCTTCTTACTAAAAAAATCGTACAGAATAATCTGAAAAAAAGAAGAACATTGAGAATTAGGTGTGGACTGAGCGAAAATTGTCAGTACTAAAAATTCCAGCACGATCAATGCTATAAACAATTTGATTGTTTATTTCCTTATAACTGCTAAACCATTGGTTTTAGAGAAAAAGTTTTTCGGCAAAAACTATTTCTTACGATGTACGGAAGAACTTTTGTTCTTGTAAGTTTTTCAGAATTTTCAATTTAGCTCAGTCGAAACGCAAGTGCATTACTATTAATAATTTAAGTGGGGAGTTAATGACATGGAACACTAATTGTGCAAGTACAGATTGCACTTGACTGATTTTTTTTAAATAGAAAGCTCTTTTTTATTTCATTTTTAAATTCTGCTTAAAATCTCAATCATATTTCATATTCATATCCTATATCTAAATTTAACCGTTTTTGAAAATAGACAGATACCTTTAAAAATAATAAAAATAATAAGTGGCAAACTTGTGGAAAAATAATTTTAACAAATGTTGGACTTGAACTCCACCCACGCCCACCACCAATACCCGAGACGATCCTCGAATTATTGCAGAACATTTTGAACTACTTGAGATTCTATTAATCTAATTTCTTGCCTTATTGGGTTTTCAGGTAGTTAATATTATTTCTGGTCTATTGACGTACACTTTGGATTTGAGGTAGCCCCACAGAAAATAATCTGGCGGGGTTAAATCGGAGGATCTGGTCAGCCGTTATATTGGACCCCGTCGGCCAATCTATCGCCCAGGAAAAACTATTTTTTTAAAAAATGGTTCAATTTAGATATTTAGGATAGGGTATGATACATGAGATATGATTGAAATTTTACGCAGAATTCAAAAATGAAATAAAAAGATTAGGTGTGACATGATATCTTCTTTTTGGGTCACCCTGTATACATCAAATTAAGTTTAAACAACGCGCACCTAAAATCAAAACTCGACGTGTCCGAGAGTTTTTATAAGAAAAGAATGCCTGAATTTTAAACGAATTTATTTAAACTTTTACGTTGTCATATATTAAAAGACCTTAATAATCCTTGATAAAAAAGTATATTAAAAAGGAACCTATGAGTAAACCACCAAAACTATTGCCTAATTATTTCATAATTTAAGAAATGCTCCTTAGAGTAGAAATTTGGATACATCGTTTTAACTTTTTTTGGTGCTTGCATTTTATTAGCACCTAATAATTGTGCACATTTATTATCTGACGATATTGCAGGATCCAACAAAATTATATGACTGGGACGAAGCCACTCAAGGGCTCATACTAAGCTCCTTTTATTGGGGTTATGCAGGAACTCAGCTTTTGGGGGGATATCTATCAGAAAAGTATGGGGGAAAATATACTCTTGGAATTGGTTTGTTAATTTCTGCCCTTTTTACATTAATAACTCCTTGGGTTATCTATGCAACCGATGGCAGTGCTAAAACATTGATATTTATGAGGGTTGTAGAAGGATTGGGGGAAGTAAGTATTTTTATAATAGTTTTTAATTAATAACATAAATGATAATAATATAATGATTTGTATATTTTAGGGAACTACTTACCCAGCGCTTAATTCTCTTTTAGCAAGTTGGGTACCTCCCAATGAACGGGGAAGAATCGGAGCACTCATATATGCTGGAAACCAAATGGGTAAAGTATAATATTCATTATATTATTTAAAAAACAATTTAGAATAACTTCCTCAAATATAGTTCTTGCAGACGTGATGTAAGTGGTCTGTCTCTCTTTTAATGACTTCTATCATTCCTCCATTAGCTATTTTAAAGTTATTCTTCATTGGGTACCACTGCTCATCAAAAAACTAATTTTCAATTAATGTCCTGAAAGCGTATAGTAGCAATTTAAACGCAAAAGCGGAAGCACGTTCGCAAAGCTTCCAATTTGGCGCGACAAAGTCTGGGGTGTTACCAACCCCAGTACTCATATTACTCTTGATCATCTTTCGAACACATCTATAGGTAACGATCTGAAAAAAATTAAAAACAAACCGACTTGTGGCCCTGACAATATACCCTGTTTCTTTATTAGAGACTGCGCTCCAGCCCTGCTTCAGCCCTTATCTTTTCTTTTCAATCTCGCTATTAAAACAAACATTTTTCCAGACACTGGGAAGGAAGACAGAATTAGCCCTATTTTTAAAAAAGGCAATGCCGATGAAATTTCGAATGATGTGTCCATACTCTCTTCTTTTGCTAAGGTATTCGAGATTTCAGTATATGAGCACATCTCCTGGCAAGTTCAGCATATAATTTCCGGAAAACAACATGGATTCTTTAGAAATCGCAGTACTGTAACTCAGCTTGTTTCACCCAATTTACGGCTCGAGCGTTAGATAACCGTCAACAAGTGGATGTGGTTTATACTGATTTCTCGAAGGCCTTCGATCGAGTTGATCATTCAATTTTATTAGGTAAATTAGTCGATATGGGATTCAGTTTCAGTCTTATATTTTTTTAAAATCGTACTTAAGCTATATAGTTATCACGAGAAAAGTCCTACTTTTTGCGGACGATGTCAAGATATTTAAAGTTATTCGGAACCCTGGCGACTGCATTGGGTTGCAGAGGGATGTAGACGCTTTCAATGATTGGTGCAATACTAATCATTTGCCACTTAATGTGGACAAATGCTTTACAATGACATTTGCAAATAAACTAAACATTACTAATTTTTTATACACTTTGGGTAGGTAATACCGTAATTCAGCGGTGCGATATATTTAAAGATCTTGGCATTACCTTTGATCCCAGGCTCTCGTTTTTAACACAATATGTAAATCAGGTTTGTCATAGTGCAACTAGGTCGGTGGGGTTTTTCAAACATTGAAAATACTATGTTATAGTTATGTACGACCTAAACTTGAGTATGGCGCGGTTATATGGCACCAATGACATCCCATTTATAACAAATACATAACACAACTTGAAAATGTTCAACGTAAATTTGTAAAATTTCTTTGGTTTAAATCCGATGGAGTGTTTCCTCCTAGAGGAATTGATCATGATGTACTCCTCAGTAGACATCAGATCCCATCCCTGTCTGACCGGAAAAAATATATGCTATTTCTATTTTTATTTAAATTATGCAGATCACTAATTGACTGCTCAGATCTCTTGTACCAGGTCAACTTTGGTGTACCCTTACGCCTAGTTAGATACCCTCTTATGTTTCATATTCCTAATCCATCAACTAACTTCTTAATAAAAAGCTCACTCTTTCAGTCAAATATTTTTCTTTAGGTTTACTAGCATAACATTGTCTTACTAATGAAGGTAGATCTGTTAGACAATAAAGCTTATTATCATTATTATTATTATTATTATTGTTATTATTATTATTTACTTCACTCCAATATACGTTATCTTTATAAAAAAAATATCTTTTATTGGATTGATAAATGGAGCGCTTGATTTCAAGACCACAAAAATAAATAGAGACATTCCTTTAGATAGAAACCGCCTGGAACATTTGGTATGGCACTTTCAGTCATTTCCTAATTTCTTAAAGGCTTCTTTAGATTTACAATACTATATACTGATCTAGCTGCATCGATCAGGGCCATCGTCAGTAAAACTAAGAAGCCTGTGGCTGCTCATTTTGTTTTGTTAGGGAGAAATTATGAAAGATACATGCGACATAACAACGTAATAGGCAGATAAATAATAATAGCAATAAGATCGACCACGCTGAGCGACAGAAATATAAAGAAAATGAATATTTTACTCCCTTCTTTTGTGTGTACTTACTTAGGCTTAAAGTCTAACAGCCCCAACTAAAAAAAAATCACTTTTTCTTTAAGAAACAGTTACCTTGAGTACGTTTGAGAACTCGCAATAAAACCATTTTAGAAATTACTGTAACTAAGGTGGATAATAATAATAATAATAATAATAATAATAATATTTATTTATTTGTGCCAGTAAACAATAAATAGTTTAAAAAGTAACAATATAATATCATGCATAAATATTTTACAAAAATGAATAACAATAGTAACACACTAGTTGGCACAAAAAGGTAGAATTTTGATTATATATAATCATTCTTCCAACTCCACCCCGATTAAATAATTTTTACAATAAGTTTTAAAAGTTGAAAAAGTAAAATATTTTAGATAGAAGGGAATGCTGTTATATATGATTGCACTATTATATTTAAAAGATGTTTTATACTTTTCTGTTTTGTGTGATGGTATAGTTAAGTTGTTTTGATTTCTTGTATTCACGTAATGAATATAAATAATATAATAATAATATAATATAATATAAATATAATAATTTAAGTAACTTTATCTGCAGATTCTAAAACAGTAAGTGTGATTTTTACTAATCGTGAATGTCAATTTTTAGGCACCATTTTAAGCAACCTTATTAGTGGGTCACTAATAAAAGCAACGCAAGACTGGGCGTCAGTATTCTTTTTATTTGGCGGTACTGGATTTTTATGGTATATGTTATGGCAACTTCTTTGCTATTCCGATCCAGAATCTCATCCATTTATAACTGATAAAGAAAATGAGTTTTTGGAGACTAGAGTAGGTAAGTTGTTAAATTTAATATCCAAAAAGCTAGCGAAGTCTCGAGAAAAGTGTAGCTCGTACACTATGTTTGAGATTCACCGTTCTGAATTGGGTATGAAGCTTTTTTTATGGAACGACACTTATGTCTTCAATGCTAATATTTTAGTTAATGAGTTCATCGAAATGCAAGTATTACAAGTTGGTCCAAACCTAAAAACAATTTTACCCGTGAATAAATAAATAAGTTATAAGTGGTGATCAGGACGATGTTTAAGCCACATTGGGCCCTTAGCATCCCTCTCGCTTACACAGCATCTTTTCTACTGAGCGGATGAGGGGCAGGAGCCACTAGGCGTTCCTTTGCGCGCCTCATTCCTGGAGCCGCCCTCCATAATTCTGCAAACTTTACTCGTCAATAAATCTTTAAATATTTTATTTCTAACACCTCTTAAGACGGCAATGATTCGCTGGGGGCTCTAGGGATCTTTCGCCGACTCTAAAAATTAAGCCTTCTAAGAATCGTGAAAAGTCAAACAGCATGAAGGGCAGCAACAAAAATTTGGAAACACGCCTAAGCGCAAAATATCTAAGCTTATTTTTAAAAATACGGCAACATTCTATTAGGAAAAGTTGTTTAGAAATAAGATTTATGCACAAATATGAAATCATGATCTCCTATCTAAAATATCTTCTTTCGGTTTTTTAGTAACCCCTGAATTAAATATATTGAATTTTTCAATTTCTATTTAGGAATTCCTCAAATTTTGAAAAAATTTAATAAAACAGGTGTATTGTTGGAAGAACAAAAACTATGTGTACTTTTTAGATTTAGCTTTTCTTAATTAAAAATCTAATTCGAAAAAATCTACGAAAGACAGATACGTTTTTTTTTTCAAAACTGTAACACCCTAAGAAACAAAAAAAAATTATATTTGTCTTAGGCAGATTTTACTTGTTGTTGCAACTATATCCTATCCAATTTAATTTGAGGATGATGACAGAAAAAACAACTGAACAAAAATTCACCCTATTGGTCAGTTCCATGGACAGTTTACACCAGAACATATTTTAGCAATCACAATATTCATCTTTTCTTTCCTGATAATTATGGAGAAATCGGATTTCTTTCTATTCGTGTTGGCGACAGTGCGTTAGAAAAAGACAAATAAAAAAAGAATATGTTCAAATTTTTACCGTACCTTCTTTGCTTGTGGAAGTATTACTGGTTATCTACTTTGGAAGATTTGTCATTGCAAAATTCTTTTCTGTCCTGATAAAATTTCCAATGGAACGATTTCTTTCTATCCATGTTAGCAAAAGGGGCATTAGTAAAAGACAAATAAAACGAGCCAGTGAAAAAGAATATGTTCAAATATTTCATCACAATCGCTTTTGTTTGTGCAAATATTTCTGGTTGTCTACTTTGAAAGTTTTATCGGGGAATTGTCATAAAAAAATAAATTCCTGATCTGACAAAATACTTATGTAAGTTTTATGATTTTATAACAAAAGACCTCATGTTTTTACTGAACACAAACAGCATTTGCAAAAATCTCGTTTTTATTAAGCAAAAAAGTGTCAGCATAGCCACGTTAACCTTATTTTAATCATTTCGTATCCCTCTAAGAAACAATACGCTCTCTAACCAATAAATTTGCAATAAAAAGATTGTAGAAAAAGTTTTTAAATAAATAAAGGAAAAATAGCAAAAATGAGTAAACATTTTCATTAACATAAACAATTTTTTAATAATGTTGAAAAAATATTCTCCATATTATATAATAAAAATGGATCTATAATACTTTATATAAACTTTTTAGGTATATTTTTACACTGCAGAAACAACTTATGGGACAGACGTGGAATGTGAAATGTCATGTTTATGCTTCTCATAACCTAACTTTCTACCAGCTGTGAAACTTTTACGAGTATGAGAGAGAAAGAAGGCGAAAGAGAAAAAAATGAAAGAGAAAGAACATGACAGAGAGACATAATTGATCTCTCCGTTGTAAAATGGGTTTCTGTCATCATTCTCAAAACAAATTGGATAACGTATAGAAAATTTTTAAAGCATTGTGCTTCATCGGTACAATCTTTCAAAATCGGAATAACTAAAGAATTGGACTTAGCTTAATAGAAATATTATACGTTATATTCCCTAGCTTACTGTATTTAAATTGTAAAAATCTTATTATATGTATATGACAGTATTCATCGGTTATACCGCCGACTTACTGTTTAATTAATAAATAAAGAAATAACAAAAATATATATTAAATCTAAAAAATTCACACTTTAACTTTTGTTTTTCCAGCAGTACCCCTATTCTATTTAATTTTGACAAGCTTTAAGAAACTCCTAAACAGGTGTAAAAAAAATCGACTGAAGTTACCCAAGAAGCATATCATTTTTCGACTGGAAAGAATAATTTGAACATAACTCCGAATTCTAAACATTTTTCCAATAAAATTTTGTCGCATTTTTTAAAATAAGGGTACTACTCTTGAGCGATTTTTAAATATTTGTTGTTCCCTGGTGTAGATTACTAATGACCTTTCGCGACTCTAGTAACGGTTAATTTGATTTTTAGCTATCCACCAACTTTTCATATTACTAAGAGATACACTTTTTAATATAATTTTTTAATACAAAACTTTTTCTTTTATTGCAATTTAATAGAACTTTTTAATATAAAACTTTTTCTTTTATTGCAAACTTCTTGGGCCACACTGTATAAAAAACATTTGTTGTAAGAACATATTGGAACACATTTTTCTCAAAAGTAGACTTATTTCGGATTTAAAATTAACTTCAAATAAAAATGTATCTCTTTTAGTTAAACCTACACTTAGAAAGAAAAAACATATTCCATGGACAAAAATATGTACCAATATGTCAGTAATAGCGTTAGTGTTTGCACAAATAGGGCACGATTGGGGCTTCTATATGATGACAACTGACTTACCAAAGTATATGAAAGGAGTTTTAAAATATGATGTGAAGAAAAATGGGCAACTGTGAGTACTAAAAAGGGAATCATACTACAACCTATTGCGAAGCAAATAAAAGAATGTGGATAATAAACATGCAAATTGTAACACCTTTTATTATCACAATTTTTTTTAAGGGATACCAGGCGCGGCCCGTCCATAAGGTCATTTGTTCAATGACCCACCTAAAATGTTCAATGATCTACCTAATAATTTATTTTTTTATTTTTTTAAACAAAAAATAATCTTTCCTTTCAAAAAAGTGCAATTTCCATGCGAAAACTCCCCAAGAAAGAATCAAGCCACCGTATACAACAGTGATGCCAAGCTTGCTCGGGACTCGCCGTATTTTGAATTGACCTCATAGGTGTATATGTATTACATAAAATGCATTAAAGCTAAGAGAGAAACAAACATACGCGCTTGAGGAAGTTAAAAAGAGATACGATTTGTCGACGGCCCACGAATAATATCGCTTTCGGGGCGCGCGTGGCTGTCAACGCCGCCGCGCCGGGTGTCAGGTTGTCGCAAATTCTGGCTCGCAAACTTGAATCTGACCAATTTATTATTAAAACAATATTCGCGATTCGCCATACATTTATACATTTAATATAAGCTTACCTAATTTGATTTTACGATATTTAGGTAATTACTAATAACAATAATATTAATAATTGTAACTGCGCCTATCAAACATTAACACCTACTAATTACGACTTTGACAACAAGTTGGCAACGTAGCTGCAGCGTCCAACCTGTCTATCAATTTAAAACTGCGGGCATGCGCTCTAGGTTGTGTTTTTCTTTGAACGTATTTTCGCGAGGTCCCGTTGATCTACTAAATATATCAATGCAGATATCACGATACTTCTAGTTCGCGGCCGTTAACGGTTGGTCAACGGGATCTCACGAAAAAATACCCTTTTTTATTGTCGATATCGCTGTGTCAAAATTAATTGCCTACATAACAACAGAATTTGTATTTTAAATTGTTCAAAAACTTTAGTAAAGAAGAGGTACCAAAAATACGGTTAGTTGTTTTGTGTTATTTGTAAAATACTTTCATTTGTGTATGTGGTAGTACTGTTCTGTTAGAGAGTCGTTAATTCACAAGACGTGTTGAGGATAAGAATCTAAAATGGCAAATTGTGGGGAATGTAAATTGGATTTCTGTAAACCTTCTTACTTGAGAGCTCACGTTAAAAGGAAACATCCAGGTACCTACAATTCTATTATGCAATAACTAATGTTTCTATCGTAAATAATTTTTGTTTGAGATAAACGGGGTATAGTTGCACCAGTAACTAGAGATTCATTTGGTTCTGGTACGTAATTATTATTCATATAGAGAATGTACTAAATGCGTTGTAAGTTTTGGTAATCTAAGGGTTCATGTTACTGTTTCATAGGTACTGTAGTAACTACAGTACCTACCTATTTTATGTTTTTCGCAGTGTTTATTTATAGATAAATAATTTCTTGGCAAAACTAGTCACATTATTAAAAAATCTTTCTTGATTAAAAAAGTGTATTTTGCTTGTTGCGTTGATATCACTAGTGGCCCACAAAATTTTGACCCACCTGTAAAAAACTCACGAGTCGCGCCTAAGAGATACTAAGATTAAACTATTTTTTCTAACAAAATCAATTTAGCTTTCGATACAAATAACTACCTCTATACAGAGTACCTACAGAGTATACCTGAACAAGTCTAAGATATTTAAGATAATTTTAGGCATAATAATATGAACTGTGTTCGATAATGCTTAGCTTTTGAGAAACGGTGAAATTTATTTCATTTTTCTTAAACAGTTAATTTAGCCTGCGATACAACAGAGTCAACAGACCTCTAAGCGTATTATGTGTAACAACCTACCAAGTCGTATACCTACCAAACTGGATTCAACAGCAAAATAACGCAAATCAGTTGCCGTTTATTGAAAATAATAAAAATAAAGGACTTTATAAGGACTATAATTTGGATAACGCGTATCTGTCAGCAGTTTTGAGTACTATTTTTATATTATTTTATCAATTTGGTAAATTGGGCTCATGACAGCTTATTATATATAGCACCGAATAATGATAAAATAAGTCCCTATAAAAGTAATTTTACTAACAAAAATTATCTATTTTAGGTCTAGTGTACCTTATGTAGCTATGTATATTGTCTCTATGTCATCTGGCTGGGTATGTGATTGGCTAATTAAAAAGAAATACTTAACTGTCACTGCTGCTAGAAAAATTTTCACTACAATAGGTATGTCGCACTTTTATACTTCATTTATATATAAGAGCCTGTTTACATTACACGGATGCAAAAAATTGAGAATCATATTCCCATATATCCGTAAGAAAATAGTAAATTTCGATTTAGAATAAGTATTTCACACTTTTGTAATTAAAAAAAATTTCTTTAAAATACATATTCTCAATTGAAGTTTAATATGTTCTTGCTGATATAGGACAAAACGATTCTTAATTTAAGTATTTTTACGTGTGTGCAAGCACATGTTGAACATCTAATATGATTACACATGACAGGTAATTTTAATAACTATGCACCACATACAAAATTAAGTATAACGTTATAAAGTTATTATGTCTGTGTGAGAAAGTTTATTATTTCTGTTGAAATTTTCGCTATTCATGGTGCAAATATTATGTTCCAAAAATAATATAAGAACTATTTTAAAAGAATTTTCTATTTTCTCGCATATTCTTGTAAATCTAAATATCACAATGCACTTTTAGCTTCTGTTGGTCCAGCCATTTTTCTGGTATTAGCATCTTATTCGGGATGTAATAGACCAATGTCCGTTGCCATGTTTACCCTTGCAATGGGCTTTATGGGTGCTTTCTACTGCGGTATGAAAATCAATGCCCTAGATCTGTCACCAAATTATGCTGCTACAATTATGGGCATCGAGAATACGGCCGGGGCAATTACTGGTATTGTTACACCTTATTTGGCTGGGGTTTTAACACCAGATGTAAGTGATTATTACAGTTATATTGTACATTCATATGATTTTTATGTAAAATAATCTTTGGTGTCAACAGGTCAAATAATCATAGATAGAAATAGAAAAGAAGAAAGAATAGAAAAGAAAATATAATTTTAAATATATTGTTTAGTGCAAATTTAGCGTCAGCAACAATTACAATAACAATATTAACTGTAAATAATGTTATACAATTAAGGAATTTACGGAAAATAAACATATCACATAGAAATAATTTTAAAATTTCAAAAAGTTTCAGTTGTAATTCCAAAATTTTCCCAAGAATATACATGCACCAAAGAAATTCCATGGTCGGTAAAAATTGTCTATGTTACAGTACTTTCTAGTCCTCGTATATTAAACATAATATAAGAGGTTTGTTACGCTTTCAACTAAATCATACTAAAAGAGCTACTCTTTTCGATACAGTAGAAATATTTTAAATCTGGGAGATTTTTTGAGTGTGGTTTAGACAGCGTTCAGAGAAAAGTATTTTAGTAGTACTCAATCAGAAAAAATTTCAAGTAAAGCGCCTTAGTTGACGTTACTTAAGGGATGAAAGCATCATTACAATTACGAATAACCAGACGAGTGCTGTAATAAGTACATTTTAGCCCACGTGTAATGTTCGAGCAACATTTTATCTACGACCGCTTTAATATGAAGATACCATTTGTTTGTTACTAGGATTGACATCTAAATAATTATCACATCTGTTAAAATTCATTGAAACTTTTGATTGCTCCTTTTTATTGAAAATTGGTGAAAATGAAAATGAGCTATGTAATGACTTTATTTTACCACTAGTGCTGTAACAGAGCGCATTACCTACACAACTAAGGAAGTCATAGATAAAAGTATTTTTTTCCATTTTAGCAAACGCTAATGCAATGGAGGGAGGTCTTTTGGATAGCATTTGGAGTATTCTTTGCAGCCAATTTATTTTACTTAGTTTTTGCTAGTGGAGAAATACAAGATTTTAATAACCTCGAAGGAAATGACCAAAACAGTAACAAATAGAATTATTTAGTTCTAAGAAATCAATTTGTCAACTTATTGTTTTTTACGTATTTTCATAAATAAATTTTTAAAATTTATTCTTGTTTTTTTATATGCACATTTTTTTTATCTAAGACATCCCACGTATACTTCAAGACTAAGTTCTAACGTACCGTGGGCGTCTGAAGTGAAGGGAACTGAAGTCTATTGGCACGGGATTTAAAGGACTGGAGGTTGAGATGGGAAGAGAAAACATCTGCAGGCAATTTGTTCCATAATCTGGAGACTATTAGTGACTATGGAGAGTATGAATCAGCGGGAGAAGTGTTCTGTTACAGGCTTTTGTAGCTGGACAGTAAAGGAATGCATACGTAACGCGCCTCTTGTTGTTCTGTTAGGAACCGTCAAGGGGGAAATAATACCGGCTAGTTCTTCAGAGCAAAATCCGTGGAAATACCGGTAGAACAGGGATAAATTCCCAACAGCGCGGCGAAGAGCGAGAGAAGGGAGTTTTCTTGTGAGGACTGGGTCATTGGTTAGTCGAATGACTCTCTTTTGGATAGAATCAAGGATGTTAAGTGTCGAAGGTGATGCGGCTCCTCAGACGTGGGAGCAGTACTCTAGGTTAGGTCTTATTTAGGAAACATAGAGAGTGTATAAACTGTAGGGGAGAAGTATTGATTGTATTTACTACCGTTTATGAAATCCCATAGTCCTAGGTCCTGTAACAACACTTAACTCAACTTTATCAATCTTCGTTCCCTAGCAAAAAAGTAATAGGCATTGCACCCATAGCGACTTTGGGGGCTCTTCTATTGCTTCTCGTCTCCATGCTGAAGATGCCGATGAAGACAAGGTGGTCCCACCCATAAAGGAGCAAGGAGTTAGGGATAGTCGCAAGAATAACAACAGAAGTTACTGGCTGCAGTTATAGTAACACCGTACCTCTACCTATGACTTTCAAAGACACTTCGAGGTTAGAATAGTAAACAGAGATGCTCTTACTTTAAATGGACTCGTCTGGTTTACAGATGAGCATATGCCAGGCGAGGGTTTCGCAACTAAGCTGAGGGTGAAATTTTACTTATCCTTAAGAAAGTTGTGCTCGGTTTCCCAGGCCAAATTATGTCTCGAAATCAACTATAAAATTTTGGATCAGCAATATAAGAGACACCCTACACAAGTAATGCATAGATAATTACTAAGAGTAGTGAAATATAAAGTATAAAGAAGTGTAACCGTGAGTAACCGTCATAAAATGGGTTCGAATTCTGAAGAAACATAGGGTGAAATAGATTTGGTTAATCCTATTTTTTATATTCACGATTAAATGTCAGACGTTGATGGCTAGATCTAGCTAATTCTGTAAAATCGCCTGATGCTCGATTTCGACATAATGTCGAACGGCAAAATGCTGCTTTTTCCTTTTTGCTTCTTGAGGTAGAGCAAAATCAAGCGATGTTGCCGGTTTAGCTCGATTCAGCCATCGGCGATTGACATTTCATTTTATATGATCGTAGAAGAATTATTGAAGCAATGCTTGTGTTGTGATATATAAATATCGAGGTGTAACTTTTTCATATCGGAATACATGCGAGCTCCCAAAGAATTGATGCAGTTATATGCTCTAAACCAGTAGCAAGCACAATGGGTTATCTATGTATAGTCCATAACCTACTCGATGTGGTGCGCGAGACAGAGACAACTATCTTCCACTTTCAGGCTATGGTACTGGCTACTCAAATTAAGAACGTAGCGGCCTCTTCAGCCGATTTTCTAAATACTACAACGGGGAATGTTTTCGTTTTGTCTTTGTCTTGATTATCGTGTTATTTGGCATCCTTGTTAATTCTGTCATCTAGTGAGCCCTCCTTTCCTGTTGCAAGTCAGATAGTTGCAGCTTACTTCCTTAATTTGAGTCACCAATAGTCAATATAATCGAGATGCACCCTTAGTTATTTTTGAACGTTTCTAATAATAGGTTTCCATCTGACAGGGTTGATGGGTAACTGAAAAATATGTTTGACTGTCAAACAGACAATATATATTTGCCCGTAAATGTTCGCTAAAAAGCCAGTAATTTAAATGAAAAATTAAAGTATCTATCAGGAGGAGCTACTTGGGATAGATTTAAATTGAGATTAAAAGTTATTTACACAAAGTCTAGCAAAATGCCATTTAAACCATTACATTGCATATACGGAAGTAAGTTTATCATTATTATCTATTAATTCAAAGTAAAAGAACCTTAATAATTCGATTTTTAATTTACATAATCTAAACACATTGGATATAGGATTTACATACCGTAAATTTTAAGGTTATATTTAACAAAAAATTGTAAAAGAAATTTAAAAACCTCTACATTTTACGCAAGGAAAATAATGTGCCCATTGATGTTGTTATTAAATTTTTATTATAATTTGAAGTCGATTCAAATGTCTAAACGTGTAATTACAAGTTGCACTTATATTTATTTTTTTAGGAATATGATTCAAGTAAGCTTAAATATTAAACCACACCAGTTTATTTTAATAAAACTTTTTTTACTTGTGTACTTTAATACGCTTGTTTAGTCATATCGCCTTTACAATAAATATGGTAATATTACTGCACAATCAATCAATCAAAAACGTATACAAAAATTACGTCGGTTGAACGGATAATAACAAAAATATTAAAGGTTTAAAATTCAAACAAATTCAAAAAATTCAGTTTCCCGTCTACGTCATCCTACGAAAAGCAACTAAACGTAGTGGGCAGTGTTGTAAATCAAATTAAGGATAAGGCAACACTGCCCGACACCCCTTGGGCCGTTTTAGTACTAACGGGGAATGTTTATATTTTGCTTAACTTTTGTAGAATTTTTGAATTTAATTTTATTTTGAACCTTGTTTCGAAGTGCTTAAGTGTATTTAAATATAACGATTAACTACAACAGAAATAATCATAAAACCCAAAAATACTTGTGAAATAACCTCAGCGTGTAAACTCTGTCTAATATACCACTTTTGTGTTGGCATTCCCAGTAAATACTAGTGATTTTTGATTTTCTAATATCAGTTCTAAAACCTAGTTGGTTTTTAGTATTTCAATTTTCAATTTCGACTTAGTATAACTACTGTGCTTTCTACACATACAGAAAAAACGTATATTAATTTGCACCTCCACTACAACACGATAAAGCATAAATATCTTTGGCTCAAAGTAATATCCCTATTACAACAAACAATTATAGCTGATTAAATACTTCAACGAAAATGTTGCAATAATAGGCCCCGTTCTACAAAAGAACAACACAAATTAGGACCTATTTAACAAGACCTTTAAACAAAAATTTATTCTAACCTAACCTTTAACCTAAAAATTATTTTGGGACATTAGAGTCGTTAATGCCATATTATGTTTTTTTTTCTCTAAAAAAGTTAAAATTAGGCCTATTTTTTAGTAACATTTTTGGTTATTTTTAATACCCAAGTTTTTTTGCTCCATCACAACTCTGAGATCCACCTCGAGTCTCTTCTGTACTGAAGACACAATAATTATTGTGATCCATATTGTAAAAAGTATTTATTCTTTATGAACTGTTATTAATTTTCAAACAATCTGACAGCTTACCCAAAACAGGATGAATTATGTATAAAAACTAGTCCACAGACAAAAAAAAATAATATCAAGTCTAATAATACAAAAAATCAATTAAAGCACTCAAAAGCTCTTAAAAGCAGAAGAAAAACAATTGCAAAATACCAAAAATTTGTGATAACAGAAAATAAATGGTTTGTTTCGGAATGTCCAACCCTGGGCAACAAACGTCAATCAGTTGATGCTGGTAATTTTTCAAGGTGGCGAATAATTCCATTGCCAACACAAGAGTGTTATATTAGACAGAATATAGTAGTTGTTGCCCCTGTTATTCGGCGAATTATGGTTAGTATTTCTTTGATTCTTATGCTTAAATATCGTTTTTAGGCTATTAACTATTTTCGTTGGCTTGGGTTTTATGCGTTTGTTAGTTCTCTTAATATTTCTGTGTAATAGTTTAGTATAAATTTTGAATATGATTGTTAAATTGAACATTGTTTTGCAGTGGCGGCTGGTGAAATTTCAAAGTTGTATATCTCTGATCCTACTTACGAAACCCGTACCAAATTTAGCAGTTTTAATAGTGTGAGCCCACTGGGAATGTTTTGGTAAAGAAAAAAAACATTTTGAAATTTGCGAAAAAAAGTTGAATTTTTGGTGTGCCCCTCCTAAGAAAAAAATGAACAGGTCTAGGTATTTTATTTATTATTTCTTCTAAACAAATTTGACATCATTTTGTCGACAGTTTTTAAATTTTGAGAGAAAAAAATGTGTTAGTAGAAAGTTATAGTAATTTGAATTTTTCAAAAAAATATATTTTAGGCTTAAAAAAATTCAGATGACTATAACTTTCTACTAACACCTTTTTTCTTCTCAAAATTTAAAAACTGTCGACAAAATGATGTAAAATTTGTTTAGAAAAAATAATAAATAAAATACCTAGACGTATTCATTTTTTTCTTAGGAGGGGCACACCAAAAATTTAACTTTTTTCCGCAAATTACAAAATGTTTTTTTTCTTTACCAAAACATTCCCAGTGGGCTCACTATTAAAACCCCTAAATTTGGTACGGGTCCTGTAAGTAGGAACAGGTATATACAACTTTGAAATTTCACCAGCCGCCCCTGTAACGTTTTGTTATCTTATGAAACTAATCTAGTTTGATAACAACCTCGATGATCTGCCAAATTTTTGCAGCGGTGTCAACGATTAATTTATTTCTGAAATTTGTGTGGCTCATCGTGGGACTACGTCACCAGAAGATATTTCCCCATTTTATAATGATCGAAGTTTGACCGCTGTTTTGAAGGCGAATTTAACAGGAATAATCCAATTTTTTGAGAATAAGCTGTTCGACTAAAGTAGTTCTTGTGTATTATAAAATAAAAAAAATGCTGGATAAGCACATTACCATTTACAGTTTTTTAACAGGCATTAATTCAGATTTAAGAGCAGAACACACAAAAATGTTTCTATTTTTAAAAACCGCACCTGTCTTTAGTAATTCACTGAATGTTGTGAAGTACCAAATACTATCGAAGATCGAAACACGAAAAGGATATGCGGTGGGGCGATGTATAAATTCCTTAAAATTTTAATACTTGGCTATTTTTATTTAATACATAATGAACACATTTGGAAAGCATGCAAAAATAAACTCGAGTTATTTTTTTAGACGTCATAATACCCCAAAGATGGGTGTTAGCAATTATCCTCCATTTCGCCGTGCTAAATGCTTATAACCAAAGGGTAGTCATACATGTGGCTATCAACGAAATGGTAAAGCCAATGCCAAAAGGCAACTCTTCAGAAGTGAAAGATGACTGTCCAAACTTAATAGCTGATCCACCGCCACCGCAAAAGGTAAAATATTCCAATTATCTACATATTAAATATCTTACCAATTAATTGTTTTATCCAAAATTATTCTCCACCATATTTAGTGAACACACATACATCTGCCGACAAGACTTATCAATATCCTAGCATCTTATCTGTCAGAAAAATTGATAGTTATTGAGGTGGAAGGGAGAAAAAAGGAGAAGGAAATAAACAGCGGCGTCCCACAGGGTTCTGTGTTGGGGCCAACCCTCTGGAACATCCTATACGACGAACTATTTAGTATAGAATTTCCACAAGACATCACATTAGTTGGTTTTGCGGATGACGTGGCTATCGTTTGTGTAGCAAAAAAAGAAGCTGATCTGATGCATAATACAAACATGGCTCTACAACGTGTGAAGGACTGGATGCACAGCAGGCAATTACAACTCGCCCCAGAAAAACAGAAGCTGTTCTGCTTACCCACAAAAGAAAGTTAACCCCCATACACTTCAACCTCCAAGGAACCACAATACATCTGAGTAAAGCCCTAAAATACTTGGGAGTATAGCTAGACAGTAAACTCAAATTTACAGAGCACATAAACAAGGCAGTCGAGAAGGCAGAAAAAACAGTGACCGCATTGTCCAGGCTGATGTCCAACATCGGAGGACCCCGATCATCAAAAAGAAAAGTCCTCTTAAGCGTTGTAACCTCACAACTCTTATACGCTGCACCCGTGTGGAGTGAGGTGACACAAAATAAAAAGCTAGCGAGGAAGCTATCTGGAACGCAAAGGCTTATGTTAATTAGAGTATGCAGTGCCTACAAAACCATATCGGGAGAAGCAGTTAATGTAATTGCTGGCATCCCTCCAATAGAATACCAAGTGTTGGAGAGAAAAGAAAAATATGATGGTGTGTCAAGTAATACCGTGAGAGATAATCTCATCACGGCTTGGCAACAAAGATGGACATTCGCTACGAAAGGACGATGGACGTATAGATTAATACCAAACATCAAGGTGTGGATAGAGGTCATATGGGCAGGTTGATTGCTATCTTACACAGGCGATCTCAGGGCATGGATGTTTCCGGAAATATATATCTACATGAACGAAACAGGTCTGAAATTGACATCTGCAAGTACTGTGAGGGCGTAGATGATGTAGATCACACACTGTTTGTATGTCGCTGATGGGAACAAGAAAGGGAGGAATATCGCAGAAACTCAGGAAAAACCTTCACTATTGAGAACCTGATAAATGGTCTAGTGACAACAAAAGATAACTGGGAAGAAATATACTGGGTAGTAAGAAGAACACTGGAGACAAAGGAGAGAGAGAGGAAAGATAGAGAATATTAGGAGGGAAGACAGCAAGAAATAAAAAAAGACAAGGAGACCGGCAATCGCATTGAAGTAATGCGCAAGCGGTTCCGATGCGATCTGCTTTAGTGTGGGGGAACGGTTTAGTGGGTCGGCGCCGTCCGGAGTCACACACTACCCAGGGCGCTAGATCACCAATGCTCTGGGTGTGCATAGATACGCATTCCTAAACCCTACAATAAAAAAAGGCTTGAAGTCTACGTGGGATGTCTTAGATAAAAAAAACAGATCGTTAAGCCGGGTGACTACATTGTACGGCCCTTCCTATAACTTCTAGAACTTTGATGACCGCCCTTTGGTTCTTTTGGGATTGTATAACCAAACTTTTTCACCAGTCCTAAATCCAGAAGTATTGGCCTTCAAGTCATATCGGGTATTCACTTTCTATTTGTAACTTTTGGCCAACTTCTTCGTGTACAGCCTGAAGTTGCTTGATAAACTGACTTGCGTAGTTTTCTGATGTTTCTTCAACAACAGGTGGACGTCCAATAAGTAGAACGATAGGAACTAAGGCGTAATTCTTTTCCATAAATTATGCTAACAGGCGTTTTTCCAGGTGTTTCGTGAACTCCAGCACGATAGGCGTGTAAAAACGGCTGAATGCATTTGTCCTAGTTGCTTTGCGATTCACTGACTTGAATTCTAATGTAATTTTCCAAAGTTGTGTTAAATCGTTCTAACATCCTATCGGACTGAGGAAGTAGGGGTGTTGTCCTTGTTTTGTGAATTACTAGAAGTTAACACAACCTCGCAAATACTACAGATTCGAAGTTCCTTCCTTGGTCAGAGTGTATTTCTTTTGGTAATCAATAATGACAGAGCCACTCTTCAAATAGTATGTCCGCAACAGTGGTAGCTTCTTTTTTCGGCATTGCGTAGATTTCTGGCCATTTGCTAAAGTAATCCATCGGTACTAACACATAGCGATTCCCAGATTCGCTAATAGGAAATGATCCTGCAATATTTATAACAATTCTTTCAAACGGTGTTCCTACAATGTACTGCTTCATCTTGACACGACGACTTTCGGTCTATGGTCCTTTACTGGCAACACAGTCGACACAAGTTCTGCATCATTCTTTAGCATCTGCGCGTCTTCCCAATTAATAGAATCTCTCTCAAATTTTTGAAGAGTTTACATTACTTCTAAGTGGCGCCACCTACACCATTGTGTAGAGCTTGCAGTACTTCCTGAACCCTCTCGGTGGGTAATATACTGAGATCTGGATCGTCTTGTTGGTCTTTGGATAAGACTTTAGGATCTCAATCTAAAGAACACTGAAGCAGTGTTCTATGGCAGTGGAATCCATCAGTACTTGCTTGTTCTTCCTGGCTGTCGCAATATCTGCATTCTTCTAGGCAAGGTCTTCTTGACAAAGCGTCTGCATTTTTGTGATTTAGTCGTTTTCGGTGATCAATTTTACAATCGTACTATTGCATGTGCTGTAGCCATCGTGCTATTTGACCTTTGGGGCTTTTAAACTGCATTAACCACTTTAAAGATGCATGGTCCGTTCCGAGGAGGAATTTTTGACCGTATAGACGTTTATGAAAATGCTCCAGGGTTTTAACAATAGCCAATAATAATAATTATTTCCTAGTTATGTAGTAATTGCGCGCAGACTTGGAGATGACTTTTCTAAAATAGGTGATCACTTTTTCTGCACCATCCTGTACCTGTGATAAAATTCCATAGAAATGTTACTAGGATCAGTATCAATAATAAACATCTCGGCAGAAATGGAATATGACAACAAAGGATTACAAAGCGCCTTTCTTATCTATCACAAGAGACTATATAGTCTCTGCTATCACGTAAGATTCTCTTACAACAAAAGATGAATTTTTTATAAATAGTAAATTATATTTATTTATAACAACTATAGAATTAATACAAAAATTTAAAAAATTCAAAATTTCACATTATTTCTTTCGTTGAATGATATTTTCATCGTTTTGTATGAAAACTTTTTTTTTATTCATTTCATACTGTAACGTTTATTGGGCAAATCACATGTAACACCCAGCAGTGGTCTGCAATTTTATTATTGTCACACGTAGCCCTAAATATCGCAGCTCCAGTTCCTTTACATTACAATGAAATTATTTATCTTGCTCCTCGCTAACTACACCAATATTTTCCGAGGGATACTTTGGGTGTGCAAAAAGAAAATGTCCTTTTAAACAATCGTTTGAAAATTTTCCTCCATTTTCTAAAAGATCTGGACGTGAGGAAGTAAAACAGACCTCTTTTTTGTTATCAGAGGGAATAACTTCACTTTACTTGGAGTGAACTGTAATTTTTTAAACATCAAAATTACTACAGACCTTATGTTGTTTAAAATATCTTTTAAATCTTTAAGAATAACAATTTTAAACTCATTCGTGAATAGTAGATAACAAGAATTACCTAGTGTAGCTTATATATCAAAAATAAAACTCTTGCAGGTCTAAAAGACTCCAGATGGGGATGGAGCTGTGTTAATATATGTATATCATACATCAACATATTGTGTCAATCACAGCGGAGAAGAAAGATGTATATCGTACTCTAATATATTGGTGCAATATTTTTGAAGAACACCATACTTCACAAATGAAATTGCGTCCAAAAGCTCTTGACAACTTATCGTATAAATTTTTCAGTTATATAACTTTTTCCAGGATGGGCAATACGCCTGGGACTCTAATGATCAGGGCCTAATAAAATATATATTCTTTGCTGGATACTTTCTCGGCCACTTACCTGGAGGATGGTTAGCTGACAAAATTGGAGCCCGTCACGTAGCTGGGACATGCTTATTGCTGTCAGCAATTATTAATTTAATACTACCTGTGGGAGTTGTATCTGGAGGCGAAAAATGGGGATTTATTATTTGTGTCATAATTCGTTTTATTCTTGGACTTTTTCAGGTAAACAAACTTTAAAAAAATCGTTCTAGTACTAAGCTTATAGCCGAATTTACACGGTTCCAGTAGCTAGAGCAAGTCACAAAAGCAAGTTGGAAGGCGGTAGGTGGTAGGAAAGTGGTAGAGGATTTCTTCCTCAACCGAGGTGGTACCACCCCACACATCCTCTTAAAGGGCTGGTGAAGTCCGTACGGATGTTTCCAGCTCTGGATGTGTGAGTCGGATTTCCCCAGTACACCCACGGTACATAGTACTTAGACTTCGGTTTTCATGGGCTGTCAGAACATAAAAAAAGTTAATAAAAATCGCATTTCTTTATTTAGTGCGCGTCAACACACATTTTTATGCTTATGCTACTTGATTAGTAATTAGTTTACAGTAAAAGAAAATGGCATCAAGTACAGTTGTTCGATTATGGTCAAAAAAATATTTTGGATGTCTGTACATAGACAATTGTCGGGAATTTTAGCAGAAGAAATTGATAAAAAGCCTCGATGCTGGGTTAGAAAATGGATGTCTCGAAGAAATACACACGGTGCTTCGTCCGCGTTAATGGAGGAACTTGAAAACGAAGATCCAGAGGAATATAGGAACTGTATGAGAATGACAAAACTACAATTCAACGAATTACTATCCAAAGTTAAGCCCGTGATTTCCAAAAATGACAATGAGATGTGCTATTCCGACAAAAATAAAATTGGAAATTACAGTGTCGCACATACAGGCCTGCAATATCCAGATTTGTTCCGCAAGTATGTGAAAGTATCTATACTGTTCTGAAGGATTATATTAAGGTAAGTTTACAGAATTACGCTTTAAATATTTTTATTTGGAAACATTTTAATCAAGTATTATCAAGAAACAGTAAAGTAAACGAGACCTTAATCTAGCTATAAACGAAATATACAGAAGATATTACAACTGCAAATATAAACAAGATACATAAAATGAAGTAATAAACCTATAACTGTTATCCTTATTTTAATTTTCAAGTCAAAATTAAAATTCTAAATATTCAAAAAGGCTTCTTTTAAAATATCCTTATGAGTACCTTAGATTTCTGCTGGAAATTTGGATAATTCATATATTCAGGTGACTGCATCGGTGGAGATATATATCCAGGTGATTGCATCGGCGAAGGTGTGTATCCAGGTGACTGCATCGTTGAAGATGAGGAGGTAGCTGGTGTAGGAGTATAACTCGGAATATAAGGTACAGTGATGCGGTAGCTATGGTGTTTGTCGATTATTTGCAAATCTTCAATTTTAAATTATGTATGGACTGATTGTATGCATTATTGGGCTTTTATGGCTGAAATGGGCGTTAAGCTCATCAGCTGAGCCGCCATACTGCGCCCAAAAATTATAAATTCGTTTTCATTTTTGGGCACCATTGTAACTGTTTTGCTAATCTTTTTTTAGATCTTGAACCACTGTTAACATCTGTTTTAAGTTAAACGACGTTTTATTTTTTTTTTGGAGGTAATTCCTCTGGTGTTTTTTTTGCAGCACGTTCGGTAATCCCCTTTCGTCCTCTTGGTATTGCTGAGAATCACTGTCATCTTGAGACTGTTCCTTAAAAAATACAATTCAATTAATCTTAAAAGAAATATTTATTATATCCAAAAGGGAGTGTATTGTTAATCTCAGAGCAAAATATCCAAAAAATAACCGCAAGCTTTTTTTTCAGGTGGAATGGAGACACAGAACAAGGCTTTCGTCACAGATGGAACTTCCCTGGCTGTTACGGAGCGATAGATGGCAAGAATGTCGTTAGTCATCCATCAGCAAACTGTGATCATCAAACAGCATTATTTTATTAGCAGTTGTCAATCATAATTACTGCTTTCCTGTGTTAATGTTGGATCTACCGGAAGACAATCAGATGGAGGAGTTTTTCAAGAATCTTCGTTGTTTAGAACTCTAAAGAATGGTTTAGTAATTGTAGAAGATGCATTCGGAATATTGGTTAGCCGATTCCGCATTTTTGAGAAACCTGTAGCATGCTTACCGAAAACTGTTGATAAAATTATTAAAGCATGTTCTACTCTACACATCAACTGGCTGAGAACTACCTCAAGTACTTATTATACGCCAAAGGGGTCTTTTGATGAAGAAGATTTATATAGCGGAAAAATTTTACCAGACTCTTGGAGAAAAGATATCAAAAATCATTCCTCAAGGTGCTGTACAAGATCGTATGATATGTTAAGTTCTAATAAATCTGTAAACCAATATTAACAACAAATATTCTAATACTTAGATACGTTAAAGGAAAACGTAAGATTTTGTAACATAAGACTTTTTTTTATACCATATAATATATTTCAAAATCGATGGCAAGTTTTCAACATCTTATCAGTCCCGGTCCCAGACTTCATCTAATCTTTTATTTTTTGCTTTTCTTGCGAAAACGTTGATCTTAGGTTTCTAATTTTGTTTTTGATTTCATTTATCCCAAAACCTTCTAGTCCCATTAATTCCCCAAATTCCTGGACTTAGCAGCCTTATTTTTATAAATTGCCAATTTCGTATTCCAGAAACATGGCCTCGCTCTGTAGCAAGGGTGGGGGAAGTCACTCCAGTGTTGAATTCAGACTTTTTTTTCCGGGGGGGGGGGGCATTCTTATTGGAAGGGAATATAGGTAAACTGTGCTATAAGCAAATCAATTTTTATATTTTACAGACATTCCTCGGGGGGATTTTTCTTGCTCCGGGGGGAAAATTCCTCCCGGGCTACCCCCTGAATTCATCCTTGAGCCACTCGGTCGAGTAAATAGAAGTCGTTTCTATTTACTCGACTAAACATCTTATTAAATGGACTACTTGCTTTAGTGTTAAATCGAGTTGTCTGCACAGTGCGAATAACTAAATTTAACTAAATTTTTAGTGTCGCTTTAGCTACTGGAACCATGTACATTCGACTTATAAGGGCAAAATAGTTTTACAGCTACTATCTCTTCGGGTTAAACTTAGAGGTTGTTAGAGACCAGACCAAGAAGACCAGTGATTTTAAATAAAATTATCGCTAAAATCTACGAAAACTATATCAAAATGTGGTGGTTTTACTTCTTTCATATCTTCTAAAATAACGAAGATATATAGGCGCAGAGCTCAAACGCCGAGCGGCCTCTTGTAATATTAAATCGCGGACCCCGAACGCAGCACGTGACGTCATCTGCGAGTCGCTTTTGAACTGTCCATAGCACTAGTGATGTAAGGATACGTATCCAAAAATCCGTTGGATCCGAATATTAAAAGAATCCGGATTATCCGGAACCGGCCGAGAACTTGAATACGGATTCGGAATCAAAATAAATTCGCATCGGGTGGTTACGTGGTTACTAATGCAAAGTGCAAAGAGAAAACGGAATCGGAATCGAGTGTAAGCGAACAACACGGTCTGCGATTTGGCATATTTGATATTGTGCTTTCTCTTTCTAATGACATTTCCTAAAAAAAGATGGCATAGTTATCGGGGTAACGGGTATCATATGAGATGAGACCATTGGTTAAACTAGTCCCGCCTCACCCGAACCGAATTCAAACGAGAACGGCGCGACGCGGTGCCTTCTTATCCCTAAACTTCGACTTCGACTGGTATTGTATGATACCGATACCGCATCGACCTACCTAGCCGTGTATCCGGATAGAAAATGTTTTAGTCTGTTGCATGCATACGTATAGATGATCTGTAACCGCTTTCGCGCGGGTCAAGAAATGGATTCGTATTCGGATAATGGATACGGATATTAGCTGATGAATACAGATATTTACAACACTACATAGCACGACCACACGAATAAATATAAACTAATGTTTATTTTGTGGCACGACCAGAGAAGAATGGTTTTTCTCTGGCACGACTATACTTTGTTTGCATTTTTGGATAGATAACGTGCAAAAAGTGCCACAAATATTGCGCTGTTCTCACGTTTGTTATACTATAATCACCATGAAAAACAGTTTCCTGCAGTACCATAACAATAATATAATCGTAAAATCCAGAAAAAATTATCTTTACAGACCCGACATCATTCTCTTTCTGGAGTAAAATAAATTACGTATAAATGATTTGTAGATATATAAAATTTTGATATAGTATTACACCTAACTATACACCTAGCACTACATATTAAATTACACCAAAATTACGACCATCCCTTAAAAATGTTTACAGTTGCTGCCACGTGGCATAATCTAATTTTCTTGCCATTAGAATAATACAAATATTTAGGATAAACAAGCAGTTAAAAGCTTACATAATCCAGTATAACCTTATCAAGCCCGACCAAACTAAACCAAAACTAAAATTAACCAATATCTTCATATTTTCTTAATGTTGAGCTTTTAAGATTAACATTTAAAAAAAATTGCCTGAACAAACAGTCCTTAAAGCGGTTTCGATTTGCCTTCTAACCGAATTATTTCAATAAAAAGTTCATAAAATAGAAAAAGATACCCCAACAACTCTGGTTGGGAGGGCATATCAACTTTTCGAAAAGAAAACAAAAGAGGTGGGTGGGCAAAACTTTTTTCAAAGAAGTTATTCGTTTATTTTTCTTTAGGGCTCAATTATTCCATCAATAGCTACTTTCATGAGCGCCTGGGCGCCCAGAAAAGAAAGAGCTATGCTAGGTGGAGTAGCTTATGGAGGAGGAAATTTAGGCAACATTATGGGTATTGCAGTAACAGGTGTAGTTATATATTATACTCATAGCTGGGCAATGGCGTTCTATCTGTGGGGACTGCTAACCATTGTTTGGTATGTTTTTTTTTTGTTTACTGCATTTTCCTATCCCGAAACCCACCCATTTATAACAGAAGAAGAAAAGCAGTACTTGATAGAAAATACCGCAAGTAAGTAAAATAGTCAAACCCACTTTACAAATTTTAGCTGGATTTTATTGAATGCGAGAAAACTAAACCTTCTAGTTCGCCAATTTGACTTATTTGTCACGGTGCACAGTGGTTCCGAGTATATGGAGAGTGCGGCCATAATTATTTCAATTAATATTTTTGGAAAATTAATAGCCGAAAATGCATTTTTGTACTTAAGGGGTTATTGCAAACAAACCATACGTACAAATTGTGAAGTGTCCAGCTAGCATGACAAATGTTTCATAATATAACTTTTTGTTATTATAATTTTTTTCTACTGTTCATCATTCTACAAACCCTAGCTTTTTGTCAGATTTATTTTACTCTGATTTTAGAAAGTGTAGGCAAGAGACAACAGTTTTTATAACTTTGTTTCAAATTTTACTTAACAAGACTTACCTATATTAAATAAGCCAATTATATATATATATATATATATATATATATATATATATATATATATATATATATATATATATATATATATATATATATGTTTGTATTCTCCGTTTTGTGGGCTTTTATTTGATACCAAAACATTGAACTTGAAAGTTAAACAAAGCTCTCACTCATTTACTTCCAAAAAAACAACCCCTACAATTTTGAATTCATTTTTTTGTATTTCAAATCTGCTTATATATATATATATATATATATATATATATATATATATATATATATACCCGTTAAAAAGTTAAACGCTTAATTCATATTGATTTAACTATTATTTTCTATAAAACGTGCTTAGGAAAAATATTTGTCTAAATTATATATAACTAATAATAATAATACCCATGATACAGGTTGTTAAGTAGCGAATATAACTTTAAATTCACAGCTGTTTTTCTAAACAATTATGATGATAATTTTTGTTACAGGACTTAAAAAATTATTATTTTTTCTAGATCTTAATCCAACTTTCCACGTAATATAAAAATAAAATTTGAGAAATAGTATAATATAATTCGAGGAATGCCACGTGGTTAAAGGTTTCTTTTCCACCCTGTATGTGGTTCTTATTAGGTTAAAGCAATCATCGTAGCTATCTTTCAATAAGTCTTTAGAAATCAAAAAATTGTTTAAATCCGCTGAGCCGTTTTCGATCCACAGAGCTGTAAAAATGACCAAAAAAATGCCATTGTGCAAACTTTTTGACGAGCAGTGTACTTAAACTATTATAAATTAAAAAGCTGAACAGATCTGGATTATATGTCCTCATAAAAAGGAGGCTATTAAAAGGAGGTTACATACATTTTTCCAGATGACAAGACACAGAAAATAGTTAAAAGTCGAGATAAAATGTATCACAAGTGCAGTAAATAAAAACATCCATTTTATTAATGTCCCGAAACATGGGCAAAATAAAACCTTTCAAGCAATAATATTTTACTAAAAGAAGAACAATGGGGATGGGAACAAAAGGGATGTTAATTGGTCTTTACGATATTACCAAATAACAAAATCCACTTTAACACAATATTTATACTGCTTTTTCGTGCTTCAAATCCACACTCTTTGCCGGCCAGAAATTAGTCCGTAAGTGCCAAAGTTGTATTGGTTTAGGTAAATTTGGTTATTTTTGAATCCAAACCAATGCCTACCTGACAGATCCCTGACAAAAAATATTGTAACTTATGACCTATTGCCGGAACCACTGTGGGATGTTTTTATTTATATTTTATTGACACGTCCAGTTTTATTCAACAACAAGGACTAAAAGGAGTACAAGTTTTAAGCTGGTTTCAAAGAGCAGGCGATAATATAATATTCATGTGATAAGTCAAACACAAATATTTTTCAGCCTACTAGTTAATACGACTGTGTAGACCCGTGCAAGCGACATTTCAATATCGTGCCATTTTCAAAACATCGTTCAATCGGGCGATATTTTAACAAACGTATTCGTATTTTACCTTTAAGTATACAAATTACAAATATAGTTTGACACCCAGCAACGATGTAATCTTCTTTTGACATCATTTAACTATAGCCATTTTTAAGTCAGCTTCAGCATCCTGATTCAAATTACACGACCTGTCTAAATACTTAAGAAATAATTCCTTCTTCACATATACATCTAGAACAATAGCAAACAACCAACTTGTTGTCAGTTATTGGAGTCAATCTGTTTGGCACCGAATGAACTAAATTTGAATGAACTAAATTTACTGTAGTAGCTAGGTCAATCTCTTTCCCATGTTCATGAATCATTTCTCATAACTCATCTCTAGTTGGGGCTTTTTCTAACCTATATTTTTCTTAAAATAAAGTTCCAGAAGTTTTGTGTGAGTTTGTTATTAAAGGAATGCCATCACACAAATAATAGTAATTCTGCTTCTTTAAATAATCAGCTCTAGGTAGCTAGACTGACAACCAGAAAATACTGTGCCCTTTAGGATTTGAATCTTTAAAACGAACAGGACCATTCTTCTTTTTAGCGTATATTTTATTTCCCTCCGAGTATTGTTAAATTTTTAATAATATGGTGATTTCATATTTTCCCGATAATAATCATTTCAACAAACGTATGAATAAAATAGTACCTATCTCTAACTTTATCGTTTTTCGTGTTATTGCCTTCGCTCCACCAGTAACTATATATTTGTACTACCAAAAGTGTTGCAAAAATATAGCAAAAATTTTTATCGAAAACTACATGGCATGTTTTTGTTTCTTTATTTTAGAGAAGGGTGAAAAATTTAAAGTTCCATGGGTGCAAATTTGCAAGTGCTGTCCCGTTTGGGCAATTCTAGCAGCACAGTGGGGGCATAACTACGTGCTCTTTATGATGAATACAGATTTGCCGAAATTTGTTAAAGATTATTTAAAGATGAATATAAAAAATAACGGTTTCGTAAGTGCCTTGCCATTTATATTCTGTTGGATTTCGGCAATTTTAAGTGGATTTGTAGCTGATTTCATAACTAACAGACAACTAATGAGTATTCTAAATATGAGAAAATTATTAACAATCATTTGTAAGTATATTCACATATAACCTATCTAGGAAACTGTTTGAATAAAATCGTTCTATGCCTAATTTTACGTTTCAACTTAGATGAGCTTAGACACCCGAAAATTTAAATAATAAGTTAAATCATTGAATCTACAACTATACAATAAAATTATGTCAGGATAGCAAACCCAGACAGAAAGTTTAGGATATATCGAATCATGTCATTATCGCCTTTAAGAACGAAAAGTTTACAGATTTCTTTATTCTAAAGAATTGAAGTAAATACTTAAGTACAAATTAAAAAAAAAACATTTGGAGATACTGGTGTGGGTAAAACAATTTGTATTCACTAAATGTTTATACTTTGTAGGAATAAAAACCAATTTAAACTACAACACGATGACTGTGTAGTTTTAAAATTTAGAGTCTGGCTATTAGTTTAACTGTCAACCAGAACCATGACCAAAGCCAAAGCCAAACAAACATGTCTAATGTCTAACAACAAGGAAACCTGTACATAAGAAAATCTACTCTAGTATAATCATATGAAACAGAATGTTAACTCAGTCAACACCTGTATAATGCATACTCTGCGCACATGCCCACACTTAAGTGAATACTAGGAGTACAAACACTTGTTTATTCCAGCAAAAGTTCACCTACTTATCTCAGGGTTGTCGCATTATTCTTAGACTTCCATACTTAATATAGAAACAGAGCTTTTTAGTGTTCCGTGAAACGGAACACGGTGTCCGTCCGTCCGTCCGTCCATCTGTCCGTCCGTCTATTCGTCTATCACAGGCGATTTTCTCTGAAACTATTTGAAGCAAAAATCTTATATTTAGCACAGAGATAGAGTGTGATGGCCCAATTATAGACGTGAAGTATAAAAAGTTGAGTGTTAATTCTGGGGTTTGATTTCATCAGGGGGTAAAGTGGGGACAAATTTCAAGGGTATCGTGTTGGGTAGGGTATCAAATGAAAGCTTATTAAAGCACGAATTCAACAATATATATATATATATATATATATATATATATATATATATATATATATATATATATATATATATATATATATGTATATATATATATATATATATATATATATATATATATATATATATATATATATATATATATATATATATATATATATATATATATTATATCTATCGGGTGCCCACGAGTTTACTGGTCAGCTCGTATTTTTGTTAAAAATAATATTTCGATTTGAAATTTTGGGAACTCGCATGGTTGCTTTAGATGCAGATTTTGAGTGCTCGAACATCTGACTATCGTTTCCGGTTCGACCGGAAATACAGTCAACTTTGCTATTTTAAACGAAACACCCTATATATTTTTTAAAATTTGGATTCTACGTAAAATTTTAATTGTAAAACATGTATCATACTCCATACCTATCTTTAACAGTTTTCAAGAAAATGGAATTTGAAAATGTCGAAAGAGCCGTAAACTATACTGTTTTAACATAAAACAAATGAATATGATAAAAGTTTAATATATTATTCTTACTTCTTTTTAGGGGCCTTCTATGCTTGTGTCATGACAATCTCACTTCCGGTGCAACCGGAAGTGCTACAAAATATGACATTCAGGCACAAATTACTTCAATAATTTCAATTGAACGACCTACTTTAAACTCTAAATTCTAATTTATCTGACTTCTCTATAATTTTTGTGTACACCATCCCAGGTCTAAAGTTGATAGTTCTTGAGATATGGGCAGCTAAAAATTTAGGTGCATTCCAAATTTCAAACTTTCTAATTTTATCTAGGCGGCTATGGAGATCATTTGTCGCTTGCACTGCTTCATGGTCATAACCATGTCAATTTCCAATTATTTAATAAAATAAAAACCAAATAAAATTATTACTTCAAGCACTACTCTGATATGCTCAAACAGCCGATTGTCGTTTCCCGTTTAACCGGAAACACACTCAACTTTGTTATTTTAAACTTTTAACGAAACACCCTGTATAATTTTTAAAAATTTGGATTCTATGTAAAATTCTAAGTATATAAAACTTCTATCATACCCGATACCTATCTTTGACATTTTTTAAGAAAATGGCGTTTAAAAGTTGCAATAAGAAAATGTAGAAAGGATACAAATAATTAATAATATCAGAGTAGTGCTTGAAGTACTAATTTTGTTAGGTTTTTATTTTAAACGATAATAAATTAGCCATAAATTAAGTGTTCAAAGTGTTGACCGTTTTCTCTCAGACGAACACTTTGAAATTCCCTGAGCATGTTGTTCATTTGTTTTTGGGGGTGATATTATTAACAGAAAATATGACAAGAGTGTCTTGTATTCATAGCCATCTTGACAAAATAATTGGAAATTGACATGGTTATGATCATGAAGCAGTTCAAGCGACAAATGATCTCCATAGCCGCCTAGATAAAATTAGAAAGATTGAAATTTGGAATGCATCTAAATTTTTAGCTGTCCATATCTCAAGAACTATCAACTTTAGACCTGGGATGGTGTATACAAAACATTATAGAGAAAAGTCAGATAAATTAGAATTTAGAGTTTAAAGTAGGTCGTTCAATTGAAATTATTGAAGTAATTTGTGCTTGAATGTCATATTTTGCAGCACTTCCGGTTGCACCGGAAGTGAAATTGTCATGACACAAGCATAAAAGGCCCCGAAAAAGAAGTAAGAATAATATATTAAACTTTTATCGTATTCATTTGTTTTATGTTAAAACAGTATAGTTTGCGGCTCTTTCGACATTTTCAAATTCCATTTTCTTGAAAACTGTTAAAGATAGGTATGGGGTATGATACATGTTTTATAATTAGAATTTTACGTAGAATCCAAATTTTAAAAAATATACAGGGAGTTTCGTTTAAAATAACCAAGTTGACTGTATTTCCGGTTGAACCGGAAACGATAGTTAGATGTTCGATCATTCAAAATCTGCGTCTAAAGCGACCATACGAGTTCCCAAAATTTCAAACCGAAATATTATTTCTTAACAAAATAACGAGCTGGCCAGTAAACTCGTGGGCACCCGGTATATATATATATATATATATATATATATATATATATATATATATATATATATATATATATATATATATATATATATATATATATATATATATGATGTATTTTTTTAAACATTTCTTGGAAAAAATGCTTAAAAATTGCTGTCCCCCACCCTTATCACCAGTAGGATCGCTCAAAAAAAATCAGAAAAAATCATGAACATTAAGAATTAGGTGTTGAATAAGCGGTAGTTATCAAAATTAAAAAATTCTAGCGCGATCAATTGTTATAAACAACTTAATTGTTTATTTTCTTGTACCGGCTGAACCATTGGCTTTAGAGAAAACAAAAAACATTTCTCACGCTGTAAGGAACAGCTTTTGTCCTTACACAATTTTCAACGTTTTTAATTTGGCCCAGTCAAAACGCCCCCCACTCAGGCGCATACGCGATGTGATACGACATTGGTGCCATCGACGCCGACGGCGGGTAGCGTAGCGCGTAGAGCGGCAGATGGCCGGAGATTGGACGGCCGAGGTTTTGCTCAGGTTATGGTTAACTGATGGCACGGAACACTAATTGCGCAAGTATAGCTTGCACTTGACCGATTTTTTTTAGTTCATGATCTGACTAACATTTTTATTATTTTTAGCCATTATTGTACCGGCTTTCTGTAACCTGGGGTCAGTGTATATAGGCTGCAGTAGATTTTGGGTCATATTTTTTTGCACTTTTGGTATGTTTTGGATGGGGCCCTTTTGGCCTGCACTCAAAGTCAACGTAAATGATTTATCCAGACGCTATGGTGGTGTATTAATGGCAATAATCAATGGTATCGGTGCCACGGCAGGGGTTTTGGCGCCTTTCATAACGGGGTATTTTACAAAACATGTAAGCATATTTTATAAACAAAAATAAAAAAAGCTTAAAATTTATTTACACTAACACGATCTGATCTAAAGAATTTAGGTGTAGGTAGTGTACGTTACGTTACATTATATGTTCAAGGAAATTCAAGGTGGTCCAATTTCCTGGGGCACTTTCATCAATCCGTACAAAATACAATTTCTGGTGTTCCTTTCACATTTGTTAGTGGTTGTGTTGTGTCGTCTTGTAGATCAGGTAAACAGCTGTCCACTGATATAAATTAAAATTTTAAACTAATACCACGTAGTTCATAAATTTAAATAGATTATAAAGCATTTTTTTATTATTTCTTTATTTTTCCATTACTGATAAAATATAGAGTCGAGAGTCGAGTACCGTCTAGTTATAATTATAGCCTTAGTCAAGGCAAAAGCTAGTAAACTTATTAACTTTGCCAGCAATTTTTATTGAATTTGTGCCATAACTGAAATATTTCCCTTGGTTGCAGAGAAAATGGCAGCAAAAAGAAAATGGCCCGAAAAAGTTTTTAAAAAATTTCTTGCTGAGAAATGGAGTTTAAAAGACGCTTCTGATGAAATAAAGCAAAAACTTCGACATTTCGCGAAAGCTGAAGCAGAAAGTGTCAGATGCAGGTTTAACTTAAAAAAACCGACGATTGGATGAATTTTTTAAGCCTACAACAATTGGCTGACAAACGAAGTTGCTTATAACCTTTAAGCTTACAAACAAGGCAAAGAAAAATCAAAGCTCTTGTAACTGGAGTCGACTTTGACTTGCTTACAGACACGGCAGCAAGTTATGTTCGGGCCAGTGGAAAGCTAGCTGCAGCTTCCAATATGACGGAAGGTTCTAAGGCCTTCCCGAGACAATTTGTGAAATACAAGAAAACTTCATCAATTGTCCAAAGACCAGCCCGCTACACAGAGACCGACATATGATGCTTTAAATTAGACTTACAGCGACTCACTATAAAAATCTACAGTTGGAAACCAGTCAACGGGGTTATAACATATACACATCCTATTTTAAACTGGTTAAATAAAAAAAATTGTTTGTCCCCTGAAGAAGACATACTGGTCACCGATACTTCTGCAGAAGTTATACTACAATCTCTTTTAGATCACACGGCAAGAAGGTTATGCATATTAGAGCAAAAGGTATTGGAGCGATTTCAATATCAAACATTTACGCTTCATTGTAAATGCAGTTGTGATGGGTCATCAGGGCATTCTACTTAGAAACAAAAATTTTCGGTTGCAACTGTGATACTGATTAGTATACATTTATATTATCAATTGTACCTCTTAGAATAACGGTTAAATGGAGATCAAACTCTAGTGTGACAGAGCTCTAAAGCCTCGTCAGTAAGGTATTGTCGTCCTATTAAATTTATTTATAAAAAGGAATCAGAGGCACTAATTGAAAGTGAATGTGATTTAGTAGGACTACAAAACACTAGGGTCTCCGGTGGCCGAGTTGGTACGGCGCCAGCTTTGCAACCCAGAGGCTCGGGTTCGAATCCCGCTTCGACCATGGATATTGTGTGATTGTCATTGGAAGGTAGTAGAGGAATTTTTCCTCGACCGAGGTGGTACCACCCCACACATCCTCTTAAAGGGCTGATGAAATCCCAACGGATGTTTCCAGCTCTGGATGTGTGAGTCGATTCCCCAGTACACCCACGGTACATAGTACTTAGACTTCGGTCTTCGTGGGCTGTCAGAAGACAAAAAAAAAATTTCGAAGTTAACGCCCACAATTAGTAATGTTTTCGATTATGTTATAGAAATTAGGCACAATTTACAACTAACAATGGTTGACATGGTTAGTTGTACCTAAATTGTGGTAAGGTTGTGATGCGTTAACTGAAACAAAGAATACACAAAAGTGCTATATTTGTGTAAGTCCAAAAAATATGAATGAAGTCGGTTTTGTGCCATCCAGTATGAAGTCGTATTCTTTTGGCATTTCCTGCCTTCATGCATGGATTCGTTCATTTCAATGTCTCCCAACCCAACCCAACCTAGGCAAGAATTTTTTTATAACGATACCAAGAGTTCTTCCTTTACTGGTATTGATAAGTCTTTAACTGAACATTTTTGCGTTATCTAAAGAGCTTTGTCGTCAGGATTTCAGACAGATGTAGAAAAATTTGATTAATATTTAGAAACTATCAAAGCAGATATATATATATATATATATATATATATATATATATATATATATATATATATATATATATATATATATATATATATATATATATATATATGTATATATATATATATATATATATATATACAGTGTCTGCCCATATTTGGTTAACATATGGAAAACTTTTTTATATCATTTTTTCTAAAAAATTGTGTTCTTTGAAAAAAGTTTTGCTTGCCTTAAACATAATATTGTCGGTAAGAAATGTCCGATATATTATACAGGGTGAGACAAAAATTTAAAATACATCAAAATCCTATCAATATTTTCACAAAAAAAGTATATATTCTTAAGAAATCTTCTGTTTCGACTAAAACTAATCTTGCTGCTCAAAATTATGTTATACAACGGAGGACAAATTTTTTTAAAAAAGCATGCTCGTGACAATATCTTTATTTATAAGAACAAGGAATTTTATTATAAAGGCAATTAAAAAAAAACAAAAAAAATATTAGGCCTCTGCAGAACCACCTGTGATTCCTACCAATGCAAAAGAAAGAAAATAAAATATTAATTGAATCCAATACCTTTTTGGTTTTGAAATTACAAGTCTCTTAGATGTTTTCTCACCCTGTACGTTATGACAAATACAAATTTTTTGTAGTGAAAAATCAATTTTGAATTTCTGTAATTCACTAGTTTAACAATATATGAGATTAAAAAAAATTCTACAATTTAAGATATTGTTAATATAACTTTTCTCGAACCCTGTATAATATAACCTAGATTTTTCAGTGGCAATATTATTTTTAGGTCAACCAAAACCTAAGCAAACCAAAACTTTTTATGAAGGATGCATTCTGTCGTTAAAATTGGAAATAAAAAAAGTTTTCCACATGTTAACCAAATCTGGGCAGACACTGTGTATATATATATATATATATATATATATATATATATATATATATATATATATATATATATATATATATATATATATATATATATATATATATTCGTACAGCTGGTATCCTTTGGCACAGCAGAAAAACATCAAGATGTGTTCAATTAACCAAAGACGTCTTACAGTTATTCAAAAGTGATTAAATTTTGACATTAAAATTCATACTGTATAAGTAAGATTAACACAAATACGCCTTAAACAAATAGTAGCTAGTTACTGTTTAAGCTAATTATCAGGCGCGGCCCGTGAAATTTCGAAGTTGCATATCTCTGTTGCTACTTATGGGACCCATACCAAATTCAGGTTTTTTAATAGTGAGCCTACTAGGAATGTTTTGGTAAAGAAAAAAAAAAATTTGCAATTTGCGAAAAAAAGTTGAGTTTTTGAATTGACCCACCAGGGTAAAAAATTAACACGCTGAGGTATTTTATTTATTATTTTTGTAAACAAATTTTACATCATTTTGTCGACAATTCTTAAATTTTAAGAGAAAAAAATGTGTTAGTAGAAAGTTATAGTCATTTGAATATTTTGCAACCGAAAATTTAAATCATATTTCGGTTGAAAAAAATTCAAATGACTATAACTTTCTACTAACACATTGTTTCCTCTTAAAATTTAAGAATTGTCGGCAAAATGATGTAAAATTTGTTTAAAAAAAATAATAAATAAAATACCTCAGCGTGTTAATTTTTTACCCTGGTGGGTCAATTCAAAAATTCAACTTTTTTTCGCAAATTACAAAATAATTTTTTTCTTTACCAAAACATTCCTAGTAGGCTCACTAGTAAAAGACCTGAATTTGGCGTGGGTCCCATAAGTCGCAACAGAGATATACAACTTTAAAATTTCACGGGCCGCGCCTGCTAATTATTAGGCTATATATTTTACTTTTTATGTTATATAGGATACTTAGGTGTACTATTACTTAGAATAGGTAAAACGTGGAGAAAACTATTTAGTAGTCCTTAAAAGCACTGCCTGAGAAACAAGTTATTGCATTCCTATTACACTCAGGAGTTATTCATACTTATTTCCTGCTACAGTATTACCTGTCAAATGAATAAGGTCATAATCCCTAAATAGGTTTATTAGTAACAGAGGTATCAAATTACAAGATAATATACATAGTTATTTGTGTCTATTTTTACTTGATAATGTTCTAAGAAATATATTATAACAACTCTTACGGTTAATCATTAACACTCAGATTCACTAAGAAGGTTTAAGATTTAGTACTGGTTGAAATTAAGGTCTTATAGTTGATCCGTTATGTTTTGATAGGTTTTTGTCCTGTCATTGTTAATAAGTCGTCATTAAAAACTTATGAATTATTCTGATATTTCAGCGATTTGCTTAGTTTCCAAATGATTTTAATCTTGGAACGAGTTGCTGTAATGAATTTAGTCTATTATTGTCGAAAGTACGTACTAAAATTGCCTTTTTCTTTATAAATTTGCGAAAAAGCTCATTAATAAATTAATAGTATAAGACTTAGTTGTCTTATTCTTACACTGGTCAGTTTAAAACTTTTGGTTGTCAAATTAGACCGGACTAGCGTTGGAGAATCTGGCTGTATATGATTACGTTATAACATCCCCATTTCGGCATTTCTCATTACTTAAGTACCATCTGGGAAAAATTATAAAAAGCTTAAAACGTAAAAATTTGTATTTACTTCTAGACAAAGTAAACAGTAATACTTGTTTAATTATCCGTTTGTGTATATATATTTTTTTTGCAAATAAAATTTGTTTTGGCCAAATTTTCTGGTGTTTCTCTTTATCCATTATTTTTTATATGTATACTACAGCACGAGCATAAATAAAAAAATGTCAACCATAAAAGTAGAAACAATAAGCTTATCTCCTCAAAAATATATGTAGCTTAACTGAATTAACACACTGTACGCCGATTAAAACAGCTTAGTAAAATAAAATTATTTTTTATAAGAAACATCATGATATGAATGTTATAGTTCAGACGTTAAAATATGTTTTCCTACGACCACCTATGAAAGTGACTAAAAAAGCACGGTTAACTTGGCGAGAAAGTGCCTTATATCACACGCGTGTTGAAAAGTACTTTACAACATGTGTGTTGAAAAGTACTTGTCAACATGACATTTAAATAGATGGTGCCAATTTCATTTGTTTTACTTTCAGCACACTTGATGAAAATGTTAGTGTTGAAAGTGAGGGTTTTAAAAGACAGAAATTGAGGTTTTTTTGTAAATATTTTTGTGGTCGTAGGAAAAATATTGTACATTACTCGTGTGAAAGTAATTTTCGCACACTCGTGGGATTATCGCACTCGGCTGTCGCCTCGTGCGACAATATTCCCACTCGTGTGAAAAATGTCACTTCCAACACTTGTTATGTAATATACTATTTTTAATTACTTCTATAGAAAACTATTCACACTAAAGTATTTGTAATGAGAGCGTAAAAATATTAACGTTAGAGTAAATTAAGTAGCATGCCCGATGCGGGATACTTTATTAACTATAAAGTATTCTGACTAATGGCACACTACCACAAAATTATTCCAATTTAGCTGATTTTTAGGGATCTTTACGTCAGTGGAGGATAGTATTTTGGATCATGATGGGTATAGCAACAGTAACGTCAGCCATATACCTGTTTTTTGCTTCAGCTGACAGACAAGACTGGGATTATTTGGAGGGAGAAGAACACGAGACAAATGAAAGAACTTAAAAAAAAAGCATGAAATTCAAAAAATTACTTCTTATGTTCAAATAAATTTTTTAAATGATATTTTAGCCTTTTTAGTGTTCCGTGAAAACGGAACACTTATAGAATCACTTTTGTGTTCGTCCGTCTGTCACAGGCGATTTTCTCTGAAACTATCGGACGTAAAAGTTTCGCACAGAGATAGAGTGTGGTGGTCCAATTATAGACGTGTAGTATAAAAAATTATATTTTGATTCTGGGGGTTAACTTAAGGGGGTCAATTGGAAATGGAAAAGAGTCTTGTACAAAAAGGATTTCAACGGTGAATTTTATAAAGATAAATATTGTACCATACAGTCGGGAGGTTTATTATTCGCCCACTTGTAATTTTTTCAAAGATAGAGATAAAAATTCTACATTAAATTTAGGAAAATTTTAAAAATAAGTTAACAGATCTCTAGAGTCTTGTACAAAAAGGATTTCAATGGTAAATTTTATAAAGATAAATATTGTAACATACAGTCGGGAGATTTATTATTCGCCAACTTGTAATTTTTTCAAAGATAGAGATAAAAATTCTACATTAAATTTAGTAAAATTTTAAAAATAAGTTAACAGATATCTCTTTTCCCGAGAAATGAATATAACAATAACTCTTCATATTTATCAGAATCCCTTCGACAAAAAACACAAAAAAAAGATAATTTGATAAAATTTCGGTGAGCAAAATGTTTCGTCCACTTCCAACAAATTTTAAAGATGTATGTATATAGAATGCATTTAGCTGTTCTTATAGTGATAAAAAAATTCCTAAATGTAGATTCTAAATTATTTTTAATAGCAGTTTGAGACTCACTGGTCTAAAGAATACAGCAAATTTAAAAATCTGTCGCAAATCATCAGATGTGCCTCAAGAAATCTGACATCTGATAATAAAATTATATCAAGAACGAAGATCTCAAAGAGACATAAGGAAACTTGTCAGAAGAAGCCGGTCAACATTCGAATATAATATAAAAAAATATGAAACAAAAAAAAATAAACAGCAAAAACCTTGCCAGGGAGAGGAAGAGAAAGTACGGACTTTTCGAGAGAAACAAGAAATAGGTACTAAGACAAGTTAGCGAATATTCGCAAACCACTGCGACAGATATAGTGAAACGTGAAGCCAGTGATTACAAAAAGGTTATCCATGTAACAACAATAAGACGCTTTTTAAGAAACCAGGGTATACAGGCACGAGTTGGTCGAAAGATACCATTAGTCAATAAGAAGAAGCGTCCGGAGTTTGCTCAGAGGCATTTTGACGAAAATACTGAGTACTGTAAAAACATCATAATACTGACGAAATAAAAATCGAGTTGTCTGGTAAATCAAAAAAGGTTTTAGTGTACAGAAAGCACGGGGAAGCCTACAGACCTAAAACTTGAATTCCAACGGCAACGGTAAAGCACGGAGGTGGTTCCATTTTAATCTGGGGATGTGTGTCATGGCATGGAGTGGGCCAGCTCCATTTTATTGATGGAACTATGGATCAGTTCGTCTACATGGACATTTTAAAAAAGAATTTAAGACAAAGTGCTGAGAAAATGTGAATAGGACAGCGCGGGTCGTTAAAGAGTGGATACTGTATAGCGTACCAAGGGTGTTAACCCGAATGAACATCTATGGTGGGAACCCAAAGAAAGGGCGAAAGACCTTAAAATTTCCAAAAAAGGAGCCGTTAAAAGCAAGATGTCAGGAAGAATGGTCAAAAATTTAAGTAGGTTTTGTTATAAAACTGGTAGAGTCAATGCCTGACAGGTTACAACAAATTATAAAATCGAAAGGGTACCTCACACAGTATTAGTTATGGCATGTTTGGACGAATTTCGAATAAAAATGTTGGTGGACGAATAATTTTTCTCCCTTGGTCTTTAAAAACAGTATGTTTTATTTTTGAAAGGTATAGTTTAGGTTGGACTTTGTGTTACTGTGTTTCAGGATATTTAGAGTGTAACTGTTTACAGGAAACCTTCGGAAAGTTAGGTTTTAACATTTCAACTTTACTACATTTTGTAGTGGGTTCCACTCTATAAACATGTAAATTGTACATATTTTGGAACTCCTTTAATCATCTCAACAGAATTACCCTGCTGTCCAGTTCCCACTATATTCTTTGGGTTATTCCTTTTTTCAAACCTTTTTTCATAGTTAATTTGGGTTTCTCTTGACATTTCATTTTTTTGTAATTAGATTTAGCCAGATCATACAAATTACATGTGGTTTCACACCGGCTTGTTCATTTTTACTACTGTTAACTAATTTGGAACGATTTCGCGGTGAATACGTTCACCCAAGAGAGCGTGAAAATTTTTACCTTTTAATTTTCAAGAATAAAGTAATAACCGTTGTCGGTGAAAACTATGCGATTTCACATGGTGAATATTTTCACATCCCAAGAATTAGGCCTTAGCACCAGCAGGGTTTAATTATTATCGAAGAAACAAACCAAGAATGGCACTACAGTGATGTCACATTTGACAACTTAATACTTATGTCACACTGATTAAACATAAATATCTAATATTGAAAGTATAACAAAGGCTTGAAGAATATCAAAATGAAATATACATTCAATCCCTTAAAATGCCATTGTCTTTGTAAGTATATACTAAGTACGAAAAGAAAATTAAAAGTCTTTCATATCCTAAATAAATTGTTACCCCGAAAACGGTCCGTTAGAATTAAATTCCGTGTAAAACTTAATTAGGCCAAGAGTGAAAATCCAGCTTTTAAGATATCTGTTTAATTACAACCTTAATTCGCCACTTCAAACTAGTATTTATAATAAAACTGGTCGAAAAAATAAGATATGATTTATTTTCTTAAGTTATTAAATGAAAAACTGCAAAAGACGGCCCGAGATATCGTTTTATATTGTGGTCATAACGTAAAAGAAAAAGAATATATATATACGAGTATATATATATATATATGGTAATTATTGATATTACTGTAAACAGCGAATTTTTTCATGAAATTTTGCACAGACCCTAATTTTGGGTCGTAGAACACGAATCCGAAGTCAGTTTTTGGCGGTCTCGAATGGTTTTTCCGCAAAAATTTTTTTTAACTTTTAGGTTACCTTTTTTTATAGATTCCTTTAAGTTTCGACACTTTCACTTAAACATATCTGTAAACTTATAATTTTTATTTTATTTCGTCACACAAAACACCACATTTAGCCAAAAATAGTTAAGAAAATTGCTTTTTCCTATATAAAATTCCATTGTATTTGGTAGCAGACGCCATTACGTTCCCAGCTGTCAAATGTCCGGCGTTGCCAGGTTTACTTATTTTTCAAGACAAAGTTGTAAATTAGGAATAATAAAAAGTTGGCGGGAAAATGCGAAAATGAACCAAATTTAACCAAAAGGGCAAAAAGATGACCCCAACCAACACCCTGGGGCACCGATCCCTCTTCGCCTGCGAGGAAAGAGACTGGTCAGGGCCCCTAACCAGGTGCTAACCCTGTTCCGACCTTAGGGTGCCCTCCGATCCACCGTTCGTATCAAAAACTTTTCTAAGTCGGTGAATTAGGTGACAGATCTAATATTTTCGATATAACGGTGGTATAACGGTGGATCGGAGGGCACCCTAAGGTCGGAGCAGGGTTAGCACCTGGTTAGGGGCCCTGACCAGTCTCTTTCCTCGCAGGCGAAGAGGGATCGGTGCCCCAGGGTGTTGGTTGGGGTCATCTTTTTGCCCTTTTAGGGAAAATAAAATGCTATCTGTCTTATTTTACTCTCATATTGCCATCTCTTTTTTTGGATTTATTTATGGCCGGAAATTGTTAAAATTTGCGAGAAAAATGTTTTGTAAACGTGGCAACGCCGGAAAATTGACAGCTGGCAAAATAATGACGTCTAGAGCGGTAAAATGGAATTTTCTATAGAAAACAGCAATTTTCTTAGCTATTTTTGCCTAAATGTGGTGTTTTGTGTGACGAAAACTAATAAAAATTATAAGTTTACAGATATGTTGAAGTGAAAGTGTCGAAACTTAAAGGAATCTATAACAAAAAGGTAACCTAAAAGTTAACCTAAAAGTTTTCCAAAAACAATTTTTTTTTGGAAAAACCATACGAGACCGCCAAAAGCTGACTTCGGATTCGTGTTCTACGACCCAAAATTAGGGTCTGTGCAAAATTTCATGAAAAAATTCGCTGTTTACAGTAATATCAATAATTACCATATATATATATATATATATATATATATATATATATATATATATATATATATATATATATATATATATATATATATATATATATATATATACATATATATATATATATGTTTAATTTAACACAGAATTTATTTTCAACTGTTAATTCCAAACTTTCCTCTAAATATTTTTGTTATATTTAATTTAGAAATTACATATTGTCTTGTATTGTATTTTACGTACCAACTTCTGTAAATAATAGTAAAATGTGTTTACTCCAATTAATAACCAATCACTAAGGTTAAACCGCCGCGCCAAAGAGATGGAGCAATAAAACTACATGATCGACGCGTATCAGGGGATGCCGGGATAAACGAGCGGGTTTTCATAGATAATGGCAGGCCAATCTTGGTTTTCTAGAAGGTGGTAAATTAGAAACATTGGAATCAGGTGCTTAAAGTACGCCAGAGTGCGTGGTTTGCACTTGTTCACTCCATCTGTTCGGCAATCCGAGTATAGGAGTAAGGCGATACTAATAAATATTTAATATCTCTTACTCTTACCCATCCTAAATTTAACGACAACTATAATATAAGATCTCATTTAGATTCTGGTTTATAGTCACTAAAAACTGACGTGGAACCAGTGCCGGATTAAGCCAGCGCGGGCCCGTAGGTCCTAAAGTTTAGGATATAAAAAAATATAGCACTTTTACAAAAAAACTTTTCTCGATTTAATGTGGGCAAATTTAGAGATAACACTATTCATATCGATTTCTCTGAGCAAATCATATTCTATGTTCATTAAGGTGAGGTCATTTAGATGTTCTTGTCTTCTTGTCCCATCGTGTTCCTTAACTCATTTTTAATGGGCTTCAATTTTAAAAAAGAACATTCGCCACTGCAGTTGGTGATCATCAACGACAAGTAAATGCGCAAGACTATTTCTACATTTGGGAAACACGATTCTAATGAATTTTCCATTAAAAGTTTATAAAATTGCACTTCCAGAGCCTCGTGCTTTTTGCTGTCAATAGCAGCAGCTACATCTGTTTTGAGCAGCTCAGCGAACTGCACCAGTTCGTCGCCTAGGCTTTATTCCAAATCGTCTGCGTCATCACTGACAATATTTGGAGTTTTTTCAAAATCTCCTCTGCTGTTAGAGATTTTATTAGCTGAAGTATTCCAAAAACCAGACGCGGCCCATGAAATTTTAAAGTTGTATCTCTGTTGCTACTTATGGGCCCATGCCAAGTTCAGGTTTTTTAATAGTAAGCCTACTAGGAATGTTTTGGTAAAGAAAAATAAATTGTAATTTGCGAAAAAAAGTTGAATTTATCCACCTGGGAAAAAAATTAACACGCTTAGGTATTTTATTTATTTTTTTAAACTAATTTTTTCATCATTTTGTCGACAGTTCTTAAATTTTAAGAGAAAAAATGTGTTAGTAGAAAGTTATAGTCATTTACACTCAGATTCACTAAGAAAGTTTAAGATTTAGTACTGGTTTAAATTAAGATCTTATAGTTGATCAGTTATGTTTTGACAGGTTTTTGTCCTGTCGTTCTTAATAAGTCGTCATAAAAAACTTATGAATTATTGTGATATTTCAGCGTTTTACTTGGTTTCCAAATGATTTTCATCTTGGAACGACTTGCTGTATTGAATTTAGTTCTATTATTGTTGAAAGTACGTACTTAAATTGTCCTTTAATTGATAAATTTACGAAAAAGCTCAGAAATAAGTTCATAGTGTAAAACTTAGTTGTCTTATTCTTACACTTGTCAGTTTAAAACTTTTGGTTGTCAAATTAGACCAGACTAGCGTTGGAGAATCTGGCTGTTTAATTTTTTTTAAATTATATTTTAGGTTTAAAAAATGCAAATCTATAACTTTCTACTATCACATTTTTTCTCTTAAAATTGAAAAATTGTCGATAAAATGATGTAAAATTTGTTTAGAAAAAATAATAAATCAAATACCTAAGCGTCTTCATTTTTTTCCCAGGTGGGTCAACTCAAAAATTCAACTTTTTTTCGCAAATTACAAAATACTTCTTTTCTTTACCAAAACATTCCTAGTAGGCTTCCTATTAAAAAACCTGAACTTGGCATGGGCCCATAAGTAGCAACAGAGATACAACTTTAACATTTCACGTGCCGCGCCTCCCAAAAGCACTAGTCACATGCGTTTAGCTAATGCAGACAGTACATTATCAATATTGACAGTAAACACCTGACTTTCAAAATGCTGTCCAGGATTTTCAACAACTTTATCGACTGTAGTACAGCCGCTGCGATGGTCGTACTTTGTATTTTGCTTGCGTCGTCTTGAAGTCTGTTGCTGATATTCTTTACATTTACACATCATTGTTCTATTTTATGCATCATAGCCGAATAAACTTTTATTCCCTTGTTACTGTGATAAATTATCAAGTTATTACTTAAAGTGGCAACGCTATTTGACGATTTACTACCAGTTTTGCTATGAATTGAAAAGTGATACAAGCGACCATTCATAAAATTCGTTGACGTTTGCGACATTGCTCGAAAGTGAAATTGTGTTGTTTTGTGTTTGCGAGAAGCGTTTAAGTGTTTTTCTTTGAAGAAGCTGACGATATTTCGCGAAAAAACATTTAAATATGGTGCGGCAGTGTCAAGTGTGCAAAAAATTGGACTATTGAAACCCACAAGTCCCTTTTCACCAGTAAGTGAGGTTGTATTCACTTGTATCGAATCCATTAGTGTAGTTTTACATATACCTACATATTAGTAATTTATGAGGGTAACAAAAATTTAATACAAAAAAGCACGCCACTGTTGTTGGAAGAGGCAGCCGCCAGGAATGTTGGACTGTGTTGCCATTTTTTCTACTATGTCTATCTCTCTTAGTCGCATCTATTGCATGTTTTAAACGGATGATTGATTTGGAGCGAAACGATTTTATGAATGAAATGCTTTGTCTATACTTTTTTTAATGACAATGATCCACATCCAGCGACCGTCAAAGAAATAACAACACAAATCAAAAACAAACTTCACTCTAGATAATGGCTCGTATAAAAAGTACTATTAAGTATTTCGTGTCAAAAGTAAGAGAAAAGTAAATATAACAAAATTACAAAAATAAATATCCATTAATTACTTTCTTATTGGTAATCAATATTCTAATTGGTCGCGTTATTACGACTAGCTCGAAGACAACATAAGGACATAAGGGAATTCTTGTTAGTTTTGCGGTGTTGTCAACTTGCGTGCGGTGCGGTTCGACACATAATTTATGGTGTGGCGAGCACTTTTAGAAATGAGCTAAAATTATTACTAATCGTTGTAGATTTAGACACCACCTTCTCTCCATTGGACGGTAGCGGTAGGTGGTATAGACCATATCTATCTTACTTGATTTTTACGCGCAGGCGCCTGCGAATTTTTTACAAATTCGATGTAATTTTTGTTACAGAACATTAAACAACAACAAAACGTTACGAGATAGCGGCACAAGCTTCCAAATACCATTATATAAAACATTGCTGTTCAAAAAATAACCACTTTTTTCCACATTGTGTAATATTAAAAAATGTTTGATGGACCACGAGGACTCCCCACCCTACCCCGAATCTACATGAAATGCCCTGTAAAATCCAAAAACCTTATTTAAATATTTTTACAGGTGTTCAAGACACAGGCATAAAAAAATCCCAAAAGCAATTCACCATTCTTTTTGACAAGCAGTTTGTTTTAGGTTTCAAAATTCCTCAAAGAGTAATCTTAGCCATAATGTTACATCTGGCTTTACAAAATGCGTACTGTATAAGAGTTGCTCTGAATATAGCTATTGTCGAGATGGTAGAGCAAGTGCAGAGGAATCAAAGCGATCACGCTTGCCCACAATATGAACCAATTACAGTGGAAAGAGAGGTACATACAAAAATCAGAAGTCACAATGCTCGGTTTAAATAGTTAAAGACAGGAAAAAGGCAAGCCTATCAAGCCCTATACAGGGTGTTATAAATTCGATGGGTCAACACTGTCATTTTAATAACTATAAGAGATAGAGAGTTGGTTAAATTCGGGTAAAGCTGCATAATTTCATGCTGAATTACAGGCCACAGAGTAATTAAGAATGAACCAAATACTTTCGGAGATATGCGAAAAAAACTAATTTTTTAATACGGGCCTGCCTTTTTTATTTCATTTTTTGAAAGCCCTTTACCCTTAAAACCTGATGATGTTATGTATTAAATGAAACATCGAATTTTAAGACTAATGCAGCCATTTTGTAGATCTTAAGAAAAGTGCACCAAGAAAGAGCTTTTAGTTTTTTTATAACTTCAAAAGCAGAAGCGTATAGGAATAAAAATGAAAATCAATAATTTCGGTTTTTTCCGGACATCTCCGGACGTATTCGGAAAATTTTTAATTGCTCAATGGTCCATAATTCAGCATCAAATTATGAAACTTTGCTCCAATTTAAACATCCCTCTATTACTTATGGTTATCGAAATGCCAATGTTAACCTAACGAATCTGTAACACCCTGTATAGTTGATTGCGTCTTAAGAAGCTCAATCGAAAACTGTACAGATATTACTGGTAAATATGTATTAACCAGTATATTATATTAAATATTTCTTCAGCCATAATATCATTAAAAGTATTGAAATCTAGCATACGGTAATAAGAAACGGCTTCATATTACACGAAATATTTTTGGTGATTACTTACCAATGTGTAATATATATTTTTATCTTTCATTCTTATACATTATATATTTTTTCAGCAATGATTTCATTAAAAAGTACTAAAATCTTGGATAAAACAGCGATTTTTCAAATTTTGAGATGTTTAATTGAATTTATCTCGAAAACTACTAGCTCTATGGTTATGGCTTACATAACTTTTTTTGTAGGAAATTAAATTCCTTATAAAAAATCTCACATACAATTTTGTTGTAAAGTTGGTGGTTTACGAGAAAAAGAAAAAAACCATGAAATTCGAGAAAAAATTAGCTTCAATGGCGAGGTCGGTTACAAAACATAAATTGGCTAAAGGCACTTTTAAAGAGGAAAGATTCCTCTGTAATTTATACCTATTGCCAATTAAATGTCGCAAAGCTATAGATAATTGAAAAAAAATAAATAAAATTTACATGTTAATTAAATGGGAAATTTTCAAATTCATTTCGCGAGTACTTAAAATTAAAATTAAGAGCTCATCTTTGGTGAGAATTTTTTTTTATATGTTTATAACATTATTCCGTCAATGGACCAAACAAAAAAAAATAGTTGTCTAAAACGAAGCACCCAAATATATATATATATATATATATATATATATATATATATATATATATATATATATATATATATATATATATATATATATACATCTATATATATATATATATATATATATATATATATATATATATATATATATATATATATATATATATATATATATACAAAAACATATTAAAGGGAATTCCAATAAAAACGTTATCGGCCAGATTCTCCAACGCTAGTCAGGTCTAATTTGACAACCAAAAGTTGAAAAACTAACTAACTAACAAAATAAGACAACGGAACTAAGAACTATGTTTTATACTATGAATGTGGTTCTGAGCTTTTTCGGAAATTATAAAGAAAACGGCAATTTAAGTACGTACTTGCGACAATAATAGAGCTGAATTCAACCCGTTCCGAAATGAAAATCATTTGTAAACCAAGCAAATCAGTGAAATAGAATAATAATGACAAGAACTAGCCAACTAGAAGATTTTAATTCAAACCAGTACTAAATCTTAAACCTGCTTAGTGGATCTGAACGTATACCTATGTTTAATAATTAATAATAGGTAATTGCTTTAAGAATTGTTCTACTAGGAAAATTAAAAACCGACAAAAATTAAAGTTAAAAAAACTAGAGAAAGCATTTCTTTAAGAAATAATTTTTAATGAGTTTCTTAGGTAATTTTATGTTAAGTATATTTTTAATTATTTGGCAGCGCATTGTGTAACGGGCCACTCCGCATGATGTAAAATATATGATATTGTAAATTTTGTTTTAAATTTACGATTTACAAGAAAAAATCGGTTAAACAGTCCAAGTAATATATGTGTAATTATAATTTATTTTGTTATTAAATTCAATTGGCTGCATGGTATTTTCTGTAGTGATTAGTATATTACGTACATAAAATTTACTTTTGGTAATTTAAAGGTAATTCTTGTGACAGCACACAAAATTAAATTTAAATAATTTTTATTAAATAACGTTTCACAATATACATTTATACATAATATATATAATAGTTATATTACATTTAATTTCATTTTTAGGGTGCAAAATTTCCTTGGCCACAAAGAGTTAAAGCAGAAGTTTTGTACGCCTTTTTTGTAGGATATTCTTTAACCTGCTTGCCTGGTGGATGGCTAGCAGATAAATTTGGAGGCCGACACGTTTTAGGCATGTCCATTCTACTGTCCTCAATAACTAATGCAGTTTTTCCATATTTTACCCATAAAGGAGGATACGTAGCAGCTGTGGTGTTAAGAGGAATAACAGGAATAGTACAGGTACCTATATAATGCCAATTTATATGTAAATTTAGAATTTTAGTACCTACTGTACTCTGCGAAAATTATTCAGTTAAATTTCTCGGCCGAGGACTTACCACCCCATGCATGCACTTAATGGGCGGGTCAAATCTCTACGGATGTTCTCCGCTCTTGATGTAACATTCCTAGTACACCCACGGTACATGGTACTTAGGCTCACAGACATTACATACATATATGGTGCGAATCGCCTCAGATGTCCCAGCGCGACGCCTGAAAAAATGCCATTTTAAACTCATAATCTCCTAGGATTTATCTCGCAATGAAAACGTCATTTAAAAAATATCTGAAACATAGTTTTCGATGTATTTTTTCCTCAGCTTTCCGATGGTGAATTTATTTTTCCAAATTCCACTTCCTTAACCTAAAAAAACACTAAAGGTGCTGTATCTCGAAATTCGCCATTTTTAACTTTTTTTAATACGCAAAAAATCATTTTTATTATTTGTTTTTATTGTAACAAATAAATTAATTTTTATCTCGAAAACGGTGCGACTGAACAAAAAAGCTTGAGATAGTTTTCACGCAGAATTAATTGAGCTTCAAGAAAACAATATCAATTTTGCAAAAAAAAAACAGTGACGTGCCTTTTTGTTCGCCAAAAATAAAGACTTACCAGCACACACGCCACTGATGCAAGTACTTTAGAAAATAAATTTTTTCATGTAAATGTACCCTTTGATTACATACTGGCGTGTACCAAAATTCATGTCAATATCATTTTCGAGAAATTAAAAAGAAACATTTAAAAAGAAAAAATTCAACACCCTGTATCCCGAAAAAGAAGCGTTTGAAAACCCATGTTTATAAAACTTATTTTCATATTTTCAGATGTAGAATCTGCCCTTAAAATTTCTTAACATCTTTTTGTAACACCCTATATATCTGGCATATAAATGTAATAATTATGATCCTTGCCTTATCCAGCATTTTTTTTTAGATTATTGTTTTTTAGTTTTATTTGGATATATCCAATTGGGACAAAAAAGTCACTTTCCTAAGTGTCAATTTTGTACGTCAAGTGGTAAACTTTAGTCACAAAACTGATCAGTCCTGGGACTGCCATTTTAGTACAGTTTTGTCAGATGTGCTAAACCAAAAAATAATTGATAGTTTTATGATCTAATACTTTTTTGTAAACGCCCGAATGAAATCAGAGTGCTATAAAAAAAGTGTTTAAAAAAAGATATAGGTACATGTAGACAGCGACGGTTTTACCACTAAGCGCAATAGGGGCTTGCCTAGGCCCTCGCATTTAAGGGGCCTCACAAAAAGCAAAAAAATTAAAAACAAAAAGCAAAATATTCAAAAATATACTAATAAATCACTATATACTATTTTCTTAAAATAAAAAATATGATTGTAAATTCATAAATTAAATTAGGCATAAAAACTTTACCATTGTTTTAAATACCTAGTGATACCATAGAAGAAGATCGCAATCGCTGTATTGATACAATAAAAGAGGTGTACAAAAATGATATTAATGTGGATTACTTTCAGGACGAAATGTTGCATATTTAGTGTTTCGTGCTAAAATTAGCAAAACGGAACATTTATGGAATTACTTCGGTGTCCGTCCGTCCGTTCGTCCGTCTGTCACAGGCGGTTTTCTCTGAAACTATGCGACGTACATACTTACGTACGTGTGGTGTCCTAGTTATAGACGTGAAGTACAAAAAGTTCAATTTTGATTCTGGGGATAAATTTCATTGGGTAAACTGGGAAATATAGAAAAAAAATTTCAAGGACATCGTGTAGGGTGTCAAATGAAAGCTTATCGAAGCACGAATTTAAAAATATATATGACGTATTTTGGTATGCATTTTTTTAAACGCTTAAAAATTGCTGTCCCCCACCGTTACCCCCAAAGGGATAGCTTAGAAAAATTTGAACAAAATTATGAACATTGATAACTAGGTGTAGATTGAGTCAAAGTTATCGGTATTGAAAAATTCTAGAGCGATATAACTCCTGAACCACTGGTTTTAGAGATGAAGTTTTTCGACAAAAAATATATCTCACGATGTAAGGAATAAATTTTGTCCTCACACGGTTTTCAAAATTTTTAATTTGGCACAGTCGAAACGCTCCCCACTCAGCTCCGCATATACGCCATATGATACGGCGTTGGTGCCGTCGGTGGCAGGTAGCGCGCAGGCCCGTAGCTTGGGGGGGCCGAGTGAGCAATGCCGACTCTGAAAAAAAAGTTGCCCACTCTAGAAAATCACTGAAATCATTGTATTCTCTACTAGAAAAATATTAAATTATAAGTTTGCTCCCCCCTGCTAAAACTTTAGTTGAAATCAAAAACTGGCTACAGGCCTGGTATCGTGGCAGGTGGGCGGAGATCGGGCGGTCGAGGTTTGCTCAAGTTAAGCGGGGCGCTGATGACACGGAAGACGAATTGTGTAAGTAAAGCTTAAACTTGACCGAATTTTTTAAATTACGCCAAACGAGAAAATATCTCCTAAGCAAACCTAAACAAAAAAATATATTTGATCCTTTTAGTATGTATAAACATATTATATTAACCATGGTCTAAGATCGACATTAATAATTATAATTACTAACGTAGAAACAATTTTAACAATTTTTTGCGAATAATCTCAGTTATTTATAACATATTTTTCGGCTTTTACGCAAAAGTTAGTAAAGTTTTTCTTTGTCTTTTCTAATTGTTATATATCTACTAATTTTTGCGTAAAAGCCAAAAAATATGTTATAACCAATTTTAACAATATTTTTAACCCTGTCAGTAATGCTTCTGGAGAACGTTCCTTTTTAGTTTTAAAAAGAATTACAAATTATTTAAAGAACAGTTTGCTAGAGGATAAGACTTCTAGTCTTTCAATGCTTTTTATCGAATCAGGAGTGGTTAGCTCACTAGATCACGATGAAATTAAATTATTGATTTATTTTCAAAAGAAAAAACTAGAAGAAAGTACTTCTAATTGTTTCAGTATGTCTCATTTTCCCACTTACAGGCCCGTAGCCAGGTTTTGATTTCAGAGGGGACAACTAAAGTTATACTGTATGGCAAGCTTATTTTAATTTACCTAATCATATAAAATCACAATGATTTCGGTGATTTTCCAGAGTCGGCACGTTTTTCTTCCAGTCCCCTAGCTACGGGCCTGCCCAATTAGCTAAATTTTTGGATATTTTATTAATAACTTAATCGGAATCCTAACTGTAATTTATTTCATAAATAAAATTTGGTTGAACAGTATAAAGAGGGGCCTCAAATTTGTCTAGCGCCTAGGGTTTTACTTTGGATAGAACTGGCCTTGCATGTAAAAAGTACCTAAACACTTATTTACATACTTATTATAGAACAAAGAAAAGTTGGTACTTATAGTTTTTATTGTGGTCATTAAATTCATTATTTTTTATTATTTTCGCATTTTTATACCGGATAAAAAAAGCGTCAAAACGACTCACTGTAGTGGCAGTCTCCCGCATCTATGTAGTAGCTGTATGCAGTATCCAATAACATATAGGTTTGTTTGAGTTCTAAAAATCGGATTGTTCTAAACACGTTAATTATTGCAAATTCTGAACTTTTTTAACACTAGTTCCACAGATCACTGCAAGATTTATTCGTCAAAAAATGAAAACATTAATTTACTTATTCGGTATTAATTTTAAAAGAGTTACAACAAATTAGAGATGAGCGATATCGTGATTTTTTAATATCTCTGATAGCTGATATCGTTACTTTTTGATATCAGTGATTTAAAAGCGTGACGCGATCACGACTTTCGAGTAGGTAACAATTTGCGAACAGCTACAACAAAATATCGTGAATTACGATATCATATCACCACTACCGGATTGTGTAATTCTATTAGGTAATAATATTATTCAGTCCTTAAGTGTGCAAATTTAAAATATGATTTAAGCTTTAGGCGACGAAGGACGGAGTCTTCGAACAAAGATTTCCAGAATTAAATATTTATAAACAAAAAAATATATTCTTTTAACTTTTGACACAAACGCAGAAACATAAATCATAAAAATAAAATAATACATATATATATATATATATATATATATATATATATATATATATATATATATATATATATATATATATATATATATATATATATACAGCGTCTGCCCAGATTTGGTTACCAAATTAATGGGAAACTTTTTTATTTTTGATTTTACGAGAAAAAGCTATTCTCGATAAAAAGTTTTGCTTGTTGTAAAAGTAAGACTGGCATTGAAAAAAAAAGATATGATATACAGGGCATAAAGAAAATAAAGAAAATCGAGTAGTTAAGGTAAATAGCATGGAATTTTCGTTAGTAATGTCGTTTGCAAATGCAAATAAATACTTTTTTAATGAAACGTTTCATTAAACTTCTGTCTTAATACTTCTTGTACGACCGACAACCGTTTTTCTTTGTGAAAAATCTAATAACTTATTTTTATTATCATACCTGTATATGGTGCTGGTTTCATAATAGGTGAGGTAAGGGTGACATTGACGATGATGAGCTCGATGTATTGCTTCATGATACACAGAAACCCAAAAAAAGTCTTGAACAACGATCCCATGAATTGTGTTACTTATTTAAATTTATTCGAACTTTTTTGAAGAAAAACAAACAGAAATATTTTAAACCAAAATTTATTTACGCGGTTCCTGGAGACATGGATATATGATTGATTATTGTCACTGGATAATGGGGTATTATGAAGATCATTCAAATTTTGGGTTTCAGATTTTGTTTTCCGTCGAAGGGACGTTTACCACCAACGGAATTTTTTCATCACAAAATTCGAGGTTTTGGACTACTAACTAATCCTTGCTGGGTAGTAGAATGTCGCAGTCAAGTGTCTCAGAAAGTTAACGTTTGGTGTGGTGTTTTAAAAGAAATAATTTTAGGACCAATTTTTTTCGATAATAACATTACCGGACAAATATTTCTAACTTTTTTGCAAAATGACTTTTCTGATATTATTGATGAACTGCCCCTGAATGCAAGGCAAGATTTAATATTTCAGTTAGATGGTACCCTTCTCATTTCTCGGCAGAAGTAAGAGCCTGGCTTAAATTCAATTTTAAAATTGAGCGGACTTCGAATCAAAGTGATAATTTTGTGGATTGGCCGCCTAGGTCCCCCGACCTCACATCTCTTGATTTTTTCTGTTGAGGACAAATTAAGGAATTTGTTTACAAATACAGACCTGAAAATCTTCAATTAAAAAACAGGACACGAGAAGCATGTGAAGAAATCCCAGCCGATCATGTAAGACATGCTGTTTGCCGCTTTAAGAAAAATTTTATCTTATCAAGTGCGTTAAAAATAACGGGCCTAAAATGTGTTTTTAAGATCTGTTAGGTAAAATAAATAGTTTCCTAAACATTTCTTTAAAATTTTTATTACGCCCTGTATAAAATATATTATTTTTCAATGCAAGTCTTGCTTTCACAACAAGCAAAACTTTTTATCAAGAATAACTTTCTCTCGTAAAATCAAAAATAAAAAGTTTCCCATTTGGCAACCAAATCTGGGCAAATATATATATATATATATATATATATATATATATATATATATATATATATATATATGTATATAAATTTTGATCTAAAAAATATGGTATGTTGCATAATTTTCATCTAAGGGCTCAAAGAAGTTCCATAATTCTTTTTCCTCTTAGTCGGCCGCATTATAATAAATTATTATCTAAACGCTCTCTAAACAATGCAGCAAAAAAATATTATGTTTCGTACCCTGTTCTTTTTACACTATACTCGATTTGAAATTGGTTGATAGTAATAAATCATTAAAATCCGTCAAACACGTACACAGAGTGGTCCACCTAAATTGCCAAGTTTTAAATAGTATATACATTGAAAGTCTAGACCCTTTTGCATTTATTAAACTTTCCATTCCTATAGATCTGATAAGGGCGTCGAATACAAAGCTTAACCCGAGGCTCGAACAATAAGCGGTAGTATTCTACCTGTGATGTTTTGCACTCATGCACGTGCTTTCGGGTGGGTTTAAGTTTATATTAAACACAATAATTATATAATTTAGTGAACATTCGGATGTGTGGCATAATTTGTTACCCTTGTATTTGAATAAATATAATACTAATAACAATAAAGCAACTAATAAACAAGTAAATTTGGAAAAATGTTTCTATTTGAAATTCTATAAAATTTATAGTAAGTCATTACAGTTCTTCGCTTTTCCAATACCTGTCATCTTTGAACAAAGTTCCACTGCAGAATCGATACTTATTGCACTTTTTTGATATCTAAGTGCATTAAATACATTAAGCACAATAATCTTTTCACTAATGCTTAGCGCTGATTTCGCAGCTCGCTTAACTGGAATAAATCCTGAAAGACTCTCCATTTTCAAAAATTACCCAAATGTGTGTCCTAGAATACTCGCATTAGGTTTGTTCGCTCTTAAAATGACTCACAGTTTTATACCAATAAGTAGAGGTACCTAATTTTTCGTAACTACCTGAAAAGTAACATTGTGTATTAATTGTTCCCGGAATTCTCGGCATAATTATTTTTACCTGTTATGACAATAATGATTACTAAATTATTCGGATAAGTAAATAGGGTTCAAACCGGCACGTCAGGTAGGTGCGCCTATGGAATCGGCTGCTAAAAATGATTTATTACTATCAACCAATTTCAAATCGAGTATAGATCATGTTTTTTTTTCTAAGTCACAGTTTAACGGTTAACACTTTAACTTCTAAGAACTGTGAAGACTTTACGGTTAGCGGCAGGCTGTCTTGTTTCTTGTTAAGATTATGGTGTTGCGTCGCTTTACTTGACCGTGATCATGTCACGCTTTTTTACTGTATTTAGTAGCAGTCGTTAGCCGTGATTTTGAAATATCAGTTATTAAATCACAGTTCGTGAAATAAGAGGAACTCGAACAAAGCTACGAACAACCTGACAGAAAGTGTTTTTTTCTTGTAGGGCCCAATTTTGCCAGCAATTTCCTCATTCGTTAGTACATGGATGCCACCAAGCGAGCGAACAGTCTTAGGTGGTATTTCCTACGGAGGCAGTAATTTAGGAACTGTTGTAAGTAATGCACTCACAGGAGTCCTTATTCACTTTTTCAACGGATGGGTTGCAGTGTTCTATTTTTGGAGTATTTCCTCTCTTGCTTACATGATCGGACACTTGCTGCTGGTATTTTCTTTTCCTTCTACGCATCCGTTTATAGATGAAGAGGAGCTAGAATATTTAACTAAGAATATTAGTAAGTATATATGTAGGCATATTCTAATAGAAAATGGGCATGTAACGTATGTCCCATAAGTTTTGCGAGAAATTTGCGTTGTTGAGTGTTAAAGATTCAGGCCTCGTGCCTCGCGCATGACAGTAAGTGTGGAAGTAATTTAAAATACCGAAAAAGAAGAAAAGCACGAAAATTCACTGTAGCTCAAATACAGAAAATTCCGAGGTGTTGCCGCGCATTAAGGCGTGTTCATTTTGTTGATAAAATTGTCATCATGGATGATAAAAAATATTTTACTTGGTCCAATTCAGAGATAAAGGGTAATGCCGGATTGTACACGGATAGCATACAAGACTGTCCAGACGAAGATAGATTAAAAGGAAGAGTCAAGTTTTCTGAATATATCTGGCTTCCTGTCATTATGCAAGACCAACAGCGGAGTGGTTGTCTGCCAATAATATCAATTTTGTCCCAAAGGTAGACAACCCACCAAATGTGCCTCAAGCGAAACCTATAGAAAATTATTGGGCCCTACTAGCTAGCAGGCGCGGCCCCGTCCATAAGGTGATTGGGTCAATGACCCACCTAAATTTATTTTCAATGATCCACCTAACAATTTATTTTTTAAAACCAAACTTTTCTTTCAAAAAAGTGCAAGTTCCATGCGAAAACTCCCCAAGAAAGAATCAAGCCAAGCCATCGTCGAAAGATATCCAAGCTTGCTCCGGGCTGGGACGTACTTTAAATTGGCCTCATAGGTTTATATGGACGATATAAATTCATTAAAACTAAGAGAGAAACAGACATACGCGCTTTAGAAAGTTAAAAAATGCAAAATTTGTCAACGGCCCACCAATAATATCGCGCCACTCCCTCTATGGAGTTACACTCGAACCGCCCTGTGAAATATACTCTTTCAAAACATTTGGATTGGACAAAGAAAAACTAATTTGGTACCTAATATGCGCATTGTATTTGCAATGTATTAACATCTTATTAATTAGAGGCTAAACATAAAAATTTAGGAATACTATTTCAGCCACGCTACAACGTAAACAGTTTCAGCAGTCTTGCACTCGTTGCTTGCTTCTAAACATACATGGATTCTTGTACAGCAACTGTTTCGACTGCGAATAAGACATACATCATAAAAAAAGACCTGTGAAAAGTGGCAATGATTTTTAAAAAAAGTACTACCTACAACTCGTGAGAAAGCGTTTGAGCCTTAGTGAGTCGTACTTGCTTTGCTTGTGTAAGCAACCTTGCACTTATTCAGAATCGAACGGTTTTTTCACTCGTTGTACAATCTATATTGCCAGTTTTTATACTGCACTGAGAAAAACAGCAAAAATTGCCAAAATAGTTGTAAACGCTTGATAAAGGCATCTATGTGGCATGATTTATTCTAAAACGTAGAAAAAATGCTGTAAATTTGGTAAAAATGTCTTTAAAAATGGTGAATATTACAAAACGTACAGCATTTTTTTTTCTCATTTTATATACATCGTGCCAATCAGATACCCTTATCGAACATTTACCGAAATGACTGACAGATATGAGTGATGAAGAAGAATGGTAAATGATGGTTTTTAATTTTTCTCTGTGTAATCGAAAAATAAGAAATGGAATCATCTAAAATTTTATGATAAAATTTCATTTTTCCCTAAAAACTTGTTTTTAAATTGTCACTAAATTGAAGCACTATTATTTATAATTTTTCTTATTAATTAATTAATAATAATTAAGTATTCTATTAAAGTTTTTATTTACAGTTAATACTATCGCAACCCCAGTGTTAAAGGGGTTTAGAGTAAAAAAAGGAATAAACATGAATATAATTTTATGTTTTTAATAAAATTGATATTATTACATATAAATATTTCAATTTAATTTCAAATTCGAATTTATTTCAAATTTAATGAAAATAAAATCGGAGCAATAAACTAATTGAATAAATTATTTAAAAAATGAGAACTGATAAGCAATTCTAAAAAATATATTCATTTTTGATAATAATATAATCACAAGAAATGTGCAGAAAGTCGTGCGGATATACCTGCGGCTCGCTTTCCAACTAATGGAGACTCCACTTTTATTTTTTGATGAATTATTAGAGTAAAACATAACGCATATAATGCACAGTGGTTCCGATAACTAATCTGACTTGACAAAATTATTTCTATGTTTTTTCTGAGAAAATAGCTATAAAAAATGGCTGCTATTTGTATATTTCCTCATAAATATTTAGTGCAAACGATTTTTTTTTTACAAAATTTGACACTTTTTTTTCGCACTAGCTCGCGAATGTTTCCATCAGGATCCTCCACACCACTTTTAGTCATTATATTATAATCATACACACACACTCTAGGCTTCTTGAAATGTTAGGGGCATTTCGCCAAACCTCAAACACTTTTCTTCTTGGAATTCCAAGATCACTGAAAAAATTATTACAAAAAAAATATGGTCGAACATGGTTATAAAATAGTTAAAATTAAACACCCAAAGAGGTAAACTATCCGCTGAAAATAACGTTACAACGGCCTTCGGCGGCCTTTGCAATTGCGGGCCTGCTATTTCAATTAGAAATCGAACAATTTAAAGAAATTTGGCCCTTTAATTACGTCAACCAACGAAGACAACAATAATAATAAAATATAAAAAAAATATATTAAAACCAAGGGAAATACCTGTAATTTACTCTGCCAAACTCACTTATTTATTAGATAAAATTTTACCCGTACAGAGACTGTAGTTCCGAACATAAATGAAGACGGGTGCCATCGGGATACAAAGGATCACGGTAACAGAGACTTCTGCCTGATTTTGCGTAGACTCTATTATGTTATTTCTAAAACGGGTTGTACTTTATAGATACACAACTATTTATGACCATAATAAGATAAAATATATGTTGTTTTAAAGTTCAAGAAATTTTACCTTTTGTCAAGCTAGATTTTTAATACGAACGTCTGTGTAATGGTCCGTTTGAAATTTTTAACGCTGTGGGAGCGAGCATGAAAAAAAATATTTAAACAATTAATTTGTTAATAATGTCTATTAAATAATTTTCTAAAATTATTTTCAGCGTGCAATCAGAAAAGTTACACAACAATAAATAAAACGGCGAGAGAACGGTATCCAGCCAATGATTGGAACCATAGATAATTAATTTACAGTGTGACAGAAACAAACTATTAAAATTTATAAATAACATAAATCGGAAGATAAATTTTAAAAAAATCCCGATACACATATCTACTCAAATAACGAAAAGATGATAAAAAAGTGTTTTGGGACATTTTAAAAATTGCAAAATTTTTTTCGCCCGAATCCGATTTGTAAAAGAATGCTTCATATATGTATTGTATAAGTAATGTTAAAGTTTAATAAAAACCTATTTACGAATAATTGTGTCAAAGAGAAAAATGCTTGAATAAAAATTCCTTGGGAAAATATTAGTCTTGTGCTGTATTTTAACATGACTAGTAGATGCTTAGATTTCCTCGTCTAAGAGTAGATGCCTTCCATGGTTTTTAATATATTTTACAAGCTTATGTATAACTTTGTATTTTTTTAAGCTACTACAAAACGAAACCTTAGAACACCTTGGAAAGCTATTCTGACAAATGTTCCATATTGGGCCAATATAGCCGGACAATTTGGACACAATTACATATTTTATATGATGGTTACGTGGTTACCAACGTACATGAAAGAGATTTTACAATATGATATAACTAGTAATGGATTGTTTAGTGCTTTGCCCTTTTTTGCGCTATGGGCATCTTCACTCATCCTTAGTTGTGCCGCAAATTACTATGTGAATGTAAAGAATTATTTGTCCCCGTATGCATATTCCAGAGTATTTGGAACTCTTTGTAAGTATAGCGAACGAGAACTAGATATACTAATGCACTTTACACCCAACCTGAAAAATAAACTCTAGAACACTATTTAGAAGAATGCAAAGAATAATTTCTAAGCTAGTTAAGGCCGTTAAATAAAAAATTCAATAAAATTCGACGGGGCGGGATGCAACTTCGAAGCATACACACTTAGTACAGTAGTTGGCGCAAACCGCTACCATTCATACCCATGGGTATCAGGCGCGTCCATAAGGTCATTGGGTCAATGACCCACCTAAATTTATTTTCAATGATCGACCAAATAATTTATTTTTTAAAAACAAACTTTTCTTTCAACAAAGTACAAGCTCCATGCGAAAACTTCTCAAGAAAGAATCAAGCCAAGCCATCGTCAAAAGATATCCAAGCTTGCTCCGGACTGGGTCGTATTTTAAATTGATCCTGTAGGTTTATACGGACGATATAAATTCATTAAAACTAAGAGAGAAACAGACATACGCGCTTTAGGAAGTTAGAAAGAGACACAATTGGTCGACGGCCCACCAATAATATCGCGCCACTCCCACTATGAAAATACACTCAAACCGCCCCGTAAAATATACTCTTTCAAAACATTTGGTTTGGAAAAAGAATAACTAATTAGGTGGCTAATATGCGCATTGTATTTGCATTGTATTAATGTATTATTAATTAGCGGCTAAACATAAAAATTTAGAAATACCATTTCAGCCACGCCAATGTTAGTCATCAAATATAACGGCATCGAACGGGGTTTCTCACATTAGCAGCGTAGTCCAGAGGTAGAATTAAGCTTGATTTGTGTTTATGTTGTTGAATTTGCCAGGCGGCCTGTCGTGTGTTTCGGCTTTCTTTGTTCAGTTTTCTTCTGGTAGTAAGTGTCTGTGGCTTTCTAACTTTCATTGGCTTTATTTCCGCGAGAACAGTTTATGAATGGTTTATGGTAACCGAACATATACTGCTTTATGATGGGTTTTGTAGACGTCATATTGATGCCCACCTAAGTTTTGGTTACACCGGATTATGTCGCGGAAACTCACCAGATGATGGAAATTGTGATTTAAGGTTAAGTGTACAAATCTAGCATTCCGAATTTCTTTTATTATGGGTATCTTAGTTTGTCCGACTAATCTTTTCTCTGAGATGATTCTGTTTCCTTTTTTTGGCAGAATTGTTTTGTAGGAGTGTTTATTTTGATAGATCAAAACACAAGATTTTTTTAAATGGGCACATGACGATAAAACTTGTTTCCATTATTTATAATTTGTTCTACGAATTATCAGAATTGGAGTTTATTTACTGCGATTATATTTTGTATAGAAAAGAACCGGCTCGGAAGTTAGTTTTGCTGGAAAGTTTTCATCAGCCTGAGCCCGTTTTCATTTTTTATATGAAATATGTTTGCTCAAAATAACCACTAACACACAAACAGAATTACGGCGAATAAAGGATAACCCAAGGATAACCTGCTTCAGAATCGGTTATTATGGTTTATGTTAAATGTCAAAAACAGTGACGTCATTGGTTGCGTCATGATTATTTCCCCTCTGATAATTCTTCTCGGGGCAGTCAACGTAAATGGTTAAACTATACAGTTTATGTAAGTTTATTTTGCGGCAAAAAGCCTATTGTTCACTTATGGTAGTGTTCTGTAAAAACTTTATGCGTCTATCTTCAGCAGTTATAGCAGCATAGTCTTACAGAGTATCTACTACACTGCAGAGACCCTATCTACTTTAGTAGTCTGACTACAGAATAGCTCTTCCTATGAGTCCCATTTTTTCTATTATTCGGCTTATTCACGTCAGTTTCTACAATCTAAATTTTTATTAACCCACCTACAAACTCGTACCATAACCGACCTGATATACTGTGCATACAACAGGTACTAAATCCGAGTAACTAGGTATTTAACGATAGTAATGACATGTTACAAAGTATCTGTTTACAATGTGCATTACACTATACAAAAAATCGTTTCATGGTTTGCGAATAACGTTGTCGTTCAATAGATAAATAATGGCTTGGCACACTTCTTCATGCCATATAGAGAAACTAGTAAATTTACTAAGTGTACTTTTCACAACATTAAATCCCTTCTAGGTTTGGTTACGCATCTTGTATTTTGTACTTCAACGTATGTGTACTATACAGTAAAACTCTTTGTAATCTTTTGTATTGTAAGACATTAAATTTATATGTAAGACTATGTCCAAGTAATTACAGGGAATACGCAAACTTCTGAAGTCCGGACCTTCTACTTCTACCGGCATTCTACTTTTCAAGGTAAACTTGTACCTACAAAGTCAAATCATTTTTAGGTAATGACCTTCCTTTACCCCTTCCAAATTCCTTGACCGGAGCGGGGACGAGGCGAGACTGTATCTCTAGGAAACTCAGCGTTTCACGACCTATGTTAATAGCAATTTATTTTCTTATTTTTGACCAGTAAATCACATGTAAAATTTTATCGGTAGAATTTTGCAACACCCTGTACTGCTACTGTTTGTCACATCTGAAAGGTTCTCAGTCCTTATTTGTCATATATTAAAAAAATTGGGATAGCTACAGTCTTGCTGACCACGCATTTAACGGAACGAAACGTTGCAAATAAACAAAAATTTACTGATACCAAACGAGTAAATACACAAAAAAAAAACAGAAACTGTATACAACAATACTTTTTTAATTGTAGCAAATATAATTTGCGCTGCATTCATGTTAGGGGCAGTTTATGTAGGATGCAACAGAGAATTATGTATCACACTATATATAACCGGCATGATTGTTAAAGCCTTCTATTACACCACATTTCCAGTTAATATTAACGAGTTATCCAAAAACTATGGAGGTATTATGTTTGGAATGTGTAACGGTATAAGTGGATCTAGTGCCATATTGGGAAGTGTCTTAGTTGGTTACCTTACGCAAAATGTAAGTTTTTTAGTACTAACATTATGTAACATGATTTTGTATGCGTTGGGCGAGTTTTTAAATTGTTGATGGAAAATATGAACTAACTTATTCGGATTATGTCATTGAAATCATCATGTAAGTCAATGGATTTCAGATGAGCAAGATTTTAAGAACGGCCTGATAGCTAGTTCGATGTTTGATATAATATTTTTCTAAAATTAGATTACACAGCCCCACAAAAAAAAAGTTTTGGAACTCCTATCGAGACAACTATATCCCAAAGTAATTTTCGACGCTGAATCCGAATTCGAGGTCAAAAAAAATCGTACACCCCCAAAATCAACCCCTAGCGCTAAAAAACACCTCCTCAGCGGGGTAAAAATGACTGAACGCTCCACGAATAGTCCTAAATCTCAGTAAATCGAATTAAATATATTCAAGTATATAACGCATAAATACAGAGTTAACACTACTTTCCATTGAAAAACACCCCCATGAGTGGGTGAAAACTACCCCTCATATAACCGGAAACTTAAACAAATGCAGTGATTGCAAAAAAAGCTTACGATGCCCAGTTTTTTTGCAAAGAGTGAGTAACTGCATTAGTTCCGATACGATGCTCAAAATCTACCCCATAGAGTGGCGGAAACCACCCCTAGATTAAAATTGCAAGGAAAATCGGGGAAAAAATTTTGTCATCGTGATTTCTATTTCAATCGATGCTAAAATTGGCTAAAGATATGCAGCACTGCAGTTTGGAGGTGAATACTTGCATTGCATCAAAGTCCACATCCTCATGAGAGGGTGAAATTTACCCCTCACATAACAAGAAATTCAAAAAATAGATGCAGTACCTTTTAGAAAAGCTCAAAACATCTCTTATTTAAGAAGAATCTTCGACAACGTACTTGAAAAGTATCCATATTATGAAGTAGCAAAAATTTACCCGTAGTCTTAATTCAGTTAAATGTATTCTTTCTTTTTGTAATATCTTTTGGATTTGTTTTCGAATGATCTTCTGACCGACTGCCGTTTATGCTTTTCAGACGTCTCTCTTTTTAAGGATCAACAGTAATCTGCCATCATGTGTTCGTCCCATCTTCCTTGGTACCTTTTTTCCATTTCTGATATATATCTTGGTGAAAGCGTTCACCCTCCTCTTCACTGTAGTCGCCTAAATTTTCTGGGAAATAATCAAGATGGGAATCGAGAAAATGAAGTTTCAAGCTCATATTGCACCCTAAAGATTTGCAATTTTTAGTCATTTCTGCAACAACTTTCTTATAATTTTTATCTCTTTTATTTCCCAGAAAATCATGTGCTACTTTTTTGAAAGTTAGCAATAAAAAAATTTAATTTAATTTAGGGGTGGTTTCCGCCACTTTATGGGGGTAGTTTTTGAGCATCGCATCGAGACTAATGCAGTTACATACTATTTCTAAAATAACTAAGCATCGTAAGCTTTTTTGCAATCACTGCAGTTTTTTTTTTTTAATTTTCTGTTGTCTGAGGGGTACTTTTCACCCACTATGGGGGTGATTTTCAATGGAAAGTGGTGTTAACTCTGTATGTATGCGTTATATACTTAAATGGTTATATTTAATTCGATTTATTGAGATCTAAGCCTATTTGTGGAGCGTTAAGTCATATTTACCCTGTTCAGGGAGGGTTTTTTGGCGCTAGGGGTTGATTTTGGGGAGTGTATGATTTTTTTGACCTCGGATTCGGATTCAGCGTCGAAAATTACATAGGGATACAGTTGTCTCGATAGCACGATGACAAAATTTTTTCTCCGATTTTCCTTGCAATTTTAATCAGGGGTGGTTTCCGCCACTCTATGGAGGTAGATTTTGACCATCGCATCGGAACTAATGCAGTTGCTCACTCTTTGCAAAAAAACTGGGCAGCGTAAACTTTTTTTGCAATCACTGCATTTTTTTAAGTTTCCTGTTGTATGAGGGGTAGTTTTCACCCATTCTTGGGGGTGATTTTTAATGGAAAGTAGTGTTAACTCTGTATTTATGCGTGTTTATATTTAATTCGATTTACTGAGATTTAGGACTATTCGTGGATCGTTAAGTCCTTTTTACCCCGCTGCGGAGGTGTTTTTTAGCGCTAGGGGTTGATTTTGGGGGTGTACGATTTTTTTTTGACCTCAGATTCGGATTCAGCGTCGAAAATTACATAGGGATATAGTTGTCTCGATAGGAGTTCCAAAACTTTTGTTTTTGTGGGGCTGTGTTATTTATATTTCCGCTAGTTTCCCCGCACGACTTCGTCCGCTTAGTATAGGTGATAATAGTGTACTTTTTGCTGCCATGATTATGCAATATGCATCCATGAGTTATATTAGATTCGATTAGTTATATTTTTTCCATAATTAAATTACAAACTCCGACCCCCCATTTCACCCCCTTAGGGGTTGATTACTAAAAATTTATAGAACGTGTTTATTTCTTAGAGTAATTTCATTAGTTTCAAGGTAAACTATTTTACTCCATTACAAACTGTGAACCCCCATTTTGCCCCTTAGGGGTTAATTTATTAAAAACTGTGAAACGCGAACACTTATTTTTATAGAGTACTTTTATGAAGTTTTGAGTTAATAGGACCATTTAATATTTTTCCCCATTGAAACACTGTTTTACCCCCTTAGGGGTTGAATTTTGAAAACAATTTTCTTATTAGATGTCGACGTTATATAGAAAACCTCTGTGCAAAATTTTAAGTTCCTAACCCCAGCGGTGTGGACTGTGCGTTAATTTCAGTCAATTAGTCAGTAAGTCAGTCAGTTTCTTCTTTTATAGAGATATGCAGGGCCGTCTTAGGCCATGCAGGGGCCCCTGGGCACACTGAGTTTGGGGCCCTTATAGAAAGTCACAAACACCGTAAGGGGCATGGGTTTCGGCATTTCGGGGCCCCTATCAACCCGGGGGCCCGGGGCCCCTGCCCCACGTGCCCTTAGGGTAAAGACGTCATTGAAGATATGTATACAAGATGCTCAGTAAATGCCCTAGGTAACTTGGAGAGGTGATTCTACATGAAAAAAGAATTGTAGTAGTGGCATAAAAGAAATTTGTAATCTCAGTATTTTCCAAGCTATACAGCGTGTCCAACTGAGTTCTTGCCACATTGGCAAAATTTTTACTGAAAGTTGAACGAAAATCATTTTGGTGTAGAAAAGTTCTGCATATTAATAAACTAAGAATCCCTATGGAAAAAATCTAAAAAGATCCATAGTATACAGGGTAGCGACAAAAACGTAAAATATATCCAAGAATAAAGTAGGTACAGGGTCTTCCAACGAGGACTGAACAAGGGCTCATTTTTGAGCTTCCCTGTATTTAAAGAAAAATCTAAAATAGCCAATCGATGTACTTTTTCCTGCAGAATTCAAAAATGAAACCAAAAATTTATTTGAACCAGAAACAAAAGAGTTACGCTATGGATAAGGTGTTTTTTAAATGGAACATAGCTTTTTTTATACGATTTTCGGAACGAGTGATTTTTTTTATGTCCGTTCTGATTAAAATATTTAATATTGTGACAGCTATTTTTATTAAATTTTAATGTTTTATCCAGTATAATTTAACTTCAACCTGTTTGAAACATACACTAGGTAATAAAGGTAAAATCACCTTGAAATCCTTCAAAGTCAAAAAATTTGACAAATTTACTATAATATTGCCGAAATGAAATATTCATTAGATGAGAGATTGCAGATTGTTATCTTGTTCTACAAATGCCAAGAAAATGCAATCTCTCATCTAATGAATATTTCATTTCGGCAATATTATAGTAAATTTGTCAAATTTTTTTACTTTGAAGAATTTCAAGGTGATTTTACCTTTATTACCTAGTGTATGTTTCAAACAGGTTGAAGTTAAATTATACTGGATAAAACATTAAAATTTAATAAAAATAGCTGTCACAATATTAAATATTTTAATCAGAACGGACATAAAAAAATCACTCGTTCCGAAAATCGTATAAAAAAAGCTATGTTCCATTTAAAAAACACTTTATCCATAGCGTAACCCTTTTGTTTCTGGTTCAAATAAATTTTTGGTTTCATTTTTGAATTCTGCAGGAAAAAGTACATCGATTGGCTATTTTAGATTTTTCTTTAAATACAAGGAAGCTCAAAAATGAGCCCCTGTTCAGTCCTCGTTGGAAGACCCTGTACAGCAAGATACAAAGAAAAGTTATTTTAAAGAATTGTTTGGAATCATTATTTGTTCTCTAAATACGAAATCACAGCCACCTACGAACTAAAAATGTTTTTACATTTTTACTTTACGTTACGAAATCAATGTTAGAATAAGTTAATAAAAACTGATTATCTTTCACACAGGTAAATATGCTAAAAATGATTTGACAGAGAGCTTGACATTCTTTGCAGTATGGTTCAAGTAATTCAGGTTATCAATTTGTCATCTTCCTTAATTATGCTCCCAAAACTAACCAGGGAACAAAAAATTTAAACTGTTTTAATTGTTAGCGACAACTACAAAACTTATAGGGAAGCAGCTAAAATTTTCCATGAAATTGATCCCGAAATATCTGTATCCCATTAAACTGTTGGACACATATGGCAAAATTTAAAAGTAGTGTAAATGTGGAAAATCGCTTCAATAAAAAAAATCAAGTTCAGGCCGAGGATCAAACCAAAAATTATCCAAGGCGTTATTGAAAATCCCAAAACTTCGTTGAGAAATTTGGAAAAAGTACCTACTTCCTGGAAACGATAGACGCTCTGTTTGTAAATCCACTGCTGGAAGAATTCTTAAAGCAAATCATTTTCATCCATACAAACCTACCTTTGTCCACACGTTGAAACCTGGAGGCTTTAATACTGGGTTTGATTTTTCGGCTTGGTATCAAGGTATGCATAAAAATGACCCATCGTTTTGCAAAGAAACTATATTTTCTGATTCAAATTGTCGTTGGTGGAGTACAGCTAATCCGGGTTTTGTTATTCAGTGTCGAGATAAGTACTATTTTAAGTCAAATGTGTGGTGCGGTATTTTAGATAACCAACTAATAGGCCCATTTTTCTCCCAAAGCAATATAAAGTCGGATACTTATTTTCAGTTTTTGAGAAATCAGGTGGTTGGCTTTGTTAATGGCCTTCCACTTAACATCAGAAATAATTTATGGTATCAGAAAGTGCGCCATGCCATAGTTCCAGAGCTGTTAACGAGTTTCTTCAGGGAATGTTCCAGGGGCGTTAGATAGAAAGATTAGAAGATCATTGGCCGGTGAGGTCGCCGGATCTGAACCCACTCGATTACTTTCTTTGGTGATATTTAAAGCAAAAAGTGTGGCCTCACCGACCGACCGCGACCGTTTGAAAATACCGACAGCTTGAAAACAGTATAACCTGATGTGCTCTAGAAATTCCTCAAGTTGTTTCGAGAAAAGCATTTTCAAAATTATCTAAGTTAGCAATAAAATGCATCGAAAATGAAGGTGGCTATATTGAAGTTTGAATTTTGTAAATGTATTCTTTCTTAATAAGTAATACGTTGTTTGTTTTATAGCAAAACTTTTAATTTTTTCGTAGGTGGCTGTGATTTCGTATTTGTGCTCACACGTGTCACTTTAAAACTTTTGGTAATCAAATTAGATTGGTCAAGCGTTGGAGAATCTGGCCGTTAAAAGTTTGCTAGAGTTAATAACTTTACGCTCTGACAGCTTCCTTCCCCCACCACGCATCCATCGAAAATATCGGCCTTGAAATGTAATGAATTAATCCGATGAGCAATCTAATGAAATTACGCTGCATTAAAGAACGCTAAAATTTTAGCAAACTTTCATCGTTAATTTAAAAACGGTTTGATGGAAATGTGATGAACGCACTTTAGACATCGATAAATTTAAAAACTCCCCAGTCATACTTAACTATTAAATAGAAACGCCTAAATTAGGTCGATAAGGTTCTTTGAATGCCAAGCAAATGTATAGAACAACGAAGAAAAATATTTTTTCTACGAATGTCAATAAAAACCTTTATTGTATGTTCAATAGTAATTTCGGAACATGGTGCATTGTGTTTTACACATTTTCATTGTGCTTCAATCACCATGGTGATTGAACTACAAAGTTCCCATTGTGCACGGGTATTTTTTACAAAGGTGGCGTTGACATCCAAAATCTTTATAATTTTTATTTGTGGAATGTCAGATTGACATTTTTTGACATCTTAAAAGGAAAAATATTACTAATCCCATCTTATGTAACAGTAACATTCGTAGAAAAAGTATAGTGTAAAACTCGCATGGAATGACCATTTCCTACTCGTATGATTTGCAGCATTTGCCTGCGGCTCATGCTGCAAACGTCATACTCGTAGGAAATGCATGTCATTCCATGCTCGTTGTACAATATACTATTACATTGCTCCTATTTTTAGTGCGACACTTTTAGTTTAGTTATGATCGAAACATTTGGCATTTTAACTACCAAACTTTAATTCAAAGTTTCGAGTGTTTTCTAAAGGTTATACAGGCTGTTGCAAATTTAATGTTCACCATGGGAATCTCATTAACGGTGAGAGATACAGCAAAGGTTAAGTTGGGGTAAAGCTGCACAATTTAGTGCCGAATAATATGCTGTCGAGAAATTTGAAAAAGTTCAAGCATTTTAGTTTTTATTTTTATTTTAAAAGATAATGTGAAATAAATTTTATATCTCTATTTTAATCGTCATGGCTGACTACATTTTAACACGATATTACTATAATCAGATTTAAACGTTTCAAACCTAATAAAACATCATCGTAATCCTAACGTGTTTTATCTTTAAAAATTCAACTCTTCCAGTAACAGAAATTTTCCAAATTTAACAATCAGGGAAAGGACCAGGTTGCATTCTATGGAGAAAACAAAACCCTTTACCGGTCTTAAAGGAGTTGATAACCTTTAAGGTATTGTGATTAAACGTAATGTAATTATTTATATTTGTAGAATCTTGTATTGCTACTAATTTGTACGTTTTTTATTAGGTTGTCTTTTAATTGAAACAATAATAAAGGTTTTAACAAGTGTGGAATAATAAAATATTGTTACCTTAAGTCTATTAACTAACAGGGAAATCGTAGTAAGTCCTTTATAAATTGTAAAAATGGCATTTTTACTTTACTTTATAATATTTTTTTAACAAGCGTATCTAGAATGTTTAAGAGAAATTTTCATAAAGAAAAAATACTTTGAATCGATAATCTTCAGGCAAGATAGCGTTTTATTCATTTTCTGTAAAATTTAGAGTTTTGGACTTTTGGACTAATGGTATAAGATAAAAAAAACGTCCTCAAAGTATGCCGCGGGATCAATCACGCATGTCTTGAAATTATTACTCTTGATAGGTAACATAGGTAAAACGTATAGGTGAATAAAAAATAAAACTGTCAAGTTCTGAAGTTTTTATTTTTAAGAAAATGACATTATTGTCATTGTAATTGCATAATACAGAATAAAAAAACACATACAACAAAGAACCTGAAAATTATAAATTTCAACTAATGAGAGACGTGTCCACCTTCTACTTCCAAACATGTTCTCATTCTTCTCTTTACAGCACCAAAAACATTGGTGAGCACTTAGGGGGGGGGGGGGGGGGGGTTTGTTATTCTCCTGAAATTTATTTGTAATTCTAAGATTAAAGTTCTTACGATTAAAAACTCAATGAAACAAGTCCCATAAAAATCCATTCACTATAGACGGGTTCCGAAATTTTATATTTTTCACGGCTAACTGCACTGGTCGTGAACATCGAATTTGCAACAGCCTGTATATTATGTTTCATATAAATGCTTATTCTGTTTAATGCGTTAAGGTTTTAGTAAATTAAAAATTATTAAACGGTGGAAATTTAGTTGCATGTGACTTCTTCAACAGTACTAATTTTACGCTGTTGATATTCATTCCCTATGATAGGTGGCACTTTCTCTACCGTCTCTGTATGATTTACACTTTATTGAAAACTTTGTCATTACTCTTAGAAGTACGATATTATTTTCGCCAATGTATTCAACATTTGCAACGATATGATAGTTGCTTTATTTCAACTTTACAATAATTTATTAATAATCAAATAATAAAGGATTTAGCACAAAAATAAAAACTAATGACTAAAAAGTTTCTTTATATTAAAAAAATATGATTAACTTTAAAAATGCCTGAGCCGCATAAGGTTTACGTTAGGTTAAGTGCAAGCCTGAATTTACGAAGATTGTTTTTTACATATCCTTTAAATAAAAATAAAAGGGAGTGAGGGTATAATATATCAAGCGATATTTGTCACGACATATACCACAATATTTGTAAAAAGGAATTCAAATTCTTTATACTGACTTTTTTAAATATACAGGGTTGCCCAAAAGTTAGGGCAAGTTCTTTATTGAACAAATCCAAAAAGACTCTATTTTAAATTATTGTTGTGTTACATAAACTTATCATTTTAGCAGAATAAGTTATTAAAGTAATGTATAAGACTCCGCTGCCGGCCCTGGTTCCCAAAATATTGATGCATGGATACCGGCGCCGCACCCAAGTACAAAATTTCTCGGGTGCCGGCAGTTCTAACCTAAAATAAAAATAGTTACGCCTTTGAAATGATATGGAAACATTGTGTTGTTTTAATTTTGCGTAAAAACTATAAAACATGAAAATAGGTGATAAATTTTCTATATGAAAATTTTAATAGCGTTTTGGTGGACTACAAGAAAGCCATAAACAATTAGTTTTGGTTGCGTAATAGCAGAACAATTGACAATCAAAGACAATAAAATCCTATAATACTGTGGTGGATATTGATCCGGCTCGGAAATACTATTATCTGCGGTTAGCCTGTGTTAAAGGTGGAAGACCATTCAAGACAAAAAATGAAAAGTCAACAAGGAAGTGTTCCACGTATCTATAAGCAAGGCTGCCAGGCTAGCATTTTCTTGAAAGTAAGTGAACATAAACTATTTCTATGCGTCATGGAGCCTGAACAAAATCACGATCATACTTCATCCAAAGCTGATTTCAATTTTCTAGAAAAACAATGACTAAATTTGCCTTAAAATGTCAAACTTTACTACTCAAGAAGCCTTGAAGGCTTCTTGAATCATGACATCATTTTAGATAACTTAATTATTCGAGAAACAGGTTGTAAAATGACATTGAAGGACCTCACTAATTTTGGAAATCGTAGCAAGACTGAGGCAAAGAATTTTGAAGAATGCATGCATATTTTAAGAAATTCATACCATTGTATTGATATTGAGATGTTAATTGATTAAAATGGGCTTTTCAAGGGTTTATTTTTCCAAGATGACGGAATCAAAGAATAAATAGAATGTTTTACAAAGATTATTTTTGTTGATGGTACTCTCCTTTATAGTCTCTGATGGTACCTATTGCCTGGCAAATCTAAGGTTTGCGACTTACATAATAATGGTAGAAGATGGAAGCGGCCTGAGTGAGATTGTAGCTATTTGCTTGTTGGCGAACGAGGATGAAGATTATCATTCGCAGAATAATAATTGTTATATTTTAGAAGCTAGATTTAAGTTTCGTTAAAGTTTACACTATGATAAGTTATTGTTTTTTGATTGAATTGAGGTTTTTTGACATTAATTTTCTAATGTTGCCGGCACCCAGTTCGGCTGCCGGCGCCGGCATCCATGTTGGCTGCCGGCGCTGTCATCCATACCTAATGGCTGCCGGCGACGGCAGCGGAGTTACTTCCAGTTAAAAACTAAGGTGTATTTGTGGTATAATAGACACCCACATCCGGTGACACACTATATCTTTCTTGCATACTAACCCACATTTGTTATTTTAGAACAAGCTCTCTGAATGGAGACTGGTATTTTGGATAACATTTGGAATAGAAGTATTTACCTCAGTAATTTATATCCTGTGGTCGTCGGCAGAAAGGCAACTGTTTGATTTTGAAGGTCAAGAAGAACCAGAATAATTATTGAATATAATAAAATAAAATTGAAGGTGTACTATAAGTTTTTTTTATCATATCGTTATTATACAGTGTTGCATAAGCAAAATTTTACAGGTGAGAAGAAAATTTCCTATTACCATAGGTCTGGAACCGCTTGCGAGATACAGGTTGGTAAAATCTTAATTTTATTTAAATCGTCCTCATATACTTCATGCGTTCAAATTTCATATAAGTATACAATACTTTTTTCAGTAAGTGTGGAATATCTTTAATATCATTCAAAGTAATCTACACAGTGGTATTTTTTTGTCAGTCGCGATCTGTTTGACCATCTCCAGCCGATTTTCTTTGCGACAACTAGGGGTGTCCATATCGACTGGTTTTCTTAAATCCGAGATTTTCGAACTTATGTTGTCTAATCCCGGGATTACTCCCGAAAAAAATCTACAGGGATTCAAATATTTATTAAGCTTAAATATACAAATGAACTAAAAAGCACCTAAACGACTCTAAATACAAAATAAATACCAAAAATATATATGTATAAATTTATACTACTTTAAAAAAAATACCGCAAAAATATTAGGGCGTCCTAAGTTTCATCTTTCAGGCTAGAACGTATTTTGTTGCAGAAAACTCCTGCGGAAGAGAAATCTCTCGGGTTCTATACTTGTGAGCTGAATGATTGGCAGGAATTCCAAGGCGTTTTGAAGATTACGTCCTCGACTGCCATTATTTGCAAATAAATCAATTTCTTGAGTAAGGATTACGGACATCCGGGTCTTATTACTGGTTTGCGTTTGTAATGGCTCTGAACATTTTTTTGCAGGTTGACGTTGAATGGTTCATTCTCTTTTGCTCTCAGAAATTCTGCAATGGGAATGTCATCTTCGTCGCTGATTTCTGTTTCACTTTCGTTGTCTGTGTCTAGCCTGATTAAAAGTATTTCCAATTTAGTTTTATTGAGGGAAATATTTGATGTTTTGAAGCAGTCATCCTGTTTAAAGTTTAGAATGTCGGGATTTTTGAGATAACAGAGCATGTCAGAGCAGTGGCGGATTTACCAGCAGGCTGAGTAGGCTGGAGCCTAGGGCGGCAGATTTTAGGGGCGGCAAATTTGAGGCTGAAATTCTATTTTATGTCTTACTAACTTCTTAACTATCTAACTATCTTAACTAAGTCGTTCGATTGTAAAAACAGCCTCTTAACTGACACTTCGATCCCCTAGTTCACAATCATACTAATTACGGGAAAAGCTGGTGTAATTAGGACGATCGATAGTGCGTACCAATCATAAAGTTACAATTTCATTGACAAAAAAATTTGAATTAATATAATTGGAGGCACCGGTGTAAAAAGGGGGTAGCTCCATTTTTATAAAATTTTCAGGGGACAGTAAAAACTTATTTTCTTAAAAAAAACAATTTTAACGTACTTTTTATAAACGCTATTTTACAGTTTGATGAAAGATGCGTAATGTCTTAAAGTTTTGCGTTTTTCAATTATTTTAGTTTAAGCACAATTTAAAAAAAAATATCAAGGAGCTGCCTCCTTTTTGCACCGGACAGCGATATAAAATCTGTCAGCCCTTAAAACTATGCTACATACAACCGGCCGATACGTATTTAGTGCTCGTTGACATGAAGATATGTATTTGGGGCGCTTTAGTGCTAAAGGACCGGAGTAAAGATGTACATCAGGATCCGGTAAAGTCAGATTCATTCTAGGTTGTTGAACAATAAATTCATTTTTTAAAATGGCACTGGCGGAGCTACCGCACGCAACTTTTTTTTTATGTATATTCCATTATACGGTAAGAAGGGACAGCAAACTTTCGTTTTTTTTTATTGAAAACAGTTTTCTTAAAAAGTCCACTAAAATGGTCACTAAAAAGTTTATCTTGAGTAACCGGAACTCCTTCAAAGTTACGACACGTATTTTCACCAGGGGTACCCGAGGGGGTACCCATTCTTCTGGTAGAACTATTCTTTCTCGCTTCCTTTTTCTTTTTTCTTCTTTCCAGTTTTTCGTTCTTCTTTCACACACTTATTCTCGATTTTAACCACAACATAAGAATTTCCTTCAGCTTCCCTTTTTTTCGTCACATTCTGTTTCCACGACTTTCCATTTCTAACTCCTTTTTTGCTAACTTTTTTACTTTTATTCTTTTGCGAACTGTCATCACTTTCAGAGTCATTCTCGATTAGGGTAGAAAGCTCAGCACGTTTGTCTTCTGGCACGGAGACCGAAGCCTAAGAACCATGTACCGTGGGTGTATTGGGGAAGCCCGACAGAGAACATCGCCCACCACTAGGTCGGGACAAAAATCAGGATCGTGGTCTGAATCACCAAGCTGTTCACTTGAACTACTGCTAGACATTTTACTGATTTATAAAAAGAAAGAGGAAAATTATTGGAATTTACTTTTGCTCAACTGATAGTAAAAAACGGGCCACAACTGATAGCAAAGAATTCTCCAAATATGCCAACAGTCCAACACAATAGTGACGGCACTACTCCTTCATTGTTTGCAAATCCAAGATGTGTAACTATGACAGGTGCCGCATCGAAGCTGCAGAAATATGATCTAACTAAATGGGGTAGCCCCGGAGCTGCCTCCTTTTTGTACCGAATTAAAGTAAGAGGTATATGCAAGTTCCATATAACCCTGGTACAAATGAAAGGTTCTACCTCGTTGTTGCACCAAACGATGGCGCATCCTTTTGTTAGTGTGTTACGCTGTAAAACTACAAATCATAAAAAAGTGGAGCTACCGCGTTTTTACACCGGTGTCTTCAATTGTGAACTAGGGTATCGAATTGTAGAGGTCGGTAGGGGCGGCAAAATTTGGATAGCCTACTGGCGGCAAATATGTAAATCCGCCACTGATTCCCATGATCATTTTTGATATACTTTTGTAGTAGGTATATAATTTTTAGTTGGCGATTTCTAAATGTTCGAACTATTTGTCTAACTCTAGACACCAGTACACAGAGGTCATAATTATTGGTAATGATTACTTTCAAAAAGCAACTCTAACTTATCTCCAAAACTTCCACCTTATCCATACCTTCAGTGTCTTCTATACTGCTGTCGGTGTCGCTGAAGAACATTTCGATTTCGAGATTAATTCCGAAAATATTAATTGATCCTTGGATTTTCGAGTCCGGTTGAAACCCCGGGATCCCGGAACCCCGAGATTTAGGGATCCCGGGTTTGACACCCCCTGGACAACGCTGACTGACATTTTGAAAAAAGACAACATTTTGATTTATCATTTAGCTTTTTGGACTTTTTGGCAAAATAACTTAAAGCCAAGCTTAGTTTTTAATATTGGATTTTTATTGTCAGTGGATACAGTTTGAATCAGTTCAGTTTTGGTTTGGTGGGTCAAGCAAGGTGGCGTAATGCTCTGAATAAGCAGTGCATTAACATTTGAAAAACGTTTAGAAATTAAAGAAAAGGGCACCCCAAACCCTCTTCTGGATCTAAAACAGACCACGAAAGACAGAGGGAATGACTTCAACAGTATTTTAAACCAAGTATGTACGAGTATAATATTTCTGCCTGTATTGCGGGTGCAAAGTAAAAAATGCCTTTTTTGTTTTCCGTGTGTTTTATTTTGCACCGATGATTTGTTACGGACTAAAATTGGCGTTACTCACATAAAACATTTAAATGATAATTATGAGATGATAAACGTTTCCAAGCCTAAATCAGAATAAATGTTTTATTTAGTCCTGAAGATTTTTATAATAGTGCGGGTGCTGTTGCCATTTTATAGCTCTTGTTAGAAATGAACCTCAGTGAAACGTTTTCGGAAAGCGTAAAATTATTACAGATTGTATGTACTATTAGAATAACGACAATGGAAAGTGAGAGATGGGGGAGTCGAGGTTGAGGCTTTAGCTATGTTAAGCATTGAAAAACCTTTTATTAGAAGTGTTTATATTTTAATAAGCTAGTGATTAAACATTTCTCCCAACAAAAGGACAATGATCGATTTGATATAAAAACGCATTTAAAAGTCCCCGTCAACTATAATTCATATTCGTATAAAAACTGTTTTTTTTATATGCCAACTGTCCAAGATATCGACAGTATTTAGTCCAGGCGAATAGGTTCTCTGAACGGTTTACATAAATAATAAAATAAATTCGGTCAAATTACCCAGTCGACAAAAAGCCGTTCCTGGGACGTCCGTTTGGAACAGGTCGGGATGTATCTGGGATGATCCCATAAAGGTTACACAGGACATATATGGGATCATCTTAGGACCTTAGCAATTCCAAACAGTCCTAGTACTGACACAAAAAAAAAACGCATTTTGGGGTAATATAAACATTATAATATAGAATCATAAATACAATAAAGATTCCAACAGTATTTTATTTTTACACTTTATACAAAAATTTTATCAAAGTGATTTTTTTTTACATCCCATTGCTGACGTCCGTGGGACGGCAACATGAGACGTCCGTAGGACGTCACTTTGGAACCAATTTAGGACCTTTCTAACGTCCAGGGGACGTCCCAGGTAGGGATGCTGAAAAAATATCGATATATCAAATAAGTGATATTTTTTGTTCGATATATCGATATTTTTAGACGATATTTTTTATACCGATATATCGGATTACCGATATTAAAATCTTACTATCGGATCCGATATTTTTCGCTAGCTTTAGTAGCTAGATGGTGAAAAGTAAGAGGCCATCGCAAGATAAGAAGAAATTTACTGGCAATTCGGATTCGGACAATTTACAATACGAATTTCTGGCTGGACGTTGCTAGCCGACATTGAACTGCATAATGGAGTTCAATGCTAGCCGACGAGACGCCATTGTATTTTAGAATAGAAGATTTACGAATTTCGGTTCGTTTCGATTGTTTGTTGGACGCCATTTTGCAACGCTCCAACGCCGCAAGCCAGTGTTGCCAAGCGGCGGACTTTAGTCCGATTTTCGGACTTTTTTTGAAGCTATGGACTTTTTTCGTACCTTGAAGAAATTCGGACTATTTCGGACTTTTATCACCCAACCCAACCAAACGAAAATAAGTAGCATCTAAAAATATTTGAGTTTGGGTTTCGGAACGTAGCTCGGATCGCAACAGTACCATGGAATACTAAACTTCATTTGATCTGTGTGTTTACATCTCTTTGTATTTCATGACACCATTAAAAATTAAAAGATAAATATATAATCTCGATCGTCGAAAGTTGAAATGAAGCGTGTGGCAGCATCGCGCCAATAGCGAATTTATGTTCCGACTGACTGTACGACTTACAAGTCCTGCACTGGCTAATCGTTATTGAAAACTTAATGATAATTTAGTTAAAAATTTGATACAGTTTTAGTGTATCTAACATGGACAGTTTTTGTGAGAACGAAATATCGATATATCGAAATATCGATATTTTTTACCGATATATCGAATACCCGATATAATATATTTTTAAAATATCGATATAATAAATATCGATATTTTTTTCCAATATCAACATCCCTAGTCCCAGGGACGTCTTAGCTGGGATCATCCCACCTGAGACGTTGCGGATCAAAATGGGACGTCCTGGGATCATTGTTGTTTACTGGGTATTGTTTAATTTTATTGCAAACGGTGTATATAAATTAGCTTATAACTTTTTCAGACCTTTTGAATTTGCAAAAAAAAACTAGTCAAAAAATAATTAATTCTATATATGCGCCCGGACTAAACTTCTTATCTCGGCTGGCGATTTTTTGTCCCCGATAAATTAGCCCGATAAATAGCACATTGATTTTTTTGATAACCACTGGTAATTCACACTGGTATCGGTTTATTGCAACCGCTTCTTAAGTGGAAAGAAGAAAGCTTAAGACTTCCTGACATTACCTTTATTTTTCTAACTATAAATTTCTAGATGGAGGTTTCCATGCAAAGGGTTTTGGACTTGCTCTATATAAAAAGTATGGTTTATTTAAAACAAAAAAACATGTAGCTAATATAAAATAAGTTATATTAATGAACATAAAATATATTAAAGTAGAGGTATTACATGTATAATTCTTAAAATTCTAGCAGAGCGCTTTCGACTTAACAGTCATCATCAGTGCTATTCGTCAAAGGAAGTAAACACTTGGTCATCCAACATCAGTAAAACCCAAAGTGGTAAGGGGTTAAATATAAAAACAACAATATTAAAAGCTAAAACATAAGTCTATTCATAATATTGTTGTTTGTATATATAACCCCTTACCACTTTGTGTTTTACTGATGTTCGATGACCAAGTGTTTACTTCTTTTGACGAAAAGCACTGATGATGACTTAAATTGAAAGTGCTCTGCTAGAATTTTAAGAATTATAGATGTAATACACACTTGTACTTTAATTTGCACATGTACACAGCCACATTCCATCCTATAAAATATATCACAAAACTATTTCCATAACAAAACAACATTATGATCTCTTTCCAACCGATCTTCTAGCTGTTGAGTAGTCACTCCTGTGGCACAACAAATTTCATCTACACTGTGATTTCCGGTAAAAGTCTTTTGTAGTTCTGGAGATTCTCCCAGAGCTATAGGGTATTTTAAAATTCTCCTTATCAAGCCCTCTAGCAAGCCAAATTGAACTAGTTTACGTTCATTTATTCGCAGATTTGCCAGATTGAAACGGGTACATAAATCCTTCATTGTTGTTCCTCTCGTCATTGCAGCATAAACTCGAAAAACATCTCGCAAATTCGGCATTTGTCGATGAGGGCGAGCTACGTAGCTTAAGCACCGCTTCTAAAAATAAAATTAGTTCATTAGAGGATGCCATATTATTTTATAGGTATAAAGGTGGGTAAAAAATACATTGACGTCACAATCAAAGTAATACAGTCTCTAGAAAAGTCGATGGATATGCGTTAATGCTATTAATTAGATATATGACTTTTTTACCTGGCTGACGGTAACCTCAGCTCATAAAAGCCAAAAACACGGAAATCGAAATTTGGATTGATTTCCATTGTAAAAAAAATTGTATCTAATTTATCACACATAATGTAAAAATATTTTTAAGGGCTGTCTCACGATACGCTTACAACGGTATGCTACGCTATGACGTCACTTCGAGGGAAAATCCTAAATTGACTAGATTCTTGCACCTCTCGTACATAAGTGCAGGTCAGTTTATTGTTGGGTAGTGTGTTGAGTTGACGTTTAATAAAATATTATTACAGGTCATTTTATTGTCGGGTAGCGTGTTCAGTTGACGTTTATTACAATATTATTGTCATATTTCATTTGCTCAGGTAAGCGCCTAGTCAATTTAAGATTTTCCCTCTAAGTGACGTCATAACGTAGCATACCGTTGTAAGTGTATCGTGGGCTGACTGTTTCGTCTGAATGGCATGTCAGTGGGTGCGTGCGTGCGTGTATGATGCTGTTTGTTTGTTGTGTTTATCTTGAGTGAATGACCTAGAAATAACTAAACAATTGACGTAATCGTTTCATTTTGAAATTTTAGTTCAATAAAGTAGCTATATTTGACTGGTTATCACACAATAAGAGATAGTATAGGTTTTATCGTTTTTGTTATAAGTACTATTTTCACATTTCTTGTGGAGGACAAAAATGGTGTAAAAATGGCTAACTTTTATAGGAAGCCATCACAATTCTCAAAAGTCATTTTTAGCTGCGCGCGGACTTCTTACTAGGGCTGGGGTATATTTAAATACTTTTTTATTATTGCCTTCAAAGTAAATTTGTTTTCAAATAAGTAACCCAAAATTAAAATATAAATTTTATATAACAACAGACTTTCATAGTATTTTATAAAGTAACATATACATATACATACATATGTATTTTGCTATAGCAGAAATTTATATACTAATATAAAACATTTTGTAACATATCTTATCTTACCTGTACATCAGCATCATGTGCCAAAGTCCTTAACTTTGGTGTGGTACAATAAATGTTACTATACTGAAAAAGCGGTACTAAAGCAACCACTCCATAGTAGACCAAATTTTGAACACATGCTTTTACTAGATTATTATCAACATCTGACAGCATCGCAATTCTAGCGACATGATTATAACCGTCAATGTATGGAGTTACTTGTTGTGTTGTTAAATCCCACTGATGAGGTGGAAGTTCCTTTACGAAAACAGGGACTTGGTGATCTAAAACTGGAGAGGGATCGCTACGAATTCGACACACTTTCAAGTGTGTAGCTATAGGACCTTCGATCAGTGTACATTCTCCTAAAATAATCGCATATTTAAGAGTTTGTTACCGAAATATCCAGATCCCAAACATTTACACAAAACGAACATTTACAACTACCCATTCATCATTCACATTCTATATTAAAATATTATTAACCTTTTGTATTTAAATCTTCCATAACAGTTTTCAAAATAGGAGCCAATGTCACGCTGGAGTTTCCTTTGGATAAGAAACAACTCTCTATTTCCAAAGCCATTAAATATTCTGAAAATTTCGTTACTACGTGTTCATATTGCACTGTTCTGGCATCACTATCACACACAAAACATAGATTAAAATGAAATGCATTTCTAGCATACTTCTTGTTGTCTATCCTTACAGGAAATCCTAAAACTTTGTAGTCTTGTAGCGTCCTAAAAACATATTTCTATTATTTATTTATGTTTTGGTCCTACTGCTACATGACTTCGCAAATTATTAACATTGTCAAATAATAGCAGATAGTATTCTCTTTTACAAGTAATACGCAATACCCAGTAATAAACACTAACTAGTAATAAAAATGTTGAGAATAAAAGCATACAAACACAAACACTAAATTCAAAGTAAAATTATTAAAATCAACAAACAGGTGGCATGATGATAAAACGCAATTTCAGAAGTGCCAGACATAGTTATTATTTTAATAATTCAAGGTAAATGATTATTGCTTGTTATAAAATGCTTAGAGAGAATAAAAACTGTTCTTCAAGAGATAGCTTTTAAAATTTGTTTTAAATTTATGAAAAGAGTTAATAGTTCTAATACCGTTTGGCAAGTTATTGTAAACGTAACGGCATAGATAGACAATGGGGACTCTTTTTATATGCCGATAATTGAAAATTTGGTATTAAAATATCATTATTATTTCTCGTATTATAGTTGTGAATTGTTAAGACTGCCGGAAATTTGTCCCTATATTTTTTAACAAATAATGAAGTCTCCAAAATAAGTATACAGGGTAAGGTTAAAATTTTATTGTTTTTAAAAATTGGTTTCCAAGAGTGTACTGGTTCTGGTACTGGTCTAAGCGAGAATATTTTACGAAGTATTCGCTTTTGTAAAATAGATATGCGATTAATTTCCGTGGCCTCTGGCCCCAGTAGAGTACCATGTATTTTAGGTGACTACAAACCAGGGCATAGTAAACATTTATGAGTTGTTCTGTCAATAGAATTAAATCAACTATAGCAAAGTAAGCAGAATTAAGTTTCCCCGCTACAGATTCTAAATGATACATCCATGTTAAGTTATTATCAACATGCAGGCCCAGCAATCTGCAGTTTTTCACTTCTTTTACTTGAGAGTCGTTCATATCTAATGTATCGTTAGGAAACTGCGTCTTTTATTAAAAACCAGGTAATGTGTTTTAGCATCCTTAACTATTAAATTATTTTTACTACACCAGAGATTAACTAACACAATTTAGGTAATGATACTAATGAGAATGAGCCTATGACAATTAACACGATTTATTCTTAAAGAGGGTGAGTAACAACAGTCAACATGGCTTAGCTATCCTGATCTAGTTAGGAAAAATATCAAATAATATATAAACAAACAATATGATAAATTGGGAGTCTCAAGACAGAACATAAAATTTGGAGTACTGTCTTATTATTTTTACTACAGGGAGACAAGTGTTGTACTGAGACAACTGAAGAAAATGTGACCCTTAGGGCGGCTAGATCCAAGTGCTGGCAAAGTTACCAGCAATATAAATTGTATGTCTATCTCTTTCTTGCTAATTCTGTTTCTAGCGGCATCATTGTCATTTATCTTGCTGGTAACTTTGCCATCACTTGGATACAGCTGCCCTTAGGACGCTTAAGTATCCTTGGCTCCCCTGTAGTAACCAATGCTTCGTCCTTACTCCAGATTGGTGGAAAAGACTGCTTACGCATTCTAAATCCTGATCTACCTGGAAATATCAGGACCACTGAAAAACCATGTAATAACACACTTGTCATTGAATGTTTATATAGGTTTGCACTGCCAAATAAATTTACTAGAAACCACCCGTAATTGTTGTACAGTTGTCGGCTATCAAATAAATTATAAACATGGGTCGGTTTCTCCTTTGAAACCAATGTTTCTGGGTAGACACACAAAAACAACATTCATCAAAGAAATCAAAATTTTATTGTGAAGTATCGAATTTTGATTAATTATATTAAATAACTGAGCAACAACTATGTTAAAAAAAATAATAGGGATGCTAGGTGCTCTTCTTAAATTAGTACCCTAGCCGTTATCCTTTCGGACCCTTTTGGATAAGGCGAACTGTAGTTTATACTTATCTGTAAATTAGAAACTAAAAAAACAAGTACTAAAGGGAAAGCTTGTTCAGATAAAATCCAGAAGTTGGCGCCCCTCTGCAATTAGCCATGTACAGCCCTTCTAAATATGGCCCTGTTTTAAATACACATACTTACACTGTAATAGTGCTCCTTTGTAGCTCTGCTTTGGTTATAATATAGACGCTTATGCTATCAAAGAGTTCTTTAGAAATGTAGTTTTCGGGGACCTTAAATACAAGCAAGATAATGAAACGAACTCCACAAGTGGACCTTGTACCATTGTGTGACAAAAAATGGCAGTTGCTTAATGATAGTTTCAGCTGAACTTGAGCATTGCTTGATATATTCGCGATGAAATATGTGTCAATTAGCAGATATAAGCTAGATCATGAGATTGCTTGAAATTTTGTGACAAATACAAAAAGGCAACGTTCTAAGCTTACATGGATTTATTTTTCGGCGTCTAATATTTATTTATCACACAATAGTACCTTATATGCTAGACAATGTTGGCTGGTATGAAAATAAAAGAAATTACAAATTGGAATAAACTATTTTTTCTGAAACATTTTCTGCATGCTCTCAGGTTTGTTCAGATTTTTTCATCAGTCTTGAACTTACAGCGGAAATTTACAGGTTTTACTATTTTTAAATGTATGTAGGTGTACATTGACGCGTGATTTTCAAAGTAAGGTAAACAACAAGTAATTAAATTTAAAGGAAATGCATTTTTCTGTTTACAATGTCAATCTAAGCCAATGCGTAAACCGGAATGTACTAGATGAACATTTGTTAGCAAAATGTATTTCTAGGTTTAGTTTTAGTAGGTATATTTTGACAGTCCACATGTAATCAAAAGCTACTGATAACAAGTATCAATCTCAATTTTTGCAAAAATGTTACTAACGTTCCTTTGCCAGAGACCCGCCGATATTATACATTAGTTCAACAAGACGCATATTCTGATACCAGACTGTTGCATATTAAAAATTTTTTGATATTTCAAAAATCTCGGTAAATAATGATTTTTGAAAATTTTTCGTACTTTCGCCGCAATTGGCTGGTAATTTTATATACATATCTGATCCAAATTACAGCTCAATCGGACTAGTAGTTTGTGAGTTATATTAGAGATAGGCAGATAGACGGAGATAGGCAGATAGACGGAAAAAAATATATTAAAAAAATATAGATATGATAACTAAATAATGTTCATCTAGTAGAGAAATTGTAAGTATATGCCTAGAAAATAAAAGAGGTGTCATTTGCAGCTGCTTTGTTTCTATCCAATTCCAATTTTCCCAATACCTATTGTCCAAAATTTTTTTAAAATACCAATGCATTTTGGCTAAGATGACGTAAAGAATAAAGCCAGATAAGTTTTATATTTGAAATACCCTGAAATAATGTTTTTATTATCGTGGAGAGTGGAACAGCAGGCCCAATGAACACCCTCATAATAACCACAAAACTTGAATTCTTCTATGTAGGTAAAAAAATTAAAAATTTGATTCAGCTGATATCCACACATTATTGTCACACTCTAATGTAAATATTATTAAATAATAGATGGAATTTTTAAACCACATAATAATTTAAAATACTTATATTAAAATTAACACTTTCCAACAATCTGCATTTTTATTTTAGAGATTATGATTATTTCATGCTTCAATTACATACTTCTTTCATAGCAACAAGAACTTCTTATTATGTATTTAAGTACTAATTTTAAAAAGGATTTTTGAGTTTTTAACCTTTTAAACAATATTTCAAAGTTCCCATAAGTACAAATAATTTCTTAGAAAGGACGGCCCAAATTCATGCAGCTTCCCATTTATTGTGAGGACTAAAGGGCAGTGCCAGATTGTGTGAGGAAATTCTAGAGACCTTTATTATTTTTAATCAAAACTCGTAAGAAAAATTTCCTTTGTTTTGGTCTCTGCATAAAGTTAAACACATATTTTAATAATTACCGACATCAAGTTACAAAAAGCAGGTATCTAATACATATTCTGTTTTGGTAGAACTGTAAAAATGAAGCAATCTCACTACAGGAAAGTCCCTAAAAAACATATTTTGTATAGAAAACTTTATGCTTTTTGAGTAAAAGAAAAGTCAATATTTAGGAAGCAAATTTCATTCAAATTTCTTCGAAGTATCAAATTATTGAACTATGGCAATAGATAAAACTAAAACTTATCAGGTCTGTAGATAACATTAAGGCTGGGCGATTATCAAAAAAGATAATCGATTTTTGATTATTTGAAATAATCGATTATTTCCGATTAATCGATTAATCTAAATTAATCGATTAATCGAAATTAATCGATTAGGTAATCGAAATTAATCGATTAATGGAAATTAATTGAAATTAATCGAAATTAATTGAAATTAATCGAAAAATCTATTAATCGACAAAATCGATTAATTGATTAATCGACAAATCGATTAATCGATAAAATTTATATTAATCGATTAATCGAAATTAATCGAAAAATCGATTAATCGAGAAAATTGATTATTGAACTCGTCGAAATTATGACTTTACTAATGATATAATGAAAGCGACTCCAGCGTTTGCCACTTGCCTATCTTGAACACAATTCCGGTGAGCGATTTAAATTTTAGACCCGTAAAAATTAAAGGAGCGCGGATCGAAAAGCATTCGAATTATTTCGTTGAATACGTCTTTCATAGTCGAGTTATGATTATAAAAAATAATCGATTAATCTAGAAAATCGATTAATCGATTAATCGAAAAATTGGTTACGAAACATCGATTAATCGATAAAATCGATTAATCTAAAAATTGATTAATCGAAAAGTCGATTAACCGATTTCAATTTTTTTTGTAATCGTTCAATCGATTAATAATCGATTAATCGATTATTTTGCCCACCCCTAGACAACATAATACCAACATGAAGAATTAATTTTATATCCTTGAGAAGTAAAAAAATTAGGTTGTAAAAACTTAAAATAATTATTTGCTAGAATTGTAGAACTATACAGTCGAGTATACAGTAATCATCAAAAACTTTTTTGAATTCTTGTGGGCTGGGGCTAATCCCCAAACTGCACAATCCATGGAAGTTGGTGGATGACAGGCTTGACCATTTTCAAAAGTTTGTCAGTTTTTTTTCAAGAAAGATAGATGGACCCCGTACAACCATTGCGCACAACTGGTTCATTTTTCTTTTTTAATATAGTAAATCTTACCTCACAAAACTCTTAAATTGTAACAATACTATTAAAAACGAAACTGTTTCAATTCAGAACCCATCTGTGGAAAAATTGAGGTTGAATTATATGTCAGCCTAAAAGGAGTTTTGTTTTGTAAGCTTTAAAACATGGATTTGCAGGTCGTAAAAATTACTTAAAGAACCCATTATTAACCATATTATATTTGCTCAGGTTTCCAAAAAAACAAATGATTATAAAGTACATCTCAGAAGAGTACCTGACATGAAATTATGGGACCTGCAGTGTGATGAAATTCACAAAAAAATATGCATCTAATGGGGCCTTCTTTTACATTGCCAGGAAAAGATCGCTTAACGATGGAACCGATATTCATAATGAACCCTAACAATATTTATATCATAACACCATACGTTGTCTCTGCATAACAATTATTAACTTAACAAAAATATCACTTAACAGCACAGAACAACTTATTCTTTCAGTAAACAAAAATTAAGAATTGGGATTTTACGTCTTACCAGAGAACAACCCACAACGAGAAGCGACAATCGCGTTCTCGCCAAAAAAAATGGAGTGGGGGTAAGACCAACTTGCTGTCAAAGGTTCGACTTGCCAGGAGAGCAAACCAAATGTTTCTTAAATCCATTGATGCATTGTACGTGAAAATGTTCGCTTACCAGGCTATAACACAATTTGTAGATGGGTATATATACGTTTGCACGAGCACCCCTACGTTAGGCTTCGGAAATAAACGTATACCTACGTAGAGTAGTACACATTAACTCTGTTTTGCCCTCCTGGATAGTCTGGTAGCCGATGACTAGCTTGTGTTAACAGTGGTGTTGTCTGTGTTATTCAAGGTTTTAAGTGTTTATTTTGCAATCTCGTGTCGTGCAAAAATATTGGAAATTGTTGTGCCTTTCGCGGACGCAGTACTAAAGAAGGACAAGAAATAAGTATGTTTATGTTCACCAAGGATCTTGAACGGTAAGGTACCTACTATGCACCTTTTTAATATAAGTAGTATTTACGTGTTTTAAAATGTTTAGTTTCTTTTTTTTATCTTAAAATATACAAAAGCAGTAATTGTTTACTGTAGTCCCATAAGTTTGTAATTTTCTTGTTAAATGAGATTATTTTAGCCCCCGGAAAGTTCATTTTGACTAAAATAAAAAGCTTATAATTATTATTATTGTTTTATCTCTATATGGAAAAAGTTTAAGAGTTAAAATTAACCGAAAACAAAAAACTGCCAATAAAGCACAAAGCTTCCTTGTACGCCATTAGACAATATTTTTATTTTTACGTATACGCTGGAGTAGCAACAAATACTTTTTTAATATTTAATAAGACCATGATTTTCAAAAGTGTAAAACCAATCTCAATTTTATTTTGACAGATAGATTAGCATTTTAGGACCCCCTTTATTTTATGTATCACAAGGGGTACAAAATAAAGTATAATTTTTCATAAGAAAAAGCATTGAGAATGAAACTTTTTTTGGCCACGGCTGAACATTGAGGTTAAAACTTTTGGGCGTAGGAAGGGGGTGATTCAGTATGCCAGCTGAGTTTGATTATTAATCTATAGACCTGTTACTGAATTGACGAAACCTTTTACCAAAAAAAGTATTTTTGGTTGACCACACCCTCTTTTTCTTACACCCACCGCAATCGAGTTTAATAATTTTAAAACAGGGCCATCTACTCGGCAGTACAAACCTTTCTACCAAATTTCATTGAAATCGTTCCAACAGTATTTGAGCTCAGCGCGTTACAAGGATTTGTCTACAGATAGACCGGCTGACAGACAGGCGTAAAACATCTTCTATTTGCCCTAAACATAAATCTTCGTAAAAATGTTTAAAATCTGAGACAAAAAAATTATACACAGCTCGGTATTTGTGAAATCAGCATGAAAAGACCTATTTAAGAGCGCCAGAAAAAAAAACGATGCCATTTAGAGATTTAGGCATTTTATCCGGAAGTGAATCGTTAGCAAGATATTTCCATTATTTCAGTCTTTATCAGCACCCTGTATAATACCATTTAGATCAAATGTGCAAGGAATATAAACTGAACTTTAAATCAGATTATTTCTTACAATTTCCTATAAAATAAATTTTTTTCTCAGTGTACAAGCAATCCACGGTCGTCACCTTCTCAGTGTACGAGACCTGATTGCGGTCAAATATTCGTAAACACGAAAGAACAAAAGATTCCATGGTTGTCTTAGACAAGGAAATGGTTGTGTTGTCTCGCTTCTCGTTGTTGGGTTGTTCTCTAGTCTGACCTTAAAGCTGCTGTTTTTGTGCATTGGCGCAACTGGTTTCATTTAAAATTTTCTAGATCTTTTCTTCCTTATGTTGTACACACTGAAGGCGTCGTTTTTTGTTTTTTTTGTTTGGTTTAATCTCCATATTCTCCATAACCAAAAAAAATAGATATACAATAAAAAGTGAATTAATAAAGTAATTTACCACCGTACCAGTATTACTGCATAAGGCCAATATCTCCAAAAATATTTCCTATGGATGAATCTGTTATATTCGTGCAAGAGTAAGTTATCACAAAATATACTCGAATAATATACTTTTTAGATTGTTAAAATAAAATGTAAATTACCTATTAAGCAAAAATTTCATTAAAAGAATTTTGGCATTACTTTGGTAAAGATCTTTTTCTACAACTTTCAAAAAAAGTTGACTTTTTGACTTTTGATGCGTGATGTAGGCCACTTTATCACCGTGCGTGAAATAGCTATTTTACTCCTGGAAAAATGATTTCACTCAACTAAAATATTTTACCTTCTAAACGATTATTTTAGCTTCAGACGAGATTTCTGTCAAAACAAGATGAGAAAAGTCTTTAAAATAATTTATTTTTTTACTTGAATACTTGGATACCTATACAAGAGAATTTTCAATAATTTTTATTTAATTTGTGCGCGTCTTTTCAACAACTTTGACAACACTTTGCTATACAGAAAACAATAATAAATACGTACGAGTGGTTTCCACAGTAAGTAATAGTGAAAGCAACGACTATGTACTAAGTTTCAAGAAACAAATTTTTTTAGGAGCGGTTTTTCCATTTTTTCTTTTTGTATTTTTAACACTTTTTACAGTTGGAGAAAAAATATAACTAATACAACTCGTGCATGTAGCATCTTTAAAAAATTTCATCGTTTATTGATCTCGGCTGTGAACTCGATAAGTAAACTGCGATCTCGTTCTTTAAAGATTGTTTCACTCACTAGTTGCATAGATAACTATTATATTGCCCGTCTACATGTCATAAACATTACGGCAATGGATAATAATAATAATAATAATCTTATTATTATTATTATTACGGCAATGGATAAATCTGACCTTTAGTATTGGTCGACTAGTTTTTAATAAATTGATTTCTAAAATGGTATAGAATACTCCTCGGAATACCCTTAAGTAGTACTTACCTATAGGTATTGTAATCTAGTAGTTAAAAAGAAATTTTTCTTTTTAGACTTAGAGGTGGAGATGATGATATTTGTGTTTTTGAAACAGAAGAAACAAACCTAAATTTAAACTCTAGGGGGAACCCAACGAGACAATGCAAAAAACCAAACAAGCCTATCCCTTTAATTGACCTTAGTAGAGATTCGGGAAATTTTAAAACACAGGGTACCAAAGAAAATGTAGACTGGGCAAATAAAGGCCAATCAAGTATGAAAATAAATAAAGTAAGAATGGTGTTGTGCTAGATAGAATATTAAAATACATATATCATCCATATACATACAGTAGGTACTACTTAAGAAATCAGCTGTTATGCATTTTTAAACCTGTATTGTAGGGGTAGGCAAACAGATTTTTCAGATTTGTTTTCAGGAATTGTTACTAGTCATACCTACCTTTTTGTAACATACCCTATATGTGGCCCATCATAATCAAAACTAGCCCATTAACAGCTATGACCCCAAGCTAATTTTTTTAAATATGAGAAAACAGAAAAAGCCTGTGATTTTAGCAATTTTTAGCCATGTGGTTCATGTTCAAGTACTATTTGTTTTGTGTTCTACATGATACTCAGGAGGTCCAAGCTATCCGCCATTAAAAGAATTTTAAACCTGTTCAGAAGTTTCTCAAATTTTCAAACCAGAACAATTCTTTTCTAATCATTGCCCCTATTTATTCCATCTTTGACGCATGCAAAACTACGATTTACAGTTACATGTCGCCGTTGAAACCTATAACCCTCAATGTGCCTGAAGTTAGCTTTAGATTCAGATTTTTTTCCAACGAGTTGGGAAAATATAGAGAAAAAGAAATTGAATAATTTTTTTAGTTTTTTTTATGATAGTAGCTTGCAAAAATTACAAGATAACACAGGGTACAACTATAAATCACATTAATGAAAACTATAACCTTCTAAGCGGCCCTCGAATGGAAGTGGCCAGGCCAAAAAAATTGCATAACTTGAGTTTGGCTCCAGACAATTTGCTCATTTTTGGTATATGAAATTACTTACTAGCCTTACACTTTGATATGGTCCTTATAATTTGTCACCCCCTAAACGGCCCTGAAATGAAGTGGGCAGACCAAAAAAATTGCATAACTTGAGTTTGGCTCCAGAGAGTTTGCTCATTTTTGGTATATGAAATTACTGTTAGATGCCTCACACTTTAATATGGTCCTTATTTTGTCACCCCCTAAATGGTCCCAGAAATGAAGGGGCCAGACCAAAGAAATTGCATAACTAAAGTATGGCTCCAGAGAGTTTGCCCATCTTCGGTATATAAAATTATTGTTATATGCCTCCCACTTTGATATGGTCGTCATAATTTGTCACCCCCTACACAGCCCGAGAATTAAAGTGGCCAGACAAAAGATTTGCATAACTTTTTTTGACAAAATCTGTATCGCACAACCTCTGGCACAGGACTTTTTTTAAACCTTCCCCCAAAATTTTGTGTCTGTTGATATAATCATAATGGGGTTTCTAGCATTTAGTACTTATTCATGATTGTAATTTTTATATAAAACAACTTTATGAGTACGCATATGCAATCAAGAGAAAAGCTGGGACGCGATAACACCTTACATTTTAGCAGGTGCCCTAAAAAATATCGGTACAGTTAAAGAAGGACCAAACCTTAAATGGGGATTTATGAGAATGAACAAACCTTTGAAAAATGTTTATTAATGGTAATTGAAATGCCCATGAAGTGACTACAGAATGATATTAAAATAACATAATAAATTATAATTACCTACACAGTTGCTACTATATATAATGTAAAAGAATCCCAAGCAAACTCTGGAGCCAAAGTCAAGTTATGCAAATTTTTTGGTCTGGCCACTTCAATTCTGGAGCCGTTTAGGGAGTAACAAATTATGGTGACCATATCAAAGTGTGAGGCATATAATAGTAATTTCATATACCAAAAATGAGAAAATCCTCTGGAGACAAACTCAACTTCCGCAAATTTTTTGGTGTGGCCACTTCATTTCTGGGGCCGTTTAGGGGGTGACAAATTATAAGTACTATATGAAAGTGTGAGGCATACAACGGTAATTTCAGGTACCAAAAACGAGCAAAGCCAAACTCAAGTTGACTATGATGTCGTAGTTAACGTTTAAAAATTCGGAATAAGTACTACAAAACGATGTAGTACGTGTACGCCTACAGTTTTTTTAGTATTCCGAATTTTTAAAAGTTGACTACGGCAACATAGGGATTTGTTTTTCTTTCTTTTCGAGTGTCAGATAAACAAACTTGATCTCTTGGGAATGTGTGGTAATATTAGCATTGATTTTAGGAAAGTAACCATAACAGTAAAAGTGGACGTGCATCTGATAAAGCTATCCTAGAATGCCCAGTTTGTTTAGATCCAATGCTCAGTAAAGAGATAAAAATAACAAATTGTGGACATTTGTTTTGCAAAGACTGTATGGAAATATTAATTAGCCAGTCAAAACCAAACTGTCCTAAGTGTCGCAATATTATAGTAAAAACGTCCATAAGACGAGTATTTTTGTAGGGAACATCAGCTCAATATTAACTGTTGACATAATCTATAACCCCATTTTGTAACTGATTTTACAACAGTATTGGCGACTCAAATTAAGACGGGGCGTCCTCTTCAGCCGATTTGCTAACTATATAACGGGGAATGTTTTCTTTTCATCTTTGCCTTCATTATCATGTTATTTGGCATCTTTGTCAATTTTGTCGTCTAGTGAGCCCTTTTTCCCCATTAAAAATCAGCTGATTGCAGCTGGCTTCCTTAATTTGAGTCGCCATACTTACATCGTAATATTATGAATGTGACATGTCAGCCTGTTGTCACATTATTCTGTCAACGGTTACCTTACAGTGCTGTACAATTAGTTGCGGAGTATCATCATTAATTTGTAAATTGTTTTATTTTCTACTTCTCGATTTCTGTCTTTAAATATAATTTGTTTCTAATATATTAGACGTTTTAAGTACTTAAATTATAAATCTTACAAATAAATTAAGGTAAGTATCCAAAAAATAAGACTGTATTAGGATAAGGGTAATATATCTTATGATAAGAATTTGCTAATATTATTTGCCGCAAACAATGTGCTGAGATTACTTAGCGATGTATTTTAACCAACAATAATTATTTAAATAACATCAGACCGGACTGGTTTAGAGTACACAATTTTGTGAGACTCCAGGCCTGTTTAGAATTGAAGAGAAGAAGCCACCAGTGGCGGCTTGCCATATGAATTAAGTGAATCACTGATTCACCTCAAATTTCGGTTAAATAACTCAGTCAGTGCCTAATACATCATCTAAATTAGTTAGATTTAATATAAATCTAACATTAATGATGACTAATTTCCACCTGCAACATAAGTGTAAAATCAAATTGAAATTGATAACGATAACATTTCATTTATCTAACCACTTTACTCGCCGCTGATCCCAGCCTAAACAAACAGCATTAAATAATACACCGCTGCCCGCGCCGCGCGTATAATACCGATAAAAACTGTTATAGAATCACAACTAGCCCTGTCTGGGATCATTAAGGCTGGCACTGTTAGTTAGTTACCAGAGGCGTCAATGCCGAAAAAAAGTACGCACGTATACGGTATTTGACAAAAATAATTTAACTGTGTGACATAAAACAACCGGTCAAGTGCGAGTTCGACTCGCGCATAGAGGGTTCCGTACCACATACAATACTGTTAATTTCTTACAGAACACAAAACCCTCAATAACTATGGTAAGGCTAACCCTTGAATAAAAAAGAGGTTTCGATGGCGCAAATAACTAAATGCGTAGAGGTTATATAACTGATGTAAAGCTGGCACGGTTGGTCTGTTACCAGAGGCGTCGGTGCCGAAAATCGTACGTATACGGTATTTGACAAAAATAATAAAATGTGCGTTGCCGTGATTGTGTGATATAAAAAACGGTCAAGTACGAGTTCAACTCGCGCATGGAGGGTTTGCGTGGTAGGTACGCATTTTAGACTACTGCGCAGATGTCAAACAACGAAAAATATAAAAAACTATAAAAAGTCGAAAAAAAAGGTTGAAAAAGCTGGGGAAAAAAGTTAAAATTACTACTATATTGTTAGCAGCCAATCTAACCGTTGTTAAAATTAGAAGCAAAGATAAAATCTCCTTTTCTTTTGTTTTGTACCACGTGATGTCTCAGCACTTTTGAAGTTTTGACGGAACTGTCACTGTCAGTTCTGACAGCAGTTTAAAATGTGAGCTTGTCGGTTTCCTTTTCGTCTTTTTACGATTCAAAAGTAAAGATTAATGTGTTTTTATTTGTGAAAAGTGGATTAAAAGTTAATTAATTCTTATCCTATTTACGATAATGTCGTAGCTAATGTACCGATAATGCCAGTTCTACGCAGCAAGAAGTGAAGAAATTACTTGTAGTTTTAGCGGCGGATATTCTTCACAAGAATGTAAACTGAAGAGTGCATGAATACATCACTTTAATTTTTAATTTGAGATTTTGGGGCAAAACGGGTAAGAACATTATGTAAGTAAAGCGAGGAATCGTTTGGAAATCTAAAAAAAAAAACACATTATTTAAGTTCAAATTAAAACTCAAAATACGTAAGTATAATTTATTGTAATCATTAATTTATATATAATACATTATAATTAGAATCAAAATCTTCTTAAATAATTAATTGCCTACTTACCTATGCAAAATCACTTTGTCTTTCTCAACTGACCGTCGACATGCGAAACAAGATCTCATTTTCTATCTAAAATATTATTAACTCTGTTTCGATATTGTACTTTAAAGTACCTATATAATAATTTATACTTACTGGTTTTCTGATATTTTAATATAAATTAAAATAAATATTCACAAAATAACGCTACGGCGTAATCGAACGCTTGTCAGATTCAAATTGAAACTTTTGAATAGGACAGGCGCGAGCGGCCATGTTGTCGTATTTGGTGTTTTGATTAGCGGACGGTACGTAGTATTGAGTTCACTGGCTGGGCAAATGACGTGGTGATTTATGAGGGATGTTCAGGACGTCACGTGGCTGGTTAGCAATTGTTTCCAAAGGCTACGTCTTTGCTTCAACATTTTTTCGTCGTTCGCTATAAGTAGTAATACGTATATGGCTGTATAACAGTCATAACCTAACTTTCTACCAACTGTAAAAATTTTACTATGAGCACGAGAGAGAAAGACCAGAGAGAAAAAAAAATAGAGAGAAAGAACATGAGACATAATTGATCTCTAGAAAAATTTACAGCTTATGTATATTACAAATTCTAAAGAAAGACAAATTACAATAATTTTTGGTAAACACCAGTAATAATTAACAATCCAACAAAAGGGAAAAATTCAGTCACAACATATAAAACAACACTATATTCTATCATAAGTTTCTGCTGTGGCTACTGTAAATGGTCGGCAACCACTTAAAATATATACCATTCCATCCTGCAAAAAAACATAAAAGTCAAAAAATTAAGGAACACTTCCGACAAAGCAAAAAATTACTGATTTGCAATAATATTACGATCAAAAGTCCTATGAAATCAAAATGACCGACATTAATAGAGGTATTGTCCATAGTGTTTTAAGTTGATTTATAAGTAACCTAGCTTTAATTTCTGCTTTCATAATAGAAATTTAAGCCGGCTTTACTTATAAGCCAACTTAAAACGCTGCAGAAAATGCGGGCATTGGCATTACTAATTTTTAATTATAGGGTGCCAAGCTACATATATTTTATTCTTGAACAACTTAGAAACGAAAAAATTTATGTTTCTGCTAATAAGTTTTAATTTAATTTATTTGCATTGACATAAATATACTCTTAAAAATGGTGAAGAGCTTAAAAATAACTCTACAGTTCAAACAGGGTATTACAAATTTACTTTACATTTCACTGATGGGATCTCGTAAACGATAAGAGATTCAGCAAAGGTTAGATTGACGCAAAGTTGCGCAATTTAGTGCCGACTAATATGACGTAAATTAGGAAAATTCCGAGTAATTGTGAGGATATTCGTAAACAACAAAAATTTATTTTAAAAGATGAAATAACAAATTTTACTTTTGCATCGCCACTTTTTGTTCTCTAGCAGACGGTGTTGTCAAATCTGAAGTTCGACGTTTCGCCCTCGGGCCGCTATCATTAGGTCCTTTTTTTAAATACGGATCTGTCTTTTATTGCAGTTTTGTAAACTCCATGGCTGAATACATAATGTATGCGTATTATTATACATTAGATTACATCAGATTTTAACGTTTTGTATCAAATAAAAAGATCTTCAATATTTTTAATGTATTTTATCTTTAAAAATTGAATTTTCCCAATACTCCAGAAGATCCTTAAAACTAGATAATAATGTGTATAGATAATAATGTGTAAAATTAAACGAAAATGAAGAAAATCTGTAAAAAAAACATACACTTTATTTAGTTAATCTTTTTAAAACTTATTATAATTAGAATCTTAAAGACCTATTATTAAAACTATTTATCTTTGCTATCTTCGGCAGTATTCGGAATTTTCCAAATTTCTCGAAGCCAGATTAGTTGTATAATTTTGTTGTTGTATAACTTACCATTTACAAAAACCTAATGGTGAGCATCGAATTTGTAACACCCTGTTCATGTGGCAACACTGTACGTTCGTCAAAGCGTACCGTAACACAAGAGGTTATGATTAAAATAACTCTAGGTTGCGGTTGAAAACTACCCCGCAGTGTGATCGTCACGTAATTGAAAATAAATACCTTAATTACAGAGTCACGTGACCGTCACACAAGTGATCCACACGACGTAGCTTTCAAACGCGACACGAAGAACAACACGTGGCCGTAAAATGCCGATCGCACACGATTTTTCAAAATCAATTAAATTTTAATAGGTTGTTATTTCTGTATTAAAAAATTATGAAATACCTCAGGATTCTTTTTATTCAGGTGAAGCTCATATAACATGCCATGATTCAAGATATTAGTATGAAAATTATAAAATCCAGGTTTAGTGAGAGCACATTGCCATTATGGTGTTTAGTTACGCATGTACCATAAATATTTTGCAACTCAACTGGTTCTGAATTCTGGCTAACCAGTAAAAACGGAGTACTTACTCATAATACTAAACTGAACTTACTCTCATTAATCCAGGAAGAGACGCCCAAAAATCATAATTCGGTATAACTTCCACTCCCCGCGCTCCTCGGGCAGTATACATAATCAGTCCTCCACCAACAAAGTATATGATAGCAGCAGTGAAAAATAGTATGCAAAATATTGAACCGGTACTTAATTCGTGGTGTGGAAGGTGTTTTAAACAAACTAATGGTGAATATAATGTAAGCTCCTAAAAAAAGTTTTCATATTTTTAAATTTATCAAAATAAGTTCTCCGAAAATAATTACGACGGCCGAAAAATAAAAGATAAAGCCCTAATTAATATTCGTGCCTAACTCAAAAAAATGTAAGCGTAGAGGCGTATTCATGGGGGGGGGGGGGGGGGTATAGGCGCTCTACAAGTTGGCTATTAAGTGAAATCTTATGTAAAACATACTTTTTAAAAATAAGCTTTTATTATTTAGGTAGATGTACTAAAACGAAAAAAATAAGAAGTATAGTTTTTTCATTGGGGCAATGCTGAATGCTATTTATAAGTGGACCTAGTTCGCGCAAGGGCGTCTATATGGGGGGGAGGGGGTAATGGGGGTAATTCCCCCCCCCCCCCCCCCAAGAAATATCTGAAAAATATTATTGCTCTATTAAAAGTAGCCTGTTTGCATTACACACATTTTAGCAAAAACTTTTTTCCCTAAAAATGATTTCCTTTTTTGTTTTTATACTTCATGCTTCGACTCCATGCAATGTTGTAAAACTCCATAAATTGGGCGCCTGAATAGGAAACAGGCCTGCATCACGTCCACGGATTAGCTCTCCTGCATGTAAATAGAGATATAACTATCGACATAAATGCTGTCTTGGACAGATTCGCAAAAATTAAAAACAGGAATTTAGATTTTGTTCTTTAATTCAGAGTACCTACCTATTTTAAGTTTTCATTATGTGTAAACCAAATGAAAGTTAGTTTATTGTTTTAATAAGTTTTTATTTTTACTTTTTTATAGTTCCTCTTGAAACCAAATAAAAATTAGAGAATTATTTTAGGATTAAATTTTTTATATCCAAGTTCTTAGGAGTAAAAGATTTGATTTTTACACAAATATAATAATTTAATATATATTTGTTTCTTAAAGTGTGTTTTGTATTTTGATTTTTTTTCTTAATTTTATTTTGATCCGCTAGACAGAGACAGAATTTTCCATCAGTTTTTCATGCTAAAATAAGGACCTGTTCAACCCACACTGAAATTACCCCCCCCCCCAAAAGGAAAAAATATAGACGCCCTTGAGTTCACGTGGGTGGATCCTAATAAAAGTAGTATCAAAGTTATCACTGAAACGGATATATTATGTTAAATTTATTGTCTTAAAAGATTGTCGTGTGCGACAAGTTCATACTGGCATTAATTTTGTTTGGCAGACATTGTAAGTACCTAAGTATGTATTTTTTTCTTTTCTATTCATCCGACAAGCTTCTAAGGTAATAAATTAAACATAACATGTTATATCTGTTTCAGTGATAACTTTGATACTTCTTTTATTAGGATTCACCCACGCGAACTACGTCCACTTATAAATAGCATTCAGCGGCGCGGCGCAAAGAAATAGAAAAAGCAATTTAGTGCCTATTACAAAAAAAGTTCTAGAATTAGCCAAGATACTTTTAAAATTTTATCCTTGTCACTCTCGTCAGTTTCTGCAATCAGTTTCTTTGTGGTGTGGCGATACGTAAGACCTTTAATAAAATTATAGTGCTCAATCCCATTTATGAATTTTTGTACAGAACTTTAATAATCTTTGTTTCCAAAACATCGGCATTTGTAATTTTAGGTGAAACTATGCATACTATTACATTAGGAAAGTACTTACATTTGATTCATAGTTTTTTATTTTTAAATCTGTCTGATTATAGGTATCACAGACTAGTTGAATACTTGGATAGGATCTAAAATACAAAAAGTACTTACAAGTCTACTGTATAGTGTTATAAAAATACTAACACAACTGTCTAGGTTTTTCATAAAAATACTACAATTGTCTAGGTTTTTCTTGATATCTGAGACAGCTCAAGTACTATCGTAGCGAGGGCGTCTGATGAAAAGGGAAATGTACACTATTGACACGGGCTTTAAACCCAAGCAAACCCAACCCAACTGGATGAGGTAAGTGTTGCCGGACTTTTTGCGTGACAGGAAGCAAGACTGGGTTTTGGAGGCATTGAACTGAACTCAAACTCAAAAATGCTTTATTGTCCAAAGTAAACACTCATTGACGAAGCAGGTAAGAATAAAACTACAATAAAACAATACTAAGCAACTATGTCATTAAAATATACATTACAAGTCAAAATAAATATATGTATTGAAAATACATAGAAATTGTCATAATAGAGTATACGCTACTAAGGAAATAAAACACGCATTAAGGCTTACTAAAACAAAGAACACAATAAATAAAAACAAGAATACATTGAAAACAAAATACAAATACTTAGGGCCATAATATTAATGAATAATAAAAAATATACAAAAACAATACAGAATTAAAAAAACACAAAGAGCAATAATATAAAATTAAACAGCCATTAGTAGTACATTCAATTTAAAGTGGTAATTCACGAAATAAAAAACAAATAAATTTGAAACTATTTACATATAAGAAAACAAGCAGTTTATCCATCCAAGAACCTTACATACAATCAAATGGAAGCCCGCACACTGAGGCGGCGAGAAGCGAGGTTGACGCTCGGAAAGTCTGGAGAGCAATTAGACGACGTTTGTCTCGCCGCTTCCGGTCGCGCCGCCTCGGAGGTGCGCGCCCACTTAGACGAAGCGAAGAGAAGAGAATTTTATCCACCCAAGAACCTTACATACAATCAAATGGAAGCTCGCGCACTGAGGCGGCGAGAAGCGAAGAGGAGCGTCGGTTGACGCTCGGAAAGTCTGGGGAGCAACTAGACGACGTTTTTCTCCCTAGAGCAGTGCCGGCTCAGGGGGGGGGGGGGCTATCAGCCCCGGGCGATGGCCTAAAGGGGGCGGTGAGTGGAGTAAAGAAGTAAACCCAAGCTGAAAAACAATAACAGTTGTACAAAAAAATTGACAGAACTGACACACAAAACAGTTGACAGTTTCCGGCGTGAAATCTTTTATTCCAGGTTTTGAAGTTCCTTGAGCATTTCTCAAAGATAAATTGGGATGACGTTTGAAGAAATTTCGAAGCCATTTTTTGCCGGCATTCGCGTCTTGTTTTCAAAACGGATGAGGAAGGTTATTCCTTATAGCAAGCTGATACGCCAGTCTGCGAATATCTGCGAGTCCTAGACCATAATATCTTTTGTCCATTTCCAAACAGGACTGGACCAAATCTTCTTCCATTTTAGGCAATAAAACTGGTTTTCGACCCATTTGTAGATTACATTGTTCTTCTAAGGGTTGCTCACGTTTGACATATAATTCAAGGGTTATTTGTGGAACGACGAAACTCTTTGACGCCTTTAAAAAACCCCATATGCTTACTTTTAACTGTGTCAATGGTTGTGTCTTCATATTCTCTGGATTCCAATTTTTATATGGGAGTCCTTTTTTAGGCAGTTTACTGAACTTTTTTTTCCTATAGATAAAAAAGTTTTCAAACCGTACATTTAGTTGGGTTTCTAAGTTTGGAGATCCAATTTTAGGACACATTTCTATCCAGAATTGGGCAGCCTTTATGACTAAGGTTATGTGATTAAAATAAAAAAATCTTGACAGATATTTTTGTTTCAAACACTTCGGCTTATTCTACAACTGACTATTCTAGTACATGCATGCGAACTTTCACTTTCCTACGCTAACTAACTTTTATAATAATGTTTAGGCACGGAAACAAAAAACTCTGTCACACATAAACACATAATATTATGGCGCCATCCAGTGGCGTATTCCGGGGGGGGGTTAAACCCCCCCCCCCCCCCAGATGTCTGAATAAAAATATTTGTATTTCGATTTTATGACGAACTTTGGGCGCGGCCCCGAAAAATGTTCGCCTGCGGCGCTTTTCCACCTTCCCACTTTCCATTTAGTGACCCCCCCCCCCCCCCAAAACAAAATCCTGAATACGCCACTTGTACCACTGAACATCCAAACTGGGTGCTCCCCTCAGACTCATTCTATATGAAAGACCTTTTTCAGTTTCGAGATGATGTAGTATCCAAAATTAGGCAACTATCCAATATTAGGCGCCTTTCCTCTACATCTTTGTGTTTTTACGTTCGTTTTATTCACATAGATAATACCTAGTGGAAATAAACATCGGAAAATTTTATGGGAGGGGGGGGGGGGCGGTCAGCTTTGAATAGACCCGGGCAGTAAACAGCCTTAAGCCGGCACTGCCCTAGAGTCTAGAGGTTGGGGGAAACGTTTTTATCCCGCACGTGTGCATGCGTAATAACCTCAAAAATATAAATGAGGCCCTTGTTAATAAGTTTACCGCTTTCCTAGCATCAGTCACGTAGTGCAGTGGTATAGAATCCGCTTATTGACCCAGACGTCTTGGTTCGAATCAGTGCTCGGCCGCATATCTTTTGTAATTTTTGTCACTTAAAATATTATAAAAAGTAGGAAATCGGGTCTAAAAGGTGGATTGGAAACGGGTTAGCACTCCTTCCTCGATAAAAATTTTGTTTTGTCTTTTTGTAAAGGCAATCAGGCAGAGGACAAAAAGATCTCCGTCCGATGACGAGCTGCTCATTTCATGTACCTTCGCAGAACAACCAAAAATGTTTAAATGTTGACAATAGGATGGGATATTTTTTGCCGTGGATTCTCTGCGCTTCGCTTCTCTTCGCCCCAGTGTGCGGACACCGCGGAAACGACGCTTCGCTTCGCCGCGCTTCCCTTCGCGACGCTTCGCCTAAGCACAGTTTAAAGAATTCTGTAAACTTTGGCCTAAGTGAGCGTGCACCTTAATGGCGACTGAAAATGGCTAAAACCTGTACTCAATGAACTCATTTACGGAGTAAAAGCCCTCACGAACAAGGCTCCTCCTCAAAACAGCGCGAAATCTCTTCCCAGACTGTCCTGGTCTCCAATGACAGATGGTTACATATTTTTTTACTCATATAAATAATTGAATTTTTTGTGAGCTGCGATGTGCGGCCCTGACCACATGAACCCGAAAAAGCAACTCCATAGTGCAGATGGGAGTCTATGAGAGCGAAGTATACTGCCTGCCATAATCCAGATTATTGGAGATGAAACGGAGCGTGTAACATCCAGACGGAACTGAGAAAGGTTCTTGGCACCCCAGTCTAAGACTAATTGAAGATCTTGGGAAAGGGATAGGTGAATGCCTCTATTGCCCAGCTGTTGATTCGAGACGTCTGGAAAAATGAATGTTGGAATGAAGTAATGAAGGGTACTATCGTCAGCATAACTGTGGATAAGATTGGTAGTTGAAGAGAGCAGGTCATTAATATGAAGAAGAAATAGGGTTGGTTCCAGGACTGAATCTTGGGGTATGCCAGCATTGATAGGATGGAAGTTAGATGAGTGACCGTCCACCAAGGTTCGGTTCCTAATTAAATACCCAATACCTACCAGAGCTGGAAAAGTTTGATTTTTACACATATGATTTTGTACATTAAAAATGTAATTGAAACAATGAGAGAATAATCCTCAGTATTTTTAATACTTTTATTTACCAAGTCAGGGGTCTTCAACCTTTTTTTATCGAAAAGCCAGGTTTGGGTTTCCCTATCGACCGTCGGGCTAGAATCAGTGGAGAGGGAGAAAATAGATCTGGAATAGACAATTCTTGAGTTTTGGGTAACTTATTACATATCTATCGAATTTGTTTTTTCTGTATGTTCATCAAACCCAAGTAAAAAGAAGCAAGCGGCCACGGGCCGCAGGTTGAAGACCGCTGCATTAAGTCATTAAAATACCTTTTATTTTTTAAATTAGGTAGGTCCTGAGTAATTTTATACAAAAAATAAACCCTGTTTACCTTTAAAATAGCAATAAGGAGTAAGTACTTTAAAATATATATATATATATATATATATATATATATATATATATATATATATATATATATATATATATATATATATATTTAGGCATTTCAAATTACTAACCTACAGGCAATATATCGTTGCTACAGGTATATAAAGGAACATGAAAATGATGACACGCTGTACCTAATCACTGTATCAGTAGAAAAAGTATTGAGATAATAGCCATTATTTATATTATTAGGTACTTACCCTTGCTTTACTTCATAAACAATTTGGTCTCCATATGTATTATCGTATTTTATCTGATTTGACAACCCAATAGGTGAACAATTATGTACCATATAAGTAGCATTGATTAAAATGGTATTGTTAGTTGTTGGATCAATTGTTGTTATATTCCATGGAATTATTTGTTCGATACATTTTATAAGCTAAAAAATAATAAAAAAAAACTAATTACAAGAAGTCAACATTTGTACATGATAAATTACTGTAAAAAATTTAATTTGTTCTTATGTATGTATTAGTAGGTTTTACAGAATATAAAATATGTATTAGGGCTACTCCTGGCAGTAATGGTTCCCCACGTCAAGCAAAAGTATACAGAAAAGCTATTGAAGGTAGCTACTGTAGCTAGTAGAACAATTAGTGGCTGGATAAATGATTGTTGGGATTCGCGGGACCAAATTAGAGTCCTGCATGAAGAAATGAACTATCCAGGAATAGGCCTGACATCCTGACAACCTTATTTAAGTAAATAAATATTACCGATGCATTATAGTGTTGGGTAGAATTTAGATGGTAATATTGCGCCTTAAACTCTACGTCCCTACATCCTGAAAAGTAATAGGTGTAGTTTCCTTGAGTATCATTGATAAACGTATTAGAGGCTAACAATGGATTTAAATTTATTTGCGTGTAGTCATCAAATTCACATATGCAAGAGTCAAACTGTTTACATTTATATGCACTAGAATTGTTTAATATTATCACCAGTACTAAAACTATACCAAAATAAAGCTTTTTTGCCATGATTTTAAAATTATCATTATGTGAAAAATACAAACTTTTAGGTTATGTTTATTAAGATTATTTTTCAGTTTCTTTATGTTGGTAGTGGTACATCGGAATATGGGTTGGTAGCACGGATCAAAGAAAATAAAAGGGTTTGATTGGGTGCACGGATTTCATAAAAATAAAAGTTGGTAGCTACAAACTCTTTATTTTTTTGTGATTGGTACTGTGCTGTAGCACAATTTTTGAATTCAGGGGCGCATTCAGAATCGACACCGACATCGTTCCCGGGTAAAGGACCGACCGTTCAGAATCCGGCGGCCAGCCGTTATTTCTTATGGCCGTGACGTCATTGACAAGTTAATTTTTACCCACTGGGCGTCGATTCTGAATGCGCCCCAGCATTGGCACTCGTATGAAAAATAGCGATAGCGATCGGGGTCTCCACGAAACATACCGAACGGTGATACAAAGGGCGTGTACCGTTGTCAACTTCGGTTACGGTTTTGTGTCCCGTAAGTATCGGTAATGGCACATTCAGAATCGACGCCGGGTGTTCCCGGGTAAACAGCTGACCGTGAGGCCAGCCGTTGTTTCTTATGGCCGTGACGTCATTGACAAGTCTACCCGGGAACACCCGGCGTCGATTCTGAATGTGCCCCTGAAAAGTTGACAGATTGGAAACGCAATATCTGTCATTAATGTCACCGAAGAAACCGATGCGGTTAACCAGGTTTGACAACGGTACACAGCCAAAGTAAGAATTTGCAAAAAGAGCCCGATCGCTATCGCTATTTTTCATACAGAGTGTCACTGCTGTAAGCACAAACATGATACAAATAAAAGAAAATATGATACCGGGCAGGTAGGCGTGGCCATTTACGTCACGCCGTGACCAATTCCGCGATATTTTGTAAACGAACGTCTTTTTTAAGATCGCGTTGTGTTTTCAACTATTTTTTGGTGTACTTATACTACTTTTAGGAGTTTAAAAGTAAAAATGAGATGTGCTGTGTATAGTTGTAATGTGGACAATCAATCAATCCATGCATGTATTTATCCTTTTATTTATATGATTATTTTAAATCTTATACTATAAAATTTGTGTTATAAGCAGGAGGCAAAGTATATTGCCAATAGAATTTATATAAAATCGCCTATAACTAACGTAACCTCTATCAAACATAGGGCACAGCGGGACGTCATGCGCGAACCCGGACGAATTTGACACGGTTTGGTATCATACAGGCATTTTTTTGGTGCTGCAAAACCATCAGAACCGGATTCACTTTTGGGGTTTCTTTTGGATTCAGGTTATGACGTCATTATTGTAGAGGGCGCTGACAGCGTAAAAAATGCTATCAATTTATTTGTCATTTATCATAGGTATTTTGTCTTTTGTCAAGTGTTTGCGAATGACTGTGTTGTATTTTTTGCTGTATACTTACTTTCGTTTGTTTTTTGTTTAGCGTACTTTTTTGCTAAATTATTGAATTCTGAAAATGTAATCGCCACCGCCTAATAAGCGTTTCAATAAAATACAATACGGTTTCATGGAATTTGGTTTCCGAGATGTCGTTTCTAATCCCATAACAACTTTTCTAGTTTATAAATATATTCAAAGTAATAATCCTTTAATAAAGAACTTCATTATGTTGAATACTCGCGAGGAGTATGTTAGATGTCCTGATTTTTATGAAAACTGAATTGATAAATATTTAAATTATATTTTTTTTCTACATTTCCGAATGTCAAGGGAAACATTTTTTTAAAGTATACCAAGAAGTGGGGCATTCAACTGTTCAACTATTTCAAAAAAGCCAGTTTGAAGTCGACCTGAATCAAAAAAATTGGTATCGAAATCCACAAAATCAACTTACCTGTGCGGAGAAAATAAATTTTTTCAGCCTCATCTTCGATAACATACTCTTTGCCGGCTATCTTAAATTTAATTTTATCGGTAATATTCAAATCCATTTTTAAAAAATATAAAATTGAAAACCGAAAATCCCGGTAATTATTTAAAAAATAATAGTCGAAAAAAGTTAGGTTAGATTAAAGCGAATAAACAAAAACATCCAATATTTGAATAAAGATAGCAAGACCTAAACCAAGAAAAACCTGCTCCTAAGAAGGATTTGGCAGTTTTGGTTCAAGGTTCTTCTGTGACGTCATTAATTCTCGGCAAAATGACAAAACCATCACAACCCGGTTTAGGTTTTAATGGTTTTGAGGCGCAAAGAAATGCTTCTTTCTTTTATTTGTATCATGAAGCACAGTCTCTGGCACGACCAACGAATACAATTAAGAGCACCCAGTATTATTTGTATTTTTTCGAGTACAACCACAGAAAAATAAAGGGTTTGTTAGTACAACCGTCTATTCGTAGAGACAGCAAACCCTTTATTTTTTGTGATAGAGACTTGTATTTTTTCGTAGAGACAGTTGTGGTTGCAATCAACGAAGTTGCAACTTTATGCGAGAAATCTCGACATATTTAAATTGTTTTGCCCTGTGGTCTCTACACACGCATTCATATAAAACTTTCTCTTTCGCCTTAAGAATGACGTTAAAATTGTTAATTTGTTTTTATATTTTTCCGCAATACATGCAGGCATAAGAAGAAATTTATTTACAGTACTTTCGCGCAAAAAATACAAATTAAGGCCTTCGCGACCAAGGTGAACACTTTTTTGCAGTTGGCACAGACAAAATTTCTCAGTTGGCAAGTAACCTATTTGCCTTCTATTTTCTCAACAAACCTTAATCTACAATTGTAGATTTGTTCTTTTATTTGTTTGTTGAAAACATCTCTTTTCTCTGGTTGAAAACAGCGTTTGCTAATTTCTTAATAGATCACCTGACCAACTTGGAGCAAGCGATAGCAGTTTGAAACGGAACACAAGGGCTGTGTACCGTTGTCAAACCTGGTTAACCGCTCGGTTTCTTCGGTGACATTAATGACAGATATTGCGTTTCCAATCTGTCAACTTTTCAGATTACCGATACTTACGGGACACAAAACCGTAACCGAAGTTGACAACGGTACACGCCCAAGATTGGTGATTGCTGTTTATATAACTAAACGCCTTTCTAGTATGATTTCTTATAGGTTATGTTTAGGTATTTTATGTTCAGAGATGCAACTCCGGGTGGTTAGTTTTCTATAATCGGCACAAAGCGATCGTGTTCTTTTTGTCTGCCGATCATTCGACGGCGAAAGTAAAACAGAGCGAACAGCGAAAAGATATCGCTTCGTCTCTAGAAATAGAATCTACGACCTCGCGGAGTCCCGCTGCTGTTCTGTCAAAGAGTGACCCGACCTACGGAGTTAACGGAGTTACTCTTTGGTTCTGTTTCATTTCTTTTTTCTTCTGGGGTTCTGTGGTTTTTCATTTTGAAAACTGTTCATAGGTATTTCTGTATTAGTATTCCTTGGGTATTAACTTTCTGCGTGTTACTATTAATTTCGATATCTAAAAAATCAAACCCTTTTATTTTCTTTGATCTAAAATGCGTGGTGACAGAATTTTTCAACCTCTGTGATGACTGATGAGTTCTTAAAATTTTTTAATTTAAGGCACATACTAAAGCTGCACGCTCACTTAGGCGAAGAGAAGAGAAGAGAATTTTATCCATCCAAGAACTTTACATGCAATCAAATGGGAGCCAGCGTTGTGCTTGCTATTACAATTGTACTATACGGTATCCATTTGGTTTTGAGAATGATGACAGAAAAAACAATTGAACAAGAATTAACCCTATAGGTCAGTTCCATGGACCGTTTACACCAGAACATATTTTAGTGATCACAATATTCATCTTTTCTTTCCTGATAATCACGGAGGAATCAGAGTTCTTTCTATCCGTGTTGGCGAAAGTGCATTAGACAAAGACAAATAAAAAAAGGATTTGTTCAAATTGTTATCGTACATTCTTTGCTTGCGGAAGTATTGCTGGTTATATACTTCGAAAGATAGTCATCGCAAAATTCTTTTTTTTTTCCTGATAAAATCCCAGCGGAATCCGGTTTCTTTCTATCCTTGTTAGCAAAAGGGGCATTAGTAAAAGACAAATAAAAACGATGTTGTTGCCAATAAAAAAGAATAATCGAACATTTCATCACATGCGGCTTTGTTTGTGCGCAAGTATTTCTGGTTGCCTATAGTGAAACTGAAAGTTTAATCGGCGTTGTCATAAAAATAAATTTCTAACCTGACAAAATCAAAATACTTCCGTAAGTTTTATGATTTTATAGCAAAAGACCTTTGTTTTTACTGAACACAAACAGCATTTGCAAAAATCTCGTTTTTATTAAAAAAAACAGTGTCAGCATAGCCGCATTAACCTTATTATTTTATAGCATTTAAAATTGTTTCCTGCCCAAATAACAATACTATCTCTAACCAACAATTTGCACTAAAAGGATTGGAGGAAAAGTATTTAAATAAATAAAGGAAAAATTTCAAAAATGAGTAAATATTTTTATTAGGATAAGCAATGTATAAGGTTAAAAAATATTCCCTATTCTCCGATATATAATGAAAATGGATCTATAATATAGCCTACCTGCGAACAGTGATGTTTGTGTAAGTTAAAGACGCGATAAAAGTTGTTTAATCGATTATGCCAAGTAGTTTCACAATTTTTAACTGTAAATGTTGAGTCTTAGTTCCAGAAGGATAGATACACTTTTAATGACACTGTGACTTCAGCTTTAAACTGAAACCAAACGTTTCTAAAGCGCAATTTTCACTACTTTCTCAGTAACTAAAGAAATCTTCTGTAATGCCCACTATTCTCAACTTTATATCGGGTCGGCGTTCCTGTTACTTATTCCCATAACGCCCAGTCCAAGTAGTGTAAAGGAGAACAAATATGTATCTTGCTTAATATTTCAATAGTTGATAATCCCAGATTCATATAGCACAGGAATTTAAGCTGCTAATACTTTATATAAACTTTTTAAGTATATTTTTATACTGAAAAAACAACTTATATCATGGGACAGGCTTCAAATAATATGACATTAATCTTTCACATAACCTAACTTTCTACCAGCTGTAAAAATTTTACGAGTGTGAGAGAGAAAGAAGACGACAGAGAAAAAAATGAGAGAGAAAGAACATGAGAGAGAGACATAATTGATCTCTTCGTTGTAAAATGGGTTTCTGTCATCATTCTCAAAACCAAATGGATACCGTATAGATCTATTACAATTTAACATTCAATATTACCCTATTACTACATTACCAAAAACCCCACTAATCTAGTACATTCTCAACTTCATGCACAACGTTGAACTCAATGTGGTGTCGTGCCTCGTGTCCGACTTCTGGCTAACCGACATACCGACAACGGAGTAGCGCATTCTCTAAATAAAAATAACATGACGTAAATAATTTAAATTACCGTCATTAAATTGTCCAAATTTAAAACCAATTTTTTCAAGAAATATTAATAGACAAATCATTTTAAGTCCATAAACCCCATCTTAACCTATTGAATTTCTACTGTCATTGTTGGTACACCAATCTCAAGCCTCTTTTAGAAGAAAATGAACAATAAAAATCATTGACAAATCCGGATATGTCATCTATTAACCTACCAAATGTCTTAGATGAAGTTGACAAAGAAGAAAGCTTTTATTTAGATTTAAAATATCCCAAGGATAATAAATTTAATGAGTACCTAAAAAATTTTAGTATCCCGTCTCAAGACATTCGAGAAGCACAAATGTCTAATGAAGAAGAAGCATTTATATCCTCCCAAAAAAGTATAAAAAATTGCGAAAGATGCAATTTTAAATTTAGTAAAAAATCATATTCAGTGGGATGTTCAGAATGCAATAAATGGTTCTGTTTAACTTGTTCTAAGCTATCGAGAAAAGAAATTTCCGAGTTAAAAAAACTTAAACAACAATGGTTATGCTTAAAATGCGTTACTTCTAAAAATACTTACAAGAAAAATGAAAATGAAACAGAATTACTACAGAATGAAAATAAATTTCTTAAAGAAATTATTGTTAATTTAAATGAGAAGTTACAAATTCTTTTTCAAAAAATTGAAAAACTTGAAAATGACGCCCTCTTCATAAAATTAAATAAATTAGAAGATAAATTTGACGCACTAATAAATAAAATAGATTCCGAAAAGAATGAAGTTTATCCAAAATTGACATATTCTGCTGTTTTAAAAGAAGATTATCAAAAAACCAGTGTAAATCCTCCTTGTCCAGCCTTGATTATTAAACCAAAAATTAACCAATCCAGTGAACAAACAAAAAGAGAAATTCAAAATAAAATTGATCCAAACACAATAAAAGCATCTATAAGCAATGTAAAAAAAATCAGAAATGGAGGCATCGCCATAATATCGAAATCTGAAGAAGAAATAAAGAAACTAGAAGAACTAAGCAAACAACAACTAAACCAGGAATATACCATTCAAATTTCCAAATTAAAAATACCAAAGCTAGTTATAATTGGAACGTCGAGAGAATACAAGGAAGAAGAACTTTTTCAAGATTTAATAAACTATAATTATTTAGATTATAGTGACAAAATCAAAATTACAAAAATAAGAAAATCGAAATTCTTGAAAAAATACATTATTTATGTAGAAACAATCGGGAAAACATATAATAAATTGGTTAATAAGGAAATAAGTATTGGTTGGGACAAATACAAAATAAAAGAAGATTTTGGTATTCTTTATTGTTACACATGTTGTGGATACGGGCATACATCAAACCAGTGCTCAGAAGATATAATATGTTCATTTTGCACTGAAAAACATAAATTTTGGGAATGCAAGAAAGAATATCTAAAATGTATCAACTGCAAAAGCTCAAATCTAAAATACAAAACGAATTATGACTCTAAACACCAAGCTAATAGTGAAAATTGCCCTATCCATATGTACAAAATATCTAAATTAAAAGAAACCATTAATTATTATAAGGAATAATGGAACCAAACATCAATATTTTATACATAAATGCTCGATCACTAAAAAATAAAATAGAGGAAATAGAAATTTTAATTAATGAAGAAAATATAGACATTTTAGTAGTTACAGAAACATGGATAAGAAAAAATGAACAAAAATATTATAACTTTAATAATTTTAGACCTGTGTTTGCAACAAGAAATAAAAGAGGTGGCGGACTGGGTATATTTATTAAGAATTCATTACAGTTTGATATACTGGAAAAAATTGAAGAGGAACTATCTTTCATTGCAATATCTTTCAAAATGACTGGTTTTACAATATGTGGTTTATACAGACCTCATTCAGTGCCTGCTGAATATGTTATAAATTTTTTAGATGAACAACTAAACAAATTAAACGACCTTGCTTCAGATTGCATTTTCTTGGGTGACGTTAATATTGATATCTTGAAAAATTGCTACATATCTAATAGATTATTAGATGTTTATAATTCTAACGGCTTTATACTATGCAACAAAACCAATTCGACAAGAGACAGTAACACCACCAAAACTTTAATTGACCACATAATTACCAATTCTGCAAAAAAAATGGAAATATCATTTAAAACAAGCGCTTTAACCGACCACAAATTACAGTTTGTTTCTATTTTTAATGCTACAGCATGTAACAATACTAAATACAAAAAATGCGTAAAATTAAAATATGATCTTGAGAAACTTAAAATGAAATTGGACTTTCTAGATAAAAACAAGGAAAACTACAAAAATGCAGACATTTTATATGATGAAATTCTTAATATATTCACTACATGCACATATCAAAAAACATATAAAATAAAAAAAGGATCAAAACCATTGTTTAGCAATGAATTAGCAAAAATGTTGAAAAACAGAGATAAGCTTTATGAAAAAAGGAAAAAAAATCCTGAAAATAAACATATTTTTGAGGAATACTCAAACTATAATAAATTAGTCAAAAAGACCATTAGGAAGACCAAACATGACTACTATGAAAAAGAGTTTATGGAGGGAGATCAAAAAACAATTTGGAAAAACATAAATTTTTTGTTAACAAATACTCAACAAAATAAAAATACAAATATTAACTATCTAATGATAGAAGGAAAAAGGATTGAAGACGAAGAAAAAATATGTAACAGCATGAATGAACATTTTGTTAGTGTCGGAGAAAATTTATCAAAAAAAATTCCTGCATACCAAGGCCCAAAACCAAAAACCTTTATAAACAATGAAAGTATGTTTTTAAATGTGGAAGAATTAACCATTCAAGAAATAGAAGAAGTAATTGACAATTTAAATTCAAATAAAGGAACTGGCTGGGACAATATTCCAATTAAAATTGTTAAAACACTTAAAAAAAAATTAACTCCTATTCTTTTACACTTAGCTAAAATCTCATTTAAATTGGGACAGTATCCAAGTAAATTAAAATTAGCTAAAGTTATACCCATTTATAAAGACGGTGAATTCTCTGCCTGCAACAATTATCGTCCTATATCAGTTTTGCCAATTTTTGCTAAAATAATAGAAAAAGTTATGAATAATAAATTAAGCAGCTTTATAGAATCAAAAAAATTACTCTACTCAGGTCAATATGGCTTTCGCAAATCTAGAGACACTGAAATTGCAGCATCGGATGTCATTTCAAATATTCAACAAAATGTGGATAATAATAAAAAATGTTGTATAATGTCTCTGGATTTGTGTAAGGCCTTTGATACCGTAAATCATTCAATTTTATTAAAAACTTTATACGAAATAGGGGTTAGAGGAATAAACTATAAATGGTTTGAAAGTTATTTATCTGATAGGGTACAATATGTTCAAATTAATAGTAACAAAAGTTCAGTTAAAAAAATTAACTGTGGTGTTCCTCAGGGTTCAACTTTAGCTCCTGTTTTATTTTTAATTTACATTAACTCTTTATCAAATTTAGATTTAAAAGGTAAAATTAAACTTTTTGCTGATGATACCACTATTGTATATTTTTCTGAAAATATTATGAATATCTATAATGACATAAATCATGACTTGAATATTATTTACGATTGGCTAAAATTACTTAAATTGACAATTAATTTTCAAAAATCTTCATTTATGTTCATAAATAAATCTCAAACAAATCAAAATATTAATCCAATAGAGTTCCTTAATAATACAATAAATTACTCAAACTCTATTAAATTTTTAGGTTTATACATTGACGAGAATTTAAGTTGGAGAAAGCATATTGATTACCTAAGGTGTTGCATAGCTCCTTTAATTGGAGTTTTATATAAAGTGAGAGATTACATTCCAATAAAATTTTTAAAAAATATTTATTTTTCTTTAGTGCACTCTAAACTTCAATATTTAATTTCAATATGGGGATATGCAAATTCTAGTATAATTAAACCATTAAAAACTTTGCAAAATAAAATTATAAAATGCATACATAAGTTGCCCTTTCTGGAACCAACAGTTAATTTATATAAACCAAATGGATATTTAAATATAGCAAATTTATACAAATTAAAAATATGCTCGCTTATTCATGCAATAAATTTAAAAGAAAAAAGTTCTAATATGCTGTTTAAAAAAGCAAATGCTATACATAATTATACCACCAGAAAAAATACAAATATTATTCTTCCACCAATTAAAAGTAACTTTGGAAAAAAGTCGATATTATTTAATGGTGTTGTTTTATATAATGAACTACCAAATAATTTGAAACAAATAACTAAATTAAAATTATTTAAAAAGAAGTGCAAAAAATATATTTTAAAAGGTTAAAAAGGATAAATTTAAATGATCTTTCTTTATAAACTAAAAGGAGTTAATTTTTTTTTTTTTTTTTTTTTTTTTTTTTACTTATATAAATATTTATAATTAATCTTAAGTTACATTTTTCTTTTTATGTTAATTTATATTTTCCCTGTAATAAACTAATTTAGTTTGTTGGGAAATAAATAAATAAATAAAATAAAAATAAATGTAAGAGAAGGAGACAGCCATTGACGGTAGGTTTGTAATTTTCTTATTACGCTTGGGATTCCCATGACCAAACTGTGGCGCGTATAGCGGATAATAGACATGTCAAACTATTGCTATTCTTCTCTTTTTAATACTTTACATTAGACTAATCGAGGAACGTATGATGTCTAAATTCCATGGGCATGCGGTGAAATTTCAAAGTTGTATATCTCTGTTCCTACTTACAGGAACCGCACCAAATGTAGGAGTTTTTATAGCGAGTCCACTGGGAATGTTTTGGTAAAGACAAAAAAACATTTTGTAATTTGCGAAAAAAGTTGAATTTTTGCATTGGTTCCACTTGGAAAAAAATGAACACGTTTAGGTATGTTATTTATTATTTTTTCTAAACAAATTTTACATCATTTTATCGACAATTTTTAAATTTTAAGAGAAAAAAATGTGTTTGTAGAAAGTTATAGTCATTTGCATTTTTTGAAACCTAAAATATAGGTAATTTAAAAAAAAATCAATTGACTATAACTTTCTACTAACACATTTTTTTCTCTTAAAATTTAAAAATTGTCGGTAAAATGATGTAAAATTAGTTTAGAAAAAATAATAAATAACATACCTAAACGTGTTCATTTTTTTCCAAGTGGAAGCAATGCAAAAATTCAACTTTTTTCGCAAATTACAAAATGTTTTTTTTCTTTACCAAAACATTCCCAGTGGGCTCACTATTAAAGCCTCTGAATTTGGTGAGGTTCCTGTAAGTAGGAACAGAGATATACAACTTTGAAATTTCACCGCACGCCCATGCTAAATTCTAAATCGTTCCAAATTCGTCCTGTTAAGAATGTTTTGTTTGTAAGTCTACTTATAATGTTTAATTATTGATTTATGTTATACTATTCATGTTTCGATTTTTTGTTGATTATGTCATATGAAAGAATCATTTTTTGTTAATTATAATTAAACGTATTTAGTAAATCTATTTGTTCATCCAAAAAATGATGTATTACTAATCAGGTGGTCAAAAATTGTCAATGGGAGTGAGGACACGCCACGGATTTCAATCTATTACAATCTAGTACAATTGTATGTAAAATTCTAGTACATTCAGCAAGCATCAAAAGCCCAACGCTGATGGGAGCCCGCACACTGAAGCGTCGAGAGGCGTTGTGCGGGCTTCCATTTGATTACACGTAAGTTTCTTGGACGGATAAAATTCTCTTCTCTTCTCTTCGCGACGCTTCGCCGTGAGCGTGCAGCTTAAAGATGGATATCGAAGACGATCAAGTTACAGTTCCCCAATAAACGTTATTTAATTTGTAGGTACATGTCTTATGACAGACTTGTCTGTACAAGCCAAGGAAAATAAAAGCGTTTGATTGGGTACAAGCATGGTTGAAGAGTCGGGAAGAAACCTTTTATCAGTTAAACAAGAAAAAATTGCTCGGACTTGTTAGAAACATTTGTTTTTCTTTTTAATCCTAGTTTGTATTTTTCAGTTCCAAGAAGCATGACTCTTACGTATATATAAACTCTATATAAAAATTAAATTTTAGTTATAGACTAAAGTTTGCATGAAAACACTTCAGGGGCTTACCATGGCACTGTCCAGTGTATTGAATTTAAAATTGACAAAAAATTGGTTACCATTTTGGTAAAAACTAAATTTTATACACAAGTGAGAATTTTACTTTTAGATTTGATATAAGTAAATTGGCAAAACATGAATAATATTTTTTCCTTTTATTTAATTTTATTGCCATTTACATGCCAATAAAATTTACATCCATAGGTTAATACCTGATCATGAATAGTGTATCCTTGTAAAATATTTCAAGATGTCAAAGAAAATTGTCGTTTTAGGTTCCTGCAATCTTGATTTTGTAAGGTACTTTTTGCATTAATTTAGGAGCAATCATGTACTTATAAACATTTTTTAGTTATGCTCCAAGATTACCTTTACCTAGTGAAACAGTTCACAGTCATAGATTTGTTACAATTTTTGGAGGGAAAGGAGCAAATCAGTGTGTTGCAGCTGCAAAATTGGGTGGTAACTCATCAATGATTGGAAGGGTAAGTAAGTGTAGGTTTAAATCAAAAAAAAATTGTTAGTTATTGTGGGTACAGGGTGGTGCTACATCCTGTATCATCCAGCTATCGACGGTTCTTTGGTTGGGTTTGATTGGGTGGAAATGCACCCAACTTTTTAATTTTGAATTGAAATGAGTACTTTTTTGACAAATTTGGATTTAAAAGAAAATTCCCTTCTCATTGAAGTCAAGTGACTTTCACTTGTAAGTACATTTCACCCAAAAAGAATGCACTATTTTGATTACACATTCTAATATAATACCTAAGCAAAACAATTTGATTTTTTATCATGATGTACCTACATACTAGGCACGGCTCGTCCATAAGGTCATTTGTCATTTGGTCAATGAAACACCTTAAGATTTATTTTTTAAACCCCAAAAATAATTATCTTTTCTTTCAAAAAAGTGCAAGTTCCATGCGAAAACTCCCCAATAAAGATATTTCGACCGTTTCTTTGACATCTGTGATTTGGCGAGAAAAGTAACGAGTGTTAACTTGACGTTTTTCCTTTTTTTATCTTCTGACAGCCCACGAAGACCGAAGTCTAAGTACTATGTACCATGGGTGTACTGGGAAATCGACTCGCACATCCACAGCTGGAAACATCTGTAGGGATTTCACCAGCCCTTTAAGAGGATGTGTGGGGTGGTACCACCTCGGTCGAGGAAGAATCCTCTACCACCTTTCAACAATTAACAATCACAGAACATCCATGGTCGAAGCGGGATTCGAACCCGCGCCTCTCGGTTGCATTGATTGATATTGTGAATAAAGGTGGATATAATAAGAATTAAAAGCGCCAATAACACGAAACTTTGTAATTTTTGAGTTTGCGACACTTTTCTTGCGGGTGTGCGAATCAACTCGCCTATAAACTGCTGATATTTGAAGAGTAATCAAATGTGTAAACATTTTAGATTTTTGTCCAAAATTTGTAAATCCGTTGCCAGAGAAGCAAATGGAAATTTAAGCAAACGTCAACTTTTAAGGATTTTTTTTATTGGAATACCCTCTGCTACGTACATTTATAATGATCATATTTACCAGTTTTACTGTAATATTTATATTACACTTATAAGTCAAAAGTTTTTAATGTAATTCAAGAAAATAAGTTTTATTCTTTTCAGTAATTAAGAAAATGTGATGTGGTGCTGTTCACGATACACTCACAACGGTATGCCCATGGATTTATTATAATAGATCCATGGGTATGCCGATGCGTCGATCGACTGGCCAGGCTCCTCCCATTTTGACGTCACTTCGAGGGATTTTGCATTACTCAAGCGGCATAGTCACTTTGATTTTCCCTCGAAGTAACGTCATCTGCGCGGCCACAACGTGTTTTGATTCAGAGCGTAGCATACCGTTGTAAGTGTATTGTGGTGTTGATGTTACAAAAATGCAGAAAAGTCAGCGAAATTCATGGCTACTATGATTTCTATATTATTTTTACAAATTTTGAGACCTGAAACCTCACAAACGGCTTAAGCGAGCCTAGGAAATTATATAATATAGGTTTCTTAAAAAATTGACATTTAAGGTGTTCAAATGATTTCTTGTGTCAACCGATTCTAAAAATCTAGACAAAATTTGAAACTTTTCTATTTACACATTTTTGATTACTCTTCCACTACTGGCTGTAAGGGAGTGTTAATATATGACGAAAGACCCTGTACATACATACTGGCCAATACTGTGCTTTTTTTATTACACTTAGGAATGCTTTTTTTTGTCATTGTCCGTTGGTTTCGTTGGTTCGTTGCTTAGGGCGGCAGAACGTCTGGCCGTTCCTAAACATTGGAACTGAACTTAAAACTTTTTTTTAATAGGAAAAGGAATCGAAGGAAGTACAATTAATAACTATGATATAATATCAACGGTTAAAAAAGTCAACCTCGTACTCTAATTAGCCAGCTGGGGCGCCTTCATGGGAACGCTCCCCCTCCCCTTAAAGTACACCCCTGGTCATTTGCTCTACAAGCGTCTACGTATAGCTCGTCACTTTTATTCCGTGCATATTGAGCGGTAGATCGGAGGGCACCCTAAGGTCGGAACAAGGTTAGCACCTGGTTAGGGGCCCTGACAAGTCTCTTTCCTCGCAGGCGAAGAGGGATCGGTCACTTTTATTCCGTACATGCACCAAGAAGGGACCCCAACCAACACCCTGGCGCACCGATCCCTCTTCGCCTGCGAGGAAAGAGACTTGTCAGGGCCCCTAACCAGGTGCTAACCCTGTTCCGACCTGCTTAGGGTGCCCTCCGATCACCGTTCAACATGCACGGAATAAAAGTGACGAGCTATACGTAGACGCTTGCATTTGCTTTAGTCGACGAGACGATCGAGTTTTCTTTGAGACTGCTGTAGTGCGTTCATACAAAGTAGAAACCCCCTTAAGGTTCAGAATTATTGTTTTCGCAAAATTGTAAAGTTTTACTCGAAAGTATTTTTGTACAACTGGGAAACTTCCTAGTTTCCTGCTTGTAGTGTAGGATTATGTTTCATTTAAGGCTTTTTCTGAAAAATGTGGATTATTAAAGTGTTTTTGTTGGATACAAAAATCTTTAAAATATGATTCTACCACAGATTGATATCGTGAAGTCACAAATGTCGATTGTTGACTAAAATGGATGTATTATTTTTCAAATAAGTGATTAATTTACTAAGACCCACAGTTGTTTGTTACTTATTGGTAGGTTGGTGATGATGTTTGGGGAACAAAATATCTAGAAAATCTGCAGAAGGAAAACGTAGATACAAAACATGTACAAATAACAAAAAATGCAACAACCGGTATAGCACAGATAATTGTTGCTGACGATGGAGAAAATCAAATAGTTATTACAGCAGGAGCCAATCAGTATGTAAGCATAGAAGATGTAGAGAATGCAAGAGAGTTAATAGCCTCAGCTGACGTTCTTGTCCTGCAGTTAGAAACCCCTGTCGACTCTGCTATCAGGGCTATGGAACTTTGTAAAGGCGTAAGATTTTTTGTTTTTTGTTTTCGAAAAAGTTATTTTCAAAGAAAATTGTAGATCGGTCCAATAAAAAATGAAAATAAGTGCAACTCTGTTTCCCTTGGCGAAATATTAAACTAGATGAGTTTGTGAAGTGACATTAATGCGATGGACGACGATGCGGAGATAAAAAATTTACAATAATTTTATTTCAGACTTCTATTTTAAATGGAGCACCAGCATTGCCGGAATATGATCAGCGACTTATAACATTACCGACGATCTTTTGTGTAAATGAAATTGAGACATCAGTATTTGCGGGACTACCAGTCAATAACATAAGGTAAAAACGATTTGTGTAGTATTTAGTGCTAACGTTGAAACGGGTCATGGTTATCAGGAAGGAACTAAGCGTTAAATTTAAAATATTAAGAAAAACTTTACATATTTTAAATATTTACTGAGAAGAAAAATTAGAATAAATAGTTGAAACTTGAAACAAAAAGGATATGTTAAAGTTTTATTGAAAATAATTCGTATACCATATATTCAAACACCTAGGTGGCAGATAATTGATTATCAAAAATGATTTAATTGAATAATCTACAAAATAATTAATTATACAAGTTGACTCACATAATTAGAAAAATTATCCTTTATTCCAAAAACAAGTTTAACTTGAGTATAAAGAGAATATTCCACTTAATTCCATCAAGATCTGCGAAAACTTCCATAACTGACCGAATTATCGGTGACTACCGCTTTCGAATTTTGACCGAACATTTCAACAATCAGGATTAAACTAACCTTTTGCATTGATACCCTCAATGGGAAAAACCTGCCCCGTTCGAAAAGAAACACCCCAATTACCTTATTATAACAGTAAAATTACGTTCTGTCTTATCTGATTGATCCAACAGAAGAACCGCCTTTTGATTACCTGTCCCTGGTAAACAAGTATTACTAAATATAGCGCCATCGTATAACCTAAGTTTATAGTTTTTTTATATACCTTGTATAAGGCACACGCCAATAAATGTCTTTAAAAAATGCAATCAAAAAGCTCCCACTTGACAAGTAAAGTGGTTAATGCCCGATAAATACAGAAAATTTTTGAGAATTTTCTCTTTATAAGCGGAAAGACTCCTGCTAGAAAAGGAGTAGTTGAAAGATACTCACCGATGTAAGGTGTTACGCTGCCCGATCGCGAACCAAGATTATGTCCGCGGGAAAGTCCAAAAGTATAGATTCAATAAGTACGGTGTATAGTCGGAAGTTTTTGAGCTCGTAATTTCGTTAAGTGCGTTAGAAACCCAGGATTTTATATAGGATTGCTGGAAAAATTGTGACAAGAATTGTGAAAAATATGTTTTGGGTGGCTCCGATACGTAATCTGTGGAAGTAAAGTGTAGTTGATCCAGAAATTTGTGTTTTTCTGTTAGGGAACAGGGAAACAGGAATCTTCCGAATTCCCGCGAAAGTTTATCTTGTCACCATCGGATGTATCCCTAGGTTACCGATTCGGCCATATAGTAAAGGTACAGAAAGAGAAAGGAATCAGTGGTGGGTATTACAATAAAATTTTGCAAAATTTGGTATACAGGTAGAACGTCGAAAAATAAGAGATACGTATTTTTTAGCTGCTGCATGATACACACGTTCAATTGACCTTGAAATTGACATTTTCGGATATATCTCGAACAGTAGATTAGATATTGAAATGAACCTAAAAGAAAAATGTTACTCTAAATTAGGGTTTTTTTATTACCGAGAAAGATATAACATAATTTAGTAAGTGTGGAGGCGTGAAAAAAAAGTTTGCTCTCAGCCGCAGTGTTTAAAAACTTATGGTCCAGAAACTACATGAGAAAACTAGGTCAAAGGACTTTTGAATCTTTTTTGCTGTGACGTAATTAAATTTGGGATTAAAAAAAATTCTTGATATATTTCTTAATAGTCTCGCCTTGCAATGTATCTAGGTACTATTTGACATAAACGGCGCCCAGCTATAACATTATTTGAAATAGTATTGAACTCGCTACCACCAGAGAAACGTATTTTTTTAGCTGCAAACATTCATATTAAGAGGGTAGACATGGACCTTAAAATTTAACAAGACACCACGTTTCTGGTTTTAGTTAAAAAACTGGAGACAGTATCAGAATTTTATACGCTTGGCTCTTACGTGCGGAGATGAAAAAATTTTTGAACCGAAAAAGCAGGTACCGTCTATATTTACTACAGTTTATTTTTTTAGTGAGGCTGAAATAGCTGCAAAACACCTCATTTCCAAAGGTTGTCGCAGTGTTCTTATTACCCTCGGCTCCGAAGGTGCAGTTTACCTTCCCAGCGACTGTAGCAAAGCAATTTTTAAAGCTGATGCTCCTCAAGTACCGACTGTCGATACTACAGGCGCTGGAGATGTTTTTATTGGTGCTCTGGCATATTTTATAGCCAATAGGAAGTGCTCGTCTATAGAGAAGGCTATTGAAGCGGCATGTATTGTGGCCGCGGATAGTGTGACGCGTTTAGGAACACAAATTAGTTTTCCGGGGCCCGAAGTACTTGAGAAGGTTAAGGATGTATTATAAAATGTATCATAAAAAATATTTAAGTTACCTAAATATAGATCTTAACCCAGTGCATGTTCGTTTTAATTAAAGTAATTAATACAAAATTTGAATAACTGCAATTGCCAGACAAAAGAGCCATTGAACTGCTTTAAGTGACAGTAGTAATAAAATTCGACTCTCTGGCTAATAGCGATTCTAATAGTGAAACAGCGATGTCCAAACACTGACTATTAATGTTACTAGAACTAGGTATAGCCTCAGAAAAACCCATTTTTCTTCAGTCACTACTAGTCACTAGCGTGATCGCGAGAAAACTCCAAAAAACCGACCGCGAACCATATCCCACATACCATGCCGATGCAGACGAGTGGAAATCGAACTACTAAAAATAAAACAATAGGCCGGGTCGCCACTGCGACGCGGGCCTAAAAGTTCGCAGTATACCGCTAATATAAATCATACGCCCGACCAGCGACATACATACCGCCCGACCGGCTGACGAACGGCACGCGCGGTTTTTATGGAGCTCTCATGTGAACGGGGTCGGCCTGTTAGATTCGGGCCTATTAAGTGATTTTTAAAATACGTTAGGTCGACTCGTTGCTTTCTGTGGAAATTTATTACGAAGTAATCTTTGCGGCATTGTTATATTGAATGATTTAGAAGATATTTATATACATTGACGTCATTTTTCAATAAAATTGTGCGATTATTGTGTTCCCAAAATTATTGAGTAGGCCCGGTCAACCCTGCCCGCCCTCAAAACCCGCCACTGCTACTTTTAAACCTTTTCTAAAATTAACGTAAAAACGTAAAATTTATTTCACGTATTTATAAAGATAATAGCTTTTCAGAAAACGTATCATCGCTCGCGGTTTCATCTAAAAAGGAGATAAAAGCTTTTATCAACATGTATCCGCTCATGTTTCTGTGATACAGGATTTTAAAGTTTTTACGAAATATCTCTGAAACGACTTTAACGATTTGAATGATTTTTTTTTGTGGAAAGTGCTTAATGTAAAAGAGTAAGTACGCCACTGACCTTTTTACTCTTTGTTAGCACTGTTATGTAAATAGTTAAATGCCTAATTTAAATTATCTATTGACATTTCTTGAGTTGGGCTTTGTTTAGGAACTAAATGCAATTTTATTATGTATTAATATAATATTTAAATAAATAATTTATACAAATTTATACAAATTGAAGTCTGAAAACAGGCCAAACAATAAAATTGCATTTATCTCTCTATAATAACTATAATAATAAATATCTCTAAATAATCTCTCTATAATAACTATAATAATAAAAGCCGAAGTAAAAAAAAAGTCAAGAGGTAACTTTTATGGCGCATTTAACTCCCTACGCAAATGTGCTTTTAAAACGTCAGTGACGTATATTTTTTCCAAAATTGTCAATGCAACCCGTGCCGAAGCTATCCAAGCCTTTTTAATGCTAAAATATGTACCATGTTAGATACTTTTTACGACCGAAGTCTTATTTAAATTGCTAGTCTTTTTGGCAATATTTTATTGAAAAAAACGAGAAAATGAAAAAACCTTAACACCCTGTATCTCAGAAACGAAGTATGTTGTCCCTGTACATTCATCTTATTTTTGGGACGAGGAAGCTCCCCAGGAGCGATGTCACAAGTTTCTTGAAAGACCCTGTATATTTTTTCGATATTAGATTTCGATGATAATCCTCCTAAACCAGGGGTCGGTAACCTGCGGCTCGCGAGCCACATGCGGCTCCTTGGATGTGAAGCTGCGGCTCTTTAGTTCCATACGCAAATATTATTTATTTTATCAAAAAAAAAACATTTAAAAATCATTCTGAAACGACTAACGAGGATTAGGCACCGATTCTATCTCTCAGCCACTTGTACTCGCTTTTCACCGCATCCCTCCCCCGTGACACGCGTCGTCCGTCACTGTCACTGCCAAGACAATTTGGCGTCTTTATATATATATATATATATATATATATATATATATATATATATATATATATATATATATATATATATATATATATATATATATATAATAATTTTGTGGCTCTTTAAAGACTTTAAAATTTTGTAAATTGTAATTTTTGACTCTTCCGACTCAAAAGGTTGCCGACCCCTGTCCTAAACCAAGGAAAGAAATAGCTGTTTCGATAACACGAAAAATAAGGTTTTGCTTATAGCCGAAGACATTTCTTTATTATTTTTTCACTCTGTATAATATCTACTTATGGGTGTATTCAAAGATAAGATTAGTGTACTAAAGGTTAATAAAGATATTTTATAAAATGAACCACAAACAATTGACTGTATCATGCAAATAAAATCGCTCTGATACGTATATTTGTTGACGATGTAACCTACAAGATGCCAAATAAAATTGTTGTTGTAGGATCGTGCATGATTGATTTTGTAAGGTATGTTTTTTTTGGTCCAATAAACAAAGGTCTTGAAAAAAAATTACAGCTAGAATGTAGCTTTTTTAAAGGAAGGTCCTTTGAAAAGACCCCCAGTACTACTTTGTACCGGTTACTACGGTACCGGTTTTTTCCAAATTATTTTTCATAGGTTAAATCACGAGAGCTTTATATTTTACCAGGTAAATTTAGCGTAGGTAGGTGGTTTTTCGACATTAATTAATTACGACGAATTATTTACGACATTAATTTGACGATAAAAGCCCTAGACCAACGATCGAGGGCTTTTATCGCAAATTGTTAGGTCGAGAACATTTGGTTAAAAGCAACAGTTCAAGAAAAATATACCTCCGTGAAATTGACATGGTAAAACTTAAAGCTCGAGTGGTTATATAGGATTATTTACTGATTTTATATTTTTGTGTTTAACTGTTTCCAAATTGAATCGTGTGTTCTTTTTGTGGTAATTTTTGTTATAATTTGGATATTTTTGTCAATTTCTGATAATACAAATTGCCCGAACCGCGCCATTATGTATTTGTTCACTTTGTTTTAATTGCCATATTATTCCATGGTAACTAAGCGTATACTTGACGCCGCATGGCCTATTATATTTACACAAATTTTGCTTTGATTTATGTATTAGCTCTGACTCACAGTGCTTCGCGTAATAGGGCGTATTGGACAAAAATCGTCTCTTACACTAACAGAATTTTTGAACAAATTTGGTTATGTTCTCATAACTCTTACTAATAACAATAACAATATATGCGTAACAAATTGTAGAGCTAAATATACAGGCTGTCCCAAAAATTTGAATTATTTAATATCGCATCAGTACCAATAAGTAATAATTAATAATTTATTAGCAGAAAAGGCTTATTAGGATACAAAGGAGAAAAAAGTACATTTTGTTTGTTGTAGCATATATTTATGTAATTTAAACGGACTTAAACGGAAACGTTTACATCTACATGCTAAATATACAGAAAACCGTTGTCAAATAAAGAACTAAAAAAATTATAACTGAGTCAGTCCTCCTTCATTATCGTTTTCTGAAGACTCTGCCTCGTCACTATTAATATTTGATAGGGTCGAAGGTAAGTCTGCTGAATAGTTGGTAGCCTCCAGAGCAGGCGACTCTATTATATACCTAGTCTTCGATGCCACCGAGTTTTTCGCAGCGAGTAGAAGTAATGTTTCTTACAGATGTAAAGTCATTAAATCTTTATTCGTATCGACTCTTGAAGATTTTCTAGTATGAGATAAACGAAATTTGCATATTTCTTTATGCCTCATCTCAAATTCATCTTCGGCTAATTGACCTATAGGTATATCGGAAGTGTCAGGAAATACAAGAAAACTGAAAATTTTCTTTAAAATTTCAGGTATTCTTGCAGATTTTTCACTCAAAATCCATAAATCAACAAGATCGCTGTTCTTGATTGACATGCTTGATACTAAAATACAAAAAATTACTTAGCTTGGGCAGCTCTGAGCAGTAAAACCCATATATATATATATATATATATATATATATATATATATATATATATATATATATATATATATATATATATATATATATATATATATATATATATATATATATATATATATAACCATTTAGAGGAATGTATAAGATATCTACAACAAAATAATAAATTTACAAGGAGGTTTTTGGAGCATTTTAAGAAAAGTCTCGCACAAGTTGAAAATACTGATTTAAAAAAAAAATTATACATCTTTTTTAACAAATTCTAGACTTCATGTTAACGCTTTTATATAATTAATATAAACGTATATACCTAGCAGAAATATTCACCACCAAAATAATTTTAAAAATGACACAGTTAAGTCACTTATTGTATTACGGTCTGAAATATCTCTAAACATGTCTTGACAACTTATTAATTATGCGACGCTTCTTTGCTTAGTCGTTGTAGTAAGCGCGCTGACCCACCAGTATAGTATAATTAACAATTTTAAGTGTACTGTATATTATTATTTAGATGTAGCTAGTCAATTTTCCTTTACCTACTGTTCAAATCGAAATTTGATTTGTGTCCATTGGACGATGCACTGTGTGACGTAAGGAATTTAAATTTATAAATATTACAAAAATAAGTGATTTAGGAGTTTTATAAGGAAAAAAATAATTGAAAATAATTATTTAGCCTAACTAAAAGTGTGTGATCATTTTTTTTACAGACATAAGCTAGTTTAAGTATACAATTTTGATTTCAAAAGCTAGAGGAATTAAAAAAAATTAAAATGCTTGGTCCTTATTACTATGTAAAAATTTGCGATTTTCGATGTGCTTCGCTAGACAGAGACAAATTCCCTGTCTAGCGAAGCACATCGAGAAGACTATGGTGAATATGTATAAAATGCAGAAACCTGATTGGTTTAATCACAGTCACATGATGAAGAGGTAAATAATCGTTGTAAAACTTCATGTTTTTCCTGCCCTCTTGAAAGGGCTCGGCACACAGAAGTACTGGGGTGTTTGTCTAAATAACAAAATCTAGTTTTCCGTAAAAATGCAGCAGTCTAGCTATAATTTATTTTTAAGACCTTCGTTTATTGGATTATTTTTATCTGTACCCGATGTTACTGTTTTCTTTTACTTTTTTGTCAGCTATGCACCCAGATTACCTAAAGCTGGAGAAACAATTCATGGTGATCAATTTGTTACCAATTTTGGAGGAAAGGGAGCGAATCAATGTGTGGCGGCTGCAAGGTTAGGCGGGGAAACATCATTAGTTGCACGGGTAGGTTTGGAGTTTTTCCGATACGGTTAATTTTTGGTTTGGACCTCCAAAAGAACGGAAAGATTTTTCTTACCATTTTACCTATTCATACTGATTCCTGTAAGCTCGCCGTCCTTGCTTGCATAACGGGGCCACAAAAGGTTAGCACGCTTATCCATGGGAACCAATTCATTCACCGCTGAATTCAAAAAACGCTGTATACTGCTTGTACAGGGAGTTTCTTAAATGATCTAAACGATTGGGAGGCGCTTTTGTATAAAGTTAATGGGCTTGTTCAGTGCATGCATTCTAAAATAACTAAATTATTTTATAATTCATTTTTGAAAAGCTTTTTTTACTAAAAAATTATTTTAAAAAAGGGTTTTTTTTTTGAAAAAAATGCACTTGAAAACGAAGTTCGAATAATTTTCATAGGTCCCAGAGACATCCAAAAACCCTGCGCTCTTGCACTCTCTGCAAGTTATTTATGTTATTTAGCAAAATTTGGAGATACCTGTGTTGAGAACAAAGAGAAAACTAATTTTGGTTAATTTCTTGAAAACAGGCATCTGATCCAAAAAAACAAGGATACGTACGAACATTTTGCTAAATATGTTGACGTTGTAGGATATCTAGAAAGGAATGTAAAGGATCAGAAGGATTTCATTGTTAACTAAGTTATTAATCCCATGAATATTCTAGAATATAACGAACGAAACATATACTTTTTAGGTTGGAGATGATGTTTGGGGAACAAAATATATTGACAATCTTAAAGAAAACAGCGTTAATACTAAATATGTTAAAATAACTGGTAATTCGAGCAGTGGTATAGCACAAATAAATGTAGCTAGCACGGGAGAAAATCAGATAGTTATTGTGGCGGGTGCTAATAAAAGTTTAAGCGTAACAGATGTTGAAGATGCTGAAGAATTAATAAGATCGGCTGACGTTCTTGTTTTGCAATTAGAAACACCCGTTGAAGCTGCTATCAGAGCTATTCAGCTTTGTAGAGGCGTAAGTACGGCCATTAGAATAGGAAATAATCGTGATGTTGATTTTTTCAGGTCATTTAAAAATAATTTCTAAGATTTGTTTTTAATTACGAAAAATAAATAAATTAAGAGTATTATGTAAGCTATACAAGGAGTGAAAAAGAATCTAAACATTTTGATTCTCTCAAACAGAAACCATTAAAAAAAAGGAATTATACATCCAGGGCTATTTACGGTGAGTGACCTATTGGAAGATCTCACGAACTAATACAGATATTTTTTTAAATTTTGGCCAGAGGCGTAGAAGGTTGTATTCTAGCCTATAAAATTATTTTAAAAGATGCAACCTTGCCACCTCTACCACTAACTGACAGCAACTTCTGAATTTTAAATAATAGAACACCCGGCATATTGTTAACCTCTTGAATCCTACAAAAAATTCCGAATGTATTTTGTATGACTATGTGAGCAATAGCATTTTTTGGAATTTATCAGCATTTTATTGCTTACTAATAAGGCATCGTCGAGAAAATGGCCTACATATACCTATCTTAGTTTTTTGTTTATTCAAAAATGTAATATCGATTTAAACGAAAGTTGCTGCAAGTTATTTTTTTTTTTACTTCCTGATGGCCAAAAGGACATCTTTCTCCTAGATGCGACCGTTACTAAGCTCCAGACTGTCAAATTACAAAAAAATGACATTTTTCAAATGTCAATATCTTTAAAACTATTGAGTTAAGCATGCATTGCCTCATACAAAATATGTTCAGAATTTTTGATAGAATTCAGGGTGTTCTATTTAACATTCAGAAGTGACTGTCAGTTAGTAGTAGAACTGGACACGTTGCCTCTTTAAAAGTACTTTAAAGGCAAGATTATAATTTCCTGCGTCTCTGGCCAAGATTTCCAAAAATAATACCAAACTCAACTCTTCTAATAGGCCACTCACCGTGAAATATTATTATTACATAACATTAAATCAGATTTTCTTTTAGATTTCTATATTAAACGGGGCACCAGCATTAGCTGAATATGACGAGCAACTTTTAAAATTGCCTTCTATTTTCTGCGTTAATGAGAGTGAAGCTTCAGTATTTACAGGTCTATCTGTTAACAACATAAGGTAAACTGTTGTTTTTTACACAATATACGTAGTTATCGAGTACAGTAAAAATTAATAGCCTACGAGTAGTAGGTACTTGGTGCTCATTACTACTATTTTGTTGCTTTTTAGACGTTGTTGTTTATTTATTTTCTATATATAAAAGCCAATGAGTTTTTAGTGTTGACACATAAAAATCATATAATTCATTCAAGATATCAATATACTTTATTTTGTACTTTTCCCTTAAAACTGCGCGCCGCAAGTGGAACATCGGCAATTTGCTTTTTTTCTGCTTTATATATAAGATAATATAAAATAAATTTTTTGCAATGTCACTTTTGTCCTCTACAAGGTATTACAAAGGTAGTATATTTACAAATCTTAAGTTCGACATTTCGTCTTCGGGTCGCCATCTACAGGTACTTTTTTAAAATTGTGGTTTTGTAATATCCATCTTTTAACCTTATTGTATAAATTGAAATGAGAGAAAAGAAACTGATAAAAAACACGCAAATAATAGAAAACCATTTACAAACACCAGTAATAGTTCTTAAATTCAATAACAGTATTTGAAATTACGCCAACCTTCTAATTTTTACGATTTCTAAAACAATGACTTTGAATAAAAGGTGATGGCGGCCCGAAGATGAAACGTCAAACTTAAAATTTGAGAACACCAACTTATAGAGGACAAAAAGTGACAACGCAAATGCAACATTAATTTTTCTTAAAATAGAAGCAAAATAAAATGCAGATTTTCGGTTTTTTACGAATATAGTTGAAAGTACTCGAAATTATTCAAATTTCTCGACGTCATATTACCTAGCCGGTACTAAAATTGTGCAGCTTTGTCCCAATTCAACCTTTGCTGTATCTTTTACCGTTTACTAGATCTCACTGGTGAAGGTCGAATTTGTAACACTAGTTAAAATAAAAATATCAATAAGGAAGTCCTAGCTCAAGACTATGATATACCTACTTATTACTAAATAAGTTTAATTTATTACTCTGTATTTTGTAAAACAACGCATCCGTCAATATTTCTTAGTCGTAATAACGTTTTTAGTGAAGCAGAAAATGCAGCAAAAGATCTCATTTCGAAGGGTTGTCAGAGTGTGTTATTAACCCTTGGCCCTCAAGGAGCCCTCTACCTTTCCAACGACAGTAGAAAACCAATGTTTAAGGCCGAGTCGCCACAAGTAAAATGTGTTGATTCTACAGGCGCTGGAGATGCTTTTATTGGTGCCCTGGCGTATGTTTTAGCCAATAAAAAGTGCAGCACTATTGACAAGGCCATTGAAGCGGCATGCATTGTTGCTGCCGATAGTGTCACCCGATTAGGAACACAAATAAGTTTTCCAGGTCGGGAAATACTTGAGAAGATTAAATATTTTGTGTAGAATTTGTGGAGTGTTTGTTATTTAGCTTTCCCTGTATGCACCATAGACAATATTTTCTCTATGGTATGCACACGCTAAAACAAGGACAACATATTTACACCGTGCCTAAGAATACCATCGTTTTCGGCTGGCTGTGGTCAGGTGGTCATGGTCACGGGTGACAGTTAAATAATCTTAATAGGATAGGTGTCTTCCTTTCACCCCAAGGAGGAGCTCCCGTACAGCTCCAGAGCCGCACACAGTTGTTCCATTCAACTGGGGCATCAACCACCTGAACCGTTCGAGCCCTATCCCCCCTGGCCCTCTCGTGCATCACTTATCACTTGAGCTTAATGTCAAACTTGTCAATTGTTCCTTTCGGAATGGTGTCGAGTGACTCCGGGGCGAGCCGCTCCGGGGCGTCAGACACCTGAAAGGAATATTACTAATAAGTATATGTAAATAATGGATTACATTAAACTTTATTTGTCAACCAATTGAAGTTTATCTTTTGTTTAAGTGTCAGCCATAAGGGATTTTTTGGCGAGATAAACGGTTATATGTAAATGACCGCTTTGGTCTTTTAATAATGACGTCATAAACCGGTTTTTTAAAATCGCCAAAACGACACGGTTTCCCATTTGTTTATAAAACCATCTGTCAAGTTTTATTTCTCGTTTGTTGGTTTTGTTTTTTACGAATTTACGAATAAAGCGTCTTAATCTTTTAGTTAGTTTCTGCTTGAATGTGCCACTTAAGGTTTTCATCTATTTGTATGCTTAAATATTTTGTATTTGCAGTTTCCCTAATGTTAAGCCTATTATTATTATCAAAGATAGTAAATTCGTAAAATAAAATGGATGGCCGACATTCAGGATGAAAAGTGTCGCCAGTATGCTCGGTGCCATGTTGGGTGCACAGACTTATGGCAACAACAAACCCTTTTTATTTTCTTTGATGGCAACACTGAATTTCATTGTCCCCAATGCATGGGAAAATTAAAATTGCAGGCGGGATATTTGAATTAAAAAATTTTAATTGGTGGAAATTGATCTTTTTTAAAAAACTTTTGCTTTTGTTTATTTCACTATTACTAATTTTGTATGCTCTTAGTGTACGAGAACGTAGTATTTTGTATTTTTTTAAATATAAATGAACCAACAATGAGTTTTAAAAACCTATTTTTTTATAAATTTGTTAATACAGATAAATATTATAGTTTAAATTCTGGAAAAAAATTAATGTATTTTTAAAACACGTGGGACACTGTACATTTGAAACAACTCTGCATTTCAATATTCTACGAAAAATAGTGTACAATGTACATATTACTTAAACTCGGTTATGGACGTTAAAATATTTTAAATGTGTGGAAATCATTTTGTGTACAGAACAGTAACAAAGGGTTTGTTAGTCCGGAGCGAGAAACTTCTACCCGACTTCTACTCCCGGTATGAAAGAAATGTTAGGTGAGACAAACGTCAAAAATCATGTGATGTTTGACAGTTTGAGGTTAAAACATTTGCATATGGTTTTATCATTATTTTTATTCTCGGGTTTTATGTTTGTGCTTGAGGCCAAACAAAAATGTCTACGGAGGATAAATTAACACACTTTATAGATGCGTATGTAAAAGAACATAATATATAGCAGATACAAAGCTACCATCGTGAGCAAAATATCTTTATTTTACAGACGTGTCTTGTTATCAAAATCTAGATTTAATTGGATGGTCTTAGAGCCAGAAGTCATTGGTTAATATACCAAACTAAAAACTTGTAATTCTTATCGAGTAAGAATTACTATGAATAACCTTGCAGAAAGTAATTTTTTGGATATTAGTAAATTTATTGAAACTGACCTACAAGAAAATAATTTGTCGCATACTGGTTTGCCTGAATATCAATCCGATTCATGTACAGACACCTTCACAATTAAGAAAGAATTTGAAACACATGAAACTATATATTCAGAGTCTAATTTAGAAATAAATGACAACAATAGCTTTAAATACACTGAGCTTAAATGCGAGTCTTGTGACGAGGTATTTCGAAGCAAAAGGCAATTCACAAATCATCTGGAAGGGCACAATTTACCAATTAAAGATGAACCAGGTTTAAAAGAAGCAGAAGCAGTTGGTGAATCAGACTCTGATTCACAACTGTTCAAATGTTCTTACTGTGACAAATATTACAAACTCAAAACAAACCTCATTAATCATAAAAAAACGCACTTTTCCAATAATTTATATCATGTTTGCTCTCTGTGTGGAGACGACTTTAGGTTTAAGCATCAATTATGGAAACATCGTGAGATAAAACACGTTGATCAAAGACCATTCCCTTGTGATCAGTGTGATAAACAATTTAAATTAAAACAACAACTTCAGTGTCATCAGCTTATACACCAAAACTATCGTGCATTCTCTTGTGATAAATGTGATAAATCTTTTAAATTAAAACAGCAATTACAGAATCATACAGCTGTTCACTTAGAAGTCAAGCCATTTCGCTGTTCCATGTGTAATAAGGATTTTAGGCTTAAGCTGCAACTGGATGTGCATTATAGGGTTCACGATAAGCTAAAACCATACGAATGCGACTACTGTGGAAAAACTTTTTCACTTAAACAAAATTTAAATGTGCATGTTTTAAAACATTCTGAAAATAAGCCCTTTCAGTGTGAAGAATGTGGAAAAGGATTTATTACTAAGCAGAATTTAAATGTTCATTCTAAGGTTCATAAAAAATGTAAAAACCCTGAGGAAGTTGTAACACAACTAGAAAATTAACCTTTTTGTTGTAAAACTGGTTAAATTTTATTAAAAGTTATACAAAGTTTTTAAAACAAACAATACACAGATTTTAATTGTAAAAAAAGTTTATTAAGCCTATGCCTAATTTTTGTTAAATGTTGCTAATAGTTTTTTTCTTTCTTTATACTTTTATATTGTATATAGTTCTTCTATCGTTCTGGTATAGTTATAGTTATTGTATTTTTAAATTTTATATTGAAGTTAATTTGTGCTTAAACATTATCTAGTAAAGATAAGCCATAATGTTTTTAGACTCTATTCTGGTTGTACACTTATTATGACACTATGGATGGTTTTAAAAGGTTCATTATTTCCAAAATAAGTTACGCCACTATGACTCTAAAAAACAACCAATTTATAATGGCCTGATCTTTGTATGACCTGATGAACATTTGATCTTTGTATGACCTGATTTTTTAAAAAGCACTATAAGTCTACAAACTTTATGGCCCTACTACAATAACCTCTCAGAAAGAGTTGAGCTATTCAGTACAAAAATGTACTCCAAGTAATCAGTACTTTAAGTATTGTACATTAAGCAGTTTTGAAATGTTACTTGTAAGTAACTTTGCCCAGAAATCATTATTACACAATGGAATAATTATTTACAATAATATTCCAAAAGAAATAAGAAATATAAAAGATATTTAAAAAAATACTATCTGGAAAAATAGCCTTTAATTAAAATCTTCTTTGTTATTACAGTTATATTGCTTTAACTTGTTTTACTTTGTTGTAAATTTTACTTTTAGATTTTTATTTGTAGTTTATAATTATTTCCCTGTAATAAGCAATTGTAAATGCTGGTTGGGAATAAATGTATTTAAACTAAAGTTTTGAAATGTTACTTGTAATAAAGTATTTTTTTAAAAAACTACTTGTACTTATAGTCCTTAAAATATTTTTAAGTACTAAGAGTGCTTGTACTTATTGTTTTAAATTTTTTTAAGTGGTACTTACTTAAAAATTGTACTTGCTCATCTGAAATTTACTTTAAGTACATTGTGAAAGTACTTCAGCAGTTTTAACTGCATAGTAGTTTTAACTATACCTACTTTTTAAGTACTTCGTTAATATACTTGAGTAAAATTCTACATAAATACTTTTAAATTCGTCAAGTATTTAAAACGAGATTTAGAATAATTCGACAAGTGACGAATATATGCCAAATTTAGCATCGTTTTTGTTTTTATTTAAAAAAATACTTGAGTACTTCCACACTAGTTAAGTAGTTCCATCTACTTAAGTAAGTAAAAATACTTTAAGCAACAAAAACTACTGCAAATAGTTCAGTATTTACTTAATGCTTTTACTTGAAATATTTGTATTAAGTAAAATACTTATAATAATAATTGCTAGTATTTTTGGCAACTACTTTTACTTATTACTTTAAGTCTAAATTTAAAATGTAATATATTTTACTTTAAGCTTACTTACACTAGCAGCTTTGCTCTCAGATATGTAAAATATTACTCACCTTATTACTTTTATTACCTACAGAAAAAGCTGTTAGGACGCATTCCACTTAAGCATATTTGATAACTCTTAAAGTGAAATGACACTTTAAAACGGCAATATCCATGCATTCCTATTAGTTGTAGAGTTCAGGTTGAGGGAAATTCGTGCAAATACATTTTTTGGTGCAATCAAAAGCTTTTCTTACTTCCTCCTTCCTGTTCCATAACCAGTAACAAACATTCTTTTCCTGTTCTTTCTATAATCACAGTGTACAGGAATATCCAAATAAAAGTGAACGGCCTTATAACTTTTTTTTTTAAAGATGGGGAAAAAATGTTAAGTATGAAAGTTTTGGGGATTTTTATGGATCATTCATATATCTTAATCAGCAAAACAATTGAGCATCAAATAAAAAATATATAGTATAAAACATGGATTTTCTCGCTTATTTTAAATAGGATGTTATGATTTTTATCATATTTTTGGATTCTAGACGTTGAAGACATATTTTGTATAACATACCCTATGCGGTTTTTCAATCGTTTTTGAAATATGTCAAATTAAAAATTATTTCGCATAAGTATACACTCGTCAGCACAAAAAAAACAGACATCAAGAAAATGTTGGATCAAGTTTGATGTTAATTAACTTTGCTAATTTTAGGCCGTTTTTAATGAAATTTTCGGCAGATTATAGATGCATTTATCAAGATTATCACCTGCTTTTCGATTTAAGACAAATTTTGACATGTGTGATATACTGGGGGAAACAAATGATCTTTTTTTTCTTAAGTTTTGAACACCCTGTGGAGAAATTAGCCTATGCGATGATGTTCTAGTGTATTTCACATGGAAGTCGCATCTTTGCTCAATATTTTGTTTTTTTATTCATCCCGATATCTGTTTTCTTTAAAAAGATAGAATTTTTTTAGAAAATCCCTGCAAGTTTTAGAATTTTAATATGTATAAATTAAATTTAACAGGGCCGTCACCATTTTTTCTTGATGAAATAACAGGTGTCTTGTATTAGCCTTTATGTACAACGCATGGTAAATAAACAAAAAGTGTGCATTTTTTATTAATTAAACAAAAACCGAATCAAAAGTATTAACATCTAAAAACAGAAAACAAAATTGTAAATATTGCTATTGGCTGATTTAAAAATTAATTATTTAATGAACTAATAGCGTGTATTGCCCCCACGAGCTCGAAACACATCTGTCGTGCGGCGTGGTAAACTTTCAAAGCAGTTGGCGATTTGTTCTCGAGAAATATTGTCTCATTCTTCTAAAAGAGCGATTCGCACGTTGGGGATGGTTGTCGTTGTCGAATTCGTCGCCCTCACATGTCCCAAACATGCTCAATAGGGTTAAGATTTGGGCTACGAGCTGGCCACTGTAACCGCTGAATGATAACTTCGTCCAGATATTTGATTACTATTTGTGAACTGTTTTAAATGATATATTACACGCACTTATTATAAATATCAAGTCGAAAAGAAATGCAGCATAAAGTCTTTGGCCGCTTTTTTGTATTTGTGAGTCGTACTGTTTATATGGCGAGTTCACATCTGCCTTCTCCAACTGAGAAGTTTTTTTATTACATACTAAACATATCACGTGTAAGCCATTGTACTTTCAATCTGAAAATTCCGTAATAAATTTTTTAACATTAACTATAATGCTGATGACTAATAAAAAAACAATAAAATACGTTGTCGCCGAAACCTGTTTCATCCTAACGACGAATACAAATAATTTTTGAAAATTTTAAACTTCGAAAGACAGGAATTATAACGATAAATAATCGACGCGTGTCAAATCTGAGAAGAAAGCCGATTATTTCTCGCCCCGCATCGCACCAACCCCTTCCTTCTCCGCGACGCCCGTCATGTAAACAAAACAGTCTTGAGAAGGCGGTGAATTTTGCATACACGGCGAACGAAATTAACTATGACATGAAATAATTTACCAGTTGTACAGATGTACAATGCTTTGCCAGAATATTTTAAAGACAGCAATCTGCCTGTAAAGAAATTTAAAAAGAAAATTAAAAGTTTTTTATTGGACAGTCCATTCTACACCATAAGTGAATACTTTGAGCAGATCGGTGTTGGGGCATAATTTTTAAATTAAATTATTTAATATTTTAATTTTGTGTGTGTACTTGTATTTCTGTTGTATTTTAAATCATTTTTAAAGTAACACTGACGATGCTAAACAGTGTAGCCCAGCGGTTCCCAACCTCTGGTACATGTACCACCGGTGGTACATGAAATTATTCCCGGTGGTACGCTAAACAAGACATTAAATAAACACCCAATCAAACCCAACCAAAAACAAACTAAAATCATTAAAAAAAACGCGACAACTCTTATAAATATATTGAAGACAAAAAGAAAGATGAGAACATTAGCAACACTGATTGTGAAAAGTAGGTATAATAAAAAATATTTTTAATACTTCTTAAAATTTAATTTTACCCTTTGATAAAAATTGAAATTGTAGGTAGGTACTTAAATTGCAATTATTCAGAATTACCTAAAATGGCATAGATAGGTATTCTAATTAGGTGGTACCTAAAATTACGCAACGTTTTTGGTGGTACGCCATTGAAAAAGGTTGGGAACCGCTGGTGTAGACTGTATGACGGATGAGTGATGATGTAAAAATAAAAATAAATGTTCGATTCCGAACAATATGTACTTCGCTTTGCGTTGACCTGACGATAATGGATGTAAACTGAAAATGGAGCGCCTTACAAATTATTCAGCTTAAAAGTAAAAGGAAAAACCGAATATGGCATAATTATAATTGTACTTTTCACACTAGATCTAAATTCATCCTAGCAACACGTTTCAAGACGAAAATCATTTAGACACAGCAAATCGCTGAAATATTAGAATACCTCCTAACTTTTTAATGACGACTTATTAAAAATGACAGGACAAAACCCTGTCAAAACCTAACTGATCAACTAGAAAATGTTAATTTAAACAAATACTAAATCTTAAACTTTTTAGTAAATCTAATTTCTGCCGGTCAGTGTAATTATCATACTGCCTATTAAATGCACAAGTAGCAGATTTAGTCTCGGTTTTAAAATATGTACATTATTCAACACGATACTAATATATTTTTGGACGTTAGCTATTTTATAGCTAGTTTTAGCACATTTGCCATATTTATATAAAGAAAAAAAAAGGAATTACTTGTCAAGGTTTCCTTTACATATCTTATGAAATTATTAAAACTATTCTCGTTTAAAGTCAACTTTTTTTTTGTGTTGGTTAGAATACTAATACTTTTTGATAATAACCCTAGTTTAGCTTTAAGTACATATTTTTGTGTGTAAGATCACGTATCTTATTAATATATTAAATTGTGTAGTATGCCACAGGTACACAATTCTTTGTCTCTTGCCTTCAGTGCGAAAAATTTTACTACATATTTCTAGCCTTGCAGCAGTGTCAGTCTATTTTCATTTTAGCTTCATCATATTTAGTTTCTGTCTCTTTCTCGTCTGGTTTAGCAAATGCTTCTCCATTTTCCGTACGCCCTTTAGGTGCAGAATACTGCTGTATCACAATAAGAGCAAATAAAATTGTTAACATGAAGTTTAGTCTATATACAGATATTGTGGCATACAATAAACTGATAACGATGATACATAAAATTATGAAACGAAGCTGCGTCGTGAATCTCCTGAAAATAATAATGCAGATATAAAGAAAATTACAGACAGATTTTTAGCCGAGAAGCCAGTGAACACTGTAACTGGCTTACCAAACTGATCAATATGTGTGCCCTATAGTGGTAAAGTGACAGTCTGTAATTATTGCATGCTGGTAAAAACAAACATCTAATAGCTAAGTATTGACAACCCCGTCAACATCTAAGAAAATTAAGCGAATATAAAACATAAAGAGATATGTGGGGATGATTAGTGTTACTATCATACCAAATCTCAAAAGCAGATCTTTATGAAGGATGAGACCTTGTTAAATGAAACCAAGTTGGTTAAATTTTGCCCATGTTGATAATGCTGCTATTATCTTTTTTCAACACAATTTATACCATATTCAGCAGCCCTAAGAACCCTCTTATCCCAAATTTTATTATAACATTTTTAATGTGGAATATTTTAAAAATCTTTTGAAAAGTAATAAACATCTATAAGTTACTATTTTAATTACCTACCTGTCGGCTCTTGGAAGATCATTAAGCTGCCACAAAGGCATCGCAGATATACTAAGCAATAATCCTGAGAAAAGAGATTCATCTGGCATTAAATGTGTGTTGTACCTACAAATATACCATACAAACTAATTCTTGTTTTAGTGATCTTCTATTTAGTGGAGCAGTCTTAATACATAGTAAGAATCGAAATAGGCTACATGGCCAAAAGCCTGCTACAACAGAAGTTTTTTTTAAAATGTAACTTTCCAAATTTAAAAATAAGGATAAATAATTATCGTTATGGACAAGTTTTTTTGCAAAAAATTACTAAAATGAATTTTAATAATAATTTTCGTTTCTATTTACTTTAAAACACTTCTATTACATCACTGGTTTTTATTATTCTAATAAATATATATATATATATATATATATATATATATATATATATATATATATATATATATATATATATGTATATATAAACTGTGGCGAATTCAAACTATAAAGATCTATTAATTGGGGGTTATACCACTTTACTGTTAATTAAAATAAAAAAAATCGCTGCGTTTAACCCAAGCATCAAACATAAAATTAATCATAAAAAGAAAATTTTCTGTGACTTTTAATTATGAAAAGGATGGCTGAAAGCTAATCTGATGAAAACACATTAAATATATTATAAACTTACTTGAAATTATGAGCCCATGTTAAAACAGCTGGTAAATTTAAAATCGTCACAAAAACCCACATAAAAAACATGGATGAGTGAAAAAATATGGCATTGTTAGTTGATGATAAATTACTAATTAAGCCACTTTCATTAGGACTATCTTTCTTTGGTTCGTCCGATTCATTTTTACTTGCATTTTCGTTCAGGTGTTCTATGTTGGTTGTTTGCTCTTCGTTTATTTCACCACTGGCAATTTTATCATCTTCACGTCCTCGATTTGTTGATTCATTATCGACTTTTTGTTTATGATCACTTTCTTCACATGCGCTATTTTCTTCGCTATTTACACTATCTTCATTCTGCGTATCACCACTTGCTTCTTCCTCACTGTTATCACCATTTTCACTACTACTACTACTGGATTTGTTCAAATTATTCCCGGCCTTTTTTTCTATGACAGTAGGAACTTGTTCAGGAGGACTTTCTTTATTTTTCCTCATATTTTTCCAGACAGTCTGCTTACACTTTTTTGCTAACTTTTTTATTACAAACCAGGCTACTTGCTCAATATAATCCTGGGACATTTGGGTCAACTAGAAAAAGGTTTTTATAAAATATTTAGAAGTACCCTTTTTATTCATCCAGTAAGCTTAAAATTAAGGCGACACATTTATTGAAAGAATATTTTAAAGTGTATGAAAATAATAGTATATAGTTATAATTACAAATATGTACATGCGTTCATAGTTTTTTCATTTTTCAAACTATTTCTCTGAAGTTGTTATTAGATTTGCCATAAAATTTGAAGCTTAGAAATATTTGAATGTACAAGTACACTACAATGGATGCAAAGTTTAGTGATAGTAGCCCTTAACTAACCTTGTAAATATTAGTATGTTTATATGTCTAATTTTCGAGAAATTACAAAAATTAAGTTAGCAGCCTTTGTCAAAAACTGAAAAGTCTTGCAAGTAAACGACAATGGATGCAAACTTTAGTGCTTGTAGCCCTTAACTAACCTTGCAAATATTAATATGTTTATATGTCTAGTTTTCGAGAAATTGGAAAAATTAAGTTAGCAGCCAAATTTCTCAAAAACTGAAACGGCTTACGATTAAACGACAATGGATGCAAACTTTAGTGCTCGTAGCCTTTAACTAACCTTGTAAATATTTGTATGTTTGTATGTCTATTTTTCGAGAAATTTTAAAAATTAAGTTAGCAGCCAAATTTGTCAAAAACTGAAATGGCTCGCAAGTAAACGACAATGTATACAAGGAATTCCTTGACGAATTTTCAAATCGTGTAATACACACATTTCAAAGAATAAAGAAGGAAATATATATATATATATATATATATATATATATATATATATATATATATATATACATATATATATATATATATATATATATATATATATATATATATATATATATATATATATATATATATATATATATATATATATATCCTACCTTAAGAAAATAAAATACCATTCCAATACACAAAGCTAATCCTCCGCATGTTGTACAACATAAAGCAACAAGCACCGCTGCGACTATAAACGGCACTTTTTGCAAAAATATCATAAAGTAATCAGAAAAACGTATGGAAAGAGTTACTGATCTGGCTAACAACCTACAAAATACATTTATTAGTCACGATTGGTAGTTAAATAATGGATTAAAGTTTGTTCATCAACAAAATTGATCTCAATTGAAATTTCCTACTGGGACCTGTTAAACTTGACTGTAAGCCAAAATTTATCCTTATCAAATAATAATAAAAAAACTAAATATATTGAAACTTTTTGCAATATTATTATAAACACTACAAGATACATGTAACTGTAGTGCTCTACTTACTTGAGTGTCAATTTATGTACTGTGGATTCCAATGTAAACAATGATATACAATACGTGGCAACTATTATTAGTAGGATAATGATGGAAATCGCGAAGAGAATCAACGATGCTATTATATTATCAACTCTTCCACCCGAAATGTCCACAAATTCAGGCTGTAGCACATTATCTCTCAAAAAATGCTTGCTAAAAAACATTTTTTGCAATATAGGCACACTCGACAATGTCAGTTGTTTAAAGATAGTTTCAGTTGAAAGATATGTGATAGTTTCAGTTGAAAGTTATGTAAATGTTGCTTGAACGTTTGTGACGAACATAAAAAGCAATCTTATCGGTTTAAATGTCATCGGCGTCTGACATTTATTTTTGACATGATGGTAAGTGTGACTGTATAAGAATTACTGAGATCGAAAGTTTTTATTTATATTGAAGCAAGGTGGAAGCCATATTAGCTGAAAAAGTGCATCTTTAAGGTTATCGTAAATTCAAGAAAAAAATCCTCAAAGTATACCGTGGTATCAATAACGCATGTCTTGAATTATTACTCTTGAAAGGTAACATAGGTAAAAGGTATAGGTGAATGAAAAATAGCACTGTCAAGTTCTGAAGTTTTTATTTTTAATAAAATTAAATATGCTAATATAAATTGATATCTATGATGCTAATCACGGCAGAACAAAAAGCTTTTATGATCGAAAGTTATTTTAGAAAGGTAGAAGGGTTGATGTTAATGGTCAGTGGGTTTATTCAACACGGGACGCCATTCAAGATTCTCAAACAGAATTTCCACAGTTTCCACTTCCTGTTTAGAGAAACAGGAAGTGTGAATAGAAAGGAAGTCAGGGGGAGACCCAAACTTCGCACTGCATAAAAAGTAGAAGAATTGAGGCAAATTGTTAATGAACACCCACAATCCCCTATTCGGCGTTTAAGCCAGCAAGTATCCTACGGAACCTGCAATACAATCCCGAAATGTGACCTGCATATGCACGCTTATCATCTAAGCTCAGTCCAAGAATTGTTACCAAACGACAAGCCGCAACGAATGCAATTTTCAGAGTGGTTTATGGGTAATTTACATAATAATGAAAACGTATTTGAAAAACCCTTTTTTACCGACGAGGCATGGTTTTACCTCTCTCGTTATGTAGATTCTCAACAAATGAAAATGTTGAGTTCTGAAAATCCATATTTCTTTATCTCTGAGTTCACAGAAAAGTTGGCGTGTGGGCCGCCATATCGAAAAGATAGTTAATTGGACCGATTTTTTTAAGGGACTCTCAATTCGGCGCGATACCGTAATGAAATTTTGGAAAATTTTGTAAACGCATTAGACGATGAAGAGATGCGACAAGGCTACTTCTAGCCGGATGGCGCACCAATTCAAGTAACTCTTGATAATTTAAATTTTTTCGGAAAATTTTTCGAAGATCGAATCATTAGTCGTAATATGCAAGTTAGGTGGCTACCACGATCCTGCGATCTCACGCCGTGCGACTTTTTTATGGCCACACATTAAAAACTCGGTTTTCAAAACTCCATGTAAAAATTTAGAAGACCTACGGGCTAGAATTACAAATAAATTTCAGGAGATTAACAACTCCAAGTGCTCACCGATGTTTTTAATGCTCTAAAAAGAAGAATGAGAACATGTTTGAAGTAGAAGGTGGAAACGTCTCATTTAGTTTAAATTTATAATTTTTAGGTTCTTTGTTGTATATTTTTTTTTCACGCAGTGACAATGACAAAGTAATTTTCTTAAAAATAAAAACTTCAGAACTTGACAGTTTTATTTTTCATTCACCTATACCCTATGTTACCTTTCAAGAGTAATAATTATTCAAGACATGCGTGACTGATTCTACGGCATACTTTGAGTACGTTTTTTTTATCTTAAGATATTCATTCGTGCGTTGATCATTTTTGTTATTTAAGGGTTTTTAATTCGATATTTTCTGTCACAGTCACTGGACCGTCCAAATGTGAATCATTTTCGGGAGATTCTCACCCCCCAATGAAATATCCTAATATTGTAGAGCTGAGAAAAAAACTATTTTTTTTTTATTTTGGCGAGCGATGTCATCACTTTTCGGCAGTTTCATTGGTTGCTCACATGGCGATTAAACAGTGTTGACGATAGATATTCTTTTACACGATCTTTAAAAGCAGTCTTAACAATATTTATGTGTTGATTTAAAATTATTGAAATGATACAATTTCTTTTATTTACCTATCATCGGTTAAGTCTAGACAAAAAGAATAAATGGTGTTGCTGTGAAACTCTTCGCCACGCGGTTTAACCCCTTTATATTGTTTTCTCGAGGGTATTAGTAGGCATTTAATAATAGTAAATTAGTGATGCGATTCGTATCAATTACTAAAGTCTATTCACGTTTCAAATACGCCCGATATAAATAAAAGCACGTGACGCTGCGGCAGGTTGATGGTCTGTCGTCCAATAGCGTTGGGTAAATTGTCGATCACGAGGTTAGATTGCCTTGTTACGAGGCTAGCATGTTGTTTATATCGGGCGTATTTGAAATGTGAATAGAGTTTAGTTAGTTCGGCTTGTTAAAAAGCAAATAGAAATAAATTCGTTACTTCAGAGTTCAGGCGACTTACAGGTATGAGTGAAGTTAATGATATAAATAGTGCATTAAGAGTGTTATTAAAAGAATATTCTAATTGAAATGTAACATTTAAATATACTAACACAAAATGGCTCATTATTTCATTGATGAATATGGCGGGTTTTTAGCTTCTTGAATAATTTTCTCACTCAACGGTCATGGAATGGTTTTCAAGAAAAAGTGACTTGACCCTTGTCAATTACATGACGTCCAGTCCCGTTTACAATATAAAAAATAGTTTAATTTGATTCTATTGCTATTCTTCGGTTTTAGTCTTACCTTACTTTTGACAATAAGTATACTACTGGAATAATCCAGCTCTGTTTTAGTCCATCTACAACAGCAGTAAAGAATATCGGTACAGTTCCTGTTCTATCCATATGACCAATTTGACTTTGAAAAGCTAACAGAAATACCACAGCAAGATTTGTTATTAAAAACGGTGAATAATATCTGGCTATTTGACCAAAAATACCTATTACGTACAGTCGAACGCTAAAAAAAAATGCATTAAAAAGTAAAATTAAATATTGAATAATATACACACTTTAGTATTCATATTTTTTGTTAGCATAAGTCACAGCATTTACTTTAAACAACACTCCTAGATTTATTACAGCATATACGGTTCAGTACAATAATTTTAGACTAGAATTTTCTTTTTGGTATTTCTTTAACATCTTGTACTGTTTAGATAATATTTGCAAGATATGACCTAAAGCCGGAATAATTTTTCAATAATGTCAATTGACTTTTTAATTTCAGTGAATTTGATCTTGACTTCCAAAAAATATCATTGTTATTCTGCAGATTATTTTAAATGGTGATAAAGTTATTCCGTAAGTACTTTAAAAAGTGTTGTATGTACGCAATTAGAATGAGCAATACCACAACCTTCTTTAACAATAAGCCACGAAGCACAAGTGGCAACGTCGCAAATGGGCACGCGGGCTGATTTTATTTCGTTAATAATATGTATTATATAATAGTGAACATAAATTATATAAAAACAAAACAGCACGTGTTTCGGAACCTTTCTTAATGCTATAAACACCCAAATAATTTATAAAATGCAAGAAACAACACAATATAAATATTTTAGATGCTTTGAACTGTAGAATCTAGTAAAATTGTTCTTCTTATTTAATATAGAAATAAAATAATAATTTAAAACGTGGTAACAAATTTTAAATAAATAAAAAATGTTTATCATCATTGTTCAACAATATCGTTGCGGATTATAGAAAACAATATATTTAATTTAAAAAACGCCGCAGCCGTTTATCTTTATTAAACAAGTATGTATTTTGTTCACGTGCGCTCTCGCCTGTTATCTGTTTACAGCCATCTACTTCATGACTCTCTTGTTAAAGAAGGCTGTGACAATATATAAGAAAAACTAGAATAAAATTAAAATGGTATCATCCTGTATCTGAAAAACGCAGCGTTTCCGGACCCACAGTAATAAGAAATTTCTTTTTTAATTTTGGCCAAAGAGTTACCTGCATAATTTTGTTAATAGATTTTTCAATACCCTGTATTATTACCCATATAACATTTCTATTCTATATAGGTACATCAAATAATTTAATACATACCTTACTCTATAAGTGCATGATGGGTCTAAGGTTAATCTAACCTTCGCGTCACCTGCATTTATAGGTTTGGGATTTTGAAGCCTTATAATAAATGGATTGTGTAGGATCTCACTAAAAAATTTAGAGTAGGGGGTTTGGATTATCTGAAAATTATTGTATTTTTATTATACACAATGTTATGTCATAAAGAGCAGCTCTTATAAAAAAAAAAACTTTGCTCGACACAGTATATCAGTGATACCTAAAATGGTTCTGTTACACAATTTTGTTGCATTAACTTTTTTTAGGAGTTCTTGTTTCAGCATCGAAAATGTCTTAAAAATCGATTTAAAGTCTAACCAAAGAATCTTAAAGCTTACGATTAAACTGGTTTTCAATTCAGTCCTTACAGTTAAATTTTTAATTCAGCCACCGGAGAGACCAGACGAAAACTTGCTGAGATATTTAGGTTTTTCCTGGCAAATACAATATGTTATAACAATTACTTGTGAAAAGGTATGCAAGACTGATTTCTAAATTCACTAAAAGAAACACTGATCGTAATTAACAAATCATTAGTGGAGTACTACAACATTAAGTTTTGGGTCCCATATATTTTATTATTTATATATCAAAATTGGCTTACAATATTAAAATACCGGATTTTTTTGCTGACGATACTAGATTATATTGTAACCCACTAACTCAATCTAAAAATTTTATTGAAGGTCTGTTATTCATTGAAAGGTGGACTGCGAAATAGAAAATGTCTCTTAACATAACTAAATCTAGTGTTTTTCATATAGAACCAAATCATTCTCGGATATCATTTAGCATATAAACAATGCCACAACAAAAAGACTTAGGAGTCACTAGTGACCTTAAATGGGAGACACATGTTGCCATATTAGTAACAAAAGCAACTAAACTTATATAATTATGCACATCTTATATAAAAAGGATTTCATAATAAAAGCAGTGTAATAATAGAGATAATTTATACTTTTTTTATACCTAACCGAATCACCCCAGTGTTTGGAATCTTTCCTATGTAAAATATATAGTACCCTTGGAAAGAGTTTAAAGAAAGATCGCAAACATTCCTTTAGAATCTAGAAAACTACCATACTATGAAGAACAATTAAAATTACCAACTTTAAAGCAAATAAGATTAAAAGGCGACCTAATACAAACATCAAATTCTTAATGGGTATTATTCTGTTAAAATCGAAATATGTAAGACAAATGAAACCCAAATTTTGAGAGGCAACAGTAAGAATATACAAAAGGAAAAGTGTTCCAAATTATTAAGTATAATTTTTTTAAGTAATCACAAAGCCTATACATGGAATGATTTACAGGAGACCACAGTTTGTGCTTCATCAGTACTATCTTTCAAAAACATAATGAATAAGGAATGGGACCAGGTTAATAGAAATCTCATACATTATAGTTCTTAGACCTTATTATCTATGTAAATTCCCTAAAAATATAGATTTCCCAGATACGTGGCAACTCCGACCTGATAAATAGTCGCTTGTCACATAAAATATAAAATTTAGATATTTAAACAAAAGGCAAAATCCTTACGTGAAATGTGAGTGAATGTCTTCATTAGCCCACGGTACAATTAGGCTTGCAGTAGCATGGTGCTCTGCTGAACTGCAACGAACTGGTTCAACAAATAATTGGTACACTTGAAGTAGGCTCTCTAATTCTGGAAGAATAATATCATACACTAGAGCTTTCTCAGGTGTTTGTGACAATAGTATCTGTTTGGTTAAACAGAATCTGGGTAGTGATATTTCGGTTTTTCTCTCGGTCGATCCGTATATATCTACATGGAATGTTACCTAAAAATTACATAAATTGAAACGGTACTATCCTTTTAATAGTTCAGCCGACGAAGACCGAAGTCTCAGTACTATGTACCGTGGGTGTACTGGGGGAAATCCGACGCACACATCCAGAGCTGGAAACGTCCGTAAGGATTTCACCAGCCCTTGAAGAGGATGTGTGGAGTGGAAATACTGTTATTTAAAATTGCACACCCACCCTGTATGAAAATGAACCTGATTTCATACGAAACAACATCGTAATTATACAAAATATAACTAGCAAATAAGTAATATTTTGTAATAGTGCTTCAATTAACGCAAAAACAGACAAAATTTTATTTTTTTAAGTTGTCCACCCTGTATATGAGGAACCAAAAGAGCCTTTCAACGATAAAAGTCTTAGCTATATAGAGATAAAATACAATTTTTGTAAAATGAATCGTTTTTGAGTAACAAAAATTAGACATTTTGTTAAGCTGTTCACCCTGTTTCACTGGAGGTGTAGTCGATTTTGAGCCAGGGTAAAATCTCTTGTTAAGTAGTTTTTGAGCAAATTTAGCACGGAATGATGGAGAGTTGCGTCCAGCCAATCCCAGGATTAAACACTTTAAGAAATATTTTTTGAGTTTTCAAAGTAACAGAGACGGAAATGGGAAACTACGTTTTCGTGATCTAGAGATCTCAAAACGTAAAGGGAAGTAAACAATTTAAAAAAAAATTGGTAATAAAGAACAATGTCAAAGTATTAAACTATATAATACAATGATACAAATAAATAACCAAACTTTTTTTGCGAAAAAAGTACTTTAAAATACTTACAGGTTCAGATGTTGGCAGTGCCCTAAACACAACATGCGAATATTCTGTATTATTTTTCTTAAGTTTATGCATATTGATGGTAATAAGTCTTCTCTTGTATCTGCTTGAAGGAATTATTTCAGAATACTGGGTTAAATGTTCACCATCGACGCTTAAAATAAAAGAACATAGTAAAAGTCTAGACACGACATTTTTTAAAATGAGTTGGAAACATTGGGATTACATCAGGTATTCCATACGCCAGCTTAAATTGATGAGGTGTCCGGGATTATTTATTATGTAGTTTGTTTGACAAAATACACAAAAGAAAATAAACAGGAAAGTTCAAGGTAGTGTTTTTAGTAAATTCTTTTATAAAACTGGAGTTGCATAACTATATAACGAAATCAAAACTTTTAATAATTTATATAGAGAAGAAATAAGGATAATTTTAGTATTTCGCACAACAAAAAATCCATCCATGCCATATCTCCAGCAGGCGCGGTCCGTCCATAAGGTCAATGACCCACCTAAATTTATTTTCAATGATCCACCTAATAATTTATTTTTTAAAACCAAACTTTTCTTTCAAAAAAGTGCAAGTGAAACTCCCCAAGAAAGAATCCGGCCACGCCATCGTCGAAAGATATACAAGCTTGCTCCGGGCTGGGTCGTATTTTAAATTGGCCTCATAGGTTTATATGGACAATATAAATTCATTAAAACTAAGAGAGAAACAGACATGCGCGCTTTAGGAAGTTAAAAAGGGACACAATTTGTCGACGGCCCACCAATAATATCGTGCCACTCCCACTATGGGAATACACTCGAACCGCCACGTAAAATATACTCTTTCAAAACATTTGGTTTGGACAAAGAAAAACTAATTAGGTAGCTAATATGCGCATTGTATTTGCATTGTATTAATGTATTATTAATTAGCGGCTAAACATAAAAATTTATAAATACGATCTCAGCCACGCCAATGCTAGTCATCAAATATAACGGCATCAGACCGGTTTTCTTACATTACCAGCGTAGTTCAGAGGTAAAATGTCAGCGGTCTAATGAATGGAATTTTCGGAGTATATCGTCCGCTCTGATATACTCCGAAAATTCCATTCACTAGCACAGTGTCAGCAGGCATCAGGCATCAAATTATAGTTAGTTCAAAATCATGTAATTATGTAATAAACGGTATAAATGAGTTGTACATAAGAATGAAAGAAGTAGGAATGAGAGAGAGAGTGAATGGGTGAGAGAAAGAGCCTTGTAAATAGAAATATAAAACACTTCCGACTTGTAAATATAGCTACGTAGTACCTGAAACTTGAAGCTGGTTTTTAGCAGTTTTTTTCCAGCAAAACGCATTGTAAATATTATTATTAAGAACTTGCTGTAAAGATCTTTTTCCCCATTTGGGACCACAAATATAAATGGCTCTAAAAGATCTCTTCGGATGGAGCCGGAATCAACCGTCACACATTTTAATTCTTTCCCCAGCTCTAACAACCGCCCCAACCAGACCCCTGGTTGCTTCTTCCTGGTGAATACACACTTTTTGTAAATTTCTACTAGGAAATCACATATAATTGTAAATAGAAAGAATGAAATGTAAATAATATTATGTAACTAATAAAAATGTTTGAAATGAGTTCATCAAGAGGTCGTGGGTTCGAGGCTGTGTTAGGCTAGACTTTTTTTTAAAATTTTTATTTAAAAAATTAGATCGGCTCTAAATGGTGTATTGGCAACAAGTTCCCCGATAAAATATTTTTAAAATTATTGGTAATCTCATATCTACTACAGCTGGCAGCTTGCACGTGCGTAGACGAAGATCGTATTACTATGTCTAGTCGCCAGTATTGTATTTATTAAAGAAACGTAGTTTCGGCAGCGTTCCTAATTTTATTTTACGAATAATCATGCTTTTAGCTCAGAATTTTGTTCTGTTTATTCTGGGCTTTTAATACAAGGTGCGACCTCTATTGAGGGGACGCTAAACGTATCAAAACGGGAAGCCACTAACAATCTTAGACTACTAAAACGCATAGAAAAAAGTCATAACCATCTAGAGTAGCAATGTTCAATATACAACAGTACCTATTTTATGATTTTTGCCGTGTTTATTTGTAGGTAAATAATTTCTTGGCAAAAATAGACACATTATTAAAAAACCTTCCTTAATTAAAAAAGTGTGTTTTGCTTGTTGCGTTGATATCACCAGTTGCCCACAAAATTTTGACCCACCTGTAAAAAAACTCACGGGCCGCGCCTGATCTCCAGACTCTTTAATATTTTTAATTCATCAAAATCATCTGGCGCTAAAAAAATTAACCTGGCATTTAAATGTCTCGACTATCAATCTAACTTTTTAAATGATACATTACAGCTATTTTACAATTTAACGGTTGTAGGTAAAAACAGAGTAAAAAACGTAACTAACACAATGAAATTTATTACTGGATTCAAAATTTCGATTTTGAATTTATGGCCTATTCTGAAGTCAAAAAAAAAACGTTTCCTTTTTGTTCACCAGACGTCTTAGTCAAGATTGCTTGAAGAATTTTTTGGGTCCTTTAGGCAACAAAATGCAAACTGCAAAAATCCTACGCCAATACAATTCAAAAGAACATTTAAAAAAATTATTTTCTGTTAGAATTTTTAATTCTGGCAATGAAAATTGTGCAACTGACGCGGATAACTTTCTATTAGAATTATCAGATCTACTAAAAGATGATGATATTCGTGTTTCGGCATCAGTGTCATCGCCACAAGATGCCACCTAAATTTCAGGCTGGTTTTCCAAAGAATAGCTCATTAGAAAACAATTTTGTACTTTGTGGGTTACCTTACTAAAAAAAAATGTTGAAATATTCATAAATATTTGAAGAGTATTCGAAAGCTCACCAAACTTTGGGCGAAACCTCGTTATTTTGTTATTACAGAGCGTATCAAAATATCAATTTGATACATGTGGTAACTGAAAGATGCCCCATAACGATTTTGTAAATTATATATCTATTAGAAATAATATTTCAAATGAATTTTGCACACATTGTTTTAAAAAATGATTATTATTAGTAATTAGCCATTTTGTAAATATTTGTAAAGATAGCCGCTTTGTTTCTCCTTGCAAAAAAATTTCGCACCAGTATTTGATTAGGTTGTATGGCAGAGTAAGGTTATTTTACGCTCTTAAATTTATAAATAGAAATTTTGTGACAGTAAAAAATAGTAAGATGTTGATTTGGAGACACCAATAAAATTATTTTATTATCTAAACACCTGCTTTATCCACCTGACGTCAAATAATTTTTCTATTTAGAATATTTTATCATTGCTGACACCTGCATAACTCAAAATACAACTAAAAAGTACACTTTATTTCCTGCATTTTTCAATACATTCGCTTTTGTCAATTTAATCTCTGTCAAATTTCAGATTTCCCAACACGCTTTGTCATCAGTTACAATACTTTTTCATAATCTGATTTGATGTACATCATGACATTGAACTTTATTAGAGTATTAAGGATGAAATATATTAAAGAAAAATTTTCAACTTGTAAAGTAACTAGGGCTTCAATCCGAATGTTAATACTTTAATCCTAAAATTTTCGGGATTAGGGATCATATTACAATCCTGATATCGGGATCGACATTGATTCGGGATAGGAATTTCATAAAACAGTGTAACAGTGATATGTTTGTAACAGAAATAGTTGTAAATTGGTTAAACTGTTTACTTTCACACACAGAAAAGCTGAGATAAAACTATACCAGCCTAACTAAATTTCCTCAAATAGAAAATTAGAAAACAATTACCTACCACACTCTACTTGCTCTATTTGGAAAGGCAGCATTACAAACAAATACCCAATCTCTTACTTCTAAATTGATAGCCAGAACAGTCAACATTTCATAGGTCGGTAGCGCAGTCAACCCTACCATATACCAGTGAGGCTGTTTGAGCCGATTTTTGTTTTCAATTGTATACTGCTTTAAAATGCTTTCAGTCCATTCTCCTTTGTAATTGATTTTGGTCAATTTTTGAAAATCTGATTTTAGGTGGTGCTCCGTACCACTGTTCTACAATCAAAATAGTACTTGGTGGAAGCCCTAGTTGCCGTACTTTGTTACAGGACAGGATAAATTATCAATTACTTTTAAAAGTAACGGTTCCAAAAGCAAGACCTTTAAGAAGTGCTTTCAGCCTTCGAAAAGTACTTCAAGCTGTAAGAAGTTCTTTAATGCCTTGAGAAGTGCTCCAAGCCCTTAAAAGTTCTTCGAGCACATGAAAGTGCTTTAAATTCCAAACTGCTTTTAAAAGTAATTATTCCCTAAGCACCAAGAATTTTCGAAAAGTGTTTCGAGCCCTCAAAAAGTGCTTCAAGCCCCCGAGAAGCTTTTAAAGTTCTCGAAAAATGCTTGAAACCCTCAGAAGTTCTTAAACCCCTTGAAAGTGTTTTAAGTTCTTTAAAAGGGCTTCAAACCTTTCAATAGTACTGTAAGCTCTTGAAAACCTTACAACAGTAGAAGCAGGTATGAAGAATGAAGAATAAAATTCAATAGTTATACCGCGTTCCTAAAAATTATAAAAGTGCAAGCAATGTTAACTGGAATGGACTTATTTGGCAGGTATTGCAATTTATAAAAATGCAAGTAATATTAACTGGAATGGATTTATTTGGCTGATATTTTATCGTTCCAAAAGAAATAAATATTTGTACGGCAAATTAGGAATCAATTTAAATAATTATTGTATTGTGGAAGAACTATAAAAAATGAAAGTCGTACCATTAAGTAATTAGGCAGTTATCATATCGTCCCAAATTAGGGATAAATTAATCATATTCCTAAAAATTATGGAGATATATGAGAATATGAACGTCATTTGAGCTAGACAAAGCACTCACTAAAAGGACATTAAGCACCAAGTTTCAAGTTCTTATTCAAAGTGCTTTTAACCTGCAATAATTACTTCATTTTGTTAAAGGGCTTTCAGAGTAAAAGTCAGTACCAAGAACTTTCGAAAAGTTATTCACGCCCTCAAAAAGTGCTTCCAGCCCTTGGAAAGTGCCTCAGGAGTCGATTATTCCTTAAAGCCTTCGAAAAGTGTTCCAAACCCTCAGAAGTTTTTAAGACACTTGAAAGTGCTTTAAGTTCTGGAAAAGGGTTTCAAGTCCTCGAATAGTGCTTTAAGTCGTTGAATAGAGTACAACAGCAAAAACCCTTTTGTATTTACTTGCGAGTTTTAACCAGGCTTTTATTGATAGTATTTTTAGTAAATAGACTCTGTAGATTAGTTATGACGTGTTCATTGCTTTTTTAGTTGATGTCAATTTGAAAAACTATTTGGAGATAAATAAATCAAAAATCGCTGTTATTTGGCATTTTTTTTGTGGACGGATCTACTCTTTAAAACCGTAGCAAATTTTCAAATGATATTGCTTTTACTGAAAAATTCGAAAAACTTTAAAAAAGATAGCAAAAATCCGATCCTTAACTTCGATTTTTTAAAATTTAAATCCCTATTTCCAAAAAAAAAAAAAAAACAACAACAAGGAAGGGCATTGGTCACAGGCCATATTTTGATGACTTTGTGTTACGCGGGTTTTTGAATTCAAAAGGATCCTAACAGACTTGTATTTCTCTATAAAAAATATTACTGACACCTTGACGTTACTTTCATTATTTCAAAAAACTTGTTTAAGATGTCAGTATTAACATTGTACACTTTGCTATATTAAAAAATATTAAAAAAAGTCTAACAACCTGTTGCTCAAAACCTTTAAAGGCAATGTGTCATCTTGGCAATTAAATTAAGACGAGTATCACATTACGGATGTCTAATTAGTTTAATTCTTGTTTAAATTGTTTGTACACCTAGTGTAAGGGCGAGTTTTTAAAGTCGGCGCATTCGCCATTCGATGGCGTCAGTTGTATTTTGTCATTTTTCTTATGAATGTATTAGAAAAGAGGAGAACATAGTGATGAATTTAAGCGCTGAATTTAAAAACTCGCCCTAAGTATATTTAAAATGCAATTGAAAATGCTTACATCCTTGATTGACAATTCAAATAGTGATAATTTTAGAATTTATCGTTTTCTTCTTGTTAATGCAATTTTATCAAGTGTTGATTATGCTGTGTCACAACTACTTTTTTTTCTGCTATTTATTGAAAAATGGTTAAACCGGTCCGAATAAATAAAAAAAATCATAAATATATTAAATCCACTGGCAGGCCTTAAAGGTTGCAAAAAAACAGAAAATATTATTTTCTTTTAGCTCTGTCTAAAAGATCAACTTACATAGATTAGGTGATGTTTAAATACCCTTTTGACAAAATCCGTATCCGTAGATATTTGGTAAGTTTTCCGATCAACACTATGGAAAAGAGCTCTGTTTATTGCTAGTACAATCTGTTTACACCAAACTATTTGCACGTGGTTAGACTCTACCCAGGCTCTTGGTATATTTGTTGCCTACAAGAAAAACAATCAATAATACAATGTTTATCTCTTTTAAACATTGAGGTTTTTTGGATTTATCTGTTATTTCGTTGGTCAACAATTAATGTATAAATTATTTGAAGATTATTAAATTTAAGTCTTAGTTTTTTTTGTAGTACTTACCACTAAATTAAGAGTGTTATTTCCTTCAGTGTGCGTTAGGTAAGAAGGAACCAAAAAATCACTGTGTCCTCCACCAATACTTATGGTCAATATATTTTTTTCATTTAATGAACTATTTTTATAAAATTCACTAATAGCTGTGTCAAAATATAGATGCCCTCTCTTAAGGGGAGCGGCTAGAGCTATTAAAATTGAGACACTATTTATTTTGTTGTTTAGCAATTCTGCTATTGCCTTTTTAGCTACAATACCACCCTAAAATTATAAATTCTGCTACATTTTTTTTCTATAAAAAATGCTAAAGGTTTATTCTTTTGGTAATTTTTGCAAATTTCTGTGACAAAAATTTTTTTTACAACAAAAATAGAAATGTGGCACCTATGGGGATCAGATTACCTACGTAAGAAAGAGAGGGTGTGAGATTGAAATAGTCAAAACGATCGAATAGAAAAGAAAGAGATGAAAAAAACAATGTTATCAGCTATCGTCCGATTTCATAATTTTAATAATTATCGCAAAATGATCATTTATTGCAAAATTGGACAAGAAGGGATCCGGAAATCCAAAGATTTCTTATTTTCCTAAAGTTTATTTTTCCGAAGAAATAGTTTCTTTTCTGTAAGTTGCAGTAAACGCTCGGCCTAGTATACTCGGCGGATCAGCGACTGGTACTTACCACTGAGTGTCCAATTAGGACAATTTGTTTGGGTGAACTTGGACTATTTTTATAAAGTTCTAAAATTCGCTCCATTGATTTTAAAACATACTCTAATTGGTCGTACAAAACAGGGCCATACAGAGCACTATACTCAGAATTTAAGTCAACAGTAAAATAATCAAAATGATACGGACTTCCAGAGTTTAAAGCTTTTCTCAATGCCACTGAAGATAGTGATCTAACTAAAAAAATTAAATAACATGAAAATTGATGCCTATCCCAAAACTGGCATTGTCATTACAAAATAATGACATTGATTAAGTAGGTTTCCAGGAGCAAGTTCCAAGACTATGAATGGATATCAAAAAATAACTTTAAAATTTCCATTGAGAGGTAATCCTAATATGTATTTAGCTGGATTACTGTGTCATGGTGCTGTGTCGCCTTCCGGCGACATTTGTCGCATAGTGCATGTTTTTACAAATAGGTATTATTAAATTATTCCACTGTGGTGTGGCGTGGCGTCACAGAGAAAAGTGTCATAATTATACCTGCACAAAATATATGAATTAAATATGTGACAGATGCCGCCAGAGGGCGACGCAACACACCACAACCCAATTATATAATTCGGGCTTAATCCAAAAAGATCAAAATATTAATGACGGTGACAAAAACACAACGAAAAGTGCAAATTAAAAAAAAATTTAATAGTAACTATTCGTTAAATTATATTAATATAATAAAATTTGCCATGAAAACGCAAATTACCACGCTCAAAGTAAATTTTTAAAATGATATCTCTTTACTTACATAAGTACTCTCTAAAAATAATGATCAATGTTTAAAATATGCATACATGGAATCTTAATTGTACATGTGACAACACTGCATTCTCAAAAAATATTGTTAAAATTAGACAGTGGTCAATATTCGTGGATTACTCCTTTTTATGTTTTGTATGCATTTTTGTATTAAATGCTAAATAAACACAAGTACAAAAGTAATAATGTAAATGTCTAAAAGTGTATAAATATATCTGTAGACTTACATGTACAAGATATTAATACATTACTAAAAAGTTATCATAAGGTACTATTCAATTGTCATTACCATGTTCCAAATAAACTAAGTAGGGTACTGCCACACGGTCTCTACTTACGACGGTTTTGGCAACGCTTATGATTAACATTCTAATCACCGCGTGTTTATAATTTAGATAGATTCTAACAAGGTTTTGTTTTTAATCCTGGCACGATTTCGAGGTGGGAGGGGGTAATTTTTACAACTACTTTTTTTAAAACTTTCTTTTCATTCTAAGAAAAAAATGACGATATTTTTGCCATTGCCTTACCATACGAAATCGTCGACCTTTTTGCCACTGGGCTCTGAGGGGGTGAGAAACTACCCCTTTTACCCCCCTGCAGGACTGCCCTTGCTTATAGTCGCGTTTTATTAAGGCTTCATAAAAAAATAATAGGATTTTTGATTTTTTAACGCGTCATTAAAATTAAAACGATTTTGTTGTAATCGGTAAGTGCCATTGTCCAATACAATAAAAATACCTTGTTGATGTGAGCCAGCATTTCCAGGAATAAAAAGAACAGGAATTCCATCAAAATACATATTTCTAGCCTTCTTTGTCATTCTTCCCTCGCCGTAAGCATACAAACCATATTTAGGATATTTATGGTCAATTTCTTGTGATACCCTCTAAAACATAAAATATAAGAAATAATTAATTCCAGACAGTCAGTCAGTTCCAGAGGTAATAAATTTTAGACCAGGCGTGTTATAAATAAACCTGAAGTTGATATTTTTGAGCAAACGGCAAAAGTCGTTATGGCGGGTAAAATGTGTAAATTTATGTCCAAAAACTAAAAAAAAAAATTGTTTATATTTTTTTAAAACTAGTATTAGAGCAGAGCAAATAGGTAAGTACATAGTGCAAAAATTTGTTTTCTGTTTGGTATAACATTTTTCCGAACCATATCCACTGAATATTGTCATGTTTGTGTCATATACATAACGACATAACTTTCTGTGCCTTTTTTCAGTAATTTAAAATGTAATAGTCGAAAACTTGAAAAACACCTGTTGTTTTTCGAGTGCTGCAGTTACAACACCAAGCTCAGTAATTTTTTAATCAAGGATTCCTCCAAACACGGTTTATTGACTTTATTATAATTTCAAAACAATCTTGTATTAAAACGATTTTTTTTTGGATCATGATTTTACCTAATTTATTATGTATGCTCAAAACTTTTAAATCAAAGAATAAATTTAATTGATACTTAGTCACCTTTGGCAATATCTCTCTATATATAAAAGAAGAAACTGACTGACTGACTGATTGACTGACGTATCAACGCACAGCCCACACAGCTGGGTCTAGAAACTTGAAATTTTGCACAGAGGTTTCTTATATAACGTAAGCATGCACTAAGAAAGTTTTTTTTAAATCCAACCCTTAAGGAGGTCAAACAGGGGTTCAAACTTTGTAGGGAGAAAAAATATTAGATGGTCCTATTCAAACTCGAAACTTCATAGAAGTACCCTGAAAATAAATGTTTAAACACGTGTTTTACAGTTTTTAATAAATCAACCCCTAAGGGGGTGAAATGGGGGTTCAATGTTTGTAATGGAGTAAAATTGTAATAAGGTTCTATTACCTTGAAACCATGTAAAAATACTCTAAAAAAAATAAACACATGTTATAACTTTTTAGACATTAACCCCTAAGGGGGTGAAATGGGGATTCGAAGTTTGTAATTAATTATGGATATCATTGAAAATACATTTACACACTCCAAACTCATTATTTTTTATTTTAAGCCGCGCACTTTTTGATTTATGATCAAAATTCACCAAAAATATCACATAAGTACATTACTCTTATTTTTGCAAAAATCGGAAATACATACCTAAAGTAATAGAAGGTCTTATAATACAAAGAAACGAAGTTCAAGATATTTATTGTTTTCCAGGAAATCTGTTATTTTTTAACCGCTCTCTTACAAATTAATTTTAATAACTATTATTGGATTGTCGCATTTTCCCAGCGTTGCCAGATCAAATTTTCTGTCGTCCCCAGATTTTGTATTCCAAATCCCTAGATATCCCTAACACCACCTAATCTCTATTGGCGTTTCCCATTTGTTAAAAAAGTGCGCAATAAGTGTATTTCCTTCTTACTTTGTTTTATATAATATTCTTTAATAAGAGACAAAAAACATCCAGTGCGCCCTCTTTGACCATTGGACCCATTTTATTGCTTGGGTAATCTCTATATAGGGCCAATCACCTCAGATGTCCCAGCGGGGCTCGCGAGCCTGCCAACAGGCAATTTTAAATGCAATGAAAATGCTATTAAAAAAATAACTGAAACATAGTTTTTGATATATTTTTTCCGCAGCTTTCTAATGGTGTAATTTGTTTTTGAAAATTTCGCTTCCTTAACCTCAAAAGAACACTAAACGCACAGTCCACACCGCTGTAGTCAAATTTTGCACAGATGTTTCTTATATAATGTAGGCATGCACTAAGGAAGGGTTATTTAAAATTCAACCCCTAAGGGGGTGAAACAGGGGTTCCAACTTTGTATGGAGAAAAAATATTAGCTGGTACTTACTATTAACTCAAAACTTCATAGAAGTCATCTAAAAAATATGTTTAAACACGTGTTTTGCAGTTTTTACTAAAATCAACCCTAAGTGGATGAAATGGAGGTTCAAAATTTGTAATGGAGTAAAATTGTTATATCGCGGACGAAGTCGTGGGCGCAAGCTAGTGTAACATGAGTGCTGTCACATTGCAAGTGTTACACCATAAATATTGTAATATAATAATAGGTATTATGGTATAGATCGCTTGATATATATTTTCAAACCCTGATTTTACTAAAGGAGATTTGGCTGTCTTTTTTCATATCTACCTATAGTTAATATATAATAGCTTCATCCAGTACCATATTTATCAAATGTATGTTGTAATTTTGCAAACTTTAGCTGTTTGTAACTTTGTAAAAGGCTAATTACTTGCTAATAAAATAATTTAGTAGAAGAAAGCAAGCAGTCTTATTTGCTTGCCACACAACTTGTTCTTTGCTTAATTAACTTGCTTATGAAGCAAGTGCAAGGTTTCTTATATAATGTAGGCATGCACTAAGGAAGGTTTATTCAAAATTCAACCCCTAAGGGGTTCAGCAACATTTCTTGATGTCCACATAGAGAAACTTGCAGCAAGTCACCTGCCAACCTGACTAGCTTTTTTACTAGCCTATATTATTATAATATTAACAATAACAAGGTTAGCAATAGTGCAGACTTGTGTTTGAACACCTTGTGTATCACACAAGCATACCATTCTTAATAAGATATCTATTATTTTTCATTAATCAATCTGTCAAGAAAGTAATATTTATCAGTATCAAAAACATACATATTTATTTAATCTTATTTATTTAATTTAATCTTATTTATTTAAACTGTGTCAGATAATCCGGATTACTGAAAATAGGTAGTGACAACAAAATACTTACCTATTAAAAAAGGGGAAAAAAGAAAAATGTACCTATGCACACCAAATTTGAATATACAGATTATAGCCATCACAAAGTTTAAAAAATTAAATAATAGTCCAAAGACGTGTAATTTAAATATATTTAAAATTACCAAAGAAAAGGCTCGTAAAAGGTTTTAAAATAATATACCTAGTACAAATTTCTGCCTGATCAATTACTTTCATGAGGAGTGGAAACACAGACAAGAGCACGAGAATATCGGGCTCAATCTACATGAACTTAATAGTTCAATTTTCTTGTTTTATTCATAAATCACAACATTTCCTTGAAATATTTTAATTTCTAAGTAAAAAGTGTAACATCAGAATAGGTATATTTAAAACAGTTAAACCACTTTATTTAAAACAGTTAAATTATTTTTATTTTTTATGATTTGGTCAAACCATTAAGTAGGTATTAATTTTATTTATAGTTTTGAGCTCATACCTACACCAAAAATATTTTAACTTACCACAAACTGAGGATATTCGAACATATAAGTCATTTCACATTTTTCGTCGGACTCATGGTCAGTCAGAAAAAATAACACTCCAGTGAAATAAAATACCGTAATTATAGTGCAAAATAGTAGAAATATGTTGCTTAAATACTTCATTTTTGTTTTAACAAATTTAATTTAAATTTACCACAACCGGTCAGCTGTATTTGTTTATTCTTACCATTCACAGATTTCGATTGGCAAATAGTCATGTGGGATCAAACACTACCGTGTTGATCAAATCAGTAATTTTACGGTATACCGGTAATAACCACCTAATTGTAAATTCGAGATAAAGCTAAGTTTATGCACACGCGAAAATACGAATTGGTGATTTGATTTATTTTATTTTAATAATATTTTTTCAAGAGTGTCAATTTAAAGACCTCATTTTAATTTTACTTTTAAGCTTCCTATTAAATAAAAACCTTACGTCCCTCAAGACACCAGAGCAATTTGTAGCTAAAGTAGTTTTTTTTTTACTTTTTGAACACAGACTACAACAGTCTTGCCAACCTGCTGGCAGTAATTTAAGGTTAGTTTAAAGATATCTTTAAGATGTCCCAGTAAATAGTTTTCCCCAAGGCTGCCTCAAACAAAACTAAAACAGGTCTTCTCCCAAAACTAAACATTTTTTGCAGTATTTTCACTTTTATATTAAAGAGGGGAACAGTCCGCGTCTTATGACATTTTTATTTTAAAAAAAATTAAAGGGGGGTCAAAATTGATAAAAAAGAAATCACTGTAAGCAGGTCTCCTCCAGAATCAAAAGCCATTTTTAAATCAGCGATCAAGTCATGACCTAGTCAGACCATTGGGCAACACTGTCTCATTTAATGTTAATACTTTGATTTTTTAGGTTAAACATCGAGTATATGGAGCAACGTTGCCAAATAAGGTGACGTAGTCATGACTAGGTCACTGATTTAAAATCGCCTAAAATCTTTCTTGCTGGTGCACATGAAAGAAGGGACAAAACCACGGCTTATGACATTTTTTTATTTCTTTAAAGCAATTTAAAGGGGCCACAAGAGCAAAAAACCATATATACGTCATCTTGAAGATATCTTTAAGATGTCCCGCAATATGTCTTTCTCGAGGCTGCCTCAAACTGAACTAAAATAAGCAGGTCTTGTCCAAGATAAAACATTTTGTCGCAGTTTTTTTGCTTTTACATGAAAGAAGGAAACAATCCGCGACTAATGACATATTTTTTATTTAAAAAAATTTAAAAGCAATTCAAAATAGATAAAAATACGTAAAAAATTAACTCTGAGCAGGTCTTCTCCGAAACCAAAATCTTTTTCGCTGGTTTTTTACTTTTACATAAATTTCATTAAAACAATTTAGAGGGGCCACAAGGACAGAAACAATGAAAATCCTTAGAGGTCACCTTAAAGATATCATTAGGATGTCCCAGTATATAGTTTTCCTCGAGGCTGCCTCAAACAGAACTAAAAACCGGTCTTCTCCATAACTAAACATTTTGCTGCGGCTTTTTCACTTCAATATGAAAGTCCACGGCTTATGACGTATTTTTCATTTTGAAAAAATTTAAATGGGGAAATTTGATGAAAATACATAAAAAATATATTTTAAGCAGGTCTTCTCCAAAACCAAAATCTTGCTCGCTGTTTTTTTACTTTTACAGCTTATGTCATATTTTTTATTTCTTCAAAACAATACAGGGCAACTAGATATCTTTAAGATGTCCATGTAAACAAGTTTTTCTCGAGGCTGCCTCAAACAAAATTAAAGGTCTTCTCCAAAACTAAACATTTGGTCGCAATTTCTTACTTCTACATGAAAGAAGGGAAGAGGTCGCGACGCATAATATATTTTTATGTATAAGCCGCGGATTGTTCCCTTCTTCATGCAAAAGTAAAAAATCAGCAAGAAAGATTTTAGTTTTGGAGAAGACTTGCTCACCGTGTATTTTTTCATGTAGTTTTATGAATTTTGAATTCCTGTTAATTTTTTTTTTAAATAAAAAATGTCATACGCCGCGGACTGTTCCTTTCTTTCATATTCAAGTGAAAGAACTGCGACAAAATGTTTAGTTTTGGTGAAGACCTACTTGTAGTTCTGTTTGAGGCAGCCTCGAAAAAACTTATGTCCTGGGACATCTTAAAGATGTCTTTAAGGTAACTTTTAAGGCTTTTTAGTTTTTTTGCCCTTGTGGCCCCCCTATATTGTTCTAACGAAATTAAAAGTACGTCATAAGCCGCGGATTGTTCCCTTCTTTCATGTAAAAGTAAAAAACCATCGAGAAAGATTTTGGTTTTGGAGAAGACCTGCTTAGAGTGTATTTTTTATTTTTATGAATTTGGACCTCCTTTTAAATTTTTTAAAAATAAAAAAATATGTCATAAGCCGCGGATCGTTTCCTTCGTTCATGTAAAAGTGAAAAACTGCGACAAAATGTTTAGTTTTGGAGAAGACCTGCTTTTAGTTGTTTGAGTTCTCGATGAAAACACTGACATCTTAAATATATCTTTAAGGTGACTTATATTTGTTATTGTTTTTGTGCCCTTGTGGCCCCTCTAAATTGATTTAATGAAATAAAAAATATGTCATAAGCCACGGATTGTTCCCTCCTTTCATGTTAAAGTAAAAAACCAGCGAGAAAGATTTTGGTTTTGGAGAAGACCTGACTTGGTTTACCGATTTATTTAACATAGTGATTAATGGGTGTCGACGTGTGTAGAAGCCGAAGCCGAAGATAACAATTTTTAAATCCTACAGATAAAGTCGGCCACACCATTAATTATAATTCCTTTCAGGTGTTTGTTACCCCGGAGCGACTTGCCCCAGAGTGACTCGACACCGTTCCTGAAAGGAACAATTGACAATTTTGACATTAAGCTCAAGTCTTAAAGTGATGCACGAGAGGACAGGGGGGATAGGGGTCGAACCTTCGACAGGTTCCTCATCTAACGTAAGTATCGGTAATCTGAAAAGTTGACAGATTGGAAACGCAATATCTGTCATTAATGTCACCGAAGAAACCGATGCGGTTAACCAGGTTTGACAACGGTACACGGCCTAAGGCTCGAACGGTTCAGGTGCTTGAAGCACAAGTTGAATGGAACAACTGTGTGCCGCTCTGGAGCTCCTCTTTGGGGTGAAAGGAAGACACCTGATATGTGGCCAACCTAGGGTTGCCAGACGTCCGGGAATTCCGGGAAAATTCCGGAATTTGTTAGGTCGTCCCGGATCCCGGAATTTTACTGTACTATCCCGGAAATCTTTAATCAAACAAAAATAAACAACTTGCAGCTGAGCTGCAAATTCGAATTAGTTCCAGTTAGACTAGCTCAGAATTCTTGTCCTTTTTAAAAGGGCCTGAAGACGAAAAATTGTTAAAACTTGCAAAGTCTAGCGATAAATTTAATATAAGTAGTATTTGTAAACGATGTTACCGTCGTTCTTTTGGCCCAGCACATAGATAAATTTTTTGACTACACCATAGAGCGTGTTTTTTTTTTTGGTTGACAGGACGTCCCGGAAATTAGTCTCTCGAATCTGGCAACCCTAGGCCAAACCTATTTATTGTTAAAGCATTCAAGTGCCAACATCTAAAAATTAATCCCCCAAATTTTCTATCTTGTGTGCCATTTAATTTATTAAAAATCAGTCTCATGGGAAGCAGCAAACTCATTTTCTGCTGTGTTTATGACCAAGAGCTGTAATTCTTAATGTATAATGGTAACCGGAAATTCTTAAAATACACTCGTTTTGATACCTAATTACCCGGCGACTCTGCTTATTATGCCTAATTGATACTGTCGCCTATTAGCCATATAATATATATATATATATATATATATATATATATATATATATATATATATATATATATATAATACTCTGGGTTTAGTGAAACCTAAACAAATTTTGAAAACACAATGAAAAAATCATTTTTTAAAAAAACTTTATTAACTTAAATAAATATGTATAAAAGATCCATCCAGCATAAGTTCCGCATCAAGCACTTATATTGTAAATTGTAAAAATAAAATATTTTATATAAAAATTGTTAATAATAATGATACGTTTTTACATTGTTGCTTAGCAACTATATCAATAAGCTATTTTTTGAAAAATGTAGGTTTTTTCGAAAGGAACACGATTTGCGGGACTTTTGCCGGGCACTGGTATATTATGTAAAACAAAGAACTTCAATATCTTAATTATTGTACAACACATTTCGGGTTGCAATGCTTAAAGGCTTGTACCTTTTAATATCTATACATAAATATATATATATATATATATATATATATATATATATATATATATATATATATATATATATATATATATATATATATATAGATATAGATATACATAAATAATAATTGAGCCAAATATGCCCTAGTAAGTAAAAAATTCCTACTTGATATATATGGTGTCAAATGTGAAAATTTACTTTTAAAATTTAGCTTTACCCATACGACTTTTAAATTCTAAACTGGCAGAACTATCTTTATTAAAGGTAATAAATAAGAACGTCGGTACACTAGTCAATTTTTTTTGGATAAATAAAAATTATGATATGTTGTCATAATTTCAGATATTGACTGTGTAATCCTTCATATCGTATAAAAATACCATAACTTGTTATATTCATTAAATTGCTAATCAAACACAGAAATATACTTTGAGGGCATGACATTTTAGCATTGCAACATAAGAATTACTTGACGGCGCTCTTTTACAATATGTAAAATTCTTAATAGTTAATAGTGCGGCTTATCCTAAATATTGCAAAATTAAGTCTTTTAAGGATGATTACAGCTTAGATTTCAGACCAGACATCAGTTTCTCCAATTTCATTGCTTGTTGCAGATTACCTTTAATCTTTAATTTTCCCATCATGTATGCAGTTGCGGGTTTGAGTTTACCGGAAAACATATTAAAGAAATTTTTGCTGTCCATGGTTAGAGTAGCATCTGGTGCTACTGGTGGTTCTCCTTGTCCACAGGCACCTTTACCAGTTTTTAAGTCGATAAACCTGGAAAAAACAAAAATATACTATTAAGTAAGCTAAGCCACTAACATTTTCCTTCCTTACACTATTTACTAGCAATGGAACGGACTGTCCGTGTATATAAGAACAGTAACTAGATTTAAAAAAATTGTGTAAAACAGTTAATCTCCAAGATTCTTCTTATGAAATGAAAAAAACCGCATCCCAATTATCATTTATGGTAAAAAAAATAAAACCGCGATTACAGCTGAATTAGACACTGACAATAAAAAAATTCTTGTCAATGAATCAACTTCAAACCAGACGGCCGAAATACTAAGTAAACTTTCGGTATTCCAATCTTTATAATGGGAGGGGGATGTGATAAAAAGGAGTGACTAGGAATTTCTTCAAAAATGTTAACCAACATGTCATTTTCGGGGTTATTGTTATATATATATATATATATATATATATATATATATATATATATATATATATATATATATATATATATATATATATATATATATAACATATTTAAATTGTAATTGATTTAAATAAACTTTATTATTATTATTATTATTATTATTACAAGGTAGACGTCATCCAGGTATATCCGGAGATTCCCGAGAAAATCGCGAATATACATATATACATACAGATCGAACAAAGAACTTTCTTTGAAGTCTGTTAAGAACTTACCACTTGCCAGATTCATCCCCTGTTACCACAAAAGCAAACACAGCGTTTGTCTTGGCGACGGTTTCCTCCGTCAAATTCGACTCAATGGCTTTAAAAAGTTTACCGACTTCACCAGTCGGTTCGCTAACTGACTTTTTGCCTTCAGCAGCATCCCTTAATAATGACGGCGGGGGTGGTGCAGAATCCACAAAGAAATCTGGCATTAGTTCATGAGGCGAACTGGTTGGATCACATGCGTACTGAAGAAGGTCTGTGATACCCTCGGCTTTTAAAACCTAAAATTTATTTATTCTTCAGTATTTTAGAAGTATGTTAATACGCCAAAAATAAGTAAAATTTTAATTGAACTTACTTCATCGTCGATAAAGAAATTACCCGTAACTGTTTTTGGATCTTTAGTCAATATAGCATAAGCAGCATCTGCACAAATTTCTGGTTTTCGACACTTCTTTGACGATTCCTTTCCGGCCAACATGTCCATTGCTGCCGTTGATATAGCTAAAATCGAAAAAGTAACATAATTAAACAGCTTTAAAAGTCAATTTCTACAAGAGACCCTTTCTTCCGCATAATTAAAAATATGTACTTTGGACTACTTAGGTCAACATAAATCGACTTAATCCATAATAAAAGTTAATGGTAATAAAATTATTACGGTGTATACTTGTCTTGTGTGATGGTTGTTCCCTACCGACGCTGCAAAGTATTAATATGTAATCACTAATCATGCTTCAGGACAATATCTTACACCTTACCAATATGTTTAATTTAAAATTTAAAACACATATTATAATCATTCCAAAATTTCACATCTTTGTTACTGTCATTAACGGCTTCTATTGCTATTTTTGTATTTATTTTACTTTTCATTTCTCTAATATTTTATTAGTATTTTTTTATTTAATTTTAGCACTACCTATTTGTTTGTGCTTGTTCAAGCTTCCTTCATTTTAATTTGTCCCTTTTAAAAATTTTATGTTTGAAATTATTGTCCGTCCATGAACTGATTTTATGCAACTATGTATGATGTCTAATTTTGTTGCAGTTTATATTAATCTGATATACATCTGTTCTAAAAACTTGACGATGAATGAAACTACTTGACTAATTTCTTCATACTTTGCAGTAAATAATTAAAGATTCCTTAAAATAAAAATAGGTAAAATCTAAATACCGAATTTTCGGCCGAGAATGGTATAATGGGCCAGCGCTCGTCAACACACGGCGCGGCCCGGCACGCATCTTCAATAATCAATACTAGTGTTGTAAATATCCGTATTCATTAGATATCCGAATCATACGGAATCGGAATCAGCTAATATCCGTATCCATTATCCGAATACGAATCCATTTCTTGACCCGCGCGAAAGCGGTTACAGATTATGTATACGTATGCATGCAACAGACTAAAACATTTTCTATCCGGATACACGGCTAGGTAGGTCGATGCGGTATCGGTATCATACCATTCGAAGTCGAAGTTTAGGGATAAGAAGGCACCGCGTCGCGCCGTTCTCGCTTGAATTCGGTTCGGGTGAGGCGGGACTAGTTTAACCAATGGGTCTCATCTCATATGATACCCGTTACCCCGATAACTATGCCATCTTTTTTTAGGAAATGTCATTAGAAAGAGAAAGCACAATATCAAATATGCCAAATCGCAGACCGTGTTGTTCGCTTACACTCGATTCCGATTCCGTTTTCTCTTTGCACTTTGCATTAGTAACCGCCTGATGCGAATTTATTTTGATTCCGAATCCGTATTCAAGTTCTCGGCCGGTTCCGGATAATCCGGATTCTTTTAATATTCGGATCCAACGGATTTTTGGATACGTATCCTTACATCACTAATCAATACCAAAAAGGTTTTATTCAAATTTGTAAAATGGCCTGATCCATAAATTGAAATTGAAAAAAAAAATCAAAATTTAGTGAAGAAAATGTAGTGACACGGCTTATAAGCATTTATTTAAGGGTATAACAGATGAAGGAAAGTGAATTTTTAAAAAAATATAAAAAAAAATATATTTATAAATACGAAAAGGAATTCTCAAAAATAATTTTGCAACACAAAAGGAAATGATAAAAAAGAAATTACGTTCGCGTTCAAAGAATTGTAAATAGTTATTGAAAAAAATATATAATAAATAGTTGTGGCCAGATAATTATTGATTATTAAAACGATCTAAATAATTTACAACAGAATTAAACAAGTTAACTCTCGAAATTAAAAAAAGGAATCCTTTATTCCAAAAACAAGTTTAACTTGAGTCCTGTAACCGACCAAATAAAAACTGACTACAGCTTCCGAATTTCGACCGAACATTTCAAGAAACAGGAGCAAACTAACCTTTCTCCACCGCTTGAAAAAAACAGCCTAATTACTTTATTATAAGTAAAATTACGTTCTGACTTATCTGATTGGCCCAACAGAAGAACCGCCCCTTGATGACATATCTCTGGTAAACAAGTATTACTAAATATAGCGACATTGAAAACCTAAATTTATTGTTTTTTATGTACCTTGTATAAGGCACACGCTAATGAATGTCTCTAGAAAACGCAGGGAGCAATAAAGAAGGTACCCACTTGACAAATAAAGTCCTAAATGTCCGATCATTTGCCATTCATTTCCGATCATTTAGTGGGGTTGTAAATGTCATGTTGTCCCATTAATTTCTTGGAGTGGTTGTTAACAAAGGAAATTAATGGGAACTTTCTCTATATAAGCGGGAATACTCCTGTTAGAAAGCAGTAGTTGAAGATACTCACCGATGTAAGGTGTTACGCTGCCCGATCGCGAACCGAGATTCTGTCTACGGGAAAGTTCAAAAGTCTGGATTTAATAAGTACGGTGTATAGCCCGAAGTTGTGGAGCTTCGCGTAATTTTTTGACAAATTACGTGAAAAAGTAAGTGCGATAGAAACCCAAGAAATTATCTAGGATTACAGGAAAATTTCTGAAAATTAAGAAATTGTGAAAAAAGTGTATTTTGGGTAGCTCCCAGACGTTATCTATGCAAATAAAGTGTAGCTGACCCAGGAACTTGTTTCTTTTTCTGTTAGGAAACAGAAAAATTAATTTTAATATATAAATTAATATTAGTCAGAAAATTCATAGAAAACTGGAGTTAGTGTCTAACCTCGGCAGTAAGTATCATACCGTTAGAAAGTCAACTGTACGGCTAGAAAAGGTGTTAGGTAAAGTGGTGGTTTAACAGCAGCTGACACATACCCGCGAAAATTTATCTTGTCACCGCCAGCTGTATTCCTACCTACGTTACGGCCATACAGAAAAGGTAAAGAAAGAGAAAGGAATCAGTGTTGGGTGTAACAAAAATGTAAGTTTTAAAAAATGACTGCAAAAAACTTAACCAGAATGAAGTTCTAATAGTTATATATTCGATTTTGCAACAGTATATTTTTCGAAAAAATTTTATGCATTCTTGACTAAATGCGAGGTTTATTTTAAATATTTTGAGTTTCTATAGTTTTGTCATACCCTATATATCATATCTGATATTCATTGATGACAATCTGATTTCTAAGCCAAGAACATTTTATAAAGAGAGACCTTTGATATTATTTTGTTGATAACTTCCCAAAAATTTTTTAAAAATGACATGCATATTTTTTGCCTGCCTGTTTTTGTGTTTTTTTTTGTGGAAACGCCAGTTTACCAATTCATTTGAAAATTTTCTATTTGCTCTTACCTGTCCTGGGCCACAATGCATTAACAGCAATTCCAAAAGGCTTAAACTCCTCCTGCATTCCTAGCACACACATAGACATGCCATATTTAGCCATTGTGTATGCTACGTGATTTTTAAACCAATGGGGTTGCATATTTAAGGGGGGCGACAGGTTCAAAATGTGAGCGTGATTGCTCTTTTGAAGATATGGAAGACATACTTTAGATCTAGAAAAAAATGACTTTTAAAATATTGTAATACCTATAGTCCAGGAGTTAGAGGCGTCCAACCTGTACCGGGAAGAGGAGCAACATGAGGCCTTTTTGTATTGACTCCTAGCATTTTGATTAACAGGGAATGACATGTCTGCCGGCCTGTTTTTGCCCAGGATATTAATAAAAATAGGCACTTCCGGTTATTTTTTTAAACAAATTTTTCCTTTCAGTTCTGGGTGAAACGAATAGTCGAAAACAGTCTATAAAACACAAGTTAACGATTAGCACAATATCACCGACTAGAAACTGAATGTTTCGCCTTCAATAAACTCGTATCTCTGTTTTGCTTATATGTAGAAAAAGTAAACGAAGCAAAAAACCTTCAAAAGCTTGGAATGACTGGAATTGATTACTTAAATTGTTAATATTTTTTTTTTAGATTCAGAAAGCAATTTCTTAAAAAATGCCGGGTCACATTTAAAAATGTAGGCAGAAGAAAGAGCTTTTAAATGGCGAAATGGCGTGCTATATGACCCCCACTGTCATTTAAAATGTTAGCCAATAAAAGTATCCATCTTAAAATCAAAATTTACGGGTCCGAGCCACAGGCGTATCGAAAGCACTATCTTTTAGGGGGAGGGAGAAAGTTTTTTATAACTGGCCGAATTTTTTTTACGTTTGTTGGGATTAAACTGTCGACCTTACCATTACTTGTAACAAATCCTCAAAAGGTAACTTACAACGGCACAAAAGAAGACTTTAAAATTTATGATTGCAAGTTTCTTTATAGAAATAAAAATTTTATCAACTTTTTCAGAATTTTCTGAAAAATATATCTAAAAATACGTTTGCCAAAAATTGAAGATACATAATAACTAAAATTTAAACAAAAAATCGCGACGAAGACGCGTCTCGTAGCTACAACTATACACGCAGCAGATCGGTAAAGCTGCAGCGTTATATCCTGAGCTACCACCATACGTAAGATACAAGCAATGTTTTTACTAATCTTACGAGAGGGATCGTGGTAATAAGTAATAAGATAAATATTAAACTATAAAAATTCAATTATGGTTTCTTTCATGTTTGTTTTGAAATCAGAAGGAAAAGAACTTGTTGTAGAACCTCTTTCAAGATAAACAATTAAATGCAATACATAGTATAGTATTTTTTGATGGAAATGATTAAGTGAAAGCTGTGGCAACACTGTCAGGGGACACGTGCAGTGCAAATGTAGAGACCTCTGAGATGGCATGCTTCCATAAGAATATATGAGTAGATTTACTTACTCCTAACGGCGGAAAACCGTCTCTAAGCGCGGTTGTCAATTCTGTTTCCATTTGTTGAGCGTTTTTTACCTTTCCAAATTTAATGGTTCTAATAAGGATTCCATTCCATTACTCATTTAGGATCGTGCTTGGCATAAAAGCACAAAAATTAACAATTTATCGAAAAACAAAATATCGTAATACCTCTGACGTGGTGCATGTTAATAATAATAGAAAATTTCCACATGTTGGTAAAATATTATTCGTGAAATTACCAAACAATTAACTTTCATAATAAACGGATGATTGTACCTCATCATATATTAAAAATTCTTATACATTCCCTTATAATTGTATCATCCTAAAAGCAATAGTCTCACATTTACACTGTTTACAATATTATTGTGTTAAATAATAATTCTAATAATAATAAAATATACTACTTACACCAGGAAGGTTCCTCTTGTATTAATGTTATGCATCAGGTCATATCTCTTCATGTCAGTCTCAGCAGTTCCCGTTATGGAAATGGCGGATGCGTTGTTAACGAGAATATCAATCCCGCCAAATTTTTTTACAGCTTCTTCAACTGCTTGCCTTATTTGATTCTCATCTCTGATATCAACCGCACAAGCAAGGCTTTTTCCACCTGCTTTCTCAACTAAGTAAAACAAATAACATAGGCTATACATATGTAAGTAATTCTAAATAATTTAAAATTATTAAAAATAAATTCTTCGCTAGGGCAATAAAAGACCGTTAAAAAAACTCAAGAGAAAAGGACCATTATTGACTCTACTCCAGATGCCCTCCAGCTATCGCAATTTCTGGGCCTTTACCCTTCACCAGATAGGCTTACACCAAGAGTGGCTAAAGAACACATCACGTTGTACCAGAACCATAATCAGACTCTTTTCATCCACCAATGTGTTTCGTATGGGTGAGATGTAGTGGTTCGCGCCAACTAGTTCTCCCAGAATGTATGCTCCGAAATTATATTCGGCTGCTAACACAACACTACATGTCGAATTTCCTCGACAATACAAGTGCACCACTGTATGTAAAAATCGATGGTAAAGATAGCGAAATTCTTTCAGTCTAGGGGTAATATACTAATATTTAAAAAGCAAGGAAATAAAGTCTTCGCTAGTGCAATTAAGGACTGGAATTGAAATATTTTTAAAAACATTTACTTCTATCACAACACAAGATTATAAAATATAAGCACTATTCAAACAGCATTGTTAATAAATAGTGAATAAATAGTGTCATTTTTTAGTCTTTCTTTTATCACAGTAAGGTAAGGTGGGGGCAAGTGCGGCATAAAATTTCAGTTGTTCAAATATAAATTATTGTAAAAATTTCAAATAAATTTTTAATACGTTTTTTTTATTCCCAGGGCATTTATCACATTATGTATATGGGGCAATGGAGAGGTTTTCAAGAAAAACGTAGTATCAAATTTATAAAAATCATAAATATTTTTTATTGCTCTAATCCGCACTTGCCCCGCATAGTTGGGGCAAGAGCATAACTGCAGGATTTCTTAAAACTTGTATTCAACTGTTTTTGGAACGGGGCTAGTGCAGTATGAATTAATGTCTATAACTTCATTTTCACCCATTGAAGGAAAAAATATATTTATATAAAAAACCATTATTAACTTTTTTTTAAGGAATTGCTGGTCAAATAATTACGATTTTTTTTACAAGACCCTTTTATTCCAATTTGCTAGTTGTAGAATATACAAATTACATTACAAATATTTTGTGGAATGCGGTAAACTAGGTAGGCTCTATATGATGTCATTTGCCCCGTTTTAACCACATTTTCTGCATTTTGCAAAGTTTCTTCGGTGTAGTTTCTGCCCCTATTGCTTTTACGTTTGTAATTTTAGTCTGTGATGCTCCAAAAATTGAAATAATAATAATAATAATAAGGGGAAAGTGCGCTATATCCGCACATGCCCCATCCGCACTAGCCCCAGCAGTAATAAGTGGAGGGCCAAGAGCGGTATTTCTAAAAAAATGGCCAAATATACAAATTAAAAGAAAAAAAAATCCTGTAAGAGCAAATCAACGTATAGCTACTTACCGAAAATTCCAAAATGATTATGTCGGATGTCGAAGATATTACTACATTACTTTAAGCACAAGATCTCTCTTCGGGAGTTGAAACAATATGGTTAGGTTTTTTAACGTGTGGTTGAAAACATGTTAAAATTGGCGAATTCTGTAGCAATAAGAAATGAAGTAGATGCAATGCAAATGTCGTCTAATATTAATATTAAAGTAACAAAGATTTTATAACCGACTTTCGCACTTGACCCGGAAACAGCGTTGCTAGAGCTATATTTAAAATTGTACTAGAACATTAGTGTAAAGTGTACTAGATTTAAACTTTGTGTACGGAAACATAAAAACCAATAAATACCTTTTATAATTTTGTAACTTTAAAGGCGCAAACAAAGTTATTACATACCGGAACATATTTCTTGGAACTACAAACTAAAAAATCAGTCAAGTGCAAGCTATACTTGCACAATTAGTTTTCCGTGTCATCAGTCCCCCACTTAACCTGAGCAAACCTCGGCCGCCCGATCTCTGCCCATCTGCCGCGCTACCTGCCGCCGATGGCACCAACATCGCGTATGCGCCGAGCTGTGTAGGCGTTTCGACTGAGCCAAATTAAAAATTTTGAAAAACGCGTAAAAACAAAAGTTGTTCCTTACATCGTAAGAAATAATTGTCGTCAAAAAACTTTTTCTCTAAAACCAATAATTCAGCAGTTATAAGGAAATAAGCAATTAAATTCTTTATAACAATTGATCGCGCAAGGATTTTTCAATCCTGATAATTTTGGCTTAGTCTACACCTAATTCTCAATGTTGGTGATTTAAAAAAAATTCTGAGCGATCCTTTTGGTGATAAAGGTGGAGGACAGCAATAATAGTAAGCACTCGCGCCAAATCAAAAATTTTGAAAATTTGTAGGGACTAAAGTTCAACTTTTTATACTTCACGTCTATAATTGGGCCAGCACACTTTATCTCTGTGCTAAATTTCAAATTTTTACGTCGAATAGTTCCAGAGAAAATCGCCTGTGACAGACGGACACTCAAGTGGTTCCGTAAGTGTTCCGTTTCACGGAACACTAAAAATATAATTTCCTGGACATTATTTCTCTTTATATATGAATTATCTAGATAATAATGTAATACCTATTTTATAGATTACCTATCCATATTCTAAAATAACCAAATTAAAACACAATACAATAAAACACCGCCACTATTGAAAACACACCTTTAACAAGAATCAGTAAAATCACTAATCGGATCAAACGCTCAAACGTCAACCTCTCATTCGGGAGACCGGGGATTACCCAAAACTTGTAACCTAAGGAACGAGCACATAGTAGACCAAATACTGGAATTAGAACGATACAATTAGACTTATGATTTCTCGTTTTTAAATTTGTCATTATAATATAAATAACCGTTTTAAGAAATTTTTTGTTTCATTTTTTTTTGTAATTATCAAACAATGCAGTGCGCAATTAGGCAAAAATGTACGTACTAGAAATGATAAAATTGTATTTTTGTCTAAAAAGGGCAACAATGTATTAGATTAGTACAATTGTACTAGCTCTGGCAACGCTGCCCGGAAACGCACATGTCCCACCTTACCTTATCTGTTCTACATACTTTTATGAACATGTTTCATTATTGGATGGACTTCTGTTGTAATAAAATAAATATAAAACACATTTACAGCTAGATTCTCCAACGCTAGATCGCTCTAATTTGACAACAAAAAGTTTTAAACTGACAAGTGTAAGACAGTAAGACTAAGACAACTACTTTTTATATTATGAATTTGTCTCTAAGTTTTTTCGCAAATTGATAAAGAAAAGGGCAATTTTAGTTTTTACTTTTCACAATAACAGAACTAAATTTATTTTAGCGACACATTCCAAAGACGAAAATCATTTAGAAACGAAGCAAATCGCTGAAATACTAGAATAACTCATAAGTTGTTAATGATGACTTGTTAACAATGACATGACAAAAAATCTGTCAAACCCAAAATGATCAACTAGGAGATCTTAATTTAAACCAGTATTACATCTTAAACCTTTTTAGTATATCTGAACGTAAAAAACTTTCTGCCTAAAAACAATGTTTAATGTTATTTGTGAGATATTGATTTTAAGAAAACTAAATTTGTTGTAAAATCCCGTCTTTCAGTATTTAAACAAGAACATATTAGCTATCACCCGCAGCTTGGTTCTTTGCAGGGTGGAAGCAGATTCCCCTTTCCAAAAAAAAGCTAACAAAGTAGGCCCCACATCATTCATTTCTGAGATCAAGGGTCAGGAAAAACTTTTTAAAACAAATAAAGTAAATTGATTTTTTACTTTAAGATCGTTTAAAATAATTTTAAGGAAATTTTGGTTACTAATTTTGCAATAAAGAACAAAATCATTTAAGATAAGCCTTTTTTTAGGTTAAACCAGAGGGCATTGCTATTGGTTATTAGAAAAAAAAACTTTCGACACCACTGGCTTTGTATTTAAAGTTGGCTGTAGAATTTTAATTGTCATTTATTTTTAAAAATTATTAAATCATAAAGGTGTATTTATATCTTGAATCCTAAAGTGTCAACAAACGAAACACACCATGTAGCTTTTTTATATCTAATATAATGCATAATTATGTAGTTTTGACCTTTGCTCATGAAATTCTGTTCAAAAATCATTGGTTTCGACCTTTGTACAGAGATTATACAAGTGTCCCTAAAAAGTAACTACTTTTCATTTCAAGAGCTATTTTGCTGTTTTTGAACGTCAATTAAAAAAAGTACTTTATAATTTTTTAATATCTGATAAGTTTTCGCCAAAATCTCATTTGGCATCTTCTTGTGCTTACTCGCTGGTCATAGAAAGTAAAAAAAAAATTTGTGGCTGCGCACCACCGGGAAAAAAACATTGAACAACGTCAGTCACTACGGTTGGATTTATGCAGACCACTTTAAATTTAATTTAACTTAAAGTTGTGGATAAACGCTGATATGCCTTCTTGTGTATTTAACACGTACTAAATTAAATGTAAAGTTAAATTACGGTTAAATTAAATTTAAAGTGATCTGTATAAAACCACCTTAACCCTTTCAAAATTCTCAATTTCAAAAATTTAAAATACTACAACACAAAAAAATCCAGAGAACAGCTGTTCCAACCAAGAGTACAATAATAATGTTCAACGAGGCCGATCAGAAAATTTTGGAGGATAAAGAGTACCAATACAGAAATTTTAGTTCAAAATTAGCTTCAAACAAAAAAATCCTAATAGTTAAGCATGTACTTACCTATTTCTAATCATATTTAACAGAAGATTTGGGTTTTATTAACAGGTTTATTTATATCATCCTTAATTTTTAAGCGAAAATCCTCACAACTTAAATTAATAATAAACTTTACCTTTATAACCTCTTCCAATGTTAAAACAGTCATCCGACTTTTTTCATCTGTCCAATAAAATTTTTAATTTCGCTAGTCTTTTACAGTCTACGTTAGTACTATCATGAATAACGTAAAAATGCTCAATAAGATTTCCTGATACAAGGAAAAGTTGTTTCAAATGCATCATTGTATTTGCACTTGCCTAGCGCATTTATTTACGACAAAATAACTATAAAAACGAACGCGCTTTTTTTAACCTGTGTCTTAAATTACGCTTAAAACAGAAAATAAATTATCCCTAAAGATTTATTTATATGTCTGGCAACTTTACAACAAATTCAATTGTTTTAAGTTTTTCGCGCACAATCTTCTGTCAGGCGTTATGTCGGGCCATGGGTTCGCTCAGCCAGGTGCGTCGAACATAGACGGGTTTTAGGGTATTTTTGAAAATTTTTAAAATGTTCGATTTAACAAAAAAATTGGGGATGTCTGTAGACTACCCTAGGAGTCACCCATTCCAATATATGTAACCATTTCCATAACATCCTGTATACATAGGTCCTAAACGACTTTATTTTTAATACACAGGGTATTGATTTTTTTTAAAAGGTTTTTCCTAAATAAGTAGGAGAAGCAAATTAGTATGAAGTTGACTCTTGGTGACAATTTTTAACGCATAAAGAGGAGTCTTGCTAGTTGCCAAATTTGTTTAAAGAAGTGTTTTTGTTTCCCATGGCAACATTACTTTTTTGATATTTTCAACAAATTACACTAATAATGTTATGCATAATTTTACATTTTTTCGTTTTTATCTAATCTAATTTGAGCGAAAAAAATTCAAGACATGATTTTTGTGTAGTTTTATTTGCAAAATCATAAATCCTATCAGATTTAAAAAGAAAGTGGCGTACTTATATATATATATATATATATATATATATATATATATATATATATATATATATATATATATATATATATATATATATATATATATATATATATTATATTTAAATTAAACCTCAGGCGTTGCCCCTGTACATGCCACTGGTAAAATGAGAGTTTTTTGCTTAAAAGGCTCCTCTTTATGCATTAAAAATTGTCACCAAGTTTCAACTTGATACTAATTTCTAGCAAACTAATATCTAGCAAAATCCTTTTTTTTTTTAAATTTAACACTCTGTGTATTAAAAACAAAGTCGTTTAGGACCTATGATTATATGAACTTTTTGTCTTAAAATTGAGTAAGGAATAATACCCTGAAGTTTGGCCACATACTTTATTAACACCCTGTATTATAAATAAAAATGATTTATCTTTTTTAATGTTACAATTTTTCGGGATCAATTCCGGGATCCAGCGATTTTGTTTCTTCGGTCCCAAAAATCCCGGGATCCGAATATACGTCCGGGATTGCAAGCCCTAGTAGGCATCTACTAAGGAAGTTTTTTGTTCAAAATTCTTTTAAAAAAATCCCAGTTGTTTTTTATTGCAATTTAACACTTATGAATGTCAGTATAACAAAAAAAAGGTAATACCTTCTTCAGCAGCAGTATAAATGGTTCCAGGTAACTTAGGATGAGGAGTAGTTGTTTTGGCAGCAATCACAACATTAGCGCCATCCTTTGCAGCTTTAAGAGCAATAGCTTTACCAATACCCCGACTAGCTCCAGTGATAAATACTGTTCGACCTGCTAATTTTCTGAAATGTAGTTTTTAATTAGCAGATATTTATTTACTTTATGTCTACAGATCTAACAAAGATATGACAACGTCAAATACAAACAAAAATTGTAAAAATATTTAAATAAACTAGAGAACAATAATAACAGATATCATATATATATATATATATATATATATATATATATATATATATATATATATATATCATAACAAATATCAGTAATTCTGCAAAAACACAATACTAAACCAAAATTTTAAAATAGTCGTTAACATTATAAAATCATTCATTTAAAAGGCAGGTCTTTACACATTTTTTAAATTTAATATTTAAGTACTTAGCATACATAAGTCTAATCTAATAAAATCTGCCCTTTTACAGTATCAATTTTCATTGTGACAAAGTTTGATCACTATGGTATCTAAAGAAAACAATTTACAAACAAAAGACTGAAGACCCAAAACTTTACTTAGGCATTTGATGAGCATCAAGTTTTTAGGCACAAAATCATGGCTCACAACGTATTAATCAACTTTATTATGTATAGTAAAGAAATTCTATATTATAAGAGTTTGTAATCATACATCACTTTAAAGCTTAAAATTGTTTAAAATAATCCTTAAACATCTGCCAATTAAGTTGATTTGAATTAATTGTTTTGTTTTCATTTTTGGTAGGCTACAAAATACTTAACTGTTTTTATTACTATTCAGTATTCCTGTCTGTTTATAATATGATTTCTATCAAACACAATATTAAGTCCCCTTTAGCAAGCCTTGTGGATATTTTCGTATTAAGAAAAAAATAATTTACAGATATAATTTTCTTTAATAATAAAATATATTATGAACAAAGACTGTATTTATACATCTTTATTCTTAAATGTAAGTGTAAAGAAATAGGAACATTAAGACCCAAATCTATACTAATATATAAAAGAGTAAATTAACTGACTGACTCACTCATTCATCAACACCCAGCCAAAACTACTAACGTTAAAAAATTGAAATTTTGCACACCGCTCTATTTTAAGCCGTAGACGTCCACTAAGAAAGGATTTTGCAAAACTCGCCCTCTAAGGGGGTAAAAGCAACCCCTAAAAATTAAATTATTTTATATTTTAAAAACTACTTACTAAGCTTTAAAGGAAAACGCCAAAACATGTCAATTTTAGTTTATTTTTTTACATAAGACTACTTTTTCTTGTGTTGGAATTTTACCCCTAGGGGTAAAAAACACACCCCTATCAGTGATTTAGCAAGGCCCAGCCCTATCAAAGATTGAAAGATGACATTTGGCATACAGCTTTAATTTAGGCCCCAGACGTCCAATAAGAAAGGATATTGCAAAAGTCACCCTCCGAGAGGGCAAAATCAAACCATTAAATAATTTGTCAAGATCAAACCGCTCGACATAGAAAGCCAAATTTTGGCACATATATATATATATATATATATATATATATATATATATATATATATATATATATATATATATATATATATATATATATATATATATATATATATATATATATATATATATATATTATATATATATATATATATATATATATATATATATATATATATATATATATATATATATATATATATATATATATATATATATATATATATATATATATATATATATATATATATATATATATATATATATATATATATATATATATATATATATATATATATATATATATATATATATATATATATATATATATAAATTCCAAGGGGTTGGAACAAAAAACAACCCCTAAGGGGGTGAAAAAATGGGGCCTCAAAGTTTGTAATGAAGTAAAACTGTTATACCGTGGACGAAGTCGCGGGCGCAAGCTAGTTAAGGATAAATAAGGTCCATAAACTCGGCCTAAGAAAGTATAGGTGTGGGATATTCCGTCATTTAACACTTTATGATAAAGGGTTTTTAGGTTTGTAGAATCCCTAAATTATACTGATTTATAGTTATTAAAACAAATCAGAACAGTGTATGTATTACCAAAAATATACATATTTTGTAGACGTAAGGATTGTTTTACAGTTACGTATCAAAAAAAATACTTTCAGCATTCTGTTTATCAATTGCATACTAAAAAAAAAATGGTCACAATAAATGGAAATGTAAAAAGACCTTTGACCTGTAACTTCTTTTTTAATTTTTACAAGAAAAACATTTAAATAAAATTAATTTAAGAAGTGAAATAAAGGCTAGTCATTATAAAATGAATAAAAAAGGGGCTTACCCGGTGTTTATCATTATAAATACTGTTCCAATTTGTTTCTAAAATGAAGTACGTTGTTTTCACTTCCTATATATACTTAAACTAAACCAGAAAATTTTAAAAACCGCTTCAAAACCAAAGTCCAAAGGTCTAAAGTAGCAGAAACCGAACAGAAATAAAAATAAACTTTCAGATGATGACGTCTTTAGAGGTTATGTTATTTGGTAGTTCAAATGCACCGTCGCACAGTGTTGCCATTTGGGGCGACAAGTCGCCAAAATGACGACTTTTTGTCTCTATGAGAGTGTGGCAGCGATTTTCAATAAAAAGCTTATTTTTGGCGACTTTTTACAGATGAAAAAATTGAATATACTCGGTGTATACAATACGTAGGAAGAAACAACATCACAATAATAATCATTATTGCACCGAGGGATTTCTCAAAGAGAATATCTGAACGCGCCACGAATTGTAAGTCAAATTTTGGGGATTCCACCAAGCTTGTTCCACAAAACCTTTTTTTTTATTTAGTATTGACAGTTTTCTAACCCCAATATCTCAAAAAAGCTGTGGCGATAAAGTGGCGACTTTTCATACTGATACTGATCGATGGCAACTTTTTGCTTTGTTACTCTGGCAACACTGCCGTCGCACCGTGGGCACATTCAGAATCGACGCCGGGTGTTCCCGGGTAGACTTGTCAATGACGTCACGGCCATAAGAAACAACGGCTGGCCTCACGGTCAGCTGTTTACCCGGGAACACCCGGCGTCGATTCTGAATGTGCTGAGTGCCAACCATCACCAACACAAAAAAACTTAAGGCATGTTTACATTACGTGCAATTTATGCCATGCAAGTCATAGCAAGGCAATTAATTGCATTGCATGCATGAGGCAATTTTTTTATGCAAGTATCCTGACAAAAAATGACGCCAACTTTAAAAATATATCTAAATCAGCTGATTAACAAATGGATTTTTATTGTGCCACATGCAGCTTTTTGGGACATATTATTTTTTATACAGATAAACAGTAAAAAATATATTAACTTCGAATAATAATCCACCAAAACGCCATCCAAAACAAAAGCGATTTTAATTTTTTGAGGCTATGTTATGTTTACTTTTCTTATGTAAGGTTGGTGTTTCGAAATTTTACTAGAAAAGTTACTAAAAATGCATGCTACTTGCAATTAAATTAGAACAAGTCCTAATTTCATACAATGCAAGTAAAATTGCATTAGCTGATTGAAAAGCTACCAACGCGCATGCTTGGAAGCAATTTTTTCTTGTATTGCACCAACTGGCACGTAATGAAAACAGGCTATTTTATAGCTACAAACGGTCAACTGCATGAATCATGGTAATAGGAAGATATTGTGATACCAGACTGTGTCAAATTCGTCCGGGCTCGCGCATGACGTCACGCTGCGAGTTATTTTTGAAATTTATAACGCGCAAAATATGGTTTACGTTAGTTATATACACGATTTTATATAAATTCTATTAGCAATATACTTTGCCTCCTGCTTATAATACAAATTTTAAAGTATATGATCTAAAATAATCATGTAAATAAAGGGATGAATTAATTTAAAATAATAGATATTGGTAAATTGCCTTCCAGTTGCGTTCTATGTATTGATTTACGTAAAAAGAAAAGGTAAATAATTTTATAAAATAAAACTTTGCCCAATAATTAAGATAATAATTTGTATTTAGATGCATATTCTTATTAAAATATATACCTACAGAGTCTTTCGAAAATATGTTATAAATAAGAATTTTGTTTGTTCCTATAATTTGTCAAATATTTTTTTGGTGAATAACATCTGTATGTTTGCGACGGAAACATGTTTTTTAGGATAGCTTTTTTGGGTTCTTTACACCCTAAATAGTAAATTATTAAAAATTATTGTATTTTTGTATTCTTTGACACCTCAATTTCACTTTTAAACTCTTAAAAGTGATTTAAAAACACCAAAAAATAAATTTAAAACACAACGCGATCTTAACAAAGACGTGTATCGTTTACAAAATATGGCGGAATTACTCACAGCGTGACGTACATAAACCTGCGCGGTTTTGCATAATCCTGGCATGTCCATTAATTTATAGACCTCCAGCCGCCAGCCCATGTAACCCCAAAAATACTGCATCACAGAACAACATGTTTTATTTAGGGCGTGTACCGTTGTCAACTACGGTTACGGTTTTGTTTCCCGTAAATATGGGTAATCTGAAAAGTTGGTAAGACTGCATACGCGGTCCCTGTAAAGTATCTGTCATTAATGTCACCGAAGAATCCGATGCGGTTAACCAGGTTTGACAACGGTACACAGCCTTACTGATGCTGTTGTGGTTCTGCTCTTAAATCCGCATTCGTTGGTTGTGGTGCAGGAATGCAGGTAAAGCTGCATACAGACCGGGCCCAGTGTTGCCAATCAGAAAGTTACGAATATGGCTACGTCACTGCTAAAATTCCGCTACAGCCGAACCTTTCCTAATTCCGCTACACCTCGCTCTTGGTCTTAAAAGGATAGTGGACAGAATTTTTCTAATTTGCATTTAACTTTTTTTAAAACATATAAGAACAAGAAACTTAACACAAAGTAAACCCTTTATTTTGGTAAAACAAAATATAAAGATAAAAAAATCAGAAAGAAATCCTTTATCTTTAACAAAAGAAAAAACAAATGAGAAAAGAAAACTCTAACAAACAAAATTAAAACACAAACCAAAACCTTTATCTCTAACAAACAAAAGAAAAACCGAAACAAAGATATTTATCTCTAGAAAAAAAAACAACAAAAAAAACATTCTGAAATTTGAAATAAATTAACTAATTATTGTAATCTAAATCAGACGTGTCGGGCGTAGTGCCCTACTCCTACCCTACACGACTTTCCATTGTCCGCCTTCAGTCTTATTAGCATTTTTCAGTTTAATATTGGTTGATAATTAGGATTAGGCTATTTCTAATAAAAATTATAGATGAAATGAAACTAATAAATAACTAATGAAATCTGTTTATGATAAATAATCCGTTTTAGACGTTTTACTAAAACGTATTTAAAAGAATTAAAATCCGCTACATTCTGCCATTTTGCTCCGCCGCCGCTACGTCGCTCTTGAGGGTAAATCCCAATACGAGTAGCGTAATTCCGCTACGATTCGCAACACTGACCGGGCCAACGAACGAGATTCGCAATACCGCACGTTCGTTGGCCGTCGGTTAAGGCGGGGGTACACCAAAAAAGTAAGCAAGAGCAAACATGAGCGGTCGAGGATTCTATGCAATTAATCGTTTCGTGTGGATACTTCTGCGAGCGAGCAAACGTTGCTTGCTAACGTTCGCGATATCTAGCATCAGGAGATTTATTTAAAAGTCTAGAATATCTTTACAGAGTACCCAAGTGTACAATTTCATCTGGGTAGTACGAATTACTTTTATCCTGTTCCTACCCAGTAAACACAAGGGTGGCTGCTCCAGAAGCGGACAGAAACCGCATTGCCGAAAGCCGCGTTCGGCCCGAAATACGGCAAACCCAGCGGATTGTGGACCGAGCATGTCCTCTTTGCCGCGGCGGCTTACAAGGAACCATAAAAAACGAGATCATCACTGAAAATGCTACAATACAGATTTAAAAAAATATATATAGGCCAACAACTGAACAACACACAAGAAATCACCAAACACAAGCACCTATATACGCTTCCACAAAAAATGGCGGTTCTTTGTTGTCGAGTCCTGTATACTCGAAAATTTACCATCACGCATGTTCCTTGTCGGAGAGATGGCGGGAAATTAAAAGTCGAGCGGAATGATCGCGGTAACTTGGCGGTTAGCCATCTACAACAAGTACAAAAAGAACAGGCGTCAAAGAGTTAAAGCTGATTTTTGCAACTGGCCTGCCAGAATCATAACTGCGCTCGATTCGAAACTTAAATATCACTTCTGGTGTACGGAGGCCGTGACGCTTTAGGTTGAAGGATGGCAATTAATCGCATGTATAGGTATGTACTTACCGTTCAGGATCCTTTGGCGTAAACATGCTAAATACTTGCCCCTCTCTTGAATGGCACCCACGAAACGTGCAGGTATTACCAAGTATAATTTAACAATTTTTATAAATCACAGCAACAAATTAAACATTTAAAACTTAGCATCAAAAATAGTTTCCAAATACAACGCAACCTCATCGACTATCGGACTAAAAGTGCCAGGCGAGCGCGAGCACATGTTTATGACAGTTGGCCGAGTTATCACCCACTTAAATTTGTTCGGCCGTACTCGATTATGTCGCTTCTCTCTGGTTTGCTCTTCTTGGGTATAACTGCGACTATTGCGAGCTGCTTATCCTTATATTTCAACGAAATAGCAAGAAAACAGAAGAAAGCGAAGGTGGTGGACAACAACATTATTTAAAAGCCGAAAAATATATAGTGGATGTTCGCTTAAAATGTTCGATTCCTTTGATGTTACTTCTTTGGCGTTCGCTATACCACTCCATACCGGACCAACAAGCGCCAAGCCAACGAACCCCCTTCGTTGGCCTTCTTTGGCCCGTTCCTGTCCGCAGGACGTTTCGATAACTTTACCGTTCGATGCCCCACTGTAATCGTCACATGACTATAACAGCTGTTTCATTACCGAGTCACGTGGTAGTCATACTGGTGCACGCACGGCGTAGTTTTCGAACACAATTAAAGCGCCAGTCAACTGAGAACGGACAGACAGCCCTTAGTAGCGATAAATCACGAAAATATCGATTTTTTGATTCGATAAAAACGTACCGGCGCTTTGCAAGAAAGAATTTATTTGTAGCGACTTGTTGGTTTTTAAGGAAAGAAATTGACACTCAAATAAATCTTTAAATACAAACAATAAACCTAAAAATGTTATTAAAATCACTGATTCATTTTTACGACGCCACTGCTCATTATGCCGATTTCGAATCGCATGCAATTATGCACTCGGCGCACTCGGTGTATTCCTGCAGTGGGACTTCTAGGTCGTAGAATTCTATTTGTAGAGAAGGAGCGATATTTTTTCGCTCTGTTTTACGTTCGCTGTTAAATGATCGGCAGACAAAACGAACACGATCGCTTTGAGTCGATTATAGAAAACTATAACCACCCGGAGTAGCACTGCTGTTTCGCTTTCAACAATGTCTAAAACAGGGGATAACAAAACTTTGCTCTGGTGCAGTGTGTCCAATCAAAAACGCTTAAGCGCGTTTCGTTTATCGCGGGTGGCCGGCAGGATTGCCAAAAATGAAATTCCAGAAATAAAAGCGTCGCCCATCGCAGGTAATACCTGTGAATAAGTGTATATTGCACTAGCGGGGTCCGTTAAAAGGACTAGAAAGTGGGAGTAACGCGTTTTGTATTCACCGATCAGATTGATATTTTAGTTTTTGAGCATTAATTTTTAAGGCCGATTCATAAAATTGACGTTCCGTTTGCCGGTGCCGTTACAAATTAAAAACATTGAAATGCCTAAGTCCATTCATAGTTGCCGTTGACGGTGCCGTCTGCCGGTGGACGTGCCGTTGGTGACGTTCGACATAAACCAATTTTATTTTTTTCCGACTGCCGGTCGTAGCAACGCTCGTAGCAAGCTTAAAGAGCCAATCAAATCCGTTTTTACCGGTCACATGATATTGACACATGACATTTGGGGGGTACGCGGGAGGTATGAAAGAGTATTCTTGGACAATTTTTCAAAATCTGCAACTGTCATTCTTGTATATTTAAAAAGATTGTTCTACATTCCATGTCTTCATTTTCCTATAATATTGGAAATTCCCCGAAGATTCGCGAGCCCTGTTGATGGGTCTCGCTTTGAATCACCTTTTTTCCCCTTACTTTTAGGGCAGCATGTGCACACAAAACAAGTCCTTGTGTACCCAATAAATAGACCGTGTCATCATTCAAACAAAAATTACAAAAACAATTTAAAAACACACAAAACAAAATAAATCCAAAATTCTAGGTTATGCACTGTGTTTGAGGGAACGGCACAGCAACGTCAAGTTTATGAAAGGTACAATTTTGTGACTACGGCCCGCAGTCGGCAAACGTCACCGTCACCGTCAAACGGAACGGCCAGCGTCAAGTTTATGAATCGACCTTTATAATTCCAAACCTATTGATTTGGTCCTACATTTTTATTTTTTCCCTTCCAATTTTATACAGCAAAATAAAAAAATCCTATAAAATAACACAACATTTTTTTGTTTTATTTCAAGATGTTACGCCGCTCTGTCTGCGTCAGGAGAAAGTAGCGACAATGTAGCGATTTTTAACCTCAGGTTGTAGCGATTTTTGCATTGCAAATTGGCAACACTGCTGACAGAGCAATGCTTTGCTTCGAGGGGTTGGTGTTTATTAGATTTTTAAAACAAAAACAAACAATTTGTTAAATTCTAAAAATTGTGTTTTAGGTAGCTTAAACCTAAAAATCTAAGTTTATTTATGTTTGTTTTATTAATTCTATTCACTCAAATTTGTGTTAAATTCAGTTTATTGGGGACATTTTATTTACTTATTGGCTAGTTTATCACATACTACTTTTAAACATGGAAATAGATGATGATATAGTGATAATACAAGATAATAAGCCACATGAACCCACAGAGGATCCTCTTGAAGTAAATCAACATAATTTTTTGGATAATGATAATACATATAATAGGAAAAACGAGACTGAAAATATTATCAGTTTGGATTCATCAGATGATGAAACGTATGTAGTTAGCCGAAGAAATGAAGAACCTATTTCTGAATTGAAAGAAAGTGCTCAATATAGAAATAGTATTTTAGGTACTTACTTACAGCAAAAGTTACATGAACCCCCAAGCAAACCACATACTGATATTATAGATTTAGATGCAGAGGATTCAGATCCTTTAGCACCATTAAGGTCTTTTATTAATCCATCAGAAAATAAGTCAAATACAGTTACTGGAATAGCAAACAGCACTACAAACCACACAGAGAAATCAGGGAAGAATTTACACTTAAAGAATAAAACGAATAGCACCACTCAGCATAAAATTATTAAAATTTTTAAGGATCCTCAGGAAACTGTAATTAAAAACACTAAGAAGTTGACTACCTGCACAAGTATAAAGAAAGGTAAAATCACATCAAACTCTGATATTAAATCAGATCAAAATTTGAACAAAAATCTATCCAATCAATTGCTAACTAATGTAGAAACAGAAGAAAGATCTTTGGAACCTAATAAATTACATATTATTTCTAGTAATGATTCAGCCAATGTTAACAGTCAAAATTTAACATATCTAGGAAAAATCATCCGTATTCCTGGACAACCTAGCCTCATAGAGAATTCATGTGGGTTGATATTTAGAGCTGAGAATCATTCACCTGGTTTAAAGAACGTTGACACAGAGAATTTAGAAGTAGAAGAAAATTTGTACAAAACTTTCCTGAAGTGTACAAATACTGCTGCTAATAATGTAATCTCAGCACAGGACTTACCAAAAACTAATCAGAAAGGTAATACTATACCGATTGGATCTTATCAATCCCAAGATCCAAACAGTACTGTATTGGATTTAAATTTAAATATAAATAATAAAGAACCATCATCTACGAGTTTGGTGAATACTGTTACATTCCCATCACAGAATATCTTATCTGTACCAAATGACTCAACTGGAAGGTATAATTTAGCATTTGGATTAGTTCTAAATGTTAATGATAATCAACAAAAGTTAAATCAAGTAGTTCCCCATAGTCAGTTTCCAAATTTAAATAATGTTGCTTTAGATCTAAGTTTTAATGTAAATAATAAAGAAAAACCATCCACAATGACGAGTGAACAAGTATTACAGAATTCGTTGATTTTGGAATCCACCAATCAAGATGTAATAAGTGATGATAAAAGTAATACAGTCAGAAAGACTTATTGTTGTTGCTACTGTTCCTTTAAAACAGTTCATTTTGAATTGTTGAAGTCCCATGTTTGTCCTCGGGCATCATCAGTAAAGGCAATTTCTAATATTACTGAACCAGTGCAAGTTCCTAGTAATAAAAGGAATACCATGAACACCAATCAAATATCAGACATGTTTTGTTGTGTCGTATGTTCATTTCAAACTTTTGATTTGGAACATATGAAGAGTCATGATTGTAAATGTGTTGCAACAGACAGCAGTAACTTTAATCTTGACAAAAACTCTGAAAACCAAACTCACACCACAGATAATTCTGTGGATAAAATGTATTGTTGTATAGCCTGTTCATTTAAAACAACAGACATTGAAATTATGAAGCCTCATATTTGTCCTTCAGTAAGTAGCACATTAACAGATAAAGTAGATACGCATCAAAATACATACATTAAGAAACCAAACTTAGAACATATAGAAACCCCCATACGATGGTCTATAGTGGAATCAGAAAATCATCAGAAAAGAAAAGTGCCAACAATCTATAGCTGTGCGGCTTGTACATATCAGACAGAAGATGTGGAGGTTATAAATTCTCACAAATGCTTTTCATTAAGTCATAAACAATCATTGAAAATAGCTAATACCACTGGAAATCAAACTTTAGGAAACAAAACTGATAGACCCAACAAAAAAACTTCGAAATTAAATACTGTAAAAGAAATGCACAAAGTCATAAATCAAACAAAATTTTACTGTTGTGTATCATGCCCATTTAAAACTGCAGTTTTTGAACATGCCCAGGCACATAGATGCCGAAAACAAACTGAAAATGATACTAATGTATCAGTTTCAATTCCGGATATACAGAATAGTTCAAATAAATTGGATAAGTTTGTGAAACAAACCAATTTCATCTGTGAAATTTGTGAGATGGCTTTTAAATCTAAGCATTTATTATTCCAGCATTTACGACAAATCCATTTTTGTATCCGTCGACTATTCGGATGCCACATATGTTCTGATACTTTTCAGTATGTTAAAGGTAACAATTATTATTAGAATATATTTATTAAACCTAAAGTTCAGTAGGATAATCCCAAATTGGTCACAACAGCTTAGTTTTGTTTATAGAGGAATCACAAACCAACCAGCGCCAGTGTCATTCACTAGTTTGTCATTGAATGAAATTAGGTACTTACTCAATACTTACGATACTTACTGGATGAGTCAGTAAATTATCATGTCTCTAATAAATAACTGCAATTTAAGTCATAATAATGATTTGTGATTCATAAATAGACAGTAGTATGAAGTATATGTATTAAAAGGTTTTTGGAAAATGTCTATTTCAATTTAACATATTGTGGACTCCCTATAAGAGGGAGGGCTGTTTTTGGGTTTATCCAAAGATCATTAAACTTTAAAATATTTAAAAAATTAGACTCTTGTGGCGCCAGAGAAGAAGCCCTAGGTCTAGTGTTTCCAGCCCCGTTATTTGGTCCGGTGGACTTTACCCAAAATATCTGGTCCCGGGGCCACAGGAAGGGTCCCGGGACCTCAAATGTCAACACGCGACGACCAACTCGGGGATTCCCCGGCGTTCGGTATTTGGCAGTCTTATTGTACTTCAAAATAATGTTTATTCAATATACAGAGTGAGCTTTTTAATGTGCTATAAGGCGATATCTCGAGAACAGTTTAAAATATTTTTATGAAATTTTGGTGAGTGAATAGGGGCATTAGGGGACATATTTTTGACATTTACCCCCTCTCTATTTTAAGGGATGGGGGTAAATTTGAAATTTCAAATGGGAGGTACTTACTTTTGTTTATAAAATTCGAATCTACGGAAAAAACTACGTGTGTGTACAATTTTTTTTTGATTTCCTCTTTTGGTTTTGGAATTATGATTTATTAGGTTATAAAATAAATGAATTATTTACCATTTAATTTCAACTTATTTATCGTCTGTCATGCTTGAGAACTTGTTCAAAATGTCCCCCTTCAACTTCCAAACACTTTTTTACTCTTTTTCAAAATGAATTTGGTACCAGGTGTAATATTTCAGGTGTCGCTAATAAGCAGGCAAAGCGGATTCGGTCTTTCATATTATCTAAAATTGTAGGTGCAGTCGCCATCACTTTGTCCTTTATAAAACCTGAGATAAAACCCCACAAGGAAAAGTCGAGGAGGGTCAAATTCGGGGACCTAGCAGAAATGATCGTTAAAACGTCAAAATTCTCAGCTGACTTAAGTAAAAAATAATGCATTTCCATGGAAATGAATAATTATTCTGAAATAAGTGAACTTGTTTATTGGTAATAGTAATTTACGTAACAAGTTCCGAAAGTGATATTTTACGGGAGGAGTAGGAATTTTCCAGGACGAGCCGCAGGCGAGTCCTGGAATCCTGCGAGTCCCGTAAAATCACTTTTGGAGCGTGTTACGTACAATATTTTTTCTGCAGCCGTTTTGCATGTTAAAAAGGATATCGATGGATAATAATGTATGAACTTTATATAGATAATTACATATAACAACCACTCTTATGAATACATTATTTATGAATATTAATTATACAATTATAACAATTACTTATATTAATATTATTAGGGGTATTAACAGAAGTGGCAGTGTTGAAATTAGAATTAGACGTATTAGTAATTGTACTAGTTTTTAAGATATTAATTTCTTTACCGCCCTTTTCAATCTGTGAAGCTATGTGAATTTTGTTTTTTAAAGAATTTTCTATGTATCCCTCTGCTACACTCGTTGATTTCCATCCTCCGTGTCTCTTCAAGTTGGTTATACTACCACCACTTTCAGCGAGTAAAGTGGCTGAGCTTCTACGTAAACAGTGCCCGGTGTATTCTTTGGGATTCGGTAATTTAAGAAATTCAGCAACTGTGCAAGCGATTTTTCCAAAAGTG